>OX578152.1:21261159-22570025 GCA_951213105.1 Amaurobius ferox
TTGTGGGCGGGGCTGGTGCTGATTAGTTTTGGGTACGATTCGGAATAAAAGAACCCGCCTTTTTTTGTGAAATGGCCCGCAAAATCTTGTATCCACTGTAGCTGAAAAACTAATGGACCGAATTTCACAAAATTCGGTAGATGAGTCACGTATAGGTCACCCTGGTGCTGATTAGATTTTGGTACGATTCAGAAAAAAATAACCTGCCTTTTTTTGCAAAATGGTCCGCAAAAATCGTCCAAATCTAAACTAGAGAACTACGTATGCTCAAATATATCCATTAAATGCTTGCTTAATACGTAATTTTTAGCGAAGAAAAGAATAAGACCAACCCCATTACACTAGGACTAGCCGTTCTCGAGATATTTTAGTTTTTCGTACTTTCCCTACGCCACCTTTGAAAATAAGCCCGGTTACCGAATGAGAAAGAAAATTGAATTAAAAGTGAAATAAATTTAATTAAAATAAACAGAACGTGGATATAAAGTCTGCAGGGAAAGTCATGTGCTGCCCACATCAGATTTTTCTTTTTCGCATAGTGAAAATCGTGATTTTTAAGGAACACTTATATTGAGTGTTGCATCCATTCTAATACCGATTTATTTTTTAATATTATCTGTGTATTTCAATTCTGTGACTACGCAATTACAACACTTTTAATTTTAAATAATCACTCAGTTTTGATTATTTCTACAACAAAGCCTATGCAGAATGTAAACAAATCAAGCTATTGCAAGATGAGTTGTATAAGAATGGCAGCATTTTTAACGCAAAATTATTGAGCTTTGGAGTCTGAAATATAAGCGATATGAATGAAATTGACTTTACATAGAGAAGCAAATGATTTTATAGGATTGCCTTTGTTGATGAAGTTTTAAGTTTCCAAGTAAAATAAATTATTGTAGTACAGTGGTCGTTTAAGTAATATCACCGCTATATATATCGCATTTTAGAGATATTTCAATAAAATTGCATGTCAGGTGGAAAGTGTTTCATAATCAATGCGTCATGTATGATTCATCTTTCTTGTCTTTCATGGTGTGATCAGAAATTGAAAACGTGAGATGAAATGTTTCAAGTATTAAACTTGATAAATAAGTTTGTTATAGAGTTTGGGAAAACGAAAATGAATTGCATTTTGCTAAGGGTTGTTATAAGGAGTTGTATAAAAAATAATAATATTGAATGGGAGTAGCAATATGGCTCGAATGTGTGATAGGAGGATCGGCGCCAGTGGATGTCCGGCGGTTCCTGTTTCCAGTGCATGGCCGTGGTGTACTTGGGCCGTCATAGCTCACGAAGCGCGGACTTTGCTGGATTATTCTCACTGAATGAAAATAATAAACATAATATGCGCAACAGAGAGACGTTTTTCGATAGGTAATAGAGTTTTTCTTTCAAGTATTTATAGGAGTTCTACTAGGAGTTCTACTCTCTAATTCCATGACTCCCAACGAAAAAGGTTGGACATCGTTGGTTTAAAACGTGAAAGTCAATTAAATCTCTTAAGTTTTGTGGGAGTTTATTGAACGTATTAGTCACTTTTGAAACTCGCAGATTTGAAATACGAATTTAAATGGAAACACCATGGTTTGTTTTTCACAGGCTTATTCAACAACGAAAAGTATTAAGAAATCAAAATGGTTAATTAATTAACAGCATTTTGTGATGATTAATAGTTATTTAATTATCAGCATTTTATATCATAACAAGTCATTTGCCTCTGCAGTGGAGTGGACACCTATGATGCCGTTAACTACCGCTGGAATTTCTGAACTACCTTGAGCCACCTGGAATGCCTTCTCATATCTTGAAGTTAAAGAAAAGATCACCAATAATACTTCTGTGGAATCTAGACCCACCAAAACTAGGCAATGGAACACAGCTCTGTTTTAAAAATATTTTACCAAATGTCATAGAAGCCACGGTATTAACGGGAAAGACAAAAGGAGAAGACGTATTAAAACCTCGCATACCGTTGATACCAACCGACCAACCATTTAGCTTCAAACGAGTCCAGTTCCCAGTTAGACTGGCATTTGCCATGACCATCAACAAAGCTCAAGGACAAACCTTAAGTTTGCAGCCGTGAATTTAGAAAGTTCTTGCTTCTCTCATGACCAATTGTATGTGACATGTTCAAGAGTAGGAACTTCACAAAATTTGTATATTTTAGCTCTGGGAGGAAAATCAAAAAATCTGATGTGGGCAGCACATGACTTTCCCTGCAGACTTATATTCACGTTCTATTTATTTAAATTAAATTTGATTCACTTTTAATTCAATTTTCGTTCTCATTTGAAAACTGGACTTATTTTCAAAAATGGTGTAGGAAAATCACGAAAAACTAAAATATCTCGAGAACGGCTAGTCCTAGTGTAATGGGGTTGATCTTATTCTTTTCTTTGCTAAAAATTATGTATTAAACAAGCCTTTAATGGCTGTATTTGAACATACGTAGTTCTTAAGTTTAGATTTTGATGATTTTTGCGGGCCATTTTGCAAAAAAAGGCAGGTTATTTTTTCCCGAATTATACCAAAATCTAATCAGCACCAGGATGGTCAACAAGCGACTTATCTACCAAATTTTGTGATATTCGGTCCATTAGTTTTTCAGTTAGAGTGGATACAAGCTTTTGCGGGCCATTTCGCAAAAAAAAGGCGGGTTCTTTTAACCCGAGTCATACCCAAAACTAATCAGCACGAGATTCGTGTACAAGTGACTTACCTACCAAATTTTATGAAATTCAAATTCGGTCAATTAGTTTTTTAGTTAGAGTGGATACAATATCTGCACAGACAGACAGACACACAGACACAGACAGACAGACACACAGACAGACACACAGACAGACAGACAGACACACACAGACATACACACACAGACATACACACAGACGTCACGCTAAAAATGGTTTTTTCGTATTCTAGAGGTCTTGAAACGTGTAGATCCGTCGAAAACTCGAGCTGCGATTTTCGACATGATTCCAATACTTTCCCTATACATTACCATGTATTGCAGGGAAAGTAAAAATGTGGTTTACAAGCAAGCATTGAGGTAAAACCAAACAAATTAGGATAATGTCATATAATTTGTTAACATTTCCATTGTTGCTTACCATTTAAGAGTCATTTCAGTATTCCTTTCAAACTGTACATATTGAATGTACATCAATTGTGGACACTTAATAATCACATTCCCAGACGTTAATAGAGATTCCGAGACGTTATCCCGGAGGGCCTAACTGCGAAGGGCATGCCGGAAGCAGCTATGACCTATAAAATGCAATGAGTTTTTTTCTTGCATAATGCAATAAATTTATTTCTTTCACAGCGAAAAAACAATGTTTAAGGTTCACGGCCCTATATGTTTCGGTGTAATTTTTATCAGAGTTTTGCATCGTAAATCCCGAATAACGTCGAGTAATCGCTTCTAGTTTATTATAAAATATATCTATTTTTTCTTTCTGGGGGATATAGCAAGAGTCAGAATTTAATTGAATTTGTTTTTCTCCCTATATTAAATAATTTTTATTTAAAAAACTATCTAACATATTTTACTGAATTTTTTTTTTATATATTTTATGGGATAATTTGAATATTTCCTAAAACTTTCGAAGCAATTTGTGAATTTTAAATTCGCTTAAAAAATGTTTGAAAAATTAGGTCCCATAGGGTTCAATGTATTTCATTTTTTCAACCCGGGTTCAATCCAAAAATCATTGGGTGATATTATTCATTTATATTCACATAGGTTCCACAGACCGTCTGAAAAACATACTAAAATTTCATTTTGATAAAGGCATTTTTATGGCAGTTAAACGGACAAACAGACAGACAGAATGAACAAAGTCATAACACTTTACAACATAGTTAAAAAGTATTTAACAAGAAAGATCAATCATGCTTAAAGCATTGATTATGAAACACTTTCCAACTTCAATGCAATTTTATTTAAACATGTCTAAAATACAGTACATTCCTCGGTAATATTTTAAAACTTATCACAATACTACATTAATTTATTATATTTGAAAACTTAAACCTTCATCGAAAAAAATGAACTTCATTTAAATGACGGCATTGAAATATAAATTGCCTGGTTTAAACATCTCTAAAATGTGATACATTCATCGGTAATAGTTTTAGAATTATAATACTACGATCATTTATCATATTTGAAAACTTCACCGAGAATAACTGAAATTCATTCAAATGACGTCATAGGAAAAATAACACGCCTGGCTCTCTCTATAAAAGCAACATTTCATTCATAAATAATTTCCCATTCATGTCATTCATCACAATACTATATTAATTTATTTTATTTAAAAATTAAGACCATGGAGCTACAAGTAATTAAACTCTATGCGTAAAACTTCATCGAAAAAAATCGAACTTCTCTTTGTAAAATCGGTGAATATTTCATTCATATCAGCTATGCAGACTCCATGAACTAAATAATTTTGTGTTAAAGAAATACAGCAATTCTAATGCAACTCATTCTACATATTTTGCTGTTTACATTTTACATAGATCATGAACAGGCTTCGTTGTAGAAATAATCAAATTTGGATGAGCATTTAAACTCAAATATATTGTAATTGCGTTGTTTCAGTATGTAGATCCACAGAATTAAAAAAAAAATGAAGTTGTTTTAGGACGGATACAACACTCAATATGAATTAAAAAGAAATTTAAAAATCACGATTTTGAGACAAGATGGATGCCATATACCATTTTGAAGTGTGTCACGTGATCTTTTCATATCATAGTCATGTGATCGCTTCATATAAGAGGTGTTATTATTTTAATTTTTATTTAAATAACCACTGCATATATTTCGCTGAATTTTTTTTTATATATTTACAATTTGAATATTACCTAACATTTTCGAAGGAATTCATGAATTTTAAATTTGCTTAAAAAATGTTTGAAAAATTAGGTCCCATAGGGCTCAATGTATTTCATTTTTTCCACCCGGGTTCAATCCAAAAATAATTGAGTGATATTATTCATTTATATTCTCGTAGGTCCCACAGACTGACTGAACAACATATTAAAATTTCATTTTGATTAAGTCATTTTTACGGCAGTTATCGTGCATTTTACAACTTTGTTGTAAATGTTAAAAATGGATGAGTTGTTATAAATTATTAAAGAAGTGTGATATAGCAAAAATATAGCATTATTACTTTCCCTACAATACATGGTAATGTATAGGGAAAGTATTGGAATCATGCCGAAAATCGCAACTCGAGTTTTCGACGGATCTACACGTTTCGAGACCTCTGGAATACGAAAAAACCATTTTTAGCGTGACGTCTGTGTGTGTGTCTGTCTGTCTGTCTGTGTGTGTGTCTGTGTCTCTGTCTGTGCAGATTTTGTATCCACTCTAACTCAAAAACTAATGGACCGAATTTCACAAAATTTTGTAGGTAAGTCACTTGTGGGCGGGGCTGGTGCTGATTAGTTTTGGGTACGATTCGGAATAAAAGAACCCGCCTTTTTTGTGAAATGGCCCGCAAAAGCTTGTATCCACTGTAGCTGAAAAACTAATGGACCGAATTTCACAAAATTCGGTAGATAAGTCACGTATAGGTCACCCTGGTGCTGATTAGATTTTGGTACGATTCAGAAAAAAATAACCTGCCTTTTTTTGCAGAATGGCCCGCAAAAATCGTCCAAATCTAAACTAAAGATCTACGTATGCTCAAATATATCCATTAAATGCTTGTTTAATACGTAATTTTTAGTGAAGAAAAGAATAAGACCAACCCCATTACATTAGGACTAGCCGTTCTCGAGATATTTTAGTTTTTCTTATTTTCTCTACGCCACTTTTGAAAATAAGTCCGGTTACCGAATGAGAACGAAAATTGAATTAAAAGTGAAATAAATTTAATTAAAATAAAGAGAACATGGATATAAGTCTGCAGGGAAAGTCATGTGCTGCCCACATCAGATTTTTAGTAACTATTTGCAACCAAAACTTATTTGTAGATGTGTGATAAGGCTTTCACACCTCTGTGTTAAAATTGTATATTAAAGTATTGTTTTATTTCTGTGTGATTGAAAGTGTCAATTTCGAAATGTAAATGTCTTTTCTACATGTTTTCAATTACATTGACTTTTAAGGGAAGTGAACTCTAAAATCGCAAAAGTGTTTATGTTCCAGAAAAATAGTAATAGTTTTGTATTTTCGCTTCTCAGTCGCTAGTTGGGAACTTGCAGGTTTTGCGCACGCGCGCGTTTGAAAAGGATTTTGGAAGCAGTGTGGAAGGAGTCGTGGAGAAATGTAGACGTGTGTGTTTGATTCGCGTATGATCGCGAATTTTAAGAAAAGGTGGATTAATTTTGAAAGTGGAAGGATGTGATTAAAATATGTAACATAGTTCGACAAGTTGTGCGTAGAGTCGTTTGGCTCGGTTCAGAGATGAGTCACTCGTGTTTTTAAATGAATCAGCCTGGTAGTAATGGAATAATGAGTCTTGTGAAAAGAGAAAATGGTTCTTTCACTGGTCGGCTTGAATCGCTAATAGGGCTAGAGGGAAAGCTCATTTTACAGCGATTTGTATTTGCCTGACTCCTCCTTGTGTCCTAAGGTACGAATCAACCAATCTCCGTAACCAACCAAGATGTCGAATTCCGCCAGCATGATGTTGTGTAGTCAAGTTTCCGACCATTATGGATTTTGTTCTGCGCAAGAATCTCGATGAGTTTATGCCGAGAGTCCATCCTGATATCCTTTCCCATGGTACAGAATTGTAAATGTTATATTTAAAAGAGACGAGGTAAAGTTTTATATATATTTAGTCTTCCACCTAACGAATAGAGTGTTAATTGTCAAATCCTCGTGAGCATCGAGTCATTGATGATGTTATATGAAAATGTCGTATATGTTCAAAGTATACAAATGTGATATATAAATGTCAAGTATAATATGAGGAATATTGTGTTTATTTTATGTATCAGAAAATATGTGTATTCTCTTGGTTCCTCTTCCTCCAGGGGTGTTCTTAATGGTCACCCTACCGAGTGTAACTCTGAGTTATTGCGAGAAATGCTTGTACTCCACTGTTTTCGATCAACTGCCTTGTTATTTCATGTTTAATAAATGTGTTTGATTTCAAAACTTTGTCTTCTCTGTCGAGTATACCAAAACGTTCGCGACAGAATTGGTGCCGTTACTTTTCTCGGTGAGTGGGGAAGAGCTGAGAGAATTAAAATTTTTAAAAATTTTCTTAAGAATTGAAATTTTGAAGGTTAAAAATTACCGTTGTGCTAAAATGAGTGTTTTCTTAAGTAAACAGAGTTCCATGTTCTGTTTTCGGTATTCTCAAAAACGAGTGTTCTTGGAATTTGATATGTGCCATTTGATAAAAAAAATTGATTTGTTTGCATATTTATGTCATTTGATTTGATAAAAACTGGTTTTATTGTAAATACTGTTTAAAAACATTGCAATTGCATATTGTGTTAAACTATACGAGTATATTTGATTGTTATGCAAAATGGCTCCAATTACTAGAAACAAAAAAGTAAATGTCGGTAAGATGAGTAAAAATTCAAGTAAAAAATTAAATTCCTCCTTGAATTTGTCGCTTGATATTGCTACTGAGTCGGATTCTGTTAATTCTAAAAGTAAAGTTAAAAATGTTAGCCACAAAGCTAAATCTAATGAGGAAAATATATCGGATAAATCGCCGGTATGTCTGAATTCTTCTTCTGGCACTTTGCCAAATCAAAACAGTGCTTCATCGGTAAATGATAACATGTTAAAATCATTCCATATTTTCACACCTAAGTTCGCACATCATATTCCAAAATTCTCGGGAAATTCAGAGCTTTCGTTGTCACAGTTTTTGGAAAAGTTAAATTTAGTAGCCACTCATGCAAACTGGAGTGAGTGTGACAAATTAGTTTGTTTGAGATTGAATTTAGAGGGGGAAGCAAATAGATTGATTGAAGAGAATCCAAAGCACAGAAATTGTAAAAATTTGCAGGAAATTATTCACATTTTGAAAGATCATTTTGAAGTGACCGAAAATGTTACTAAAAACATAATTTCACTCGTGAACTTTACACAGAGACCAAATGAGTCGGTTAAACAGTTTTCGATGAGAATCGAAGCTGCTTCATTTAAGGTTGTTCCGGAAGATGTAGATTCCGAAAGTGAGAATAAAATCAGGCAAACACTTTTAAAAACTTCATTTATTAATGGTTTATATCCGGAACTAAAAAGATTGGTGTTGTCACAAAACCCTAGAGATTTTTATTCGGCTAGAAAACTTGCAATTCTTGAGGAATCTATTTTAAATGAAAATAATGCTATGTACTTGACTAATCCGGTACTTACAAGAAAAGGTGTTCTCACACCAGAAAAATATGTTCTCACACCAGATCAAAGTGAAAGTATGTCAGATTTAAAAAGAAAAGTGTTAGAACAGGAAAGGGACATTGAATTTCTTAGGGGTAAAATAGAAAAATTTAAGTTTAATTCAGATAAAGTTAACGAAAAGCGTTCACCGCGTCCAAAGTGTGACAAATGTGGTAAATTAGGTCACGTTCAAGAACAGTGTTGGAAAAAGGTTTTTCAAAAAAGAGATGTGTACGGTATAAAATGTAGGAAAATTTATACCAGTCCTGGAACTAGGTATCACCAGGGTGAAAGACACAGAGGGCAAATGTCTGCAAATGAGTGGAAGCATAGAAAGCAAGGAACGCAAAATTATAAAAATAAGGAGTCATATAAATCTTTGCAAAATTCCAAAAATCATTCTTCTAGGAATCAGAGTAGATATCCCATGCACAATTATAATAATAGAAAAACTTTTGATAGGCAAACATCACATTTTGAGGAAAATAATATTTGTCATAATATTACAAATTCTTTGTCATCTTCTTCTATTATAAAAGGAAAATTAGTGAGCAGTGAAGTGTCAATATTGATTGATACGGGTAGTTCAATTAATTTAGTGTATGAGGAAGCTTTAAATACTGTACCCATTGCACATATGTTGCTAACATACAAACCAACAATTTTGCGTAGCTTTAGTTCACAAGATACTAAAGTTGAATGTTTAGCCACTATTTCACTAAATTTGGGAAAAGAAAGATTCCCTACCGAATTTTTTGTGTTAAAATCACCAGCTCCTATTTCATATAATGTAATCCTTGGTAACAAGTTTTTACATAAACATAATGCTATTATAGATTATAATCACTTCTGTTTTAAGTTTTCAAACTCTTCCATTCCTTTTGTTGGTTATCAATGTACGAATAATTTACTTTCGATTTCAAATCATGAACCGGCAAATGAGTCGGAAATTGCAGACTCAAACCTAAGTAGTGTCGCAAAGCGTATTGCTGTGCCTGACTCGCAGATGAGTAGTGAAAAAAATGTTTTGCAAAACTGTATGCTATGTTAAAATGGATCCAATATTTCTGAACTTCTGTGTAATTTGCTTTATGTGTCAGTCAGCTGAATGTTCTGTACTGCAAGTTCTGTGCCAGTGCAGCTTTCTGAATGTGAGTGCCATGTTAATCAGGTTGAAGTAGTGTTTTAAAATTCTAAATACTTAAATAATAATTTTTTTTTGCTTTACTTTAATGATAAGCAGTAATGTTTTAAAGTAATTTTAAGATAATTAAGTACTTGATGGATTAGAGTTTTGGTAAGGATTTTTAAGGATAACTGATAATTTTTATCTCTGTTTTATTTTATGAATGTGTGAATGATTTTTTTTAATTTAAAGGTCTAGTAAATTTTAGAAATTTTTTTTTATCATTTGGTGTTTGTTGATTTATTGGTTGGGGGTACCGCCACCTCTAGGTTTGCAACTTTCTAATGGACTTGTTTCTTGCCTGGGTGCCTGATCAACATTCTTGGTTTGAAACTTTGTCTCATTTTCTAAATTAGTAAATTTTTTAAATGTCCTTTAAAGTAATTTGTTGGCAAGGTTGGATAATAGTTAATAAATTGATTTCTGTGAAAAGTAAATTTATAGAATTTTAATTGTAAAATTTTTGAAAAAAGAAAACTTTTTGTTTAGTTAAACTTTTTGTGAGTTGAGTAAATTAAATTTTCATGTCTCTGTGGTACTCACCAGAAAATGTATTAGTGTTTAAGTTTTAAAAGGGGCAATTTCATCATTTGTGTCTTGTTAATTTGGTGTTGTCTTGTAAAGGTCTATGCTTGTATTGAGACTTATTTTTTTTTTGACTCACGAGTCAAACTTTAGGCCACTCTTGGATTTTGGTTATTATGCTGGTCATGATCTTGTTTGTTTTTGTTTTTTTCTTTGGTGTACATGTACATCGCTCAAAATTTACACTAAATTCCTCTCAATGGAACATATGTCATTGGGAACTTAATGCAGGTATTTTCCTAGTATTGTGTGGAAAAATTCCCCGCTTTGCAGGAAATTTTTCTCCCGGGCCCCGAAGGAGTGTGATAAGGCTTTCACACCTCTGTGTTAAAATTGTATATTAAAGTATTGTTTTATTTCTGTGTGATTGAAAGTGTCAATTTCGAAATGTAAATGTCTTTTCTACATGTTTTCAATTACATTGACTTTTAAGGGAAGTGAACTCTAAAATCGCAAAAGTGTTTATGTTCCAGAAAAATAGTAATAGTTTTGTATTTTCGCTTCTCAGTCGCTAGTTGGGAACTTGCAGGTTTTGCGCACGCGCGCGTTTGAAAAGGATTTTGGAAGCAGTGTGGAAGGAGTCGTGGAGAAATGTAGACGTGTGTGTTTGATTCGCGTATGATCGCGAATTTTAAGAAAAGGTGGATTAATTTTGAAAGTGGAAGGATGTGATTAAAATATGTAACATAGTTCGACAAGTTGTGCGTAGAGTCGTTTGGCTCGGTTCAGAGATGAGTCACTCGTGTTTTTAAATGAATCAGCCTGGTAGTAATGGAATAATGAGTCTTGTGAAAAGAGAAAATGGTTCTTTCACTGGTCGGCTTGAATCGCTAATAGGGCTAGAGGGAAAGCTCATTTTACAGCGATTTGTATTTGCCTGACTCCTCCTTGTGTCCTAAGGTACGAATCAACCAATCTCCGTAACCAACCAAGATGTCGAATTCCGCCAGCATGATGTTGTGTAGTCAAGTTTCCCGACCATTATGGATTTTGTTCTGCGCAAGAATCTCGATGAGTTTATGCCGAGAGTCCATCCTGATATCCTTTCCCATGGTACAGAATTGTAAATGTTATATTTAAAAGAGACGACGTAAAGTTTTATATATATTTAGTCTTCCACCTAACGAATAGAGTGTTAATTGTCAAATCCTCGTGAGCATCGAGTCATTGATGATGTTATATGAAAATGTCGTATATGTTCAAAGTATACAAATGTGATATATAAATGTCAAGTATAATATGAGGAATATTGTGTTTATTTTATGTATCAGAAAATATGTGTATTCTCTTGGTTCCTCTTCCTCCAGGGGTGTTCTTAATGGTCACCCTACCGAGTGTAACTCTGAGTTATTGCGAGAAATGCTTGTACTCCACTGTTTTCGATCAACTGCCTTGTTATTTCATGTTTAATAAATGTGTTTGATTTCAAAACTTTGTCTTCTCTGTCGAGTATACCAAAACGTTCGCGACAGATGCAACAAGGAACAATATACAGTAAAACAGCACTTGAATGCTTTACTAATTTCATAAATTAACATATACTATTCTGGAAACAATTACGCGGCTATTTTCCCAAAACAGCCACTACTATTCTAAAAACATTGACGTATGTCACAGCTCAAGGTAGCGCGTACCATATCAACTGCTCTCCAACTGAGATGAACTCGTTTTATAAACTTCTTATAGAATCTTTTAGGAATCTCTCATATCTCGTAAAATATTCGTTACTTCGAAAGGTTTATTGAACCTTCAAAAAAACGTCAAATGTCGCATCTGAATACCTCCATCCGAACGTCAACATGTGGCAACCCTAGGTTCACGCCATAAGAAAGGTTGCATTTACGGGTGTTTTCTCCGTCTGGTTTTCAAAAGAGACTCCAGTGAGGATATTTTACATGTTTGTAATATTATGTATACAGATATTACTAATTTTTTTTCTAAAGAAAATTTAAGCGAATCTATCAAGTTGCGGGACCCCAAGCGTACTGCGGAACACACTCTGTTCCAGATGGACATAACGTGTACACTGTGGATCTTTTCTTACAAAGTTATTTGGGACGCTTAAGAACTTTCGTAGGAACACTGTATAATATGGTAGAATAATACATTACCTGCCTTCTTCATCCGGTACAATAAATCCGATATTGCTGGGGCCGATAGTCGACCCAGCCCAAAAGAATTTGTCTGGAAAAAGAAAGATAATTTTAGATTTCACAAAATGAAGATTGCACATAAATTAAAATCAATGAACGATGCTAAAAATATATCCACCCTTAATATCTCACGTTCTTATCAAAATATTGTTTAATATCTATTCATTTTAGGATTGCGCTGCCCCTGCATATAACAACATCTATGGACAAATTTCGCACTTTTTCATGCGTTATTCAGCATTGAATAGCAGTGTAGCGATTGTGCGTCGTCAGGCCCGAACTCGGGACCTCATGCTTATAAGACCGACATTATACGTTTAGAGCAAAAGCTAGCTCACACTCCGAACTTATAATTCGGTACACATCTTTGATCCGATGTCCTTGGCAGGAGCAGAGTCGGCTGCTGCCACATACTCCCCACCTGAGGAGGGCCTCGAAAACCCCCGCGTGTCCCCATCCGAATTTCAGTTGAGGGCTGAAGGCCGGGAGGCGTGTCGCCTCGGGCGTGACGTCAGTCGTAGTCAACCAGGAAGTGAGTGGTAGGCGCCTCTGCTCAGCGTGGTGCTGCTATCTCGTGTTGAGAGGTGAGATAGTTGGAGACAGAAGGTTTTTTGTGCTCGTAAGTCCAGGGTAACCATTGTGGCGATTGTGCGTCACCAGGCCCGAACTCGGGACCTCGTGCTTACAAGACTGACATTATACGTTTAGAGCAAAAGCTAGATTCCACTCCGAACTTAAATTCGGGTACACATCTTTGATCCGATGTCCTTGGCAGGAGCAGAGTCGGCTGCTGCCACAGCAGATACGAACAACGGCCAGTAAGAAAACTCGCAATGCGTTATAATTTGTGAACCTCTATGGGGACCGATAAATTCGGCCCTACCACGCAGCCGGCTTCAAATTTCATAAAGACTGATCTACGACACAGTATTTTTAATGTTTTGAATTGTACATTTGGCGCTTTTACGGATGATGTAAAACTATTTCGAAGTACCCGATCAACTTCTATTTCCCTCAACTATAAATTGACAATCAATATTGATAGCATCCACATAACAAGCAATACAGTCCATATATTATATTTTTATAACTAATTCACCAATTTGACGTTATTTTTGCAATTTTGACAATATTTTCGTCAATCTAGGCCGACATATCGCCAATTTGGCGATATTTTGCTAAATAAGTGGCCAAGCTTGCTGAATGTATCGCCAAGTGTTACAATCAAACTGAGAGAAGAGCATTTCTTATATTTAAATGACTGTTGACGAATTGTCAAAATACGTAACTAATCAAAATACAAAACTATTACACAGAGTATTCTTTCCCGGCCGCCTACCTTGCTATGTATTAAGATGAGCCGGACTGTCTGGGCTTTTGCCAGAGTATTCTTTAATGTGAATGGAACGACCTAGATCCACGAAAATGAAAGCGAAATACCGCCAACTTTGCGATATTTCCCTCAGATTGACGAAAATATCGCCAATGCCTGCAAAGGGGGGTCGAACTGTTTGGGATAAGGTTATGTCAAATACTTGTCTCTGATAGGTTCTTCATTTGGGACTGACGCTGTCCCACCCGTAAGCAAAAGGTTAAGGAACTCGTGCAAAGAAATGATGGTGGGTTTTGCGACCACGATAGCAATGTACAAATGTTACGATTTAAGACCACTTTAATTAAGATTAATAATTGAATCCACAGAGTTTATATTAAAAAAGCAAGCCCATTTAATGTTTTTTCACTACATAATTTGTAAAATATTTTAATAGACTATATTATTTCTTGCGGCGTCTATCCATACTGATAATTGTCTATTTAGAGTTGCATGAAATAAAAGTTAATCGGGTAATTCCAAATAAGTTTTTACTTTCCCTGCAATACATGGTAATGTATAGGGAAAGTATTGGAATCATGCCGAAAATCGCAACTCGAGTTTTCGACGGATCTACACGTTTCGAGACCTCTAGATACGAAAAAACTATTTTTAGCGTGACGTCTGTGTGTGTGTTTGTCTGTGTGTCTGTGTATCTGTCTGTCTGTGCAGATTTTGTATCCACTCTAACTAAACAAGAAAGATCAATCATGCATAAAGCACTGATTATGAAACACTTTCCAACTTCAATGCAATTTTATTTAAACTCTAAATTTATTTAATCTCTAAAATGCGATACATTCCTCGGTAATATTTTTAAAATTATCACAATACTACATTAATTTATTATGTTTGAAATCTTAAAACTTCATCGAAAAAAATGAATTGCATTTAAATGACGGCATTGAAATATAAATTGCCTGGTTTAAACCTGTCTAAAATGCGATACATTCCTCGGTCATAATTTTAGAATTATCATAATACTACGATAATTTATTATATTTGAAAACTTCATCGAAAACAACTGAAATTCATTCAAATGACGTCATAGAAAAAATAACACGCCTGGCTCTCTCTATAAAAGTAGCATTTCATTCATAAATAATTTCCCATTCATTTCATTCATCACAGTATAAAATAATTTATTTTATTTAAAAACTTAAGACCATAGAGGTACAAGTAATTAAACTCTATACTTAAAACTTCATCGAAAAAACCGTCTGCTTCTCTGTGTAAAATCAATGAATATTTCATTCATATCAGCTATATTCCAGACTCCATGAGCTAAATAAATTTGCATTAAAGAAATGCAGCAATTCTTATACAACTCTTTCTACATCTTTTGGTATTTACATTCTCCAAAAGGAAAATTAGGCTTCGTTGTAGAAATAATCAAAGTTGGATGATCATTTAAACTCAAATGTATTGTAATTGCGTTGTTTCAATATGTAGATGCATAGAATTTAAGCAAAAATAAAGAGGTTTTAGGACGGATACAACACTAAAAAATCTGATGTGGGCAACACATGACTTTCCTTATATAATGCAATGAGTTTACAACTTTTACAGTAAAAAAATAGGTTTTTCTAATAGTAAATACTTATATTCTTTCAAAGATATTGAATTTTCGACGATTAGTCATCATTTTCATTGATTTAGCGTCATTTTTATCCATTTGGCGAGATTTATGTTAATTTGGCAACATTTTTAGAAAAGTCGCCAAGTTGGCAACATGCTGCCAAATTCGTGACCAAAATCTCGCCAAACGTTATGGACGGAGAAATAAGTTATTCTTACATCAGATAAATGACTATTGGCGTTCAAATACAAAAGTATTGCTCAAAGTACCTTTTTTCATGAATGGAACGAGCTAGATCCACGAGAATGATGTCACCCAATTTATCGCATGATATTACATATGAAAAGTGAAATATTTCTACACAGTTAATATTTTTTTTTAATTTTATATGACTTTTTGATAATTTTTTTGAAAAATGTGCAATATCTCGAGAACGGTTCATGTTAGCGTTCTAAAATTTATGTCAATCGCTTTGTAATGAAAAATTTCATAAGAAATGTCTATTTGCGTAACTTTATTAGAGGTTTTGATTTTTTGACGATTTTTTCAAAATTTCATTCGAAAATTTAGGGGGGTTCTGTACATTCGATGCCGTGTAAAAACAGTAGGCTTTCAGTGCGATTTTTGTACCAAATTTCGTTCGAATCGGTCCATTCGTTCGTCAGTTATCGGCTCCACAGACTCACTGACACACACACACACGCACACATACTTTCACACGCACACAGACATCGCTTCAAAAATGTTTGATTCGCGATTAGGGATGCTTGAAACGTGCTCTCCCGTCGAAAACTCGAATTCGAATTTTCGACCCCGTCCGTCACAATACTTTCCTTATACATTATTGTATATAAGATATAAGGAAAGGAATATGAATTCAAAAGGACTTTAAAATCACGATTTTGACAAAAGATGGATGCCATACTTTATTTTGAAGTAGGTCACGTGATCTTTTCATATAATGGTCACGTGATCTATTCAAATAAAAGTGGAAGTTTTATTTTAATTTTTATTTAAAAACTATTGAATATATTTTACTGAATTTTTTCTTATATATTTTGAAAGAAGATAATTTGAATATTTCCTAAAATTTTCGGAGCAATTTGTGAATTTTAAATCCGCTTAAAAAATGTTTGAAAAATTAAGTCCCATAGGATTCAATGTATTTCATTTTTTCAACCCGGGTTCGATCCAAAACTAATTGGGTGATATTATTCATTTATATTCCCATAGGTCCCACAGACAGTCTGAACAACATACTAAAATTTCATTTTGCTAAAGTCATTTTTACGGTAGTTATCGTGCTGACGGACAGACAGACAGACAGACAGAATGAACAAAGTCATTAACACTTTTTAACTATGTTGTAAAATGTTAACAAAGTCATAAACACTTTTCAACTGTGTTGTAAATTGTTAACAAAAAATATCAATCATTTTTAAAGCATTGATTATGAAACACTTTTTAACTGAAATGAAAAATGCGATACATTCAGCCGTGATAATACTTACCGTATATACATATAAAATGTGATGCATTTAGAGCTGACATTTTTTTAAATTATCAAAGTACTACAATTTGAAAACTTATTCGAAAAAGACAATTATAATTACATCTAAGTAAAAACAACAATTTTACTTATTGCTTTCCTTATATACATAATGTATAAGGAAATTATTGTGACGGGGTCGAAAATTCGAATTCGAGTTTTCGACGGGAGAGCACAATTCAAGCATCCCTGATCACGAATCAAACATTTTTGAAGTGATGTGTGTGTGTGGAGACGATATCTCAGGAACGAATGAAGCGATTCGAACAAAATTTTGGTACATAAATAACAATCAGTGAATACTGGAAGCCTATTGTTTTTACACGCAATTGAATGTTCAGAACCCACCTAAATTTTGAAATATTGTTACGTAATTTTTAATATAGTTACGTAATTAATAATTTCTTATGTAAAACGAGTGACACAAACTTTAGAACGTTAGCATGAGCCGTTGTCGATATAATGCACATTTTTCAAATAAATTTATCAAAAAATCATATTAAATTCATAAAGAGTATTAACTATTGTTAAATTTGCTCACTTTTCATGTGTAATATTATGCGAGAAATTGACTATCATCATTCTCGTAGATCTAGCTAGTTCGTAGATCTCTCGTATATCTAGCTCGTAGATCTAGCTCTCGTAGATCTAGCCATTCACGAGAGAAGACACTTTGTATAATAGCATTCTAATTTGACGCCATTAGCCGTTTATCTACAATAAGAATAACTATTTCTGCATCGACAATGTTTGGCAAAATTTTGGCGACGAATTTGGCTTAATATCGCCAACTTAGCGAGTTTTTTAAATGTTGCCAAAGTGGCGAAAATATCATATTGATAAAAATGTCACCAAATTGATAAAAATGACGCTAAATCAATGAAAATGAAGACTAATTGATGAAAATTCAATACCTTTGAAAAAATATAAAAATGTACTATAAGAGAAGATACCTTTGGTAATAGTTTTGTATTTGGACGCCATTAGTCGTTTACCTACTTTAAGAATAATGTATTTCTCATTTCTCGAACCATATTGCTTGATGAAATTTTGGCGACGAATTTGGCGGAATATTGCAAACCTGACGAGTTTGTCAAATGTCGCCAAATTGATGAAAATGTCGCCAAATTAATAAAAAATGTCGCTAATTGATAAGAATAACGCTAAATTAATGAAAATGACAACTAATTGAAAAAAATTCAATATTTTGGAAAGAACATAAGAATAATATATTTCTCCGTCTGTAACGCTTGGCGGAATTTTGGCGGAATATCGACAACTTGACGACTTTTTAATTGTTGCCAAATTGGTAAAACTGTCGCCAAATTGTAAAAAAATGTTATCAAATCGATAAAAATGTCGCCAAATTGATAAAAATATCGCCAAAATGATAAAAATGATGGCAAATAGGATGCAATGTTTTGTAAATTTTTAATTCCGTCATATGATGGGCATACATTTTATTATATAAGTAATGCTCTTATATCATTAACTTAGCGATATTTAGCCTAACATAAACGAAGATATCGTCAAAATTGCAAAAATGACGCCAAGTTAATGAAATGACGCCTAATTGATGAATTTGTTATTAAAATATTTAAATATATGTATTATTGAGGATGCTATGAATATTGATAATTGTTAAGTTAGAGTTGCGTAACATATAAGTTAATTAGGTACGAAATAATTTTACATGTTGTCATCCAGAAAATCACCAAATGTACAATTCAACGATAAAAACACAGTACAGTGGATCGTATACATTATTTATTGACTGTAAAAGAAGTAAATTCATTGCAATATATAAGGAAAGTCATGTATTGCCCACATCAGATTTTTTTTTGCATATCACATATCTACGATAGTTTAATTTACTTGAAAACTTAAAAATTCATCGAAAAAAATGAACTTTATTCAAATGACGTCATCAAAATATAAATCGTCTGGTTCTCTATGTAAAAGCAGTGAATATTTCATTCATACACTTTTATTCAAGTCTCCAAAGCTAAATAATTTGGAGTTAAAAAAATTCAGCAATTCTTATACAACGCGTCTTTACAATCACTTGTTTACATTCTATGTCCATTAAAATTAGGCTTCGTTGTAGAGATAATCAAAGTTTGATGATCATTTAAACTAAAAAATATTGTAATTGCGTTGGCGAGGAATATAGATGCACAAAAATTAAGCAAAAATGAAGCGGTTTTTGGACGGATGCAACACAAAATATAAATTTAAAAGAACTTAAAAAATCATGATTTTACTCTGGTAAAAAAGATGGATGCAATATTTTATCTTGAAGTGGGTCACGTGATCTCTTCGTATTATATGGCTGCAATTATTACTTTAGTTTTTATTTAAAGAATTATCGAACATACTTTGCTCAAATTTTTTATATATTTTATGGGATAATTTGAATATTTCCTAAAACTTTCAAAGCAATTTGTGAATTTTGAATTCCCTAAAAAAATGTTTGAAAAATTAGGTCCCATTGGGCTCAATGTATTTCATGTTCTCAACCTGGGTTCAATCCAAAACTAATTTGGTTATATTATTCGTTTACATTCCCATGTGTCCCACAGACCGTCTCAACCACGCACTAAAATATCATTTTGATAAAGTAATTTTTACGACGGTTATCGTGCGACCGGACGGACAGACAGAATGAACAAAGTCATAAACACTTTTCAACTTTATTATTTTATAAATCTGATGTTAGAAGCACATGACTTCCCTATATTATGCAATGAATTTAATTCTTTGCAGTGAAAAAATGATGTATAAGATGCATGACACAACGTTTTTAATGCTGAACTGTACATTGTGCGTTTTTCCGGATGGCAACATGTAAAACTATTTCGAAGTACTTAATTCACTTATATTTCACGTAACTCTAAATACACAAGTAGCAATATTGATAGCATCTGCAATAAACAATAGAGTCAATATATTAAAATATTTTAATATTTAATTAATCAATTTGGCTTCATTCTTAACACTTTACAACATAGTTGAAAAGTGTTTACGACTTTGTTCATTCTGACCTGTCCGTTCGCTCGATAACTGCTGTAAAAATGACTTTATCAAAATGAAATTTTAGTATGTTGTTGAAACGGTCTGTGGGGACATATGTGAATGTAAATGAATAATATCTCCCAATTAGTTTTGGATTGAACCTGAGTTGAACAAATGAAATGCATTGAACCCTATGGTACCTAATTTTTCAAATATTTTTTAAGCGAATTTAAAATTCACAAATTGCTTCGAAAATTTTAGGGAATATTCAAATTATCCCATAAAATATTTAAAAAATACTTCAAAAAAATATGTTCGGTAGTTTTTAAAATAAAAATAAGAATATTATTTGCACCCATATTATATGAAAAGATCATGTGACCCACTTCAAAATAAAATATGCCATCCATCTTGTGTCAAAATCGTGATTTTTAAAGTTCTTTTTAATTCATATTTAGTGTTGCATCCGTCCTAAAACCGCTTTACTTTTTTTTCTTCTGTGCATTTATATATACCGCGCCAACGCAATTACAACCCGATTTCGTGTGTACACGATATCAGCCACAAATATTAATCGGTTTTTACGAAACTTTATATCCAGTTTTCTTATTAAAAAATCTAGAACTAGATTTAGTTCCATAAAAATCGAGCGAAAATTTTGAATTTTATTTGAAAATTTTTATATTTTTTTACCATACCGCATAGGACAAAATTTGACATAAAAATGCATAAAGGGGTTTATATAAGGCTCAATGATCATGATACTTTGTTTTTTCAATTACTGTTATGAAAAATAGCCTCGATACAATTTTTTTTTGTTCGTGATGTATTTAGCCCCTACCTAGGTGCAAGTCACTTACGGGGGGGGGATACGTTGTCAAGTATAGCACCAATCTCTAAGATTTTTTCAAGCCCTTTAAAGTAAAGGGTAACACGATATAGTTGTAATAACTTAGATCAACAATACCGATTTTTCAAAAATATTTCTTGTTTTCCAAGTAAAAATGTTAATATAATAAAAGCATATAAATATCCAGTACCATTAGGGCGTAAAATATACAACAACAATATTTTATCAAAACAGTTGAACAATTCTGTATCTTGTTCATGTAATGAATCATGCTATCTTCCCTTTATTGACCAACATCATGGGCATGTAATCACCGGAAATCACAATTTAATTCAGTAACCTAATCTCAAACAATTTCTCAGCTACGGATCTAAATACAGACTACCACTATTATATAATAAAGAGAAAATAATACATGCTTTTGACATTGATATAGATAAATATATATATATAAAATATCAGGTAAATATCACTGCCCTTTTGAAGCCTTTAAGAGCTGGCATGCGCAAGTCACCTGGCATGTAAAACAATTGATTCAACAATTTCCTATACCAAAATATACACATAAATACCAACACATCTTTAAAGAGATCAAGTTACTACAAGACAAATTTGTAATCACTTATGTTGATAAGGCATCAAGTTATTATGCGTTTATTTGCAAAAAAATTTATTTGGACGAGCTCAAACTGCACACACAACTCCATACCTCAATTTCATTAACTCCTATAAACTCTAATATCACTATTATAAGTAAACAAACTATTGCTTATTACAAACTTCTTAAACAAAAATACAATCTTAATTTTCCTTACCTGATACTCATACCTAAATTCCATAAATCAATTTCTTTTAGAACTGTTACTATAGGATTTAATTCATACACCAATGCTACTGACAAATAACTTCTAATTGTACTAAATCAAATTTATGATCATTTTACTACACAATTAACACATATAATCAAAAATAGTTTAGAACTGATTAATAACCTAAAACAACTACCTTACATACATGATATTAAAACTTTCGATTTTTTAAAGACCTCTTTAATAACATTGATATTAATGATCTGTATAAAGTCATACTAAATTTATATAAATAATTCACTCAATCAAAAAACATCTCTTTTCAAAATTCAAAACATTATTCAAATTAATTCTGTACAAACAGTATATATCTCAAAGAAATTGCATATACAAATTAAATAAGGGAATACCACAGGGAGGATTCTCATCCACAATACTGGCCAACCTTTATCTACATTTTTACGAAATTCAGTACACTTTCAACAGTCATATCATGTGCAGATTTATTGATGATCTAATTATTATTGGAATTACTAATGAAGCACCTATATTAAACTTTAATTTTTATCCATCTAATCTACAATTAATTGAAAATGTATATACATCAAGCTGGACCAATTATCTAGACGTTAGTTTAAAAATTCAAGATGCAGACACATTAAAATTTAAAATTTACGACAAAACAGAAACTTGTAACTTTAAAGTAAATAAACTTCAGCATTATTCAACCAATCTTTCAAAATCCGTATTTAAAAATATTATTAATAGCCAGTTATTAAGAATTAAAATCTGATGTGGGCAACACATGACTTTCCTTATATAATGCAATGAATTTACTACTTTTACAGTTAAAAAAATATGATGTGGGCAACACGTGACTTTCCTTATATAATGCTATGAATTTACTACTTTTACAGTTAAAAAAATCTGATGTGGGCAACACATGATTTTCCTTATATAATGAAATGAATTTACTACTTTCACAGTAAAATTAATAGGTTTTCCTTCTAGTAGATACTAATATCCTTTCCAAGATATTGAATTTTCGACAATTAGTCGTCATTTTCATTGATTTATCGTCATTTTTATCCATTTGGCGAGATTTTCGTTAATTTGGCAACATTTCAAAAAGTCGCCAAGTTGGCGACATTCCGCCAATTTCGTCGCCAAAATCTCGCCCAGCGTTATGGACGAAGAAATAAGTTATTCTTACAGCAGATAAATTGGCGTTCAAATGCAAAAGTATTACTCAAAGTATCTTTTTTCATGAATGGAACGAGCTAGATCCACGTGAATGATGTCACACAATTTATCGCATGATATTATATATGAAAAGTGAACATGTTTCTCAATAGGAAATATTTTTTTTTGTATTTTATATGACTTTTTGATAATTTTTTTGAAAAATGTGCAATATCTCGAGAACGGTTCATGTTAGCGTTCTAAACTTTATGTCAATCGTTTTCTAATGAAAAATTACATAAGAAATGTCTATTTACGTAATTTTATTATTGGTTTTGATTTTTTGATGATTTTTTCAAAATTTCATTCGAATATTTAGGGGAGTTCTGACCATTCGATTGCGTATAAAAACAATAGACTTCCAGTGTGTACAGATTGTGATTTTTGTACCAAATTTGGTTCGAATCGGTCCATTCGTTCGTCAGTTATCGTCTCCACAGACCCACTGACACACACACACACACATACATTCACTCACACACACAGGCAGACAGACAGCACTTCAAAAATGTTTGATTCGTGATCAGGGATGCTTGAAACGTGCTCTCCCGTCGAAAACTCGAATTCGAATTTTCGACCCCGTCACAATACTTTCCTTATACATTATGTATATAAGGAAAGTAAAAATGTCATTCTTATAGTAGATACTTATATTCTTTTCTAGATATTGAATTTTCTTCAATTAGTCGTCATTTTCATTGATTTAGCGTCAATTTTATCAATTTGGGGAGATTTTTGTTAATTTGGAAACAATTAAAAATGTCGTCGTTGGCGATATTCCGCCAAATTTGTCGGCAAAATCTCGCCAAGCGCTATGGAGGAAGAAATAAGTTATTTTTACAGCAGATAAATGACTATTGGCGTTCAAATACAAAAGTATTACTCAAAGTATCTTTTTTCATAAATGGAAAGAGCTAGATCCACGAGAATGATATCACTCAATTTATCGCATGGTATTACATATGAAAAGTAAACATGTTCCTCAATAGGAAATATTTTTTTTTAATTTTATATGATTTTTTGATAACTTTTTGAAAAATGAACAATATCTCGAGAACGGTTCTTGCTAGCGTTCTAAAATTTATGTCAATCGTTTTCTACTGAAAAATTACATAAGAAATGTCTATTTGCGTAACTTTATTAGTGGTTTTGATTTTTTGACGATTTTTTCAAAATTTCATTCGAAAATTTAGAGGGGTTCTGAGCATTCGATTGTGTATAAAAAGAATAGGCTTCCAGTGTTTACGGATTGTAATTTTTGTACCAAATTTGGCTTGAATCGGACCATTCGTTCGTCAGTTATCGTCTCCACAGACTCACTGACACACACACACATACTTTCACACACACACACACACACACAGACATCTTTTCAAAAATGTTTGATTCGTGATCAGGGATGCTTGAAACGTGCACTCCCGTCGAAAACTCGAATTCGAATTTTCGATCCCGTCACAATACTTTCCTTATACATTATGTATATAAGGAAAGTAAAAATGGTATTCTTATAGTAGATACTTATATTCTTTCCAAAATATTGAATTTTCTTCAATTAGTCGTCATTTTTATTGATTTAGCGTCCTTTTTATCAATTTGGCAAGATTTTTGTTAATTTGGCAACAATTAAAAATGTCGCCAGGTTGGCGACATTCCGCCAAATTGGTCGCCAAAATCTCGCCAAACGTTATGGACGGAGAAATAAGTTATTCTTACAGCAGATAAATGACTATTGGCGTTCAATTACAAAAGTATTACTCAAAGTATCTTTTTTCATGAATGCAATGAGCTAGATCCACGAGAATGATGTCACCAAATTTATGGCATGGTATTACATGTGAAAAGTGAACATGTTTCTCAATAGGAAATATTTTTCTTTTTTTTATATCACTTTTTGATAATTTTTTTGAAAAATGTGCAATATCTCGAGAACGGTTCATGTTAGCGTTCTAAAATTTATGTCTATCGTTTTCTAATGAAACATTACATAAGAAATGTCTGTTTGCGTAACTTTATTAGCGGTTTTGATTTTTTGACGATTTTTTCAAAATTTCACTCGAAAATTTAGGGCTTTCTGAGCATTCGATTGTGTATAAAAACAATAGGCTTCCAGTATTTACGGATTGTGATTTTTGTACCAAATTTCGTTCGAATCGGTCCATTCGTTCGTCAGTTATCGTCTCCACAGACTCACTGACACACACACACACACATACACATACTTTCACATACACACAGACATCACTTCAAAAATGTTTGATTCGTGATCCGGGATGCTTGAAACGTGCTCTCCCGTCGAAAACTCGAATTTGAATTTTCGACCCCGTCACAATACTTTCCTTATATATGTATATAAGGAAAGTAAAAATGTTAAGTACACCATGTAACTACAAAAGAACATATTTTTAAATTCATAAACACCACTATCCAAAATACCTACCTGCAAAACCTTATTACTTTCCTTATATACATAATGTATAAGGAAGGTATTGTGACGGGGTCGAAAATTCGAATTCGAGTTTTCGACGGGAGAGCACGTTTCAAGCATCCCTGATCACGAATCAAACATTTTTGAGGTGATGTCTGTGTGTGTGTGTGTGTGGGACAGTGTGTGTGTGTGTGAAAGTATGTATATGTGCGTGTCAGTGAGACTGTGGACAAGATATCTCACGAACAAATAGAGCGATTCGAATGAAATTTGGTACAAAAATCACAATCCGTGAATACTGAAAGCCTAATGTTTTTAAACGCAATCGAATGTTCAGAACACCCTAAATTTTCGACTGAAATTTTGAAAAAATCATCAAAAAATCAAAACCTTTAATAAAGTTACGCAAATAGACATTTCTTATGTAATTTTTCCTTAGAAAACGATTGACATAAACTTTAGAACGCTATCATGAACCGTTCTCGAGACATTGCACATTTTTCAAATAAATTTTTCAAAAAATCCCATAAATTAAAAAAAAAATAACTGTTGAAAAACATGTTCACTTTTCATATAAAATATCATGCGATAAATTTGGTGACATCATTCTCGTGTATATAGCTCGTTCCATTCATGAGAAAAGATACTTTGAGTAATACTTTTGTATTTGAATGCCAATAGTCATTTATCTGCTATAAGAATAACTTATTTCTCCGTCCATAAAGCTTGGCGAGATTTTGGCGAAGAATTTGGCGGAATGTCGTCAACTTGGCGACTTTTTGAAATGTTGCCAAGTTAACGAAAATCTCGCTAAATGGATAAAATGACGCAAAATCAATGAAAATGACGACTAATCGTCGAAAATTCAATATATTGGAAAGAATATAAGTATCTACTATAAGAAAAAACTATATTTTTACTGTAAAAGTAGTAAATTCATTGCATTATATAAGGAAAGTTATGTGTTGCCCACATCAGATTTTTTATGTTTAATATGATGCGATAAATACGTTAAGATCATTTTCATGGATTTAATTGGTTCCAGATTTAATTGGTTCCAGGTTATTGATAGAAGATACATAGTGATAGTTTTGTATTTTGAAGCCTGAGTGTTCGCAAATAGTCATTTATATAATAAGAAAAGCGCTTCTTCCCGTTTTTCTGTAACGTATGGCAATAAATTTGGTGAACTTGCTTTCATTCAGCGAAATATCGTCAACGTGCGGATATTTCGTTTCAGATGGACGAACAAATGCTTAAAATTTCAAAAATGACCCTAAATTACCGAAAGTAACTCCCAAATTGATGAATTAATGTAATCAATTTTAGCACCCCTTTGAAAATGTTCTGCATACCCACCATGTTCTTATACATCCTTTTCTTACCGTGGAAAAAGTAAATTCATTGCAGTATGTAGGGAAAGTTATGTGCTGCCTACAATAATTACTTTCCTTATGTACATAGTATAACGTATGAGGAAAGTATTATGACGGGGACGAAAATTCATATTCGAGTTTTCGACGGGAGAGCACGTTTCAAGCATCCCTGATCACGAATCGAACATTTTGAGGTGATTATTCTGTGTGTGTGAAAGTATGTGTGTGTGTGTGTGAAAGTATGCGTGTGTGTCAGTGAGTCTGTGGAGACGATATCTCATGAACTAATGGAGCGATTGGAAGGAAATTTGGTACAAAAATTGCAATCCGTGAATACTGGAAGCCTATTGTCTTTAAACACAATCCAATGTTCAGAACCCCCCTAAATTTTCAAATGAAATTTTGAAAAATCATCAAAAAATCAAAACCTTTAATAAAGTTGCGCAAATATACATTTCTTATATAATTTTTCCTTAAACGATTGACATAAACTTTAGTACGCTAGCCTGAACCGTTCTCGAGATATTGCACATTTTTCAAATGCATTTATCAATAAATCCCATAAATAAAAAAAAAAGTTTAACTGTTGAGAAACATGTTCACTTTTCATATGTAATATCATGCTATAAATTTGGGGACATCATTCTCCTGGATCTAGCTCGTTCCATTCATGCGAAAAGATACTTTGAGTAATACTTTTGTATTTTAAATAATAGTCATTTATCTTCTATAAGAATAATTTATTTCTCCTTCCATAAACGCTTGGCGAGATTTTGGCGACGAATTTGGTGAGATGTCGCCAACTTGGCGACTTTTTAATTGTTGCTAAGATAACGAAAACCTCGCCAAATGGATAAAAACTCTTTGAGGAAAATTCAATATCTTGGAAAGAATATAAATATCTACTATAAAAATAATCTATTTTTTTTTTACTGTAAAAGTTGTAAATTCATTGCATTATATAAGGAATGTCATGTACTGCCCACTTCTATTTTTTCTTTTAAATTTGGGTTGTACGTTTCTAATACTGTAACTTCACACCCTCCGTTCACCACATGAAATGAAATGCATTTCTTTATCCTGTATACAAATAAATTCTAGTTTTATTCTATGATAAATACGTATAAGGACTTTGCCATTCAGATTCCCAAGTGCATTGACAGATTTCGATGGAGGATTTGCATTCCTCAAGACGGCGGATCCGAGTTCTTATTTGCATCGAAATTGCTTTAGGAAGCGAAATAAGAATCCATGCAGATTGGAGGGCATTTGAGGAACACTTGAATAATGCATTTTAGGAAATATTTCGCTCGTCATATTTATGTTTTTCATTTTTTTCATTTTTATAATGTGTAAGGAAAGTATTGTGACGGGATCAAAAATTCGAATTCGAGTTTTCGAAGGGAAAGTACATTTCAAGCATCTGTGAGCGCGAATCGAACGTCTTTGAGGTGATGTGTGTGTGCGCGTGTGCGTGTGCGTGTGTACGTCTGCGTGTGTGTGTATCCGTGAGTTTATGGAGACGATATCTCACGAACGATTGGAGCGATTCGGACGAAATTTGGTACAAGAATTACAATCTGTGAACAGTGGAACCCTATTGTTTTTAAAAACAATAGAATGTTCAGAATATTCCAAAACTTTCGAATGAGATATTGAAAAAATCGTCAATAAATCAAAACCTTCAATAAAGTTACGCAAAATATTAATTCTTATGTAATTTTTTATTACGAAACTATTAACACAATAATTAGAAGGCTAGTTTGAACCGTTCTCGAGATATTTCACATTTTTCGAATAAATTTATCAAAAAATCATATAAAATGAAAACAAAATATTCTAAAATATGTACACTTTTCGTATGTAATATTATGCAATAAATTTGTTAATATCATAAACGTGGATCTAGCACGTTCTATTCACGAGAGAAGATACTTAGGGTACTAATTCTTTATTTGGAGGCCAATAGTCATTTACCTACTATAAGAATAACCTATTTCTCGTGTATTGCGTTTGGAGAAATTTTAGCGACAAGTTTGGCAAAATATCGCCAACTTGGTGACTTTTTTTAAAATGTTGTCATATTGACGAAGATGTCTATAAATTGGTAAACCTGATGCTAAACCAATGAAAACGACTACAAATTGATGAAAATTCATTATCTTGGAAAGAACATAAGAATGGACTATAAAAATAACGCATTTCTCCGTCCTTAAATCCATCCGTCCGTCCGTCCGTAACGCTAGACAAGAATTTTGACAGGATGTCGCCAACTTAGCAACATTTTAAATATTACCAAAGTAAGGAAAATTTCGCCAAATTGAAAAAAATGTCGCCAAATTGATAAAAATGACACCAAATGGGACATAATGGTTTGCAAATTTTGAATTTCGTCATATGATGGGCATATCTACTAGTACATAAAAAATGCTCTTCTCTCCGTTTGTTTGTGATACTTGGCGGTACATTTGGAGCACTTGGCGAATAATTTAGCGGGATATCGTCATCCTGGTGATATTTCGCTTCAGATTGATGAAAATATAGCCAAAAGTTAATGAAAATGACGCCTAATCGATAAATTGATTATTAAAATATTTTGATATATAGACTATATTGCTTACTGAGGACGCTACGATATTAATAATTGTTAATTTAGCCTACGGGGTACATTGAAATTTTATTACATGTGGTCATTCGGAAAAGCGCAAATGTACAATTCAACGTTATAAACAATGTGCAGTGGAACTTTTCATCATTATTTCACTGTAAAAGACGGAAATGCATTGCCTTCTATAAGGAAAGTCATGTGCTGCCCGCATCAGATTTTTTTTTTATTTCAAATTTGTATTTAAACCTGCCAAAGACGGGAACAGGTCCTCTTAAAGAAATAAGTTGTAACATTTGATTTAATACTTTTTATTTTCCTATACTACGTTGTAAAACATTTGCACATTCCCTAAAACATTGTTACTGAATGTTTTAGGGAATTAGCTGCCCTTAATGGGGAGTGAGGTTCCTGTTAGTTATGACAATATATATATATACACTCTATAACAAAAAAATCGACGCACCAAGAAAGATTTGTCCGATTGTGATAAAAATTGGTGGATGTGAAGAACATACATAGAAAAAGAAACGATTAAAATTTCAGAACAATTTAATTATTTAGAGTTTGACCGTATACAAAGGGAGGAAGTCAATAAGGCGTTGGTCCACCTCTGGCCTGGATGCAAGATGTCACCCGGCGTGACATAGACTGATAAATTTCACGGATGGTGTTCTGCGGAATGTCTTGCCAAATTGTCTCCAACTGACGGGCAAAATCGTTAACATTCCTGGATGGTTGCAATCGCCTTCCCATAACGTCCCAAATGTGCTCTATGGGAGATAGATCAGGATACCTAGCTGGCAAGGAAGTGTTGGGCAAGTAAATAGCCGCGATATAACTTTTTTTTGTTCGTGACGTCATTAGTCCCCCTCGGGAGGCAAGTTACCCCACCCACGGGGATACATTGTCAAGTGTTGTATCAATCAAAAGTTTTATTCAAACCCTTTAAAGTGAAGTTTAACCTCTTAACGTGAAGGGTAAGCTGATCTCTATCTCCCGACAATATCTACTTCATTAAGGGTTTATATGATACATAAATTTTAAGTCTTTCCCAATAACGCGCCTTTTTCTTTCTCATTTATTTTATTATTCCATATTCCTATATCATGCCCAACACATATTGCAACTACATTACATTCTATCCCACGCCACTAATATTAGCAAGTCTGCAGACACTTCCTCGTTTCCTCGATCATACCATATATGGTCACTAAACTTAACCCTATGTAAACGTTCTCATTGCAACTGTATTCCCAATCACGCGTTTAAAGCCTAAACCGCTAAGATAGCAGTCGCATGCCTCATATCTTTCCTCCCCCTCTGATGAAAATATATTTTGCATTTGTGAAGAACTACGCAGACGGCACACAGATTTGGTGAGAACTAACTAGTCGACGACCAGGAGTCGTCCAGAACGTGTAATTATATTTATTTCTAGTGACATTGAATAAAATATATTTTTATAACTTAAATTGTATCTTTCTTGGGCTATTCAAGTCAAATATTACATTATTTTAGTCGACAGGATATGTGCCGTGCTGTGGGAAATACATTAAAAACTTATTTGAATCATCGATGAATCTGATAGAATGAATGAAAAAGAAACTTTCATTACGAAATGCATTGCGCTTGGCGACCGTCGGAGAAGAGATTCCCAAGGCGAATTTTCATGCTGACTTAGCAAAAGGACGGGTGACCTACTTTCGCCTTGATTAGAGCGCGGATGAAAAAAGAAGAGAGAACGTTCTCAGAGTAATTGGAAGCAGCGAAAAACGAACTGTATATTTTAAGGACTGTAGTTTAGAGATTAAGAATTGAAAGTCATGGATCAATCTACGATGACCGAGAATACACGATATGCCCGTCCTACAAGAGTTTGATAAAATTGGAGAGCGATCTTTCGAAGGAAAGACAAGGATATCTTGCCCAAAATTCCAAATAGAAGGAAAGATGGATATTAAGACGTGGATCAATTTTTTAACTTACAATGTAGAAAACAGAACATGACCGAAGGAGAAAAACTAGAACGCCTATCAGATTACCTTGATGAAGAAACTTAAATTTTCTTCATAAATCAATATATTGAAATCCCGGACCGGACTCAAGTAGAAAAAATGCTAGTAGAACATTTTCAGAAGGATAATGACTCTTTCGAGGATTTTATCGATATTAAACTAAAAAGCCGAAAATTTAGAAAACTATTATAAAGTAAAAGTGGATACGGGAAGAAAACTTAGACTTACAGAAAAAATTATTACAGAGGCCTTGACAACGGGATTACCCACTGAATGGCAAAAACTATTTTGTGTTAATGATTTGGAGTCGCCACAAGAGTGGGAGCATCTTGCCGGTAAACTACAAAGGATAATGAAGGACACAGAAATTCATCACAAACCACAAAGATCTCAGGTTCCAGCGTACCCACCATGAAGAACATGGAATCTAGAAAGAAATTGACCTCCCCTACAAATACAAAGACCATGGAGACCTCCTAATGTTCCGAATTGGCAGCCACAGTCGTTCCGCCAATCGGAGTTCCGACCTAGGTGGACGATACCTCGAGAACAGTTGCAGTGATCTCATCGGCAGTATGGACCCCCACACAAATAATTAGTGAAGTATGCCTAAGATTCCCATAGGTATGGGAAACAGAAAACGGTATCTAGGAATTGTGGATACCAGGAGTAACGTGTCCGTTATTCCCGCAACTCAACTAAAAATTTCAGAGTTAAAATCATCGAACAAGGTCACAAGATTGAAGTACAACAAACAGGAGCCTCCCAGGCGGTGAAGTGGATAGCGTCGTCGGCTGCTGTCCGGTGGGCTCGGGTTCGAATCCCGAGTAAGGCATTGTTGTATATCGATGTAAAGTCAGTCTTCCGTCTACTGGGTCCTCATCTACAATGTGAAACTGCACCCCCCTTGACCTTCGTCAGTGATGCTTGTCCGTAATAAACTTTGTTCTCTTGTATTGTCTTGTTCGTTCTTTCCTGTGTCACTGGTCCTGTGTCGGCTATGATTCGATTACAGGAGGTCATCAGAAACAACAACAACAACAAACAGGAAGCAAGGTAGGCGTTAAAAAAATTGTGGAAATTTCTACAACTATAGGAAAATTAACACATAATTTAACTTTTTTTGTAATTGACACTACTATTAAATATATTTTATTATCAGGAGCTCATTGTAAGCTCTTTAAATTATATTTGAATTTCCACAATTTAAAGCTTATCAATTCTATCGGGACATATCGTATAGAGACTCATTCCCGGAAAATAGCTCTTCCTATCATGTTAATATTAACAAGAAAGATCAATCATGCTTAAAGCATTGATTATGAAACACTTTCCAACTTCAATGCAATTTTATTTAAAAAAGTCGAAAATGCAATACATTCCTCGGTAATATTTTAAAACTTATTACAATACTACATTGATTTATTATATTTGAAAACTTAAACCTTCATTGAAAAAAATGAACTTCATTCCAATGACGGCATTGAAATATAAATTGCCTGCTTTAAATATCTCTAAAATGCAATACATTCCACGGTAATATTTTTAACACTATCATAATTATACGATAATTTATTATATTTGAAAACTTCAACGAAAACAACTGAAATTAACTAAAATGACGTCATAGAAAAAATAACACGCCTGGATCTCTCTATAAAAACAGGATTTCATTCATAACTTTCTCCCATTCATTTCATTTATCAAAATACTATAATAATTTATTTTATTTCCAACTTCAATGCAATTTTAAAGCAATCATTTCCAACTTCAATGCAATTTTATTTAAACATGTCTAAAATGCAATACAGTCCTCGATAATATTTTAAAACTTATCACAATACTACATTAATTTATTATATTTGAAACCTTAAACCTTCATCGAAAAAAATTAACTTCATTCAAATGACGGCATTAAAGTATAAATTGCCTGGTTTAAATATCTCTAAAATGTGATACATTCCTCGGTAATAATTTTAGAATTATCATAATACTGCGATAATTTATTATATTTGAAAACTTCATCGAAAACAATTGAAATTCATTCAAATGACGTCATAAAAAAATAACACGCCTGGCTCTCTCTATAAAAGCAACATTTCATTCATAAATAATTCTCCCATTCATGTCATTCATCACAATACTATAATAATTCATTTTATTTAAAAATTAAGACCATTGAGCTACAAGTAAGTAATCTCCATGCGTAAAACTTCATCGAAAAATATCGTCCTTCTCTTTCTAAAATCAATAAATATTTCATTCATATCAGCTAAGCAGACTCCATGGACTAAATTATTTTGTGTTAAAGAATTACAGCGATTCTAATACAACTCATTCTATATATTTTGCTTTTTACATTTTACATAGGTGAAAAATAGGCTTAATAGTAGAAATAATCATATTTGGATGAGCATTTAAACTAAAATATATTGTCATTGCGTTGTTTTAGTATTTAGATGCACAGAATTTAGGCAAAAATAAAGTAGTTTTAAGACGGATACAACACTCAATATGAATTAAAAAGAACTTTAAAAATCACGATTTTGACACAAGATGGATGCCATATATCATTTTGAAGTGGGTCATGTGATCGTTTCATATCATGGACACGTGATCGCTTCATATAAGAGGTGTTATTATTATTTTAATTTTTATTTAAAAAACTACTGAATATATTTCGCTGAATTTTTTTTTATATATTTTATGGAACAGTTTGAATATTGCCTAAAATTTTCGAAGCAATTTGTGAATTTTAAATCCGCTTAAAAAATGCTTGAAAAATTAGGTCCCATAGGGCTCAATGTATTCCATTTTTTCAACCCGGGTTCAATCCAAAACTAATTGTGTGATATTATTCATTTATATTCCCATAGGTCCTATAGACCGTCTGAACAACATACTAAAATTTCATTTTGATTAAGTCATTTTTACGGCAGTTATCGTGCTAACGGACAGACAGACAGACAGACAGACAGACAGAATGAACAAAGTCATAAACACTTTTCAACTTTGTTGTAAAGTGTTAAAAATAGTAGTGAAAAAATTGTAGAAAATAATTTCACAGGGTTAAACAATGAAGAAAATGAAAAATTACAGAAATTATTAGTCAGTGTAAATAACATTTTTTCAAGAGTTAGTATGATGTGGGATGAATCCGATGACCATATTGTGCATCTCCCAAAGATAATGCAGAAATAAAAAAAGATCAATCATGCTTAAAGCATTGATTATGAAACACTTTCCAACTTCAATGCAATTTTATTTAAACATGTCTAAAATGCAATACATTCCTCGGTAATATTTTAAAACTTATCACAATACTACATTAATTTATTATATTTGAAACCTTAAACCTTCATCGAAAAATATTAACTTCATTCAAATGACGGCATTAAAATATAAATTGCCTGGTTTAAACATCTCTAAAATGTGATACATTCCTCGGTAATAATTTTAGAATTATCATAATACTACGATAATTTATTATATTTGAAAACTTCATCGAAAACAACTGAAATCCATTCAAATGACGTCATAGAAAAAATAACACGCCTGGCTCTCTCTATAAAAGCAACATTTCATTCATAAATAATTCCCCCATTCATGTCATTCATCACAATACTATAATAATTTATATTATTTAAAAATTAAGACCATGGAGCTACATGTAAGTAAAACTCTGTGCGTAAAACTTCATCGAAAATTATCGTCCTTCTCTTTCTAAAATCAATGAATATTTCATTCATATCAGCCATGCAGACTCCATGCACTAAATGATTTTGTGTTAAAGAATTACAGCGATTCTAATACAACTCATTCTACATATTTTGCTGTTTACATTTTACATAGGTGAAAAATAGGCTTAATAGTAGAAATAATCAAATTTGTATGAGCATTTAAACTGAAATATATTGTCATTGCGTTGTTAAAGTATGTAGATGCACAGAATTTAGGTCAAAATAAAGTAGTTTTAGGATGGACACTCAATATGAATTAGAAAGAACTTTAAAAATCACGATTTTGAGACAAGATGGATGCCATATATCATTTTGAAGTGGGTCATGTGATCGTTTCATATCATGGACACGTGATCGCTTCATATAAGAGGTGTTATTATTATTTTAATTTTTATTTTAAAAACTACTGAATATATTTCGCTGAATTTTTTTTTATATATTTTATGGAACAATTTGAATATTGCCTAAAATTTTCGAAGCAATTTGTGAATTTTAAATCCGCTTAGAAAATGCTTGAAAAATTAGGTCCCATAGGGCTCAATGTATTCCATTTTTTCAACCCGGGTTCAATCCAAAACTAATTGGGTGATATTATTCATTTATATTCCCATAGGTCCTATAGACCGTCTGAACAACATACTAAAATTTCATTTTGATTAAGTCATTTTTACGGCAGTTATCGTGCTAACGGACAGACAGACAGACAGACAGACAGACAGACAGACAGACAGAATGAACAAAGTCATAAACACTTTTCAACTTTGTTGTAAAGTGTTAAAAACTAATGGACCGAATTTCACAAAATTTGGTAAGTTACTTGTGAGGGAGTCTGGTGCTGATTAGTTTTGGGTACGATTCGGGATAAAATAACGCGCCTTTTTTTGCGAAATGGCCCGCAAAAGTTTGTATCCACTCTAACTGAAAAACTAATAGACCGAATTTCACAAAATTCGGTAGATGAGTCACTTGTGGGTTACTCTGGTGCTGATTGGTTTTTGGTACAATTCGGAAAAAAATGACCTGCCTTTTTTTGCAAAATGGTCCGCAAAAATCGTCCAAATCTAAACTAAAGAACTGGGTATACTCAAATATATCCATTAAATGCTGATTTAATACGTAATTTTTAACGATGAAAAGAATAAGACCAACCCCATTACAGTTGAACTAGTCGTGCTCGAGATATTTTAGTTTTTCGTACTTTCCCTACGCCACCTTTGAAAATAAGCCGGTTACCGAATGAGAACGAAAATTGAATTAAAAGTGAAATAAATTTAGTTAAAATAAAGAGAACGTTAATATAAGTCTGCAGGGAAAGTCATGTGCTGCCCACATCAGATTTTTTTTTTTATAAAAGAGAAAGTGTTGCTTTTCATCCAAAGATGCGAAAACATGTTTTAAAATTCAGAATGGTTTTCATTTTTAACTCTTTACAACATAGTTGAAAAGTGTTTATGACTTTGTTCATTCTGTCTGTCTGTTAGCACGATAACTGCCGTAAAAATCACTTTATCAAAATTAAATTTTAGTATGTTATTCAGACGGTCTGTGGGACCTATGGGAATATAAATTAATACTATCACCCAATTAATTTTGGATTGAACCCGGGTCGAAAAAATAGAATACATTGAACCCTATGGGACCTAATTTTTCAAACATTTTTTAAGCAAATTTAAAATTCACAAATTGCTTCAAAAATTTTAGAAAATATTCAAATTATTCCATAAAATATAAAAAAAAAATTTCAGCAATATGTATTCAGTAGTTTTTAAAATAAAAATTAAAATAGTAATTACACCTTTTATATGAAGAGATCACGTGACCCACTTCAAAATAAAATATTTCATCTATCGTATATCAAAATCTTGATTTTTAAAGTTCTTTTTAATTCATATTTAATGTTATATCCGTCCTAAAACTGCTTTATATTTGCTTAAAATATGTGCATCTGCATACTAAAACAACGCAATTACAATATATTTGAGTTTAAATGATTATCAAATTTTGATTATTTCTACAACGAAGCCTAATTTTCTCTTATGGAAAATGTAAATACCAAAAGATGTAGAATGAGTTGTATAAGAATTGCTGAATGTCTTTAAAGCAAAATTATTTAGCTCATGGAGTCTGCAATATAGCTGATATGAATGAAACATTAATTGATTTTACAAAGAGAAGCATAGGCTTTTTCGATGAAGTTTTAAGCATAGAGTTAAATTGCTTGTATCTCCATGGTTTTAAGTTTCTAAATAAAATAAATTATTATAGTATTGTGATAAATGAAAGGATTGGAAAAATGTTTATGAATGAAACGCTACTTTTATATAGAGACGATTTATATTTCGATGACATCATTTGAATTAAGTTCATTTATTTTCGATGAAGTTTTCAAATATAATAAATTATACTAGTATTATGATAATTTAAAAAATATCTGCGAGGAATGTATCGCATTTTAGAGATGTTTAAACCAGACAAGTTATATTTGAATGCCGTCATTTGAATGAAATTCATTTTTTTCAATGAAGTTTTAAGTTTTCAAATGTAATAAATTAATGTAGTATTGGGATAATTTAAAAAATATTATCGAGGAATGTATAGAATTTTAGAGATGTTTATATAAAATTAGAGATGTTTATATGAAATTGCATTAAAGTTGGAAAGTGTTTCATAATCAATGCTTTATGCATGATTGATATTTCTTGTTTTAAATTAATTTGTTTGCACTATACGGTCCCATTTTACTAAGAATTTACATTTAAAAATTATTTTATTCTATAATAATTGCATATGGTTAAACAATCAGGTGTTGTACAACTGCTAAATTAAATATGTTATTTGATCCATTAGAATTTTCCTTAAGTTGTTTGCATCACAACAGCCGTATTTACGTTAAATGTTCGAAAAACCATTAAAATGGAACGCGCATGATCGTATAAATCAGGGGTTTACAAACTACGGCCCGCGGGTCAACACCGCCCCGTGAGTTATATATTTTGCGCGAGTTATATACATAATTTATTTTGATTACATTGTAAAATTTACAATGCAAGTAAATCATACAAAATAATAATCAGATGTTTTTATTTAACGACCATTTAAGAAACACAATAACTGGCATACATAATGAGATTGAACATTTTAAATGTAAATAATGATAAGAGATTTATCCTAAAAACTTACAATAAGTAGCATACATAGGTAATTCACATAATGAAATTAAACATCATAATTATGATTAATGAGATTTATGTAGCTGTAACTTTCCACTGACAATTGTTTGCAGTTGTGGATCAAGTTTACTAGTGGAAATTATCAGCAGCGACTTTAAATGCTCATCATTTTTGGATCTGTAAATATTTTTTGTATATTTCACATTGGAGAATATTTTTTCACACAGATAAGTAGTGTCGAAAGCGGAAAAAAAGCCAGGAGCAAATTTATGCAACTGATCAAACTGTGTGAGTGGATGACTCTTATAAAATTCCAGCAATGATGACTTTAAATATTTTTCTTTAAAACTATAACTACACTGCAACTGAAACTCTAACCAAACTATAACTAAACTACACTGCAAATAAATCATTTCCATTTGAAGTTCTGGGGCAAGGGTTTCTATATCGGCGTTAAAAGGATTTTTTGAAAAATTTTGATATCGTTTGCAATTGCATCAAAATCTGGAAAACGAGACTCAAAATTTATTTTTAAAGCACCCAAAGCTTCAATTGCGAAATCTACCGGAAATGGAGTCTCAGTTTGCTGACTAAATTTTTGTCATGCATTAAAATGCGTGAAACATTTTTTGTTCAATTGAGATTGAAACAAAACAATTTTTTGTCAAAAGAACTTAATATGATTGTATAAATCAGGCAGAAGCTGGTTTTCTCCTTGTAATTTTAAATTAAGGTCATTCATATGTTTAGTTAAATCTGTATAAAATGATAACTTCCATAACCACTCATTGTTTTGTAACTCAACTAGAGGACGATTCCTTTCATTCAAGAAAATTTCGATTATTGCTCGGAGCTCAAAAAAATCGCTTTAGAACTTTTCCGCAGCTAAGCCAGCGTACTGCAGTATAATGTGATAAGTCGTTTCTAGAATCTCTTCAATAAACTCGCAGAATTGACGATGACTGAGCGCATGTGATCTGATATAATTAACAACTGTCATGACTGACTTTAAAACTTCTGACATATCCAAGCATTTTCCGCACAAAGACTGTTGATAAATTATGCAATGTAGGGGAAATTGGTTTACCTTGGGCAGGTTTGTACCTTGAGCCACATTGACTTGTGGTGCCCCCTACCATCCAAACTTAATTAAAATAGTTTCAGTTTGTGCTGTTGGCATCAGGTGGCAGTACACCTACTCCACATTGATTATAAATGCTTCAGTGAATAGACTAACTTAAAGATATATAGACCTATAAAATAAGTTTTTTTTATCTTTCTTTTAATCTACCCTAATTGTTGCAGTAATGAATTTGAAATGTATCACAAATATGGCATAATAAGCATTTCTTTATTATGGTATTCCCAAATTTACAGTTATCTATCTTGAATTAGTTAGGCCTAAAATATCATTTTATTCTGATGTACCATGTGTTGTACCTTGAGCCGGCCCAAGGTACAACACATGGTACATCAGAACAAAATGTGTTGTATCTTGAGCCGGCCCAAGGTACAACACATGACTTTAAAGACTTTATGATTAAAGGTTCTCCACTTGGTACAGTTGGGGCTGCAGCTTCATCGGGATTGTCCAACAAAGTGTTATTTCTAAAATTCTTTGAACATTTTATTAAACATGTTAAACCCTCACCCGAAAAACCAGTCATTTTATTTCTTGACAAATATGAAAGTCACATTTCTATTTCCGTCATACAGCATGCTAAAGAATCTGGTGTAATAATGATAACATTTCATCCTCACACAAGTCATTAAATGCAACCGTTAGACAGAACAGTGTTTGGGTCCCTTCAAATCATTTTGTAACTCTGCTGTCACTGACTGGATGACAACCTGGAAATATTGGAAAGCCCATAACAATTTATGAGGTAGCAGCGATGATTGGAAAAGCTTTTCCACTAAGCTTTACACCCACCAACATAGTGAGCACAGATTTCAAGTTAGTGGGCTTGTGCAAAACATTTTTGAAGATTATGACTTTTGCTATCATTTGTAACAGATAGACTAATAAGTGATACAGAAGCTGGCCTAAGTGGTGGTGTTAATAATGGCACACAATAAACAGTGAGATTGAAACAGCTGTTATTATTTCAGCTAAATCCATCAGGTCATTTCCGAAATCATCGGCCAGGAAAATGAAACAAACTGGGGAAAAACCAGTCAAGTCCCGAATTCTAACTCATACGCCAAAGAAGCAAGCCATTGAGACTGAAAAGACACTCCAGTTACTTAATATTATCATGACGCCCAATCACCACAAAGCTAAATATTTTCAATCATTGTGAAAAATAGCCGCGATACAATTTATTTTTTATTTCAGTAGCCTCTCTTGTGGGCAAGTTACTCCCTCGAGGGGTACATTATCAAACTTGGTATCAATCGAAAGATTTTCGCAATGACGCAATTGATAAAAGTGATTGTGAAGTACTTGGAGTAAAGACGAATATAATAGACGTCCCTTGGTAGCGCTTTTTCTGGCAACTATTCCTTTGAAACCTGTGCAAATAATTGATGGAGGTAAAGATTTTATTTTTCTAGAAATGCAAGAGCTCGAGATAAAACATTCTATATAAGTTAACAGTTAAATACTTTAAAATTAAAGACAACCAAAAAAAATCTGATGTGGGCAACACATGACTTTCCTTATATAATGCAATGAATTTACTACTTTTATAGTTAAAAAAATGTTATTCTTATAGTAGATACTCATATTCTTTCCAAGATATTGAATTTTCTTCAATTAGTCGTCATTTTCATTGATTTAGAGTCATTTTTATCAATTTGACGAGATTTTGTTAATTTGGCAACAATTAAAAATGTCGCCAAGTTGGCGAAATTCCGCCAAATTCGTCGCCAAAATCTCGCCAAGCGTTATGGAGAAATAAGTTATTTTTACAGCAGATAAATGACTATTGGAGTTCAAACACAAAAGTATTATTCAAAGTATCTTTTTTCATGAATGGAACGAGCTAGATCCACGAGAATGATGTCACCCAATTTATCGCCTGGTATTACATATGAAAAGTGAACATGTTTCCCAATAGGAAACATTTTGTCTTATTTTATATAACTTTTTGATAATTTTTTTGAAAAATGTGCAATATCTCGAGAACGGTTTATGTTAGCGTTCTAAAATTTATATGAAACGATTTCTAATGAAAAAATACATAAGAAATGTCTATTTGTGTAACCTTATTAGCGGTTTTGATTTTTTGACGATTTTTTCAAAATTGCACTCGAAAATTTTGGAAGGTTCTGAACATTCGATTACGTATAAAAACAATAGGCTTCCAGTGTTTACGGATTGTGATTTTTGTACCAAATTTCATTCGAATCGGTCCATTCGTTCGTTAGTTATCGTCTCCACAGACTCACTGACACACACACACACACACATCACCTCAAAAATGTTTGATTCGTGATCAGGGATGCTTGAAACGTGCTCTCTCGTCGAAAACTCGAATTCGAATTTTCGACCCCGTCACAATACTTTCCTTATACATTATGTATATAAGGAAAGTAATAGGTTTAAAAGTCTTTTATTAAAATCTGCTTTCTACGACGTTTAAAATCACACGGCCATAGCGCTTTCGGGCACCATTGGACCCTTCATCAGTCGCGAAGACTTCGCCACTGATGAAATGATGATTGACGTTAAAATATTAATTAGTTGATGACTGATTTTAGAGAATTAATTAATTAGTTGACGTGTTTCCATACTGTTTTATTTTATATAACAGTTAAATTTTGGAAAACATTTATAAAAAAAATCTGATGTGGGCAACATATGACTTTCCTTATATAATGTAATGAATTTACCACTTTTACAGTAAAAAAATAGGTTTTTCTTATAGTAGATACTAATATTCTTTCCAAGATATTGAATTTTCGACAATTAGTCGTCATTTTCATTGATTTAGCGTCATTTTTATCCATTTAGCGAGATTTTCGTTAATTTGGCAACATTTCAAAAAGTCGCCAAGTTGGCGACATTCCGCCAAATTCGTCGCCAAAATCTCGCCTAGCGTTATGCACTAAGAAATAAGTTATTCTTATAGCAGATAAATGACTATTGGCGTTCATACAAAAGTATTACTCAGAGTATATTTTTTTTCATGTATGGAACTAGCTAGATCCACGAGAATGAGGTCACCAAATTTATCGCATGGTATTACATATGAAAAGAGAACATGTTTTTCAATAGGAAGTATATATTTTTTTTATTTTATATTACTTTTTGATATTTTTTTTTAAAAATGTACAATATCTCGAGAACGGTTCATGTTAGCGTTCTAAAATTTATGTCAATCGTTTTCTACTGAAAAATTACATAAGAAATGTCTATTTGCGTAACTTTATTAGTGGTTTTGATTTTTTAACGATTTTTCAAAATTTCATTCGAAAATTTAGAGGGGTTCTGAACATTCGATTGCGTATAAAAACAATAGGCTTCCAGTGTTTACGGATTGTGATTTTTGTACCAAATTTGGTTCAAATCGGTCAATTCGTTCGTCAGTTATCGTCTCCACAGACCCACTGGCACACACACACACACACACACAAATTTTCACACACACGCAAACTTTCACACACACACACACACACACACAAACTTTCACACACACGCAAACTTTCACACACACACACACACACACACACACACAGACATCACTTCAAAAATGTTTGATTCGTGATCAGGGATGCTTGAAACGTGCTCTCCCGTGGAAAACTCGAATTCGAATTTTCGACGCCGTCACAATACTTTCCTTATACATTACGTATATAAGGAAAGTAAAAACTGATGTGGGCAGCACATGACTTTCCTTATATAATGCAATGAATTTCCTTCTTTAACGGTGAAAAGGTGAAGAAAAAATGTGTCTGTAAAGTTAAATTGTGCATTTGGCGCTTTTCCGGATAACAGCATGTAAAGCTATTTCGTACCCAAGTTACTTATATTTAATGCAGTTCTAAATTAACAATTATCAATACTGATATCATCCTCAATAAGCAATATAGTCCATATATTTAAATATTATCATCAATTAGGTGTCATTTTTGTAATTTTTGCGATATTTCTGTCAATGTATGGCTAAATATCGTCAAGTTGGCGATATTTAGAAGAACATTTCTTATATAATGAAAGGCATGCCCATCATATGACGGAATTAAAAATTTGAAAAAAAAAATGCATTCTATTTGACGTCATTTTTATCAATTTGGCGACAATTTTATCAATTTAATAAAATTTCTATCAATTTGGCAACAGTTTCCCCAATTTGGCAACATTTAAGGAAAGTCGTTAAGTTGGCAATAGGTCGCTAAAATTCGCCGCCAGAATTCCGTCAAGCGTTACAGACGGGGACATAGGTTATTCTTATGTTCTTCACAAAAGATTACATTTTTATCAATTAATTGTCATTTTCATTGATTTAGCGTCATTTTTATCAATTTAGTGACATTTTTTACCAATTTAGCGACATCAATTGGGTGACATTTAAAAACTCGCCAAGTTGGCGATAATCCGCCAAATTCGTTGCCAAAATTTCGTCAAGCATTATGGTCGGAGAAATAGGTTATTCTTATAGTAGATAAAATACTAATGGCGCACAAATACAAAACTATAACCCAAAGTATCATCTCTTATAGTAGATTCTTATATTCTTTCCAAGATATTGAATTTTCATCAGTCTTCATTTTCATCGATTTAGCGACATTCTTTTATCAATTTGGTGATATTTTCGGCAATTTGGCAACATTTAAGACTCCTCAAGTTGGCGATATTCCTCCAAATTAGCGGCCAAAGTTTCGCCAAGCACTATGGATGCAGAAATAGGTTAGTCTTATAGTAAACGACTAATGGCGTCAAATTACATAGAATGCTATTACCCAAAGCGTCTTCTCTCGTGAATGCTCGAGCTAGATCTACGAGAATGATTATAAAATTTATCGCATAATAGTACATAAGAAAAGTGAACAGATTTCACAATAGTAAATACTTTTTATGAATTTTATGTGATTTTTTGATAAACGTTTTTGAAAAATATGCAATATCTCGAGAACGGTTGATGCTCTAAAGTTGGTGTCAATCGTTTTCTAATGTAAAAATGACACACAAAAGTGGTTATTTACGTAACTTTATTGAGTGTTTTAATTTTTTGATGAGTTTTTTAAAAATTTCATTTTACAATTTAGGTGGGTTTTGGACATTCGACTGCGTATAAAAACAATAGGATTCCAGTATTCACGGATTGTAACTTTTGTACCAAATTTCGTTCGAATCGCTTCATTCGTTCGTCAGTTATCGTCTCCACACACACACACACACACACACACACACACAGAAGAGTTTCAGAAGAGTTCATTGCAAAGTTGAACCTTCTCTTCTCTAAAAATGTTTCCTGGCAACGCCATTAACTTAACCATAGTGATGATTAAAAAAATGACACTTTTAGAGTTATGTCACTTTTGAAGCCAAGCTGATAACTCGCTCAAATTCAATATCTTATATTGTACTGAGATATTAAAATAGTGGATTATTTTCCATTTAATTGGCAATAATTTACTCTAAAAAATATATCAGAAATATCATCGGGCTGTTTTTAATGCTTCGTAGATGATCAGTACAGACCTGCTGTTTACTGATCGAAGAACAGGGCGTTTTCTCAAGTTAAATATTTTTTATTTCTCTAACTATTCTTATGAGAGTGTCATTAAAGAATTTCAGAAGAGTTCATTGAAAAGTTTCAGATACGCAGCCCCCTACGTGAGACAGTTTATCACGAGATAAAATAGAAGGCCTGCCTATTCTTGCTTTGTCCTCAATCAGACCCAGTTTCTCGATAAGGTTTTTATATCCTCGTAATTAAATTGTTAGTAGTTTTGGAGCGTGGTTATGTATTTTTCTGAAACTCTTCAAAAACAGTCTCAAAAATGGCTAGAGAAATATTACTGTAAGAAGAAATAAATTACTCTGGGAAAATGCTATGTTCTTTAATTGATGAGAAAAGAGTTTGTGATGATCGACTGACGTATTAAAAACAACAGATTATATTTCTGATATATTACTTTCCCTATATACATAGTATAATGTATAGGGAAAGTATTGTGATGGGGTCCAAAACTCGAATTCGAGTTTTTGACGGAAGAGCACATTGTTAAGCACATTGGAAGAGCATATCAAGCATCTCTAAACTAGAATCGATCGCTTTTGAGGTGATGTGTGTATGTGCATGTTTATAAATATGTATGTGCAAGTACGTGTGAGTATGTGTGTCCGCCAGTCTATGAAGGCAATATCTCACGATCGAATGGAGCGTTTCTAAAAAAATTTGGTACAAAAATTGCAATCAATGAGTTCTGATAGCCTATTGATTTCGACGCAATCAAATGTTCGGAATCTTCACATTTTTGAATGTTTAGAAAACATCATTAAAAAGAAAAGAACGAAACCTTTTATAAAGTTACGAAAATAATCATTTTTTATGTAATTGTTCACTAGAAAACGAATGACAACTTTTAGAACGCTATCATGAACCGGTTTCGAGATATGGCACATTTTAAAAATAAATTTATAAAAAAACTCACAAAATTAAAGAAAGTATTAACTATTGTGAAATATGTTCACTTTTTATATATAATATTATGCGATAAACTTGTTAACGTTATTCTCATGGGTCTAGCTCATTATACTTTCTTGAGATAAGAGCCTTTAATAGTTATTATAGAGAGAAGACTCAGGCCGTTCGACTGACCCTAAGGTATGAGCAGCTGATTGAGTGACAGGTAAAGTTTGTGTAATATTTGTTGTTGTTGAGACCCAGACCGTCCGACCTACCAGAAAGGTGTAAGGTAACTGTTTGGACGGCCGGGAAGAGCCACCCAATTTAGACCGGAACCCAGTGGTGGAGGCATTAACAGGGACAGTACCCACCTTCCCCTACCACCAACCTCTCGGAAGGACTTACGGACCCACATATTTAACGTGATCGTACTTCACGTGAATACAGCTGTTGTTGTTGAGACTCAGACCGTCCGAGCGTGAACACGGCTGTGCGATAGGTGTGTATTTTGACGCCTGACAATTTGCCAACCATTGTTCACTGGAATAGTAGTCCATTATTTTTAGTCCAGAATTTTAAACCATCTGATTAGACCACTTGATAAGCCCAGTTAGAATATGGATAGTACACGATCTAATTTTTGCATCATGGCCGTAAAAAATTCTTTTACTGGTCCACACTTCCACGTACTCTTTGTCAGTACGTGCTTTTCATCAGAGATCTGCACTACGCCACCTACATTAAATGGCGAAGCTGATTTTTCAGATTGATTTGTAAATGACGCTGAATTTGTAAAATAGTACACTATAAAGTATTTTGCAACCTTTGCTAATTTTTTTCAGATACTTTATGGATAATTTCGGCAAACTGATAAGAAAAGCCACAATTGCATGCTTTCATGAAAATTCCACCTTCATTTCGGAAATATTCAGTTAATTATCGCCTGCTGAAGCTTTATTTTTGTATTTATATATATACATAGTATATACAGGGTGTCCCAAAAACATTGACCTCGGCTTTAAGTCTTATAATATAGTATAGTCTTATAATTGATCTTTGATTCCACCCTCCTAGAATATTGCCCGATGTCGAAAGCTTCATAACAACTGTTTTAGATATTTTATGCGAAAAAAGTCATTTAATTTTTATTGTATTATAGGAACTGAAAGGTTTTTATTTTCGTTTGGGATACCGGTTTTTTCATTCATATTTTTAATTTTTAATCCATGTTAAATTTTAGTTCATCTAAAATTCTGAAAGTTTTAAAACTGAGCCTTTGTTTATTTTATAATATGTATACAAATACTTAGCAGCTGCATTTTGAAATTTGTTTCTATAAATATTCTTGCACCCTCTGAAGAGGAATATCAAGTATAATTTTCATCAACGATAAAATATATTTGAGCAGAGTTTCGCAGTGGGTGTAACGTACCCATTGCAGAATTATATAGCAATTTTAAGTCCTTTATACATCAATGCTATAGATTTTGTTAGAACATTTTTATGCAGTGATATTCTGGATATGATAATGCACCCACAGTACCTATAATCTGTGATAACAAAAAACAGTGCTAACAATAATTACCATTGTCCGCGCATTTTGCCCCAAGTGTGTGACATATATTTTTTCAACAACTGTATCTTATGACCGAACTACCGACCTTTTGAGGTCAAATACACCCATCAGCGTTAGAATTATAGTGATTGGAAATTGGAATACCTATACTGGTATTCTAGGCACTGTAGTTAGAAGCATAGAAGTAAAAGATATGTCTGTCTATGGTATTATATATGTCTATGGTTCAAGGTCAAAGGTTGGGAACATATGCAAGAAATTGCTTTAATCTAAATTAAGCCTCCTTAATCTAAATAATTCACACCTGTTTTCTAAACAATTCACATCTTGGATTGCTTATTCACGCCATTTTTACTTACATATTTTTCTCTGAACAATCTCATTCCCATACAAATTAAGGAAGATTAACAATAAAATATTTAAATTTCTCTGGGTGGGCTGCACTGATACTGCACAAAGAAGCACTGATACTGCACAAAGACGTTCAAGTAGGATTAGTATTTGAACCTGCTCTTATGTTACACGGCATCGACTGGTTTGAGATTAACACTTCTCCGGACCATCGAGGTGAGATATAGTAGTGGGATATAATATCAAACATCCCCAAGTTTAAATAATATAATTAATACTTTTTTGTTAAAGACATCATTACTGATTTATTTAATTAAATTTAAACAATTTAAAAGTACTAAAACGCAAATTAATATCACCAAGCCTGAAACACGTTCACCACTGTACGCTTTTACGCCACCGCATATTAGGAAACGCATTATAGTGCTAAGTAAGGCGACATTCCCTAATGCAACTATCCCTAATGCAACTATCCTTAATGCAACATTCCCTAAAATATAGTGTCTTAGACATTTTTTAAATGCGTGTCTATACAATGTTTGTGATAAAGCGCTTTTAATTGCAGTCCCACCAATTTAGACTTAATTAAAAACAGCACATGTTTAATTTCTAATAATTAAAAACAACAAGTATTTAATTTCCAAAGGAGTGCTAAATTAAATTATCTGTCGAACGTGATAAGATTCCCCCTGCTTGGTAAGGGTAAGTGTTATCAACAATGGACACCTACCCGTTTAAAGTTCCCACAAGGCCTGATTTTATTACTTTCCCTGCAACGCATGGTGATGTATAGGGAAAGTATTGGAATTATGACGAAAATCGCAACTCGAGTTTTCGACGGATCTACACGTTTCGAGACATCTAGAATACGAAAAAGCTATTTTTAGCGTGACGTCTGTGTGTGTCTCTGTGTGTGTGTGTGTGCAATGTATGTATGCACGCTAACTCAAAAACTTATGGACCGCATTTCATAAAATTTGGTAGGTAAGTCACTTGGGTATGACCTTGGTGTTGATTACTTTTTGGAACGATTCGTGAAAACAGAACCCGCCATTTTTGGTGAAAAGGCCCTCAGAAATGTCATGTATCCACTCTAGCTAAAATTTCACAAAATTTGGTAGATAAGTTACTTGTACGGTACTCTGGTGCTGATTAGATTTTAGTATTAATCGGAAAAGAACAACCAGTCTCTTTTTACGAAGTAGCCATCAAAAATGTCATGTATCCACTTTAACTAAAATACTAATTGACCAAATTTCACAAAATTTGGTAGATAATTTACTTGTACGGTACTCTGGTGCTGAATTGATTTTGGTATTAATCGGAAAAGAACAACCAGTCTCTTTTTACGAAATAGCCATCAAAAATGTCATGTATCCACTTTAACTAAAATACTAATTGACCAAATTTCACAAAATTTGGTAGATAAGTTACTTGTACGGTACTCTGGTGCTGAATAGATTTTGGTATTAATCGGAAAAGAACAACCAGTCTCTTTTTACGAAATAGCCATCAAAAATGTCATGTATCCACTTTAACTAAAATACTAATTGACCAAATTTCACAAAATTTGGTAGATAAGTTACTTGTACGGTACTCTGGTGCTGAATAGATTTTGGTATTAATCGGAAAAGAACAACCAGTCTCTTTTTACGAAATAGCCATCAAAAATGTCATGTATCCACTTTAACTAAAATACTAATTGACCAAATTTCACAAAATTTGGTAGATAAGTTACTTGTACGGTACTCTGGTGCTGAATAGATTTTGGTATTAATCGGAAAAGAACAACCAGTCTCTTTTTACGAAATAGCCATCAAAAATGTCATGTATCCACTTTAACTAAAATACTAATTGACCAAATTTCACAAAATTTGGTAGATAAGTTACTTGTACGGTACTCTGGTGCTGAATAGATTTTGGTATTAATCGGAAAAGAACAACCAGTCTCTTTTTACGAAATAGCCATCAAAAATGTCATGTATCCACTTTAACTAAAATACTAATTGACCAAATTTCACAAAATTTGGTAGATAAGTTACTTGTACGGTACTCTGGTGCTGAATAGATTTTGGTATTAATCGGAAAAGAACAACCAGTCTCTTTTTACGAAATAGCCATCAAAAATGTCATGTATCCACTTTAACTAAAATACTAATTGACCAAATTTCACAAAATTTGGTGGATAAGTTACTTGGAGACAGCAGTCCGGACCTGGCTTACCTTTCGGTTTACAGGTTTAGTTCCGCACCCCTAAAGACTTACGGACCCACATGTTTAGCGTGATCGTACTCCGCGTGAACACGGCGACAGTGTTTTCTTTTTCCAGCGGAGGGAATCGAACCCGGGTCGATTCCCCCCCCTCGAACCTTGTGTCAATAAACGCAATAGAAAGCAAAAATTTCATGTATCCACCCTAGCTAAAATACTAATTGACCAAATATGTCAAAATTTGGTAGATAAGTTACTTGTACGGTTCTCTGGTGCTGATTAGATTTTGGTATTATTCGGAAAAGAACAAACTGCCTCTTTTTACGAAATGGCCCTCAAAAATCGCCAAAAATTAAAGAAAAGCTACGTGTGTTCAAATATATCAATTAAATGCTTGTTTTTACACAATTTTTGATGACCAAAAGAATAAGAACAACTCTAGGACTAACCGTTCTCGAGATATTTGAGATTTTTCGCATTTAGTTATGCCACTTTTGGAAAAACTGCCCAATTACCAAATAAAAACAGAAATTGAATTACAGATGCATATTTAGTGTTATTTGGCGCAATTAAACTCAATTTAATGAATTATTAAAGAAAAAATCTGATGTGGGCAGCACATGACTTTCCCTGCAGACTCAAATTCATATTTTCTTTATTTCTTTAATCATTTATGAGATTGATTTTTATTGCACCAAATAACACTAAATTTGCATTTTTAATTCAATTTTTACTTTCCCTGTTTTTAAAGACGAAATTTTTAACGACGAAAAGAATAAGACCAACCCCATTACACTAGGACTAGCCGTTCTCGAGATATTTTAGTTTTTCGTACTTTCCCTACGCCACATTTGAAAATAAATCCGGTTATCGAATGAGAACGAAAATTGAATTAAAAGTGAAATAAATTTAATTAAAATAAGGAGAACGTTAATATAAGTCTGCAGGGAAAGTCATGTGCTGCTCACATCAGATTTTTACTTTCCCTGCAATACATGGTAATGTATAGGGAAAGTATTGGAATCATGCCGAAAATCACAACTCGAGTTTTCGACGGATCTACACGTTTCGAGACCTCTAGAATACGAAAAAACCATTTTTAGCGTGACGTCTGTGTGTGTGTCTGTGTGTCTGTCTGTGTGTCAGTGTGTCAGTGTGTCTGTGTGTCTGTCTGTCTGTGCAGATTTTGTATCCACTCTAACTAAAAAACTAATGGACCGAATTTCACAAAATTTTGTAGGTAAGTCACTTGTGGCCGGGGCTGGTGCTGATTAGTTTTGGGTACGATTCGGAATAAAAGAACCCGCCTTTTTTGTGAAATGGCCCGCAAAAGCTTGTATCCACTGTAGCTGAAAAACTAATGGACCGAATTTCACAAAATTCGGTAGATGAGTCACGTATAGGTCACCCTGATGCTGATTAGATTTTGGTACGATTCAGAAAAAAATAACCTGCCTTTTTTTGCAAAATGGTCCGCAAAAATTGCCTAAATCTAAAATAAAAAATCTGATGTGGACAGCACATGACTTTCCCTGCAAACTTATATCCACGTTCTATTTATTTCAATTAAATGTAATTCACTTTTAATTCAAATTTCGTTCTCATTCGGTAACCGGGCTTATTTTCAAAGGTGGCGTAGGGAAAGTACGAAAAACTAAAATATCTCGAGAACGGCTAGTCCTAGTGTAATGGGGTTGGTCTTATTCTTTTCGTCGTTAAACATTACGTATTAAACGGGCATTTAATGGATATATCTAAGTATACCAAGTTCTTTAGTTTAGATTTTGAAGATTTTTGCGGGCCGTTTTGCAAAAAAAGGCAGGTTATTTTTTTCCGAATCGTACCAAAATCTAATCAGCACCAGAGTGACCTATACGTGACTCATCTACCGAATTTTGTGAAATTCGGTTCATTAGTTTTTCAGCTAGAGTGGATACAAGCTTTTGCGGGCCATTTCGCAAAAAAAGGCGGGTTCTTTTATTCCGAATCGTACCCAAAACTAATCAGCACTAGCCCCGGCCACAAGTGACTTACCTACCAAATTTTGTGAAATTCGGTCAATTAGTTTTTTAGTTACAGTGGATACAAAATCTGCACAGACAGACAGACAGACACACAGACAGACAGACAGACACACAGACAGACAGACAGACAGACAGACAGACACACAGACACACGCACAGACGTCACGCTAAAAATGGTTTTTTCGTATTCTAGGGGTCTCGAAACGTGTAGATCCGTCGAAAACTCGAGTTGTGATTTTCGGCATGATTCCAATACTTTCCCTATACATTACCATGTATTATTTCAATTAAATGTAATTCACTTTTAATTCAAATTTCGTTCTCATTCGGTAACCGGGCTTATTTTCAAAGGTGGCGTAGGGAAAGTACGAAAAACTAAAATATCTCGAGAACGGCTAGTCCTAGTGTAATGGGGTTGGTCTTATTCTTTTCGTCGTTAAACATTACGTATTAAACGGGCATTTAATGGATATATCTAAGTATACCAAGTTCTTTAGTTTAGATTTTGAAGATTTTTGCGGGCCGTTTTGCAAAAAAAGGCAGGTTATTTTTTTCGAATCGTACCAAAATCTAATCAGCACCAGAGTGACCTATACGTGACTCATCTACCGAATTTTGTGAAATTCGGTTCATTAGTTTTTCAGCTAGAGTGGATACAAGCTTTTGCGGGCCATTTCGCAAAAAAAAGGCGGGTTCTTTTATTCCGAATCGTACCCAAAACTAATCAGCACTAGCCCCGGCCACAAGTGACTTACCTACCAAATTTTGTGAAATTCGGTCAATTAGTTTTTTAGTTACAGTGGATACAAAATCTGCACAGACAGACAGACACACAGACAGACAGACAGACAGACAGACACACAGACACACGCACAGACGTCACGCTAAAAATGGTTTTTTCGTATTCTAGGGGTCTCGAAACGTGTAGATCCGTCGAAAACTCGAGTTGTGATTTTCGGCATGATTCCAATACTTTCCCTATACATTACCATGTATTGCAGGGAAAGTAAAAATCTGATGTGGGCAGCACATGACTTTCCCTGCAGACTTATATACACCTTCTCTTTATTTGAATTAAATTTATTTCAGTTTTATTCAATTTTCGTTCTCATTCGGTAACCGGGCTTATTTTCAAAGGTGGCGTAGGGAAAGTACGATAAACTAAAATATCTCGAGAACGGCTAGTCCTAGTGTAATGGGGTTGGTCTTATTCTTTTCGTCGTTAAACATTACGTATTAAACGGGCATTTAATGGATATATCTGAGTATACCAAGTTCTTTAGTTTAGATTTTGAAGATTTTTGCGGGCCGTTTTGCAAAAAAAGGCAGGTTATTTTTTTCCGAATCGTACCAAAATGTAATCAGCACCAGAGTGACCTATACGTGACTCATGTACCGAATTTTGTGAAATTCGGTTGATTAATTTTTCAGTTAGAGTGGATACAAGCTTTTGCGGGCCATTTCGCAAAAAAAGGCGGGTTCTTTTATTCCGAATCGTACCCGAAAGTAATCAGCACTAGCCCCGCCCACAAGTGACTTACCTACCAAATTTTGTGAAATTCGGTCCATTAGTTTTTTAGTTACAGTGGATACAAAATCTGCACAGACAGACAGACTCACAGACAGACAGACAGACAGACAGACAGACACACAGACAGACACACGCACAGACGTCACGCTAAAAATGGTTTTTTCGTATTCTAGAGGTCTCGAAACGTGTAGATCCGTCGAAAACTCGAGTTGTGATTTTTGGTATGATTCCAATACTTTCCCTATACATTACCATGTATTGCAGGGAAAGTAACTATACATTACCATGTATTGCAGGGAAAGTAAAAACTGGGTATACTCAAATATATTCATTAAATGCTGATTTAATACGTAATTTTTAACGACGAAAAGAATAAGACCAACCCCATTACACTAGGATATATTTTAGTTTCTCGAGATATTTTAGTTTTTCGTACTTTCCCTACGCCACCTTTGAAAATAAGTCGTTACCGAATGAGAACGAAAATTGAATTAAAAGTGAAATAAATTTAATTAAAATAAAGAGAACGTTAATATAAGTCTGCAGGGAAAGTCATGTGCTGCTCACATCAGATTTTTATTTTCCCTGCAATACATGGTAATGTATAGGGAAAGTATTGGAATCATGCCGAAAATCGCAACTCGAGTTTTCGACGGATCTACACGTTTCGAGACCTCTAGAATACGAAAAAACTATTTTTAGCGTGACGTCTGTGTGTGTGTCTGTGTGTGTGTCTGTGTGTCTGTGTGTCTGTCTGTCTGTCTGTGCAGATTTTGTATCCACTCTAACTAAAAAACTAATTGACCGAATTTCATAAAATTTGGTAAGTAAGTCACTTGTGCACGAATCTGGTGCTGATTAGTTTTGGGTATGACTTGGGTTAAAAGAACCCGCCTTTTTTTGCGAAATGGCCAGCAGAAGCTTGTATCCACTCTAACTGAAAAACTAATAGACCGAATTTCACAAAATTTGGTAGATAAGTCGCTTGTAGGCCATCCTGGTGCTGATTGGATTTTGGTATAATTCGATAAAAAATAACCTGCCTTTTTTTGCAAAATGGCCCGCAAAAATCATCAAAATCTATACTTAAGAACTACGTATGCTCAAATATAGCCATTAAATGCTTGTTTAATACGTAATTTTTAGCGAAGAAAAGAATAAGACCAACCCCATTACACTAGCACTAGCCGTTCTCGAGATATTTTAGTTTTTCGTATTTTTCCTACACCATTTTTGAAAATAAGTCCAGTTTTCAAATGAGAACGAAAATTGAATTAAAAATTAATTAAATTTAATTTAAATAAATAGAACGTGAATATAAGTCTGCAGGGAAAGTCATGTGCTGCCCACATCAGATTTTTACTTTCCCTGCAATACATGGTAATGTATAGGGAAAGTATTGGAATCATACAGAAAATCGCAACTCGAGTATTCGACGGATCTACACGTTTCGAGACCTCTAGAATACGAAAAAACCATTTTTAGCGTGACGTCTGTGTGTGTGTCTGTGTGTCTGTCTGTCTGTGCAGATTTTGTATCCACTCTAACTAAAAAACTAATGGACCGAATTTCACAAAATTTTGTAGGTAAGTCACTTTTGGGCGGGGCTGGTGCTGATTAGTTTTGGGTACGATTCGGAATAGAAGAACCCGCCTTTTTTGTGAAATGGCCCGCAAAAGCTTTTATCCACTGTAGCTGAAAAACTAATGGACCGAATTTCACAAAATTCGGTAGATGAGTCACGTATAGGTCTCCCTGGTGCTGATTAGATTTTGGTACGATTCAGAAAAAAATAACCTGCCTTTTTTTGCAGAATGGCCCGCAAAAATCGTCCAAATCTAAACTAAAGAACTACGTATGCTCAAATATATCCATTAAATGCTTGTTTAATACGTAATTTTTAGCGAAGAATAGAATAAGACCAACCCCATTACACTAGGACTAGCCGTTCTTGAGATATTTTAGTTTTTTGTATTTTTCCTACACCATTTTTGAAAATAAGTCCAGTTTTCAAATGAGAACAAAAATTGAATTAAAAGGGAATTAAATTCAATTTAAATAAATAGAACGTGAATATAAGTCTGCTGGGAAAGTCATGTGCTGCCCACATCAGATTTTTACTTTCCCTGCAATACATGGTAATGTATAGGGAAAGTATTGGAATCATGCCGAAAATCACAACTCGAGTTTTCGACGGATCTACACGTTTCGAGACCTCTAGAATACGAAAAAACCATTTTTAGCGTGACGTCTGTAAGTGTGTCTGTGTGTTTGTGTGTCTGTCTGTCTGTGCAGATTTTGGATCCACTCTAACTAAAAAACTAATGGACCGAATTTCACAAAATTTGGTACGTAAATCATTTGTGGGCGAATCTAGTGCTGAATAGTTTTGGGTACGATTCGGAAAAGAAGAACCCGCCTTTTTTTGCGAAATGGCTCGCAAAATCTTGTATCCACTCTAACTGAAAAACTAATGGACCGAATTTCACAAAATTCGGTAGATGAGTCACTTGTGGGTTACCTTGGCGCTGATTACAGTTTGGTACGATTCGGAAAAAAGTAACCTGCCTTTTTTTGGAAAATGGCCCGCAAAAATCGTCAAAATCTGAACTAAAGAATTAGGTATACTCAAATACATCCATTAAATGCTCGTTTAATACGTAATTTTTAACGACGAAAAGAACAAGACCAACCCCATTACACTAGGACTAGCCTTTCTCGAGATATTTTAGTTATTCGTATTTTCTCTACGCCACCTTTGAAAATAAGCCCGGTTACCGAATGAGAATGAAAATTGAATTAAAAGAGAAATAAATTTAATTAAAATAAAGAGAACGTTAATATAAGCCTGCAGGGAAAGTCATGTGCTGCCCACATCAGATTTTTTACTTTCCCTGCAATACATGGTAATGTATAGGTAAAAAGTATTGGAATCATGTCGGAAATCACAATTCGAGTTTTCGACGGAACTACACGTTTCGAGACCTCTAGAATACGGGAAAACTCTTTTTAGCGTGACGTCTCTGTGTGTGTCTGTCTGTGTGTTTGTGCAATGCATTTATCCACACTAACTCAAAAACTTATGGACAGAATTTCATAAAATTTGGTAGATAAGTCACTTGTGTATGACCCTGGTGCTGATTAGTTTTTGGTACGATTCGTAAAAACAGAACCCGCCTTTTTTTTTTTGGCGAAATGGCCCTTAAAAATTTCATGGATCCACTCTAGCTAAAATACTAATTTACCAAATTTTGTGGAATTTGGTAGATAAGTTACTTGTATGATACTCTGGTGCTGATTAGATTTGGTATTATTCGGAAAATAACAATCTGTCTTTTTTTACGGAATGGCTCGCTAAAATCGCAAAAATCTACAAAACAGCTACGTATGTTCAAATATATCAATTAAATGCTTGTTTTATACGTAATTTTTGATGAGGAAAAGAATAAGAACAACTTTATTACTCTAGGACTAAACGTTCTCGAGATATTTGAGATTTTTCGCATTTAGTTATGCCACTTTCAGAAAAATGTCCAATTAACAAATAAAAACAGAAATTGAATTAAAAATGCATATTTAGTGTTATTTGGCGCAATTAAACTCAATTTAATGAATTATTAAAGAATTAAAGAAAAATGAATTTGAGTCTGCAGGGAAAGTCATGTGCTGCCCACATCAGATTTTTACTTTCCCTGCAATACATGGTAACGCTTAGGGAAAATATTGGAATCATGTCGAAAATCGCAACTTGAGTTTTTTAGGGATCTGCACGTTTCAAGATCTCTAAAATACGAAAAAAAACATTTTTATTTTTAGCGTGACGTCTGTGTGTATAATTGTGTGTCTGTGTCTGTCTGTGCAATGTATGTATCCACTCTAACTAAAAAATAATGGGCGTAATTCCATAAAATTTTGTATGCAAGTCACTTGAGTGAGACTCTGGTGCTGATTAGTTTTTGGTAGGATTCGTAAAAACAGAACCCGCCTTTTTTTTTGCGAAATGGCCTGTAAAAATTTCATGTATCCTCTCTAGCTAAAATACAAATTGACCAAATTTCACGAAATTTGGTAGATAAGTTACTTGTAGGATGCTCTGGTGCTGATTAGATTTTGATACGATTCGGAAAAGAACAAGCAGCCTTTTTTTACGAAATGGCCCGCAACAATTTCATGTATCCACCCTAGCTAAAATACTAATTGACCAAATTTGTCAAAATGTGGTAGATAAGTTACTTGTGGGACACTCTGTTGCTGATTAGATTTTGGTATGATTTGGAAAAGAACAATCTGCCTTTTTTATACGAAATGACCCGCAAAAATCGCCAAAATCTAAAAAAAAAATGACTAGGTATGTTCAAATGTTTCCATTAAGTTTTTGTTTTATATGCAATTTTTGACAAGGAAAAGAATGTACCACATTATATTATGCTTTAGGACTAACTGTTCTCAAGATATTTGAGATTTCTTGCATTTTCGTTACGCCGCTTTCGGAAAAATGTCTAAATACCAAATAAAAATAAAAATTGAATTAAAAATGCAAATGTAGTGTTATTTGGTGGAATTAAACTCAATCTAACGAATTATTAAAGAAATAAAGTAAATATGAATTTGAGTCTACATGGAAAGTCGTGTGCTGCCCACATCAGATTTTGTAATTCCAATGTAGTTTACGAGTTTTTCTACTTTTTATGCATTTCTGAAGGGAAAACTGTTGTGTATCGACACGTCCATTGAGTTTCTCTGTCCCGTACCGCAAAAACTATAACATATAAAAGTATGAAATCTGGTACATTTGTAGAGAAACAGTATGGAAGCACGGTGAAATAAATCGCTTTCAGATTTGAAATAGCTGACCAATCGAGCTCAGCGAACACCAGCCAGTAGGAGGCGAAGCCTCTCGACTCGCAAATCAAGTTACGGATATTCGGGGAGCGTAGCGAGCACGAGCACCCCCCTTCCCTAGTAGTTAAAAAAACTAAACATTTTTTAAAACAAAGCACTGTACTTTTCTCAAAAATTTGTTTTTGAACTTGGGCGTTAATAGAAATATGCAACTTTAGTAATCAGAAAATATAAACATAATTTAAATAATGAATCATCTCACAACTGGAAATTAACTCGAATTAAGCAATAAAATAATTTAAAAAAAAGCCTTCAGGAAATTAGAGTTTGTTAAACTGCTTCTTTCCTCGATTCAATTCGACACCCAAATTCATGCTCTGCGAATTGATTCAGCTTTAAGGAAACATATTAACTTAAATAATACCATATTCTTTTCGCAATGCAAAAACTCTTTAATTTTAAACATTAAAGAAACTTGTTAATTTTGATGTATTCTAGAGTTTAATTTGACAATAAGAACTTACAATTCCTTCCCAGCTCAACCGTATAGATCCTCGGCTGGCCAGTACGAAGATCCGTGGTTCGACTCCCTATTGGAGCAGCAAGGTTCTTTTCAACAGTCAAATTTAAAATACGGTAGAAAAAACTTGTGAAATAATAATAATGGTGATTTTAATTTAGATAATTTAATGTTTTTAGTTGCTTTGAAAATGCCAAAATTGATGAACTCTCCCCCCCCCCCCTTCTCAAAAGAAAAAAAAATGCTATTCATGTGCAAACATTTCAGCTCCATAGACTGAAGCCCACTGCCGATTTTTTGTTGTCTACATAGTTCAGTGTTTCATTCAAATTTTCGATTTTATTTTGCTACTAAAATTATTTGAGTTTGTTATGAATTGTTAGAAGATACCTTTAAAAAGTACCGGAATCCTATAGCAGAATTAAACAAAGCAATAAAAATAAATATTAGAAATATATAAACGTTTCTTATGCATGCCTATAATTTAAAAATGCTACCTTACATCATATTGAAAACATCAACATTTATTACGTCATGTTTTCATATTGAAAATTTTTGTTTTATGAAACGCGTGTATAAAATATACTAAAAAAACGTATGCACTAATCGCAAGAGTGGATGGTTGAAGTCTCTTCTACTCTCCTGAGCAATCATGGCTGAATGAGATCGCATGCTTTTGTATTTTCTACAGACAAGGGTGACCATCATTTTTTTTTTCTGAGAGTCAAATGCCTAATTTAAGACACTTCCCAGGACTCCAAATGTGTTTCAGTAATTTTCTGTAGTAGAAGAAAAGTGGTTTTGTCAAGAAAATTTATGCTACAAATATGATCTGCAAACGCCAGATGAATTATCCCCATTTCTGAATTTCCTCAATAAAAAACCCCGACAATGTATGATGACTTGCTTGAACCCGGGCTGATGGAATTTCATCAGAAAGAAACCATTGCCCCCGTTCATAAATGATTTTGCATATGCTTCAAGGATTTTGTTTCGCCAAAGAAAATTGTTATTTCCTAGTGGACATTTATAGAAAATTAAAAGAAAAACTATTTTTAAAGTGAAACTTATAATGAACAGAACCCACTCCAATTGTGAATTTTCCCGAGTGATTACCAACTTTTTAGACTTTTTTAAGTCAGTGTGTGTGTGACATGTCCCTCCGGTACGTCCCTGAGCACATAATAAAAGTTTGCATAGGATGTCCATGATAACAGTTCGTAAAGGGGGCCCATGTTAAATGTTTGCACAGGAAGTCCATGATAAAAGTTTGTGAAGGAGGTTCATGATAAAAGTTTGTGAAGAGAGTTCATTATAAAAGTTGGTAGAGGGCCCATGATAAAATTTGTAGAGGGAGCCCATGATAAAAGTTTGCAAAAGGGATCCATGATAAAAATTTTGTAAAGGGGGCCTATGATTAAAGTTTTTTAAATAGGGCCCATGATGAAAGTCTGTAAAGTGAGTCAATGAAGAAAGTTTGTAGAGGGAGCCCATGATAAAAGTTTTTAAAGGGACCTATGATAAAAGATTGCAGAAGGGGCCCCCATCATAAAAGTTTTAGAGGAAGACCATGATAAAAATTTGTAAAAGGGGCCAATGATAAAAAGTTTGTAAAGGGGGCCCATGATGAAAGTTTGTAAAATGAGTCTTATGATGAATGTTTGTAGAGGAAGTCCATAATAAAAATTTGTGAAGGGGGCCAATGATAAAAATTTTGTAAAGGGGCCAATGATAAAAATTTTGTAAAAGGGCCAATGATAAAAATTTTGTAAAGGGGCCAATGATAAAAGTTTGCAAAGGAGGCCCATCATAAAAGTTTTAGAGGAAGTCCATGATAAAAGTTTGTAAAAGGGGCTCATGATAAATATTTGTAAAGGAAGTCCATCATAAAATTTTTTAAAGGGGCCCATGATAAAAAGGTTGTGAAAGGGGCCCATGATAAAAGTTTGTAGCGGGAGCCCATCATAAAAGTTTTCAAATGAGCCAATGATAAAAATTTACATATGGGGGTTCCATCATAAACGTTTTAGAGGAAACCCATGATAAAAGTTTGTAACAGGGGCCTATGATAAAAAGTTTGTAAATGGAGCCCATGATGAAAGTTTGTAAAGGGGTCTCATGATAAATGTTTGTAAAGAAAGTCCATGATAAAAATTTGTGAAGGGAGCCCATGATAAAAAGTTTGTAAAGAGGGCGTATGATAAAAATTTGTAAAGGGGCCCATGATGAAAGTGTTTAAAAGAGGCCCATGATGTAAGTTTGTAAAGGGGACCCATGATGAAAGGGGAGGTTTGTAAAGGGGACCCATGAGGGTCCCGCAATTTGTATGGTTGGTTCTGTTCCTTGGCGAAGCTCCTATCCTCCTGCATATGCCACAATTCTTCAGTACGAGGTTGTATAACTAATTTTCAGCTTTTGCTAATTATTATTTAAGTTTTCATCATTAGACAAAAATCTAGAATGATATGATATGGAAAATTGAAAGGGGTAAAGCACATTAGAACACCAAAGAGCTAAGATTTACAAAGAAAATGATAATTTTTACCGAGCTTAATTAAAATTTGCATAGCCATAAGTAATGTAATGATCGTCATCACTTCCTTTTTATATTTTATATCACACACGTGATTGAAGTTCCCCAAAAAATTAAAAGTCAATATCTAAACATCTTTTCAAATAATGGTTCCTAATAAGGTAGTATTTCTTTCAGTCTCCCCACCTGGAATATTTGAATTTAGCGTGGAGTAGAGATCCAACAAAAAATAAATCAAAGAACGTCTTTAGGTGTACGTCTTTAGGTGTAATCAATTACTTTCCAAACATGCAGTCAACATTCGCCTTACCGGAAAAGGCATACAATGAAATGTACTCCCGGTCATAAATAGCAAACAAACAGTTTGTTCACACCCTCAGGCAATTGCCAAGATTCTTCCAGAAAAAAATTAAAAAATTGGGCACTATACAATGAGAAACTCTCAGTAACTGCCACAGATACAGATTGGTGTAAAAAAAGATGCGGCCTTTAGAATATTGTGGGAGAGGGGGGGGGGGGGGCTCAGCCCATCTCGGAAAATTATTGGGGGGATCGAGCCCCATGGGTCCATAAAACTCTACGCCCATGAACACAAATATTAGCTATTAAAAAAGTGGAGTCTTATAAACAGTAGTAAAAAAACTACAACATCACAATTAATTATACGTTATCAATCAAACAATAATTTCGAGTGCGAGTAATTTATTAACGCTAATATAATTTGCCGAATGGCAACAAGTCTATGCACACTCTGCTCTGGACCAGATGTAACACATGTTCGACAATTTGACTTTGTTTACATTATTTGTTTTTAATAAAGTAAAAAATGACATTAATTTTAACCTACCTTTTTGCAATAATGCAGAATATTTTTTAAATTTTATAACTTTTAGTTGAATTTATATGTTCTGACTGGAAGAGAATATCAAAACTGATTTATTGCAATATAAACGAATATATGAAAATAAAAATGACTTCCTGAAAATGAAACTAATCTTGCCCAGATATCACTAATATTTCAGTGAAATGCAAAAATATGTGGCTTTTGTTTGAAAGCATAGTTCAAGTAGCCATTCCAAAATCCTAACGATTTCTGATATTGTGAAAGCTGTTTATATCTTCAGCAATCATCAAACTATAATAATTTTGATTCGTGTTACTAAGGCAAAATATACTTTATAAAATTTATATTAGAAATATTCTTTTTGAAGATATCTTTGAGCAAAAGAAATCAAACTTAAAGATCTTTTATACTTATTATCTTTCAGTGAATAAAAATTGTCCCATGATTTTTCACAAGTACTCACTAGTACTATGTAATGAAGATATATTAAAAATAAATATGTTTAGATACTGTTACGGATAAAAAGATATGCTAAAAATATCACACATAATACATACCTCGCTCGTACGGATTATTATCCTAAATTGATAGTGAGGTAAAGCAGTTACTATTTTTGAATTGCTCCACATTTTCCCTTTTGATACTTATTGAATAGGGACCCAGGTTTTCATCACTGCAAACCAAATTTGATGTTCTGCAGAATGGAAAACCATTAAGGGTCTACTTCGAGAGGGTTACCGAAATGGTATTTCGGGAAAACTTGATTTTCAAGTACTTAAAATATAGCTAAATTTTCAAAATTCAGGTATAATGTATATAAAAGAATAATAAATTATATGGGTGTGAGGACTTGGGTAAATAGTTGTAATTATGTCAGAAATATTGAAATATTGATTTTGCGACGAAATTGAACACTGCACAAATATTCAAATAAAAAAATAACTGTCGAGTATTATCCCTATCGGTTTTTCCAGCGTCGTGAAGACGATTTTGTGCTTGGTTAAATAAAAATTAGAAGTGTATGAATTGTTTTCTTCTATTTTTAAATTTTGAAAAAAAACTCAGTTTTACGACTCATGCATTTGATACAAAATGATCAATACATGACAGAAATTAAGAAATAATTACAGATTACCTATATTTTCTCTGTTTTTTCAAACTTAGAAAAACCGTATTTCAGTTGTACTTATTCTAAGTGCAAATAAAACAAAGTTTTAACTAAATGCATAAAACAAATAAAATATAGGTATCCGTTGGGATACTAAAGATACACACCTTTCTTAACGTATAAATATAGTTTACGCTCATTATATTTCAAAAAATGCGATATTATATGGATTATTAAAATTTAATAATCTTTTTCTATTTCTTAGTGCAAGGTAGTACTACGTTTTAACTAATGTATTTTCTAAATTACCTGAAAAATTGTTAACTATTGTACTCATATATTTGTATGTGAACCGTAAAACTTTATGAGTTCTGATATGCTGTATAAAGATTATCAATGGCGATAATCTACTCGTACACTACATCCAGAACTAAAAACTCGGTTCTTAATATTGTCCATGTGTGTAAATCTGATTAATAATTGATAATGCTGACTTTGCTATACTTTTAAAAGTTGGCGAGTGTTTACCATTTATTAAAAAATTTAAAGTTATTTCTTTAAAAAATATTCCTAGTTCTCCTTTATACCACGGGGGGGCACTGATGCTACGGTATGCACATACCACATATATCGCTACTGTTGTGTTGTAAACTCTTAGAAATTTTCTTTAGATCTTTTAAAAAATCTAAAGTATCATCTTTAAAAGTTACGCTAATACCTCCTTTCTATCGCTAGGAGTCTGTGATCTGCATTATACATACAGCTTCATTGCATATTTTTCATCTCCTTTAACAATTATTTACTTAAAAATTTTAGGGATCTCCCTTTAAAATATTCGTAGTACCCAATTTCACTGTTATCCAGCGGTGATGAATTCATCTCATACCGCCTTATTAGGCGTTTTTGACTCTTTAAAAGTTTCTAAACATTTCATTTACCTAAAAAATTCAGAGCTCCATCCTTAAAAACTTTCCTAATTCTACATTTCACTATTATGCGCCGGTGATGCGTATCAGGCATACCACCTCAATCTGCTTATTCATCCGCTTTAAGTGTTGATATATTGCGCTTAGTTAGAAACAGGAAAGATCAATCATGCTTGAAGCATTGATTATGAAACACTTTCCAACTTTAATGCAATTTTATTTAAACAAGTCTAAAATGCAATACATTCCTCTACAACATTTTAAAACTTATCACAATACTACATTAATTTATTATATTTGAAAACTTAAACCTTCATCGAAAAAAATGAACTTCATTCAAATAACGGCATTGAAATATATATTGCCTGGTTTAAACATCTCTAAAATGTTATACATTCATCGGTAATAATTTTAGAATTATCATAATACTACGATAATTTATTATATTTGAAAACTTCATCGAAAACAACTGAAATTCATTCAAATGACGTCATAGAAAAAATAACACGCCTGGCTCTCTCTATAAAAGCAACATTTCATTCATAAATAATTTACCATTCATGTCATTCATCACAATACTATATTAATTTATTTTATTTAAAAATTAAGACCATGGAGCTACAAGTAATTAAACTCTATGCGTAAAACTTTATCGAAAAAAATCGTCCTTCTCTTTGTAAAATCAATGAATATTTCATTCATATCAGCTACGCAGACTTCATGAACTAAATGATTTTGTGTTAAAGAAATACAGCAATTCTAATACAACTCATTCTACATATTTTGCTGTTTACATTTTACATAGGTGAAAAATAGGCTTCGTTGTAGAAATAATCAAATTTGGATGAGCATTTAAACTCAAATATATTGTAATTGCGTTGTTTCAGTATGCAGATCCACAGAATTTCTGCAAAACTAAAGTTGTTTTAGAACGGATACAACACTCAATAGGAATAAAAAAGAACTTTAAAAATCACGATTTTGAGACAAGATGGATGCCATATATCATTTTGAAGTGGGTCACGTGATCTTTTCATATCATGGTCACATGATCGCTTCATATACGAGGTGTTACTATTTTAACTTTTATTTAAAAAACTACTGAATATATTTCGCTGAATTTTTTTTTATATATTTTATGGAACAATTTGAATATTACCTAAAATTTTCGAAGCAATTTGTGAATTTTAAATCCGCTTAAAGAATGTTTGAAAAATTAGGTCCCATAGGGCTCAATGTATTTCATTTTTTCAACCCGGGTTCAATCCAAAACTAATTGGGTGATATTATTCATTTATATTCCCATAGGTCCTACACACCGTCTGAACAATATACTAAAATTTCATTTCGATTAAGTCAATTTTACGGCAGTTATCGTGCTAACGGACAGACAGACAGAATGAACAAAGTCATAAATACTTTTCAACTTTGTTGTAAAGTGTTAAAAAATTAAGGTGCTATTCTAAAAAAGCTATCTTAGCTTTCCCTACTTCATTACTATGTATCAGCTATGTGTATCACACATGTCGTCTTAGTAGGTATTTACGCCCCTTTAAAAGTTTTTAAACATAGCATTTACCTAAAAATCCAAAGTCCCATCCTTAAAATCTATATATACTAATTGCCAAGTATACGTCCGTCTGTCTGTCTGTCTTTCTGTCTGTTTGTCTGTCTGTCCGACGGTCACACTTTTTTTTAGGCACTTCCCGAATAGATAGAGATTTGCAATTTGGTACACGGCTCGATCGTTTGATAAAACCCCCTGGAAAAACCGAACTTATCGAAAACGTTTCCTAGAATGGGTGCTCCACACCAAAACGTTCGAAAAGTAAAATGATAAGAAAAGATACTTTGCCATAAGATAGAGACTTCACATTTGGTATATGGGTAAATCGTTCGAAAGGAAGAAAGTGTGCAATTTCAGATTTCCAATATTTTCTACTTAAGGGGGGTGCCGCACACCAAAATGTTCGATTTATCGAATAAATGAGAAACTGCTCCTTTAAAATTTGATAGAGGCTTGAAATTAAGTATATGAATTAATCATTTGATGAAAACACCGAAGAAGAATATAGTTTTTCAAAAACGTTCGTTTAAGGGGTGCTCTAGAGTAAAACGTTCGAAAGGTGAATTGATAAAAATGCATGCTTTGGTATGAGATTCGGAATGAAGAAGAAACACCCTTTTTAGAACGCGATAGAGGCTTGATATTTCCTCCCAAAGGCTTGATATTTCCTCCCAAAAGAGGGGGATATACATAGACCCTCCGAGAAGATCCTCTCAGAAGAGGAACCTTCCTCCAAAAGAGGGAAATTCCTCCCCAAAGAGGAAGCTTCCTCCTGCTACACCTCCCCGATCCGCCGCAGAACCGGTGTTTTATAACTACTGTCATATCAATGCACAAACGTTTAAAATATATTATGTAATGACAGCATTGCTATTTTTAAACACATTTTATTTATTATACATGTATATCAATTTGCCGTATCAAATGTGATATATCACATCATTGCAAAAGTAAAAATCTGCTGTAGGCACCACATGACTTTCCTTATATAATGCAATGAATTTACTAGTTTTACTGTAAAAAAAATCTGATGTGGGCAACACATGACGTTCCTTATATAATGTAATGAATTTACTACTTTTAAAGTAAAAAATTAGGTTTTTCTTATAGTGGATACTAATATTCTTTCCAAGATATTGAATTTTCGATAATTAGTAGTCATTTTCATTGATTTAGCATCATTTTTGTCCATTTGGCGAGATTTTCATTAATTTGGCAACATTTAAAAAAAGTCGCCAAGTTGGCGACATTCCGCCAAATTCGTCGCCAAAATCTCGCCAAGCGTTATGTACTAAGAAAAAAGTCATTCTTACGGCTGATAAATGACTATTGGCGTTCAAATACAAAAGTATTATTCAAAGTATATTTTTTCATGAATGGAACGGGCTAGATCCACGAGAACGATGTCACTCAATTTATCGCATGATATTACATATGAAAAGTAAACATGTTTCTCAATAGGAATTTTTTTTTATGTGACTTTTTCATAATTTTTTTGAAAAATGTATAATATCTCGAGAACGGTTCATGTTAGCGTTCTAAAATTAATGCCAATCGTTTTCTAATGAAAAATTACATAAGAGATGTCTATTTGCGTAACTTTATTAGCGGTTTTGATTTTTTGATGTCACACACACACACACACACACACACACACACACAGACATCACTTCAAAAATGTTTGATTCGTGATCAGGGATGCTTGAAACGTGCTCTCCCGTCGAAAACTCGAATTCGAATTTTCGACCCCCGTCACAATACTTTCCTTATACATTATGTATATAAGGAAAGTAAAAATTGTCTAATGACACCGATATACATTCAGAAAGAAATTCAGAAACTTTATCAAAAAATCTGATGTGGGCAACACATGACTTTCCTTATATAATTAAATGAATTTACTACTTTTACAGTAAAATAAATAAGTTTTTCTTCTAGTGGATACTAATATCCTTTCCAAGATATTGAATTTTCGACAATGAGTCGTCATTTTCATTGATTTAACGTCATTTTTAACCATTTGACCAGATTTTCGTTAATTTGGCAACATTTCAAAAAGTCGCCAATTTGGCGACATTCCGCCAATTTCGTCGCCAAAATATCGCCAAGCGTTATGGACAAAGAAATAAGTTATTCTTACAGCAGATAAATTGGCGTTCAAATACAAAAGTATTACTCAAATTATTTTTTTTCATGAATGGAACGAGCTAGATCAACGAGAATGATGTCACCCAATTTATCGCATGATATTATATATGAAAAGTGAACATTTTTCTCAATAGGAAATATTTTTTTTTCTATTTTATATGACTTTTTAATAATTTTTTTGAAAAATGTGCAATATCTCGAGAACGGTTCATGTTAGCGTTCTAAAATTTAAGTCAATCATTTTCTAATGAAAAATTACATAAGAAATGTCTATTTGGGTACCTTTATTATTGGTTTTGATTTTTTGAAAAAAAATTTCAAAATTTCATTCGAAAATTTAGGGGGGTTCTGAACATTCGATTGCGTATAAAAACAATAGGCTTCCAGTGTTTACAGATTGTGATTTTTGTACCAAATCTGGTTCGAATCGGTCCATTCGTTCGTCAGTTATCGTCTCCACAGACCCCCCCCCCACACACACACACAGACATCACTTCAAAAATGTTTGATTCGTGATCAGGGATGCTTGAAACGTGCTCTCCCGTCGAAAACTCGAATTCGAATTTTCGACCCCGTCACAATACTTTCCTTATACATTATGTATATAAGGAAAGTAAAAATATATTATTTGTATAGTAGATATTTGTATTCTTTCCAAGATATTGAATTTTCGTTAATGAGTCGTAATTTTTATTGATTTAGCGTAATTTTTATTCATTTGGCGGGTTTTTCTTTAATTTAGCAACATTTTAAAAAGTTGTCAAGTTGGCGACATTCCCCCAAATTCGTCGCCAAAATCTCGCCAAGTGTTATGTACGGAGAAATAAGTTATTCTTACAGCAGGTAAATGACTATTGGCGATCAAATACAAAAGTATTACTCAAAGTATCTTTTCTCATGGATGGAACGAGCTAGATCAATGAGAATAATGTCATCAAATTTACCGCCGCATGGTATTGCATATGAAAAGTAAAAATGTTTCTCAATAGGAAATTTTTTTAGGACTTTTCAGTAATTTTTTTGAAAAATGTGCAATATCTCGAGAACGGTTCATGTTAGAGTTCTAAAATTTATGTCAATCGTTTTCTAATGAAAAATTACATAAGAAATGTCTATTTGGGTACCTTTATTATTGGTTTTGATTTTTTGAAAAAAAATTTCAAAATTTCATTCGAAAATTTAGGGGGGTTCTGAACATTCGATTGCGTATAAAAACAATAGGCTTCCAGTGTTTACAGATTGTGATTTTTGTACCAAATTTGGTTCGAATCGGTCCATTCGTTCGTCAGTTATCGTCTCCACAGACCCCCCCCCCACACACACACAGACAGACATCACTTCAAAAATGTTTGATTCGTGATCAGGGATGCTTGAAACGTGCTCTCCCGTCGAAAACTCGAATTCGAATTTTCGACCCCGTCACAATACTTTCCTTATACATTATGTATATAAGGAAAGTAAAAATAGATTATTTGTATAGTAGATATTTGTATTCTTTCCAAGATATTGAATTTTCGTTAATGAGTCGTAATTTTCATTGATTTAGCGTAATTTTTATTCATTTGGCGGGTTTTTCTTTAATTTAGCAACATTTTAAAAAGTTGTCAAGTTGGCGACATTCCCCCAAATTCGTCGCCAAAATCTCGCCAAGTGTTATGTACGGAGAAATAAGTTATTCTTACAGCAGGTAAATGACTATTGGCGATCAAATACAAAAGTATTACTCAAAGTATCTTTTCTCATGGATGGAACGAGCTAGATCAATGAGAATAATGTCATCAAATTTACCGCCGCATGGTATTGCATATGAAAAGTAAAAATGTTTCTCAATAGGAATTTTTTTTAGGACTTTTCAGTAATTTTTTTGAAAAATGTGCAATATCTCGAGAACGGTTCATGTTAGAGTTCTAAAATTTATGTCAATCGTTTTCTAATAAAACATTACATAAGAAATGTCTATTTGTCTAACTTTATTAGAGGTTTTGATTTTTTAACCATTTTTTCAAAATTTCACTCGAAAATTTAGGAGGTTCTGAACATTCGATTGCGTATAAAAACAATAGGCTTCCAGTGTTTACGGTTTGTGATTTTTTTTACCAAATTTCATTCGAATCTGTCCATTCGTTCGTCAGTTATCGTCTCCACAGACTCACTGACTCTCTCTCACTCACACACACACACCACTTCAAAAATTTTCGATTCGTGATCAGGGATGCTTGAAACGTGCTCTCCCGTCAAAACTCAAATTCGAATTTTCGACCCCGTCACAATACTTTCCTTATACTTTATGTATATAAGAAAAGTAATATTTGTAACGGTAAACAAATTAGAGAAGTTATCACTTTTGTATTTAAAAATTTTATAACTTCATTCGCAAATTCTTTTTTAAATGTTCTAAAATATCTAAACATTTTTTTTTACTAATGACCACCATGTGTGTCAAGAAACTTTAGACAGAGCAGATTTTCGTTTTTATATAAAAGTAGTTTACTGTGGAAAATTTTTCAATTTCCATTTAGTTAACTGGGGTGTAATTCAACTAGACTTTTATACCAGAATCCATTTTTAGTAATTTTTACTTTCCTTATATACATAATGTATAAGAAAAGTATTGTGACGTTGTCGAAAATTCGAATTCGAGTTTTCGACGGGAGAGCACGTTTCAAGCAACCCTGATCAGGAATCAAGCATTTTTGAAGTGATGTCTGTGTGTGTGTGTGTGTGTGTCAGTGAGACTGTGGAGACGATAACTGACGAACGAATAGACCGATTCGAACGAAATTTGGTACAAAAATGACAATCCGTAAACATTGGAAGCCTATCGTTTTTATACGCAATCGAATGGTCAGAACCCTCCTAAATTTTTGAGTGAAATTTTGAAAAAATCGTCAAAAAATCAAAACCGCTAATAGAGTTACTCAAATTTTTTTACATTTTTTGACATTTCTTATGTAATTTTTCATGAGAAAACGATTGACATAAATTTTAGAACTCTAACATGAACCGTTCTCGAGATATTGTATATTTTTGAAAAAAATTATCAAAAAGTCATAAAATAAAAAAAATGTTTCTATTGAGAAACATGTTCACTTATCATATGTAATACCATGCGATAAATTGGGTGACATCATTCTCGTGGATCTAGCTCGTTCCAATCATGAAAAAGGATATTTTGAGTAATGGTTTTTTATTTGATCGCCAATAGTCATTTATCTGCTGTAAGAATAAATTATTTCTTCATCCATAACGTTTGGCGAGATTTTGGCGACGATTTAGGTGCAATGTCGCCAACTTGGCGACTTTTTGAAATGTTGCCAAATTAACGAAAATCTCGCCAAATGGATAAAAATGACACTAAATCAATGAATATGACGACTAATTGACGAAACTTCAATATCTTGGAAAGAATATACGTATCTACTATAAGAAAGCCAATTTTTTTTACTGTAAAAGTAGTAAATTCATTACATTATATAAGGAAAGTCATGTGTTGCCCACATCAGATTTTTTTTACTGTAAAAGTAGTAAATTCATTGCATTATATAAGGAAAGTCATGTGCTGCTCACATCAGATTTTTTTTTTTTAATTTTACACGAAAATGTTTTCAAAATTGGTATCATGGTTCTAAATTATCACAATTATAGTGTTATACCCTCACTTTAAAGGGCTTGAAAAAATATATTTTGATTGATGCCATACTTGACATTGGGGGCACGGGTAACTTGCTCCCCAAGAGGAGTTAATGACGTCACGAAAAAATATATTGTATCACGGCTATTTTTAACAATGATTGAAACTACAAAGTCTCTCGATTATTGAGTCACCAATAAACCTTTTATGCAGGATTATGTCAAATTTTGTCCTACGCTACCATGTTAAAAAATATAGAATTTCAAATAAATTTCGAATTTTTTGTTCGAATTTAAAATTTTTTTTATCTAGTTCTAATTTTTTTATAATAAAGCCGGACATAAAGTTTCTTGAAAATCTATTAATATTTCTGTCCGCTAACGTGTACACAAGAAATCGACCACAGTCATATAGACAGGCATCACTCTAAAAATAGTCAAAACGTGTTCAGGAGGTCTTAAAATATGTATTGACATCAAAATCTCGAAATCAAGAATTTTCGTGGAAACAATACTTTCTTAATATTACGTATGTGAAAGTAAAAGTGTAAGATACTTTATATATTGTTTCTTTTTATTTTATTTTTGTTTTATTCAATTTACGTGGCAACCACAGATGAAATCCAGTTACAGTAGCCACACAAGAAATTAAAAAGTTTAAATGGTCTCATACTTAAAAAAGCTGATGAGGGCAACACATGAATTTCCTTATACACTGCAATGAATTTACTGCGTTTACAGTTTAAAAAATTTTTATTCTTATAGCAGATACTTATATTCTTTCAAAGATATGGAATTTCCTTGAATTAGTTGTCATTTTTATTGATTTAGCGTCATTTTTATCCGTTTGACGAGATTTTCGTTAATTTGACTACATTTAAAAAAGTCGCCAAGTCGGCAACATTCCGCTAAATTCGTCGCCAAAATCTCGCCAAGTGTTATGGACGGAGAAATAAGTTATTCTTACAGCAGACAAATGACTATTGGCGTTCAAATACAAAAGTGTTACTCAAAGTATCTTTTCTCATGCATGGAACGAGTTAGATCCACGAGAATGATGTCACCCAATTTATCGCATGATATTACATATTAAAAGCGAACATATTTCTCACCAGTTAATATTTTTTTCTAATTTATGGAGTTTTTTAATAAATGTATTTGAAAAATGTGCAATATCTCTAGAACCGTTCATACTAGCGTTCTAAAATTTTTGTCAACCGTTTTATAAGAAAAAATTACATAAGAAATGTATATGTGCGTAACTTTATTACAGGTTTTGATGGTTTGATAATTTTTTCAAAATTTCACTCGAAAATTTAGGACGGTCCTGAACATTTGATTGTGTTCTAAAACAATGGGCTTCCAATTTGTTGTGATTTGAATTGATTGTAATTTTTGTGCTCAATTTCATTCATATCGCTCCATTCGTTCGCGAGATATCGTCTCCACAGACTCACTGACACAGACATCACCTCAAAAATGCTCGATTCGTGATCAGGGATTGTTGAAACGTGCTTTCCCGTCAAAAACTCGAATTCGAATTTTCGACCCCGTCCCAATACTTTCCTTATACATTATGTATATAAGGAATGTAAAAAAGTCCTGATTTGTAGAACTGTGTAATGATATTTTATATGTAAAAGTGTAAGGTCACCATCAAGATGCAGAAGATGACATTATATCCACGGTAAATTATTGAATAACGCGTCATCTGATCAACCGTGCTTCGGTGGTTCAATTTACCGCTCTGATTAGAATTCTTTACAACGACCCCGGAGAATATAACCCTACAATTTATATACAGTGGATGACAAGACAATAATACAGTAAATGGAATTTTTAAATAATCATACTTGTAGGTGAGGTTTTAGATGACCGAGCTATTTTGATTAGAAAGCCATCTGTTAGGAGGGAGACGAATGCAGTTTCATTCTTATCCCTCCTGAGATTAAATTAATCTTTCCTACTGCTTTTAAATTGCTTTTACAATATACGTCATAACGTATACATCAATAAGTTTTGCTTACACAAGTATGAGTATAAACAAATATTCGCCGAAGTTATCAATACCTTAAACTTCTACTGCAAATTCCAATCTTTAAAAAATCTGATACTGGCAGCACATGACTTTATAATGCAATGAATTTACTTGTTTTCATAGTGGATATGAAGTATAAGTTACACAGCCCATCGTTTTTATCATTAATTTGTACATATAGGGATTTTTCAGATGGCAACATGTAAAACAATTTCGAAGTACCTAATTGACTTTTATTTCGCACAACGCTAAATTGACAATTAACAATATTGATAGCACCCACAATAAGTAATACAGTCCATATATTAAAAAAATCTGATGTGGGCAACACATGACTTTCCTTATATATTTACTCCTTATGAATTTACTACTTTTACAGTAAAAAAAAGGTTTTTCTTATAGTAGATACTTATATTTTTTCCAAGATATTGAATTTTCGATTTGTCGTCATTTTCATTGATTTAGCGTCATTTTTATACATTTAGCAAAATTTTCGTTAATTTGGAAGCATTTCAAAAAGTCGCTAAATTGGCGACATTCCGCCAAATTCGTCGCCAAAATCTCACCAAGCGTTGTGGACAGAGAAATAAGTCATTTTTATAACAGAGAAATGACTATTGGCGTTCAAATACAGTAGTATTATTCAAAGTATCTTCTCTCATGAATGGAGCGAGCTAGATCCACGAGAATGATGTCACCCAATTTATCGCATGATATTATATTTGAAAAGTGAACATGTTTCTCAACAGTTAATATCTTTTTTAATTTATGGGATTTTTTTGATAAATTTATTTGAGAAATGTGCAATATCTCGAGAACGGTTCATGCTAGCGTTCTAAAGTTTATGTCAATCGTTTTCTAAGGGAAAATTTCATCAGAAATGTCTATTTGAGTAACTTTATTAGAGGTTTTGATTTTTTGATGATTTTTTCAAAATTTCACTCGAAAATTTAAGGGAGTTGTGCACATTCGATTACGTTTGAAAACAATAGACTTCCAGTATTCACGGATTGTGATTTGTGTACCAAATTTCATTCGAATCACTCCATTCGTTCGTGAGATATCGTCTCCACAGACTCACTGACACACACGCACAAACATCACTTCAAAAATCTTCGATTCGTGATCAGGGATGCTTGAAATGTGCTCTCCCGTCAAAAACTCGAATTCGGATTTTCGACCCAGTCACAATACTTTCCTTATACATTATGTATATAAGGAAAGTAATATTTGTATATAATATCCATTAATTTGGAGTCACTTTTGTTAATTTAGTCATTTTTTTAATTTTGACGATATTTTCGTCAACCGTGGGCAAAATATTGTCAAGTTGGCGCTATTTCTCTTAATGAGTCGCCAAGTTCACCAAATTGATCACCAAGCCTTAATGACAAACGTAGAGAAACGCTTCTATTAAATATAAATGATTATTGGTGAATTACGCGTTAGATTCAAAACCTATTACCCAAAGTATCTTATCTCGTGAATGGTACGAACTGAATCCACGAGAATGATGTTAACACATTTTGTTGCATATTATTACATATGAGAAGCGAATATATTTCATAATAGTTAATACATTTTTAATTTTATGCGATTTTTCTTTTATAATTTGTTTGAAAAATTTGGAACATCTTAGCGGTTCTTGCTAGCGTTCTAAAATTTATGTGATTCGTTTTGTAAAAAAAAAATACAAAATGATCATTTACGTAATATTATTGAAGATTATTTTTGATGAATTTTCTTCAGGATTTAATTAAAAAATTCGGGAGATCTTTCAAATATTCAACCGAGTTTAAAAACAATAAGATTCCAGTATTCACTTATCTTAATATTTACCCCAAATTTCATTCGAAACGCTCCATTCGTTTGTAATATCTCGCATCCATAGATTCACGTATACGCACACACACAAACATTACCTCAATAACGTTCGATTCGCGTTCACACAGCATTAAACGTGCTCTTCTGCCGAAAACTCGAATTCGAATTATCAACTTTGTCGCAATACTTTTCCTATATCTTATGTACTATATCAGACAATAAAAAGCAAAGACTGGCTGAAATGGTCCTCACTGTATTCGAAGTATTTCCGCTTATAAATATGAAAAGTTTCCTACTGCTGTCTAAAATTCTTATGTTTAAATATTCCATTAATAACGAAATAAACAGTTTATTAAAAATGGCAACCTGTTTAGAAACCTTTATGAACAACATTAACTACCTTTAAAAAGCATGCACAAAATTAATGTAAATGTATTTGTGAAATCGGACAAAGAAATTATACAGTACGACTCAGTTGGAATAAGACGTTTTGATCAAAGAAAACAACACGTTTTGATCAAGGAAAACAACACGTTTTAATCAAAGAAAACACGTTTTGATCAAAGAAAACAAGTTTTGATCAAAGAACACAAGTTTTGATAAAAAAAAAACAAGTTTTGATCAAAGAAAACAAGTTTTGATCAAAGAAAACAAGTTTTGATCAAAGAAAACAAGTTTTGATCAAAGAAAACAAGTTTTGATCAAAGAAAACAACACGTTTTGGGAACTAAATCAGATAATTTTATAAAACTCCAAAAATATTAGTTCAAAATACTGTTAAGAAATATAAATTCATACATGACCACGAAAATTAAGAAAATAGCAAGTAAAGAAATAAATAAAAAAGTAGTTTTAATTTTTGACACGAGTAACATCTTTGCTTGGTGTTTCTGTGACAATGTAACACCGTGAACGCTTATACCTCCAAATCTAATTAATAAAAATGTAAATTTTTGTTTGATCGAAAATAGGGTCCTTATTACGAATATATTTATTTTTACGAATATAGTTTAAAAAATATATTTATATACGAATTTATGTTTACTTTTAAAAAATGCTTTAAGTTATAGTTTTCGGGTAATCGTCTTGTCAATTTGAGGAAGGTTAAAAATTTTCCATTTTTCAAGTTTGTAATGCTTATATCTCAAAATCTTTAAGTGTTGGCTATTAACCAAAAGTAATAATTTGTAGCTCTTCGAAAGCCCCCCAAATGTATATAATTCGATTTTGGATAGCGTTCTTATCTGTCAGAGCGAGTGTTTTTACATTTTTCTTACTTTCACTTGAAACATTTTCGAAACTATAAGAGATAGATACAAACATTAAGCGACAAAAATATTCTAGAAATCTAGTTTCAAAATCTATATTTGTTTGAAAAAGACGCTATTAGTTTTCGAATAATTGCGTTGCCAAGTTAAAGAATATGGAAATTTTTAAGTTTGTAATACTTATGTCTCGAAAACTAAAAGCAATAGCTACGAATAAAAAGCAAGAATTTGTATCACTTTGAAAGCCCCATAAGTGTCTGTAATTGGATTTTAGATAGAACTCTTAGTTTTCAAAGTGTAGTAGTTTTGATTTTGATATTTGATTTCGATATTTGATTTCGATATTTAAGTACTTTAACCTGTTTTTCCAGTATGCTGGAAATCTGTAATAATTAAAATGTCACGATTGTTTCAGTTCAACGTGTTTGCTTACCTTATAATGGTGCATAAGCACAAGATAATTTATTTTGTTTAAATAAAGTTAGGAAATTAAATGACGTTTAAGATTTTAAAGGTATTGGTGAATAATTGGTGAGGTTTGAACAGAATAGATGGAAATATAACTATGTGCAGACAAGAAAGATCAATCATCCATAAGCATTGATTATGAAACACTTTTCAACGGAAATGCAGTTTTATTTAAAAATCTCTAAAATGTGATACTTTCAGCAGTGATATTTTCAAATTATCGCAGTACAACAATAACTTATTATACTTGAAAACTTAAAACATCGAAATGTAAATCGTCTGTTTCTATGTAAAATCAATGAATATTTCATTCATATCACTTATATTTCAGACTCCAGAGCTAAATAATTTTGTGTGAAAAAAATCAGCAATTATAGAACTCATCTTATAATCACTTGTTTACATTCTGCATCCATTAAAATTAAGCTTCGTTGTAGAAAAAATCAAAGTTTAGTGATCATTTAAAATAAAAAATATTGTAATTGTGTAGGCATTGAATTTAGATACACAGATAATACGCAAAAAAAAAGCGATTTTATAACGGATACAAAATTAAATATAAATTTAAACGATCCTTAAATGTCACGATCTTTACATAGGAAATAAAAATGGATGCCATATTTTATTCTGCAATGAGTCACGTGATGTCGTGATCTAAGTGTAATTATTATTTCAATTTTTATTTAAAAAGCTACCTAACATATTTTGCTGAAAATTGTTTTCCACATTTCACGTGATAATTTGAATATTTCCTTAAATTTTCGTAGCAATTTGTGAATTTTAACTTCCTTAAAAAATGTTTGAAGGATTAGATCCTATAGGGTTCAACGTATTCCTTGTTTTCAACTCGGATTAAATCCAAAACAAATTGGGTGACATTATTCATTTGAAGTCCCATATGTCCCACAGACCGTCACAACAACATACTAAAATTTCCTTTTGATAAAGTCATTTTTACGGCAGTCTCCCTCGGAGACGAACATTTGCCCTGCCGAAAACATTTTATGTTAACTACCTTCTATTTATGTGACAACATTTAGATATATTAATATAGGGCAAATAAAAAACTTGCCTCTCTCCCCCTGCCAAAAAGTCCTGCAAGAAACACTGATTAGACAGACAGAATAATCAAAGTCATAAACACGTTTTAACTATACTGGAAAGTGTTAAAAAGCCTTTATAGTTTTCCAATTTATCTTGTCATTTTGAGGTATGAAAATTCTGTTTTTACAAGTTTGTAATGCTTATATCTCAAAAACCAAAATAAACGAGCTAGGAACAATAAGCAAGAATTTGTGTCTAATTGAAAGCCGTACTGCACTATACTACCTCTTTGTAAGTGTATAATTATATTTTAAAATAAGCTCTTAGTTTTTGAATTATTAGTGGTTATAACTTCGATATTTTAACCTAGGTTTCCCAATGGGTGGGAAAGCTGCAATATTAAAAATGTCATGATAGCTGCAGCTTAATGTATCTGCTTACTACGTTGTGAAATATTGGTGCACAAGAACGAGATATTTTATTATGGTCTAAAAATTTGTGAAGTTATATGAACTTTGAAAGCCTGTAAACTAAACACAGGAGTGTGAAAATATCAAATAAACTTATTAAACTTTACTAAAATCTAATTTCACACAAGGTTATTCACGCAAAACCATTTTATTTCTACTGCATCGGGCTGGAGCCAAAGCCGATTTTTGTAAAGGATTTTACTGTATATTGATTAGAAAAGCATCAGTACTGCCATACAGCAAAAAAAAAATACTTCTTCTATAAAACTACATGAAAGAGGAAACTTCGTTTTACTTGCTTTACAAGCAAAGAAATACACAGTGCTCTAAAACTTACGAAGGAACTCATACGAATATTCAATACCATACGAATTTAACGGAAAAGAACGAATCCGTCTAAGCACAACCCTCTGAAGCAGAGCTTGTGTCACTTAATTAAAAACAAACGACTGTAATTTGCTAACGTTTCTCTAGAATAATCTGAATTTTCGATATCTAAAATACGAAGATGAAAACGTAAAAATAATACACAAAAAAACAAAAACTTACCTTAAAATATCTTATGCGTAGCTAGCAACCTCTTACTCATTGAATATTTTGAACACCGGACAAATCAGTCACACTAACACACATCACACTCCCTCCCAAGGGAAAGATGTAAGAATGAGGCTTGGCACTAAGGCTTATGCCTCGAGGGAACAAAATCAAAACAGTAACAACACACAAAAACTCTCCCAGCTATGGAAAGAGAAAATCGCTCTAACAAAACATCAAAGACGGGTTTATAAAGTTCAAAACAGACAAAAATCCGCAAAAACACTGTTCAAAGACCAACAGAACAAAAAAAACAATCTATTTCCTTCTCCCGGAACGAGGATGAGATTCAGCCACAAGCAAAGACAGTAATCCCAAAGGTGAAAAATACAGTTTTCAATCCAGGAATTTGATACGCTTATAAAGATAACGGGCATGCTCAGAATTGACGGATCAGGCGTTTGAAACGTCACAAAATAGAACATTTTGGGGAATTCAATTGGCTAATGCTAACCCAAACGTGCGGCCGGTTCAATCGGGCTGAACTTCTGAACATGCCCATCTTCGACATCGGAACAGAAAAATGCCTTTCAGATTTGGACTACTTATTCTCATACCTGAGAAGCAAATAGAGCTAAACTATTGGCTAAATCCTCCAAGGTCCCTTTTTCCTCCATGGGAGAAGTTTATTTTCTGCAGCAGGTATAAGACAACTCGGTCGATTTCGACCACTACTACTTCTTCTTCTTCTATTTTTTTCCCTTCACCTTTATGAAGGGGGCTTTACGGCAGCTTGCTGAAAACTCTTTAGCTGCCCAAATAAGTAGCCGAGACCTTGATTCCACAGAAACATATTAATTGGTTAAATAAAAAGTCATGCAAGGAAGCCAAAGGTTCCGTAAAATTAATTGATTGTTCAAAGTTTGTCTAGGTCGAAAGGGCCGATTTGCACCTCTCACTATCATAGATGAAATTCACAAGACATTTAGCTGAGCTGGCATGATCATAAAAGTTAAAAATATCTAGACTCTAATCAATAATAATTCCTGGTTGTTTTTTTAATTTTTTTACATTTTTAACGTATTTCCTGCGGATTTCGCTGTACTAAGGACAGATCTGAATTAAATGTTCAAGGGTTTCGGCAACTTGGCACTGGTTACACATTGGAATAAGCTAGTGTTCTATTTAGCTTTTACAATGTTGATGATGTAAGATTTAGTTCAGATTTTCATACGAGTAGTGGCGTCTTTTCTCGATTTGACTGTTTTGTAAGATTTTTTACTATACAGGTTTATATATGGGAATTTGAGCGAAATTTCGAGTTTTTCCATTCTTGATCCCAACCTGTTTTCTGTCTATGTTTTACCAGTTTCTTGATGCCTGAATACATGCAGATTCCCAGAGAAGGACATTGCGTGTTGTTATCGTCATTTTTTGCCTGTTCATCTGCTTTTTCGTTATGGTGAATTCCGGAGTATCCTGGTACCCATATTAGTCTGATTTTCGCCCTTTTTTATTTTCTTTTTATTTTGGCTCTTGTATATTTAATAAGGTCTTCAGCTTTTTTGTTGTCGTTTGCAAAGGTTTCTAAAACACTTTTGTTATCAGAGATGATCGTATATTTTCCTTCGTCTAGTCAACTGTACACATTGTTGCTGTGAGTTCTGCGGTAAATATGGAACATATTTGGGGGTGGCTAAAACTTCTTGTGATTTGTTCGTTTTGGTACATAACGAAGCCTGTTCCTTTTATGATTTTGGATTCGTCTGTTCCGATCCATTGCGTTTTTCTTCTTCTCCGTTCTTAAAATTGCTAATTAGAATTGGTGCTTTACCTGCAGAAGATTATTGGAAATCGAATTCGTCAATGTTTATGCTCAAATTCTGATGTTACCAAGGCGGAATTGAATCAGAGAGGTAATTCATGCTTGAGCTTTGATTTTCTTCTTTTATAAGCTTTATTATGTTGCCCACAGTTTTCTTTGGCCACTTCAGGTTGCTTATTCTTACTATTTGCAACTGTTGTTGAATTGTTTTAATGAACCCCCTTTTCCCCCTTATGAGTTCTTATTTGAGTAAGAACTTTTTACAATTTGAAACTTTTCTCAGTTGGTATTCTGGTATTTCTGCCTCTATCCTCATTGCTTCTGTAACAGTCATCTTTGGAACGTCTATGGCTAAACGTACTTTCGGGAATAGTATATTTTCCCGTAATATTATCGTCGTCTGCATATTGGAATATGTTCCCGTTTTTTCCCAAGTCATGCCCCATATCACTTGTGAATATGTTATATAAAAGTGGGGAGAGCACAAACCCCTCAGGTAAACCAATAGTTGTTGTTTTGTTCGCCGTTTCTACTCCTCGCCATTTTACTTTAATTTCCCGATCGGTAAGAAAGTTATTTATCCATCTAAGCATGTATTCATCACATCCCTTGTCTTTTAATTTTTGTAGCAATTTTGTGATGTTCACATTGTCGTAGGCTCACTTTATATCCAAAGATAAAAGGATCATATGGTTTTTCGCTCCTCTCGTTTGTTTTATGAGTTGCGCGATGTCGAGGAGACAGTTAGTGGTATCCGTTTTTGGGCGAAAACCATAAATATGATCGGGAAGAATGTTATTGGTAGTCTTCCACAGTTCCAACCTCCACAGTAAAATTCGTTTCATGACCTTGACGACTTGTGATGTGAGAGAGATAGGTCGATAGCTATTAAGTTTGCCTTTATCTTTACCGTTTTTATAGATTGGAATAATAATAGCACTTTTCCAAGCTTTCGGAACATCTGATTATTTCAAAGATTGGTTTAACATTCTTTGCATCTAATTTTTGATTTCCTGTGTACTATATTTTAGTGCTTTGGATTCTATACCATCTGGACCTGGGGTCTTGTCTTTTAAGTTTTGAATCCATGTGTTCATCTCTTTTCTTATTTGTTATCTCTTGGTGGCTCATTTGGTTGGTGTTTTTCTGCTTGATTTGCTCCTCATGTGGTTTCCCTTTGCATAGCGTTCTAGAAATAGATTAGTTTGAATTTTTGGATCTACTATCTCCTTTCCGTCTTGATATAATATCCAGTTTGTATCTTGCGGCACTCTGCCACGCCAGTTTTTGAAATTGTTGAAAAGACGAAACCAATCCTTTGGATTTGTTATCTCTTTGAATTTATTCTCCCAATAAGTCTTTTTAGCTTTCTTCAGAGTCAAATTATATTTAGCCAAGGTTATTACTTTCCTTATATACATAATGTATAAGGAAAGTATTGTGACGGGGTCGAAAATTTGAATTCGAGTTTCCGACGGGAGAGCACGTTTCAAGCATCCCTGATCACGAATCAAACATTTTTGAAGTGATGTCTGTGTGTGTGTGTGTGTCTGTGTGTGTGAAAGTATGTGTGTGTGTGTGTGAAAGTATGTGTGTGTGTGGAGACGATAACTGACGAACGAATGGACCGATTCGAACCAAATTTGGTACAAAAATCCAATCTGTAAACACTGGAAGCCTATTGTTTTTATACGCAATCGAATGTTCAGAACCCGTCTAAATTTTTGAATGAAATATTGAAAAAATCGTCAAAAAATCAAAACCAATATTAAAGTTACGCAAATAGACATTTCTTATGTAATTTTTCATTAGAAAACGATTGATATAAATTTTAGAACGTTAACATGAACCGTTCTCGAGATATTGCACATTTTTCAAATAAATTATCAAAAAGTCATATAAAATAGAAAAAAAAAATATTTCCTATTGAGAAACATGTTCACTTTTCATATATAATATCATGCGATAAATTGGGTGACATCATTCTCGTGGATCTAGCTCGTTCCATTCATGAAAAAAGATACTTTGAGTAATACATTTGCATTTGAACGCCAATTTATCTGCTGTAAGAACAACTTATTTCTTCGTCCGTAACGCTTGGCGAGATTTTGGCGACGAATTCGGCGGAATGTCGCCAACTTGGCGACTTTTTGAAATGTTGCCAAATTAACGAAAATCTCGCCAAATGGATAAAAATGACGCTAAATCAATGAAAATGACGACTAATTGTCGAAAATTCAATATCTTGGAAAGGATATTAGTATCTACTGGAAGAAAAACCTTTTTATTTTACTCTAAAAGTAGTAAATTCATTTCATTATATAAGGAAAGTCATGTGTTGCCGACATCAGATTTTTTTATAATCAATCCAGGTGCCATCACCAATGTTTCTTCTAGCTTTGTAAAAAGCCCTTCTGACCATGACTCTTTACCAAGCGCAACCTGGAGTCCACCGGTCAGAGTTTTCTCTGTATTGCAGGCCCTTTCTTTGTTTTGCACAGGTTTCTTTGGTCCTTGTCAAGCTCTCATTAAAATTGGTAATATCTGTTTCAATATCCTGAGCTTCTTGAGTAGGTTTAAATTCACCTATTTTTTGTAGTAAGCATTCTAGTCTGCATATCTTTTCAGTCCTTGCTGTCTTCTATTCTTTTCATTCGCAGATTTTAACAGTACCGGAAAGTGTTCACTGCCGTAGGTCAATTCCAAAGTAGTCCAGTTGAGTTTAGGAGCTATTCTCGGCGAGACGAAGATCAGATCAAGTCCTGACACTTGTTATTTGCTTCTAATATATGTGATAGTATCCGTATTTAAAAGTACGCAATCGTTTTCGTTTATCCATTTTTGCATCGTCTTTCCACTAGGATTAGAGACAGCAGTACCTTTGCCTCGGATTTTGACATTTAAATCGCCACAAAGGATACAAGGGGACTCCCAGGCATTTTTCAATATTTTTACTTCCTCTAATTGAAGAGTTTTTGGTCTCCTGTAGACATTTAAAACGGTATAAGGATTTTTCTCTACTGTGATCTTAATTTTTTGGATTTCCATATTGCTGTCTGATGGTACGTTTATGAGTTCGATTTTGAAGCTGAGGTTATTCTTATTTGCGACGAGTAAGCCACCCCCTGACGTAATGCCCTCCCGATTTTTCTGGTAAATTAAGTAACCTCTTAATTTAAAGGTTTATTTGAGCCAAGTCTCCTGTACCGCGATGATTTGAGGGTCGTGTTCGTTAATTAAATGTTGCAAACTATCTTTGTTGGAAGCGTCCCCTCTAATGTTCCATTGGAGATTACGCATGGTCACTTAATACGCGTGTGAAAGTATATGCTAATAAAAGGCTAGGGGTAGAATTTTCGTGAAATCCACTGCAGCACCAGAAAGAAAATTTAGATCAAAATTGAGTGCCTCCGGCCTGACCCTTGACCCCTAGGAGGAGCAGAGATAACCGGATTATCGTCCGGTTGGTCCGACAGAGTAGATCAAGTGAAAATGTGTTTGAATGATTTTCCAGTGGACCTTCGATTCACTCCTTGTGTTTCACTCCTTTCCCGCTGTCTTTCAGTTCTCTTATTTCATTTCTCAATTTCTTATTTTCTATTCTAATTTTGTTCAATTTGTTGGTGGTTTGTTTTCCTTAACTCATTTACCCATTCTTCTTGCTTTTAAATGATATTTGCAAATTGCAGTTCCACTTGTTCACTTTTCTTCTCGCTATTAGCCACCTGGTTTTGAACTTGTTCCAGTATTGCTGATAATTGTTCAACTTTAGTTTCAATTTCTCACGCGGAAGTGGGGAGGGATTTTTAGTTCAGCCGTACTTAGTTGGGTTTGGTTTGTCATCGTCTTTGCATAATATTTTCTCTCTGTAGGGAGTCGTGCTTCTTTTAATGGTATTCCCTCTGTTTTTGCTCTTTCGTAGGCGTGTGTCTTTTTATTATAATTATCACATATTTTGCTATTCGCTAAGTGTTGTTGACCACAGCGAAAGAATATTGCCTCGTTTTCTTTGCATTCCTCTAATTTGTGATCATCTCCACATTTAGGGCATTTAATGACACCTCTACATTTTGTGATTGAGTGGCCGTACTTTAGACATTTACTACATATCCGGTGAAAATCAATGACTGGGGTAGCTCGTATTTTAAACCAATATATGTTTACTCTGTCGCGAATATTCTTACTTAGTTCGCTTATTGAGACAGTGGTGGTTAATTCAGTAGATCCGCGTTTTGTGAACCTAGTAATTATCAAGCAGGTTATTCCTTCGACTTGTAGCTCTTCTTGAATGTATTTTAATGGAATGTCTATTGGAACTCCTTTGAGTAAATATTTGGTACACAGGAACTCTTCTATTGCTCTTGCTTCTATATTTCTATCATATAAATGAGAAATTTTCAAAACGCTTACCGCGCTTTTCACGTCGTCTGTTATGATGACTATATTTCCATTTCACGTTTCACTGGGTTCGTTAACTTTTTCCTCAATTATTTTCTTTGTTGAGTATTAGGTATTGGATCCGATTTCTCTTTTAAGATAATCCCAAATGTCTTGACGTCATTGCTTGCTGTAATGCGCATTATGCCTTCTTCATTTATATTTGTAAATAATTGGTTATTTCCTTTTGGGTAGACACCTTTCGTTGTACCATCGCCAGCCGCAATTGTGCGAACTTCCATAACACATGGCGGTCGCTGCTCAACCGGCAGCAGGCCCCACATAAGAAATCTAACTAAAATTAACAGACACCTGGTCAAAATAAACACTAATAAAAGGTTGACTAAACACCAATAAAAAAAATCTGATGTGAGCAGCACATGACTTTCCCTGCAGACTTATATTAACGTTCTCTTTATTTTAATTAAATTTATTTCACTTTTAATTCAATTTTCGTTCTCATTCGATAACCGGACTTATTTTCAAAGGTGGCGTAGGGAAAGTACGAAAAACTAAAATATCTCGAGAACGGCTAGTCCTAGTGTAATGGGGTTGGACTTATTCTTTTTGTCGTTAAAAATTACGTATTAAATCAGCATTTAATGGATATATTTGAGTATACCCAGTTTTTTATTTTAGATTTTGGCAATTTTTGCGGACCATTTTGCAAAAAAAGGCAGATTATTTTTTTCTGAATCGTACTAAAATCTAATCAGCACCAGGGTGGCCTATACGTGACTCATCTGCCGAATTTTGTGAAATTCGGTTAATTAGTTTTTCAGCTACAGTGGATACAAGCTTTTGCGGGCCATTTCACAAAAAAGGCGGGTTCTTTTATTCCGAATCGTACCCAAAACTAATCAGCACCAGCTCCGCCCACAAGTGACTTACCTACCAAATTTTGTGAAATTCGGTTCATTAGTTTTTTAGTTAGAGTGGATACAAAATCTGCACAGACAGACAGACACACAGACTGACACACAGACAGACACACAGACACACAGACATACACACAGACGTGACGCTAAAAATGGTTTTTTCGTATTCTAGAGGTCTCGAAACGTGTAGATCCGTCGAAAACTCGAGTTGCGATTTTCGGCATGATTCCAATACTTTCCCTATACATTACCATGTATTGCAGGGAAAGTAATATTGACTAAAAAGCACAGCTGATATTTTTCAGCGCCATTTATATATAAGAAAAAACTATCTCAACCGATAGACACAATTTTAACTTAACCGTCCAAAAAGAAGTTTTGATTCAGCTGAAATTAGCTCACTCCGCAGATGAACAGCGTTCAACTAAAGATGTGTTGGACAACAGAACAGGAAAATATCTTTCAGTTTTAGACAACTTCTTCGCCTCATATTTGAGAATCAAATGCAGCTTCATCACTAGTTAAAACCTAAAACGGCCCCCTTTTTACTTTCCTTATATACATAATGTATAAGGAAAGTATTGTGACGGGGTAGAAAATTCGAATTCGAGTTTTCGACAGGACTACATCCCTGATCACGAATCGAACATTTTTGAAGTGATGTCTGTGTGTGTGTGAAAGTATGCATGTGTGTGTCAGTGAGTCTGTGTAGACGATATCTCACGAACGAATAGAGCGATCCGAATGAAATTTGGTACAAAAATCACAATCCGTGAATACTCGAAGTCTATTGCTTTAAAACAAAATCAAATGCTCAGAACCCTCCTAACTTTTCGAGTGAAATTTTGAAAAAATCATCAAAAAATCAAAACCTTTAATAAAGTTACGCAAAGAGACATTTCTTATGTAATTTTTCCTTAGAAAACGATTGACATAAAATTTAAAACGCTAGCATGAGCCATTCTCGAGATATTGCATATTTTTGCAAAAAAATTTATCAAAAAATCCCATAAATTAAGAAAAATATGAACTGTTAAGAAGCAAGTTCACTTTTCATATGTAATATCATGCGATAAATTTGGTGACATCATTCTCGGTATCTAGCTCGTTCCATTCACGAGAAAAGATACTTTGTGTACTACTTTTGTATTTGAACACCAATAGTCATTTATCTACTGTAAGAATAACTTATTTCTCCGTCCATAACGATTGTCGAGATTTTGGAGACGAATTTGGCGGAATGTCGGCAACTTGGCGACATTTTTAAATGTTGCCAAGTGAAGGAAAATCTCACCAAATTGATAAAAATGACGCTAAATCAATGAAAATGACGACTGATTGAAGTAAAATCAATATCTTGGAAAGAATATAAGAATAACATTTTTGTTAACTGTAAAAGTAGTAAATTCATTGCATTATATAAGGAAAGTCATGTGCTGCCCACATCAGATTTATTTATTTATTTATTTATTTTTTCAGCTGGGAGAATGCAACTCCATCAATCTTGACCATTTCAAAAGCTATGCTCAGAAGTCAAACCCTGAAGCCCTGGTCGGACAGTTGAGTCAGCATTAGCCAATTGTGGCGTTTCCATCCCCCCGATCACCTCGGTCGTCAATTCTTAACACAGCCAAACACACACATTACAAGCTACTGCACTGTTGCCAATTCAAAAATAAATCTTCAGGGAAAATTACAAGTGAAAAACATTATTCCCCCCCCTCCTCCCCAAAATTTATTTCAAATACTCCCCAAAACAACTGATGTGTTCGGAACACGAGTTTACCTATATATTACTTGCATTCGTACCCAACAAATCAATAATGTACAAAATACACGAAACAATACTTGTGGTGTTAATTATATATAAAAATTTTGTGCTTTTCCTAATTATATTATGTTAAACTATTTCAGATCTTCAAATCGACTGCCAATGGCCGTACCGTGCTGAAAACACCGGTTCTCGTTAGAGCACTGAAGTCATGCAGCATAGGGCGCGGTTAGTACTTGGGTGGGTGACCGACTGGGAACACCGCGTGGTGTTGGCACATTTCGCGCGCGGTAGCCCGGTGGTTTGCGCGCTGGATTTGCACGCTGCCACAACTGCCGCCGTGTTCATGCGGAGTACAATCACGTTAAACATGTGGGTCCGTAAGTCCCTCTGAGAAATTGATGGTAGGGGAAGGAGGGTACGGTCCCTGTGGATGCCTCCCCCACTGGGTTCCGGTATAAACTGGGTGGCACTTCCCGGTCGTCCAAACAGTTACCTTACACCTTTCTGGTAGGTCGGATGGTCTGTGTCTCAACATCAACAGTTTCAAATCGATCTTTATTTAAATGACTTATATTCAAACAATTGAGCAGATATGACCAGTGGCTAAAATATGGGAATTGCACTCTGAGTAACTGAGTTCGATTCCCAGAGATTCTCTAAAACCTCCCTGTGTCTATGCATGTTAAATTTATGAGTCCGAAAGCCCTTCTGAGAAGATTGTAGCATCGGAATGGAGGTACGGCCCCTGTGGATGGTACCCTTACTGGGTGCCAACATCGTAACAACGTGGTATAATGCCACAATGGATTATGCTCTTCATCAGCAGTTGGTGAATGATTTAATCAAATGACTGACCACTGTAAGAAATATGTTCGTATGACATATATTCAAATTAAATCCTACAGTCTTGGGCTGACCTGATGTAAAATATGCACGTTGTATGTGTATTAAAACAACTTTTCTCAGTATAATGTAATTTACTGTAAAGCCAATAAAATAATGTAAGAATTATTTACACACTAATTTACGTTCTACAGAATTTGACTAACTATTCAATAAAGTCAGTAGGGGTTCATCCGGAGCATGACTGACTTCATTTTTTTTAACATTTTACAAGATAGTTGAAAAGTGTTTATGACTTTGGTCACGCTGTCTGTCTGTTCTGTCTGTCCGTCCGCACGATAACTGCCGGACTTTATCGAAATGAAATTTTAGTATGTTATTGAGAAGGTCTGTGGAACAAACGCATGGGAATGCGAATGAATATAACTCAATTAGTTTTGGATTGAATTGGGTCGAAAAAATGAAATACATAGAACCCTATGGGACCTAATTTTTCAAACATTTAAGCAAACATAAAATTCACAAATTACTTCGAAAATTTTAGGAAACATTCAAATTATCCCATAAATTACATAAAAAAAATTTCAGCAAAATATGTTTTGTAGTTTTTTAAATAAAAATTAAAATATTAATTACACCCATATGATATGAAGAGATCACGTGACCCGCTTCAAAATAAAATTAGGCATCCATCTTTTCCTCCAAGAGTAAAAATCGTGATTTTTAAAGTTTTTTTACATTTATATTTAGTGTTGCAACTGTCCTAAAACCCCTTTATTTCTGCTTATTTTCTGTGCATCTATATTCTGCGCCAACGCAATTACAGTATTTTTGAGTTTAATTGATCATCAAACTTTGATTATAAATGTCTCAAAATGTCGTTTTGCAATCCGCACAAAACGAACCCTATTGCAAACCATCGTTTAAATTCAGTTTTAACTAAGCTTAATTTAAATTTTCAATTTCAATAAATTACATTTTAAATTAAGTTTACTCATTGCTATTGCAGGTATCTACTACTCCAGCCTGGAAAAATATAAGTTTAAAAACCGGTGTATGGGTACTGTTATCTGCAATGAGTGGAATTGACATTGGGTATACCTCCTATGGGTAAGCCCAGTCAGTGTGAGCTGCACCGCTGCAACCCAAGCACGTTCTTTAAGAAATTTGAAACCAGCTACGTGGTAGAACAGAAAATGTTGGTCCATTGTAGGGTTTCTTGATGTCATTGAAGGTATAAGGTATTCCATGCTGATGAACTCATAAGCGTGAAACCGGTCAATGGATGTTGTTATTAAGAAAAAAATGCAGAATTCTTGTATTGTAGGAGAATTAAAATAAATGTACATATTTTTTAAATGTATTCGATTTTCTAAAGAAAAATTATGTGGTTTAATTATAGCGTCATTTAGAACTTTTAGACACTTTTATCGCCCAAAGCAATCCTTGAAAAATATAGAGCACTAATAAACACGCATGTAAAGCAATAATAAATACGCATGCAAAGCACACACATCAGGAACTGATTACAAGACGATTTATATGTTCTACAGATATAGGCCCAGTGAAAATATTGCGATGAAATAAAGTTCGAATATTGTTTTAAATACTTTGAAACAAAACCATTATTTTCGGCCATTAATTTCAAATCCTATTGTTATAAATTTACCTGGAGAGTGGCTCAACTCAACTTTCTAAAACCAAATTCCATTTTTAAAAAGTTTGCTATTTTTTCCTTTTACTTTCCTTGCAATACACAGTAATGCATGGGAAAAGTATTGGAATCATACTGAAAATCACTACTGGAGTTTTCAACGGATTTACTTGTTTCGAGACTTCTAGAAAACGAAAAAACTATTTTTAACGTGACGTCTAGAGGTCTCGAAACGTGTATATCCGTCGACAACTCGAGTTGCGATTCTCGACATGATTCCACTACTTTCCCTATACATTACCATGTATTGCTCATTTTCATATTTCGAAAATTTCATAAATTTTGTTAAGTCACGTGGGTAAGACCCTGGTGCTGATTAGTTTTTAGTAGCATTCGTGAAAACAGAACCCGCCTTTTTTTGCGAAGTGGCCCATAAAAATGTATCCACTTCAGCTAAAATACTAATTGACCAATTTTCACAAAATTTGATAGATAAGTTATTTGTAGAAGGCTCTGGTGCTGATTAGATTTTGGTATGATTCGGAAAAAAATAACCTGCTTTTTTTTTGCAAAATAGCCCTCAAAAATCTTCAAAATCTAAAATAAAAAACTACGTATGCTCAAATATAACCATTAAATTCTTGTTTCATACGTAATTTTTAACGAAGAAAAGAATAAGACCAACCTCAGTACAATAGGACTAGTCTTTCGAGTTATTTTAGTTTTTCCGTATTTTCTCTACGCCACCTTTGAAAATAAGCCCAATTAACAAATGAGAACGAAAATTGAATTTAAAGTGAATTAAAATGAATTAAAATAATGTAGTGAATATAAGTCTGCAGGGAAAGTCATGTGCTGCCCACATCAGATTTTTACATTCCTTATATACATAATGTATAAGGAAAGTATTGTGACGGGGTCGAAAATTCGAATCCGAGTTTTCTACGGGAGAGCTCGTTTTAAGCATTCCTGATCACGAATCAAACGTTTTTGAGGTGATGTCTGTGTGTGTGTGTGTGTCAATGAGTCTGTGGAGATGATATCTCACGAACAAATGGAGCGATTCGAATGAAATTTAGTACAAAAATCACAATCCGTGAATACTGGAAGCCTATTGTTTTTAAACGCAATCGAATGTGCAGAACCCCCTAAATTTTCGACTGAAATATCGAAAAAATCGTCAAAAATAAAAACCTTTAATAAAGTTACACAAATAGACATTATTTCTTATGTAATTTTTCCTTAGAAAACGATTGACATAAACCTTAGACCGCTAGCATGAACCGTTCTTGAGATATTGCACATTTTTCAGCTTGGCTTCAGTGGGGCTTATGTGGCGCTCGATAACAAGGTTGGGATTGTGGCGGTGTGCAGGGAACTTCCACACCCGGGTATAGAACCCATCGGTCATCAAACGAAGCGACACTCATCGCTAAACACCACACATCGCCAATCTGTGGGCTTCCACGTTGCTCTGGCCCGGCATCACTTCAACCGGAGCCGCCGATGTTCCTGTGTTAACGACAGCACACGTAAGGGACGCTGGGATCGCAGATTTGCTTCCTTCATGCGTCTAGATATGGTTCATGGGCACACAGGAGTAGCTACGTGTACCTGTATCGCAGATCAGATCACCGTGGGTTTCATACGTGCCTGTCGCAGGATCATTCGATCATCTCTACTCGTGGTATGGCTGGTCCATCCAGAGCCGGTCCTTCGCGTCTGCGTGGCGTCTTGTGACTAGTTCTCTCAACACCGCCGGACGGTATAGTCCGAACGATCCATGTGACGGGCTATCCGGAACGCTGACCACCCTGCAATTTTCAACCCGATGATCAGGCCTCTCTCGAAGTCCGTCAGTTGTGTATATCGACGTTTCTGGAGCCTATCCACCATTTTTTTTTACTCCGTACTCGTGATTGCGTCAGCCGAAGCATCTCGCATTGATGGGGCGTCGACTACACGCCAGTTTATAAGGCCACTGGCTCATGCTTGCAGGGCCACTCACGGGTGTACGGTCATGCGCAATCATACCAGACTGATATCATTTGCATACCAGCCCGCCCTCTAGCTATTTACATCATTTCGCGGTTGTACCATGTTTTCTTCTTGGGGCGCACCTTTCATTGTCCGTGAGTATATATTAATTAATTGTCAATTGTATAACTGTTATAATTATTGATACATTATTAAACATTATTTTGGAAGCAAACATCTAATTAATATTTACCTTGCATAATAAAAGAAGGTTTGTGTGTGTAGGAATGTGTGTATGTATGTGTGTGCGTATGTGTATGTGTGTGCGTATGTGTGTGTGTGTGCGCGCGTATGGGTGTGTGGGTGTGCGTATGGGTGTGTGGGTGTGCGTATGAGTGTGTGGATGTGGGTGTGCGTATGGGTGTTTGGGTGTATGGGTGTGGATGTATGGGTGTGGGTGTATGAGTGTGGGTGTGGAAGCAATATCTCATGAACGAAGGAAACGTATAGAACATCATTTGGTGCGATTATCACAATCAGTGGATACCGGAGTATTTCTCATTTTAAAAGCTACCCCGTGTTTGGAAAACATGTTCAAATTTTCAAATGTGTTTTATGAAAAAATCATTAAAAATTAATGCTTTTTATAATGTTAATTAAATAATCATTTCAAAAGTAATTTATCATGGAAACAAATGAAACCAACATTAAAACGCCAGCATGAACCGTTCTCGCGGTATATCACGTTTTCATATAAATTTATCTAAAAAGTTAATTAGCAATGTAGTTTATCGCTAAATAGGAAATAATAAATGGTGCTCGGTGAAAAGTAAATTTGGCATTGCATGCTATATCATTGTTGCGTAATCAAATTCATAAGTATTTCTACAAAAAGTATTGAAATATCACAAAAACAGTACTTCATGGTATAAAAATTGAGTATAAAAAAAAACTCAAGTACAAAAAATCTAAAACCTCCTACTCAAATATTATGAAATCGCAGAATGATTTGTGCCAATTTTTCACATAATATCAGCTGTACTTTCAGTTCTAGATTCCTGGCCGAAGAATCCTAACCCTGTCCGTAAGCCCATGTAGCGCTTTTTAAGCGTAATCAATTGTTTTTAATGACTACGACTAAAAAGAACTACGTGTTCTTACGTGTTAGGTTAGGATCTTTCTATGGGGTACCTAGACTTGAAAGTACAGCTCCGGTCCTGCGAAAACTTGGCCTAAACCATTTTAAGATTTCGTAATATATTTGAAAGGAGGTTTTTGGTTTTTGTACTTGGTAATGAAATTGTTTACCTTGAAGTGGTGTTACCTTGAAGTGGTTTGTGGAGCAGGTACGTTAAGTTAAAAGGTCAAAATTGTCGTAAATTTATTGCGTTTGCAAGGGGTTATATAGGATTATATTGGATGTGTGCAAGGGGTTATATAGGATGTGTTTCAAAAGTATGTTATTTTTGTAATTCATTTGACGCGGCATTTATTACATTTTAAATTCTACATTAGCCTATCACAGAGTGCACTCCGTTGATATTTGCTTTACTGACAATATATATCATCCATTGTTTGGAACATTTAGAGCCATGCCGATTGTTGCTTAGCAAACAATGCGATGCTGGGCAACAATGCATTTCTAAAGTGGATTTGAATATGTAATTTTTCCTCTGTTGTATACGATTTATTTATATTTCAAAATTTTCTGAAGACAGATTAGGCTTACAATAAAACAGTTTGCAGAAACTAAATTATATGCGCATTAACTAGAAAAAAAATGATTTTTAACGAAGATAAAGATGCCAACCAAGTAAGCTCAGAAACAAATGTTCCCAAAATTCCAGAAAAACTTCGCATGAAGAAAAGTATATCCGGCATTTCCAAAGAGAATGATCCAAAGAAATTTTCTAATTGCCAGCCAAAAATCATGGATCAAGATTTAGTAAATCCGTTCCCAGGCTTTATTAATGGGGACGGAGTTTCATGCTATGCAAATGCATGCATGCAAACCATTCTTCTGTCACCCAGAGTTAGAAAAGTAATCCTCGAAAATGAATATGATACTCCATTAGCAAACATTATTATCGATTATATAAGTGCTAAAGACACATATTTAGATGCCAGAGCTATAAGACTTTGGGCAGGATATCCGCTTAATCAAAAACAGCAAAATGATTGCTCTAAATTTCTGATGACTTTAACAAATAAATCACAAACTTTGGATGAACTGTGTCGAATGAAAATAAAAAATAAAATCTTTTGCACTATATGCAAAATTTCCAAGAGCAGTGAAAACCATCAAATATTTGCTTCTTTAACTCCTCAAAGCAACTTCACCACAATGGAAAACTTATTCAAAAACTTTTGTAAAGCAGAAGAACTCTATGGTCCTGTGTGTCCAATTTGCTCTGGCAGGTTACTAATGAAAGACCAAATTGTTGCAGCTAACGAACTCCTCATTTTTATAGTAAATGCATTTGAACAGACTAGTACTGGGTTCCAGAAAAAGGAAGTTTTTATTACAGAAATTCCACAAACCAAACTTGTGATTGGCCAAACTACTTATAAATTGGCGTCAGCTATAATTCACCAAGGACGAACTGTAAGCTCTGGTCACTATACCGCCTTACTTAAAGAAGGTAAACACTGGTTTCTTGCGAACGATACGAAAATAAGTCCATCCAAATGGCCCAACGGTGCCAAAGACGTATACATGATCATATTTGAGCGAAGTTTGTAGAAAATAAGTTTAGTAGCAGTTGTAAAATAACTCTTCTTTTCAGTAGACGATTCGATGAAATAAAAAGTCAATAAATGTATCTTCCAGCTTTGTTTAGGTTTAATAAGTTTAAAAATCGCGCTTGCAGATTCCTCCAATTTACGTTTACACGTCAAGTTTAAAAACTATCACGATCATTTTAAATAAAACAAAAACTTATTACTTATTAGTGGATACATTGCACAGACTTATACATTGCACAAAAACTTATTATTAAAACATATTAGTGGACACATTGCACAGACGTCATGCTAAAAATAGTATTTATGCTTGTATTACAAATGCTTGTATTCAAGCTTTGTTATTATCACCGAAAGTAACATTTCAAATCACTCAAAAAGAATATGGAAGCCCACTTTCTGACCTAATTGTTAAATACATGCGAGCAAATAAAGACCTATTAGACTGCAAGGATGTATACGAGTTTGGGCTGGTAAGCCATTTGATGAGGAACTTCAAAATGACTGCTCTGAATTTTTTATGACTTTAGTAAATAAGTCTCAGGCTCTGAATGAACTTTGTAGATTTAAAGTGAAGAATAAAATGTTTTGCCCAAAATGTAAAATTTCGAAAAGTACAGAAAACTTCCAAGTATTTTTATCACTGACCCCATTGAATGATTGTACTACAGTAGAAAATACGTATGGCTACTTTTGTGGAAGGCAAAAAATTGAAGGGTCTCTGTGCCCCCTTTGTTCACACAGTTTACTGATGAAGGAAAAAATTGTTGAAGCTAACGAACTCCTCATATTTATTTTAAACAAATTTGAACAGACAAATACTGGATTCCAAAAGAAAGATGTTTTCATCCCTTACATCCCAGAGACAAAATTTGACATAGGAGAGAATGTTTATAAATTGATTTCTGCTGTCGTACATGAAGGAAGAAATGTCACATCTGGTCATTATACAGCTCTACTTAAAAAGGGAAGGAAATGGTATGAAGCCAACGACTTATCTAAATGACCAAATGGAACGAAGGGAGTGTATATGATAATACTTCAGAGAAGTTAAAATGTTAGTAGAATATGTAAAATAACTTTTCTTTTCTTCAGACGATTCGATAAAATAAAAGGTGAAATAAGCCAATATATGTATTTGCCAGATTTATTTAGGTTTAATAAGTTTTAAAATCGCGCTTGCAGATTCCTCAAGTTTATAACGTTTACATGTCGAGTTTAAAAACTATCACGATCATTGTAAATGAAACAAGAACACAAAATTAGTATTTTATTTCTAGCCTTCCCGTGATGTATTACTGTATACTGAGGATAGTTAGTCTGTTCTATTGTTAGTGGACTTTTATAGACATTGCATTCGTTAATTGGTGCATCCAAAAGTTATTTGGATCCGGTTCTTAATACAGTTGTCAACTATTTGCCAAGCACAGAATTAAAAAACGTATAAATCTTGTCTCTATTCGACATTACTACAGATAAAACGTTTGATTTATAAATATTTTTTTTATCTCACTATGGTCGTAGAAACAAAACTTATAGTTAGATTCATTTCGCTGATATTTGAAAGTGCCACTTAAACCCACCATAAGTCCCTCAAATGTGGTGAATAAAAACTTAAAAGTTAAACATTTAAGAAACACATTTAATTAAGCGTAGAACATGCTCGTAAATCGTAAATTGCATCGTGCCGCATAAAAAGCCACCATTATTTCTTTGTGCGAGTTCCTGGAATAATATATATTAACATAATACTACACAATTGACTTCACACATTTCAACATTGAAATAAGCATAGTTTATTAAGCATATTATAATTATGATTCATCTACAATAATTATCTCATATATTTAGGGAGGAGATTGGGTGTGTGAGATCAGGCATATTAATTTCCAAAATTCCTTTATGGCTTTTATAACTGTAGATTAGCACATACCTTTGTTATTGTCTCACTTCTGTGAGGCACACCACTGATACAGATACTCAAAACTGAATACCTGTCTGGAAGACTGATATCTTCATTTCTCAACTTTTGAACACTCTCATTCTTGTCTGTATGCTAATTGCATCATCACTCTGAGGGACGTATGTGGCCAATCTTGGGGGGGGGGGATGAAGGAAATTTTTCCGACTAGTATTGAAAATTTGCGACTGTACAAACAAGTGAGTTAACTTTCTTTGAGCTAGTGCAATGCTGTTCTAGTGACCTTTATGCAGTTCAAAGTCTACGCTGCAATTATTTGTTTTAATTTTCGATTATTTGTGTATATGTCCAAATCATACCCCAATTAAAAAAAAAGTCTCAAAATCAAATTTTTGGTTTTGAGATTGTTTTTGAGGGGTTTTTTTTTCATTAATAATTGTACATTTTTTAAATTATCGAACGACCTTTATCTACCATTTAAAACAAAGCAAGTTTCTAGGGCAAGAATTAGCAGAATTTTAAATATATTTGAAAAAGTATTAAATTTCGTACATTTCGGACTTTTTTTTTTTTTTTTTTGAATGAACTTGACACATTCCCAGATTATTGCCTAACGCTTAAAAACCCGCGAGTTTCTATGCCAAGAATTGGCTGTGTAAATTGCGGAACATGCATCTTTTCTTTGTTAAATTTGGGTCTTTTATTAGGTTTTTGTAAAGAATTAAAACTTTATTAATTTTTTCTAAGTTTCGAATGCACTTTACACATTCCAAATAAGTTCCTTAAAAGCAAAAAAACAGAACAAGCATTTTGTCAAGAATAAGCTTTGTAAAACACGGGATGTGCATAATAGCATACATACATTTTCCAAAGGAAATTAATGTGATATGATATGTAGTGCTCATAAGGGATTGTCGTTTCTTTATTTTCTCGATATTTGTTTTCTAAAAATCGTTCAGACTCGGACGTAAAAAAAATCTCCAAATGGTCCACCAGAAAATCTACCTGCATATGGAAATACACATACTCCTAAATATACATCTAAATTGTATTTTTTAGGTTATCTGATATTTATTTCATCGCATCCAAAACAGGAAGATTAGCCCAATTCTACAGTTTGAATTCTATAGAAAGTTGTGTGTATCATAGCATTCTAACATTTTTTTTAATTACTACATTTTTTTTAAGAAAACATATCAAATCAACAAATGCATCTCCCTTCATTAAGTTCGGAGGACTGCGGTTTTTCTCCGATTGATTGCACATGTCTGAGTTCTCTCCTAGAGAAAGGATCGCTTATTTCCTTTATTTTTTTCCAGGTTTGTGGATAGTAGACGTATGAATTTGGTTTGAAGTTAACATTGAGCTACACAGCGTTTTTCAACGTGTGTTACAGTTTCGGATAAATTTACGGATAATTAAAGGATTTTGATGACCAATTTGGACCGCATTGGACTTTTTCCTATTTTGGGGTTCAGGTATTAAATTAAATTTCCAATAGGGGTTCTGAGACAAATAAAACAGTGAGCTATAATATAAAATTGGAGTGAGTGCATATCACATTTTAACATTGTTCGGTCGTGGTTCCTTTCGGAGTTGGCGAAAATCATCCGCGCTTAAAGGTGCGATTCTGTATTCTCCAAGTAGTATAGCGGACGCTTATCTAAGACCTAAATATGTGGGTTACGAGAGGTTGGTTGTAAGAGGAGGGTACGGTACCTGTGGTTGTGTCCGTCACTGGATTCTAGTCTAAATTGAATGGGAATATCCCGACCATCCAAGCGGATACCTTACACTTTCGGGTAGATAGTACGGTCTGGGTCGAAAGAGGAAAGATCTCTTCTAGTTGTTGCAAGTCAATATGACGACTCGCTTGTACGTCGGCGATATTCTGCAGTCGATTGTTCTGCATATGCTGTCAAGTCGCCCAGGTTCCATTTACCAACAAGACAAAGCTCAAGCATATACTGCACAACTTTCTCAACAATGTCTTCAAAGATTTAATACCCTCCTATGGCCATCCAGGTCCCCAGATCTATCACCAATAGAGAACGTCTAGTACATGCTGTGACAGTAATTGCAGCCTTCTTTGAATACCACTGAATTAGCTGATCAGTTGCAACATTTGTGGCAGAACATTCCGCAGAGGGATATAAGCAACCTATCTGACCCTATGCCGCACAGAATATCGACTTGTAAAGCCGATTACCACTTACTAAAATGTCAAATTCTTGTTGTCACCATTTCTTAATAAAACGCTTTTAATTGATCCCAAATTCTAATCGCTTGCATGTTTTCCCAAACGACACATACATGTCGAGCTTCATGGCTGTAGGTTGTTCAATTTTTTATGAGTGCATATAATATTTTGCAACAGAGCTTCAATGTTTTTTCACCAATGATTTGAACGAATTTTTAATCAACTTTCTAAAAGCGCAGTTTCAGTATGTCAGAGGACCCAATGCAACCCGAAGACTGAAACACTTCTGTTTACTAATTCTACCCTGCTGAACCCGTTTAAAAATAAAAGTCGTTTTCCAAATTAACCCTTGGATCTGGGAAAATAGCCTCTCAAAGTTTGTCCTTTTTTGCTATTTTTGTGTATATATTCTCAGGTCAAAGATGTTGCCACAACATGGTGCAATTGCACGGTTATGGGAACGCAATGCTTGTAGAAATAAAAGGAAAATTGTATTCAGCTCATGGAGTCACAGGTGAGACCAACCACCTCCATGATTCAGCTGACTAGGAAAGTTAATTTTGAGAGGTCATCCCAATTTAAAAATTCAGAATATGAATATTAAGCCATGGAGTTAGAGGGACTTGTTTACTGCTTTATCTTCAAAATCACTTTGTAAATAATGCAATTATACAAACTTTGTTTATAGATAGATTGGTCGGAGCTGAATTATATGGCCTATAAATTTAGTTTCTTTTCTTCCATGGTATGGCCAGACCAATTAAAAACTTGAGATGAAAATTTTGGGGTATTAAACTTGATAAATTGGTTTGCTAAGATTATAGGGGAACGTAAATTCATTGCGTTATGTTAGGAGTCGGTTAGTATGTATGTTTTGATGGGGATGCGTATAAGATATAGTAATATTGAATTGGAGGAGTGTATGACACGCATGTGACAGTGGATATTAGGAGTGAATGGGAGGACCGGGGGCAGTTGATATCCGCCGGTTCCTGTTTCCCATGCATGGCCGTGGTCTACTTGGACGAGCGTATCGCGCGAAGTACGCGGACTTTGCTGGTTTATCGCAATTCTTCAACTTCGCTCAAAGTCTCCGAGAAATAAATACTTCGGAGGAACTTGAGATTAAATAAATCAATTGCAATTAAATAAATCAATTGTAAAAAAAAATATTTTTTGAATTGAACACTAATATTTTCAGTATAGGTAAATTATTACTGGAAACGAGTGCATATTAAGTGGCGCAAACAGAATCACAAGTAATTGAAATATCATAAAACATCACTGTTTTATGGACAGCTGATTTTCAAAAATAAAAAATTATGTTATTCATTATTTTGATCAATTTTACTGACTTCTTCATCGATATTTAATATGTAAGATCAATTTCATCACTTTTTTGTTTCCTACTTATAATGGCAGCTGTATAGTAATGAGGTTGTGACTATTCAAATACCAAATAATGACCACAAAAAATCTGAATACAATATTTCGCAACTATTAATGTTGGTTTATTATTTTTACTGTTGGTTTTTTAATGTTGGTTTATTATTTTTACTGTTGGTTTTTTAATGTTGATTTTTTAATGTTGGTTTATTATATTTACTGCTTGTTTTTTAATGTTGGTGTATTATATTTACAGTTGGTTTTTTAATGTTGGTTTATTATATTTACTCTGTTTAATTTTAAATAGCATTTCTTTTGTGTGTGTGGGGGGGGGGGGGTATTTAAACGGGAAAGAAACATTTTATTTTGAAAATAAAGTAATAGTAATTATAAATAAAATAATGATTATTTATTAATAAAAATATAATATATAATATGTGCCTACAAAATGTACAACAGCAGAATTATAACAAATGCAAATTTTGATTGATGTGGCACTCAATTAAATAACATATTTTTCTCAATTAATAATAGGTTTACAAAAACATTTCGACGAAGTTAACATTTTAGTGTAACATTCTCATTTATGAACAATGTAATATCAAACGGTCGAATAAAATTTGTATTATTACTATTTATAGTGTTTTGCAAAATGATGTCTGTTTCTGTGTGTATATACCGCTTAGCGGAAAATCCAAGCTCTCAACAGCTGCAAAAATCTGTATAGAGGTGGTATCTCAGCTTATGCAAATATGCACCTCGCCGAGATTATTTTAAAATTCCAATTGATTTAAATGTTATGAATATTTAAAGTCGAAATTTCGCTAGTTTTAAACCAATTTATTCCAGCAGACTATTCTTTGAAGAATGAGAGACATATGTTAGACGGTTACAGACAGTTGGTTCGACACGATCTGGGTGATAAAATCAAAAATTCTAACTTTCAAAATTTTACAGAAAATTTTGAATTTTTTTAAACGTGCAAATTGTTATAGGAATTCGCTCGATAAATCTCTTCTATAGCACGAAAATATTCGGAGATAGCATTTAATTCTCTAATTTTACTTTTCGCCATTCACGGAAACAAAGCGGACGAAAGACATGAAGTGATTTAAATTGCGAAGCCTTCTTATTTCTTAAATTTTAAAGATTTTATATTTTTCAAAATGAAATACAACTCTTTGTCATTAAAAGCATTCTGTGAAAAAATCATTTGAATCATATAACAACAGCCATAATCCCACTTATTACCACCTATTTCGTTCAATCTTGAAGGCGTCGCAGCGCAATGGGAGAAGGTGTGTTTAAGCGCTTATTTAGGGTGCACGGTTTGCATATGCGGATTAAATGCGCGCCCGCATATTGAAACCCACGTCGCAATCATTTAGACGTTTATTGAGGACGTATTACGCCCGCGTAGCGAATGGGAGAGCAAACGCATGTGCGCCCGTGCAGTGGACTATCATTGTTATTTGCAATAGAAGCTGAATCCCATTTTTTCTAGATTACTCTTACCATAATGGAATTATCAAATAGTCTGGCACTCAACAGTAAAGCTAATGGATTGGTTGCCTTTACAGCATACATTTTATGGAAAAACTTGCACCGCTCATGTATACTCGTTACTTTCCTTATATACATAATGTATAAGGGAAGTATTGTGACGGGGTCGAAAATTCGAATTCGAGTTTTCGACGGGAGAGCACGTTTCAAGCATCCCTGATCACGAATCAAACATTTTTGAAGTGATGTCTGTGTGTGTGAGTGAGTGTGTGTGTGTGTGTGTGTGTGTGTGTGTTTGTGTGCGTGTGTGAAAGTATATGTGTGTGTGTGTGTGTGTGTGTGTGTGTGTGTGTGTGTGTGTCAGTGAGTCTGTGGAGACGATAACTGACGAATGAAAGGACCGATTCGAAAAAATTTGGTACAAAAATCACAATCCGTAAACACTGGAAACCTATTGCTTTTATACGCAAACAAATGTTCAAAACCCCCCTAAATTTACGAATGAAATTTTGAAAAAATCGTCAAAAAATCAAAACCGCTAATAAAATTACGCAAATAGACATTTCTTGTGTAATTTTTCATTAGAAAACGATTGACATAAATTTTAGAACGCTAATATGAACCGTTCTCGAGATATTGTACATTTTTTAAAAAAATTATCAAAAAGTCATATAAAATTAAAATATATATATATCCTATTGAGACACATGTTCACTTTTCATATGTAATACCATGCGATAATTTGGGTGACATCATTTTCGTGGATCTAGCTCGTTCCATTCATAAAAAAGATATTGCAAGTAATACTTTTGTATTAGAACGCCAATAGTCATTTATCTGCTGTAAGAATAACTTATTTCTTCGCCCATAACGCTTGGCGAGATTTTTGCGACGAATTTGGCGGTATGTCGCCAACTTGGCGACTTTTTGAAATGTTGCCAAATTAACGAAAATCTCGCCAAATTGAAAAAATGACGCTAAATCAATGAAACTGACGAGTAATTGTCGAAAATTCAATATCTTGGAAAGAATATAAGTGTCTACTATAAGAAAAACCTATTTTTTTTACTGTAAAAGTAGTAAATTCGTTGCATTATATCAAGAAAGTTATATGTTTCCCACATTTTTTTAGTCTGTGACAACTAAAATTCTGTCGACTTTTAACAATACTTTGTAGTGTTATGAACTCCTCCCATTTATTTATTAATTTCTTCTCAATTTTATTTGAGAAAACGTTATTTCAAAATTCCATTCCATTGGCAAAGTTTAATTTCGTTTTCGATTTAGAATTCTATTCTTGTTTTTATTCCAAATTAATAACTCGCCAAATGTTTCCCTTTGACCTCTAGAGTCTTTCTGTCTGTATGAATGAATGACCATTGGTGTTATGATACACTTATTGCGCCTCGAACGTTAACCAGAATATAACTTTTATATTGAAATGTACTTTAAGCTATTTTTATTACGTCACGCGCGAGCGCACTTACATTAATGATGATCGCTTATGAAAGAATCTGATGTGGGCAACACATGACTCTCCTTATATAATGCAATGAATTTACTACTTGTACAGTAAAAAAAATAGTTTTTTTTTATAGTAGATACTAACATTCTTTCCAAGATATTGAATTTTCGACAATTAGTCGTCATTTTCATTGATTTAGCGTCATTTTTAACCATTTGGCGAGATTTTCGTTAATTTGGCAACATTTCAAAAAGGCGCCAAGTTGGCGACATTCCGCCAAATTCGTCGCCAAAATCTCGCCAAGCGTTATGGACGAAGAAATAAGTTGTTCTTACAGCAGATAAATAACTATTGGCGTTCAAATACAAATGTATTACTCAAAGTATCTTTTTTCATGAATGGAACGAGCTAGATGCACGAGAATGATATCACCCAATTCATCGCATGGTATAACATATGAAAAGTGAACATGTTTCTCAATAGGAAATATTGTTTTTTCATTTTATATGACTTTTAGATAATTTTTTTGAAAAATGTGCAATATCTCGAGAACGGTGCATGTTAGCGTTCTAAAATTTATGTCAATCGTTTCCTAAAGAAAAATTACATAAGAAATGTCTATTTGCGTAACTTTATTAGTGGTTTTCATTTTTTGACGATTTTTTCAAAATTTTATTCGAAAATTTAGGGGGATTCTGGACATTCGATTACGTATTAAAACAATAGGCTTCCAGTGTTTACGGATTTTGATTTTTGTACCAAATTTGGTTCGAATCGGTCCATTCGTTCGTCAGTTATCGTCTCCACAGACTCACTGAGTGACTGACTGACTGACACACACACACACACATCACTTCAAAAATGTTTGATTCGTGATCAGGGATGCTTGGAACGTGCTCTCCCGTCGAAAACTCGAATTTTCGACCCCGTCACACTACTTTCCTTATACATTATGTATATAAGGAAAGTAAAAAGTGATTAGTTTAGGTGGCGATAAAATCCTGAGTGAAAGCGTTTTTGCCCTAGGGGCAAAACGTCAAATTTTTTTTCTTAGAATATTAGTCGCATGTGAAATTTATGAGGAAGGATTTTGAGATCGTCACGCCTTCAACGTGAACGAAAGGATTCGCTAAAAATTCCGTATTTTAGGAGATGTATGTTCAGATTTCGATTTGGCGGCGTCCTCCACGACTTTCGTTTCAAATGTGGAAAGTCTATGTTCGTATTCCAAATCTCTGTTGTCTAATCAAGATATTTTTTTTTTTGTCGCTAAATAAAATACAAGTATTCCAAATCAACTAAGTCTCATCATTTGTCAAACTTGCCAACATTCTTGTCTCCCCACAAGTCAACATCTCAGCATATGACGCTATCCTAACTCCCTCACCTCAGCTGTTATGTTCTACGACTCGCCTGCTGTCCAACCACGGAGATCGGCTATGCAGTCCCTCCTCGCATCTCCGACTCACCCGCCTGCAGCGATCGAGCTCCCAATTCACTTCTCATCGCCTCTCCAGACCACCACTCTTGTGTTATGCACTTCTAATTAATCAAGTCCTCAATGAATGTGCTCCAATTCAGATAAACACACCGCAAAATGTTTTCTACCATTATGTATTCGATCAATCAATTTGTGTGCCAATGGGGCATATAACAGTAATAGGTTATTTATGTCATTTCCTTAGGCTATTCAAATATCGTAATCCGTAAAGAATGTTACGCCTTTGACATACCAGATTCTATTGAAATTTCATTTATGGGAATATCAGGTATATATGGATGTTTAATGAGCATAAACTCATTTTCCCAATTAGCTCCTCTAATTATTAACTGAATCATTCTTTCCATGTGAGTTTAATCGAAATCAAATAAAAATATTTCACTACTTTGGATTTATTTTTAGGAAATCTCCCAATATAAATCTGCCCAAAGTCGCAATATTTATCTAACAAAATAAGAAAATTGAATATTTGGTACAATTATTTTCATCGAGCAAGTCATGCCTAGTTATTACTGAAGAGACCATAGGAAATGGAATTAATTTTTTAGATTTCTTTTCTTCAGAACCTGATCCAACATAAAAAAATCTGATGTGGGCAGCACACAATTTTCCTTATATAATGCAATGAATTTACTACTTTTACAGTAAAAAAAAAAAGATTATTCTTATAGCAGATTTATATTCTTTACAAGATATTGAATTTTCGTCAATTAGTCGTCATTTTCATTAATTTAGCTTTATTTTTATCCATTTGGTAAGTTTTTAGTTAATTTAGCAACATTTAAAAATGTCGCCAAGTTGACGACATTCCAAATTCGTCGCCAAAATCTCGCCAACAGTTATGGACGGATACATAAGTTATTCTTACAGCAGATAAATGACGGCGTTCAAATACAAAAGTATTACTCAAAGTATCTTTTTTTCATGAATGGAACGTGCTAGATTCACGAGAATGATGTCACCAAATTTATCGCATGATATTACATATGAAAAGTGAAAATGTTCCTCAATAGGATATATTTTTTATATTATATGATTTTTTGATACTTTTTTGAAAAATTTACAATATCTTGAAAACTGTTCATGCTAACGTTCTAAAATTTATGTCAATCGGTTTCAAATGAAAAATTACATGCAAAATGTCTATTTGCGTAACTTTATTAAAGGTTTTGATAATTTTTTTTTCAAAATTTCACTCGAAAATTTGGGAGGGGGGGGGGGGTTCTGATCATTCGATTGCGTATAAAACAATAGGCTTCCAGTATTCACGGAGTGCAAATTTTGTACCAGATTTCGTTCGATTCGGTCCATTTGTTCGTCAGTTATCATCTCCAGACTCACAGACACACAGAGACATCACCTCAAAAAAGTTCGATTCGTGATCATGGATGCCTGAAACGTGCTCTCCCTTCGAAAAGTCAAATTCTCGACCCCGTCCCAGTACTTTCCTTATACATTATTATATATAAGAAAAGTAAAAATCTGATGCGAGAAGCACATCACTTTCCCTGCAGACTCAAAGAATTGTTAAAGAAAAAATGAATTCGAGTTTAAAGTCATGAAATAACACCAAATTTGTATTTAATTCAATTTTTGTTTGGCAATTGGACAATTTTCCAAAGGCGATGTAACAAATATGCGAAAAATCTCCAGTACCCAGAGAACGGTTAACCCAAGAGTAATGGAGCTTGTCTTATTACTTTCCTTATATACATAATGTATAAGGAAAGTATTGTAATGGGGTCGAAAATTCGAATTTTCGACGGGAGAGCACGTTTCAAGCATCCCTGATCACGAATCAAACACTTTTGAAGTGATGTATGTGTGTGTGTGTGTGTGTGTGTGTGAAAGTATGTGTGTGTGTGTGTCAGTGAACCTGTGGAGACGATAACTGACGAAAGAATGGACAGATTCGAACCAAATTTGGTACAAAAATCACAATCCGTATACACTGGAAGCCTATTGTTTTTATACGCAATGGAATGTTCAGAACCCCCTTAAATTTTCGAATGAAATTTTGAAAAAATCGTCAAAAAATCAAAACCATTAATAAAGTTGCGCAAATAGACATTTCTTATGTAATTTTTCATTAGAAAACGATTGACAAATTTTAGAACGCTAACATGAACCGTTCTCGAGATATTGCACATTTTTCAAAAAAATTATCAAAAAGTCATATAAAATGAAAAAAGAAATATTTCCTATTGAGAAACATGTTCACTTTTCATATGTAATACCATGCGATAAATTGGGTGACATTATTCTCGTGGATCTAGCTCGTTCCATTCAAGAAAAAAGATACTTTGAGTAATACTTTTGTATTTGAACGCCGTCATTTATCTGCTGTAAGAACAACTTATTTCTTTGAACATAACGCTTGGTGAGATTTTGGCGACGAATTTGGTGGAATGTCGCCAACTTGGCGACTTTTTGAAATGTTGCCAAATTAACGAAAATCTCGCCAAATGGATAAAAATAACGCTAAATCAATGAAAATGACTACAAATTGTCGAAAATTCAATATCTTGGAAAGAATATTAGTATCTACTATAAGAAAAACCTATTTTTTTACTGTAAAAGTAGTAAATTCATTACATTATATAAGGAAAGTCATGTGTTGCCCACATCAGATTTTTTTATACGTAATTTTTGACGAGGAAAGTAAGAATTAATGGATGCATTTGACCATACGTAATAGTATAAATTTTGGAGATTTTTGCAGGCCATTTCTTAAAATAAGGCAGGTTGTTCTTTTCCGAATCTTTCATAAATTTAATCGGCACCAGAATATCTTATAAGTAACTTATCTACCAAATTTTGTGAAATATGGTTAACTAGTATTTCAGCTAAAGTGGTTACATGAGATTTGAGGACATTTCGCAAAAAAGCCAGGTTCTTTTTTCCCGAATCATACCAAAAATTAAACACCAGAATCGTACCCAAGTGACTTACCTACCACATTACCTTCGTAACCTACCACCCCCACTTTTACCTACCACATTTTATGAAATTCGGTTCATTAGTTAAGTTAGTAGATACATACACTGCACAGACGTCACGTTAAAAAAAGTTTTCATATTCTAGAGATCCCAAAAAGTGTAGATCCGTCGAAAACTCGAGTTGCGATTTTCGGCATGATTCCAATACTTCCCTATACATTACTATGTATTGCAGGGAAGTAAAAACTTCAAAAATGTTATGGAAATTTAATTTTATCTGCATTTAGATTTTAATCGCCATTAGTTTGTTAACATCCAATGTAAAGTAATATTTACAATACGGACAATATATCAAGATAAGCAATACTATTAAATAAAATAAAAATAAAAATTTTAAATACGACTTCTTATAAAATTAAAACTTTCACCTGCAATGGGAAATTGTTTCAACAAAAATATCCCGGATGCTCTTATCAAATTTGATTACATTTCTTTAGGGGTCAGTGTAAAATATTACGTGCATCATCGATACGTTCCATCATTCGTATACTCATGCTGAATCATTCAAATATTTATGCATTCTCGTATGTCAGTGCAAAATGATGCGTTTAACAGTTTGAAATATGAAGGCATTCAAAGTAGTCTAAGTAATGCATTAACAGTATGAGAAATGCTTAGATTAAATTATTCTCCGAAACCAAAAATATTCAAAATCGTAACCCATTCTGTTTAAAATATTTGTGAGACCAGAAATAGATCTCACATTTGATGAGACAGTTTTATGTACATATTTTACGGTGGCCAAAACGGCGGACAATACGTGTAGTCTGGCTGGCACCGAATTTTATCACTCCGTGAACCTAAAGGTCAGAAGACCATAAATTTAGAGGGCCATGCCAGAGGGGCTGAGCTGGGCCTTACGAGATGTGGAATGGCTCCGTTGGTTAAAGGAGTAACCAATAAAAAAGAACGTTATGTCAAACTCAATGCGGCAAATAGAGGAAAAGGCGGAGTTGCCCCCCCCCCCAACGAGGGAACCACAGCCTGTGACCCGAGAATCGGGCAGGCAATTATGAAGATTTGACTCAAGAGTAGACCAGAGAAGAGATAATGAAGACTTTGACTTAAGGACGTGAGCAGATTTTGTGCAACTTGTGCACATATAGCTTATATAATATGACTTAAAGATTTGTGCAAATGTGGCTTTAGCTTATTTTATTTTTGGTTGACACAATATTAAATTCCTTTTATAAGTTGAGTCAGTCATATCTCCAAACGGTTGGCATATTGTATTACATATTCAAGGTAGGATCAAAAAGTTAGGAGACTGACGTTATCTCCAACCTCGATTGAAGGAGAGCGGAACTATTTTACCGTGACGTAGAGCACATGTGAAGCGACATGTGAAAAGGAAGAAGCTCCACAGTGCAGGATTTTTCAAAACTATGCGTGTCTGTGAACCGTAGTCGTTCGCCGAAAATGCGTTTGAAGAACGTGCGAATATCAAATTCTGCCAGAGTTTAGGTAAATCGCCGACCAAAACATAGCATCTGTTGCGCAATGTTTCTGTCTGCGATTTCCCCAAACGCTGGCAGAATTTGATATTCAGCATTTGTTCTTCAAACGCCATTTCAGTTTTCGACGAACGCGAACAACTGCAGTTCACCGACACACATTGTTTTTTCCTTTTCACATCTCGCGTCACATGTGTCTCTACGCCACGGTAAAATAGTTCCCTCTCCTCCAATCAGGGTTGGAGATATCAGCACAGTCTCCGAACGTTTTAATCCAACTTTGTATAGTACCAGTTCATACACCAGTTTTTATTTGAGTTCGAATTAATTTCAGAATCCACCGTAGCATTTCCTGAACAGTTTCGTCTAACTTTGTTCTGAAAAATGCTTTCTATATTGCATTTAAAAACTTACGGAGCAAGGAATTTTATTGCCGATATTTTCACAATGCTAACAATTCGGGTACTTATTTCCTGTGCAACTCTAAAAAATTAAATTCCGCTGTACATCGGCTTTTTAATGAAAGGACGGGGAATCAAACATTTGATCAGATGTCTAAACTCATAAAAACACTTTATAAACATTATCCAACACCAAAAGATATTTTTAATATATAGAATTCTAATATATAAAAACATTTACAAGTTATTACAAGAACAAGAGTTTCCTTCAAAAAATCAAAAAGTGCGATAATTTTCTTAAAATTAGTTTTTCAACTTTAGTAAATAATGCAGGATAAAAGAGTTAAGAAATGTAGGATACGCGTGTTTTTCGCAAGAAATTTCATGCCTCTTTGTAGCATTGTTGCGCTGCACTGCAGTATAATGAATTAACGTCACAAAAAGTATCCACGGACAGATTGTTCACCATGAATTTGACAAACTGCTGTTATTCTCGGCCACCGTGCATGTGCCGATTTAGCTAGTTCCTATTTTCAGTCTTTCTATTAACGCAAGTAGAGAAGGTCTTTAAAAGTATCGGCTTTGCAGTTCGGTATATCTATAGTCTTGTTTAAACAAGGAAGCAAACAAAAAATGACGAACAATAAACCAGAATTATTTTGTTATCCTAGAATTCATGCTTTTTCACTTTCCAAGATCACGTTGCTCGCCAAGATCACGTTGCTCTTCAAATTGTTAGTCTAGCGCTAATAGATCACCAAGTTCTGGTAGTTGAGCTAGATCTGGTAGTCCACCTTGCTCTGATAGGGCGACAACTTGCTCTTGTAGGACGACAACTTGCTCTTGTAGAGCGACAACTTGCTCTTGTAGGGCGACAACTTGCTCTGGTAGGGCGACAACTTGCTCTGGTAGGGCGACAACTTGCTCTGGTAGGGCGACAACTTGCTCTGGTAGGGCGACAACTTGCTCTGGTAGGGCGACAACTTGCTCTGGTAGGGCGACAACTTGCTCTGGTAGGGCGACAACTTGCTCTGGTAGGGCGACAACTTGCTCTGGTAGGGCGACAACTTGCTCTGGTAGGGCGACAACTTGCTCTGCAAGTAAACGTTCCTCAGCATTTATGCGTTCGTCTTCACGATCCCTTTCCTCTCTTTTCACGATCCCTTTCCTCTCTTCCTCTCCAAGATCGCGTTGCTCTTTAAATTGCTGGTCTAGCGCTAATAGATCACAAAGTTCTGGTAGTTGACCTAGATCTGGTAGTTCACCTTGCTCTGGTAGGACGACAACTTGCTCTGGTAGGACGACAATTTGCTCTGGTAGGACGACAACTTGCTCTGATAGGACGATAGCTTTCTCTGATAGGACGACAACTTGCTCTGGTAGGGCGCCAACTTGCTCTGCAAGTAAGCGTGTCACAGCATTTATAAGTTCGTCTTCACGATGCCATTCCTCTCTTTTCACGATCCCTTTCCTCTCTTCCTCTCCAAGATCACGTTGTTCTTCACATTGCTGGTCTAGCGCTAATAGATCACCTAGATCAGGTAGTTGTCCTAGATCTGGTAGGGCGACAATTTGCTCTGGTAGGGCGACACCTTGCTCTGGTAGGGCGACACCTTGCTCTGATAGGGCGACACCTTGCTCTGATAGGGCGACACCTTGCTCTGCAAGTAAGCGTTCCTCGGCATTTATCCGTTCGTCTTCACGATCCCTTTCCTCTCTTTCTCTCCTTCCTGAAATTTTGCAACATTTTATCAATACAAAAAGTGCTTTAACATTATTTGCATGAATATTTTAATCATTTTTTATTTTCTCATATAAATACTAAAATCACGAGCATTGCTCAGCAAACATACAGATCTATCGGACAGAAACGTTATTCTGCAATCTTGCAATTGATTTCACGGTATATTATTTAACATGTATTTTTAAAAACACTTTTCTATTTCATGTATCTATACGCATTGACTTTACAACAAATAATGTGCACGGCATGCTCTCTAACCAGCATTTTAAAACACCAAGTAACCCCTGTTATTACTAATAAATCAAACTGCAAGGCTACAACTTTCACAACTTCCTTGAAAACAGGCATGTTAGGCAAATAAAAATTTTTCGAGAGCATTTAAGTCCCTCTTCAGATCAAAAGAACAATTGGAACAGTCTGCGCTTGATTTGAACACAACAGTATTTCGCTTGATTGGAACAGTATACTGCCAAGAACGAATTTTCCCTTTAAACAATTTTAGTAGTCTAATACATGACTGCTTTCTTTAAGGAAGTTGTGTAAATTTTTGCGTTACTCTAACAGACATCTAGTTATAAGTAGAATATCGCAGAAGGAAATAAGATGTGGGCAGCACATGACTTTCCTACACACTCAAATTAATCTTTTATATTTCAATAAATTAAGTTAATAGCAAAGAATAACGTTTTTGAATTACACTGAATTTGCAGTTTAATTTTCGCTTGCATTCGGCGCCTGAATATATTTTCAAAGGCGGCATAACAGAAATGTGAAAATTAAAATATCTCAAGAACGGCTAGTCCTAGAGTTGGCTTTTGCATTTTCGTCAAAAATCTCAAACAAGCGTTTAATTGATTCATTTGAGCATATTTGGTCTCATTTTATATTTTTGTAATTTTGCTAGCTATTTCTCAATAAAAAGCGGGGCATTTCTTTTCGAAATGTACCAAAATCGAATCAGCACCAAAATATCTCGCAGATGATTTATTAACCGAATTGCGAAATTTGGTCAATTTTAAGGGGTTTTTTAACTAGAGTGGATACATGCCTTTTATTACCTGCCATGCCATAATTTTTTTCGAATCTTGCCAAAATACAATCGGGACCTAAATCTACCAAATTTTATTATCTGTCAATAATCTGCTAAATTAATCGCAAGTAACTTATCTACCAATAAAAGCCAATTGAAATTTTGCCAATTAGTTTTATCATAGAGTAGATACAAACACTGTACAGACAGGCGCACATGGAAGCCACACTAAATAGTTTGTACGGGTTCTAGACTGCTTCAAACGTATAGGTCCGTCGAATAAGAGTTGCGATTTTCGAAATGATTCCAATACATTTCGTGTACTGTAGGGAAAGTAAAAATTCCATTCCATTCCATATAAATGCAAGAATATGTATCAAAAACTCTGCAAAGAGTAGGTTGATTTGCAGGAACAAGCTATTGTCTGATATTTGCAAACTATGTTAATTCCGAAAAACTCCCAATTCTAACTCATTGCTTAATGTATGCTTTTGCAAGGAATACAGATTTTTATTTTCCTTGAATCGTAATGTATAGGGAAAGCAATGGAATTGCGTCGAAAATCACAACTCCAGTTTTCGACGGAACTACACGTTTTGGGACATCTTAGACATGAAAAAACCATTTTTAACGTGACGTATGTGTGTGTCTGTGCAATGCATGTATCCACTAACTCTAATGGACCGAATTTCACAAAATTTTATATTTAAATCACTTGTGCGATCCTGGCACAAATTAGATTTAGCTACGATTAGTGACAAAAGAACCCGCCTTTTTGTGAAATGGCCCGAGAAGATATTTATCCACACTAGCTGAAAAACTAATTGACCAAATTTCACGAAATTTGTTATAAAGGTCACTTGTGGGATACCATGGTACTTAAATTTTGGTACGAGTCGAAAAAGAACCTTACAAAATGGCCCCGCAAAAATCGCCAACATCTAAAATAAAAGACCGTATTGCTCGAATGTATCCTTTAAATGCTGTTTTATGCCTAATTTTTGCCGAGGTAAAGAATAAGACCAACCTCATTACTCCGACTAATTGTTGCAAATACTTTAGTTTTCGCATTTTTGTTACGATGCCTTTAAAAAAATGTCTAGTTACCAAATAAAACCCGAAATTTAATTTTAAACGTGCAAATTCAGCTGTATTTTTCGCAATTAAACTAAGGAAATAGAGACAAGAAAGATCAATCATGCATAAGCATTGATTATGAAACACTTTCCAACTGAAATGTAATTTCATGTGAAAATTTCTGAAATGTGATACATTCAGTGGTGATATCTTTTACATTATCACAGTACTACAGTAATTTATTATACTTAAATATTTAAAACTGTATCGAAATACAAATCATCTGATTCTTTATGCAAAATCAATGAATATTTCATTCATATAACTTGTATTCCAGACTCCAGAGCTAAATAATTTTGTGTGAAAAAAATTCAGCAATTCTTATGTAATTCATCTTACAATCGCTTGAGATACTTGCATTCTGCATATGTTAAAATTAGGCTTCGTTGAAGAAATAATAAATGTTTAGGGATCATTTAAAATCACAACTATCGTAATTGCATAGGCACGGAATTTAGATACACAGATAATACACAGATAATATATGTGTGTATGTGTATATACTCAAAAGTATTGGAATCGTGCCGAAGATCGGAACTCGAATTTTCAAAGGATCTACACGTTTTGGGATTTCTAGAACACGAAAAAACTATTTTTAGGAAGACGTCTGTGTGTGTGTAAGGGTGTATCTGTGTATGTTTCTGTGTGGATATTACATCCACTCTAATTGAAAAACTAATGGACCGAATTTCATACAATTTAGTAGGTAAGTTTTTTGTGGGAAATCCTGATGTTCATTATATTATAGTACGATTCGTAATAAAAGAATCTGCCTTCTTTGCGAAATGACCGGCAGAAATTACCTTTATTCACTCTAGCTAAAAACTAATGGACCAAATTTAACAAAATTTGGTGTATAATATTTCAATAACCTACAAGTGATTTATATACCAAATTTAACAAAATTTTGCATATAAATCATTTGTAGGTTATTCTAGTACGATTCGGGAAAAAGGAACTGGCTATTTTTGCGAAATGGCCCGCAAAAATCGTTATATATAAAAATAAGACTACGTGTGCTCAGTTATATCAATTAAATTCCAATTTTATACGTGATTTTTGACAACAAAAGGAATAAGGCTAACCCCATTACTCTAAGACTAGCCGTTCTTGAGATATTCTAGTTTTTTCGCGTTTTCGCTACGTCACCTTTGACAATAAGTCCAGCTATCAAATGAGAACCAAATTTAAGTTTAACGTGTAAATTCAATGTCATTTAAAATACTTATGGTTGTTATTTTATGCAGATAAACTCAAATTATTATTGAATAAATAAAGAGGACGAATATGAGTCTGCAGCGAAAGACATGTGCTGTCCACATCAGAATTTTTAACAATATTACAACAATGATTTATAGAAGTGAACGGGGATTATTTTCAGGCCATTTCGAAAAAAATGTATGATCTATATTTAAAGATCCATCAAATTTTTGTCGAATAAAATGTTCAAATTTAAGCTGTGTACCAAATTTTAACTCTGTAGGACGTAGGAAAGTGCATTAAAAATGCCATCAAATAAGTATATCATGAAGAGTTATATAAAATTTAAAAGAAATGAAAAACTGTTATCTACCAAATTTATTTTAAAATGTGAAGCCTCTCCCATATGCAATACGTTTAAACAAATGAAAAGATATTTATTATATAATATATCTCTCTTTTCCTTCTGGAAGATATCCCAAAGTCAGAATTTAATTGAATTTGTTTTTTTCCTTATATTAAATAATTTTTAATTAAAAAACTACGTAACATTTTACTGAATTTTTTTTATATATTCTATGGGATAATGTGAATATTTCCTAAAAATTTCGAAGCAATTCGTGAATTTTAAATTTACTTAAAAAATGTTTGAAAAATTAGGTCCCATAGGGTTCAATGTATTTCATTTTTTCAACCCGGGTTCAATAAAAAACTAATTGGGTGATATTTATTTATATTCCCATAGGTCCTACAGACCGTCGGAACAACATACTAAAATTTCATTTTGATAAAGTCATTTTTACGGCAGTTATCGTGCTAACGGACAGACAGACAGAATGAACAAAGTCATAAACACTTTTCAACTTTGTTGTAAAGTGTCAAAAATGAATTTAAGTCTGTAGGGTCATGTGCTGCCCATTTCAGAATTTTAGAAATATATCCATTCATTTCGATGTGTAAATATGTCCAATATGAGTACACGCCTGTTTAATTTGCATCTAGCCTTATTTCTTTGCAAAATCCACCTGCATCTTATCAGTTTTTACACTCGCTTGAAGCTTTTTCACGGCCTCACATTTTGCTTGAGTCAGCCGTGTGGTCTGTGTCTTCAACACTCGCTTGAAGCTTTAAAACTGGCAAAAACCGGGCTTTTGGTGAATTCGCGCATATCAAGTATGCGAACAGCGAAAGACTTCTGATTGAAACGCAATTTAACAAATTTGGAAATTATAAGCATAAAAATGTTATTTGAATATGCGAAAATGCCAATACAAAGTGTATATAAGTTTCTGAAATTTGAATTAAACATTAGAATAGAGGAAGACTATGAAATCTGAGTAACATGTAAATCGTAAAACTTATTTTATATACATACTTTTAAATCAATGCATGTAAGTGCACACTCTTTGATTAGCCATGTAAAAATTGTAACTCGTTTACTTGCACAAAGAGCTATAAGCATGGATGGTTTCAAAATTGACATTCACCCTATTAAAGTTAGTTTTCATTATTGAAATGGCGATTCCGGACATATGTGCGCAAATTTTCATCTTTCTACCCATTATAGAATTCGATTAAAAGGGATCACAAAATTCGTGAAATATTGTATTTCGCTTCATTAGTAATGCAGAATGGACCTTGTTTCGCTAGGTTCATAATTCGCGCAATGCATTTCAACGGGGACTTTTAGGTCGGGGAAAATTTCTCCCTAAGATATACAATCTGCAAGAAATTAAAATCATTGAATGGGGAAAATTAAAATTTATATTAAAACCTCGATAGTCATTAATGATAGCCTATTTGAAACTCTGCAACTTCCGAGTTTTCCTACAAACCCATTTTACCAGCTAACAAAATTACAAAGTTGCTTATACAAAGTTGCGCGTTTGGCGGGCGTCTGTTAAGCGGACGGTGGACGTTGAAATGAGCAATAGACTAAAAAAGTTTTAATATATAACATTTGTTTACGGGTGGGACAGCGTCCATCCCAAACGAAGAACCTCCCAAAAAGACAGGTATTTGACATACCCCATCCCAAACAGTTCGATCCCCCTTTGCAGGCATTGGCGTCCATGGAAATCGCCGACAGAAACATTGCAACAGGTGCAACTGTTGCAATGTTTCTGTCGGCGATTTCCATGGACGCCAATGCCTGCAAAGGGGGATCGAACTGTTTGGGATGGGGTATGTCAAATACCTTGTCTTTTTGGGAGGTTCTTCGTTTGGGATGGACGCTGTCCCACCCGTAAGCAAAAGGTTGAATACATTTTTTTCGAGATGGAATTTTCAAAGGTTTTACATTTTTAAAATGCTCCGTGCGTCTTCATGTTTGTCCGAGATTCATGAAATTTGGCAAGAAGACGCCTCTCATACTTTTTAATGAAACATGAGTATGCATTTTATAATTGCACTTTATTAAGGTAATTAAAAGTTAATTAAAAGTTAATATGAACCTAATTAAATGATGAAAATTAAGTTTTAATACAGAAAAATATTTTTTTTAAAGATTAACTTTCTAAGGGATTTAAAAATGAATATCCAAATTTGTTCATATGTTTTTGAGTGATCATAATGTAAAAAAATCTGTTGTGGGCAACAGATGACTTTCCTTATATAACGCAATAAATTTACTTTTACAGTTAAAAAAATGTTATTCTTATAGTAGATACTTTTATTCTTTCCAAGATATTGAATTTTCTTCAATTAATCGTCATTTTCATTGATTTAGCGTCATTTTTATCGATTTGGCGAGGTTTTTGTTAATTTGACAACAATAAAAAATGTCGCCAAGTTGACATTCCGCCAAATTCGTCGCCAAACGTTATGGACGGAGAAATAAGTTATTCTTGGATAAATGACTATTTGCGTTCAAATACAAAAGTATTACTCAAACTATATCTTTTCATGAATTGAATGAGCTAGATCCACGAGAATAATGTCACCAAATTTATCGCATGGTATTACATATGAAAAGTGAACATGTTTCTCAATAGGAAATATATTTTTTTTATTCTATATAACTTTGATAATTTTTTTGAAAAATGTACAATATCTCGAGAACGGGTCGTGTTAGCGTTCTAAAATTTATGTCAATTGTTTTCTAATGAAAAATTACATAAGAAATGTCTATTTGCGTAACTTTATTAGCGGTTTTGATTGACGATTTTTTCAAAATTTTACTCGAAAATCTAGGGGAGTTCAGAACATTCGATTGCGAATAAAAACAATAGGCTTCCAGTGTTTACGGATTGTGATTTTTGTACCAAATTTCGTTCGAATCGGTTCATTCGTTCGTCAGTTATCGTCTTCACTGACGCACACACAACATACACACATCACTTCAAAAATGTTTGATTCGCGATCAGGGATGCTTGAAACGTGCTCTCCCGTCGAAAACTCGAATTTTCGACCCCGTCACAATACTTTCCTTATACATTATGTATATAAGGAAAGTAATTAATCAAAAATGTGAACAAAAGGCACGCAAGGAGCATTTTCAAATTTTCGTTAAAAAAATTAAATTAAAAAATACAAAATTGTAAAAAAATTGAAATAATTAATGGTATTGTATATAGTAATATTAAGGGGAATATTTTTACAAATTTTCACGTTTCTAAGTTAAGAAATAAAATTTCAACATCCACTGTCCCCTTAAGCCCCATTCATCGGCCACAACAGTATGAACCTTTAAGTGGGCAGTTTGTTCTCTGCCTTTGTTAAGTGCTGAAATGTGATCCTTAGGCAGTTCTCTCTGCTTTTGTTAAGAGTGCATACTGTTCTGATGTGCCCTGATGAATGAGGCTTATAACGTCCTCTAAACAAATTTAGTCACCCAACTGACATGTCTGCTTCATATAAGGAAGTTGTGCAAGTTGTTTTTATAAGCAGCAGTTTGTTTAGAGACATTAAGAAACTATAGAGCAATAAATAGTTTTAGAGTCGAATTTCATCAAAATAGCTTTCAGGGGTAGTGTATAGACTCGTTTGCAAACGAGTAAATGAATCCTCAATGATAACTTAATATCCAGTACCCTGAATGCTAGCAAGCATTTTATATTTTTTAATTAAAAAGTTTCAGAATAGCAAGTACAAATGCTTAAAATTCTTCATGAAAAGAATATTTGGATTCAAAAATTTCTTAGAATATTGATCAAAACTATATTGGTTCAAAATCTGAAGTCTCAGGAGATGTTTTATAATTTTTTGTACAATTAAATATTGTTTACAAATATAGGTATATTGAGCCATTTGACTACAAGAAAAGAAATTTATAAATAACAAAATGAGTTATCTAAAATAATTTAATACTTTGAAATCAATAACAGCAAGTAATTGTACAATTTTTGAAAATCACCAAGGAAAAGCAATATTATCAAATATGAATAAAGTATATTATTCCAGGTACTGTGGACCACGACCAACTCTTATTGAAATAATGTAGATTTATTTTTTTATTATACCATGATATTCTGGATATAAATTAACTAAGTAATATATCAAACTATATTTTTTTCATTCAAGTTGTCTGGCAGCACCCAAATACGTAAATCTTCATCTATTCTGTTCAAACCCCAGCAATCATTCAATACGTTTAGAACATTAAAGTTCATTCAACCTCATTTTTTTTTTAAGAAAACAAAATATATCTCGTGCTCATGCACCAATATTTCACAAAGAAGCAAGCGAACAGATTGAGCTGGAACACTAAGCATTACAGCTTTCCCACCTATTGGGAAAACTGCTAAGTATCGAAATTGCAACCACCGAATTCCAAAAACAAGCTTTATCATCCAATTATATACCCTCTTTGAGCGTTTAAATATCTACGAATTTTTCATTGTTCCTTTTAATTTGAGATATAAGCAATAGAAAATTTTCAATCTTCCACATAACAAGACGATTACTCAAAAATCTGATGCGAGCAGCACATGACTTTCCCTACAGACTAAAATTCATTCTCTTTATTCTATTAATTCATTATGTTTAATTGCACTAAACCCTTAGCTGCAATTTCACCGAATTTATACTTTTAACACCGCTTTCCTTTCATAACTGTATTCTCAAACCCGGCATGGCAAAAATGTGAAAAACAAATCTCTAAAACGGCTAGTCCCAGAGTAATGGGTTGGTCTTATTTTTTTCATAGTAAAAAATTACACTTAAAACAAGCATTTAATTAATTCATTTCAGCATGCGTAGTCTATTTCAGATTGACGATTTTTGAGGGCCATTTCGCAAAAAATGCTGGTTCTGTTTCCCGAATCAGAAAATCTAATTAGCACTAGGGAAACCTAGTGACTTATCTGCCAAATTCTATGAAATATGGTAAATTAGTATTTTAGCTAGAGTGGATACAATGGATTTTTGCGGGCCATTTCGCAAAATAAAGCGGGTTCTTCTATCCCGAATCGTACCAAAATCTATTCAGAACCATGGTCGCCCATTAGTAACATACCAACCAAATTTTATGAAATTTAGTCCATTAGTTTGTTAGAATGGGTATATCCATTGCACAAACAAACGCCACGCTAAAGAGGTTTTCGTGTTCTAGGTCTCAAAACGTGTGGATCCATTGAAAACTCGAGTTGCAATTTTTAGCATGATTCCAATATTTCCCAATACATTACCATGTATTGCAGGGAAAATAAAGATTTTTAAAAAATTGTATTTAGAAACTACATTTTTTAATGCATATTTTTCGCCGTTTACTATTTATATCTTACGATTTCGAAAATATTTCGAGTGAAAGCAATAATGAGAAAAACACTAGTTCGATGTTTAGGTTTTTCAAAAGAAAAGTTCAAATGTTAAGATTTTTTTTTTTTATATATATTTCTAGCCATGACCCCATTTCCGGCAAAACAATAATATATACATTTTTATCCATTAGATTCGGCTACCATCCTGTGTTCCCACATTTCTTAACATTTTGCTTTCCGCAACAGAAGCCCCAATTATAAGATGTTCTTCACATCAAAAATTTTATATTGCTTCTTATTACTTTCCTTATATGCATAATGTGTAAGGAAAGTATTGTGACGGGGTCGAAAATTCGAATTCGAGTTTTCGACGGGAGAGCACGTTTCAAGCATCCCTGATCACGAATCAAACATTTTTAAAGTGATGTCCGTGTGTGTGTGTGAAAGTATGTGTGTGTGTGTCAGTGGAGACTATAACTGACGAACGAATGGACCGATTCGAACCAAATTTGGCACAAAAATCACAATCCGTAAACACTGGAAGCCAATTGTTTTTATACGCAATCGAATGTTCAGAAGCCCCCTAAATTTTCGAATAAAATTTTGAAAAAATAGTCAGAAAATCAAAACCACTAATAAAGTTACACAAATAGACATTTATATAATTTTTCATTAGAAAACGATTGGCATAAATTTTTGAACGCTAACACAAACCGTTCGAGATATTTTACATTTTTCAAAAAAATTATCAAAAAGTCATAAAATAAAAAAAATTCCTATTGAGAAACATGTTCACTTTTCATATGTAATACCATACGATAAATTGGGTGACATTCTCGTGGATCTAGCTCGTTCCATTCATGGAAAAAAATACTTTGAGTAATACTTTTGTATTTGAACGCCAATAGTCATTTGCATGCTGTAAGAATAACTTATTTCTTCATCCATAACACTTAGCGAGATTTTGGCGACGATTTAGGCGGAATGTCGCCAACTTGGCGACTTTTTGAAATGTTGCCAAATTAAAGAAAATCTCGCCAAATGGAAAAAAATGGCGCTAAATCAATGAAAATGACGACTAATTGTCGAAAATTCAATATCTTGGAAAGAATATATGTATCTACTATAAGAAAAACCTGTTTTTTTACTGTAAAAGTAGTAAATTCATTACATTATATAAGGAAAGTCATGTGCTGCCCATATCAGATTTTTTTTACATTACACCCGATACCGAGACATTTGTGGAGATAAACATCTTTTATCTTAGTCTCTGTTAATCAACATTTTAAATATACCCCATACTGCGACACTGCATACAAATACAGGAAAAGGATGCATAAGTCAGGATACAACTAGACCGTAATGTTGCTATTAGGCTTGACCCGTAGTGGAAAATAGATTTAATCCAAAACTGAGAACATTTAAAAACCTGATGTTGGCATAAACTGACTTCCCCTGCATTCTCATTCACCATTTCTTCAATAATTGATTAAATTCAATTGCACAAAATAAGACCCATATTTATTTCAAACCACACTAAATCTGCACTTAAATTTTCGTTCTTATTTGACAACTGGACTTATTTTCAAAAGGTTGCGTAGCAAAAATGCAAAATCTAAAACATCTCGAGAACGACCATTGCTGAGTAATGAGGTTGGTCTTATTCTTTTCATCGGCAAAAATTACGTATAAAACAAACGATTAATATATTTGAGTATACCTAGTCTTATTTTAGATTTGGCAGATTTTTGCTGGCCATTTCGCAGAAAAGGGCAGGTTATTTCAGAATCTTACCAAAATATAATTAGCACCAGAGTAACCCACACGTGACATATCAACCAAATTTTGCAAAATTCAGTCTATTAGTTTTTGACAAAAGTGGATACAGGCAATTTTTGTGTGCCATTTCACAAAGACTAGTTCTTTAATCCCGAATCGTACCAAAATCTAATCAGAACCAAGTTCACGCACAACCAAGGAACTTTCATACCAAGCTTTATGAACACCGGTCAATTAGTTTGAGTGGATACACACATTGCACAGACGTCATGCTAATTTTTTTTCTATATTCTAGATGTCAAAACATGTAGATCTGTCGAAAACTCGAGTTGCGATTTTCGACATGATTCCAATGCTTTCCCTATACATTACCGCGTATTGCAGGGAAAGTAAAAATGTTATAACACTATCCAGGAATATATTTCTTGAAAAAAGACTATTTGAAAGCCAAAGTTAAGTTCGGATAATGCTAATTTAAACTCTCAAATTATAAAAATCTAAATTTAGTATAAGAATGTCAAATAACAGAATCAGTATTATAACCTTTATAAGTATGGAAAACGCGTCATACAAATATTTTAAAGCAAAAGACCACAAATTCATTTTAAACCAATGTGTAAAATTGTTGGTGTACGTCATTAATTGCGATTTTAAATCCAGAGTGTCAATGAACTTTCGGACGTCATAACGTCCATCATCTATGGCAAACCACTGATAGACAGAAATCCGATGACAAACTTTATAACGATAGCATGGACCGTTCTTAAGATATTTCACGTTTTTCCAATACATTTATCACAAATATTGCATAACAAAAGAATTAACTATCGTGAAATATGTTAGTTTTCTTGCAATGTTATGCGGCAAATTTGTTATTACCGTGGATCTAGTACGTTGAATTCAAAAGAAATACTTGCTCAATTTTGTATTTTTACGACCATCAATTCGCCAGTTAGTCATTTATATAAGAAAAAATCTTCATGTGTTTAACACTTAGCGATAAATTTGGCGAAATATTATATCCCATTGGAGAAATATCACCAACTCTGCGATTCGTGTTTTGATCAACATTAAACATTGGCAGCTTACCAATTCGATGAAACGAAACAGGCTCAAATTCTATTCATTACATCAATAGAAATGGGAGTTAAAAGGAAAATATGAAGTGTCCAACGCATTGTCTTCTCAACAGACTTGAATATTCAGATATTATTGAAAATACCACAAATTCAGGCTTTCTTATTTCCAGATCTATGTCAATTGAATTTTCATTGTTACAGATTAAAAAAAATCTGATGTGGGCAACACATGACTTTCCTTATATGATGTAATGAATTTTATACTTTTACAGTAAAAAAAATAGGTTTTTCTTATAGTAGATACTAATATTCTTTCAAAGATATTGAATTTTCGACAATTAGTCGTCATTTTCATTGATTTAGCGTCATATTTATCCATTTGGCGAGATTTTCGTTAATTTGGCAACATTTAAAAAAAATCGCCAAGTTGTCGACATTCCGCCAAATTCGTCGCCACAATCTCGCCAAGCGTTATGCACTAAGAAATAAGTTATTCTTACAGCAGATAAATGACTATTGGCGTTCAAATACAAAAGTATTATTCAAAGTATCTTTTTTCATGAATGGAACGAGCTAGATCCACGAGAATGATGTCACTCAATTTATCGCATGGTATTACATATGAAAAGTGAACATGTTTCTCAATAGGAAATATTTTTTTTATTTTACATGACTTTTTGAAAAATGTACAATATCTCGAGAATGGTTCATGTTAGTGTTCTAAAATTTATGTCAATCGTTTTCTAATAAAGAATTACATAAGAAATGTCTATTTGCGTAACTTTATTAGTGGTTTTGATTTTTTAACGATTTTTTCAAAATTTCATTCGAAAATTTAGGGGGGTTCTGAACATTCGAGATTGCGTATAAAAACAATGGGCTTCCAGCGTTTACGGATTGTGATTTTTGTACCAAATTTGATTCGAATTCCACAGATTCACTGACACACACACACACAGACATCACTTCAAAAATGTTTGATTCGTGATCAGGGATGCTTGAAACGTGCTCTCCCGTCGAAAACTCGATTTCGAATTTTCGACCCCGTCACAATACTTTCCTTATACATTATGCATATAAGGAAAGTAATAAGCACAACACATTTCATACCATTCGCTTGATTTTGGAAATGCAAAATGATAATCATCTTGTAGAAAGTAAATATTTAATATATAAACTCCTCGCTCATTTATTATTTAAAATACCTTTCATTAATTTCATAAGAGAACCTTTGTAAATTGTTTAAGATTTCTTCCAATGTAGGCCAAAAGTAAAAATTAAGAGATTTGCTTGTTGGGGTCCTATGCATGATTACATTTGCTTTTAAATAAAGAAACTGGTTTAAAATATCTATTTTTGCAACATTTTAAAATATTAAGTTTCTATTGAATCTTTTTTTTCGAATAAAGATGTTCTAAAGACATTTTCTCTGTCCGTTTACTTTAAAATCATGAGACATCTGACGTTTATCGAATAAACTTCAAATTTCATTCGATTTGAAAATAGATTTAAGAGTTACCATGGTCAGAGTGACGTCTGACCATCTTAGAAAAAACATTTTTTCGTTTTCAGAAATACAGAAAACATTTAGTTCCGTCCAAATCCGAAAGTCTTAATTTTTAACATTGTCACAATGTTTTCCTTTTACACATATGCATTATAGCGAAATAATGAAGTGTTATAAATTATAATTGAGGAATCTTACAAATTTCGTAAAATCGCCGATTGCGTATAAAGGTGCTTTCCTGGGCAATGGATGTTCATTAAGTAAATGATCGAACAGAAACTTAACTTTTGTTGTGCATTAAAATAAGATCTATCCTGCAATTAATTTAAAAAAATCTGATGTGGGCAACACATGACTTTCCTTATATAATGTAATGAATTTACTACTTTTACAGTGAAAAAATAGGTTTTTCTTATAGTAGATACTAATATTCTTTCCAAGATATTGAATTTTCGACAATTAATAGTCATTTTCATTGATTTAGCGTCATTTTTATCCATTTGGCGAGATTTTCGTTAATTTGGCAACATTTCAAAAAGTCGCCAAGTTGGCGACATTCCGCCAAATTTGTCGTTTAAATCTCGCCAAGCGTTATGGACGAAGAAATAAGTTGTTCTTACAGCAGATAAATGACTATTGGCATTCAAATACAAAAGTATTTCTCAAAGTATCTATTTTCATGAATGGAACGAGCTAGATCCACGAGAATAATGTCACCCAATTTATCGCATGGTATTACATATGAAAAGTGAACATATTTCTCAATAAGAAATATTTCTTTTATATGACTTTTTGATAATTTTTTTTAAAAATGAGCAATATCTCGTGAACGGTTCATGTTAGCGTTCTAAAATTTATGTCAATCTTTTTCTAATGAAAAATTACATAAGAAATGTCTATTTGCGTAACTTTATTAGTGGTTTTGATTTTTTGACGATTTTTTCAAAATTTTATTTGTAAATTTAGGGGGGGGTTTGGACATTCGATTACGTATAAAAACAATAGGCTTCCAGTGTTTACGGATTGTGATTTTTGTACCAAATTTTGTTCGAATCGGTCCATTTGTTCGTCAGTTATCGTTTCCACAGGCTCACTGACACACACACTTTCACACACACACTACTTTCACACACACTTTCACACACAGACATTACTTCAAAAATGTTTGATTCGTGATCAGGGATGCTTGAAACGTGCTCTCCCGTCGAAAACTCGAATTCGAATTTTCGACCCCGTCACAATACTTTCCTTATACATTACGGATATAAGGAAAGTAATTATCATTTTTTAACGGTTAATAATTGCTGTCCTCAAAATCTGTTGCTTCGAATCACTGGAAAGAAGCAATCATAATAGTTATCGAGTCATCTACGTTCGATCCATTACTTTTAATCAGTGGAAAGACGCAATCGGCATTTACATAGAACGTAGATGGCTCGATATATATTACTTTGAATCAGCGGAAACCGGTAATCAGAATTTACATAGTAGCTAGAGTGTAGATGTCTGTTATGAGGGTGCTGTGACATAAGTTGTTTCTGCTCCATTAACGTCAAATTGTATAATACATTTAGCTTGAAAGATGTTTTAATAAATAAATTCAATTAAGAATAAAATCCGCTATTCAGCCAGACAACTCTGCAAGCCTGACTCAAAATTGCTTATGCTTTATACACGCTTTGAATGGTACTTACTTCTTTCTTGAACATCACCAGACGTGTCCAATCTCTCTAGAGTACAAGTAACTGTAAAAACACCCCCCGGCGCTATAGCCTCTCTTCCCTCCGGGGTCAAGGGTATCTGAAAATCCACTTCCGGTCCAGTGGTTTCTCCTTCACCACCTAAGAATTCGTGAGTGCCAACGCGTTTTACCCAGGTTATAAGTTCCATTCCATCTTTTACTCCAAATGAGAATTGGACTATCTTTTCAGTTTTCGAACGTTCGGATAGTAGTCCTACCAGATACAAAGCCATCCATCCTTCGCCTTTAGTACTACCTGGATAGATTTCCAAGTACCACACTATATCGAAGCACGCAAAGATATCACTACGGAAAGCAATGCCACGTTTGACTGGCAATGCATCAAAATCAGGGATGATCCAGTGGACTAGATTAGCGGATACTGAAATTGTGCCTATAATCCTTAATAATGCGACCTCAACTTCAGGTGAAGACATGGTAAAAGGGTCAAACACGCCGCAATGGGAACTTTTCGCTAGAACCGTCAAGATGATTTGTTTACAACCAAAAGAGCAAACACGGGTTATGGAAAAGTTTATATTTCAAAGACTTCCGACTTTGAACCTGAAACAGAAAAAATATGAAAATGTATACATTGTAAAATGAATGAAGAATTTAACATTATAACTACAGAAAATATTACGCAAATAAAGGGATATCCAAGTAAATTCTAAATATCAGGAGCGAGTAACTGACTTTTTTTTCTCATACGATATGTCTCTTATTCCCTAGATCCAATTACGGGAAGAAAACATCCAATCTAGTTTGAAAAACGAGCCAAGGACAGCTACCAATTATAACTTTCATGTGCAGAATATTTAGCCAACTATTAAAAGATTTGAAAAGTTTGAAATAAAATTAAAAATCATTGAGTCTATCCTCCCCTATAGTTTACCCTCCTGAGTCATGTACCATTACTGCAAAACTAAATAGTGAAACATATTACTCTATAAACTTTATAGTTTCATTCACAAACTACACTTTTTTAAATTCTAATAAATATAAAAACAAATTACCTAGAAGACATTTTGTTCAAGTCAACATTTGATCAATAAGTCGACGTGGTGGCCGAACGGTCAAGGCGAGCGTTTCCAGCGATTGATCGGCCGCCACGTTGTGGGTTCGAGTCCCACGTAAGACATGGATGTTGAGTGTTGTGGGCGCAGTGTATTCCGCCCCCTCTGGTGCGCCTGGGGCAACGTCCCTGGGCGGCTAAATGGTTCACGATTTCGACCGTACTTTGAGCAAAATGTGCGCAAGTCTAGTGCCTGGCCATTGGAAAAAAAACATTTGATCAATAATTGTGGCGATTGAACGTCGCCTGTCCCGAGCCAGGGCCGAACTCGAGACCAAGTGCTTACAAGCCCGATTTATAATCAGAGCAAAAGCTAGCTTCAGCTCAGCTCTTATAATTCGGATATAGGTTCCAAGCATCGTTAATCAGATGTCTTTGCTGCCGCACACTCTCTCACCTGTTGAGAAGGCCCCGATCGAATTTCGGCGAGGAGGGGGGCCGCTGAGAAAACCTCCGCGTGTCCCCCCGAAATGCAGTTGAGGGGCTGAAGGCCGGTAGGCGTGTTGCCTCGGGCGTGACGTCAGTCGTTGTCAACCAGGAAGGGAGTGGCAAGGACTCCCGACTCCGAAGCAAATTCATATTTTAATAGTGAGGGTCTTCTACTCTGGAAATGTATTCAGTTTTCATTTAATAAAAATAAGATAGAAATTATTTCTTTTGTCAATTTTCACAATCTTTAAATAATAACACCTGATCCGTCCAACTGTGTTAAAATTTTTTGATGTTTTAGGAGTGTAGTGTCCCCATCAAGATATAGAAACATTCAGTTTACTAAAAATAGAATCATCTGGCCAGCCTGGTATTAGTTATTCAATTTACTGCCCCGATTAGGGTTATCCTCAATGGCGCTAAAGCACTTAACTCTGCAAGCTATGAGTTAGGGATGACTGGTTGTAAATGCCAGTAAATGGAATTTTTAAATAAACACTTGTGAAAGAAGTTTCAATTCACATAGTTTTGTCGATTAAGATTATTATAGAAATGCAAACACATTTGTATCACTTATGACAGATTAATCCATCCTTCTTTTTGATTTGTTCTTGCAGTATACGTTACAACAAACTTATGCATCCATAACTGTTAGATTCTGGAAAGAAATTTTTAAACTAAATTTTAAGGAGGGCTGAGTTTGCCTGTATGCATAATTTGACTATAAATGAACTTGCTTCAGTCGCTTAAAAGTAATTTCGGCTATACACCGCTATTTAGTATACAGGGTGTCCCGAAAAGATTGAAACGGGCTTTAATTCTTTACCTATTGGAGATAAGTGGGAAATGTAAATTGCAAAAATGTTGAAAGTAAGGCAGGAAATAAGACTACGTTAATTAAATTGTCCTCCCATTAATTTTCAATAAGTTATTTTTTAAATTTTTTTACGACCCCCCTTAGACAAATTGGGTCAATCAGAAAATTTTTATGCAACACGATCATTTTAAAGATGCAGATATGCGGTTTTTTTAAATCAACTAAATTATGATAAAGGAAAAATCAGACTTACGGCACTTCTCCGCACCATGTGAAAGGCTGTTTCATCAGTGAAAATAGGGATCCTAAACAAATGGACGATGGAAATTATTTAGATCAAAAATACGTTAATATGTGTAAAGATCTTTTATCATAAATGAATTTATGTAAAGCATTACACAGACAGATCATATCACCTCGGAACATCGCGTGCTGTTGGCCATCTCGGGTGCGGTATCCCCGTGGTTTGCGCGCTAGATTTGCACGCTGCCACAAATGCCGCCGTGTTCATGCGGAGTACGATCACGTTAAACATGTGGGTCCGTAAGTCCTTCAGAGAGGTTGGTGGTAGGGGAAGGAGGGTACGGTCCCTGTGGATGCCTCCCCCACTGGGTTCCGGTCTAAATTGGGTGGCACTTCCCGGCCGTCCATACAGTTACCTTACACCTATCTGGTAGGTCGGACGGTCTGGGTCTCAACAACAACAGACAGATCATATAAAGTAGTGGTACTCACTACGCGGTTGGGTTATCCTACGTATTATCCAGTTTCATCTTTCTTGTGATCTATCAAATTTACATTTAATTTGATATATGGTCCCCATTCACAATATTCAATTAAACATAACTCGCAATTTTAAAGATACAGATAGGCAGTTTTTTTAATGAACTTGTTGCATTAAAAATAAATAATTCTGATTGACCCAATTTATCTAAGGGGGTCGTATAAAAATTTTAAATGTGTAACTTTTGAAAATTAATGAGAGAACTATTTCATTAACGTAGTTTTATTTCCTACCTTACTTTCAACTTTTTGCAATTTATATTGTCCACTTCCCTCCAACAGGTAAAGAAAAATAAACAATTTTGCAATGCAGGGTAAATTAAAGCTAATTAAACGAACTGGTACTTTAAAGTACCGTCGGGACACTGCTTGAAAAAATATTGGTACTTTGGAAAAATGAAATAAGGGTGACACGGGGTAGGATGGAAAATCATTTACAATATTATTAGTCATTGATTTAGGATGAATGGTAGTCAGAAAGGCAATTTTTCTTCTCACTAATGCACAGAAACACATTGCACATTTTGAATGAGGTTCGCTCTGAACATTGTTCTTGGCGCTAAGTTCGCAATGACCCCGCTCCACCCGTTTCAATTACATATATGGACGTAAAATGTATTAAAAAATATGATGTGGGCAACACATGACTTTCCTTATATAATGTAATGAATTTACTACATTTAGAGTAAAAAAAAAATCTGATGTGGGCAACACATGACTTTCCTTATATAATGTAATGAATTTACCACTTTTACAGTAAAAAAATAGGTTTTTCTTATAGTAGATACTAATATTCTTTCCAAGATATTGAATTTTCGACAATTAGTCGTCATTTTCATTGATTAAGCGTCATTTTTATCCATTTGGCGAGATTTTCGTTAATTTGGCAACATTTCAAAAAGTCACCAAGTTGGCGACATTCTGCCAAATTCGTCGCCAAAATCTCGCCAAGCGTTATGGATGAAGAAATAAGTTATTCTTACAGCAGATATACGACTATTGGCGTTCAAATACAAAAGTATTACTTAAAGTATATTTTTCCATGAATGGAACGAGCTAGATCCACGAGAATGATGTCACCCAATTTATCGCATGGTATGACATATGAAAAGTGAACATGTTTCTCAATAGGAAATATTTTTATTTTAAGACTTTTTGATAATTTTTTTGAAAAATTGTACAATATCTCGAGAACGGTTTATGTTAACGTTCTAAAATTTATGTCAATCGTTTTCTAATGAAAAATTACATAAGAAATGTCTATTTGCGTAACTTTATAAGTAGTTTTGATTTTTTGACGATTTTTTCAATATTTCATTCAAAAATTTAGGAGGGTTCTGAACATTCGATTGCGTATAAAAACAATAGGCTTCCAGTGTTTATGGATTGTGATTTTTGTTCCAAATTTTGTTCGAATCGGTCAATTCGTTCGTCAGTTATCGTCTCCACAGGCTCACTGACACGCACGCACACATACTTTCACACACACACACAGACATCACTCCAAAAATGTTTGATTCGTGATCAGGGATTCTTGAAACGTGCTCTTCCGTCGAAAACTCGAATTCGAATTTTCGACCCCGTCATAATACTTTCCTTATACATTATGTATATAAGGAAAGTAATAGGTTTTTCTTATAGTAGATACTAATATTCTTCCTAGATATCGAATTTTCGACAATTAGTCGTCATTTTCATTGATTTACCGTCATTTTTATTCATTTGGCGAGATTTCGTTAATTTAACAACATTTCAAAAAGTCGCAAAGTTGGCGACATTCCACGAAATTCGTCGCCAAAATCTCGCCAAGCGTTATGGACAAAGAAATAAGTTGTTCTTACAGCAGATAAATGACTATTGGCGTTCAAATACAAAAGTATTACTCAAATTATCTTTTTTCATGAATGGAACGACCTAGATCCACGAGAATGATGTCACCCAATTTATCGCATGCTATTACATATGAAAGGTCAACATGTTTCTCAATAGGAAATATATTTTTTTTTCATTTTATATGACTTTTTGATAATTTTTTTTAAAAATGTGCAATATCTCGAGAACGGTTCATGTTAGCCTTCTAAAATTTATGTCAATCGTTTTCTAGTGAAAAATTACATAAGAAATGTCTATTTGCGTAACTTTATAAGTGGTTTTGATTTTTTGACGATTTTTTTCAAAATTTTATTCGAAAATTTAGGGGGGTTCTGGATATTCGATTGCGTATAAAAACAATAGGCTTCCAGTGTTTACGGATTGTGATTTTTGTACCAAATTTCGTTCAAATCTGTCCATTTGTTCGTCCGTTATCGTCTCCACAGTCTCACTGACACACACACACACACACACACACACACACACACACACATCACTTCAAAAATGTTTGTTTCGTGATCAGGGATGCTTGAAACGTGCTCTCCCGTCAAAAACTCGAATTCGAATTTTCGACCCCGTCACAATACTTTCCTTATACATTATGTATATGAGGAAAGTAAAAATAAGAATCTATTAAACCACGCCAAATAATTTATTAGTTATTTTTTCTTTCATTAAATTACCACTGCTATACTGCTACGATCAGAGCCGTAAAGTGAAGGGGGGGGGGGCAATCATCCCAGATGCCGACCTGAAGAGGGGGATCATTAAGATGCAGACTTTTTTTTTTAAGTAATAACATTAAATCGGGTGGGCGGGCATCGATTCCACTGTTTGCCGTGGGCACTAATATCTCTAGCTCCGACGCTGCTCTGTGTGACCCGGCAGTACTTTGAAGTACCATTGAAAAAACCCTGTGCACATAAAATAAGATGTGGGCAACACATGACTTTCCTTATGTAATGAATTTACTACTTTTACAGTAAAATAGGTTTTTCTTATAGTAGATACTAATATTATTTCCAAGATATTGAATTTTCCACAATTAGTCGTCATTTTCATTGATTTAGCGCCATTTTTATCCGTTTGGCGAGATTTTCGTTAATTTGGCAACATTTCAAAAAGTCGTCAAGTTCGCGACATTCCGCCAAATTCGTCGCCAAAGGGTTATGGACAAAGATAAGTTATTCTTACAGCAGATAAATGACTATTGGCGTTCAAATACAAAAGTATTACTTAAAGTATCTTTTTTCATGAACGGAACGAGCTAGATCCACGAGAATGATGTCATCCAATTTATCGCATGGTATTATATATGAAAGTGAACATGTTTCTCAATAGGAATTACATTATATATATATATATATATATATATAGTTTTTTATAATTTTTTTGAAAAATTTGCAATATCTCGAGAACGGTTCATGCTAGCGTTCTAAAATTTATATCAATCGTTTTCTAATGAAAAATTACATAATAAATGTTTATTTGCGTAACTTTATTAGTGGTTTTGATTTTTTGACGATTTTTTCAAAATTTCATTCGAAAATTTAGGGGGGGGGGGGTCTGAACATTCGATTTCGTATAAAAACAATAGGCTTCCAGTGTTTACGGATTTGATTTTTATACCAAATTTGATTCGAATCGGTCCATTCGTTCGTCACTTATCGATCACACACACACACACACACACACACACACACCGTCAAAAATGTTTGATTCGTGATCAGGGATGCTTGAAACGTGCTCACGTCGAAAACTCGAATTCGAAATTTCGACCCCGTCGCAATACTTTCCTTATACATTATGTATATAAGGAAAGTAATAAACACGTCCATTATGAAAATTTTACAGTAATATCAATTCATAGGCGATATTAAACGAAAAAAAAATGTCCGATTGACTTACCTTCAAAATTTAAGGTTATACAAGGAGATAAACTTCACAGTAACGTCGGTCATAAAAATACACATTCACAGTAGAGAGGGACGCTATAATATTCTTGTTGAACGAGAACTATTGCCTGGAACTCCTACTGCTATCTAGTGACACTAAAGTGGAGTATATAGCATTTATCCTCAAAAGTACCATCGGGATTGTTCCATTAAAATTAGTTTTAGTAGGATTGGAATCTACGGGTACTTTAAAGTACCAACGGTAGATAAAAAGGTTAAGTGATAGTTTCAGTTTAAGGTATGGGTCAATCGTTCGATAAAACTCGAAAGAAAAACAAATGTTACGTAAATGTTCTTCAGCGGAAGATGCTGAACAGCAAACGTTTGAAAGATGGAATGGCAAAAACATACTCCAGTGAGACAAGCTCCAAATTTTGGTGTATGAGTATATAGTTCGAAAGGAAGAAACAGAGCTTCACTTTTCCAAATTTTGCTACTTTAGGGGGTGCCACACCAAAATGTTCGATCTGCCGAATAAATGAGAAACGCCTCATTTTAAAATGCGTTATGGCCTTGAAATTTGGTATATGGACCAATCAATAAAACATTCATCTGAGGGGGGCGCTCCATACTAAAGCGTTCTATAAATGAAATGGAAAAAATACTTTGCGATGAAATAAAAACTTTAAATTTGTTGCAAGAAAAGATTGTTCAAAAGTGTATACTTTAATATCCGTTACTTTAGGGGGGTTGCACACCAAAATTCTCAATTTCAAAAATATTAGGAAAGTCTTTTAAATAAAATATTGACTTTAAATTCTATACACTAGTTAAAGAAAAATTGAATATTTCAAAAATGTTCAATAGAAGGGTGCTTGCTCCACACCAAACTGTTCCAAAGATGAAACGATAGGAATACATTTTGCGATGAGATAGGAACATTGCATTTGGTGCAATGGTAGATTGTTCGAAAGGAAGAAAATCTACAATCTTTTCCAATACTTGCTACTTAAGCGATGCCGCACACCACAATGTTAGATTTGCGGAATAATAAGAGGCCAATTCTTTCAAGCGAGATAGGCTTGAAATTCTATACATGATTCAATTCGATTAAACCCCAGGGAAAGTGCCAATTTTTCCAAAACAATTTTTTCAGTAGAAGTGCTCCACACCAAAACATTCGAAATGTAAAATGGTAAAAACATACTTTGAGATGAGATACTTTAAATTTGGTGTAGAGAAATTTTTTGAAAAAAGAAGAAAGTGCACAATTTCATTTTTAGAATGTCTGCTACTTTAGGAGTACCACACACCAAAATATTCCGAATAGAGAAATAAATAAAAACTTTTTAAATGAAATATTGACGTCAAATTTGATACAAGGGTCAGTCGTACAATTAAAAAATTATTCTATAATGTTCATTAGAGGTAGTAATCTACATCAAAACGCTCGAAATGTGAAATGGTAGAAAAGCACACTTCGTGATGAAATATTTTAAAATTTGGTTCAAAAGTATTGTTCGAAAGGAATAAAGTGTACAATTTGATTTTAATATTTGCTAATTTAAGGGGTGCCGCAAACTAATATTCGATTTGTGTATTATGAGTGTAACGTCTTTTAAGTAACAGACTTTACATTTCATACACGGGTCAATCATATGATTAAACTCCCGGGAAAAGTCCCAATTTTTTAATTAGTCAGAGGGGGGGGGGGGGGAGTCCTTCATACACCAAAATGTTCGAAATACAAAATCATGGAAAACATAATTCGAGATGAGATAGAGCCTAGAAATTTAGTTCATGGGTAGATCACCTGAATAGAAGGTGTACAATTAATGTTTCCAATATCTGTTACTTTAGGGATGCCGCACACCAAACCGTTCGATTTACGAAATAAAAAACTTCTTTAAGGAGAAATAGAGACAAGAATCTCAAGCATGGGTGAGCAATTCGACAACACACGTTGAAAGAAATAATTTCTTCTAAAACTTTAAAGGTGGACAGGCTGCTCCACACAAAAACGTTCGAAATAAAGACTGTTTGATAAAAGCACTTATGGGGTCGTATAGAGGAAAATGGGAAGAAAATTATTGTGTTGCAATATTTAGTATTATTTTAGAGATTGCGCACTTTGAAAATGCTAGATTGGGCAAATCAGTGAGGAATACCCTGGTAAGTTATACGTATAGATATTGTAAATTTGATCATGGATGAACAGTGTAAAAACCCTACTGTAAAAAATTAAATTCACAAATTTCGAGATGAGCTTATTGAGACTTCATTGTTTGGTTTAACAAAAATTCGCTAGTTTAATTATAAAAGTTCAAAATTATTAGTCCAAAATACAGTTTTAAATAACTAAAATTAAATAAAACAAATGAAAAAAATATGAAAAAATTCTTGTATGATTAGAGGGTTATTGTCATACTACGAAAGAGAGAGTACCTAGATTAATAAAGTTAAAAGGGAATCTCCTCCTGATTTTAGTTCATACGTGTTAATGCATTACGGATTATTTTATAAAGATCCATACAAGTTGTGACCAATTTGTGGCAAAACTGTCAACTCCATTGTGTTACGAATGTTCTGAAATCATTCAGTGCCAAGAAACTATGCTCCAATTGATTTTCTTTTACGATATATAGACAAATGCCCCCATTTTATAAAATTTTACTTTTAACTCAACAAATTACCCAATGTATATTGTCTACTCGGGGATATATGCGGACCAAGTCACAAATACAAAAATGCGATTGAAATTAAATAAAGCTATATCAATACTTTACTCAAAAGTTCAGCTTAAACACAAGTTTATATAATTACCACAATAATGAAAACAATGTTTAAGAATATTTTCAGATTGCCATTTAACAAATGCTGAAACAATATATTTATACGAAATACACCGAAATATTGCCAATGTATTAGAGTAGCCACAATTAACTTAATATCCGTAATAAAATTGAGTCATTTATAAAATTGAAAATAGTCTTGTTGTCGAAGTTTTACGGACACGAACAAATATTGCCAGATCCCTCTGAAGCAGAGAGATTGCATTTGATGAAAATAAACTCCTGTAATTCGTCGATATTTTGTTTGTAACAATTGAAACTTTCGATATCTGCAAATGCAGAGATAAAAATGCAAAAATTATACCTAGGAAAAACAGAATCTTACCAATATCTAACGCGCTGTCGGTAACTGCTAACTCACGAAGTAATATCAAACAATTCATCAACAAGCAAAGACTGTAATTTCTGAGGTTCTAAATATAAGCTTGGGTTCTCAGCACGGCAACCAATCAAAAAGATGTTAACTTGACGTAATGCAAATCAAGTTTCGTCATTTGTGATGTCACGGTTCAGTGTAAACTTTGAGAGGAGTTGCCAAAATACAAAAAGTTTTCGCATTCTTATAGTTGAAAATCGTTTGTTAATTTTGAAGTGGCAATAGAATATAGACACGTGACATCACACGGAGAATATTGTCCTACCAAGCCAAGACGCTTCATTACGGGCTACCTTGGGACCGAAGGTCCCTTACGCCCACATCGAATATATGAATGTCAGTTGTCCTACCTTTTCCTTAGCAAAATACGCGTATGCTTAACAGTATGGTAATTTCAGTCATTTCTGCATTTAACACGATTGTTTTAGAAATTTAAAATCATTAGACTTTAAGTTTAGTAGGAAATACCTAAATTTATCTTCTTTCGTGGAAACTTTTAATTTCCAGGTAAATTAAATATTCACTTTCAATAAAATATATAGATATGTTTTTTTTTCTAATTAGTTATTTACCTTTTCCTTCTGACCCGCATATACACTATAGAATATGAGGGTAACTGTAAATACCTTCAGAACGCTGGTTGGCTAGTAACTACGACAGAAATATCTAGTAGTGTACATTCCCTAAAATCTTTTAAAACTCACTTTAGCAAACGAAATGTGCAAAGATTATATTATTACTCAAGTATTCCAAACAAATTATTTTTAGCTTAAGATAAATTTCGATGTTTAATGGGTCTAGATTTAATTACTTTCCCTGCAAATGCATGGTAATATATAGAGAAAGTATTGGAATCATGCCGAAAATCGCAACTCGAGTTTTCCACAGATCTGCATGTTTCGAGACCTCTAGAATACGAAAAAACGATTTTTAGCGTGACGTCAGTGTGTCTGCCTGTGTGTCTGTCTGTATGTCTGTGCAATGCATGTATCCACTCTAACTCAAATACTAACGGACCGAATTTCATGAAATTTGGTGGGTAAGACAGGGGCTCTAGTTTCTCATATTTAATACGCTTGGAGATACTGGTAACCTTGTGTAGTGCCCAATCAATCTCTTTTCTTCTAATTTTGTTCAAATTTTGAAGTCTTTTTCGGGCGAACTCGTTATCGCCTCTAGCAATTTCTTGTTTTAAAATGGATTTTTTAAGCTTTTCTATCTTGCATAGCGCGTATTAAGAAATATTACTTTCAATTCTCATGGCTTCAGCAGTAGCGTATTTCGAGAACCCTAATGCAAGCCCGATTCCTGCATTTTTACTTTCCTTATATACATAATGTGTAAGGAAAGTATTGTGACGGGGTCGAAAATTCGAATTCGAGTTTTCGACGAGTGAGCACGTTTCAATCATCTCTGATCAAAAATCGAATATTTTTGAGGTGATGTCTGTGTGCGTGTGTTTGTGTGCGTGCTTGTGTGTGTGTGTGTGTGTGTGTGAAAGTGTGTGCGTGCTTGTGTGTGTGTGTGTGTGAAAGTATGTGTGTGTGTGTGTCAGTGAGTCTGTGGAGACGAAAACTCACGAACAAATGGATCGATTCGAATGAAATTCGGTACACAAATCACAATCCATGAATACTAGAAGCTTATTGTTTTTAACTTAATTGAATGTTCAGAATCCCGCTAAATTTTCGAGTGAAATTTTGAAAAAATCATCAAAATATCAAAACCTTTAATAAAGTTACGAAAATAGACATTTCTTATGTAATTTTTCTTTAGAAAACGATTGGCATAAACTTTAGAACGCTAGCATGACCCGTTCTCGAGATATTGCAGATTTTTAAATAAATTTATCAAAAAATCCCGTAAATTAAAATAATAATAATAACTGTTGAGAAACATGTTCACGTTTCATATGTAATATCATATGATAAATTGGGTGAGATCGTTCTCATGGATCTAGCTCGGTCCATTCATTAGAAAAGATACTTTGAGTAATACTTTTGTATTTGAACGCCAATAGTTATTTATCTGCTATAAGAATAAATTATTTCTCCGTCCATAACGCTTGCCGAAATTTTGGCTCCGAATTTGGCGGACTGTCGCCAACTTGGCGATGTTTTTAACTGGTGCCAAATTAACGAAAAGCTCACCAAATGGATAAAAATGACACTAAATCAATGAAAATGACGACTAATTGGCGAAAATTTAATATCTTGGAAAGAATATAAATATCTACTATAAGAAAAACCTATTGCTTTCCTTATATACATAATGTATAAGGAAAGTATTGTGACGGGGTCGAAAATTCGAATTCGAGTTTTCGACGGGAGAGCACGTTTCAAGCATCAATGATCACGAATCAAACATTTTTGAGATGATGTCTGTGCGTGTGTGTGTGTGTGGAGACCATATCTCACGAACGCATGGAGCGATTCGAATGAAATTTGGTAAAAAAATCACAATCCATGAATACTGGAAGCCCATTGTTTTTAAACGTAATCGAATGTTCAGAACCCCCTAAATTTTCGAGTGAAATTTTGAAAAAATTATCAAAAAATCAAAACCTTTAATAAAGTTACGCAAATAGACATTTCTTATGTAATTTTTCCTTAGAAAACGACTGACATAAATTTTAGAACGCTAGTATGAACCGTTCTCGAGATTTTGCACATTTTTTAAATAAATTTATCAAAAAATCCCATAAATTAAAAAAAATATATGTTAACTGTTGAGAAACATGTTCACTTTTCATATGTAATATCACGCCATAAATTCGGTGACATCATTCTCGTGGATCTAGCTCGTTCCATTCATGAGAAAAGATACTTTGCGTAATATTTTGTATTTGAGCGTCAATAGTCATTTATCTACTATAAGAATAACTTATTTCTCCTTCCATAATGCTTGGCGATATTTTAGCGACGAATTTAGCGGAATGTCGCCAATTTGGCGACTTTATAAATGTTGCCAAATTAACGAAAATGTCGCCAAATGGATAAAAATAACGCTAAATCAATGAAGTGACGACTAATTGACGAAAATTTAAAATCTTGGAAAGAATAAAAGTATCTACTATAAGAATAACATATTTTTTTTTTGCTGTAAAAGTAGTAAATTCATTGCATTATATAAGGAAAGTCATGTGCTGCCCACATCAGATTTTTTTTATTGTAAAAGTAGTAAATTCATTGCATTAAATAAGGAATGTCATGTGTTGCTCATATCAGATTTTTTAATATGTTGGGTTTACTCATAATTGTGAAGGTTTCTTAAAATTTGGTTAAGCTGGTCAATTTGGGCCGTCATAATTTGCCTGACGATTTGCATCGGAGGTTTTGTTTCAAGACGCCAGATTTAGCTATTTCGATGGTTTTATCTTATCTCATTTGTGGTTTCTTCTTGACGCCTGTTCCATTTCCATTTCTTTATGATCGTGAGGCATAAAATCTTCCATGTACCCAATTGATGGTTTTTACCGACATTGTTATGTTTGGTTTATGTACTCTTCTTCTCTTAGCAGAGATGGTTATTACTTCTATTTTCATCGTTGAAAAAGACATTTTCCATTTTGCTACATTCAATTTTCAGAATCGCCCTTAGGGGTTTTTCTAGGCAAATGAATTTTTTTCATCCTTTACTACCAGAGTGGTATTATCCGCATATTGGTATAGTCTATCGAATTCTCCTGTTTCTTCAGATGTCAGACAAGTAGATATTAAATACGAACTGGAAAAGCTCTAATTTTTGCGGGAGGCTACATTGTTGAGATTACATTCTTAGCCTCTCCATTTAACCGTTCTCGCTCTGTCTAGCATCCTTATTTCTTGTGTATAATTTTCTTATCACTTTTGCTATGTTAACGTTGTCATGCGCACTTTTAATGTCTATGTTGTCATGTCGCAATTCTGCGCCATGAGCCTTTTTGTATTTTCTGCGAGAGAAACATCCTTCTCTCCGTTCGTGCCTGTACAGTGTTTTTACTAACACTTGTTTCCATTGAAATTACATTAAAAAGCGCATTTCGTCGAAAAATCGTTGGATTGTCTGGACTTAGTGTCTGGCCGGGATGCGTGACGTTTGCTCGCTGTTGCCGAGGAGGAGCGCGCCGTCCAATCAGGAAGAGGCGCATTTTTTGCGAAGGAGAACTTTGCGTGGGCTCAGAGGACCCATGCTCTCTCTCTTCGTGCTGGAACACTTCGACTGAAAGGTCGCATCGAAGGTTTTGTCTAAATTAGACAAAGGATTTAGCCGAAATGGCTAACTGGCGGAGATGGGCATTTTGGTTCTAAAGGAAACCGCCCCTGTATTTCTGGAGATGATTGAAGAAGATCCTGGATACTCACATTAATTATTCTGTACATCTTTTCTAAAATTTGTTTTTTCCATTCCAGGAATCGTATCCGACATCGACTCCGGATTCGAAGGAGTTGAGTAACGGTTGTTCGAGTCGATGCATAATGGTCGGACGTCGGAAACTTAAAGATTTTGGATTCTCCCTCGGAAAATCTCCCTGTGAACATTTTTGAAATCCCGCCTCAAAACCGTGATTACCTGATGCGAATCTGTTGCTCCAATTTAAATAAAATTAAGAGATCAGGTAAATTTTCCTTTTACCGGAATCAATGATTCCGAGGCAGCACTGGCATAACGAGGACCAACCTCTAAATTAAATGGCTCATGTTAAATGTATTTTTGGTTAATTAAATTTAATATTGAAAACCATATGAATATTGAATTGAAATTAATGTGATATATAAATTTTGAACAGAGCAGATAGTCTGATTGTTAATATATAAAATAAAGCTCTGACTATAATTAGATAATTTGAAGGATAAATAGATACATATATATGCTGTTGAAATTCTTAAAATAAATATTGATTATTGATTTGAGTGACAATTGAGCCATGTTTTTATTGTGTTACGTTTTACTTTACTCACTGTACTTCATTTAGGATTAATTCTCCTAAACTGGGATAACTCCTTTAGATCTTGAACCTGGTGTTTTTGCTGACAAATTTTTGAGACTAGATATGTCCAATATATGTCTCTTTGGCTTTTTGAAATTACGATCACGAAGTTGTGGGTGGTGGAGTCGGTAGGTGCTGTTTGTACTGACCCAGCTCCCACAAATTGGTGCCGTATCCCTTTCCCAGAGTATTACAGTGAGTGAGGTATAAATTTATGAAAGAGTGCAAATTTTTTTATTGTGATTATATATATTGCAGTACTAATATGTCGAAGTAAGTTGAAAAATTCTTTTGTGGTGCAAAATATTTGAGTTTAATGGGCATGAAAATTTTTGTTTATGTATCATTTATTAAGAAAAAGTGCAAAAGCACAGAAGCCCATATGCACCTGATTATATGTGTATTTGAAAAATATTTGTTGCATATATATTCTCAAATTCATATGTCATACACACAAAGTTTTATGTGATAAAAGTAAATTTAAAAATTTCGAGAACACATACATTGACATAAGTGCACACATATTTGTCTCTTGTTGTTGTGCTAGTGCAAATATTAAAAAGAAAAGAAAATTTTTTCCCTGACATCTTTCACATACAATTGGTTACTCACCTATGTTGACAGAGGTGATTGTTCACCCAACATTTACCTGACTCGACACTGTATTATCAACACAAACTTGGTCTGGCAGATTCACATACACTGATTGTATATCAGAATTACTGGCATTTGTCACATACAGATATCATTATTGGCAGCCACAGTCATCAGTGTTTTGGTCTTGCTGATAGTTTATAAAAATCTGAATTGTTGGCACATTCACATACAATATTGTTGTTTTTCCTACTATCACTTGACTAGGTGCTGCATTATCACACAAAAATTCAGTGATTGTTTTCTGACATTATCTTCACATACAAATTATTTTGCTGGTTGCAAAAGTTCTGGCAATTTCACAAATATTGTGTTTCTGACTTGTTCTTCACAAGAACTGTGTTACTCAATGGATCAAGTCAGATCCTCTTGTTGATCACATATTGGTGAAAAAGTGAAACCAATTTTCCACAATAAACTGTGCTTCGTGATAAATTTGAAATTTTCTGGTGAAAAACCTTGTGCTAAAATGCCTAAATCTAGAAATACGAGAGCAAGCAGGAGTAGAGACTCCTATGCTCAACCAAGTGTGTCCAACCACCGTGTTCCTTCGGTGTCTCCACCACGACTTTCCCCGAACTCGGGTAGATCAGCTTCCGCTGTCAGAGACTCTAACAAAATGAAAATTGGAATTGGATCACAGTTCCTTGGATCCATTCCAAGTTTTGCTGGCAATGCAAATGAATCTTTTCACGAATTTTTGGAGAAATTTCTTCTTGTCGCTGACCATGCCGAATGGTCTAATAGAGATAAAATTTTTGTGTTAAAATTGAAGTTATCTGGTCGTGCGGAAAGACTGATAAAATCCATCCCGAAACTAAACCAAAGCACGAATTTTTCAGAATTAGTGAATACACTCAGGGACAATTTTATGAAAAAAGAAAATATTGCCAAGAATGTCGCTTCCCTGGTCAACTGTAAACAGATGACAAATGAAAGCGTACGTGATTATGCGAATCGAATAGAGGCCGAATCATATGTTGCCTTTCCGCAAGATGTTGTGTCTGATAATGAAGATTCCTTGAGAACTGCTATTTTGCTCAACTCCTTTAAAAAAGGGTTGAAAATCCTTTTCAGAAAAGCTGTCTTGTCTGCTAATCCACAGTCATTTGAAGCTGCAAAGGAAATTGCCATTCTGGAAGAAGAAGTGCAGAATGAAGAGCTAGAAGAAATGACAGAGGACATAAATACAGTGAGAATTGAAAAAGACACTAAACAGGAAATTGAAGAGTTGAAGAATGAATTAAATTTAAAGAAGAAAGAATTTGAGAAATTAAGAAGAAAATTTAGTGAAAATTCAGAGAAAAGGAAGAAAAGACTGAATGAAATAAGAGAAGATCTGGAAAAGAGCAATTCCAGTTTTGAAGAATCTTTCCTGGATACGCCCTCTACAAGCAGATACAATGAAAATGAATTGGAGGAGGAAAATTGGGAAGATATTCCAGTAAAGAAGAAACATAAACCATCAACATCTTTCAGAACTTCTACACCATCTAAAAGATCTGAAAGTAGAAACCGTTTCAGTCAAAGAAGAATTCCAGATGCCTCACAGGAAGAAGAGTGGTATGTTAAAAGTATATCAAAATTATTCTCCAAGGAAAAACTCTCATATTTTTAGAAGACCTTTTCGTAACAGTTCATATAGAAATTCAAATGTCCAAAGAAGATATTTTTCAAATTTTAGAAATTCTTTTGATAATTATAAATCACAAAACTTCAATAATTATGGATATAGAAGAAATAACAGATATTTTAATAATAGATTTGGTAATAGAAGACAATTTAGAAGACAGAATTTCAGAACAAATTTTCAATCTCCAAATTTTAATAGAAAAAATTCTGAAGTTAGTTACATGACAGAAATCGAGACTCCTTGCCAAAACAATTTTCCTATTATTCAAGTTTTTGTTGAAGATGTCAAACTAAACGCATTAATCGACACTGGAAGTTCTATAAACATTATCTATAGTGACGCTTTACACAAAATCAACCCGAGAAAAGTACAATTAAAACATACATCCACTATTCTGAGAGGAATCGGAAGTCAGAACATTTTGGTTGAGAGAAAAGCTTCTTTTCCCATGATCATTGGAAATGAAAGAGATGTGATTGAATGCTGCATTTTAAATACACCTGCCCCAGGATACACCTGCCCCAGGAAGGTACAACATGATTTTAGGAAGTACATTTTTACATGAGAAACAAGTGACAATTACTTATAGACATAAACGTGTGAATTTTTTGTACTGTAGTATTCCCTTTACTGAATTTACCGAATCACAAAGTTTTACTGTGATCTCTGATGATGTACAATTTAAACCAGGCGAGAGTTATGCAATAAGCCATGATTTTGACAGAAGAAATTACAATTTTACAAATGATGTAGATTATAGATCCAAAGACACAAATTTTTCAAGAAATTATGAAAATAAGTGTAATAATGGATATTTATTTGAACAAAACAATTTTCACAATGAATTTAGAGACGTTGATTTTAGAAATTTTGATGCAAATGGAAATGAAAGGTCAAATTATGAATGTGAAAATGATTTACATGAAAGACAAATGAATGACAATGTACATACAGACAGATTTTTGACAAAAGACAATACCAGTGACAATGAAATATTTCAGACAGATTGTGATAAACATGATGAAGGAAGTTCACAACAAAACCAGGCAATAGGGATTGCCAAAGCTTTCAACAAATGTGTTCTAAAACCATTTTTTGAATCTTTTATTAAATTAAAAAGAAATTACAAAATTGAAAAAGACACGACAATTTTGCTTGAACCTATCAATAATAAAGAATTTTCTGCAAACAAAATTTTCGTAGCCAGAAGTATCCACAAAATTCCTGAAAATGACTTTTTGTATGCAAAAGTTGCAAATCCATCTGAGAAAATTGTTTATATAAACAAAGGCATGAAATTAGGAACATTTGAAAACATCCATGAATCTGATATTGACATAAATAATAGAGTTGACATTGAAAACTGTATTGAAGAAAATGAAACATTTGATGCATGGGGAGGAGATTTTGATTTGAAACATATGAACTATGCAAAAAAAACTTTGCTTTTGAAATTACTAAGCAAATATAAACATGTGTTTGCCAAGAATATGAAAGAATTGTCTGGATGTGACACTATTTTGCACGAAATTAATCTTGAATCTAACATACCTGTTAGGCAAAAGCCATACCGCATTCCACATAATTTACAGAAAGAACTTTCGCGCCAGGTGAATGAATTGCTTGATGCCAAAATCATTCAAAGACGTACTTCTCCTTATAATACTCCTGTTTTATTTGTGAAGAAACCTGATGGAAGTTACCGTTTGGTAGCGGATTTTCGAAAGCTCAATAAGATCACTATTGTTGAGAACTATCCGATTCCGAATATATCGGAATTAATCGATAACTTGTCTGGAGCCTTGTATTTTTCTACCCTGGATCTAACCAGTGGATTTTACCAATTGTGTTTACATCCTGATGATTACCCAAAGACTTCTTTTTCAACACCTGATGGCCACTTTGAATGGACCAGAACCCCATTTGGTCTTAAGAATGCGCCTGCATCCTTTCAGAGACTGATGTCTCTGGTGCTGGCTGGCATATCTGGTATTTATATAGATGATATTATCGTTGCTTCAAGAACATTCGAAGAACATTTGAAAAAGCTAGAAGAAATTTTTGTAAGATTAAGTAAACATGGTCTAAAATTGAAACCAAGTAAATGCCATTTTTTCAGAAAAACAATTAAGTATCTTGGATTTTTGGTATCAAATGGAAAAGTACAACCTGATACTCATAATTTGGAAGTTGTAGAGAAATTCAAAATCCCTAAATCAATTAAGAATGTGAGACAATTTCTTGGACTCACTGGATTCTATAGAAAATTCATAAAAGACTATGCAGAACTGACACTGCCATTAACAGAATTATTGAAAACTAAGAATAATGAAAGTAAAAAGAAATTTATTTGGACTAATGAAGCTCAAAAATCTTTTGAAATTTTAAAAGGAAAACTTCTATCAAAACCTATTTTGACCCTTCCAGATTTTAGAAAACCATTTATTTTACATACAGACGCATCAAATCACTCTTTAGGTAGCTATTTGTCTCAAGAAGATGAGAATAAAATTTTGCATCCAATATCTTACGCAAGCAGAAAGCTTAGCCAAGCAGAATGTAAATACAGTGTTGTCGAAAGAGAAGCATTAGCTGTTGTTTGGGCTACAAACTATTATAAACACTATTTAATTGAAAAACCTTTCACAATTTTTTGTGACCAAAAATCTTTGTCCTTCGTATTTAAATTAAAAGATCCTACATCTAGATTGGCAAGATGGATTGCATCTCTATCACAATTTGATTATCAAATAGTACATAAACCAGGAAAAGCAAATGTTGTTGCTGATTATATGTCAAGAAATGTAGATGAATGTACAAATACTATTGACAATATTCCACAAAGATTTGTGTCACAATATAAAGTTATAAATCAAAATGTTAATCAAAATTTTCCAAGTGTAAATCAAAGTTCTCAAAGTTCTAATAATGTAAACAATACTAATAGTAGCAATAGAAGAGAATCAGAAATCAATTTGAATCCAGTCAATACAAATGAAGCAAATGAAATTTGTGCTGTTAATAATAATGAAAGTGAAATGCAAAATGAAAATAACATACAAATTGGTCAATTGGAACAAATATTTACTTGTCCTACTTTGCTCATAAGAATTAAGAATGCTCAAAAATCTGACCCAAGGTGCAATAAAATTATAGATCTCTTAGATAAAAACATAAAACCTTACCCACAAACTTTGGTATTTTTTAGAAAAGATGATATCCTGTGGTGTACTCACAAACACCCAAAACGTAGACATCAAGAACAAGAAAGAGTTGTTGTTCCACAGGAACTTGTGTCTGAAATTTTATGGTTACATCATGACTGTCCCACTTATGCTCATTGTGGATTTAGAAGAACTTTAGCTTCTGTAAGTAGAAAATATTTTTGGCAGGGAATGTATTCCCAAACACAAAATTATGTTGCATCATGCGAAATTTGTGTGGTAAATCGTGGTTTTAGAAATAACAAAGCACCCATACAAAGATTTTCGAAGTCCACATACCCATTTGAGCGTATCGCCATGGATTGTGTCGGACCATTACCTATATCAAGATCTGGAAATAAATTCATATTGGTCATAACTGACTATTTTACAAGATGGCCTGAAGCATATCCCTTAGCTTCAATTAAAACTGAAGACATTTTAAGTTGCTTAGAGCACTACATGGCTCAGCATGGTATACCCAAATTCATCGTCTCGGATCAAGGGACGAATTTTGTTTCTAGAACAGCAAGATGTTTTTATAAGAAATTAGGAATAATAAAGAATACTACTACTGCCTACATGCCATCTGTAGACGGTTGTGTTGAAAGATTAAATGGTACTTTGATCAGATCCTTGAAAAATATTGCATATAACGATAAAGATAATTGGGACAATCTGATACATTTTGCTTTATTAGCACATAGAAATGCCATACATGCTTCTACGGGTGAATCGCCTGCTTATTTACTCTATGGTAGAGATTTAACAGTTCCAAATACTTTGATTGCTGGATTTAAACCTCCGACATATGAATCAACATATGATTATGGAGAAGACATGAGATTCCGACTTAAAAGAACATATGATGTAGTAAAAAGTAACTTAGAAAAAGCTGAAAATTCACAAATTTTACAACAGCATAAGAAAGCAAAGATGCCCAATATTAAAGTTGGTGATTTAGTGTATCTTTACACTCCCTTTTTACCTCAAGGCCAGTCAAGAAAACTGAGCTCTTTTAACAGAGGTCCTTTTAAAGTGATAAAACAAACTTCTGCTGTCAACTTTTTGATCAGACATGTGATGAATCCCAAAAATGAACAACTGGTTCATGTGAACAGACTGACTCTTTTACCTCCAAGAAGAGAGGAATTGCAAAAATTTTCAAAACAAACCCATGAAAGTCAAAAATTGAACTCTAATCCAAATAAACTTACTCCTGTGATCACCGCTGAGAAAGACTCTGTGAAACTAAAATCTTGTTTGACAAGATCTGGAGATAAATCTCAAAACAAAAAAACTGTGAAACGAGTAAGATTTAATTTGCCAAATAAAAGGGTAAATGAAAATGCTGTTCATGCTAGATCAAATTTTCGTGCAAATCAAAATCAACAATATGTTCAGAGAAATAATTCAAATAACTTTGATAATAGAGGAAATGGAAGAATCATTTACAACAATAACTTTAGAAATAGTTATATACCACACCAAAATCAGTATTACATGACAAACAGAAATACACGTACACCCTATAATCTTAGGAATAAAAGATTTTCACAATATTAAATTTTGGGTTGAGTTCACAATTTTTCAGAAATTAAATTTTGCAAGAAAGATTTCATTTTAAGTTAAAGTTTATACTTGTTTAAGTTTTATATTTCAATATTGTCTTTTAAAATAGAATTTATGAAAAAATTGTTGTGATTTTTAAAATTTATTGGAAATCTTGCATTAAGTTAGTAAAAAAGTAAATAAGTAATTGATTTTGTGAACTATAATTTATGAATATTTATATTATAATTTAAATAATAAGTAAATTTGTTAATTGACTCTCCTTGGACTTTAAAATTTTTCGAGAGTCCTGTCTTGATTGACTTTGATTATATTGATGTGTTTTAATGTAAAAAAATGTTTGATTATTTGTTTAAGTTCATTAATGAAAATAATTAAAATGGTGTTGGTAATTGAATTGTTCCCCTAAGTAAAAGGGAGGAAAATTTTGAATATTGAGAAAAAAAAAAAATATAAATAAATAATGGAAAGTAAATGATTTTATTAAAATAAAATTGAAACTAATATAAAGAATTTAAGTAATTGAAATAATTTAAGTAATTTGAATTTGAAAATGAAAAGTTTGAATTTGAAAATTTTTGAAAATTTAATGAAATTTTTTTGAAGATCAAAAGTAAATGATCTCTTTTGAAAAATGTTTTTGAAACTTTGTTGCTGAGAGAGGTGAAATTTTTGGCTGATGTGTTGTTGAAATTCTGTTCTCTTGAAATTCCATTTCACATTATTGTTTTTTTTTGACCAGCAGTTTTCAAACATCTACACAAGTTTAAGTTAGACATCATATTTTTATGCTGCAACCCCTTTTTCTGAAAGCTGGCTGGTGGACGCAGACATGGACATATTTACATTGGATCACAGATGAAGAAGCAGCTTAGCAAATTAAAAGTTCCGAACTTTTGTGGCAGGACTGGAGTCCTGGACGACAACTTGCTCCGAGCCTACCTAGGACGGTTGTGATTGGCCAGGTGGGAAACTGGTGAAGCTATGAGGATGATGATGATGAAGAAGATGATGATGTTGGGATCAGCGCAAGCTGCCCAAAAATTTTGATGATATCCGTTGCTTCTGAGGCATGTCCTGGCGTCCTGTTTCTGCTGCAATCGCTTCCTGCACGCGAGTATTTTTTTTCTTTTTTCTACACCCCTTTTTTTAGTGTTGGCAACTCGTTAGTCCCCGCCGAGTTTGCTCTTTTGATGTGTTCCTGCTCTTTTACACAACTGACGTGAATTTCAGGAGAAATTTTCTCCTTCTCTCTCTCTCAGTAGACAAATGTATATAAATGTAAATTTTTCTTTTGTGACATGAAGTAGTCACTTGTTGAGTTATTTCAAGGGAATTTGTTAAAAGTAAAGTAAATTGAAATTTTAAGATAAATTAAATAATGTAAATAAATGAATAATTTAAGGTAATTTATGAAAGTTGAGCCAGAATGAGAAAATTCTGAATTGTCTTGATGACAAAAATAAGTTGAATTAAAGTTAATGTTGAAATTGTTGAATAAATGATGAAAAGTTTAAAGGGTTAAAAATTGGAAAGTAAATGTAATTTAAAGTTAATATGTTGAATTTGAAAGTAATTTAAAGTGAAAGTTAAGATTTTAATGAAAGTTTTGAAATTAAATATTGAAATTGAAAAATGGAAATATTGAAAGTGACTTTGTTCTCAAAAAGTGAGACAATTTTTTGAATGAGTGAAGAATCTCATTTCCTGAACATGACAAATTTAATTTAGAAATTAATTTTCAAAATATTTAACCTTTTGATGAAAATTAAGAATAATTTTTGTGTCACTTGTGTGTTTGAAAGTGACAATTGTTTGAAATTGTTTGAATTTTGAATTGTTTATATTGTTAAGTTTGTAAATTCATATTATATCATATTTTATTTTTCATATCACCTGGTTGATCTCAATGTTGTCGATTGAGATAGTGTGTGTCAGGCAAATTGCCTTGACAAATTTTCTTCTGATTTAGTGTAATTTTATGTAAATTTTTGTAAAGGTTCCTTTAAGATGTGGTGACGCCTTGTCATCCTTTCGGTTTTCTTTTGGTCTTTTCCTGTGGTGATGAATGGCTTGGCCGGTCATTCAGATCTGCAGTGCCGTTGTCTTGAGAAACGTTGGGGCCCACGTTTTCTCGCCCAAAATTTTTGTTTTAAATTATTTTACACTTACAGGTTCCTAAGATTCTTTGTAAATTTTTGTAATTTTGTGTTGTGTGTTTTTGAGTGAGAGAAAAATTTTCCTCACTGTGTTCTGAAAATTTTTGCCTCCCAGAAGGGGAGAGCTGTCATGTCGCAATTCTGCGCCATGAGCCTTTTTGTATTTTCTGCGAGAGAAACATCCTTCTCTCCGTTCGTGCCTGTACAGTGTTTTTACTAACACTTGTTTCCATTGAAATTACATTAAAAAGCGCATTTCGTCGAAAAATCGTTGGATTGTCTGGACTTAGTGTCTGGCCGGGATGCGTGACGTTTGCTCGCTGTTGCCGAGGAGGAGCGCGCCGTCCAATCAGGAAGAGGCGCATTTTTTGCGAAGGAGAACTTTGCGTAGGCTCAGAGGACCCATGCTCTCTCTCTTCGTGCTGGAACACTTCGACTGAAAGGTCGCATCGAAGGTTTTGTCTAAATTAGACAAAGGATTTAGCCGAAATGGCTAACTGGCGGAGATGGGCATTTTGGTTCTAAAGGAAACCGCCCCTGTATTTCTGGAGATGATTGAAGAAGATCCTGGATACTCACATTAATTATTCTGTACATCTTTTCTAAAATTTGTTTTTTCCATTCCAGGAATCGTATCCGACATCGACTCCGGATTCGAAGGAGTTGAGTAACGGTTGTTCGAGTCGATGCATAATGGTCGGACGTCGGAAACTTAAAGATTTTGGATTCTCCCTCGGAAAATCTCCCTGTGAACATTTTTGAAATCCCGCCTCAAAACCGTGATTACCTGATGCGAATCTGTTGCTCCAATTTAAATAAAATTAAGAGATCAGGTAAATTTTCCTTTTACCGGAATCAATGATTCCGAGGCAGCACTGGCATAACGAGGACCAACCTCTAAATTAAATGGCTCATGTTAAATGTATTTTTGGTTAATTAAATTTAATATTGAAAACCATATGAATATTGAATTGAAATTAATGTGATATATAAATTTTGAACAGAGCAGATAGTCTGATTGTTAATATATAAAATAAAGCTCTGACTATAATTAGATAATTTGAAGGATAAATAGATACATATATATGCTGTTGAAATTCTTAAAATAAATATTGATTATTGATTTGAGTGACAATTGAGCCATGTTTTTATTGTGTTACGTTTTACTTTACTCACTGTACTTCATTTAGGATTAATTCTCCTAAACTGGGATAACTCCTTTAGATCTTGGACCTGGTGTTTTTGCTGACAAATTTTTGAGACTAGATATGTCCAATATATGTCTCTTTGGCTTTTTGAAATTACGATCACGAAGTTGTGGGTGGTGGAGTCGGTAGGTGCTGTTTGTACTGACCCAGCTCCCACAATGTAGAGTATCATCGTATAGTTGTTTGCTTTGGAGCTTCGAATTTCTGGATGTGTCGAAAAGGGGTTTCTACAGTGTCTGTTCATGAGCGAAATCCGTCTATGCAGTCGGAGAAGATTTTCTATTTGGTAGCCCACCATTCTTCCAAGTATTTTTAAAAGAATTTTTTCTACCGTCTACCCCACATACGACATCAAAGCTATTGCTCAGTAGTTCCCTATGTTATCTTCCTCTTTTCTGGTTTTATAGATAAGGATAATACTTGCGGTTTTCCAGCTCTTAGGAATGCATTGTTGCATTATAGGTTTTTAATTCTTTCCGTGGTCCAGACATGTATCTTCTTTCTACTGTTTCTTAACACTTTCCCATTGATTTCATCCGGGCCTGTGGTTTTTTTCTTCAGGGTGAAGTTTCTGGATGTCTTTAATTCATCTATAGTCACCTCTGGAAAATGTGTTACTTCTAACCCCATGGTACTGTGCCTTTCCTGTTTTACTTTGCTGTGGTACTACCCTCCCTGTTTTAATTTTCCCTTGAGTGTAATAGCTATCAAAAGCTTTGGCTTCATTAAGAGAGTCCGTTATTTTTTTCTTTATATTCTATGACCCATTTGTTGTCTTCCGGGCTGTTATTCCGACATTTCTTGAAGTTATTAAAGATGTTGAAGAATTCGTTGGGGTTTAGATCGTTAGGAATTTTTGATCCCAGAATTGTTTTTTGCCAGTTCGTATAAATTTTTCAACCCAGATCATCTGGTCCACCCGAAGGTGTAAAGTATCTGTTTGGACGCCCGGAAGTTTCCTCCAATTTAGACCTGAACTTAGTGGAGGAAGCATTCACAGGAACTATAACTTACTGCCCCTCTCGTTGTCTTCCTTCTCGTTGTACCGTGGATAGGTGTAGGACATGTATACATCAAAGCATTTCCTATATTTGATATCACTGCATAAATAAATGTTTTGTCGACACATCATGTGTTCCAGGAAATATTTAGCGTGTGTAAGGTATTTACGATTTTATTTTTATTATTTTTTTTTAATTAATGTGGTTTACATAGAAATATCTTTATCCGTAAACTTGTCATTTAAGAGCAATGAAAGAGCCTATAAATCAGTAAAGAAAATTTCGTGCTATAAGCGGTCATATACAGACATGAAAACTGGTATCGATCAACTTGTATAACAGAATGACAAATCAATAAATCACAAAAGTCATTTTATTAAAAACATCTTCCAGACGTACATACAATCTTTAAAAGAGCCAGAGCGCTTTCGGGTGTTCTACCCTTCCTCAGTGGTGTTAAAATAAGAAAAATTGCCAACATGCCTAAATACAATCTACTACCGGCAAGCTGAATTTACATATCCTAAAATTGACATTACCACAAAACATATTTTATGCATCCATACACCAGATTTAAAAATTACAAAATCAAGAAAATATAGTGTCATAATCCAGTTTAAACATCAATATACAAAATTAAATTTTATAAATTAAAGGTAACTTTGTAAAGGTTTGATACGCATGGAATCGAGAACGAGTCGCCAAGCATAACTTAAGCATGGACGGGGTCAAAATTACAAATAGAAGTACGATATAGATAATTAAAAAGGGAATCGTAGAGTAAAATAGACCGCTGATTATTACAGTTGATCAAAATAAAAGATTTTTCAAAAAAGGGGTTGAAAATTATCATTAATCACTAACTGGGCAAGAGCAGTCGATTGCCTACCATTTTTAACGTATATAGCATGTTCTGCCAATCGAATACCAACCGTACGTTTAGTGCTACCTATATAAAACTTATAAACGTTATCTGGAGAAAGGAGCAACATATACCCCTGCATGACTTTTAAAATTATCTTTATCCCTGAATTTATCAGTACGAATACGATTTAAAAAATATGATGTGAGCAACACATGACTTTCCTTATATAATACAATGAATTTACTACTTTTACAACAAAAAAAATCTGATGTGGGCAACACATGACTTTCCTTATATAATGCATTGAATTTACTACTTTTACAATAAAAAAATAGGTTTTTCTTATAATAGATACTTATATTATTTCCAAGATATTGAATTTTCGACGATTAGTCGTCATTTTCTATGATTTAGCGTCATTTTTATCCATTTGGCGAGATTTTCGTTAATTTGGCAACATTTAAAAAAGCCGCCAAGTTGGCGACATTCCGCCAAATTCTTCGCCAAAATTTGGCCAAGCGATATGGATACATGAGTTATCCTCATAGCAGATAAATGATTATTGGCGTTCAAATACAAAAGTATTACTCAAAGTATCTTTCTCATGAATGGAACGAGATAGATCCACGAGAATGATGTCACCCAATTTATCGCATGATATTACATATGAAAAGTGAACATGCTTCTCAACAGTTAATATTTTTTTTTAATTTATGGGATTATTTGATAAATTTGTTTGAAAAATGTGCAATATATCAAGAACGGTTTATGCTAGCGTTCTAAAGTTTATGTTAATCGTTTTTTAAAGAAAAATTACATAAGAAATGTCTATTTGCGTAACTTTATTAAAGGTTTTAATATTTTAATGATTTTTTCAAAATTTCTCTCGAGAATTTACGGGGGAGGGGGGGGGGTTCTGATCATTCGATTACGTTTAAATACAATAGGCTTCCAGTATTCACGGATTGTGATTTTTGCACCATATGTCATTCGAATCGCTCCATTCTTTCGTGAGATATCGTCTCCACAAACTCACTAACACCCACACACACATACTTTCACACACACACACACACATACAGACATCACCTCAAAAATATTTGATTCGTGATCAGGGATGCTTGAAACGTGCTCTCCCGTCGAAAACTCGAATTCGAATTTTCGACCCCGTCACAATACTTTCCTTATACATTATGTATATAAGGAAAGTAAAAAGTGATAACAGTCGAGTGCGTGGGTCTAAAATTAAACTCGGTGCAAAATTTGATAAGAGGGCGAAATATATTGGATGGTACGGAAAACTGGCTTTAAAAGACAAACGATCATTAATGGGAATAAGTTTAGAATTGGGTTGAATAAAATCACACCGAATATTCGAAAAGATTTTACAAACAAACTCAAAAGAGTAACCGGAATCCTGACCAAGTTTAAAGATGAAATCAATTTCATTGTTTAAAGACGAGATAGTAGAACAAAGATTAAATTCGCGATTAAAATATGCATTATTATTTATATGCATTATTAACGGGAGGCTTTTTTTTTTACTAAATAGGGTGAAAAGGATTAGCAGGGATGCAAGTGTTAGTGAATGTGTGTTTACGAAAAACAGAAATCTGAAAACCAGAAGAATTGCGAGAAATAAGCACGTCTAAAAACGGAAAGGAACAGTCGAATTCATGCTCAACAGTAAAATTAATGGAGGGGTAAAAATTATTCACCAAAACCAAAAGATTAAGGAGATCCTTTAAACTATGATCCCAAATGTTAAAAACATCATCAATATAACGTTGTCAATGAATAGGTTTATGGGATAAAAAGGGCATAACTTTGTTCTCGAGTTCCTGCAAAACAGCTTCAGGAAAAATACCAAAAAGGGGCTACCCATAGGGGCACCTACAGTTTTTAAGTAAACATCACCACGGAAACGAAAATAATTGGTCTCCGCCACAATATTCAATGCAGAGATTATTGAGTTGATGGAAGGAATACTATAATTATGCAATAAAAGCTTACTGGCTATGATATCAATAGTTTTATCAACGGGAACACTGGGGAATAGCGAAACCACATCAAAACTGTGAAGAGTACAATTAGAAACAAAATTAGAATTAAAAAGGTTATTAAAAATTGTTCTGTAGAAGGAACGTTATAGTAATGATTGTTAAACAATGGCTTTAGGAACTTTGCCAAAGCCTTCTCCAAAAAATAAGTGGGACCATTGCATTTTGAGACGATGGGTCGCATTGGGTGATTAACTTCATATAATTTCATTTGACCGAAAAGTTGGGGTAATTTATGGGAGTTACGGAAAGCGGCCGATTTTATATTAGAAGGAAGGTCAATAGAATTTTTTAGTTTAGCGATTCTAGAATTTATAACAGTAATCAGGAATTTTTCAACTTTAGCACAATCCATCTCAGCAATACACCTTCGCACATTGCATCAATATAATCAACTTGGTCTGTAAACATAAGTTGTTTAGTTTTGTCAGCAGATAATATAATCAAATTACTATTGGTTTTAAGTTTATTAAGTTCTGAAATTTCAACATGTAACCTGCCTTCTGAACTAGGAAAGTTTTTGTTTTTACCTTCAAAATTGTTAATATTTTGAAAACCAGAAATAGAGCGGTACATGACAAAACGTCCCCGATCTCTATGTTTTTGAACGACATGAAATAAAGCAACCTCAACAGGTGGAATTAAATCAATAAAATTATGGGAGACAGGTGGATAGGTAAATTTTGGTCCTCTTTCTAAAACAATACGCTGAGTCATGGAAATATCCTGGGAAGAATTCTTCACAAAAGGGAAAGGAACCGGTGCTTTAAGCTGATAGAAAAATTGAAGTCTAAAACTAATAAATTCATCACGATTATATTTAAATTTAGGGTGAACCGAAGAAATAGGGATATTATATTTAGAAGCGGGAATATAATTAGGAACAGTATCTAAATGATGCACATAATTAAGAACAGTAGCTAAATGAGGAACATAATTAGAATGAGTAAACCTACTATAAGATTTAAAATGACCAGGTCTGTTATTCCAAAAAGAAAGTTTTTTGGAATACCGAAATTCTAAATTACTACGGACATGGCTTAATCTTACATAAATGCAATCCAGTAAACTATCCATCACCGCATAATGTGAACAAGCTGCAAATTAACTATGCGAAAAATAGTAATTACGCTCACAAAAATTAATATCAATACGTAAATTACGAACAGCATTGTTAAGAAGACTAAATTCAGTACGACGTATGATACGGAAGAACCATTATAAAAGCGTTTTTTGATGGAAGAGAATGGAGGTACAATATGAAATCTTTTACAATAAGTCAAAAGTTAAGCCTACCCAATAATCTAGTCAATTTTAGTTTAAATTTATAAAATCTGTTACGAGAAATGGATGTGTGAGATTGCATGGCAGCGACGAAGCAAAACGGCAAAAAACTTCAACAAAAGTGAGTCGGACACATTAATAGATTAGGATAGATATTTAATAGATTATATTTAGGCATGTTGGAAATTTTTCTTATTTTAACGCCACTGAGTAAGGGTATGATGATACCCGAAAGCGCCCTGGCTTTTTAAAAAATTGTATGTACGGCTGAAGGATGCTTTTAATAAAATGACTTTTGTGATCTAATGATTTGTCATTCTATTATATAATTTGATCGATTTGAGGATTTGCCTCCATTAGTATAAAAACTGGTATTTCAATTCCTATTGTTCCGCCATTATACGTATACTAACCGAATACCAGTTGAAAATCAACAGTCTCGCAATAAGCAACCCTGAATAATGTAATTTTTTTAATAATTCGCGTTTCACATTTATTCAACAAATCGAATATTTTGGTGTGCAGAACCCTCTAAAGAAAAAAATATTGGGAAACTTAATTTGCGCATTTCTTCCTTTCGAATTATCTACCAGTACACCCCATTAAAGTCTATCTCACCCCGAGGCACCCCTATTTTATTAAATCTCCTTTCGAAATTTTTTCTGTGAAGTACACCCATAAATAAACATTTTTGAAAAACTATGTTTGTTTTGGGTTTTTTTATCAGATGATTGACCCATATGCCAAATATTAAGCCTCTATCACATTTAAAAGGAAGCGTGCATCATTTATTCGGAAATCGAACATAGTAGTGTGAGGCACCCCTTAAAATAGCAAATATTGGAAATCTGAAATGTCACACGTTCTTCCTTTCAAATTATCTACCCGTACACCAAATTTGAAGTCTATATCCTATTGAGAAGCATGTTTTTTCTATCACTTTACCTTTCGAACGTTTTTCTGTGTAGCACCACTTTAATGAATATTTTTGTCAAACCGTATTCATCTTTGGTTTTTTTGTCAAATGGTTAGCCCATATACTAAATTTCAAGCCCCTATCACATTATAAAGGAGGTGTTTTTCATTTGTTCGGCAAATCGAACATTTTAGTGAGCGGCACCCCCTACAATAGCAACAGTCAGAAAACTGAAATTGTACACTTTCTTCCTTTCCAACTTTTTACCCGTACACCAAAGTTGAAGTCTCTATCTCATCGCAAAGCATTCTTTTCTAGTATTTTACCTTTCGAATGCTTTTGTATGGAGTACCCACCCCCTTAAATATACATTTTTGAAAAATTCTATTCTTTTTGTGATTTCTATCAGATAATTCGGTCATATACCAAATATCAAGCCTCTAAAAGGGGCGTCATCAAGTTTTAAAAGGAGTGTTTCTCCTTTATTCCGAAAATCGAAATTTTAATTCACATTTTGGTTTTATGTGGTAACTGGACATTTTTTTCAAAGACGGCGGAACAAAATTGCGAAAAATTAAAATATCTCGAGAGACGTTCGTCCTAGAGCAATGGGGTTGGTCTTATTCTTTTCTTCGTGAAAAATATTACGTATAAAACAAACATTTAATTGATACATTTGAGCATACGTAGTCTTTTATTACTTTCCTTATACACATAATGTATAAGGAAAGTATTGTGACGGAGTCGAAAATTCGAAATCAAATTTTCGACGTGAGAGCACGTTTCAAGCATCCCTGATCACGAATCGAACATTTTTGAGGTGATATCTGTGTGTGTGTGTGTGTGGAGGCGATATCTCAAGAACAAATGGAGAGATTCGAATGAAATTTGATACAAAAATCACAATCCATGAATACTGGAAGCCTATTGTTTTAAAATACAATCGAATGTCCAGAACCCCCCCCCTAAATTTTCGAGTAAAATTTTAAAAAAATAATCAAAAAATCAAAACCTTTAATAATGTTGCGCAAATAGACATTTCTTATGTAATTTTTCCTAAGAAAACGATTGACATAAACTTCAGAACGCTAGCATGAATGGTTCTCGAGATATTGTACATTTTTCAAATAAATTTTTCAAAAAATCCCATATATTAAAAAAAAGTATTTACTGTTGAGAAACATGTTTACTTTTCATATGTAATATCATGCGATAAATTGGGTGACATCATTCTCATGGATCTGACTCGTTCCATTCACGGGAAAAGATACTTTGAGTAATACTTTTGTATTTGAACGCCAATAGTCATTTATCTGCTCTAAGAATAACTTATTTCTCCGTCCATAACACTTGACGAGATTTTGGCGACGAATTTAGCGGAATGTCGCCAACTTGGCAAAATTTTTAAATGTTGCCAAATTAACGAAAATCTCGCCAATCGGATAAAAATGACACTAAATCAATGAAAATGAAAACTAATTGAAGAAAATTCAATATCTTGGAAAAAATATAAGTATCTACTATAAGAATGGCATGTTTTTAACTGTAAAAGTAATAAATTCATTGCAATATATAAGGAAAGTCATGTGTTGCCCACATCAGATTTTTTTAGATATTTTTAGGATTTTTGCTGATCATTTCGTAAAAAATGGCAAGTTCTTCTTTTCCGAATCGTACCAAAATCTAATCAGTAAGCCATTTACAGGGTATCCTGTAAATGGCTTATCTACCAGAAACAAACAGTTTTTGGATAAAAGCAGTTTTTGCGGTTTATTTCGCAAAAATAGCCGGGTTCTTTTATCCCGAATTATACCAATATCTAATCAACACCAAGGTCACATACAAGTGACTTATATATAAAATTTTATGACATTTAGTCCATTAGTTTTTGAGTTAGAGTGAATACATACATTGCACAAACAGACATACACACAGACGTCAAGCTGAAAATAGTTTTTCGTATTATAAAGGTCCCGAAACGTATAGATCCGTCGAAATCTCGAGTTGCGATTTTCGACATTATTCCAATACTTTCCCTATACATCATCATGTATTGCAGGAAAAGTAAATCTTGCATTAGACTATTTCATGAAACCAACCTTATTGCCTGAAAAAAATTCCATTCAAATCCATCGCAAACTTCAAGAGATACTTACTTCACTTAAAAGCATCTATTTGAATTTTCCCTTTTATATATATTAGATTTTGTTGTTCTCACTGGTGATAGAGGATAAAGTTCCCATGTTGTTAAGAATTGTATTTCCTGGAAAGAGATATAAATACTTCAGAAAAGTAAAATGTAAGGAAATGGAAAATCATGTTGAGAATATGTGATGTTTAGAGAAATAAATTGTCAGGAAATGCAATTTGATGTATATCGTAGAACTAAAATATATGCTGCTTAGAAATAAAAACATCAATAGAACGAATATAGAGTGAAAAAAATAGTAGTGGACATCGAATTTTAATATCATATAATGGGTATAGAGAAATTGAAATTGTGAATTTGTTTTAGTTAGTTGGCACTACATAAAGAAGTTCCGACGTGGGCAGCACATGACTTTCGCTACAAAAGGCGATGAATTTAATTCTTTCGCAGTGAAGAGTAATATATAAAAATGGTATAGTGAAAGGTGTATACATTTCTTTCGCGATTTACTACTCTACCCTGCACCGAAAGATGTTTCACAACAAACACAAACACGCACGCAGACGAGCATGTCACGACTCGAATTCAAAAATTTTTGAAAAAGCAATTTTGTGTATACTACTATACTGTTATACTTATGGGTTTATTTATTTATTTACTTCAAATTTTATAAGAAAAATTTTGAAAAATCGGTATTGTTGGTCCATGCGATTACAATTACAACGTGTTACCTTTCACTTTAAAGTGCTTGAAAAATAATCTTTCGAATAATATTATACTTGACAATGTATCCCCCAGGGGTAACTCCCCCCCTCCCCCGAAGGAGGCAAATGACGTCACGAACACAATTGCCTCACGGCTATTTTTCACAACAATGATTGAAAATGTTAACACTCGTAACCACTGAGCAATAAATAACCATGCATGATTATGTGAAATTTTGTCCTGTGCCACCACGTTAATAAAATATTAGAATTTCGAATACATTTCGAAGTTTTCGCTCGAATTTAAAAGAATTCTTAGTTCTATATTTTTTTTATAACAAAGCCAAATGAAAAGTTTCGTGAAAATCCATTAATATTTGGGGCAGGTATCGTACCTGCAAGAAATCGACCAAAAACATACAGACAAACAGACGGATGTCACTCCAAAAATAGTCAAAACGTGTGCAGGAGATCCTAAAACATATATTAGTATCAAAATACCGAATTCGAAAATTTTCGTAAAATCAATACTTTCTCTATATATTATTACTTTCCCTGCAATACATGGTAATGTATAGGGAAAGTATTGGAATCATGTCGAAAATCGCAACTCGAGTTTTCGTCGGATCTACGCGTTTCGGGATCTCTAGAATACGAAAAACTATTTTTGGCGCGACGTCTGTGTGTGTGTGTGTCTGTGTATCTGTGCAATGAATGTATCCACTTAAACTCAAAAACTAATAGACGGAATTTCATAAAATTTGGTAGGTAAAGTGGATGTGACCCTGGTACTGATTAGTTTTTGGTACGATTCATAAAAACAGAACCCGCCATTTTTTGAAAAATGGCCTGTAAAATTTCATTTATCCGCTCTAGCTAAAATACTAATCTACCAAATTTCACAAAATTTGGTAGGTAAGTTACTTGTTAGATACTCTGGTCCTGATTAGAATTTGGTATGATTCGGAAAAGAACCCGCCTTTGTTTACAAAATGGCCCGCAAAAATTTCATGTATCCACCCTAGCTAAAATACTAATTGACCAAATTTCACAATATTCGGTAGATAAGTTAGTTGTGGGACACTCTGGTGCTGATTAGATTTTGGTACAATTCGGAAAATAACAACCTACCTTTTTTTACGAAATGGCCTGCAAAAATCGCCAAAATCTAAAAAAAAAAGAAGACTACGTATGCTGAAATGTATCAATTAAATTCTTGTTCTATACGTAATTTTTGACGATGAAAGGAATATAACACACTCCATTATAGTTTAGGACTAACCGCTCTCAAGATATGAGATTTCTTGCATTTTTGTTACGCCGCTATCGGAAAAATGTCCAATTGCCAAATAAAAACAAAAATTGAATTACAAATGCAAACTTAGTGTTATTTGGTGCAATTAAACCCAATCTAATGAATTATTAAAGAAATTAAGAAAATATGAATTTAAATCTGCAGGGAAAGTCATATGCTGCCCACATCAGATTTTTTAGTATGAGAAAGCAATCATTGTAATAAAAACAAAACATTTGTAATGATGAATCAGTAGTTCAGCCAAAAAGTCTCTTTAATATTTATATTGCTTGCAAAATAACATTATAAAATTAAAGCTTCAAATTCTTTCAAAATAGATAAGCACAATACAATGTAAAATACTGTATGTAAAAATATAATCTAATTTAAATATTCGCAATAATATAATAAATACACAAATAATGCAATAACGAAGAGAAAGTGTTGAAATAATTAAATGTGTACAGTATAAGATACACAAAACCTGTACAGATTAAATTTCTCTTTCAGTTTTAGCATAATAAGACCAGAAAATTGCTTTACTAAAAATTACTGGCATCAAAGTATATTTAAAAATAATCATTAACAAGTAAATTTTGCACTTAAAATTAAAAGTTAATATTGCAAATTTTGATTACATAACAACACGTGAAATGCGTGCAAACTATCGGACAAAGCCATTTTTGTAAGCTATACAAACTAAATTGCTCTTCAAATTTTCAGGAAATTATTTCGATGGAAATACAAAAAAAAAACAGTTGCATATGAAATATGGCACATAGAACAATATGTGAAGGCGATAAATTCACAGAAATATTGGAGAGATACGTCTCTGAATATGAATACTATAAAGGAAATTTCACAAATATGGCAAATAAAATTACAAATATAGCACATAGAACAATATGTGAAGGTGATAAATTCACAGAAATCTTGGAGAGATGCGTCTCTGAATATGAATACTATAAAGGAAATTTCACAAATATGGCAAATAAAATTACAAATATGGCACATAGAACAATATGTGAAGGTGATAAATTCACAGAAATCTTGGAGAGATGCGTCTCTGAATATGAATACTATAAAGGAAATTTCACAAATATGGCAAATAAAATTACAAATATGGCACATAGAACAATATGTGAAGGTGATAAATTCACAGAAATCTTGGAGAGATGCGTCTCTGAATATGAATACTATAAAGGAAATTTCACAAATATGGCAAATAAAATTACAAATATAGCACATAGAACAATATGTGAAGGTGATAAATTCACAGAAATCTTGGAGAGATGCGTCTCTGAGTATGAATACTATAAAGGAAATTTCACAAATATGGCAAATAAAATTACAAATAGGGCACATAGAACAATATGTGAAGGTGATAAATTCACAGAAATCTTGGAGAGATGCGTCTCTGAATATGAATACTATAAAGGAAATTTCAAAAATATGGCAAATAAAATTACAAATATGGCACATAGAACAATATGTGAAGGTGATAAATTCACAGAAATCTTGGAGAGATGCGTCTCTGAATATGAATACTATAAAGGAAATTTCACAAATATGGCAAATAAAATTACAAATATGGCACATAGAACAATATGTGAAGGTGATAAATTCACAGAAATCTTGGAGAGATGCGTCTCTGAATATGAATACTATAAAGGAAATTTCACAAATATGGCAAATAAAATTACAAATATAGCACATAGAACAATATGTGAAGGTGATAAATTCACAGAAATCTTGGAGAGATACGTCTCTGAATATGAATACTATAAAGGACATTTCACAAATATGGCAAATAAAATTACAAATATGGCACATAGAACAATATGTGAAGGTGATAAATTCACAGAAATCTTGGAGAGATGCGTCTCTGAATATGAATACTATAAAGGAAATTTCACAAATATGGCAAATAAAATTACAAATATGGCACATAGAACAATATGTGAAGGTGATAAATTCACAGAAATCTTGGAGAGATGCGTCTCTGAATATGAATACTATAAAGGAAATTTCACAAATATGGCAAATAAAATTACAAATATGGCACATAGAACAATATGTGAAGGTGATAAATTCACAGAAATCTTGGAGAGATGAGTCTCTGAATATGAATACTATAAAGGAAATTTCACAAATATGGCAAATAAAATTACAAATATGGCACATAGAACAATATGTGAAGGTGATAAATTCACAGAAATCTTGGAGAGATGCGTCTCTGAATATGAATACTATAAAGGAAATTTCACAAATATGGCAAATAAAATTACAAATATAGCACATAGAACAATATGTGAAGGTGATAAATTCACAGAAATCTTGGAGAGATACGTCTCTGAATATGAATACTATAAAGGAAATTTCACAAATATGGCAAATAAAATTACAAATATGGCACATAGAACAATATGTGAAGGTGATAAATTCACAGAAATCTTGGAGAGATGCGTCTCTGAATATGAATACTATAAAGGAAATTTCACAAATATGGCAAATAAAATTACAAATATGGCACATAGAACAATATGTGAAGGTGATAAATTCACAGAAATCTTGGAGAGATACGTCTCTGAATATGAATACTATAAAGGAAATTTCACAAATATGGCAAATAAATTTATAAATATGGCACATAGAACAATATGTGAAAGTGATAAATTCACAGAAATCCTGGAGAGATACGTCGCTGAATATGAATACTATAAAGGAAATTTCACAAATATGGTAAATATAATTACAAATATGGCACATAGAACAATATGTGAAGGTGATACATTCACAGAAATCTTGGAGAGATGCGTCTCTGAATATGAATACTATAAAGGACATTTCACAAATATGGCAAATAAAATTATAAATAATTATAAAAGATTATATACTAGAAATGTAAATACACGACAAACGTGCAATGCATACCAGTTGAAAGCAACTATGATGGACTGCGTGACAGGCGTGCGAACTACAGTGCTTGTTTAGTTATGAAGCATATGATAGAGGGAGAATTACTTCTCACAATATGAATAACATGACAAAAATTTTATAAATAAACAGTACCATATGAAATATAGCAAATAGGAATATAAATGTTCATTTTGTAATTACATCCCAGAATACGATTCCAACAGTAGAATAGAAAATAAGGCAAATAAAATCATAAATAATTGACTATGTATAAATGATTGACATGTGCACCAAATTGCAAGACTCTATCTCGCATACAAAGGCGTTCTTTATTTATTCGGCAAATCGAATATTTTGGTGTGCAGAACCCCCTAATAAAGAAAACATTGGGAAACTTAAATTGCGCACTTCTTCCTTTCGAACTATCTACACTTACACCAAGTCACTATATCATCCCGAAGCATACTTCGAGGGTAGGTTGAAAATTAATGCACACATGCTTGTAGAGCGCGAACAAAAACAAATAGCAAGATCAGGCAAAAAGTACATTAAATTACAATTCCTGAGTTTCAACATCATATATTAATTTTTTAACATAGTCACAGTTAAGGTTAACACATTTCTCCCAACGTGTAATAAGTTTTTTCATTCCATCACTGAAAAATTCTTCCGACTTTTCTCGAATCCAGGACTTGACAGCTGACTTCACCTCATCGTCCGAGGTGTAATGACTACCCTTGAGGTCTCTCTTGAGTAGAGGAAAAAAATAAAAATCGCAAGGCGCAAGATCGGGGGAATAAGGAGGGTGTGGAATAGGTTCAAACTTCAGGTTTCGCAGAGCCTCTCCAGTTACGCGCGAGGTGTGTGGACGAGCGTTGTCATGTTGCAAGATTATTGACGCCAGGCTGCCTTTAACACGACAAACTCGACGTCGGAGGTGTTTTAGAGTCTGTATGTACTGAGAAGAATTTACCGTTGCCCCTCGTTCCAGAAAATCGGTCACATAAACTCGGTGAGCATCCCAAAACACGGTCAAAAGAAGTTTTTTGAAGATGGTTGTGTTTCCAGGCTCGCAGCCACGAAATTTTATTATCCATCGATTTACAGTAGACCTATCAACAGCATCGTCCCCATAAACAACCTTTAAACGACGACGAATCTCAGTAGGAGTCACTTTTTCAGCAGTTAAAAATTCGATAACAGAAAGCTGTTTAACTCCCGTTGACATAGCACCAGAACACGTCTCCATATTTCCGCTTCTCGAAATACACTGGATGAACGCAACCACAGAATACTATATTATGTTAATCTGTGATCTGATATATGTTATCTGATATCTGTTAATTTGTAATCTGATATATGTTAATCTGTGAACGCAACGACCTTAAGCCTGCGCATGCGCATTAAGGGGGAATGTTACTTCCATATGCCACCTTGCGCGCTTCTGAAAGTCATTTCGTTCGCGCTCTACAAGCATGTGTTGTTGTTGAGACCCAGACCGTCCGACCAACCAGAAAGGTGTAAGGTAACTGAATGGACGGCCGGGAAGTGCCACCCAATTTAGACCGGAACCCAGTGGGGGAGGCATCCACAGGGACCGTACCCTCCTTCCCCTACCACCAACCTCTCGGAAGGACTTACGGACCCACATGTTTAACGTGATCGTACTCCGCATGAACACGGCGGCATTTGTGGTAGCGTGCAAATCTAGCGCGCAAACCACGGGGATACCGCACCCGAGATGGCCAACAGCACGCGGTGTTCCGATGTGGTCACCCGCCAAGTACTAACCGCGCCCGATGCTGCTTCACTTCGGTGATCTAACGAGAACCGGTGTTTTCAGCACGGTACGGCCGTTGGCCCCTACAAGCATGTGTTGTTGTTGTTGAGACCCAGACCGTCCGACCTACCAGAAAGGTGTAAGGTAACTGTATGGACGGCCGGGAAGTGCCTCCCAATTTAGACCGGAACCCAGTGGGGGAGGCATCCACAGGGACCGTACCCTCCTTCCCCTACCACCAACCTCTCGGAAGGACTTACGGACCCACATGTTTAACGTGATCGTACTCCGCATGAACACGGCGGCATTTGTGGCAGCGTGCAAATCTAGCGCGCAAACCACGGGGATACCGCACCCGAGATGGCCAACAGCACGCGGCGTTCCGAGGTGGTCACCCACCAAGTACTAACCGCGCTCGATGCTGCTTCACTTCGGTGATCTAACGAGAACCGGTGTTTTCAGCACGGTACGGCCGTTGGCCCCCTACAAGCATGTGTGAAGTACTTTTATCATTTCCCCTTTCGAATGTTTTTCTGTGGAGCACACCCATAAATGAACATTTATGAAAAACTCTGTTCGTCTTGGTTTTTTTATTAGATGATTGGCCTATATACCAAATATCAAACCTTTATCATATTTAAAAGGAAGCATGCCTCATTTATTCGGAAAATAGAGCATATTGGTGTGAGGCCCCTCCTAAAGTAGCAAATATTGGAAATCTGAAATTGCACACTTTCTTCCTTTTAAACTATATATCCGTACACTAAATTTGAAGTCTTTATATTATCGAGAAACACGTTTCTTTCTATCACTTCACCTTTCGAATGTTTTTCTGTAGAGCATCTACTTAAATGAACATTTTTGATAAACTCTATTCCTCTTGGATTTTTTTATCATATCAAGTTTCTATCACATTTAAAAGGAAGTGTGTCTCATTTATTCGCAAAATAGAACATTTTGGTGCGCTGCACCCCTTAAAGTAGCATATATTGGAAATTGGAAAATGCACAATTTCTTCCTTTCAAACTATCTATCCGTACATTAAATTTGACGTCTCTAACCTATCGCGAAGTCTGCTTTTTCTATCATTTCAAGTTTCGAACATTTTTCTGTGTAGCAACTACTTAAATGAACATTTTTGAAAAACTGCATTAATCTTCGGTTTTTTATCAAATATTTAGCCCATATACAAAATTTCAAGCTTCTCTCAAATTGTGAAGAAGGTGTTTCTCATTTCTTCGTCAAATCGAACATTTACTGTTCGACACTCCCTACAATAGCAAATGTTGGAAAACTGCTATTGGACACTTTCTGCCTTTCCAACTATCTACCCCTACATCAAATTTGAAATATCTAACTCATCGCGAAACATGCTTTTGTCATTTCACCTTTCGAATGCTTTGTGTGGAATACCCACCCCTTTAAATATACGTTTTTGAAAAACCCCTTTCTTCTTGGGTTTTCTATCAGATGATTTGACCATATACCCAATATCAATATTCTATCACGTTTTAAAAGGGGCGACAGTAAAGATTTTGTTGTGAGGCACACCCTAAAGTAAAAAATAATACAAAACTGGAATTGTTCACATTCTTCCCTCCAAACTATCTACCCGTACATCAAGTTTAAAATCTTTATCTCATCCGGAAGCATGTTTTTCTATCAATTCACCTTTCGAACGCTTTTCTGTGGAGTACCCCCTTAAACAAACTTTTTTGAAAATCTATATTCGTTTTGGGTATTTTCATCAAATGATTAGCCCTTATACCAAATTTCAAGCCTCTATCAAATTTTAAAGGAGCCGTTTCTCACTTATTCGGAAAATCGAACATTTTGGTGTCTGGGGACCCCCCTGAGTAGAAAATATTGGAAAGCTGAAATTGCAAATTTTCTTCCTTTCGAATGATTTTCTCATACTCCAAATGTGATGTTTCTATTTCGTCGCAAGGCATGCTTTTCTATCATTTCACTTTTCGAATATTTTGGTGTGGAGCACCCTCTCTACTACATTTTCGGAAAAAACGATTTTTCCAGAGGGTTTTATCGAACGATTGACCTGTGTACCAAATTACAAGTCTCTATCTATTCGAGACGTGCTTAAAAAGCATGACAGACGGACGGACATTTGGCAATTAGTATATAAGACTAGTCGAATACCCCTTAAAAATCAACGGTCTCACAATAAGCAACCCCCGAAAAATATAAACTTCTGAATAATTCGCGTTTCACATTTATTCGGCAAATCGATAATTTGGTTTTGTGCAGAACCCCAAAAGTTGAAAATATTGGCAAACTGAAATTGCTCACTTTCTTCCTTTCAAACTGCCTACTCGTACACCAAATTAAAGCCTCTTATCTCATCCCAAATTGTGCTATTTTGTCATTTCACCTTTCGAACGTTTTTCTGTGGAGCATATCCTTAAATGAACATTTTTGAAAAACTCGAATTTCTCTTGGATTATTTATCAGATGATTGGCCCATATACCAAATATAAAGCCTCTATCACATTTAAAAGGATGTGTGTCTCATCTATTGGGAAAATCGAACATTTTGTTGTACGGCACCCCTTAAAGTAACAAATATTGGAAATTTGAAATTGCACAATTTCTTCCTTTCGAACTATCTACCCATACACTAAATTTGAAGTCTCTGTCCTATCGCGAAGCATGGTTTTTCTATCATTTTAACTTTCGAACATTTTTCTGTGTAGGACCCACTTAAATGAACATTTTTAAAAAACTGTATTCATCTTCGGGTTTTTTTTTCAAATAATTAGCTCATATACCAAATTTCGAAACTCTATCAAATTGTAAAGGAGAAGTTTCTCATTTGTTTTTCAAATCGAACATTTACTGTTCGGCACTCCCTACAATAACAAATGTTGGAAAACTGAAATTGGACACTTCCTTCCTTTCCAACTATCTACCCGTAATTCAAATTTGAAGTCTCTATCCCATCGTGAAGCATGCTTTTTTTGTTACTTCACCTTTCGAATATCTTTGTGTAGAATACCCACCCCCTTAAATATATATATTTGAAAAATTCGATTCTTCTTAAGTTTTCTATCAGATAATTCGATCATATACCGAATATCAAGCCTCAAAAATGAGCGTCATCAAGTTTTAAAAGGGGTGTTTTTCCTTTATTCCGAAAATCGAACATTTTGGTATGCGGCACTCCTTAAAATAGAAAATATTGAAAACCTGAAATCGTGCACTTTCTTCCTTCCAAACAATCTACCAGTACACCAAATTTGAAATATTTGTCTTATCCCGAAGTATGTTTTTTTATCAATTCAACTTTCGAAGATTTTTCTCTATAGTACCCCATTAAAAGAACATTTTTGAAAAACTCTATTCGTCTTCATCAAATGATTAGCCCACATTACAAATTTCAAATCTCTATCAAATTTTATTGGAGCCGTTTATCATTTATTCGGCAAATTGAACATTTCGGTGCCCTGCACCCCTTAAAGTAGCAGATATGGAAAATCTGAAATTGCACACTTTCTTCCTTTCGAACGGTATACCTATACACCAAATTTGAAGTCTCTATCTTATCGTAAAGCATGCATTTCTATCATTCTACTTTTCGAACGTTTTGGTGTGGAGCACCCTCTGTTCCGAACATTTTCGGAAAATACGATTTCTCCTGGGGTTTTTATAGAACGATTGACCCGTGTACCAAATTGCAAGTCTCTATCTATTCGTAAAGTACCTAAAAAAGCATGACAAACAGACAGACACTTAGCAATTAGTATATAATAGCCAAATACCCTCTAAAAATCAACGGCTTTGCAATAAGCATCCTCTGAATAATGTAAAATTTTGAATAATTCTCGTTTCACATTTAATCGGCGAATCGAATCATACCAAATATCTAGCCTCTAACACATGATCATTTATCCTAAATCACATTATCATTTATCCCAAATCACATTATCATTTATCACACTCATTTATCCGGAAAATCGAACATATTGTTGTGCAGCGTCCCCTAAAGCAGTAAATTCGAGATTCTAAAATTTCACACTTTTTTGCTTTCAAACTAACTATCTACCTGTACACCAAATTTGAAGTTCTTATCCTATCGCGAAGTATGTTTTTTCTATTACTTCATCTTTCGAACGTTTTTCTGTGTGGCACAGCCTTAAATGAACATTTTTTAAAAACCGTAATCATCTTGGGCTTTTTTTATTAAATGATTAGACCATATACTAAATTTCAATCCTCTATTAAATTTAAAGGAGACGTTTTCTATTTGTTCTCCTCAAAATCTAATATTTTAGTTAGCAACACCCCCTACAATAGCAAATGATGTAAAAATGAAATTGCACACTTTTTTCCTTTCCAATTATTTACCGGTACACCAAATTTGAAGTTTTTATCCTATCGCGAAGTATGCTTTTTCTATTACTTCATCTTTCGAACGTTTTTCTGTGTAGCACACCCTTAAATGAACATTTTTTAAAAACCGTAATCATCTAAGGCCTTTTTTATTAAATGATTAGCCCATATACTAAATATCAATCCTCTATTAAATTTAAAGGAGATGTTTTCCATTTGTTCTCCTCAAAATCGAATATTTTAGTTAGCAGCGCCCCTACAATAGCAAATATTGTAAAAATAAAATTGCACACTTTCTTCCTTTCCAATTATTTACCCGTCCATCAAATTTGAAGTCCCTATCTCTTCGCGAAGCATGCTTTTTCTATCATTTCACCTTTCGAACGCTTTTGTGTGGAGTACCCACCCCTTAAATGTACATTTTTGAAACACTCCATATTTCCTCTGTTTTCTATCAAATGATTCGCCCATATACCAAATATCAAGCTGTATCACGTTTTAAAAGGAGCGTTTCTCCTTTATTCCGAAAATCGAACATTTTGGTGTGCGGCACCCCTTAAAGTAGAAAATATTGGAAAACTGAAATCGTGCAATTTCTTCCTTCGGAACTATCTACCCGTACACCAAAAAATGAAATCTCTATCTCAGCCCGAAGCATTTTTTTCCATCAATTCATATTTCGAACGTTTTTCGCTGAAGCATCCCCTTTAAACGAACATTTTTTAAAAACTACGTTCATCTTGGGTGTTTTCGTCCATTGATTAACCCATATACTCAAATTTTAAGCCTCTATCGAATTTAAAAGGAGCCGTTTCTCATTTATTCGGCAAATCGAACAATTCGGTGTGCGGTACCCCCTTATGTAGAAAATATTGGAAATCAGAAATTGCACACTTTCTTCATTTCGAGCGATTTACCTATACACCAAATTTGAAATCTCTATCTCATCGCAAAGCATGCTTTTCTATCATTTCACTTTTCGAACATTTTGGTGTAGGGCAAACTCTCTATAGAACATATTCGAAAAATTCGATTTGTCCAGGGGTTTTATCGAACGATCGACCCGTGTACCAAATTTCCAGTCTCTGTCTACTTGGGAAGTGCTTAAAAAAGCGTGACAGTCAGACGGACATTTGGCAATTAGTATATAAAACTAGTCGAATACCCGTTGAAAATCAACGGTCTCACAATAAAAAACACCCTAATAACGTTAACTTTTGAATAAATCGATTTTTCTGTAGTCCTTTTCAAACTGTTCACCCGTGCACCAACTTTCAAATGTCTGTCTCTCTCCAGACTGGGAATTTCTCATTTATTCCGCCAAGTAAACATTCAAGTGTTGCCATCCCTAAATTAGCAAATAATAGAAAGCTGAAATTATATACTTTATTTTTATCTAACGATCTATTCTTGCATCAATTTTATAGTTTCTATCTCATTGCAAAGTATGTTTTGCTATCATTTCACATTTCGAACATTTTGCTGTGGAGTCTCTCCCCTCCACATAAATGTTCAAAACTCGATTTTTCTTAACCTTACGAGTGACCTAATGCATCAAATTTGAAGTCTGTATCTTATTTAAAATAAAGTGTTTCACTGTTATTCCGCAAATAGAACATTTTGATGTGCGGAACCTCTAAAGAAGTAGATAGTGGAAAACAGAAATTGTTTATTTTCTTCCTTTCGAATTATCTACCCTCACACACAATTTATAATATCTGATCATGAAGTATGTTTTCTAGCATGTCACCTTTAGAACGTTTTGGTGTGGAGCACCTCCCCCCTCCCGTTTACCAAACAATTTTGAAAAATTCGATAGTTTCCATGTATTGCATTGAATATGTCCTGTGTAAAACATTTTATGTCTCCATCTCACTTAAAAGAAGGCGTTTATCATTTTTCGGCGAATTGTAGAGTGGCAAACCCTAAAGTAGCAAATATTGAAAAAATAAAATTGCGCACTTTCTTTTTTTCGAACTATGTACCCATACATCAAATTTGATCATCAAGAAGTTTGTTTTTCTATCGTTTCACATTTCGAACGCTTTGATGTGGAGCACCCCCTCCACAGAACATTTATATAAAATTCGATTTTTCCAGAGGGTTTTATTGAACCATTGACCTGCGTACCAAATTGCAAGACTCTATCTCACTTAAAACAGGACTTCTTCATTTATTAGACAAATCGAACATTTTAGCGTACAGCGCCCCTAAAGTACCAATTTATGGAAACTAAAATTGTGCACTTTCTTCTTTTCCAACTATCTACCATTATATCAATCTCTATCTCATCGGGAAGTATGTTTTTTTTATCATTTTACCTTTCGAATGTTTTTGTGTGGAGCACCCACCCCCTTAAATATATTTTTTTTAAAACTCTGTTCTTCTTGGCTTTTTCTTTAAAAGATTGGCTCATTTACCAAATTTCCCGCCCCTATCACATTTTAAAGGATGTGTTTCTCATTTATTTGACAAATCGGACATTTTGGTGTGCAGAACCTCTTAAAGTTGCAAATATTGGAAAACTGAAATTGTACACTTCCTTTCTTCCAAACTATCTATCCGTACACTAAATTTGAAACCTCTATCTCATCCCGAAGCATGTTTTTTTTTATCAATTCACCTTTCGAACGTTTTTGTGGATAGTACCTACCCCTTAAATTGAACATTTTTGAAACACTCCATTCTTCTTGGGTTTTTTATCGGATGGTTGGCCCATATACCAAATATCAAGCCCCTATCCCATTTTAAAGGATGAGTTTTTCATTTATTCTGAAAATCGAACATTTTGATGTGCGGGACCCCCTAAAGTAGAAAATATTGGAAAACTGAAATTGCATACTTTCTTCCTTCCAAACTATCTACCAGTATACGAAATTTGAAATCTCTGTTCCATATCGAAGCATGTTTTTTATCAAATCACTTTTCAAACGTTTTTCTCTGGAGTATCCCTTAAACGAACATTTAAAAAAAATTCTATTTGCCTTGAGTGTTTTCATCAAATGATTAGCCCATATATCACATTTCAAGCCTCTCTCAAACTTTAATAGAGTCGTTTCTGATTTATTCCTCAAATCGAACATTTTAGAGTGCGGCACCCCCTTAAGTAGAAAATATTGGGAATCTGAAATTGCCCACTTTCTCCGATTTACCTATGCATCAAATTTGAAGTCTCTATCTCATTGCAAAGCATGATTTTCTATCATTTCACTTTTCGAAAGTTTTGGCGTAGAGCACCCCCTCCTCCCCCCTCTACAGAACATTTTCGAAAAATTCGATTTTTCCAGCGCTGAGGTTATCGAACGATCGACCCGTGTACCAAATTGCAAGTCTCTATCTATTCGGGAAGTACCTAAAAAAAGCGTGACAGACGGACATATAGACAGACAGACGGACACTTGGCGATTAGTATATATAGACTAGCAAAATACCCGTTGAAAATCAACGGTCTCGCTATAAGCAACCCCTGAATAATGTAAATTTTTGAATAATTCGCGTTTGTTAAAATGTACATTCAGATGTCGTACATGCTAGAAATTTAATAAGTACTGATTATATCTAGTTTACAAAAATATAAAAATTTACATTTCAGGAGGTGTCGATACTCACCAAAATGTTCGAATTGTGGAAAAAAATGAAATTCCAGGTTTATTAAACTAAGGATCTGAAACTTGGTATAAAGGAAAAGCATATGATAACAACAACATGGATAATTGCTGTTTTCAAGCATCTATTATTTTAATGGGTGTTATAGACAAAAATGTTTGAATTTTCAAGTGAATGTCCAACTCTAAGTTTATTGAAGCATGTACCTGAAATTTGGTGCAAAAGTATATAGATCTTATAACTCGCAATAAAGCAAGCATATTGCCGTTTTTAAACATTTATCGTTTTGGGGTGTGTTATAAGTAAAAATGTTCGAATGGTCAAGTAAAAAAAAACACTTCCGATTTATTAAGGTCGGGAGTTGATATTTGGTTAAAAGTTATATCATATGATAAAATTAATATGGATAATTACCGTTTTCAAATATTTAGTACTTTAGGGGTGTCATTAGTAAAAGTTTTCGAATTGTTCAGTAAAAATGTAACTCCTAGTTTATTGAGCTAAAGGCTTAAAATTTGACTCAAAGGAAGATCACATGATAAAATAAACACAAACTCTTGCTATTTTCAAATATTCAAATTTTAGAGGGTGTTATAAGCAAAAATGTTCTAATTTTTGTGTCAGTATTAAACGCCAGGTTTGCTGTGCTAGGGACTTTTGTTCAAAATTAGATCATAGAATAAAACAAACTGGGTAATTGTCGTTTTCAAATATTTATTAGTTTAGGGGTTGTCATAGGCAAAATGTTCGAATTATTGAATGAGAGTAAATAAAAATTTATTAAAGTAAAGACTTAAAATTTAATTAAAGAAGGGAATCATATGATAAAATTAACAAGGACAATTGGTGATTTTAATTATTTATTATTATAGGGGTATCATAGACAAAAATATTCGAATTGTTGGGTGAACAGAAAAATAATGTTCTCAAGTAATTTAGGATATCAAAATATAAATAAGAAAATGAACGTTTGAGAAATTGAACAGAAAAATGAAAGTTTGCTTACTTAGTAAAACCTTGATAAAATGAAATGCTACATTTAATCTCAGACAATTTTCTAGTCTGTATATACTAATTGCCAAGTATTCGTCTGTCTGTCCGTCAGTCTGTCAAGCCTTCTTCAGGCACTTGTCGAATAGATAGAGACTTTTAATTTGGTACCTAAGTGAATAATTCGATAAAACTTCCGTGAAAAATTGAATTTTTCAAAATGTTTATTAGAAAGGGTGCTCTGCACAAAAATGTCCGAAATGCGAAATGCTGAAAAAACATACTCATCGATGAGATAGAGATTTTGAATTTGGTGTAAGGGCAGATAGCTCGAAACAAAAAAGGTGCAAAATTTCATTTATCCTATATTTGCTACTTTAGGGGTGTCCCACATCAAAATATTTGATTTACCGAATATGAGAGAAACAATTGCTTTTAAGCGAGATAAAGAGTTGCTATTTGGTATACGGGTCAATTTCCCGAAAATAAAATCGAATTTTTGAAAAATGTTTATTAAAAGGAATGATCCACAACAAAACGTTCGAAATGCGAAATGATAGTAAAACATACTTAGCGGTAAGACGGGAGCATTGAGTTTCGTGTAAAGGTAGATAGTTTGAAAGGAAGAAAATGTACAATTTCAGTTTTCTCATATTTGCTACTTTAGCATCAAAATGTTCGAATTACTGAATCAGGAATAAAAGCCATCATTAAAGTGAGAGACTTGCAATTTAGTACACAAATCAATCATTCGATAAACCCACCGAGAAAAATCAAATATTTCAAAAATGTTCTGAGAAGGGGATGGGAGGTTCTTAACACAAAAGCGTTCGAGAGGTGAAATGACAGAAACACATACTTCGCGGTGAGTTGGAAACTTAAAATTTGGTGCAAAGAAAAGAAGATATACAGTTTCAGTTTCCCAATATTTGTTACTTTAGGGGTGCCACACACAAAAATGTTCGATTTGCGAATAAGTGAGAACCGCTCTCATTCATCCGAGATAAAAACTTTAAATTTGATACACGGGTTGTTTATTCGATTAATGCCCCGAGAAAAATCAAAATTTTCTAAAGTAAAGTGGTACTCCATACCAAAAGGTTCTAAAGGAGAAATTATAGAAAAACATATTTTGCAACAAGATAAAGACTTTAAATTTGGTTTAATGGTAGATTGTTTGAAAGAAATAAAATGCACAATTTTAGTTTGTTATTGTTTGCTGCTTCAGAGGTGCCCCACACCAAAATGTTCGATTTACCAAATAAATGAGAAACGTCTTTTTTTTTAAATGAAATAGAGATTTGAAATTTGATACACGGGTTAATTGTATGATTAAACCAACGGGGGAAATCAAAATTTTCAAGAATGTTGTTCAGCACAGAGGGATTTCTACACGAAATTTAAATGATAGAAAAATTATTCGAAAATTAAATGATAGAAACATATACTTTGCGATGATATATAGATTTTTAATTTAGTGTAATAGCAGATTGTTCGAAAGAAAGAAATAGTACATTTTCTAATATTTGTTACGTTAATGGTGTTTTTCACTAAAATGCTCTATATACATAATGAATGACAAAAGCCTTCTTTTAAGTGAGGTAGACAGAAAATTTGGCACACGGGTTTAAAATTTGATACGACGCACTGGAAAAATAGTTGTTTCTAAATTTAAATTTGAAAAGAAGGATATGTTTGTTCCACAACAAAGCGTTCGAAATATAAATTAAAAAAAAATCAATTAGATGTGAGATAGATGCTTCAATTTTGGTAACAATTTAGGTTATATGGTGGAAAATAAGAAAAAAGTAACTGTGTTGCAACATTTGGAATTTTGGGGGTGGCGCACACCAAATTGTTCTGTTGGTCGAATAATTGAGAAATGGTAAGTCTGAAGTGAAATAGAGATTTGAAATTTGGTGCACGGGTGAACAGTTTGAAAAGTCTTACTGGAAAAATTTAATCTCTCTATATTAAAAAAAGTAGCCGACGCTGCCACCTCCACTGTTCGACAAATTTCGCGTTTCCCAAGTTTCTCTGTTTCATAACAAAAATCTATAGCATACAAAAATATAAAATTAGACACTATCCATGCGCCAGTTAACACTCAGGAAATCAAGAGCACGTAAAGGCTTTGAGACAAAATCGTCTTTTGTGAGCTGCAGACAGTCGAGTTGCAGAAGTCTGCTCGACACTGCATCTGCTGCAGATTGGGCAAACCTTGCTTTTTCCCTGTGTCGTTTTATCGTTTTATCAACAACTAATTGCCCTACTTTGCTGACCAAATATTGTGGCTTTGTTGGTGAAACTGTGCAGTTTTATCAGCAAAAACAGAGACCAGCTGTAACGTTCTGCAGACCGATTATTCTGATTTTACTTGTGAAACTGTCTTGTTTCATTACAAAAGATAGAAACCAACAATTTTGTTTTCTTGACCGAATGTTCTTACTTTGCTGGTACAAAACAATCTTACATCATCAAAGACAAGAACCAGTTTTCTTGATCAAATGTTCTTACTTTGCTGGTAAAATACTGTATTGTTTCATGAGCATTGCTGGCTGAATTTTCTTACTTTGCTGGTGAAGATGTGCTTCTCCCGAAACATCACAAATTCTTCATCGTTTCTGGTCAAATTCTTCATCGTTTCTGGTCAAATTCTTCATCGATGATTTCTTATGAAATGATTAGCGCATATACCAAATTTCAAGCCTTTGTCAAATTTAAAAGTAGGTGTTTTTCATCTATTAGTCAAATCGAACATTTTGGTGTGTGACACTCCCTAAAGTGGCAAATATTGGAAATGTGAAATTGCACACTTTTTTCTTTCGAGTGATATACCCATATACCAAATTTGAAATCTCTATCTCATCGAAGAGCATTTTTTCTATCATTTCACTTTTTGAACCGTTTGGTATGCGGAATACAAAAAAAATTACAAATATTGTAAATTTTCTATTGCACAATTTCCTTTTTTGAACTAGCTACCTGTACACCATATTTCAAGTTCCCATTCCATCAAGAAGCATATTTTTCTACCATTTTAATTTTCGAACGTTTCCGTGTTGTTGTTGTTGTTGAGACCCAGACCGTCCGACCTACCAGAAAGGTGTAAGGTAACTGTTTGGACGGCCGGGAAGTGCCACCCAATTTGGACCGGAACCCAGTGGGGGAGGCATCCACAGGGACCGTACCCTCCTTCCCCTTCCACCAACCTCTCGGAAGGACTTTCGGACCCACATGTTTAACGTGATCGTACTCCGCATGAACACGGCGGCAGTTTTGGCAGCGGCTGGAATCGAACCCGGGCCTACCGAGTGCAACTCCAGCGCGCTAACCAATGGGCTACCGCGCCCCTGAACGTTTCCGTGTGAAGTAGCTACCCCCTTAAATGAACAAATTTGGAAATCTCTAATCATGTATTTTTTTATCAGATTATTGTCCCATATATTAAATATTAAACGTCTATTACATTTTAAAAAGAGGCGGTTCTCATTTATTCGAAAAATCGAATATTTGGGTTTGCGGCAACCCCAAAAGAAGAAAATACCGGAAAACTAAAATTGTACATACTCTTCCTTTCAAACTATCTACCCGTACACCAAATTTGAAGTCTCTATCCCATCACGAAACCCGGTTTTTCGGCATTTCATCTTTCGAACGTTTTGCTCTGAAGCACCCCATTAAACAAACCTTTTTGAAAAACTCTTTTGTCTTGGATGTTTTCACCAAATTATTAGCCCAAATACCAAATTTCAAGCCTCTATCAAATTTTAAAGCAGACGTTTCTCATTTGTTCGACAAATAGAATATTTTGGTGCGCGGCAACCCCTAAAATAGCAAATATTGAAAATCTGAAATTGCACATTTTCTTCTTTTCGAACGGTTTATACATACACTAAATTAAAAATCTCTGTCTCATCGCAAAGTATGCTTTCCTATCATTTCACATTTCGAACGTATTGGTGTAGAGTCCTCCCTCTACAGCACATTTTTGAAAAATTTGATTTTTCCAGGGAGTTTTATCGAACGATCGAATCGTGTACCAAATTGCAAATCTCTATCTATACTGCTTGTCATTAAAATTGCTACACCAGGAAGAAAAGCAAATAGCAGAATTTTATTTATTGTACATATACAGTATAATGGAAGGAAAACATGATTAAATTTGCAGGTGGTTTGGGCTACACAGCATGCAGAATTCAGTACACAGAGCTGCCAACTCTGGCAGCAACAACTGCTGTAATCCGGCTGGGCATCGGGTCGAATTGAGCTTAGATGACAGACTGGATGACTTGGTACGTCATTCCATGCAGCTTCAATTCTATACCAGAGTTCATCAACCGTAGTGTCTGGCGCGTGATGGCGTGCCAGTCTCTCGGCAGCCCATGACCAGATGTTCTCAATGGGTGACAGATCTAGAGAACGTGCTGGCCAGGGCAACAGTCGAACACCCTCTGCTTCGAGGAATTCAGCACAGCGACTAATAATGCATATCCTCCGAAATTCATTATAAAAATTATCAACTCAGTGTATCAACTTCCACTCGATAACATCCAAGTCAACTTTCCCAATTATAGTGGCTAAATAATATGGAGACAAAAGAAAAATATTATAATTATTTATTAATTATATAATGAAATAAAAATGAATAATAATAGAAGACACTAAAAAAATTAGAAAAAATAAAAATCGGAAAATAAGATACATTAACATTAATGTTTTGAATTTTATTTTTGCTAAAAATTGCAACTTTACCCAGTTTGATACTACGATTTGAGCGCATTTATAATGGTGTATAGTGACATTCTCGTTTATCTATTTCTTCTTTGATTCACTTGTTTAGTGGAAATTTTCATCTATGTTCCATGTTCATGTTCTGTTTTGCTTCTATGGGTAATTGTCCTGTCTCCGGCTCTGACTCACTGGGGCGGGTCTGGGAGGGTCGCTGTGATCGTATGTTCTGCCTCCTAGGTTGTATTTCGTCATGTTCATTCCGGTGCTTCTCGATATTTTTCATACTATTCCTGTTGACCGTACTTATACGTGGTAAAAAAAGAAGGGTTCCTGCCTCATGGTAATAATAGCTTTCCTAATTTTTCTTCTCTTCAATTTTTCATCTTTTGGTGCCTGTAGTCCAAGTTTGGGCATTTATAGTAATGTACTATTGCCCAATCTAAAACAGAGATTTGTTTGAGTTAATTAGAATTAAATTATCAGAACTGAAGATGAATTTAATTCTGGCTAATCTTCGAATTTGGGCCTGTGCTATTCTTTTCTCTTATTGGCATTATGGCCGTAGTTTTGCTCCTATGGTGATGTTAATATTTCACGATTACTTGAATTGATTATTTTTATTATTACATTTTTCTGATATATATATATATATATATATATATATATATATATATATAAATAAAAAATGAAAGATTTTAATCGTAAATTATGCATAAACTACTGTATGAACAAAAAAAACCATCTCTAGCATATCTGTTACAAATGAGTAACTATAGACCAGGACTAAGGATAAAAAAAGAAGGTCACATATCACTACAATGGAAAGGGGGATGAGAAGAATATTAGGATACAAAATTCACAATTAAAAGTGTATAAATATAAATAAAAATAAAAAGAAAACACGGCAAAAATGAGAAAAGGCAATAATAATTAGCTCAAGATAAAAGATTAAGACATAGAGAACAATCAATTGAAACTACACAAAAAATGGCGGTAATTCGAAATTGCATTCTCATCAGGACAGCCATACATTTCGAATTAAAACCGATAGAATAGCCAGTTTCTGTCAATGGCGATAGTATTTAACTATAGACACCATTGGAACTGTCTACTGGCTAGTGGAAGGAGAAAAATAAATCAATTGAATTACAAATCAGAAAATTAATACCTCCTCGAACAGAAATATGAACTCAGAAGCTTAGTTACCACGTGTAAGTGAAAGAAGCGACTGAGCATTTCACCTCACTTTGTCAATGCGAGTGGGCACCGGAATGAATACATTTGAACGATACATGATATGTATGGAGACTTTCAAAAATAGTAATCAGTATAGGACTCAGGACAAGTGGAATATAGTCATTCGAAAATAGTAAACAGTAATAGACTAAGGTTAAGTGGTAAGTTAGGTGATAAGAATTGGTGAATTCTCAAAAATGAGTTATCCAATCAAAGATAAATAATGCATGTGGAAAAATATTACGTGGTATATTTGAAATTATTAATATTATTTACAAATACTTCCGGATATTGGTAATTTTGACAAATGTGTTTAAGATTATTGATGTGGAGAAAGTGAAACCGAGGATCAGAAAGTCGATGTATTCGAAAGAGCTGGTTTAAAATGATGTTTCTAAACAATTGAATAGAATTACAAGATTGGTATGATAGCAGCTTTATGATAGTGAAGTTGTAAGAATCTTTTTTATCATATAGATTGGTGATTACATGATTATGGAGGGTATCTATATTTAGGTCTAAAAAGTTTACAGTTTGACTAACGCTAATCTCATTAGGAATTAATTCTAGGTTAGATGGGTAAAAATCAATATTAATTGGTTCGGAATCATTAATGATAATACAAATTAAGTCGTCAACATATCTATATATAATATATGAATTAGAGTTAAAATGACATTCATAATAATAAAGATATAAGTTAGCGAGTTAGCGAGTATACTACTACTACAGCCACCTTGTGGTAGACCAGATGTTTGTAAATAAATGTTATCACCTTGGATAATATAATTGTTGTATAACACAAAGTGCAAGAGCATAGGAAAGTTTTTGACATTAAATGTAACATTATTGGAAGATAGAAAGTCATGATAAAGAGAGATAATAACTTTATATAAATCTTTAATGACAATATTATTAAATAGGTCTTTAAAACCAAAGGTATGCAAACCAAAAATGTGTGGAAGCTTGCTAAGGTGATTTACTAAATCAAAACTATTGTTTAAAATGAAATATCCTGAATTCCTAAATTTAAGAGATTCATTAATTCTATTTAAACAGTTAAGCAAAAACTTACTAGCTGTAGTGGTAAAAGTATTATGTCCACAAGTGACTGTTCTAAAACTGAGAGGTGATTTATGGAATTTAGGAACCAAAGTAACATAAGGAAATTTAAAAAACTTACAATTAATATTTAATTGTGTATATAATTTTAGCATTTTAGTTTTGATTTTGATAGACTGATTATTAATGGGTTTAAAAATGTGATTACTTTTTAAGTAATTCTGTAACAGAGAAACATAATATTTTTTACAAATGATGGCATAATTATTAGAAGCTTTATCTACATAAGTTATGACAAAATGTTGTTGTAGTTCTTTAATAGCAGAAAGGAGTTGTTTATAAGGATACCTAGGCTTCGTTAATTTAATGTTTATAATAACATTTTTAAGTAGATGTAAGGTAGTATACTTCCATAGATGGAATGCTTCAATAGGAATGGAATGTGAACAAGCAAGTTGATATATGAATTTATCAAAATCAAAAGATATAGACTGAAGAAGTTGTTTAGGGTGATGGCAGAATGGAATGCGAAATTTAGACCCTTTATTCATAATATCCCTAAGTATATCATCCTGAACTATACTGAGATCCCCAGTAATAATGTGTCCATGAGAGGAGTTGACATAAGGGGCAAGATTTTTATTGCTGCATACACATGGTGTAAGGTCATCGGAGTTTAATGTCTTGGAAACTTCATTGTAATTGTAAATAGTTCTACCAATTAGTAAATTATATTTGAATGAGTTTTGTATTTTGATTTCTTTTACTAGTAACAAGTGCTGATGTTTTGCAAATAAATTATTGAAGTCAAGAGAATTAAGAATAGGGTGTTTAAAAGAAATTACACAGTAAGCTATTTTAGTATGTGGATTTGGTGAATGGAGAAGGTGGTAATTTAAGAAATTTGTACGTGAAATAAGCAAATCATAAAATAAATGTTTAAAATGCTCATGAGTTAATTTTAATTTTAAAAAATTAGTATAAACAATACTTAATTTGCATTTTCTGACTTTATATAACCAAGTTCTAACAGGTAGAAAATTGAAAGTTTGAGAATAATTATATTGTAATTTCAAAATGTCTGCATTGTAATCAATAGTTTTACTTAAGTAACTTTTTCCTTTGCACGCTTATATCGCTTTTTACTAGGAGTTGATGACTTTGAATATTGAAAAAGATGTTTATATACTGAAGATTTATTAGAATTGTATTCAAAACTATTGTTAACTACATTATTATTATTATAAACTTGATTTAAGCCATATCAGAAGAGAGTTTTATATTTTTTAATGTAATAATTTTCATATACTAATCTATCAGTGAGTGAAATTTTAATATCTAAAATATGAAGGGATACATTTTTAAATCCGTGTGTAGCAAAGTGCTGATATTCAAATTGATTTTTAGTAGGGAGATCATTAAAGACTTTATGGTCAAATTTTTTAATATGATCCCTGTGGACATTCATTCTCAGATGTAAAGGGTTGCTGGTTTGGCCAATATAGGATAAGTTACAAATAGTACAATTAAGTTTGTATATGCAATTAAACTTTGCAGAATTTTTGTGAAGTGGAATTATTATTAATTTGTGATGGGTCAGCATAGGGACAAGTTTTGCACCTAAGATTATTGCATATAATGTAATATTTGACTTGAATAGTCCGAGGCAGATACAATTTAAGTTATAAAAATCTATTTTATTCAATGCCATTAGGAATAAATATAATTACATGTTCTGGACGACTCCTGATTGTCGGCCAGTTAGTTCTCACCAAATCTGTGTGCCGTCTGCGTAGTTTTTCACAAGTGCAAAATACATTTTCATCCGAGGGAGAGGGAATACATGAGGCATGCGACTGCTATCTTAGCGGTTTAGGCTTTAAAAATGTGATTGGGAATGCAGTTTCAATGAGAACGTTTACATAGGGTTAAGTTTAGTGACCATATATGGTACGATCGAGGAAACGAAGAAGTGTCTGCAGACTGGCATAGGATAAAATTTAATCTAATTGCAATATGTTCTGGACATGATATAGGAATTTGGAATAATAAAATAATTGCGAAGGAAAAGGACGCGTTATTGGGAAAGGCTTAAAATTTATATATCATATCCCCCTCCAAAACAAAAGGCTTAGGCACAGACACACTTCATGCTCAAGGCTTTTCAAAGTATAGCATTTCAATATAAAATTAAAAGAAAAATCAAAAGTAAAATTTATAATATAAAAGCAATACAAATATAAATATTTACAAACCTGTTTTCCAATTTTACAACTGAATTATGAAGACTTCCCATACGCATAATTATTTTAATAGACAACTGACATAGTATAAAAATAGTTCCATGAATTAGTATTTTATTCTGTGTGTGATGAATTAGTTTATGTTAAAAAAAATGTAGAATACCTTGATCAGGGGAACTCGCACACACCATTCACTCTTCTCACAGTGTTATGAAGTTTGTGTTTATATTTATGTTGATATGTCTGATCCCATAAATTAATAAAATGCCTAATAATAACACAATTTTCAAGAAATTTAACAATTCAATATTAATTCCAAGGTTATATGTGATTACATATGATTTTAAAATACTTAAATGAATTTACATATGCACTTCATACAATATCCTACAATGTTTTTAAATAGAAGTTCAAAATTTCACTGAATAACGTATTTACTTTAGATTCCATTTGTTAACTGAATATAATACTTTTATACAATATTAAGTGTATTGATACCAAGTTTAAAGCATCCTCATAATAACTCCAAATGGTTTCGTCATTTTCATTCATTTTATAAATCCAGAAGACCAGATAGACTTAATATACTTTTATAAATCCAGATAGACTTCTCGTTCCAATTGAAATAAATAATTACACTTCAAACATAACACTTAATGAAATAATATTTAAAATTTTTCAATGAATATAAAATAAGTATTTGTTTACAATCTCAGTATTTATTTACAAAACAGTACTTTCAATTCAATATTATAAAATATGTACACTGTAATATTTATCTATATGAAAATTCTTATTTTAACTCTCACTTCAATCCTTAACTCATTAAAAAAAAAGGGCGCGAGAATTGCACTCGGTAGGCCCGGGTTCGATTCCCGCCATTGACGGGGAGTACGATCACGTTAAACATATGGGTCCGTAAGTCCTTCCGAGAGGTTGGTGGTAGGGGAAGCAGGGTACGGTCCCTGTGGTTGCCTCCCCCACTGGGTTCCGGTCTAAATTGGGTGAATAAAAAGAAAGTTATGGAGATTGTCGCAGAGGGCGCGGTTGTCCAGTGGTTAGCGTACGGGGATTTCACTCGGTAGGCGCGGGTTCGATTCCCGCCACTGCCAAAACTGCTGCCGTGTTCACGCGGAGTACGATCACGTTAAACATGTGGGTCTGTAAGGCCGGATTCAGACTGATCCGTTCGTACGTTGCCCATCCGTTGGGAGCTGTACGTCAACCAATCACAGGCTCGAACGCACGACCGTGCGTTCATCCGTTGAACATGGTTCAAGTTCATGTTTAACGGATGCGTTGGTCACGTGATGCGTTACCTTCTGAAAAGACACCAATGAAAAGGCTTCTCTTGATAAACAAGATGGCCGTCACTTCGATCACAGGATTTCCAAATGCAACAATGATTTCGGATATACAGCAGACTATATGAAAAATATTCTGATTGGTGAGTTATTATTTGTTTATTTAAAAGAAACATGGGAAGTTTACTCTTAAATCTATGCCAGTTTGACGATCATTAGATAAATTACTTGTGTGATCACTTGTTCATTTGAACGTGTGGTCATAAAATTTTATTTTAATGTATACCGACGTTGCCTACGTGATAATAATGTATATTACGTAGGCAACGATACCGATCGCCTAATTTACTAATTTGGAACTGTACAATGACCCGACTTGATCCAATTTAAAAATGTGATTAAAGTAATCTCCCCCACATCTAATGTTCAATGTAAACTAGTACGCTCTCAATGAATGGATATTTGAGTAAAATTCATCTTAAATAATAAAAGGCAATGTCTGTGTGTGTGTCTGTGTGTCTGTCTGTCTTATACACTATACGTTTCGCGACCGCGCGTCGGAGAGCTACGAAATTTTGCAATCGGAGACCCTGGGGGGTGAGAAGGGGACACGTGAAAACCGATTTTTAAAATTTTAATTATTTTTTTTGTTATTTAATGTTTTATGCGATTTCGACCGTTTTTTGACCTTTTTGCTCTTTTTTCTCCACGATCCGGACATCGTAGAAAAAAACAAATCACACCATCGGAAAGAGCAGAGAATTTCGAGTAAAAATATATCAATTTCAACTCTCAATTTCGATTTCTAATATTTTTTAAAGATTTTAAAACAAAAGTCACTTTTGGCTCAAAAAAACGATTTTTGGTTTTTAAATTCTCGCATAGTGAAAAGTACTCATAATTTCGACTAATAATTTACATTTTTAGAAAGCTGAAATATCTGGCATTCTTACAAGTCTAATTTGGTCCAGAAATAATGAAAATTGCCTTCAGGATCGCAATTTTAAAGACGCCATGATTTTAAATTTGTCGGCTACCGGCTCAGTTCTTCAACGGCATTTTCCGCCCATCCGCAGTAGTTTCTTCCCCGTCTCCATGGAGACCGCGCTTTCGGTTTTAAATGAATTACGAGCATAAGTGTTGTATACATCGGGCGAAATTATTATATTTATATGATATTTTAAATGGATATTTTAAATAATTTAAATGATTGAATTATGGTGGTTTGAATTGTGGTGATGTATTTGAAATTATTATATTTATGGATTGGTGGAACGATATGGATGATTTTTTTTATTTTAAATGGATATTTTAATTTATGGATATTTTAATTTATAGATATTTTAAATGGATATTTTAATTTTATGGCTATTTGAAATGATGGAACGATGGAACGAGGATGGTGGAATTAAGAGCCTAGCATATGGTCATTATAAATTTAAATTAGCGCGCGGGAAGTTAGCGCGCGAGAATTGCACTCGGTAGGCCTGGGTTCGATTCCCGCCACTGATGCGGAGTACGATCACCTTAAACATATGGGTCGATAATTCCTTCCGAGAGGTTGGTGGCAGGGAAAGGAGGGTACGGTCTCTGTGGATGCCTCCCCCACTGGGTCCTGGTCCAAATTGGGTGAATAAAAAGAAAGTTATGGAGATTGTCGCGGAGGGCGCGGTAGCCCAGTGGTTAGCGTGCGGGAATTTCACTCGGTAGGCCCGGGTTCGATTCCCTCCACTGACAAAACTGCTGCCGTGTTCACGCGGAGTACGATCACGTTAAACATGTGGGTCCGTAAGTCCTTCCGAGAGGTTGGTGGTAGAGGAAGGAGGGTACGGACCCTGTGGATGACTTTCCCACTGGGTTCCGGTCTAAATTGGGTGAATAAAAAGAAGGTTATGGAGATTGTCGCGGAGGGCGCGGTAGCCCAGTGGTTGGCGCGCGGGATTTGCACTAGGTAGGTCGGGATTCGATTCCCGCCATTGCCAAAACTGCCGCCGTGTTCAGGCGGAGTACGATCACGTTAAACATGCGGGACCGTAAGTCCTTCCGAGAGGTTGGTGGTAGGGGAAGGAGGGTACGGTCCCTGTGGATGCCTCCCCCACTGAGTTCCTGTCTAAATTGGGTGGCACTTCCTGGCCCTCCAAACAGTTACCTTACACTTTACTGGTAGGTCGCGCCAGCGAGTGTGCCACGGTTAGAATTGCCACGGTCAGAATTTTCAAGGGTAGCGAACAGGCTGGTCGCCAAAGGCGGCTAGTTGTAAATATTTTATAGAAACATAGCATTTAATCGCACTCAGTTATTCATCATGACCAAACCAAATATTCACCATACCAAATATGTCTATCCCTTCCGGACTTTATCGGTATTTCAAGTTTTGCGATGTCATACTTTTTCACATAGTTAAGAAATCTGTCAGGATGTGAAGTATGTGATGCTATTTATAAATTGTTGAAATTCACTTTAGATATAACAGTTTTTCAATAAATTATAATTAAATCCGAAAATAATGATTTAAATAATTATTTGTATAATGTGTTTAGTATGTTTTTGAGTCCTAAGTATAATGTGTGTTGTTTTTAAGCATTCCATATTCTGTATCCTTATGTGAATAAAGTAAACAACCCAAACCATATTTTGTTGCAGACTTCACATATAGCATATTTGTTATGTGGCATGCAAATTTGGGAATCTTATACACTTTTGTAATTTTTTTTATTGTACAATTTATTTTGGCATTTATATTAGCATTTATCAACTTCAACACAGGGTCCTCGTCCTGGCTATGAATGTTCTGATAATATATACTATTGAGACTACTTAACAAGAAAGTGAAATATTGGTTAACACGATATGCAGGCTGTACCAATATATTTGTTTATGTCATGCAAAATAATAGTTAAGATGCAGTGGTGAATTTATATACTGACGAATGCCAGGGACCTCGCTTCAGAGGAGAGCCTCATTTTGAACGAAAAATAAAAGTAAAATATCTTTAAGAAAAAAAAAAATTTCTTAAAGATTTTTAATAGTGAAGAAGGAAATAAGGACGAACTCGAAAATGAATCCCAAAAAGTGGATTTAAAGTGTTTGTATTCGTATCTATGTGGAGAAAACATAATTCAAGCATTTCCAAATGTTGAAATAGTACTTCATACTTATCTGCGTTTGATGATCTCCAACGCTAGTGGGGAAAGGTCATTCTCTAAATTAAAACTAATCAGAAACAACTTAAGAAGCGTAATGACTGAAAAGAGGTCATCAAATCATTTGTCAATTCTTAGCATTGAAAACGACCTTGTTAAAACGTTAGATTTTACTTATTGATACTTTGTTGCATCAAAAGCCAGAAAATGTCCAATTTAAAGTATCATAAAAAGTTTTAACTCTTTTCTTAGTATTGTGCTGTAATATCAATATTTACCGCACAGTTTAACAAATAAAAATGTATAATATTTAAACACTTGTATCGTTTAATATTTTCATAAAATATTATTATTCTCATCTTAATTTAATTTCTGTTCAAACTTTTGGGTGCAAATATTTCAAGTATGTTTATTAGATGAAAAAAAAAAGCGTAGCAGGATTTGTATAGAACGAGATTCAACGTGTTTATTTTTAAGTACTTTTTTTTTCTAAACTGGCTTTTAGAGTATGTGTGTGGGGGGGGGAGGGGGGCTCTTCGGAAAAGATTGCCGGGGCCACATTCTCCCATGATTCGCCACTGTTAATATGAAATGTATGTTCTCTTTTATCCAGTGCCAATGCACTTCTGTGTAACAGGCAGTTTGTACTTACTCGCATTTTATGTGTAAATCCCAGAGATCTTGAAAATAGTGACTTGCAGATTTTGCAATTGTAAATCAATATTTGTGTAACAACATTTTGTCCATTACATCTGTAAGCAACATCTTAATCGCTGATATGTTATGTATGTATTTATGTTAATTTACATAATTGTCTATAAATTTTATTGTAATTATTAGTTTTTTTTTTTTTTTTTTTTTTTTCCAAGAAAAAAAAATGCCAAAAGAGTTAAAAGCACAGCTATTATATTTATATAATACTGGTATGTGAAAAAACTTTTGGCGAGTAATCACTGAGCTAAAATTTCTGAATTATTCACTCGTTATTAGTAGAATTTTATAGCTTATTATGTGCAGCATTACAATTAGATTTGTTATATTTTCATTTTGCTAACTTGTTCGAATACAGAAGAAATCTATTTAGCAATATTCTTCAAGGTTCGTGTGGTATTGGTATTCAAGTTCAAGTCTGATATTTATTACCATGAATATTTATCTACAGCTAGATACCATAATTTAAAAATAGTCATTCTAATAGTTGAGGACAAGCAGTTTTGATGTGCTTTTTTTTACCAAGGGTTATAAAGTGATACTAATTCTGATTTAATTTGTTACAGGAATTTAAAGTGTCTAGAAAGATATATTTCTTGAAGGACTGAAAAATCTACAGCTGGTGCACACATCCTCTGCTCTGATCCCTTAAGATTGTGAAGAAGTTAAGGTATGTTTTTGTCACATTAATTTCAGTGCTTGACATTTACTATTCCTAGTTAATATACTGTAAATTAGAAATTCCTTAATTGGTGATTAAAAAGTGTAAAGTGGATGAATTTAAGTAAACATTAGATATTGCTGTGCTGTTAAAAGTTAAATACTTGTATATAGAACTTTGTGGGGTAAACTGTTCCATATTTATAATATATGCTAAGTAAGTTTTTATAATGACAAACACATCTAATATATAAATACAATCTTGCTGTAGTCATTTTAATTCATAATCTGCAATTTGAATCCTCGTGATTTGTTTATCAGTCTCTAACACACACATGTGGATTAGTCATTTCATTTTCAAGGACTTTCCAATGATCATTCGGAAACACCTGACCTGTGCATGCAAGCAGCTCACTGAGTAAAGAAATATTATCAAAAAATTAAATTTAACATTTTTAAAATTAAAGTTTTGAAAATTAAAATTTTCATTTTCATTACAATAATCAATCTGGTCAACTAAAATTTCTTAGAATAAATGCTAATTTTATTCTGATTTCCAGTTTTATATAAGCAAGCTAAACAATTTGAAATCAACTGTAAAAGTTACTGGTTTTAGATTTAAATTGTATCTTGTGAAAATAACCTGTTTCAAATTAAATTATAACTATCGTGAAAAGGATCAAATTGAATTTAAACTGCATTCATTGTAGGACCAATTTTAATATGATTCATATATTGCACATGTAATACATAACCCATTTGTCTTAAAAAGTTACTGCTAGCTTGGGACACCACCACAGTATGCATCAACATATCAAGTACATTTATTGCCCACGCAGAAGGTGTTTATTTAGGACATAAGCAGGCTATGATGCCAAGTAGTAGCACATGCCACACTGTAGCAGGCATATATTTTTAATATGCATAAGCTGCATTTTAATATTTTCTTTGTTAGCACAGCCTATTCCCCTGAATAGTGGGTGCATGTATTTAGTTTGCATAGGTCACATTTTATTTTTAGGTAGTGTAGTATAGCAACTTATATCTAGATAAAATAGTGCTCACATATTATTTGTTTATAAAAGTTATTGCTAAAATAGTGACTGTTATAGATAACAATTTTTAATTTTTCAATTCATTAGTTTTTTAATTGGTAAACATTTAATGATTTTTTAAAACTATTTTAACTAATGAAAGAATTTAGTATTCCAAGATAAAATTACTTTTATATAGTTTAATTTATGAGTCAGAGTCGGTATATTTTTACTAACTCCGACTGCACAGCCCTGAGTGTTCCCAATGATCAGTTTGTAAACATATGATGAAAATATTGCATAAAAGGAAGAATGGCTAATGACCATTATATATATAGAAACATGACATGTGAAATATGCCATGCTAATGGGGATTAAGATTTAGCAACTTGTTGGCACTAAAGTTAAAGCTTCATATCATTCCAATATTTTAGAAGCATTTTCATTGTCCATGAAATATTATTTTTTGAAAATGTTTCATATAAGCTAAGATAGCTACACTATTTTCAATCTGCTTCTCCTGTATAAAAGTCATATTTGGTTGTAGAAAATTGCATTTTTGTATAACTAGCTGACAGCCAGTGGTTACTTTTTTTTATCAGGTACGACTAACGATAGAATTGAAAGCCTCACTTTTATGATCAAAATCTACTGCTTTATGGTATACATTAATCCAAATGCAGAAATTTCAAATAGAATTTTAAAGTTAAAAAAAAAGTATTCACAACAAAAAACAAATGAAGACATGGGTTGCCCATGTGTGATTTATGTCAGGCCTTTGTTGATATTCTATTCATTTAATTTTGTAAAATAGTTGAAAATGATATTTCTTTAAAACTATACATTTTATTTTTTACAGGTTTTTCTGAATTCAAGTATGGACTAGAAAAGTTAAAGAAAGTTTGACTGGATCTAGTTTTGTTTTAAAAAAATATTCATATTTGTTGAACATAATCTGTTATAAAATATTTTATTTCTTATATCTAAAAATTTTATCTGTATACTTCTGAAAAATAAACAAATTAAATTTATGTATTTGATTTTATTGTTAATTAGTATGTTTTGAATTTATCCATTGGGATTTAATGTTGGAACAAAAATATCGTAAGTATTTAGTTCTTACTCCAAAAGGGTACATGAGTAATTATGATGCAAATTTTTTCGGAGGGGTGTGCTGGCCCCAATATGTGTTCTGTCTGGTGAAAAATATTGAATAAGACAAGTCCAATATTCAGCTTCACTGTTCTTATTAAAATGTTCTCTGTAGAAGCGAAGCTGAATATTAGACTCGTTTTTAACTATCTTATAACAATGGCTATTCATATTACCATTGTTGTAAGCAAACTGTCACCTAACTAAAAGGGCTTGCAGATATTTAAAATATGGAAACTAATATGGTTACACATAAACGAAGAAATATCTCTATGATAAAAATATTTATCAGACTGCTGTAAGACCCAATAAGTTCAACACTTTTCTGTATAGAGGGAAAATATTTTAGCAATGGGCAGTTGATCAACAAATTTGGAATTCTAATTCAGATATGTTTTCAAAACTGGATTCGCAGTTAGTTATATTGGATTTCAGTTTAGATTCAAATGTGGATTTCGGTTAATTTGCTAAAAAAAAAAAATTAACTAAATATGTGGAAATACTGAATATACTGAATAATAATAAAATATTTTAGCAATATTTTAGCAATGGGCAGTTAATCAACAAATTTGGAATTCTAATTCAGATATGTTTTCAAAACTGGATTCGCAGTTAGTTATATTGGATTTTAGTTTAGATTCAAATGTGGATTTCGGTTAATTTGCTAAAAAAAAAAATTACTAAATATGTGGAAATACTAAATATACTGAAATATTCTATTAGATTTATTATAAGAAACATCTGTTCTTCATTTCCATTCAATTAATGTTAATGCATTACTAAAAAATAATTATTTTTCTCCTTTAATGATAATTCATTTCTTCATTTTCTTTTTTCATTATTCAGTATTTTTCTGGTTTGAGTGGAAGTAAAAACAATATCTGAAAAAATTTATACAAGCACATCTTGCATCATTGATTTTCAATGGTTATAAGCTAGTTTTATTATATTGATGTAAAAAATATAACATTACAGGTTTGAAAGTTGAAAAAGCATTATTAAAATCATATTAATAAAATCAAAATGTGTTTTTGTGAGCATGTCAACTACTGAACTCAGCTTTGAAATTTTAAATGTAAAAATTATCACAACTCAAATTCTAACAAAATGAGCACATTTTATTTTTTTAACTAAATGTTAATTCTGGAAGTCCAATTGGATTAATTTTTTTTTATTGTTAAATATAATTTGCATATTATTTTGATGGTTTGATGTCGATGTGAAAAACAAAACTGGCGAAGTAGCCACAAAGAGGAACTACTGAGAAAACCTATAAGATGGCCTGATGGAGCTGTACAATCAATGATGTGAATTTCATTTATATTTATAAATACTATTTATTTAATTAAACTATATATATATATATATATTGATATTGCAACAAACAGCTTGTTACCAGCTGCTATATGCTCTTGGCTAGTCTGGGTTTTCAACAAGCCTGTTTTGATTGCTCTCAAACCAACATAATTTTAAAATACACGACAATGTGGATTATTCCTTTTATCTATATTGTATTCTCCATGAAGTAATGTGAAATACTCCGTAAAATCCTACTTGAAATTGAGTGAGGTTATCAAACATTTTTGCTATTGGCTGGTATTATAAAGTTGTTGGCCTGAAAGCATTCTAAACTGATTAAAAAAATAGAAAAAAAAGAAAAATTATAAATGCAAGTGGAAATGTTAAAAGTTCCAATATTATGGGAAAATAGTTTTATTTATAAAGGTAAGCTGATTTTACTGCTAAAATATATCGGAAAGCTTAATGGTGCTTTTTTGGCAATTTTTATCACTCAGATTTCTTTCTTTTTACTTTGACGAATATGTTAGGTAAAAATATATATTATAAGAAAGAAGTTACTGCAATCTTTTTAAAATGTCAATTTCTTCTTCCATAAACTTCAGCTTACCAAATTTAATCTGTTAAAGCAATTTAATATTTCAAAGATCGAATAATGATAAGAAGTGAAAAGAATTTGTAGTAATGTGCATTGTTTTATTGAAGATATTAGCTAGGAAGAGCATTGGTTTATGTGAGAGAAATAAGCATTTGTCTTGTCAGATTATATTTATACTTCACACAAAATGCTGACCTCTGGTTTAATAATTTTTTAGCACTATTCTCATTAACTATGAGTCAGTTGTTTATTAATCATATTTGTCTATTTCAATATTTGCTGACAGTTGCAGAATATAATTGTGAAGTCAGTTAAAGCTAAATCATGTTAATATTTGATTGTTCCACATCAGAAAACAGGATTAGCTTAAGTTGGATTAGATATGAAATTAATTTACTGCTTAAAAAAGTAGATTAAATTTGTGTTTGGATAATACTTGTCACCATCTAAGTAGTAAAACTTAAAATACCAAGAAAGTCTAGGTATTTTGTAAATAGTAATACCTTGGTAGCCAAACAATACTTTAACAAACACTGATGAATATACAAAAGACACAAAATATAATGTAAAAAAAATATGCATAGCAGAATGGGCACGAAATTGTCATTAAGAAGCACCCCAAATTTGCAAAATGGTAAATCTACTAACATATGCACTAAAACCCCGGAGTAGTGCATAAGGTTCATGAAGTCTATTAGCCAAAAATTATAAAATTTGGAAAGCAAAATAACATTTATATTTAAGGTAAATATTGTTCAACTTTACTTCTAAAAATGTAACATATCTGGTAAAGATCTCATAAACTAGGTGATTTTTCACAGCCAACATACTATTAAAAATCTAAGTTCTTTTATAAGAAAATGAATGGAAATTCAAAAGATTTTATTTTTACAATTATATATATATAAACCCAAGGCTGTTTATTTAAATTTATTCTGAAGATGCAATAGATGCTAATATATCAATCCTCAATTGTTGGTAAATTGGTGTATTTCGAAATTACTAAATAATTAAGATTTTTGCATTATTGGAGGAGAGAGACTTCCACAAATAAATAATCTCATAAATATATTAAACGAGAATTGTGGTCAAAAATACACGGTAAATACAAATAAGCTCAATTCAAGAATTTACCAAAATAGGATTTCATTTGAAAAATCCCTAAATAGAGAATTTGAAGAAACAGATTTACATATATGCTGGGATATGGCCATATCCCAGAAAATATGAGATTGTATCCTTCACCCGGCCCGGGGGAGCGGACACCACTCGAACGGCAAGCCCGATACTTCCAGTAATTTATTTAAGCTGGAGAAGACATGAAATATTCACAAGGGGAACTGAAATACGAAGCCCTCCAAAAAGTTTGAGGACCATTAAGTCACGAGGACCATTAAGTCACGGCCGAAATGCTTTTTATTCAAATGTGTTTGTACAAAGAACTAAGATAAAAGTTTTTCAAACATTTATATTTACATATAGTTAAATTCAACACAATAATCTCATGCACTCTATTAAAATTCACTTAAATGTTTTTCAAATTTAAATACGCCCAGCCCGACTTTTTAAATACTGAGCCCGACCCGACTCACGGGACAAATCGGGCCTGCGCTAATTGACCAGACCTCAATATGAATATATTATCATAGAACAATATGAAAATCAATCGAACAGCTGCTGTCAAATAGTAAACAAATCCTAACCAATCAAGTTGAGCCGCACAAATATTTCCTCTTTCCCACACCATTTGCACCCCCATCGCCTCATACAGCGTGGAAAAAGAGGAAAATCCCTTGTGCTCGAGAACTCCATGCGTTGACGGATTAGTTTGAATCAATGCGCTGCGTTGCTCCTCTGACGGATAGCCAACGCAACGGACGAACGCGTCAGTATGAATCCGGCCTAAGTCCTTCCGAGAGGTTGGTGGTAGGGGAAGGATGGTACGGTCCCTGTGGATGCCTCCCCCACAGGATTCCAGTCTAAATTGGCCGAATAAAAAGAAAGTTATGGAGAATGTCGCGAAGGGCGCGGTAGCCCAGTGGTTAGCGCGCGGGAATTTCACTCGGTAGGCCCGGGTTCGATTCCCGCCACTGCCAAAACTGCAGCCGTGTTCACGCGGAGTACGATTACGTTAAACATGTGGGACCGTAAGTCCTTCCGAGAGGTTAGTGGTAGGGGAAGGAGGGTACGGTCCCTGTGGATGTTTCCCCCACTGGGTTCCGGTCTAAATTGGGTGGCACTTCCTGGCCGTCCAAACAGTTACCTTGCACCTTTCTGGTAGGTCACGCCAACGAGTTTGCCACGGTCGGAATTTTCCACGGTCAGAATTTTCAAGAGTAGCGAACAGGCTGGTCGCCAAAGGCGGCTAGTGGAAAATACAGGAGAGTTTCTCCAGCCAAAGGGAAGACGAGTCCATTTATACAAACCAAAATTTGTGGTGAAGGCTAATTTTTCTGAGTCATTTTCATTAGGAGCTATGTGCCAGTATCCTGAGGTTAAATCAATTGTAAAAAATAGTTTGGCATTAGTTAATTGGTCTAATACAGCATCAATTCTAGCTATGGGTTCTTTATCGGTCTTACTAATATCCTTGATTTTTCTATAGTCACAACATAATCTCGTTCTGGAATTTTCATCTCGTTTATATGCCAAAGTTACTGGTGATGAATTAGCACTATGGAAAGGTTCTATAAATCCAGCCTTAAGTAATTCATCTAGTTGTTTTTTTATTTCTGCATTATCTTTGGGAGATGCACAAATGGTCATCGGATTCATCCCACATCATACTAACTCTTGAAAAAATGTTATTTACACTGACTAATAATTTCTGTAATTTTTCATTCTCTTCATTGTTTAACCCTGTGAAATTATTTTCTACAATTTTTTCACTACTATTTTTAATATTAACATGATAGGAAGAGCTATTTTCCGGGAATGAGTCTCTATACGATATGTCCCGATAGAATTGATAAACTTTAAATTGTGGAAATTCAAATATAATTTAAAGAACTTACAATAAGCTCCTGATAATAAAATATATTTAATAGTAGTGTCAAAAAAGTTAAATTATGTGGTAATTTTCCTATAGTTGTAGAATTTTCCACAACTTTTTTAACGCCTACCTTGCCTCCTGTTTGCTGTTGTTGTTGTTTCTGATGACCTCCTGTAATCGAATCATAGCCGACACAGAACCAGTGACACAGGAAAGAACGAACAAGACAATACAAGAGAACAAAGTTTATTACGGACAAGCATCACTGACGAAGGTCAAAGGGGGTGCAGTTTCACATTGTAGATGAGGACCCAGTAGACGGAAGACTGACTTTACATCGATATACAACCATGCCTTACTCGGGATTCGAACCCGAGCCTACCGGACAACAGCCGACGACGCTATCCACATCACCGCCTGGGAGGCTCCTGTTTGTTGTACTTCAATCTTGGGACTTTGTTCGATGATTTTAACTCTGAAATTTTTAGTTGAGTTGCGGGAATAACGGACACGTTACTCCCGGTATCCACAATTCCTAGATACCGTTTTCTGTTTCCCATACCTATGGGAATCTTAGGCATACTTCACTAATTATTTGTGTGAGGTCCATACTGCCGATGAGATCGCTGCAACTGTTCTCGAGGTATCGTCCACCTAGGTCGGAACTCCGATTGGCGGAATGACTGTGGCTGCCAATTCGGAACATTAGGAGGTCTCCGTGGTCTTTGTATTTGTAGGGGAGGTCAATTTCTTTCTAGATTCCATGTTCTTCATGGTGGGTACGCTGGAACCTGGGATCTTTGTGGTTTGTGATGAATTTCTGTGTCCTTCATTATCCTTTGTAGTTTACCGGCAAGATGCTCCCACTCTTGTGGCGACTCCAAATCATTAACACAAAATAGTTTTTGCCATTCAGCGGGTAATCCCGTTGTCAAGGCCTCTGTAATAATTTTTTCTGTAAGTCTAAGTTTTCTTCCCGTATCTACATTTACTTTATAATTGTTTTATAAATTTTCGGCTTTTTATAGTTTAATATCGATAAAATCCTCGAAAGAATCAATATCCCTCTGAAAATGTTCTACTAGCATTTTTTCTACTTGAGTCCGGTCCGGGATTTCAATATATTGATTTATGAAGAAAATTTAAGTTTCTTCATCAAGGTAATCTGATAGGCGTTCTAGTTTTTCTCCTTCGGTCATGTTCTGTTTTCTACATTGTAAGTTAAAAAATTGATCCACGTCTTAATATCCATCTTTCCTTCTATTTGGAATTTTGGGCAAGATATCCTTGTCTTTCCTTCGAAAGAGCGCTCTCCAATTTTATCAAACTCTTGTAGGACGGGCATATCGTGTATTCTCGGTCATCGTAGATTGATCCATGACTTTCAATTCTTAATCTCTAAACTACACTCCTTAAAATATACAGTTCGTTTTTCGCTGCTTCCAATTACTCTGAGAACGTTCTCTCTTCTTTTTTCAGCCGCGCTCTAATCAAGGCGAAAGTAGGTCACCCGTCCTTTTGCTAAGTCAGCACGAAAATTCGCCTTGCGAATGTCTTCTCCAACGGTCGCCAAGGGCAATGCATTTCGAGATGAAAGTTTCTTTTTCATTCATTCTCTCAGATTCATCGATGATTCAAATAAGTTTTTAATGTATTTCCCACAGCACGGCACATATCCTGTCGACTAAAATAATGTAATATTTGACTTGAATAGTCCAAGAAAGATACAATTTAAGTTATAAAAATATATTTTATTCAATGTCACTAGAAATAAATATAATTACACGTTCTGGACGACTCCTGGTCGTCGACTAGTTAGTTCTCACCAAATCTGAGTGCCGTCTTCGTAGTTCTTCACAAATGCAAAATATATTTTCATCAGAGGGGGAGGGAATATATGAGGCATGCGACTGCTATCTTAGCGGTTTAGGCTTTAAACGCGTGATTGGGAATACAGTTGTAATGAGAACGTTTACATAGTGTTAAGTTTAGTGACCATATATGGTATGATCGAGGAAACGATGAAGTGTCTGCAGACTTGTTAATATTAGTGGCGTGGGATAGAATGTAATGTAGTTGCAATATGTGTTGGGCATGATATAGGAATTTGGAATAATAAAATAAATGTGAAAGAAAAAGGCGCGTTATTGGGAAAGACTTAATATTTATGTATCATATAAACCCTTAATGAAGTAGATATTGTCGGGAGATAGAGATCAACTTACCCATCACGTTAAGGGGTTAAACTTCACTTTAAAGGGTTCGAATAAAACTTTTGATTGATACAACACTTGACAATGTATCCCCGTGGGTGGGGTAACTTGCCTCCCGAGGGGGACTAATGACGTCACGAACAAAAAAAAGTTATATCGCGGGTATTTACTTGCCCAACACTTCCTTGCCAGCTAGGTATCCTGATCTATCTCCCATAGAGCACATTTGGGACGTTATGGGAAGGCGATTGCAACCATCCAGGAATGTTAACGATTTTGGCCGTCAGTTGGAGACAATTTGGCAAGACATTCCGCAGGACACCATCCGTGAAATTTATCAGTCTATGTCACGCCGGGTGACATCTTGCATCCAGGCCAGAGGTGGACCAACGCCTTATTGACTTCCTCCCTTTGTATACAATCAAACTCTAAATAATTAAATTGTTCTGAAATTTTAATCGTTTCTTTTTCTATGTATGTTCTTCACATCCACCAATTTTTATCACAATCGGACAAATCTTTCTTGGTGCGTCGATTTTTTTGTTATAGAGTGTATATATATATTGCCATAACTAACAGGAACCTCACTCCCCATTACGGGCAGCTAATTCCCTAAAACATTCAGTAACATGCTTGCAAATGTTTTACAACGTAGTATAAGAAAATAAAAAGTATTGAAACAAATGTTACAATTTATTTCTTTAAGAGGGCCTGTTCCCGTCTTTGGCAGGTTTAAATACAAATTTGAAATTAAAAAAAAATCTGATGCGGGCAGCATATGACTTTCCTTATAGAATGCAATGCATTTCCGTCTTTTACAGTGAAATAATGATGAAAAGTTCCACTGCACATTGTTTATAACGTTGAATTGTACATTTGGCGCTTTTCCGAATGACCACCTGTAATACTATTTCAATGTACCCCGTAGGCTAAATTAACAATTATTAATGTCGTAGCGTCCTCAGTAAGCAATATAGTCTATATATCAAAATATTTTAATAATCAATTTATCGATTAGGCGTCATTTTCATTAACTTTTGGCTATATTTTCATCAATCTGAAGCGAAATATCACCAGGATGACGATATCCCGCTAAATTATTCGCCAAGTGCTCCAAATGTACCGCCAAGTATCACAAACAAACGGAGAGAAGAGCATTTTTTATGTACTAGTAGATATGCCCGTCATATGACGAAATTCAAAATTTGCAAACCATTATGTCCCATTTGGTGTCATTTTTATCAATTTGGCGACATTTTTTTCAATTTGGCGAAATTTTCCTCACTTTGGTAATATTTAAAATGTTGCTAAGTTGGCGACATCCTGTCAAAATTCTTGTCTAGCGTTACGGACGGACGGACGGATGGATTTAAGGACGGAGAAATGCGTTATTTTTATAGTCCATTCTTATGTTCTTTCCAAGATAATGAATTTTCATCAATTTGTAGTCGTTTTCATTGGTTTAGCATCATGTTTACCAATTTATAGACATCTTCGTCAATATGACAACATTTTAAAAAAAGTCACCAAGTTGGCGATATTTTGCCAAACTTGTCGCTGAAATTTCTCCAAACGCAATACACGAGAAATAGGTTATTCTTATAGTAGGTAAATGACTATTGGCCTCCAAATAAAGAACTAGTACCCGAAGTATCTTCTCTCGTGAATAGAACGTGCTAGATCCACGTGAATGATATTAACAAATTTATCGCATAATATTACATACGAAAAGTGTACATACTTCAGAATATTTTTTTTTATTTTATATGATTTTTTGATAAATTTATTCGAAAAATGTGAAATATCTCGAGAACGGTTCATACTAGCGTTCTAATTATTGTGTTAACAGTTTCGTAATAAAAAATTACATAAGAAATAATTTTTTGCGTAACTTTATTGAAGGTTTTGATTTATTGACGATTTTTTCAATATCTCATTCGAAAGTTTTGGAATATTCTAAACATTCTATTGTTTTTAAAAACAATAGGGTTCCACTGTTCACAGATTGTAATTCTTGTACCAAATTTCGTTCGAATCGCTCCAATCGTTCGTGAGATATCGTCTCCATAAACTCACGCACACGCACACGCACACAGACATCACCTCAAAGACGTTCGATTCGCGTTCACAGATGCTTGAAATGTACTTTCCCTTCGAAAACTCGAATTCGAATTTTTGATCCCGTCACAATACTTTCCTTATACATTATACTATGTATATAAATAAAGTAAAAAAATGAAAAACATAAATATGACGAGCAAAATATTTCCTAAAATGCATTATTCAAGTGTTCCTCAAATGTCCTCCAATCTGCATGGATTCTTATTTCGCTTCCTAAAGCAATTTCGATGCAAATAAGAACTCGGATCCGCCGTCTTGAGGAATGCAAATCCTCCATCGAAATCTGTCAATGCGCTTGGGAATCTGAATGGCAAAGTCCTTATACGTATTTATCATAAAATAAAACTAGAATTTATTTGTATACAGGATAAAGAAATGCATTTCATTTCATGTGGTGAACGGAGGGTGTGAAGTTACAGTATTAGAAACGTACAACCCAAATTTAAAAAAAAAATTGAAGTGGGCAGTACATGACTTTCCTTATATAATGCAATGAATTTACTACTTTTACAGTAAAAAAAAAATAGATTATTTTTATAGTAGATATTTATATTCTTTCCAAGATATTGAATTTTCGTCAATGAGTCGTCATTTTCATTGATTTAGCGACATTTTTATCCATTTGGCGAGTTTTTCGTTATTTTAGCAACAATTAAAAAGTCGCCAAGTGGCGACATCCCAACAAATTCGTCGCCAAAATCTCGCCAAGCGTTTATGGAAGGAGAAATAAATTATTCTTATAGAAGATAAATGACAATTGGCGTTTAAAATACAAAAGTATTACTCAAAGTATCTTTTCGCATGAATGGAACGAGCTAGATCCAAGAGAATCATGTCCCCAAATTTATGGCATGAAATTACATATGAAAAGTGAACATGTTTCTCAACAGTTAAACTTTTTTTTTATTTAAGGGATTTATTGATAAATGCATTTGAAAAATGTGCAATATCTCGAGAACGGTTCAGGCTAGCGTACTAAAGTTTATGTCAATCGTTTAAGGAAAAATTACATAAGAAATGTATATTTGCGCAACTTTATTAAAGGTTTTAATTTTTTGATGATTTTTCAAAATTTCATTTGAAAATTTAGGGGGGTTCTGAACATAGGATTGTGTTTAAAGACAATAGGCTTCCAGTATTCACGGATTGCAATTTTTGTACCAAATTTCCTTCCAATCGCTCCATTAGTTCATGAGATATCGTCTCCACAGAGTCACTGACACACACATACTTTCACACACACAGAATAATCACCTCAAAATGTTCGATTCGTGATCAGGGATGCTTGAAACGTGCTCTCCCGTCGAAAACTCAAATAAGAATTTTCGACCCCGTCATAATACTTTCCTCATACGTTATACTATGTACATAAGGAAAGTAATAATTGTAGGCAGCACATAACTTTCCCTACATAATGCAATGAATTTACTTTTTCCACGGTAAAAAAGGATGTATAAGAACATGGTGAGTATGCAGAACATTTTCAAAGGGGTGCTAAAATTGATTACATTAATTCATCAATTTGGGAGTTACTTTCGTTAATTTAGGGTCATTTTTGAAATTTTAAGCATTTGTTCGTCCATCTGAAACGAAATATCCGCACATTGACGATATTTCGCTGAATGAAACCAAGTTCACCAAATTTATTGCCATACGTTACAGAAAAACGGGAAGAAGAGCTTTTCTTATTATATAAATGACTATTTGCGAACACTTAGGCTTCAAAATACAAAACTATCACTACGTATCTTCTCTCAATAACCTGGAACCAATTAAATCTGGAACCAATTAAATCCATGAAAATGATCTTAACATATTTATCGCATCATATTATACATAAAAAATCTGATGTGGGCAACACATGACTTTCCTTATATAATGCATTGAATTTACTACTTTTACAATAAAAAAATAGGTTTTTCTTATAATAGATACTTATATTATTTCCAAGATATTGAATTTTCTTCAATTAGTCGTCATTTTCATTGATTTTGCGTCATTTTATCCATTTAGCGAGATTTTCGTTAATTTGGCAACATTTCAAAAAGTCGCCAAGTTGGCGACATTCCGCCAAATTCTCGCCAAGCTTTATGGACGGAGAAATAAGTTATTCTTATAGCAGATAAATGACTATTGGCATTCAAATACAAAAGTATTACTCAGAGTATCTTTTCTCATGAATGGAACGAGCTATATACACGAGATTGATGTCACCAAATTTATCGCATGATATTTTATATGAAAAGTGAACATGTTTCTCTACAGATATTTTTTTTTTAATTTATGGGATTTTTTGAAAAATTTATTTGAAAAATGTGCAATGTCTCGAGAACGGTTCATGCTAGCGTTCTAAAGTTTATGTCAATCGTTCTCTAAGGAAAAATTACATAAGAAATGTCTATTTGCGTAACATTATTAAAGGTTTTGATTTTTTGATGATTTTTTCAAAATTTCACTCGAAAATTTAGGGTGTTCTGAACATTCGATTGCGTTTAAAAACAATAGGCTTCCAGCATTCACGGATTGTGATTTTTGTACCAAATTTCATTCGAATCGCTCCATTTGTTCGTGAGATATCTTGTCCACAGTCTCACTGACACACACACACAGACATCACTTCAAAAATTTTTGATTCGTGATCAGGGATGCTTGAAACGTGCTCTCCCGTCGAAAAATTCGAATTCGAATTTTCGACCCCGTCACAATACTTTCCTTATACATTATGTATATAAGGAAAGTAATAAGGTTTTGCAGGTAGGTATTTTGGATAGTGGTGTATATGAATTTAAAAATATGTTCTTTTGTAGTTACATGGCGTACTTAACATTTTTACTTTCCTTATATACATATATAAGGAAAGTATTGTGACGGGGTCGAAAATTCACATTCGAGTTTTCGACGGGAGAGCACGTTTCAAGCATTCCTGATCACGAATCAAACATTTTTGAAGTGATGTCTGTATGTGTGTGAAAGTATGTGTGTGTGTGTGTGTGTGTGTGTGTGTCAGTGAGTCTGTGGAGACGATAACAGACGAACGTATGGACAGATTCGAACGAAATTTGGTACAAAAATCACAATCCGTAAATACTGGAAGCCTATTGTTTTTATACGCAATCGAATGCTCAGAAACCCTTAAATTTTCGAGTGAAATTTTGAAAAAATCGTCAAAAAATCAAAACCGCTAATAAAGTTACGCAAACAGACATTTCTTATGTAATGTTTCATTAGAAAACGATAGACATAAATTTTAGAACGCTAAGATGAACCGTTCTCGAGATATTGCACATTTTTCAAAAAAATTATCAAAAAGTGATATAAAAAAAAGAAAAATATTTCCTATTGAGAAACATGTTCACTTTTCATATGTAATACCATGCCATAAATTTGGTGACATCATTCTCGTGGATCTAGCTCGTTGCATTCATGAAAAAAGATACTTTGAGTAATACTTTTGTAATTGAACGCCAATAGTCATTTATCTGCTGTAAGAATAACTTATTTCTCCGTCCATAACGTTTGGCCATATTTTGGCGACCAATTTGGCGGAATGTCGCCAACTTGGCGACATTTTTAATTGTTGCCAAATTAACAAAAATCTTGCCAAATTGATAAAAAGGACGCTAAATCAATGAAAATGACGACTAATTGAAGAAAATTCAATATTTTGGAAAGAATATAAGTATCTACTATAAGAATACCATTTTTAACACTTTACAACAAAGTTGAAAAGTGTTTATGACTTTGTTCATTCTGTCTGTCTGTCTGTCTGTCTGTCTGCCCGTTAGCACGATAACTACCGTAAAAATGAGTTTATCAAAATGAAATTTTAGTATGTTGTTCAGACGGTCTGTAGGACCTATGGGAATATAAATAAATAATATCACCCAATTAGTTTTTTATTGAACCCGGGTTGAAAAAATGAAATACATTGAACCCTATGGGACCTAATTTTTCAAACATTTTTTAAGTAAATTTAAAATTCACGAATTGCTTCGAAATTTTTAGGAAATATTCACATTATCCCATAGAATATATAAAAAAAAATTCAGTAAAATATGTTAAGTAGTTTTTTAATTAAAAAAATTATTTTATATAGGGAAAAAAACAAATTCAATTAAATTATGACTTTGGGATATCTTCCAGAAAGAAAATAGAGAGATATTATATAATAAATATCTCTCCATTTGTTTAAACGTTTTGCATATGGGAGTGGCTTCATATTTTAAAATAAATTTGGTAGATAACAATTTTTCATTTTTTTAAAATTTTATATAACTCTTCATGATCAATTTAATTGATGGCATTTTAAATGCACTTACCTACGTCCTAGAGAGTTAAAATTTGGTACACAGCTTAAATTTGTTGAACATTTTATCCGACAAAAATTTGATGGATCTTTAAATATAGATCATACATTTTTTTCGAAATGGCCTGAAAATAATCCCCGTTCACTTCTATAAATCATTGGTGTAATATTGTTAAAAATTCTGATGTGGACAGCACATGTATTTCACTGCAGACTCATATTCGTTCTCTTTATTTATTCAATGATAATTTCAGTTTATCTGCACAACATAAGTATTTTAAATGACATTGAATTTACACGTTAAACTTAAATTTGGTTCTCATTTGATGCTGGACTTATTGTCAAAGATGGCGTAGCGAAAACGCGAAAAAACTAGAATATCTCAAGAACGGCTAGTCCTGGAGTAATGGGGTTAGTCTTATTCCTTTTGTTGTCAAAAATCACATATAAAATAGGAATTTAATTGATATAATTGAGCACACGTAGTCTTTTATTACTTTCCTTATATACATAATGTATAAGGAAAGTATTGTGACGGGGTCGAAAATTCGAATTCGAGTTTTCGACGGGAGAGCACGTTTCAAGCATCCCTGATCACGAATCAAACATTTTTGAAGTGATGTCTGTGTGTGTGTATGTGTGTGTGTGTGTGAAAGTATGTGTGTGTGTGTGTGTGTGTGTGTGTGTGTCAGTGAGACTGTGGAGACGATAACTGACGAACGAATGGACCGATTCGAACCAAATTTGGTACAAAAATCACAATCCGTAAACACTGGAAGCCTATTGTTTTTATACGTAATCGAATGTTCAGAATCCCCCTAAATTTTCGAATAAAATTTTGAAAAAATCGTGAAAAAATCAAAACCGCTAATAAAGTTACGCAAATAGACATTTCTTATGTAATTTTTCATTAGAAAACGATTGGCATAAATTTTAGAACGCTAACATGAACCATTCTCGAGATATTGTACATTTTTCAAATAAATTTTTCAAAAAAATTATGAAAAAGTCACATAAAAAAAAATTCCTATTGAGAAACATGTTCACTTTTCCTATGTAATACCATGCGATAAATTGAGTGACATCATTCTCGTGGATCTAGCTTGTTCCATTCATGAAAAAATATACTTTGAATAATACTTTTGTATTTAAACGCCAATAGTCATTTATCTGCTGTAAGAATAACTTTTTTCTTAGTGCATAACGCTTGGCGAGATTTTGGCGACGAATTTGGCGGAATGTCGCCAACTTGGCGACTTTTTTGAGATGTTGCCAAATTAATGACAATCTCGCCAAATGGATAAAAATGATGCTAAATCAATGATAATGACGACTAATTGTCGAAAATTCAATATCTTGGAAAGAATATTAGTATCTACTATAAGAAAAACCTATTTTTTTACTGTAAAAGTAGTAAATTCATTACATTATATAAGGAAAGTGATGTGTTGCCCACATCAGATTTTTTTTTATATATAACGATTTTTGCTGGCCATTTCGCAAAAATAGCCCGTTCCTTTTTCCCGAATCGTAGTAGAATAACCTACAAATGATTTATATACAAAATTTTGTTAAATTTGGTATATAAATCACTTGTAGGTTATTGAAATATTACACTCCAAATTTTGTTAAATTTGGTTCATTAATTTTTAGCTAGAGTGGATAAAGGCAATTTCTGCGGCTATTTCGCAAAGAAGGCAGATTCTTTTATTACGAATCGTACTATAATCTAATGAACATCAGGATTTCCCACAAAAAACATACCTACCAAATTGTATGAAATTCGGTCCATTAGTTTTTCAATTAGAGTGGATGTAATATCCACACAGACACACAGAAATATACACAGATACACCCTTACACACACAGACGTCTTCCTAAAAGTAGTTTTTTCGTGTTCTAGAAGTCCCAAAACGTGTAGATCCTTTGAAAATTCGAGTTCCGATCTTCGGCACGATTCCAATACTTTGAGTACATACACATACACATATATATTATCTGTGTATTATCTGTGTATCTAAATTCCGTGCCTATGCAATTACAATAGTTGTGATTTTAAATGATCCCTAAACTTTTATTATTTCTTCAAGGAAGCCTAATTTTAACATATGCAGAATGCAAATATCTCAAGCGATTGTAAGATGAATTACATAAGAATTGCTGAATTTTTTTCACACAAAATTATTTAGCTCTAGAGTCTGGAATACAAGTTATATGAATGAAATATTCATTGATTTTGCATAAAGAATCAGATGATTTATATTTCGATATAGTTTTAAATATTTAAGTATAATAAATTACTGTAGTACTGTGATAATGTAAAATATATTACCACTGAATGAATCACATTTTAGAAATTTTTAAATGAAATTAAATTTCAGTTGGAAAGTGTTTCATAATCAATGCTTATGCATGATTGATCTTTCTTGTTTTATCTGTAAAAGTAGTAAATTCATTGCATTATATAAGGAAAGTCATGTGTTGCCCACACATCAGATTTTTATTCTTAATAACTGGTTATTAATAATATTTTTAAATACTGATTTTGAAAGATTGGTTGAATAATGTTGAAGTTTATTTACTTTAAAGTTACAAGTTTCTGTTTTATCGTAAATTTTAAATTTTAATGTGTCTGCATCTTGAATTTTTAAACTAACGTCTAGATAATTGGTCCAGTTTGATGTATATACATTTTCAATTAATTGTAGATTAGATGGATAAAAATTAAAGTTTAATATAGGTGCTTCATTTGTAATTCCAATAATAATTAGATCATCAATAAATCTGCACATGATATGACTGTTGAAAGTGTACTGAATTTCGTAAAAATGTAGATAAAGGTTGGCCAGTATTGTGGATGAGAATCCTCCCTGTGGTATTCCCTTATTTAATTAGTATATGCAATTTCTTTGAGATATATACTGTTTGTACAGAATTAATTTGAATAATGTTTTGAATTTTGAAAAGAGATGTTTTTTGATTGAGTGAATTGTTTATATAAATTTAGTATGACTTTATACAGATCATTAATATCAATGTTGTTAAAGAGGTCTTTAAAAAATCGAAAGTTTTAATATCATGTATGTAAGGTAGTTGTTTTAGGTTATTAATCAGTTCTAAACTATTTTTGATTATATGTGTTAATTGTGTAGTAAAATGATCATAAATTTGATTTAGTACAATTAGAAGTTATTTGTCAGTAGCATTGGTGTATGAATTAAATCCTATAGTAACAGTTCTAAAAGAAATTGATTTATGGAATTTAGGTATGAGTATCAGGTAAGGAAAATTAAGATTGTATTTTTGTTTAAGAAGTTTGTAATAAGCAATAGTTTGTTTACTTATAAAAGTGATATTAGAGTTTATAGGAGTTAATGAAATTGAGGTATGGAGTTGTGTGTGCAGTTTGAGCTCGTCCAAATAAATTTTTTTGCAAATAAACGCATAATAACTTGATGCCTTATCAACATAAGTGATTACAAATTTGTCTTGTAGTAACTTGATCTCTTTAAAGATGTGTTGGTATTTATGTGTATATTTTGGTATAGGAAATTGTTGAATCAATTGTTTTACATGCCAGGTGACTTGCGCATGCCAGCTCTTAAAGGCTTCAAAAGGGCAGTGATATTTACCTGATATTTTATATATATATATTTATCTATATCAATGTCAAAAGCATGTATTATTTTCTCTTTATTATATAATAGTGGTAGTCTGTATTTAGATCCGTAGCTGAGAAATTGTTTGAGATTAGGTTACTGAATTAAATTGTGATTTCCGGTGATTACATGCCCATGATGTTGGTCAATAAAGGGAAGATAGCATGATTCATTACATGAACAAGATACAGAATTGTTCAACTGTTTTGATAAAATATTGTTGTTGTATATTTTACGCCCTAATGGTACTGGATATTTATATGCTTTTATTATATTAACATTTTTACTTGGAAAACAAGAAATATTTTTGAAAAATCGGTATTGTTGATCTAAGTTATTACAACTATATCGTGTTACCCTTTACTTTAAAGGGCTTGAAAAAATCTTAGAGATTGGTGCTATACTTGACAACGTATCCCCCCCCCCCCCGTAAGTGACTTGCACCTAGGTAGGGGCTAAATACATCACGAACAAAAAAAAATTGTATCGAGGCTATTTTTCATAACAGTAATTGAAAAAACAAAGTATAATGATCATTGAGCCTTATATAAACCCCTTTATGCATTTTTATGTCAAATTTTGTCCTATGCGGTATGGTAAAAAAATATAAAAATTTTCAAATAAAATTCAAAATTTTCGCTCGATTTTTATGGAACTAAATCTAGTTCTAGATTTTTTAATAAGAAAACTGGATATAAAGTTTCGTAAAAACCGATTAATATTTGTGGCTGATATCGTGTACACACGAAATCGGGTTGTAATTGCGTTGGCGCGGTATATATAAATGCACAGAAGAAAAAAAAGTAAAGCGGTTTTAGGACGGATGCAACACTAAATATGAATTAAAAAGAACTTTAAAAATCACGATTTTGACACAAGATGGATGGCATATTTTATTTTGAAGTGGGTCACATGATCTTTTCATATAATATGGGTGCAAATAATATTTTTATTTTTATTTTAAAAACTACCGAACATATTTTTCTGAAGTATTTTTTAAATATTTTATGGGATAATTTGAATATTCCCTAAAATTTTCGAAGCAATTTGTGAATTTTAAATTTGCTTAAAAAATATTTGAAAAATTAGGTACCATAGGGTTCAATGCATTTCATTTGTTCAACTCAGGTTCAATCCAAAACTAATTGGGAGATATTATTCATTTACATTCACATATGTCCCCACAGACCGTTTCAACAACATACTAAAATTTCATTTTGATAAAGTCATTTTTACAGCAGTTATCGAGCGAACGGACAGGTCAGAATGAACAAAGTCGTAAACACTTTTCAACTATGTTGTAAAGTGTTAAGAATGAAGCCAAATTGATTAATTAAATATTAAAATATTTTAATATATTGACTCTATTGTTTATTGCAGATGCTATCAATATTGCTACTTGTGTATTTAGAGTTACGTGAAATATAAGTGAATTAAGTACTTCGAAATAGTTTTACATGTTGCCATCCGGAAAAACGCACAATGTACAGTTCAGCATTAAAAACGTTGTGTCATGCATCTTATACATCATTTTTTCACTGCAAAGAATTAAATTCATTGCATAATATAGGGAAGTCATGTGCTTCTAACATCAGATTTATAAAATAATAAAGTTGAAAAGTGTTTATGACTTTGTTCATTCTGTCTGTCCGTCCGGTCGCACGATAACCGTCGTAAAAATTACTTTATCAAAATGAAATTTTAGTGCGTGGTTGAGACGGTCTGTGGGACACATGGGAATGTAAACGAATAATATAACCAAATTAGTTTTGGATTGAACCCAGGTTGAGAACATGAAATACATTGAGCCCAATGGGACCTAATTTTTCAAACATTTTTTTAGGGAATTCAAAATTCACAAATTGCTTTGAAAGTTTTAGGAAATATTCAAATTATCCCATAAAATATATAAAAAATTTGAGCAAAGTATGTTCGATAATTCTTTAAATAAAAACTAAAGTAATAATTGCAGCCATATAATACGAAGAGATCACGTGACCCACTTCAAGATAAAATATTGCATCCATCTTTTTTACCAGAGTAAAATCATGAGTTTTTAAGTTATTTTAAATTTATATTTTGTGTTGCATCCGTCCAAAAACCGCTTCATTTTTGCTTAATTTTTGTGCATCTATATTCCTCGCCAACGCAATTACAATATTTTTTAGTTTAAATGATCATCAAACTTTGATTATCTCTACAACGAAGCCTAATTTTAATGGACATAGAATGTAAACAAGTGATTGTAAAGACGCGTTGTATAAGAATTGCTGAATTTTTTTAACTCCAAATTATTTAGCTTTGGAGACTTGAATAAAAGTGTATGAATGAAATATTCACTGCTTTTACATAGAGAACCAGACGATTTATATTTTGATGACGTCATTTGAATAAAGTTCATTTTTTTCGATGAATTTTTAAGTTTTCAAGTAAATTAAACTATCGTAGATATGTGATATGCAAAAAAAAATCTGATGTGGGCAATACATGACTTTCCTTATATATTGCAATGAATTTACTTCTTTTACAGTCAATAAATAATGTATACGATCCACTGTACTGTGTTTTTATCGTTAAATTGTACATTTGGTGATTTTCTGGATGACAACATGTAAAATTATTTCGTACCTAATTAACTTATATGTTACGCAACTCTAACTTAACAATTATCAATATTCATAGCATCCTCAATAATACATATATTTAAATATTTTAATAACAAATTCATCAATTAGGCGTCATTTCATTAACTTGGCGTCATTTTTGCAATTTTGACGATATCTTCATTTATGTTAGGCTAAATATCTCTAAGTTAATGATATAAGAGCATTACTTATATAATAAAATGTATGCCCATCATATGACGGAATTAAAAATTTACAAAACATTGCATCCTATTTGCCATCATTTTTATCATTTTGGCGACATTTTTATCAATTTGGCGACATTTTTATCGATTTGATAACATTTTTTTACAATTTGGCGACAGTTTTACCAATTTGGCAACAATTAAAAAGTCGTCAAGTTGTCGATATTCCGCCAAAATTCCGCCAAGCGTTACAGACGGAGAAATATATTATTCTTATGTTCTTTCCAAAATATTGAATTTTTTTCAATTAGTTGTCATTTTCATTAATTTAGCGTTATTCTTATCAATTAGCGACATTTTTTATTAATTTGGCGACATTTTCATCAATTTGGCGACATTTGACAAACTCGTCAGGTTTGCAATATTCCGCCAAATTCGTCGCCAAAATTTCATCAAGCAATATGGTTCGAGAAATGAGAAATACATTATTCTTAAAGTAGGTAAACGACTAATGGCGTCCAAATACAAAACTATTACCAAAGGTATCTTCTCTTATAGTACATTTTTATATTTTTTCAAAGGTATTGAATTTTCATCAATTAGTCTTCATTTTCATTGATTTAGCGTCATTTTTATCAATTTGGTGACATTTTTATCAATATGATATTTTCGCCACTTTGGCAACATTTAAAAAACTCGCTAAGTTGGCGATATTAAGCCAAATTCGTCGCCAAAATTTTTCCAAACATTGTCGATGCAGAAATAGTTATTCTTATTGTAGATAAACGGCTAATGGCGTCAAATTAGAATGCTATTACACAAAGTGTCTTCTCTCGTGACTGGCTAGATCTACGAGAGCTAGATCTACGAGCTAGATCTACGAGAGATCTACGAACTAGCTAGATCTACGAGAATGATGATAGTCAATTTCTCGCATAATATTACACATGAAAAGTGAGCAAATTTAACAATAGTTAATACTCTTTATGAATTTAATATGATTTTTTGATAAATTTATTTGAAAAATGTGCATTATATCGACAACGGCTCATGCTAACGTTCTAAAGTTTGTGTCACTCGTTTTACATAAGAAATTATTAATTACGTAACTATATTAAAAATTACGTAACAATATTTCAAAATTTAGGTGGGTTCTGAACATTCAATTGCGTGTAAAAACAATAGGCTTCCAGTATTCACTGATTGTTATTTATGTACCAAAATTTTGTTCGAATCGCTTCATTCGTTCCTGAGATATCGTCTCCACACACACACATCACTTCAAAAATGTTTGATTCGTGATCAGGGATGCTTGAATTGTGCTCTCCCGTCGAAAACTCGAATTCGAATTTTCGACCCCGTCACAATAATTTCCTTATACATTATGTATATAAGGAAAGCAATAAGTAAAATTGTTGTTTTTACTTAGATGTAATTATAATTGTCTTTTTCGAATAAGTTTTCAAATTGTAGTACTTTGATAATTTAAAAAAATATCAGCTCTAAATGCATCACATTTTATATGTATATACGGTAAGTATTATCACGGCTGAATGTATCGCATTTTTCATTTCAGTTAAAAAGTGTTTCATAATCAATGCTTTAAAAATGATTGATATTTTTTGTTAACAATTTACAACACAGTTGAAAAGTGTTTATGACTTTGTTAACATTTTACAACATAGTTAAAAAGTGTTAATGACTTTGTTCATTCTGTCTGTCTGTCTGTCTGTCCGTCAGCACGATAACTACCGTAAAAATGACTTTAGCAAAATGAAATTTTAGTATGTTGTTCAGACGGTCTGTGGGACCTATGGGAATATAAATGAATAATATCACCCAATTAGTTTTGGATCGAACCCGGGTTGAAAAAATGAAATACATTGAATCCTATGGGACTTAATTTTTCAAACATTTTTTAAGCGGATTTAAAATTCACAAATTGCTCCGAAAATTTTAGGAAATATTCAAATTATCTTCTTTCAAAATATATAAGAAAAAATTCAGTAAAATATATTCAATAGTTTTTAAATAAAAATTAAAATAAAACTTCCACTTTTATTTGAATAGATCACGTGACCATTATATGAAAAGATCACGTGACCTACTTCAAAATAAAGTATGGCATCCATCTTTTGTCAAAATCGTGATTTTAAAGTCCTTTTGAATTCATATTCCTTTCCTTATATCTTATATACAATAATGTATAAGGAAAGTATTGTGACGTACGGGGTCGAAAATTCGAATTCGAGTTTTCGACGGGAGAGCACGTTTCAAGCATCCCTAAACGCGAATCAAACATTTTTGAAGCGATGTCTGTGTGCGTGTGAAAGTATGTGTGCGTGTGTGTGTGTGTCAGTGAGTCTGTGGAGCCGATAACTGACGAACGAATGGACCGATTCGAACGAAATTTGGTACAAAAATCGCACTGAAAGCCTACTGTTTTTACACGGCATCGAATGTACAGAACCCCCCTAAATTTTCGAATGAAATTTTGAAAAAATCGTCAAAAAATCAAAACCTCTAATAAAGTTACGCAAATAGACATTTCTTATGAAATTTTTCATTACAAAGCGATTGACATAAATTTTAGAACGCTAACATGAACCGTTCGCGAGATATTGCACATTTTTCAAAAAAATTATCAAAAAGTCATATAAAATTAAAAAAAAATATTAACTGTGTAGAAATATTTCACTTTTCATATGTAATATCATGCGATAAATTGGGTGACATCATTCTCGTGGATCTAGCTCGTTCCATTCATGAAAAAAGGTACTTTGAGCAATACTTTTGTATTTGAACGCCAATAGTCATTTATCTGATGTAAGAATAACTTATTTCTCCGTCCATAACGTTTGGCGAGATTTTGGTCACGAATTTGGCAGCATGTTGCCAACTTGGCGACTTTTCTAAAAATGTTGCCAAATTAACAAAAATCTCGCCAAATGGATAAAAATGACGCTAAATCAATGAAAATGATGACTAATCGTCGAAAATTCAATATCTTTGAAAGAATATAAGTATTTACTATTAGAAAAACCTATTTTTTTACTGTAAAAGTTGTAAACTCATTGCATTATATAAGGAAAGTCATGTGTTGCCCACATCAGATTTTTTAGTGTTGTATCCGTCCTAAAACCTCTTTATTTTTGCTTAAATTCTATGCATCTACATATTGAAACAACGCAATTACAATACATTTGAGTTTAAATGATCATCCAACTTTGATTATTTCTACAACGAAGCCTAATTTTCCTTTTGGAGAATGTAAATACCAAAAGATGTAGAAAGAGTTGTATAAGAATTGCTGCATTTCTTTAATGCAAATTTATTTAGCTCATGGAGTCTGGAATATAGCTGATATGAATGAACTATTCATTGATTTTACACAGAGAAGCAGACACCTTTCTGGTAGGTCGGACGGTCTGGGTCTCAACAACAACAACAGAGAAGCAGACGGTTTTTTCGATGAAGTTTTAAGTATAGAGTTTAATTACTTGTACCTCTATGGTCTTAAGTTTTTAAATAAAATAAATTATTTTATACTGTGATGAATGAAATGAATGGGAAATTATTTATGAATGAAATGCTACTTTTATAGAGAGAGCCAGGCGTGTTATTTTTTTTATGACGTCATTTGAATGAATTTCAGTTGTTTTCGATGAAGTTTTCAAATATAATAAATTATCGTAGTATTATGATAATTCTAAAATTATGACCGAGGAATGTATCGCATTTTAGACAGGTTTAAACCAGGCAATTTATATTTCAATGCCGTCATTTAAATGCAATTCATTTTTTTCGATGAAGTTTTAAGATTTCAAACATAATAAATTAATGTAGTATTGTGATAATTTTAAAAATATTACCGAGGAATGTATCGCATTTTTGAGATTAAATAAATTTAGAGTTTAAATAAAATTGCATTGAAGTTGGAAAGTGTTTCATAATCAATGCTTTATGCATGATTGATCTTTCTTGTTTATTATTGTTTTCATCACTCTGGATTATAGGCGATGTATTTTCTTATTCTTTTTTGTTTTGTCTTATTAAGATATTTGTGGTGTTTTTGTCTATGTTTTCTACCCTTTTTGTCTATCTTTATTGCGTGTACTTTTAAAAATTTTCATGTTTGGTTTTGTAATTTTATCAAATTGCCGTTGAGGCTTTTCCTGTAATTGATAGTAATCCTGTCCTATAAATAAATTAATAAATCATTTAAATGTTTTGCTCATGATAATCAATTTTAAAACACGTTTTCAAATTCCAAAGACAGATTTTTTTATTAAATTAACTAATATTAAATTACAAATTTCGCTTTCGATTTTTTTTTTCATTCTGAGTTAATAAAATAGAAATTCTTAATGGATTTCACAACTATATTAGCAGTAGTTGTAATTGGTGTTGTTGTGTAACCCGGTCGTACAGCCCGCCCAAAGGCTTAGAGCAATTGGGTGTACTATACCTTTCAACACAAGGAACGTCCAACAGACCAAACATTATCAGCCGGACAGCTTTATTTAAGACTTAAAAACAAAAATTTACATATAACATACAGCAAGAACAAATCAGAATACCAACTTTTCCCATAAGCACTTCAGACATGCAAGGTATGAAACAAAAAGTACAAATCACCTCAATGAGGTATTCCAAAGAAACATAATGCCGTGTTTCACATGGAGCAAAAGGAAAATATATTACGTATTCAAAATAAAACCAAGTTAAGTAAAAATATAGTAGTGCACAAATTAAGAGCTAACAAGTGATGATCAGACACAGAAAGGGGAAAGAACCTTGCCACACACAGTTAGCTAAGTAGGCTCCACAAGCACCAGCGAAAACAAATAAAAAAGAATGCAAAAAAACAAAAATTACCGACAAACACCTCCCAACACTAGAACGTCAAATTCAATCAAATCTGACATATATCCCGGGCAATAAAAAGTAATTAACTAATTTAATAATAGCTTGCGTGTTGGCGAAAAACCACATAAACCAAACGGCTCAATGTTTGTCACAGGGTTTACAATGATGAAAATCAACCATTAAAAGGAACTAAAATCATAATGGACCACGTCCCCAATTTGGGAACACGGACGAAATTCTACGATGAAAACAAAATACTGGGGAAAGGGGCCATACCCGATTAAAAAATAAACAAAATTTATAAGTTATTTGCAAAAAAGAATCAAACCTCGAGAGGAACACACATGTTCTCCTATTTCAGGCATAGTATCCCAGTACTGCTTTTCGTTTATCAAAAATTAATGAGACACAGGAAATTCAACCTTAATACTAGAGACAGCGGCCCATTTGTCCTGTTCATCTACCTATGCATTGCTCGAGTTTCCAGCATAGACCCAAACCCACATCAACTTCGGGATACATCAACTTTAATGTTATTTATGAACATACACTTCGGATTAGAGGAGGCAAGGGCGAGAATGGGAGGCGTAATGTCGGTAAAAATATTGACAATAACACCCTTCTTCAGTGTCCTAAGATCGGCAAAGCAGATCGCATACATCTCCAAGTGGAAAACTGAATTAAATGACAAATCAAAACAAAAAGAATTGAATCGACACATCAAAACGTAAAATACACATCGAACAGCCAATGTGGTCCTCCAGCCAAGAGCTCTTGGTATAAATATCAAACTCAGTATCATCCAAGGAAGAAAGATACAAAACAGGATATTCAGAGAGAGGAATAAGGAATAAAATGGAATAAAAATTAGCATTAGCATTAAGGAATAAAAAATTAGCAGTGAGCATAAAATATTAGCAGTGATTATTCCTGTTCAGGAGAATCAAGAGCTACAGCTTTTTGAAGTAGCCAGTTAGCTACGTTAATATTTTCACCTAAAAATTCGGCCCACTTGGTATTCCCAATTATATTTCTCATATTTCTCGCAAAAAACGTTACAGCGCAATTAACTACTGCTGGTTCAGTAATCTGGGTTAAATGCTCTTTTGATAAGCTAATGATATCATAAAAATTTTCCACAGTAGCTAAATTTTCGGGTGAAATTTAAAAAAAATCATCAAAAAATCAAAACCTTTAATAAAGTTACGAAAATAGACATTTCTTATGTAATGTGTCCTTAGAAAACGATTGACATAAACTTTAGACCGCTAGCATGAACCGCTCTCGAGATATTCCACATTTTTCAAATAAATTTATCAAAAAATGCCATAAATAATATTAACTGTTGAGAAACATGTTTACTTTTCATATGTAATATCATGCGATAAATTAGGTGACATCATTCTCGTGGATCTCACTCGTTCCATTCACGAGAAAAGATACTCTGAGTAATACTTTTGTATTTGGACTCCAATAGTCATTTATCTGTTGTAAGAATAACTTATTTCTCCGTCCATAACGCTTGGCAAGATTTTGGCGAGGAATTTAGTGGAATGTCGCCAACTTGGGAAGATTTTTAAATGTCGCCAAATTAACGAAAATCTCGCCAAATGGATAAAAATGAAGCTAAATCAATGAAAAGGACGACTAATTGAAGAAAATTCAATATCCTGGAAAAAATATAAGTATGTACTATAAGAATAACATTTTTTTAATTGTAAAAGTAGTAAATTCATCGCATTATATAAGGAAAGTCATGTGTTGCTCACATGAGATTTTTTTTTAATTTACACCGAGGCCACATTTAATTCAATTTTCTTTCTCATTAGTTAACTGGACATATTTTCAAAGGTGACGTACTGAAAATGCGAAAAACAGAAATATCTCGTGAATGGCTAGTTCTAGTGTTATGGGGTTGATCTTATACTTCTCAACGTCAAACATTACGTATAAAACAAGCATTTAGTTGATATACACTACGTGACGATGAAAATGAGACACCAAGAAGAAGTGGGCAGACAGTGATGAAAATCGACAAACAGAGAGAGACAGCAACGAACAATAAGTGATGTTTATTGCAACATGATACACCTATGATGCGTGCCGTGTGTAGTCGGAGGTTATCCTGCTGGTAAATGGCATTACGCACCCTCCCCTGAAGGAAGAGTAGTGTTACCGACCGCAGTACGTCATCCACGTATCGTTAGGCCGTCATAGTGCTCTCAATACGGACCAGAGGTGACCTGATATCGAAGGCGATGGCGCCCCAAAGCAAAGGCGATGGCGCCATTATGGCTCCATTATGTTTTATAGTGAGACATTGCATTGTCTCACTATAAAACATAATGCACCAAAAATTACAAGCTAACATACTCAAAAGACTGAAATATTATATAATATTTTCAGTCTAAAAAGTGTACTAGCGTGTTGATCGTTAATTACTTGATCCTTAATTTGTTCTGGGATACTGATAATAGACTTTTTTTTTAAATATAAAAATATTCATATAATAAATATAAAACTTACATAAATACACTATCGAAGTTGTGGAACTCAATCATTAATTACCCGAGGGGGGGGGGGGGTGAATTTTCCACCATAAGGCACTTAATAAAAATTTTACATAAATATATACACATACAATATCACATTCAACTAAGAAAAAGCTATCCAAATATCAATTATTTCACATTTTATAAAAATACGGAAATTATTTTTTAACTAATTATACCACTACCTCTTAAAATTTAGTCTAATCCGGCAGTAATAACACAGCACTAATTTCGTATGATGAACACATGTATACTTATATGTTATATGAACACGTGTATACTTATAATCAACACGTATGTAGGATGGTGATAACTAAAATTATTTCAATTTTAATAAAAATAAATTACATACCCTGTAACGCAACCAGTTTTCTTTTATCAATCCATTTCTATGAAATGATCTAAACACTTAACAAATAATCCTTTTTCACGTTACTCAAACCACGCTAGTCTGTTGTTCTAAGTTTTCGTCGAGCGAAATAGGGTTATAACATTGAAAATCATCTTGAACTCAAACCAGACCATCGTCAAGCGCTCAGACCAAACCAGACCATCGCCAAGCGCTCAGACCAAACCAGACCATCGCCAAGAGCGCGCCAACCCTCGTTTTGGTCTATCTTTAATGGCCGCCGCAAAAAACGAAACTATCGAGAGTGGCAGGTCTGTATAATATTAGTCTGTGGTTCCAACTATCTTTGCCACAACCGGCGCGCGTGTAGGTGGCTATCCGTTGAGATTTAACGTATGGACCAACCTACCCCTCTGAGTCCGATCACCCTACCCCTCGTGAAATCGTCTGTCTGCTGGAACTGCCTCGGTTGGCGGCGGCCTGCCGTTCTCTGCTACTACACGTTTCCTCTGAGACAAATAAAAATTGCAAAATAATTTTCCTGGCTGATTGAGCGGCGTGGCTATTGCCGATTCTGCAGGTTCCTTCCCTTATATCTCACTCAACCACGAGACAGTTGCACAAGACAACTGCGCATTTCGCATCATTTACATAAACTCGGTGAGCTGCATCTACGCTGCAATTTTTATATTTTTCTGCCCACTATTTCTTGGTGTCTCAATTTCACTGTTACGTAGTGTATTTGAACATATGCACACATTTATTTTAGACTTTGACAATTTTTGCGGACTATTTCGCAAATAAATACAGGTTATTTTCTTTATCCAAATCGTACCAAAATCCAAAAAGGGCTTACCTACCAAATTTTATGAAATTCGGTCAACTTAATCAAAAGACGTCAACTTAATTTTTTTTTTTTTTTTTTTGTAATGTAGAGGTGTCAAAACGTGTAGAACCATCGTAAACTCAAGTTGCGATTTTCGACATGATTCCAATACTGTCCCTACACATTACCTTGTATCGCAGGGAAAGTAAAAATCTGATGTATGCACCACATGATTTTCCCTGCACACTCATATTCTGGTTCCCTCTAGCTATTTCTTCAACAAATCATTACATTGAGTTTAAATGCACAATGTAACAGCCATAATTATTTTAAATGGCACTGAATTTGCACTTTTAATTCAATTTTCATTTTCATTTGGTAACTGCACTTATTTTCACAGGTAGCTCAGAGAAAATGCGAAAAAATTAAAATAGCTCGAGAAAGGCTATAATTAAAGTAATGGGATTGGTCTTATTAGTTGCATTGTTAAAAATTATGTATAAAATAAGCATTTAATTGATATATTTGAGCATACTTATTCTTGTATTTTTAGATTTAACAACTTTTGAGGAGCATTTCGCAGTAATAATAAAAAAAAACAGGGTGTTTTTTTTTTTTTTTTTTTTTTTTTTCCGAATCTTACCAAAATCTAATCACCAGATGAATCTTCAAGCGATTTATCTACCAAATTTTGTGAAATGTGGTCCATTAGTTTTTCAGTTAGGTGGATACAGGCAATTTTTGCGGGCCATTTCGCGAAAAAAGGCTGGTTCTTCTGTCCGAGAAGTACCAAAATCTAATCAGCACCAGGGTCACCCACAACTGACTTACGAAACTTTATGGAATTCGGTTAAAATCAGTTTTTCAGTTAGGGTGAATACAAAATCTACATAGACAGACAGACGTCACGCTAAAAAATTTTTTGGTCTTCTAGAGGTCGCAAAAATAATAAATCCGACAAAAACTCGAATTTCAATTTTCGGCACCATTTCAATACTTTCCCTATACATTACCATGTATTGCTAGGAATGTAAAAAATTGATGAGACTCATATTCACTTTCGTCTTTATTTCTGCAATAATGCGTTAAATTGAGTTTAATTGCACAAAATGACACCCATAATTAATTAAAATTACACTGAATTTGCGCTTTTAATTCAATTTTCGTTCTCATTTGGTAACTGGACTTGTTTTCAAAGGTGGTTTTAGCGAAAAAACAAAAATATCTCTATAATCTAATAACAGCTAGTCCAAGTGCAATAGGGTTGGTATTATTCTTTTTATCGTTAAAAATTACGTATAAAACAAGCATTTAATTGATATATTTGAGCATATGCAGTTTTTTATTTTAGATTTTGACGATTTTTGCAACCACTTCACAAAAAAATCTGATGTGAGCAACACATGACTTTCCTTATATAATGTAATGAATTTACTACTTTTACAGTAAAAAGCATAGGTTTTTCTTATAGTAGATATTAATATTCTTTCCAAGATATTGAATTTTCGACAATTAGTCGTCATTTTCATTGATTTAGCGTCATTGTTATCCATTTGGCGAGATTTTCGTTAATTTGGCAACATTTCAAAAAGTCGCCAAGTTGGCGATATTCCGCCAAATTCGTCGCCAAAATCTCGCCAAGCGTTATGCACTAAGTAATAAGTTATTCTTATAGCAGATAAATGACTATTGGCGTTCAAATACAAAAGTACTACTCAAAGCATCTTTTTTCATGAATGGAACGAGCTAGATCCACGAGAATGATGTCACCCAATTTATCGCATGGTATTACATATGAAAAGTGAACATGTTTCTCAATAGGAATTTTTTTTTTTTTTTTATGACTTTTTGATAATTTTTTTGAAAAATGTACAAAATCTCGAGAACGTTTCATGTTAGCGTTCTAAAATTTATGGCAATCGTTTTCTAATGTCATGTCCCACAGTATAGAACTAGAAGCTTGAATTTATTTGCCATTAGGAAGTTTAGGTCGAGTATTGGCAATAATTGTGCTATAAATTGCTTTTCTAAATTATACAATGGTTTCCCGGATTATCTTGATATTTTTTATTCTTCTGAGAAGGATTTTAAAGAGCATTTGTTGTGAACATCTTGTGATTTATTACATGTATTCTTGTGAAGTGTTTTTTAATTTTAATGTTTTAACTTTTTAATGTATTTTAACTTTTTTAATGTACGTCATGGTATTTTGAATGTAGTTTTGCTCCTGTATGCTGTAACTGGGACTACGTCCTGTTGCTTGCAGTCTTTGTAAATAAATAAATAAATAAATAAAATGATAAATTACATAAGAAATGTCTATTTGCATAACTTTAATAGTGGTTTTGATTTTTTGACGATTTTTTCAAAATTTCAATCGAAAATTTAGGGGGGTTCTGAGCATTCGATTGCGTATAAAAACAATAGGCTTCTAGTGTTTACGGATTGTGATTTTTGTACCAATTTTGGTTCGAATCGGTCCATTCGTTCGTCAGTTATTGTGTCCAGAGACTCACTGACACACACACACAGACATCACTCCAAAAATGTTTGATTCGTGATCAGGGATGCTTGAAACGTGCTCTCCCGTCGAAAACTCGAATTCGAATTTTCGACCCCGTCACAATACTTTCCTTATACATTATGTATATAAGGAAAGTAAAAAAGGCAGGTTATTTTTTCCGAATAGTACCACAATCTAATCAGAACCAAGGTAACCCACACTTGACTTATTTAACAAATTTTATGAAATTTGGCCCATTAGTTTTTGAGCTCGAGTGGATACATACATTGCACAAACATACGCACAATCAGACAGACAGACACACAGACGTCACGCTAAAAATATTCTGGAGGTCCCAAAACGTGTAGATCCGTCGAAAACTCGAAATGAAGTAAAAGGATTTGTCACGTTAAAGATGCATATCCATGTGTCATGTGCAAATGGTGCTGAGACTATAGTCACCAGCAGAACAAAAATCGCTCAATTAAGAATTGATAAAATTGTGGGGGCTCGTTCAAATAAAAGTTATACCCAGGGGTTAATGGTTGCCTTACACCTTTCTGGTATGTCGGGAGGTCTGGGTCTCAATCAATCAAACAAACACCCAGGGGTTGACACAAAAATATGTATATCCAAGTGACATGTACAAATGTTGCCAAGACTCACCAGCAGAATCAAAATTGTTCAATTAGGAAGAGATATAATATTTAGGAATTGAGATATAAAATTGTGGGAGCAAGTTAAACTAAAAGTTACGCCCAAGGGGTTGATACAATAAACGTATGTGTATTATATTCATCAAATATGTATATAAAGGTGATACATACAGAAGGTGCAGGACTACAGCCACCAGCAAAATCAAAATCGCTCAATTAGAAACTGAGATATAAAATTGTAGAGGCTAGTTAAGATAAAAGTTACGCCCAGGGGCTGGAAACAGAATATGTATGTTCAGATGACACGTATAGGTGGTGCAGAGACTATAGCCATCATCAGAATCAAAATCGCTGAATTAGAAGCCGAGAAATTTGGGGGCAACCTCAATTAAAATATACGTCCATGGGGTATGTAAGCAATATCATCGCCAGCAGGGGCTAAAATTTCCAGAAAATGACGTCAGATAAAAGGATCATGTTGAAAATTTAATTTTAAAGCTTTTTAACAAATATTTAAAATTTCTTTAATTTTTAAGTAGTTTTTAATGTTAAATAGCTGAAAAAATAAGACAACTGGGTAGGTCAAGTGATCCCTCAAACTTAGTGTGACATTTTACTCACGATCGACAGAAACCCCTAAAATATCATAAATAACCCCCCCCACACACACACACACACACACACTTATACAACTCACTTGTTAAAAGGGTAAAAAAACATCTGTCTAAGATTTTGATTTCAATTTTCTAAATCTAATACGAAACAATTTCGCCATGAACCAAAACTGAAAGAACGAAGTTAATAAAAATGATAAAATAAATCAATATTACATAAAAAGAGTAATTTATTTTCAAATGTTTATTTAAACTTCCAAATCTAATCATAAAAAATATGATGTGAACAGCACATCACTTTCCCTGCACACTCAAATTCCTTGTCTCTTTATTTCAATAATAATTCATTAAATTGAGATTAATTGCACTAAATAACATGTATAATTAATTGAAATTACACTGAATTTACGCTTTTAATCCAGCTTTCGTTTTGTAAAATGCATGTAAAATAAAATGCCTTCAGAGGAGTTTGTTTCAGTTTCCAGAAAAAAAAATCTGATGTCTGCAGCACATGACTTTCCCTGCAGTCTTATATCCACGTTCTCTTTATTTTAATTAAATTTAATTCACTTTTAATTCAATTTTCGTTCTCGTTTGGTAACTAGACTTATTTTCAAAGGTGGCGTAGATAAAATACGATAAAACTAAAATATCTCGAGAACGGCTAGTCCTAGTGTAATAGGGTTGGGCTTATTCTTTCCTTCGTTAAAAATTACGTATTAAACACGCATTTTATAGATATATTTGAGCATACACAGTTTTTTATTTTAGATTTTGGCGATTTTTGAGGGCCATTTTGCAAAAAAAGGCAGGCTATTTTTTCCGAATCATACCAAAATCTAATCAGCACCAGGGTGTCCCACATGTGACTTACCTACCAAATTTTGTGGAATTCGGTCCATTAGTTTTTCAGCTAGAGTGGATACAAGCTTTTGCGGGCCATTTCGTAAAAAAAGGCGGGTTCTTTTATCCCATATCGTACCCAAAACTAATCAGCACCAGACTCGCTTACAAGTGACTTACCTACCAAATTTTGTGAAATTCGTTCCATTAGTTTTTTAGTTAGAGTGGATACAAAATCTGCACAGACACACACAGACAGACACACACACAGACGTCACGCTAAAAATGGTTTTTTCGTATTCTAGAGGTTTCGAAACGTGTAGATCCGTCGAAAACTCGAGTTGCGATTTTCGGCATGATTCCAATACTTTCCCTATACATTACCATGTATTGCAGGGAAAGTAAAAATCTGATGTGGGCAGCACATAACTTTCCCTGCAGACTCATATTCACATTATCTTTATTTCTTCGATTATTCATTATATTGAGTTTAATTGCACAAAATAATACCCATTATTATTTAAAATTACACTGAAGGTGCCATTTTAATTCAATTTTCATTCTCATTTGGAAACTTGACTTATTTTCCAAGGTGGCGTAGCGAAAAAACTAAAATATCTCGAGAACAGCTAGTCCTACAGCAATGGAGTTGGTCGTATTCTTTTCATCGTTAAAAATTACGTATAAAACAACCAATTAATTAATATATTTGAGCACACTCAGTCCTTTATTTTAGATTTTGATGATTTTTGTGAGCCATTTCGCGAAATAAGGCAGATTATTTTCTTCGGAATCGCATCAAAATCTAATCAGCACCAGGATAACCCACAAGTGACTTATTTTTGTAACATTTTGTAAAATTTAATCCATTAGTTTTTCAACTAGAGTGGATACAGGAAATTTTTGAGGGCCATTTCGTAAAAACGGCTGATTATTTTATCCCGAATTGTATCAAAAACAAATCACCACCAAAGTCACACACAAGTGACGTATCTACCAATTTTTTTGAAATTTGGTCCATTAGTTGAGTTAGAGCGGATATATGCATTGCACAGACACACAGAGAGAGACACACAGACGTCACGCTAAAAATAATTTTTATTTTTCGTATTCTAAAGGTCCTAAAACGTGTAGATCCGTTGAAAATTCGAGTTGCGATTTTCGGTATGATTCCAATACATTCCCTATACATTACCATGTATTTCAGGGAAAGTAAAAAGACAAGAGCCGAAACACACTGTGATATTATGTTCTTGTTTTGGCAACACTAACTTTTGGTACTTGAAGAATGGCAACACTACTATGTTTGATGTTCCAACTACTAGCGTGCGATACTGCTTTGCCATTTTGTCATGCATCATTCTAGTTGATTAAAGCTTCCTTTAAGTCTAACTCGTTTTCTAATGATCATTTCTATTACAATTTAATCAACTAGGTTTCTTGGATCTAAATTCACATGAGATGGAACGACTTCTCAAGCCAGAGAGATTCGACGTGGATCCAACGTGCGTAGGAGCTGAAGCAAAATGGAAACATTGGAAACGGACATTTTCAAATTTCCTGGGCGAAGTTCAGCATTTGACTGAGGAAAATAAGCTTCATCTCTTGTGTAATTACGTGTCGGCGGGTGTTTATCAGCATATCAACGAAGCAGAAAACTACAATACGGCTATTACTGCCCTGGATTCTATTTACGTTACTAAACGAAACGAAATATTCGCCAGACACTGCGTGGCTTCGAGAACTCAACAATCGGGAGAGTCTGTGAGTGAATATCTACAGATACTTAAACAAATGAGCAAAGATTGTAATTTCAAATCTGTTACGGCTGAACAATACAAAAATGAGTATATTAGAGACGCATTCATCCGGGGTTTAAGGAGCACTCGAATTCGAGAACGCTTGTTGGAGAACACTACAATTACGTTGGATAATGCATTCGACCAGGCTAGGGCATTAGAACTGGCAGAACATCACTCCGCTTCATATTCTGCAAATTCGAATTCGGTACCTGTGGCTGCTATGGAGCAGAAAGACGAAAAACCCGAGGAGACTCACGCAACTGCAGCTATACCAGCCCGCACCGGAAAATGCTTTTTTTGTGGGAATGACCGCCATGTTCGAAACGTCTGCCCGGCCAAGGATGCACTATGTAGAGGGTGTGGAAAGAAAGGTCATTACCAGAGAGTTTGCAAGTCTAGACTGTCGCGCCCCCCGAACAATTCTACGGCATCAGTTCATACTTTAGCATCAGCATCAATTATCCCCAGTTGTCTCCAAAAATCTATTACTAAAGTGGATATAAATGGAATAGAGCTAAATGCTCTGATCGATACTGGCAGCTCACTCAGTTTTCTAAACCAATCTCTGGTAAAAAAGTGTCGAATACTAGTGAAGCCATACTTCGGTAGAATAACTATGGCTAACTCTTCCTTAAGCTCGGACATTACTGGCTGTTCCATGATAACGGTAAAATTACAAACTCATTCATATACAAACGTAGAGGTGTTAATCATGAAAAACCTCTGTGCAGATTTTCTGATCGGCCATGACTTACTAAAAAATCATTCTTCAGTTGAGATTGATTTCAACGGTGACAGACCACCTCTGAAAATCTGCTCATTGGCAATTGCTCAAGTCCCCTCTGTCTCACTGTTTGCTAACTTAACCCCTGACTGTAGACCAGTGATCACGAAGTCAAGGCGTCAAACGGAAGAAGATAGACTATTTATAGCTGCGAACGTAAACAGACTACTAGAAGAAGGTGTAATCGAACCCAGTAATTCACCTTGGCGTGCACAAGCATTTGTCGTGAAAGGAGAACACCACAAGCCCAGAATGGTTGTCGATTATTCACAGACAATTAATAGATTCACGATGCTTGATGCTTATCCTCTTCCCAGAATTGAAGAATTAATTTCACAAGTGTCTAAATATGAAATATTTAGTACTATTGATCTCAAAAGTGCCTATCATCAGGTACCCATATTAGAATCTGAAAAACATTACACAGCTTTTGAAGCTGAAGGTAAACTGTACCATTTTCTACGTGTCCCTTTCGGTGTGACTAATGGGGTAGCATGCTTCCAGAGAATCATTGATAAAATAATTAAGGATGAAGGTTTAGAAGGCACTTTTCCATATCTTGATGATGTAACGGTATGTGGGAAAAATCAAAGAGAGCATGACTGCAACTTGGAAAAATTCATGATTACTGCTAAGAAATACAACTTAACACTGAATGATGAGAAGTGTGTTTTTTCTACTAAATCGATCAAACTACTAGGATACTTTATCGAGAACAAAACTATAAAACCTGACCCCGACAGACTGGCTCCACTGTTGAACTTACCTATTCCTAAAGACACAGCGTCTCTACAACGTGCGCTGGGCATGTTTGCCCATTATTGTCGTTGGATTCCCACATTCTCTGAGAAGATTCGCCCTCTCTTGGCTAAGGGTCCCTTTCCTCTTCCAGAAGTTGCTGTGAAGGCTTTTGACTCATTAAAGACCGATATAGCTAATGCCTCCTTGTTTGCTATTGAGGACAACATACCCTTTAGAGTGGAAACAGACGCCTCTGAGTTTGCTATAGGGGCTTCCTTGAGTCAAGCTGAACGTCCTGTGGCATTCTTCTCAAGAACTCTGAACGCATCTGAGCAGAAGCATTCCTCGATTGAAAAGGAGGCCTATGCAATTGTTGAATCCCTACGGAATTGGCGACATTACTTAATTGGTAGACATTTTGAAGTTTTTACTGACCAAAGATCAGTCACATTCATGTTTGATCAGTGTCATAACAGTAAAATTAAAAATGAGAAAATCATGCGTTGGAGATTGGAACTTACCTGCTTCAAATTTGATATTATCTACCGACCTGGAAACAGAAATGCAACTGCGGATACTCTATCAAGAATAACGGCGGCTACCAGCCCAGGAGTGAATATAAGAGAATTACATGAGGCATTGTGTCATCCGGGAATCACCCGAATGTATCATTGGATCAGATCTAAAAATTTAGCCTTCTCTTTGGACGACATTAAGAGGGTCATAAACGCTTGCCCCTGTTGCAACGAAGTCAAGCCACGATTCTGTAAAAATGATGGAAAATTAATCAAAGCAACTGCTGCTTTTGAAAGATTAAATCTGGATTTCAAAGGACCTTTACCAACAGTTTCCAGGAACCGCTTCCTCCTGACTGTAGTAGATGAGTTTTCGAGATTCCCCTTTGCAATTCCCTGTTCTGATATCTCGGCGTCTACCATTATAACTCACTTGCAAAACATCTTCTCAATTTTTGGAATGCCGGCTTATATACATTCTGATAGAGGTTCATCTTTTATGTCCCGTGAGTTAAAATCTTTTCTCACTCCACTTGGGATAGCGACTAGCAGGACGACTGCTTACAATCCGCAAGGAAACGGCCAAGTCGAAAGATACAATGGAATCGTATGGAAAACTATCCAGCTGGCACTAAAATCAAAAAACATGGCAATTGAACAGTGGGAAAATGTTTTACAACCTGCCTTACATTCGATTCGCTCCCTACTATGCACCTCCACAAATGCTACACCTCATGAACGAATGTTCTCCCACATTAGAAGATCCTACAATGGTTACTCCATACCTACCTGGCTTACCCATCCAGGTCCAGTGCTAATGAGGAACAACACACGAGCTAATAAGTATGAGCCTATTGTGCAGGAAGTAGAACTCATTGAAGCAAACCCAGACTATGCTTATGTTAGACTCCCAGACGGACGTGAAACCAGTGTCTCTATACGGCACTTAGCTCCAAGAGGGGAAACTCATTTACCTATCAATGACGACGGAGACAGCTGTAGAAGCCATCTGCCTTCTTCTGATATTCTGAATTCTGAATTGTCTAACGCACATACAAAAACCCCACCGGTGAGTCTCAAAAATATGACAGAAGATGAAGCTCAAGACAGTGTACCACCATATCCTAGCAGTCCAGCCTCCTCATCAGAGAACTTCTGTAAGAATACTGGGGAGAGGTCCCAGGATCCTACTACACTTCGTCCCAGCAGACCGAAACGCCTGCCTTCCTATTTAGCCGACTATGTGATTGACTAACACTATGGGAGGGGTGAATGTGATATTATGTTCTTGTTTTGGCAACACTAACTTTTGGTACTTGAAGAATGGCAACACTACTATGTTTGATGTTCCAACTACTAGCGTGCGATACTGCTTTGCCATTTTGTCATGCATCATTCTAGTTGATTAAAGCTTCCTTTAAGTCTAACTCGTTTTCTAATGATCATTTCTATTACACACACACATTCTTTAAAGTAGAAAATTGAAGCCAAATCAGCGAAATTGAGCTAATTTGAGAAGTCCCTCTTCAAGTTTTACTGCTGTTCTTATTATCTTTGCCAAAAAGCGTCTGCAAAATGGGGCCAATATCCAATGCAAAATCTGCAATGTCAGGTTTTTTTTGTTTGTTTTTTCCCCCTTAAGCCGAATTTCCAATATTGTGGACATGCCACTCGTTTGTTCCTTTATTTTCCACAAAAAATTCTGTGCACTACAGTTTTTCCAGTCTTTTTTCTCTGAGGAAAGCTGTAGTGCTGCCATCTAGTGACATATTCCATCACTTATTTCCAATAATTCTCGATTTAATTGAACTAAAAATTCAGATTTTTTTAATAGAAATTGTAATAATTCTATATAACTCAAAAAATAATTCGGGTTATTTTCTCAATAGTGCCGCGCGTCCCAGAACCGTCCCCAATGACCTCCCCTGGACAATGGAAACTTTTTACTTTCCCTGCAATACATGGAAAGTATAGGAATCATACCGAAAATCGCAACTCGAGTTTTTGACGGATCTGCCCGTTTCGGAACTGCTAGAACACGAAAAAACTATTTTTAGCGTGACGTCTGTGTGTATGTCTGTCCGTCAGTGCAGATTTTGTATCCACTTTAGCTGAAAATCTAATAGACCAGATTTCACAAAATTTGGTAAGCCATGTGGTGTCAGCCATAAGTAAGTCACTTATAGCTGACCCAGGTGATTAGATTTTGGTATGATTCGGAAAAAAGAAGGCCCGCAAAAATCGTTAAATCTAATACATAGCTCAAATATATCAATTAAATACTTATTTTATACATAATTTCTAACGAATAAGACCAGACTCATTACTTTAGGACTAACCATTCTCTAGATATTTTAGTTATTTTGCATTTTTGCTAAGCCAGTTTTGAGAATCCGGTTTTAATTATTATATATCCGGTTATAATTATTATATACCAGGTTTTAATTCCGTTTTTTTTACTTTCCTTGCAATACATGGTAATGTATAGGGAAAGTTTTTGAATCATGCCGAAAATCACAACTCCAGTTTTCGACGGATCTACACGTTTCGAGACCTCTAGAATACGAAAAAACTAATTTTAGCGTGACGTCTGTGTGTCTGTCTGTCTGTGCAGATTTTGTATCCACTCTAACTAAAAAACTAATGGACCGAATTTCGCAAAATTTGGTAGGTAAGTTACTTGTGAGCGAGTCTGGTGCTGATTAGTTTTGGGTACGATTCGGAAAAAAAGAACCCGCCTTTTTTTGCGAAATGGCCCGCAAAAGCTCGTATCCACTCTAACTGAAAAACTGATGGACCGAATTTCACAAAATTCGGTAGATGAGTCACTTGTGGGTTATTAGATTTTGGTACGATTCGGAAAAAAATGACCTGCTTTTTTTGCAAAATGGCCCGCTAAAATCGTCCAAATCTAAACTAAAGAACTGGGTATATTCAAATATATCCATTAAATGCTGATTTAATACGTAATTTTTAACGACGAAAAGAATAAGACCAACCCCATTACACTAGGACTAGCCGTTCTCGAGATATTTTAGTTTTTCGTACTTTCCCTTCGCCACCTTTGAAAATAAGCCCGGTTACCGAATGAGAACGAAAATTGAATTAAAAGTGAAATAAATTTAGTTAAAATAAAGAGAACGTTAATATAAGTCTGCAGGGAAAGTCATGTGCTGCCCACATCAGATTTTTTATTCCGGTGAGAGTCCAGTTACCAAATGGAAATCAAAGCTGAAAGAATTAAACGTGTAAATTCAGTGCAATTATTTAGTGCCTGTTATTTAGTGCAATTAAACTCTATTTAATGAGTTATGAATGAAATTAAGGGAAAACGAACTTGAATCTGCATCGAAAGTCATGTGGTGCCCACATCAGATTTTTACTTTCCCTGCAATACATGGTAATGTATAGGGAAAGTATTGGAATCATGTCGAAAATCGCAACTCGAGTTTTCGACGGATCTACACGTTTCAAGAGCTCTAGAATACGAAAAATCATTTTTAGCGTGACGTCTGTGTGTGTGTCTGTCTGCAGATTTTGTATCCACTCTAAGTACAAAACAAATAGACCAAATTTCACAAAATTTTGTAGGTAAGTCACTTGTGGGCGAGTCTGGCGCTGATTAGTTTTGGGTACGAATTGGAATAGATAAAAGAACCCGCCTTTTTTTGCGAAATGGCCCGCAAAAGCTTGTATCCACTCTAACTGAAAAACTAATGGACCGATTTTCAAAAAATTCGGTAGATCAGTCACTTATAGATCACCCTGGTGCTGATTACATTTTAGTACGATTCGGAAAAAAATAACCTGACTTTATTTGCAAAATGGCGCGCGTAAAAATTGTCAAAATCTAAATTAAAAAACTACGTATGCTCAAATATATCCATTAAATGCTTGTTTAATACGTAATTTTCAACGAAGAAAAGAATAAGACCAACCCCATTACACTAGCCGTTCTCGAGATATATTAATTTTTTTCGTATTTTCTCCACGCCACCTTTGAAAATAAGTCCAGTTATGAAATGAGAACGAAAATTGTATTAAAAGTGAATTAAATTTAATTGAAATAAAGAGAACGTGGATATGATAATGAATGATATGAATGATAATGAATATGATATGATGAACGTGGATAAAGAGTATGGAGGGAAAGTCATGTGCTGCCCACATCAGATTTTTCATTTATCGAATTGGATTATATAAGAAAAGCTTTTACAAATGAAGTTTTTACTTTCTTTTACCTAGTATTGAGAAAGTTTTGTTTTCTCGAAAATTTTCGATTTTGAGATTTTGATGCCAATATACGTTTTAAGACACATTTTATTCTGAACACATTTTGAATATTTTTGGAGTGATGTCCGTCTGTCTGTGGTTGATTTCTGGTGTGCACGATAGCAGCCACAAAAATAAATGGATTTTCACGAAACTTTATATCCGGCTTTGTTATCAAAATATCTAGAACTTGATAGAATATCTTTAAATTCGAGCGAAAACTTCGAAATTTATTCAAAATTTTATACATTTACTTTCCCTGCAATACATGGTAATATATAGGGAAAGTATTGGAATCATGCCGAAAATCGCAACTCCAGTTTTCGACGGATCTACATGTTTCGAGACCTCTAGAATATGAAAAAACTATTTTTAGCGTGACGTCTGTAGGTGTGTCTGTCTGTCTGTGTAGATTTTGTATCCACTCTATCTAAAAATTTAATGGACCGAATTTCATAAAATTTGGTAGGTCATTCACTTCTGGGCGAATCTGGTGCTGATTAGTTTTGGGTACGATTCGGAATAAAAGAACCCGCCTTTTTTTGCGAAATGGCCCGCAAAAGCTTGTATCCACTCTAACTGAAAAACTGATGGACCGAATTTCACAAAATTCGGTAGATGAGTCACTTGTGGGTTACTTTGGTGCTGATTAGATTATGGTACGATTCGGAAAAAATGACCTGCCTTTTTTTGCAAAATGGCCCGCAAAAATCGTCCAAATCTAAACTAAAGAACTGGGTATACTCAAATATATCCATTAAATGCTGATTTAATACGTAATTTTTAACGACGAAAAGAATAAGACCAACCCCATTACACTAGGACTAGCCGTTCTCGAGATATTTTAGTTTTTCGTACTTTCCCTACGCCACCTTTGAAAATAAGCCCGGTTACCGAATGAGAACGAAAATTGAATTAAAAGTGAAATAAATTTAGTTAAAATAAAGAGAACGTTAATATAAGTCTGCAGGGAAAGTCATTTGCTGCCCACATCAGATTTTTTTTGTTCGTGACGTTATTAGCCCCCCCCCCCTTGGGGGCAAACTATTCCCCGGGAAGTGTACATTGTCAAGTATGGTATCAATCGAATGATTTTTTTTCAAGCCCTTTATAGTGGAGGGTAATAATCTATAGTTGTAATAATTTAAACCCAAGACACCAATTTTTCAAATTTTTTCTTGTCAAATTTGTAAAAAAAAATTACTTCTGGTATGAGAAAATCGAATCACACTAGTGTTCATTTTTCTGGAGGACCCGTATAAAAAATTCCATTTTCTAATTTTACTTAAATGCATGACCTAATCAAAATTTGCATAAGACGATGACCGTTATTAAAGCACTTCTTGAATTTGAACCACATGTTTACATCCAATTACTAAAAATCTGATGTGGGCAGCACATGACTTTCCCTGCAGACTTATATCCACGTTCTCTTTATTTTAATTACATTTATTTCACTTTTATTCAATTTTCGTTCTCATTCGGTAACCGGGCTTATTTTCAAAGGTGGCGTAGGGAAAGTACGAAAAACTAAAATATCTCGAGAACGGCTAGTCCTAGTGTAATGGGGTTGGTCTTATTCTTTTCGTCGTTAAACATTACGTATTAAACGGGCATTTAATGGATATATCTAAGTATACCAAGTTCTTTAGTTTAGATTTTGAAGATTTTTGCGGGCCGTTTTGCAAAAAAAGGCAGGTTATTTTTTTCCGAATCGTACCAAAATGTAATCAGCACCAGAGTGACCTATACGTGACTCATCTACCGAATTTTGTGAAATTCGGTCCATTAGTTTTTCAGCTGGAGTGGATACAAGCTTTTGCGGTTGAAAAGTGGCGTAGGGAAAGTACGAAAAACTAAAATATCTCGAGAACGGCTATTCCTAGTGTAATGGGGTTGGTCTTATTCTTTTCGTCGTTAAACATTACGTATTAAACGGGCATTTAATGGATATATCTAAGTATACCAAGTTCTTTAGTTTAGATTTTGAAGATTTTTGCGGGCCGTTTTGCAAAAAAAGGCAGGTTATTTTTTTCCGAATCGTACCAAAATGTAATCAGCACCAGAGTGACCTATACGTGACTCATCTACCGAATTTTGTGAAATTCGGTCCATTAGTTTTTCAGCTAGAGTGGATACAAGCTTTTGCGGTTGAAAAGTGGCGTTGGGAAAGTACGAAAAACTAAAATATCTCGAGAACGGCTATTCCTAGTGTAATGGGGTTGGTCTTATTCTTTTCGTCGTTAAACATTACGTATTAAACGGGCATTTAATGGATATGTCTGAGTATACGTAGTTCTTTAGTTCAGATTTTGATGATTTTTGCGGGCCGTTTTGCAAAAAAAGGCAGGTTATTTTTTTCCGAATCGTACCAAAATCTAATCAGCACCAGAGTGACCTATACGTGAGTCATCTACCGAGTTTTGTGAAATTCGGTCCATTAGTTTTTCAGCTAGAGTGGATACAAGCTTTTGCGGGCCATTTCGCAAAAAAAGGCAGGTTCTTTTATTCCGAATCGTACCCAAAACTAATCAGCACCAGCCCCGCCCACAAGTGACTTACCTACCAAATTTTGTGAAATTCGGTCCATTAGTTTTTTAGTTACAGTGGATACAAAATCTGCACAGACAGACAGACACACAGACAGACAGACAGACAGACACACAGACAGACAGACAGACACACGCACAGACGTCACGCTAAAAATGGTTTTTTCGTATTCTAGAGGTCTCGAAACGTGTAGATCCGTCGAAAACTCGAGTTGTGATTTTCGGCATGATTCCAATACTTTCCCTATACATTAACATGTATTGCAGGGAAAGTAAAAATGTATTACTTTCATTATATACATAGTATAATGTATAAGGAAAGTATTGTAATGGTGTCGAAAATTCGAATTCGAGTTTTCGACGGCAGAGCGCGTTTCAAGTATCACTGATCACGAATCGGACATTTTTGAGGTGATGACTGTATGTGTGTGTCACTAACTCTGTGGAGACGATATCTCACGAACGAAAGGAGCGATTCGAATGAAATTTGGTACACAAATTACAATCCATAAATACTGGAAGCCAATTGTTTTTAAACAAAATACAATGTTTAGAACCCCCCCCCCCCAAATCATCGAGAAGTAAAATTTCGAAAAAATCTTAAAAAAATCAAAACCTTTAATAAAGTTACGCAAATAGACATTTCTTATGTAATTTTTCCTTAAAAAAAGATTAACATAAACTTTAGAACGCTAGCATGAACCGTTCTCCAGATATTGCACATTTTTCAAAATAAATTTATCAGAAAATCCCATAAATTAAAAAAAATATTAACTGTTGAGAAACATGTTCACTTTTCATATGTAATATCATGCGATAAATTGGGTGACATCATTCTAGTGGATCTAACTCGTTCCATTCACGAGAAAAGATCTTTGAGTAATACTTTTGTATTTGAACGCCAATAGTCATTTATCTGCTATAATAATAAATTATTTCTCCGTCCATAACGCTTGGCGAGATTTTGGCTACGAATTTGGCGGAATGTCGCCAACTTGGCAACTTTTTAAATATTGCCAAATTAACGAAAATTTTGCGAAATAGATAAAAATGATGCTAAATCAATGAAAATGATGACTAATTGACGAAAATCCAACATCTTGGAAAGAATATGAGTACCTACTATAAGAATAACCTTTTTTACTTTCCTGATATACATAATGCATAAGGAAAGTATTGTGACGGGGTTGAAAATTCGAATTCGTGTTTTCGACGGGAGAGCACGTTTCAAGCATCCCTGATCACGAATCAAACATTTTTGAAGTGATGTCTGTGTGTGTGTGTGTCAGTGAGTCTGTGGAGACTAACTGACGAACGAATGGACCGATTCGAACGAAATTTGGTACAAAATCGCAATCCGTAAACACTGGTAGCCTATTGCTTTTATACGCAATCGAATGTTCAGAATCTCACTAAATTTTCGAGTGAAATTTTGAAAAAATCGTCAAAAAATCAAAACCGCCAATAAAGTTACGCAAATAGACATTTCTTATGTAATTAGAAAACTATTGACATAAATTTTAGAACGCTAACATGAACCGTTCTCGAGATATCGTACATTTTTCAAAAAAATTATCAAAAAGTCATATAAAATAAAAATAAAAATATTTCCTATTGAGAAACATGTTCACTTTTCATATGTAATACCATGCGATAAATTGAGTGACATCATTCTCGTGGATCTAGCTCGTTCCATTCATGAAAATAGATACTTTTTCCTTAGAATAATACTTTTGTATTTGAACGCCAACAGTCATTTATCTGCTGTAAGAATATCTTATTTCTTAGTGCATAACGCTTGGCGATATTTTGGCGACGAATTTGGCGGAATGTCGCCAACTTGGCGACTTTTTTGAAATGTTGCCAAATTAACGAAAATCTCGCCAAATGGATAAAAATGACGCTAAATCAATGAAAATGACGACTAATTGTCGAAAATTCACTATCTTGGAAAGAATATTAGTATCTACTATAAGAAAACTCTATTTTTTTTTACTGTAAAAGTAGTAAATTCATTACATTATATAAGGAAAGTCATGTGTTGCCCACATCAGATTTTTTTTTTTTACTGTAAAAGTAGATTCATTGCATTATATAAGGAAAGTCATGTACTGCCCACATCAGATTATTTTGTTGTGCAATCTTTTGAAACACTTTGTGTATGCGAGAATATTATTGCAATAAATTGTCATTTATTGTTATACCTGCTGTAATAGGTGAGATGTCTCTTCCAAAGAAATCCTTTCCTACAGCACCTGAAAAACAAAAAATTCTACTTTTAATATTTGTTACATTGTTAATTTGTAACAAGATGTAACATCGTGGAGTCTTGGAAGCTTTTGGGATCTGCAAAGATAGCCCCTTGTTATTTTAGCAATTTCTATATGGTTCCCCTTTGGCCACCTGAAAGTCAAACTGTACAATGGACCCGGATGCCATTCCAATGGGGGAGGGGGGGGGGCTTTGGAAATAGAGATACCACAGTGGGTGGCGCACGTGGGGCGCAGCACCTGCAGAGAGCGTGGGAGTCCGGCCATATGCGGCAATAATTCTAGGGCCGGTAACCAAGCCCCATGTCAAAATTTAGCCAATGGGAAAGAGGCAACTATACACCTTCCAATGAAATTGAGGGGGGGCTTAGATATGAGAACGAATCAGGTAGAAAAGGAAGGAGAGAGCGACATTGAGTTTTTTTTTTTTCGAGAGGAAGAGATTTTAAGAAATGAAGTGGGGAGTTGCTCTTGAGTTTTTCAACTGTGCAACATCTAAAAAGTTACGGAGCGATTTGCTTCCGATATTCTCTGCAATTGCTGTACGATCGACGGTCAAGTCAAGAGATGGAGGTAGGCCTAAGATATCATACTTACATACTCTGAATTGGATAGATCTCTCTCTGCGATAAGTTAATTGAATTTTATTATGGCACAAGACAAGGCACTTATTGAGAACCTCAAATGGTATTAAAATAATTTAATATCATATTTGCAGATAGTTTATTAAAGTAATTGTGTATTATTTTATATGAGTAGAAATAGAATGAATTTTGAGTTTGTGGTTATGTTTGAGTATTTTAGTGGAGAATTAATTATGTAGAATGTTGATACGAGTAGATAATGGCAGTTGATCGGATAAAAGATCCGATTAATCAGAATTTTTTTTATGTTTTTTTAAACTATGTAAATAAATTGTTTTTATTTTACAATTCATTGATGTCCTCATTCTCAAAGTCTTTTAATATTATTGATTCTCAGGTGACCTTATACGGCACGGCAGCCTTTAGATTTGAATTTAATGAGAATTGATAGTAGTTATCGCTCCCAAAACGGGGGAAAAACCCACGCAACAATAATCAAGGAAGATATCTGTTTGTCAACCTGTGTCGTCTATAGCGGAAAATATAATGCCGTACAGACATGAAATTTTGTACACAGGTACTCCAGTACACGGGACGATACGAGTCGGCGAATATTTTTAAATCTGAAATAATTTTTTAGTTACTTTGTGCTTTAGCACGATTTTCACACGAATGAGTTTCTTAGACACCGAAAATATTATCGCAAGATTTCCATTTTAACACCATCAGAAAGAACAAGAAATTCTCTTTCACACAAACTTTGAAAAAAGTCCATAAGATTAATTGACGAATTTTCCTGAACTTTAAACAAATGTATACTTTTCCCGTCTTTGAAACGTCTCCGATTTTTATATTGCTATATAAAAGATTTGACTGACAATCCCATTTTCATAATTTACCAAATGTTTCTTTGAATATCACACACTGCTCCAATCGAAAAATTATGTTTCAGCTGCATTCCGTTCATTAATTATTAATTTTTATGTAAAACCTCATAAAGTTCCAAAAGAATTCTAAAAACCGCACGGGATGAGTGGTACAACAAGTTTTCCAGCCGTCCTTGGATCCGCATTGGGATGCACTCTCATCTTGTCTTTTGAACTGACCAGGACCAAGACCAAGACGCTTGTTTTCGGGTTCCCTGTGTCAGAGACACTCGTCCCCACATCACTCGTTCTGAAATAAAGTTTGAAAGCCATATTTCAGCGACTATCAGGCAAGTTGTCACTGATCAGAGTTCATCCAAGAAATTTCTCAAGCACAAAGAGATGAGAGAGCTAGCTACTGTCCTACTGCCACGAGAAAGTCCCCAGACAGCAGACGTTTTGGTGGCGGTCGCTATGGAAACAGGTTATTCTACTGCATTTTAGGAGTGACGGAAAGCGCTTTTTTACTTTCCCTGCAATACATGGTAATGTATGGGGAAAGTATTGGAATCATGTCGAAAATCGCAACTCGAGTTTTCGACGGATCTACACGTTTCGAGACCTCTAGAATACGAAAAAACCATTTTTAGCGTGACGTCTGTGTGTGTGTCTGTCTGTCTGTCTGTGTGTCTGTGTGTCTGTCTGTCTGTGTGTCTGTCTGTGCAGATTTTGTATCCACTCTAACTAAAAAACTAATGGTCCGAATTTCACAAAATTCAGTAGATGAGTCACGTGTAGGTCACCCTGGTGCTGATTAGATTTTGGTACGATTCAGAAAAAAATAACCTGCCTTTTTTTGCAAAATGGCCGGCAAAATTTGCCAAAATCTAAAATAAAAAACTGGGTATACTCAAATATATCCATTAAATGCTGATTTAATACGTAATTTTTAACGACGAAAAGAATAAGACCAACCCCATTACACTAGGACTAGCCGTTCTCGAGATATTTTAGTTTTTCGTACTTTCCCTACGCCACCTTTGAAAATAAGTCCGGTTATCGAATAAGAACGAAAATTGAATTAAAAGTGAAATAAATTTAATTAAAATAAAGAGAACGTTAATATAAGTCTGCAGGGAAAGTCATGTGCTGCTCACATCAGATTTTTACTTTCCCTGCAATACATGGTAATGTATAGGGAAAGTATTGGAATCATGCCGAAAATCGCAACTCGAGTTTTCGACGGATCTACACGTTTCGAGACGTCTAGAATACGAAAAAACCATTTTTTTTAGCGTGACGTCTGTGTGTGTGTCTGTCTGTGCAGATTTTGTATCCACTCTAACTAAAAAACTAATTGACCAAATTTCATAAAATTTGGTAGGTAAGTTATGGGAAAATCTGGTGCTGATTAGTTTAGGGTACGATTTGGGATAAAAGAACCCGACTTATTTTGAAAAATGGCTCGCAAAAGCTTGTATCCACTGTAGCTGAAAAACTAATGGACCGCATTCCACAAAATTCGGTAAACGAATCACTTATGAGACAACCTGGTGCTGATTAGATTTTGGTACGATTAAAAAAAAAATAACCTGCCTTTTTTTGCAAAATGACCCGCAAAAATCGCCAAAATCTAAACTAAAAACTACGTATGATAAAATATATCCTTTAAATGCTTGTTTAATACGTACTTTTTAACGAAGAAAAGAATAAGACCAACCCCATTACAGTAGAACTAGCCGTTCTCGAGATATTTTAGTTTTTTAGTATTTTCTCTACGCCACCTTTGGAAATAAGTCCAGTTATCAAATGAGAACGAAAATTGAATTTAAAGTGAATTAAATTTAATAAAAATAAAGAGAACGTGAACGCTTTGTACTGCGGGCAAAGCTAGACGCTCCCATTATGTGATTTTTAAAGCTTGAAGTAACTTGTATTGTGTTGCACAATTTGTGGATTTTGTCTAGTTGAGAAATGACTACATTTAAAAGTGGAAAGACTTTGCATTCGCAAGCACGTGCAATAGTCCACAATGTTACGGCATTTTTTGAAGAGGTAAAAACCGCCAATTCTCTAAAAACACCAATTTGAAATGCAATGAAGAGAACTGCGGAAGCGACAGGTGTTTCAGCGTCATCAGTTAAATGATAAAACGTGATGGGGAAATCGCTTAATGACACTGAGATAAGTATTTTACCTATTTGAACAATTTACAATTATTGCTTAAAGAAGCTATTTTAAAAGTGACACAAAATGAATGTTAAAAATCTGATGTGAGCAGCACATGACTTTCCCTGCAGACTTATATTCACGTTCTATTTATTTAAATTAATTTTAATTCACTTTTAATTCAATTTTCGTTCTCATTTAAAAACTGGACTTATTTTCAAAAATGGTGTAGGAAAAATACGAAAAACTAAAATGTCTCGAGAACGGCTAGTCCTAGTGTAATGGGGTTGGTCTTATTCTTTTCTTCGCTAAAAATTACGTATTAAACAAGCATTTAATGGCTATATTTGAGCATACGTAGTTCTTAAGTTTAGATTTTGATGATTTTTGCGGGCCAGTTCGCAAAAAAAGGCGGGTTCTTTTAACCCGAGTCATACCCAAAACTAATCAGCACCAGATTCGTGCACAAGTGACTTACCTACCAAATTTTATGAAATTCGGTCCATTAGTTTTTTAGTTAGAGTGGATACAAAATCTGCACAGACAGACAGACACACACACACACACACAGACGTCACGCTAAAAATGGTTTTTCTGTATTCTAGAGGTCTTGAAACGTGTAGATCCGTCGAAAACTCGAGTTGCGATTTTCGACATGATTCCAATACTTTCCCTCTACATTACCATGTATTGCAGGGAAAGTAAAAATACTGTGAAATTGAAAAAATAGAGAATATTTATTGGACAAAAGGTGGATTGATGGAAGATATTGTGGATAAATTAGTGATAAATCCTTCGGATAGCGATTTCGACTCTTCTTCAAGTAAAGACATTTCAAGTGATTCGAACATAGTAGATAATAGTTATTACAATGAAAGTGAATGAATATTTTATAATTGATTGAAAAATATGAAAAGAATGAATATTTTAAAATCATAATTTTGCTTATTTATCATTTAATTTTTTCCTTTTTGCTGACTAATAATTGTATAACTTGCTGATTGAAAACTGTAATAATTTTCATCTAATTTGAAATTTAGTTTTAAACAAAATGATTTAAATTCTAGTTTTAAATTGTAAGATTTCTCTCCCAAAACCGTCCGAATCTAAAAGAAAATATCTAAAACTGCTTTGTTCTAATATAGATTGACGGTTTCCCGTAGCCGCTGTCGCCTATAATAACAAATTATTTTCTGAGTTTAAATGACGAGAAATTGTTAATCTATAATTTAATGTCATTTAATACGAAAATTTTGTTTAACTTCCGATAAAAAACATCTACTCTTTTCCTTTAGTACATCATGATAGACGACACGGATTCCTCGCCTAACGAAGTGCGTTTGATTTGCCAAATGTTGCAGTCGATTTTAAAACTTTTCCCCTTCTTTCTTCGACTCGTCTACTTGCGGCAACCCTGTTCAGAGACTTTCTCGTGGCGGTATGACAGTATTCAGCCAATCCCGATCTACAAAGAAAGATATAGTGACGGGCCAACTTGGCAAATAATTTTCTATTTCTCACCTGAAACCAAGGATGTATCTAGAAATTTATTTCAAGGGGAGGGGGTGGGGTGTCTAAAGTATAGTCAACTCGAACGATGAATGATGTCTACGATGAATGATGCTCGAGTAACAAAAAGTGGAGCGGTTTTTTCCGCAGCTGTACATAACTTTAGATTATTGGATATGACTGGTACGTACCTTTTGCTTTCTCCTCGGACTGTTTTGCTTTCTTCTCGGACAAAGCACTTTGGTTCAAGCTAAAAGTGCAGTAGACGGTCAAAGCACCCTTCGGTACTAACTTGTCTCTTTCTTCCAAGATTACGGATCGCTTAAAAGACCACCCCCGTCCCCAAGAGACTCCGCATGTAAATTCATCTTCGATATTTTCATGAGGTATGTAGTCCTTCCCATCTTTATCTTTTAGCCCGATTGTATAAGTAGCACGCTTCGAACATACAGACGTTTTTTTCAAATACAGACATATACATTCCGGATGTCTAGCGCTATTTGGATAAATCTGGAGGCACCAAGTTGCGCCCAAACACTGGAAATTTGAAGTGGTACAATTGAAATCTTTCTCGTCAGGAAATAAAAAGTAATCGTTCCATTGAAAGGAAAAACTCCTACTTTCTTGAATCTCGCCGATGTTCTCCGCCATTCCTGTCAGCAACACTTGAACCCGGGGCAATTTGTCTGAAACTGTCAAGATGATTGGATTGCAAACTGGAGAATGGTCACAGAATACAGAAATGTTAATTTTCCAAGTACTCCATTCTTTAAACCTAAAATGTATAAAAAGATGGATGTGAAAAGAAAACAAGAAAGATCAATCATACATAAAGCATTGATTATGAAACACTTTTCAACTTCAATGCAATTTTATTTAAACATCTCTAAAATGCAATACATTCGTCGGTAATATTTTTTAAATTATCACAATACTACATTAATGTACTATATTTGAAAACTAAAAACTTCATCGAAACAAATGAACTACAGTCAAATGCCGGCATTGAAATATAAATTGCCTGATTTAAACATCTCTAAAATGTGATACCTTCCTCGGTAATATTTTTTAAATTATCACAATACTACAATAATTTATTATATATAAAAATCTCGATCTCTCTATAAAAACAGGATTTCATTCATAAATAATTTCCCATTCATGTCATTCATCACAATACTATAATAATTAGTTTTATTTAAAACTTAAAGCCATGGAGGTACAAGTAATTTAACTCTATGCTCAAAACTTCATCAAAAAATCGTTTGCTTCTCTGTAAAATCAATGATTGTTTCATTTATATCAGCTATATTACAGACTCCATGGGCTAAATAATTTTGCGTTAAAGAAATGCAGCAACTCTTATACAACTCATTCTACATCTTTTGGTATTTACATCCTCCATAAGTCAAAAGTATGCTTCGTTGTAGAAAAAAGCAAAATTGGATGATCATTTAAACTCTACTATATTGTAATTGCGTTGTTTCAGGATGTAGATGCACAGAATTTAAGAAAAATTAAAGCTGTTTTAGGGCGGGTGGAACACTAAATATGAATTAAAAATAACTTTAAAAATCACGATTTTGAAACAAAATGGATGCCCCATTTTATTTTGAAGTGGGTCACGTGATCTCTTCATATAATGATAACGTGATCTCTTCAGATAAAGGATGTAATTATTATTTTAATTTTTATTTAAAAAACTACTGAATATATTTTGATGAATTTTTTTTTATATATTTTATGGGATAATTTGAATATTTCCTTAAACTTTCGAAGCAATTTGTGAATTTTAAATTCGCTTAAAAAATGTTTGAAAAATTAGGTCCTATATGGTTCAATGTATTTCATTTTTTCAACCCGGGTTCAATCCAAAACTAATTGGGTGATTTCATTCATTTGTATTCCCATAGATCCCACAGACCGTCAGAACAACATACTAAAATTTCATCTTGATAAAGTCATTTTTACGGCAGTTATCGTGCTAACGGACGGACAGACAGACAGACAGAATGAACAAAGTCATAAACGCTTTTCAACTATGTTGTAAAGTGTTAAAAACGCCATAAATCATTTTATGTATTGCTACCAGAGATGCCAACCATTACGGAATTTCTTCTGAATAAAATTACGGATTACGAAACAAAACCCGTAAAATTACTTGTTAAATGTTTACTTTTTTCCATCTTTCCATCTTTTTCCATCCATCTCTCCTGTAATTATTGCACATTAAAATTGACAAAACTTGCTTAATATTCATGTAATTTTTTTTAATTATTTTAACACATTCAGTATAATTGCACAATTCAGGGAATTCTTGTGTAGTCCGGTGAGTCCATTAGTATCACTTTCTATCCATCTCCATCCTCTAAATATTAATCACTAGATTGGTTGCACTAGCTTATTTTCACATTTTAGTTAATTATTACTTTTATTTTTTAGTTATTTTTAATATTTTTAATTATTTTTAATATTTATTTAGAAGAATTTATTATTATCCGGTGATGAAAGCAATATTATTTGTTCCCCATAATAATGCTGTGCTAAAATATATATTCTGTATTGTTAGAAAATATGGAGTTGGTTTTAGGCTAAATTTGAGTGTCCATATTTTATTAAAGAAATAAAGAACATGTCAAATTTTCTATATTTTTCATGTTTTAAGAAAAAATTATCAAAATATGAGCCAAAGCAGGCTAAAAGAGAACAGCTAAACAATTAAATTTAGTTTAAGCTAAGTATATTCTGTTTTCTTAAAGATTTTGAAATTTCTTTTATGTTCAGTAGTGAAAACTAATGTATTCCCATTATGCTTGCTTAGTTATAATGTTAATTAAATATGAACATTTCATATAAAAATATATATAAAGAATTTGAAATGTTTGATCAATTAATCTGATTATCATTGCAAACAATTTTTTATCGCAAAGCGAACCACTTGCGTCATTCTGAAAGATTACTGAAACTGTAACTGAGAGGTTGAAATCTCCGTACTATCCAGCACTGCCCGGGATTCAAAATGCAAAGCTCCGACTAAAATTACACTAGAAGATACATAAATAAGAATATGATGTGGCCAGCGCATAGTTTTCCCTACGGACTCAAAATCACTTTCTCTTTCACAATCTGTTAAATTAAGTCTAATTACAGAGATAATACATAATTATTTGAAATTACAATAACTAATTATTTAAAATTACCACTTTATTTAATTTCCCTTTTCACGTGGCGACTGGGCGTACTGGCGACTGGGCGTACTGTAAATGCGAAAAATCTAAAATATCTCGAGTTTGTCCTATAGAGTTATAAGCTTACCATCAAAAATGACCCATAGAACAAGCATTTAATTGATAAATCTGAGCATAAGTAGCCTTTTATTGGGGTTTTTGACAATTTTTGCTAGCCATTGAGAAAAAGGCGGGATTTTTTTTTTCCGAATCGTACCAAAATCGAATTAGCACCAGCGTTACCTCCACGTGACTTATATACCAAATTTTGTGGCATTTTTTCAATTAATTTTTCAGTTACAGTGGATACATATACAGGGTGCCCAGTGCTATCGGTGCCCAATGGCTATTTCCTCAACCGTTAGTCACAGAGATACACTTCCAATTGCAAAAATGTTTTAAATTTTAAAATCTATTATCTTAGAAACAGTTTAAATCGATAAATGCATTTCTGAAAGAAATACGAAAAATACATTTTTATACAGTCCCCCGGTCCTACCAATTATATTTAGAAAAATCATCCTCATATAATTTTATGCAAAATAAAAATTAAATCATCATTTTGCGATCAAAATTGACCGACTTATAGCTGTTTAAAGTTGGAGCACTTTTTGTGCTGAGAAATGGTTAATACAGTCCCTGATTGGTTGGTTGCCTGGGGAAATGGTCAATGCGGTCCCTGATTGGTTGGTTGCCTAAAACGGGACATTTTTACGCGTGGAAAAGCGACTTAAGTCATAAAGTTTAATGCTTCATAACTCGGTGAATTTTGGTCATAAAAGGAAGATTTTTTTTTATATTTTGCATGAGATTGTATGATGATGATTTTCCTAAATATAATTGGTAGGACCGGGGGACCGTATAAAAATTTATATTTCGTACTTCTTTCAGAAATGTATTTATTGATTTAAACTGTTTCTAAGATAGTATATTTTAAAATTTAAAACATTTTTGCAGTTGGAAGTGTATCTCTGTGACTAACGGTTGAGGAAATAGCCATTAGGCACCAATAGCACTGTGTGTGGACACCCTGTATACTGCACATACAGACACACATATAGAAGTCACTCTAAAAATGTTTAATTTTCAGGTTCTAGAATGCTTAAAGCATGTAGGTCCGTCGAAAGTTGCGATTTTCGACATGTTTCCATACCCTCCCTATATATTACAGTGTAATACAGGGGAAATAACATCACATTCATGGTACGACCACTTAGAAAAAATATCCTGGCGTGTGGCAACACATGACATCCCCAATAACTCACATTCATTTTTTCCTCACGTCTTTTTTAATCCACTAATTAAGTTTAATTGGGTGAAATAAAACGGACAAAACCCATACTTATGTGAAATTATATTCAATTTACCGTTTTAAAAATATGATGTGGGCAGTACATGACTTTCCTTAGAGACTTACATTTTTTTTTTTACTTTCCTTGTAATACATGGCAATGTTTTGGGAAAGTATTGGAATCATGCCGAAAAGAGTAACTTGAGTTTTCGACAGATCTACACGTTTCGGGACATCTAGAACATGAAAAAAACTATTTTTAGACTGACGTCCGTGTGTGTGTGTCTGTCTGTCTGTGTTTGCAGTGCATGCATCCACTCTAACTCAAAAACTAATGGACCAAATTTCAAAAAACATTTGGTAGGTAAGTCACTTGTGTATGACCCTGGTGCTGGTTAGTTTTAGTACCATTCGAGATAAAAAGAACCCGCCTTTTTTTGCGAAATGGCCCGCAAAAATAGTCAAAATCTAAAATAAGAAACTACGTATGCTTAACAATATCAATTAAATGCTTGTTTAATAGGTAATGTTTAACTATGAAAATAATAAGACCAACTCCATTACACTAGGACTAGCCGTTCTCGAGATAATTTAGTTTTTTCGTATTTTTGCTACACCACATTTGCAAATATGGCCAGTTGATAAATGAAAACGATAAGTGAATTAAAACTGCAAATTCAGTGTTATTTTGTGCAATTAAATTCACTTTAATGAATTATTAATGAAATAAAGAGAAAATGAATTTAAGTCTGCAGGGAAAGTCATATGCTGTCCACATTAGATTTTTCATTCTTTCTATCACAATTATTTAAATGCAGTTTAATTGCACGATATAACAGGGACAATTATTTGAAATTATATTACATTCGCAGGTATAAATTCCGTTTCTATTTGGCGACTGGACATATTTTCAAAGGCTATGTGGCACATTTGCGATAAGACTGAAATAGCTCTAGAACGGTTAGTCCTTGGGTTATGGGATTAGTCTTATTCTTTTAGTCGTCAAAAATTACACATAAAATAAACATTTAATTGATACATTAAAACAAATGTATTCTTTTATTTTAAATTTTGGCAATTTTTGCGGGCCATTTTGCATAAAAAGTTAGGTGTTTTTTCCCCTAATCATCTGTCACCAAAATCTAATCAGCACCAGGGTAACCCATAAGTGACTTATCTACTATAAGTGACTTATCAGATAACTCAAATAAAAGACGACATATGCTCAAATGTATCCATGAAATCCCCAGGTTTATACGTAATATTTGACGGTGAAAAAATAAGACCTACCCCATAACTGCAGGACTACCTGCTCGCGAGTGATTTCAGTTTTTCCACAATTTTGTCATGTCACCTATGAAAAACAATCCGATGTGGGCAGCACATGACTTTCCCTGCAGACTCATATCCACGGCCTCTTTATTTCTTCAATAATTCATTAAACCGAGTTCAATTGCACAAAATAAGACCCATAATTGTTTTATATTACACTGAATTTAAACTTTCAATTCAATTTTCACTTTCATTTGGTAACTGGGCATATTTTGAAAGGTGGCGCAGCGAAACTGAGGAAAAACTAAAATGGAAAAACTAGCTAGTCTTGGAAATAGCTAGTCCTAGAGTAATGGGGTTGGGGTCCTATTCCTTATGTCGTCAAAAATTACCTATAAGTAAGCATTTAATTGATATATAGGAGCATACGTAGTTTTTTTATTTTAGATTTTGATGATTTTTGCGGGTCACTTCGCAAAAAAAGTTAAGTTCTTTTTTCCAAATCGTACCAAAATCAAATCAACACCAGGTTAACCTACAACTGACTTATCTACCAAATTTTGTAGCATTCGGTCTATTAGTTTTCAGCTAGAGTGGATAAAGGCAATTTTAAGGACCATTTTGCACAAAAAGAAAAAAAGAAAAAAAAGAAACAGGTTCTTTTATCCCTAATCGTACCAACATCTAATCAACACCAGGGTCACATACAAGGGACTTATCCACCAAATTTTATGAAATTGGGTCAATTAGTTTTTCAGTTAGAGTGGATACAATATCTGCACAAGCAGACAGACAGACAGACACACAGACACACGTACACACACACACGCGCACACGCACACACACACACGCACACACACACAGAGAGAGAGAGAGAGAGAGGGAGAGACGTACACACACACAAAAACACACACAGACACAAGTACACACACACAGACATCACGGTAAAAATGGTTTTTTCGTGTTCTAGGAATCCCAAAACGTGTAAATCCGTCTAAAACTCAAGTTGCGATTTTCGGCACGATTTCAATTACTTCCCCTATACATTATCATGTATGGCAGGGACAGTACAAAAAGATGAAAAGGAAAATTGAATAAAATTTTCCATGCTATTTCGTACAACTGAATACAATTCAGTGAATTATGAAAGAAAAATACGAAAGAGAAAAGAATTTGTGTTCATAGAGAAACTCATGTGCTGTTTACATCTGATTTTTATATTTAGTCTTAAATTTTCAAAAAAAAATTTTTATATAATTCCAAATATATAGTAGTAGAACATAGAAGTACTATATAGAAGTATATATAATATATAGAAGTACACGGCGTTGCCCAGAATTTAAAATGCAATCCTCTGATTAAAATTACACTAGAACTCACAGCAAATTCTAGAAAATAAAGAACGCTTTAACAATACTCCCGCCTACAACAAAAAAAAAAATCTAATACGGCCAGCACATGACTTTCACTACACTCAGATTTATTTTCTCTTTATTTCTGTAACAATTTATTAAACTGGGTTTCATTGTACAAAATGCATGCATAATTATTTGAAATGACACTGAATTTGCACTTTGAATTCAGTTTTCGTTTGCATTTGGTAACTGGGCATATCTTCAAAGGTGGCGTAGTAAATATGCGAAAGAACTAAAATATCTCGAGAACGAATGACTCGTCCAAGAGTAATAGGATTAGACTTATTATTTTTACTTTCCCTGCAATACATGCTAATGTATAGGGAAGGTATTGGAATCATACCGAAAATCACAACTCGAGTTTTCGACGGATCAACACGTTTCCAGACCTCTAGAATACGAAAAAACTATTTTTAGCGTGAAGCCTGTGTGTGTGTCTGTGCAGATTTTGTATCCACTCTAACTAAAAAACTAATGGACCGAATTTCATAAAATTTGGTAGGTAAGTCTCTTGTGGGCGAGTCTGGAGCTGATTAGTTTTAGGTACGATTTGAGATAAAAGAACCCGCCTTTTTTTTTGCGAAATGGCCCGCAAAAGCTTGTATCCTCTCTAGCTGAAAAACTAATGGACTGATTTCAAAACATTCGGTAGATCATTCACTTATAGGTCACCCTGGTACTGATTAGCTTTTGGTACGATTCGGAAAAAAATAACCTGCCTTTTTTTGCAAAATGGCCCTCAAAAATCGCCGAAATCTAAAATAAAAAAACTACGTATGCTTAACTATATCCATTAAATGCTTATTTAATACGTAATTTTTAACGAAGAAAAGAATATGACCAACCTCATTACACTAGGACTAGCCGTTTTCGAGATATTGTTTTTTCGTATTTTCTCTACGTCACCATTGAAAATATGTCCAGTTATCAAATGAGAACGAAAATTGAATTAAAAGTGAATTAAATTTAATTAAAATAAAGAGAACGTGGATATAAGTCTACAGGGAAAGTCATGTGCTGCCCACATCAGATTTTTATCGTCAAAGTTATAGACAAACAAGCATTCAATTGATACATTTGATAATCATAGTCCTTTGTTTTGGATTTTGACGATTTTCGCAGACCATTTCACAAAAAAAAGCAGGCAATTTAAATACTTTCCCTATACATTACCATGTGTTGTAAGTAGAGATGTGGATTTGTCGGAAAATTTTAAAATGGAAAATCTTTCGAAATTTTTTTAAATTATTCTCTATATTACATTTCAGTCCTTTACCCGCTGTAAGAATAACTTATTTCTGTTACCAAGTTAACAAAAATGAATAAATGACACTAAATCACTGAAATGAATAAAAATGCCAAAATGAATAAAAATAATGCCAAATCAATATAATGAAAAATAAATAAAAATGACGCTAACTCAATGAAAATGACGACTAATTGAAGAAAATTCAACATCTTGGAAAGAATATAAGTATCTACTATAAGAATAACATTCTTTTTAACTGTAAAAGTAATCAATTCATTGCATATATAAGGAAAGTCATGTGCTGCCCACATCAGATTTTTTTTTTAACACAATAAAACATCTCGTGCTTATACATCAATATTTCACCAAGGAGTACATAAACAGATTGAATAGCAATACACGTGGCATGTTAAAAATTGTAGCTTTCCCACTCAATGGAAAACCCAGGTTAAAATACTAAAATATCGAAATTACAACCACTATACTCCGAAAACGAAGATCTTGATCCAAAATCCAATGACATACGCTCCTAAGGCTTTCAAAGGGATACAAATTCTTGCCAATTGTTCAGAGCTACCACTTTTAGTTTTTGAGACACTATAAGCATTACAAACTTGAAAAACAGAAAATTTTTAATCTTCTATATCATGACAAGACGGTTAGTTGAAAACTATAAAATATTTTTTTAAAATAAATACAGACTTAGAAACAAATTTTTCTAATACATAATTTTGTCGATTACTATTCATATCCATATCTTATAGTTTTAAAGATATTTCTAGTGATATTAAGTGAAATGAAAAATACCCTCGTACAGACATTTGCTTTTTTTAAAGTTTTTTCGAAAAAATAGTTCAAAATATTAAAATATTGGCATTACTTTCCTTATATACATAATATAATCTATAAGAAAAGTATTGTAACGGAGCCGAAAATTCGAATTCGAGTTTTCGACGGGAGAGCACATTTCTAGCATCCCTGAACACGAATTACACGTTTGTGAGGTGATGTATGTGTATATAAGTTTGTGTGTGTGTGTTTGTGTGTGTGAAAGTACGTGTGTGTTCGACTGGAGAGCACGTTTCAAGCATCCCTGATCACGAATCAAACACTTTTGAAGTGATGTCTGTCTGTGTGTGTATGTGAAAGTACGTGTGTGTGTGTGTGTGTGTGTGTGTGTGTGTGTGTGTGTGTGTGTCTGTGTGTGAGTCTGTGGAGACGATATTGCACGAACGAATGGTGCGATTCGAATGATGTTTGGTACAAAAATTACAATCCGTGAATACTGGAAGCCTATTGCTTTTAAACGCAATCGAATGTTCAGAACCCTCCCTAATTTTCGAATGAAATTTTGAAAAAATTATCTAAAAATTAAAACTTTTAATATAGTTTTGAAAATAATCATTTTTTATGTAATTTTTCATTAGAAAAGGATTGACATGTATTTTAAAACGCTAGCATGAACCGTTCTCGAGATATTGCACAATTTTCAAATAATTTTATCAAAAAAATCACATAAAATTAATAAAAAATACTAACTTTTATGAAATATGTTCCCTTTCCATGTGTAACATTTTGCGATAAATTTGTTGGCATCATTCGCGTGGATCTAGCACGTTCCATTCATGAGAAAAGATACTTTGGGCACTTGGAACTTTTGTATTTGGACGTCATTTATCCACTATATGAATAACCTAATTTTCCGTCCATAAAGCTTGCGAGGTTTGGGCGACGAAATTAAGAAAAATGTCGCCAATTTGATAAAATTGACGCCAAATTAATAAAAAATGTCGTTAAACCAATGAAAATGACAACTAATTGATGAAAATTCAATATTTTGGAAAAAATATAAGAATCTACTATAGGAAATTCCAATTTTTCCGTCTATAACACTTAGCGAAATTTTGGCGACGAATTTGGCAAAATATTGCTAACATGACGAGCTTTTATATGTTGCCAAATTGATGAAAATGTCACCCGATTGATAAAATTGTTGCCATATTGATAAAATATATCGCCAAACTGATAGAAATGTCGTCGAATTGATAAAAATAACGCAAAATCAATGAAAATAACGACTAATTGATGAAAATTCGGAAAGAACATAAGATTCGATTATGAGAATAACCCATTTCTCAGTCCGTCCGTTCATAATGCTTGGCGATAAATTTTGCGGTATGTCACCATCTTGGCAGCTTTTTAAATATTGCTAAATTAACGAAAATGTCTCCAAACTGATAGAAATGTTGCCAAACTGATAGAAATGACGCTAAATGGGTGGTAATGTTTTGCGAAATTTTAATTCCGTCATATGATGGGTATACCTGTTAGTATAAGAAATGTTCTTCTCTCCGTTTGTTTGTAACACTTAGAGATACATTTGACGAACTTAGGTATAATCCAGCGAAATATCGCCAACTTGGCGCCTTTTCACTCCTGAATGACAAAAATATCATCAAATTGCAAAAATTACGCCAAGTTAATGCAAATTATGATTAATTGATGAATTTATTATTAAAATATTTTGATATATGGACTATATTGCTTATTGATGATGCTATCAATATTGATGATTGTTAATTTAGTGTTGTGTGAAATATAAATTTATTGTGTATATGAAATAATTTTATATGTTGTCATCCAGAAAAGTGCGAAATGTACAATTCAACGTTAAGAATACAGTGACATCGATATTGTACATAATATTTACACTGTGGAAGAAGTAAATTCATTGCATTATATAAGGAAAGTCATGCGCTGCCCACATCAAATTTTTTTATATATCCATAGTGGGGACCCTGTTTTTGACAAAACAAGAAATATTTGCATTTTTATCTATTTGGTTTGGAGATATTATCGTTCAAAGTGTCTACATTTTTCATAACGCTCCAAATTCCACCACAAATATTACAAGCATAGATGTTATTCACATAAAAACAAATCTGATTTTCCTGACCGGTTTCAGCACATGATTTTTCCTACAGACTGAAACTGATTTTTTCTTTATTTCTTTAATTTATTAAATTGAGTTTAATTGCTCAAACTAACACGCATCATTATTTGAAATAACCCTGAATTCGCACTTTTAATTCAATTTTCGCTTTCATTCGATAACGGAACGTATTTTCAAAGGCAGCATAGCAAAACTGCAAAGAAACTAAAATATCTCGAGAACGGATACATATTGTAATAGGGGGGAATGCCAACGGCCCTACCGTACTGAAAACACCGGTTCTCGTTAGATCACCGAAGTCAAGCAACATCGGGCGCGGTTAGTACTTGGGTGGGTGACCACCTGGGAACACCGCGTGCTGTTGGCACATTTCGGGCGCGGTAGCCTGGTGGTTTGCGCGCTGGATTTGCACGCTGCCACAACTGCCGCCGTGTTCATGCGGAGTACGATCACGTTAAACATGTGAGTCCGTAAGTCCTTCCGAGAGGTTGGTGGTAGGGGAAAGAAGATGCGGTAAAAATTATTCGTCCATTTTATTGGCGCCAGCTAGTTTGCCACGGTCAGAATTTTCAAGGGTAGCGAACAGGCTGGTCGCCGAAGGTGGCTAGTTTTAAATAAAATGGCAAGTTGACGATATTTTGTCAATTTATCGCCAAGCATTTCAGACAGACAGACAAACTAATAAATTACATTTGACGAATTGTTTGATGTCAAAATACAAAATTATTGCAAAACAGTGTCTCGTGAATGAAACCTACCAGAATAATGCTAACACAGTTGTCACATAATATTGCACATGGAATGGGAACATATTTCACGGTAGTTAGCACAGTTCTAGTTTCATGTATTTTTTAAAACGTATACGAAAAACGTACAATATATCAAGGATGGATAGTATACCACCTAATAAAATATTAAATAAAAAAATGATATTTTATGTAACATTATTAAAGTTTTATGATTTTTTTTTTAATTTCATTCGAAAGTTTGGAGCTGGTTTCCAAATATTCGATTGCATAGAAAATCAATAGACTTCCAATATTCACTGATTTTAATAATCGTACAAATTTTCGTTTGAAACATTTCATCCATTCGTTAGATATCATATCCACTGACTCAAGGACACACAATCTAATATACATACACTGCAAAGTTCACTTTGGCGATAAGAGCTTGCAATTTCGTCCCTGTATATCAGTGATAGATCATCGGCTGGCCAATTCAAAGATCCAGAATTCGATTCCCGGTTGGGGCAACAACGTTCTTTACAACACACACACACACACACTAATATACAAATACACACACACACACTAATGCATATATACACACACACACTAATATACGTACACACACTGATATACATATACACACACACTAATATACATGCACATACATTAATATGCATGCGCGAGCGCACACACACACACACACACATATATATCACTTGAAAAACATTCGATTCGATTTCAGAGATGTTTGAAACGAGCTCTACCGTTGAAAACACAAACTATAATTCGAGTTTTCGACCTCGTCATAAATCTTTCCCTATACATTATAGTGTTTTTTCAAACTTATTTTGTTGCGAAACCCTTTTGAAATTTAATTTGATGGTAGAACCCCAAAATAAGAAAAATCCCTTGTTGTCCAAATTATGCATCAAAATTTTACTTGTTTTTAAATTTAAGACAATTTACATGAAACTATCATGTCGCGGAACTCTAAGGGTTCCGCGGAACACATCTTGAAAAACGCTGCATTATGTCAGAAAAGTAACATTTATTGCTCCCACAAACCGAAAATGTCACAAATTTTGCATTTCTAAAATGACAAATATTCCCTCTTTTCAAATAACCTTCAATTTTCGTCACTAATTCTTGTACTATATACGTATTGAACAACATACGGATCCTACACAAATATTTACTACGAAATCTCGCATATAATCGTTTTATTTAAATAATAAATTACATATGTGTGTGGGACATTTCTTAAACGCATTTGAAACAATCAGTGTGCAGTACAAAGATTTCTTAAATACGTGTATTTTCATAGTATTACTTTAAAACCAAAAAGTTCATAAAACATGATTTAAATAATCGGATACCAATGTATCTAATTCACGAGCGCCTAGTCTCCGCAACGAACTCCCGCCGAAATACCACGAATTTCAGCAGACTCAGCCCTTTCGACAGATTTAGTTTCACTATTTTTTTTTTCTTTTTGTCTTTTTGTGTGACGTCCGTAGATGTGTGGCCGCAGATGAATGAATAGAGTTCTTTGTTTTCTTCATGAGGAAATTTTAAAGTTCGATTAGCCCATGCGCGATTTTGATATTGAAAATACACACACACACACACACACACACACATATATATATATATGTATATATATATATATATATATATATATAATGTCAGAAATATTTATAAAGTCAAGTATTAATATCAAAAGTATATATATCATAAAATATATATGTCAAAAATATTGTAAGGTCAAAAATATAGAGTGGTAATTGCAGGAGGGAGTCGACCCTGATTGAAAGAAATAGGATTAAAGGATGCTATAAAAACTTTTTCCTGCGATGGTCAAACTAAAAAATGAAAAGCAAAAAACTGACTAGCTTAATGTTTACATTTGTGACTTTAAACTTCCAGGGGAGGGTAAATGTCCCCCTTGAGCTCCCCTATGGGCGCACATGGCAAAACGCAAATAGAATTTTTCTAGGGGTGCAAAATATATGACGATACCTACAATATCGACTAGCTTGAAATCTACATTTGTGATCTTGAATGTCCTAGGGAGAACAAGTTCACCCCTTGTCCTCTCCTATGGACACCCATAGAGCTTTTTTCATGGTGACAAACTGAAGGATGAGGCGTTCAATATCGATTTTAGCTAACATGTTTAATGAGTCATCTATAGGAGGACAAGTGTCCTCCTTGCCCTCCACTATGGGCGTCTATGTAACATTTTCCAAAAGGGCAAAATCAAGGATGAGGAGTTCAATATCTACTAGCTTAAAGACTACATTTGTAACCTTAAACGTCCACAGTGGGGTAGGTTTTCCCTTGCGTTCCCTTATGTTCGCCCATGGCAAGGACAACCATAGAACTAATTCCATCGGTGACAAATTCAAGGATGAGGCGGTTCATATCGACTTGCTTGTAATCTACATGTGTAACCTTAAACGTACACGGTAGAGCAAGTTTCACCTTGCGTTCCCTTATGGGAGCCCATGGCAAGGACACACATAGAACTAATTCCATCGGCGACAAAATCAAGGATGAAGCGTTCAATATCGACTAGATTGAGACTTACATGTCTAACCTTGATCGTCTATGGGACTGCAAGTGTCATCTTTTTCCTCCACTATGGGGCCCAAAAGTCTCTGTGACATAAAAGGCTGAAACATTGCACACTTTCAATGGGCGCCCATAGGGGATGTTGAACGTCACGAATACCGAACTAATGAATACTGTACGTCTCGCCCTTTAGATTGTCCCCGCTGGAAAAAATTCTATTGACGTCCTTGCCATTGGGCGCCCATAGGGGAGCGTAAGGGAGCACTTGCCTTCCCGTGAACATTCAAGGTCACAAATGTAGGTGTCAAGCTAGTAGATATTGTACGTCTCATCCTTGAGTACGCTCTTCTTGGAAAAATCGCTATGAACGCCCTCGCCATGGGAGCCCATAAAATTTTTGAAAGCCACAAACGTAGGTATCAAGCTAATAGATATTGTACGTCTTGTCCTTGAGTTTGCCTCCGCTTTAATAAGTTCTATAGTCACCTTTGCCATGGGCGCCCATAGGGGAGAGCAAGGGGACGTTCACCCTCCACTGCACGTTTAAGGTCACAAGTGTAAACATTAAGCTTGTCAATTTTTTACGTCTCATTCTTTAGTTTCACCACCCCAGGAAAAAGTTTTTTTAGCAGCCTTTAATCCTACTTCTTTGAATCAAAGTCGACTCCCTCCTGCAATTACCACACTATGTTCTTAATAGTACAATATTTTTGACACTCTCTCATCCAATAAAAGCAGAAGTAAGTCGTAATACTAGTAGTTTGATAATCTTGAAAAGACTTTAAATAGAAAAAAGAAATATTAGAAAATAAATAAACAATATAATATAATAGAAAAAGTAATAAAAATTATTATTAATAAAATAAAATTTAAACAAAATATATATGTGTGGGGGGGGGGGGGGGGTTCAATATCAAAATCGCGCATAGACTAATTGAACTGTAAATTTCCGCATAATGAAACGAAGAACTCTCGTCATTCATCTGAGATCATTGAAATTCGCGCCTGACGCAGTTATCACGTGTTTTTTCCCGGACGGAGACTAGCCGCTCGTTATCTAATTGGTCTTCATGAACAGTATCGCGGAATAAAAACAATTCGTCTTTCCTTCCGCTTTTGCAAGAGTTGCAAGAATAGTGTACCAGAACTGCCGATAAAACGACGTTTGGCGTGTTATGTGAAAGAAGGGTTTTGGCGTAAGATACTTTTTGACTTACAGCTACCCTGATACGACGATTCCCCGAAAATTATAATTGTATAAAAAAATTATTAATCTAGAACTTGGATTTTCTATTGCGAACATTTGTGTCGCTTCCTGTTTATATTTATCCTTTACAGTTTAGAAGAATTATACAGTTTTATATTTTAAAAGTAAGCAAAAGGAGGCTCGCTCGGACTGCAACTTCTACTTCTTCGAAAAGAAAAGGTTCAAAACACTAAAATATTGAAATTTTATCTGTGTGTACGTAAATGGTACTATATTTTCGACAAAATTGTTTACATTTGTAACATTAAGTTCAGAGATATAAAAGCGCATAGTTTTCCCATTTTTCGAAACGCTACAATTTCAGCCAGATATCCCCAACCATAAATGTTATTTACATCAAAATCTGAGTAATGCTTTGATCTCATATTGTGAATATTTTCGGAGAAATTGTTATATATTAAATTGATGAGAAAAAAAAACGTTTTATTTCTTAAATCGACAAAAAAGTAGTATAAAAATATATAGTGTAAAAAATGTTTTAATATTAATTCATATTTGAAATTAGTTACTTAAAGTAATTTATTAAATAAGAAAGATGCTCAATCCCTGAAAGATGCTTAGAATACATAGAGCACATATCTGGGGAGGCAGAATTTTAGGGATAATGACAGCAAATAAATTGTACTATTGTAAGAATTTAAAAACATTGTAATTAACTTATCATTGAAAGCTATATATTTCAAAAATCGAACTTTGGAAATCTGTTCTATTAATTTTAATTTACTTGCAACTTCAAAGTTAAAATTTTATCAATTTTATAACTTAATAATTTTATAAATTAATTGAAATGCAGTAAATTTTTAGGTTAGAAAATATATACTCACAGAAACCCACCTAATGGGGTCATTCCAAAAGATAGGATAACGTTCACATTGCAGATACCAGCATCGATACTAGCGTTATCCTTGCTTTGGGAACTTCCCCTTTAGGCGGGTTCTGAAAATTTTAATGCTTGGTTTTGGCCATAGACAAATCGTGCAGGCTAACCTCAATCTATGTGAAATTTATTGCCGACTGCGTGGTAAAACTGAATTTGTCTGTCACTATAGAGGTTCTCAAATTTATGGAATATACAAAGTTTTCTTATTGCCACTGCACATCAGGCATTATGGGTAGAGCGCTAAAAAGCGCAAAATCGGTCCATGGATGCTGGTATTTGCCAATGAGAACGCATTCCTTATAGAATATAATTATGTATTTTAAACTGTTTATGATTAAGGAATTTAAAGTATTTACAATTATGCAAATGTAACCGTCGTTTGCATGACATTTTATATGTTCCGTGTTGAGATAAAAATATTTTTCTACGTCCGTCGTATAAATCAAATGCATGGTAACAGGTATAAGTAAAAATATGAGTAAATACTGTAATAGTGTAGAAAATCAAAATCCAGTTTTTATCCAAGCTCAAACAGTCTTGTCGAACTGCGGGTGATGGCTTTATTTGGTCATTAAAGCAAATAAGATGCAGTTTCTTTCATATAAATCTTCATTATAAATTACTTCACAAATAGTATCCTTTTCTTAGCAGCAAGACTCAATTATTCTTGCCTTATGAAATCCCTCTCATTTCCTCCTCTCAAAATGGACATTTTAATCTGTCAAATAATCTTTTCTAGTATAAAATTGCGATGAAATTAAAAAAAATGACGAATTCCCAGAGAAAGTATTATTTTACAAGTTTTATTTCTACCGTATTTTAAATGTCAATGTTGTAAAGAACCTAACTGTCCCAACAGGGAGTCGAACCACGGATCTTTGTACGGGCCGGATCTTTGTACCGTTGTGCTGGGACACAATTATAGGCTCTTATTATCAAAGTGGACTACCAAATTAACAACATTCAATACACCAAAATTAACAACATTCCAATACACCAAATACACCAAAATTAATAACACCAAAAATACATCAAAATACACCAAAATTAACAACACAATACACCAAAATTAAATAAATACAACAAATACACCAAAATTAACAAGTTTCTTTATTGTTTAAAGTTAAAGAGCTTCTCCTTTGCGAAAGTCATATGGTATTATTTAAGTTAGTATGTTTCATTAAAGCTGCCGCGAATTAATTCGCGGCGCCTCAATTTGGGTGTCGTGTTGAATCGAGAAATGATGCAGTTTAATAAATTATAATTTCCTGCAGACTTTGTTTAATAATTTTATTGCTTAATTCGAGTTTATTTCCAGTTGTGAGATTATACACGATACATTATTTAAATAGTGTTTATATTTTCCGATTACTAAAGCTGTGTATTTATTTTAATGCTCAGGTTCTAAAACTAATTTTTGAGAAAAGTAAAGTGCTGTGTTTTAAAACACTTTTAAGTCTTTTAACTACTAAGAGACTCCTCCTCCTACTCTCTAATCTCCCCCAGTCCCCGTAACTCGCTTAGCGAGCTATTTCAAGACAAACTAAAGTTTAAATATACAAATCTGATGTGGGCAGCACATGACTTTCTCTGCAGACTCAAATTCATTTTTTCTTTATTTCTTTAAGAACACATTAAATTGAGTTTAATTGCACAAAATGACACTAAATTTGCATTTTTACTTCAATTGCTGCTTTTATTTGGTAATAAAAATAATGCGAAAAATCTCAAATATCTCGAGAACGGTTAATCCTAGAGTAATAGAGTTGTTCTTATTCTTTTCCTCGTCAAAAATTTCGCATAAAACAAGCATTTAATTGATACATTTGAACATACGTAGTCTTTTTTAAATATTCGCGATTTTTGCGGCCCATTTCGTAAAAAAGGCAGGTTGTTCTTTTCCGAATTGTGCCAAAATCTAATCAGCACCAGAGTATCCCACATGTGATTTATTTGCCAAATTTTGTGAAATTTTGTCAATTTGTATTTCAGCTACAGTGAATACATGAGATTTTTGCGGGCTATTTCGCAAAAAAATGCGGGTTCTTTCTTTTCGAATTGTACCAAAAACTAAACAGCACCAGGGTCACACCCAAGGGTCTTACCTACTAAATTTTATATAATTCGGTTCATTAGTTTTTGAGTGAGTGGATACATGCATTGCACAGACACATAGATGTCACGCTAAAAACGGTTTTTTCGTATTCTAGAGGTCTTGAAACGTGTAGATCCGTCAAAAACTCGAGATGTGATTTTCGGCATGATTCCAATGCTTTCCCTATGCATTACCATGTATTGCAAGGAAAGTAAAAAAGAGTTTATTTCATCGTGTTTTCATATTATGTCTCGACAAATATACCAAATTTCATATTTTATATGCTATAGTTTTTGCGGTACAAAACAGAGAAACTCCATGGGGTCCTCGGATACAGAAGGATATTTTTCACTTCAGAAATTCATAAAAATTTGAATAACTCGTGAACTACGTCGGAATTAAAAATGGGGCTCCGTCCTATGAAAATTCAACTATGTAGATACATGCCTACAAAAATCCGTAGTCTTGCTATTGGTCTTGCTGTTGTTGTCTGTCCAGGACTCGAACTCACAGCTCAAATATTTTTACTTTGACATTAAGTATTTCTTAAACTAAAATTTAATTCGAAAAATCTGATGTGGGCAGCACATAACTTTCCCTGCAGACTTTCATCCACGTTCTCTTTATTTTAATTGAATTTAATTCACTTTTAATTCAATTTTCGTTCTCATTTGGTAACTGGACTTATTTTCAAAAGGTGACGTAAAGAAAATACGAAAAAACTGGAATATCTCGAGAACGGTTAGTCCTAGTGTAATGGGGTTGGTCTTATTCTTTTCATCGTTAAAAATTACGTATAAAACAAGCATTTAATGGATATATTTGAGCTTACGCAGTTTTTTATTTTAGATTTCTACGATTTTTGCAGGTCATTTTGCAAAAAAGGGCAGGTTATTTTTTTCGAATCGTACCAAAATCTAATCAGCACCAGGATAGCCCACAAGGGACTTATCTACCGAATTTTGTTAAATTCGGTCTATTAGTTTTTGAGCTAGAGTGGATACAGGCTTTTGATGTCCATTTCGCAAAAATAGGCGGGTTCTTTTATCCCGAATCGTACCCAAAAGTAATCAGCACCAGATTCGCCCACAAATAACTTACCTACTAAATTTTATGAAATTCGATCAATTAGTCTTTTAGTTAAAATGGATACAAAATCTGCACAGACAGACAGACAGACAGACACACACAACAGACGTCAGGCTAAAAATAGTTTTTTCGTATTCTTGAGGTCTCGAAACGTGTAGATCCGTCGAAAACTCGAGTTGCGATTTTCGGCATGATTCCAATACTATCCCTATACATTACCATATATTGCAGGGAAAGTAAAAATCTGATGTGGGCAGCACATGACTTTCCCTGCAGACTTATATCCACGTTCTCTTTATTTTAATTAAATTTATTTCACTTTTAATTCAATTTTCTTTCTCATTCGGTAACCGGACTTATTTTCAAAGGTGGCGTAGAGAAAATACGAAAAACTAAAATATCTCGAGAACGGCTGGCCCTATTGTAATGGGGTTGATCTTATTCTTTTCTTCGTTAAAAATTACGTATTAAACAAGCATTAAATGGATATATTTGAGCATACGTAGTTCTTTAGTATAGATTTTGACGATTTTTGCGGGCCATTTTGCAAAAAAAGGCGGGTTATTTTTTTCCGAATCATACCAAAATCTAATCAGCACCAGGGTGACCCACAAGTGACTCATCTACTGAATTTTGTGAAATTCGGTCCATTAGTTTTTCAGTTAGAGTGGATACAAACTTTTGCGGGCCATTTCGCAAAAAAGGCGGATTCTTTTATCCCGAATCATACCCAAAACTAATCAGCACCAGACTCGCCCACAAGTGACTTACCTACGAAATTTTTTGAAATTCGGTCGATTAGTTTTTTACTTACAGTGGATACAATATCTGCACAGACAGACAGACAGACACATAGACAGACACACAGACAGACAAACACACAGACACACACACAGACGTCACGCTAAAAATAGTTTTTTCGTATTCTAGAGGTCTTGAAACGTGTAGATCCGTCGAAAACTCGAGTTGCGATTTTCGACATGATTCCAATACTTTCCCTATACATTACCATGTATTGCAGGGAAAGTAAAAACGGTTTATTTCTTCATTTTACTCCAGACATTTTTCTAGTGTACCAAATTTTATATTTTTGTATAATGTAGTTTCTGCGGTGCGAAGTATAGAAACTCGAGGAACAAGAAATTTGTCAAACAGTGGAGGCGGCAGTGTCAGCTAATTTGTTTAATGTTGAGAGATAATAGAACTTCAATTTCGGCGTACATGTGATGGTAGCCAAGGCTGTCGCCTCACCGCTTAACCCTTCGCCAAGGCCATGGGACAACTAGAACTGCCACTATGAAAAATAGAAGAAAAACTGATGAAATTAATCTCAGATATTAATTAGCGGATGGAAAACCTTGTAAAATTGATTAAAATAGTGGAGAAAAATAATACATAATTTTTACTTTCCCTGCAATACATGGTAATGTATAGGGAAAGTATTGGAATCATGTCGAAAATCGCAACTCGAGTTTTCGACGGATCTACACGTTTAGAGATCTCTAGAATACGAAAAAACTATTTTTAGCGTGACGTCTGTGTGTGTGTCTGTCTGTCTGTGTGTCTGTCTGTGTGTCCGTCTGTGTGTCTGTCTGTGTGTCCGTCTGTGTGTCTGTCTGTCTATCTGTGCAGATTTTGTATCCATTCTAACTAAAACACTAATTGACCGAATTTCATAAAATTTGGTAGGTAAGTCACTTGTGCACGAATCTGGTGCTGATTAGTTTTGGGTATGACTCGGGTTAAAAGAACCCGCCTTTTTTTTGCGAAATGGCCCGCAAAAGCTTGTATCCACTCTAACTGAAAAACTAATGGAGCGAATTTCACAAAATTTGGTAAATAAGTCGCTTGTAGGCCACCCTGGTGCTGATTAGATTTTGGTATAATTCGAGAAAAAATAACCTGCCTTTTTTTGCAAAATGGCCCGCAAAAATCATCAAAATCTAAACTTAAGAACTACGTATGCTCAAATATAGCCATTAAATGCTTGTTTAATACGTAATTTTTAGTGAAGAAAAGAATAAGACCAACCCCATTACACTAGGCCTAGCCGTTCTCAAGATATTTTAGTTTTTCGTATTTTTCCTACACCATTTTTGAAAATAAGTCCAGTTTTCAAATGAGAACGAAAATTGAATTAAAAGTGAATTAAATTTAATTTAAATAAATAGAACGTGAATAAAAGTCTGCAGGGAAAGTCATGTGCTGCCCACATCAGATTTTTACTTCCCCTACAATACATTGTAATGTGTAAGGAAAGTACGCTACTGAAAGCATGTCGAAAATCGGAACCCGAGTTTTCGAGGGATCTACACATTTCAAACGAAAAATAATTTTTAACGTCGCGTCTATACAATGTATGTATCCATTCTAGTTCAAATACTATTCGGCGAAATTTCGGAAAATTTGACATGAAGTCACTTCTAAGTTTTCCTGGTGCTGATTAGATTTTAGTACGATTTGGAAAAATAGAACAGTGACTCATCATTGTTAAATCATGCTACGGTTTCGAACTCATATCAAGAGAAAGTGTATAAATTGGATATATCCAACTTAATGAACATTTTTATCCAGAGTTTCATTTTTTTCCCTCAATGTTTAAATTCATTTGTTATTTCATATTAAATAGTTAATTGCATTATTAATTTATATTTATATTGTTATATTATTTTATGAGTTTTTGTAGAATTTCAGTATTGCATTATATATTTTAAAAGGGTGTAAAGTCTCAAACACTTTACTAATATTCCAAAATCTCATATTTGTAGTATGAAGCGTCACATACTAAATATGCCCTCACAATTGCAATATTTATACACTATTTTGTTGCTCCATTTCTGTTATACATTACCTAACAACTTATAATTATTGCGAATTTCTTTTATGCTATGTCAACCACTTCATATTCTAGTCAGCATGATAATGGTGAAAAATGCATATGCATTGGTATATGAATTTAATTTTCCTATGCATAAAAATGCTCTGGCATTTTAAGATTTTCAAATGATTTGTCAGGCTTTCTAAATTAAACACATTCAAGCATTGGTTGATATAAAGCAAAACGTTTAAATTTAAAATATACAGATTTTTTTAACGGTATAGGTTACTGTTAATTTGAAGCTAAATGTCATCAGAAGTTTTAATTTTTATAAATATATATACTTTATTTAGATAATAAAGTGTGGTTTATTTAAGTATATTATTTATTTAATTCTTTTATGTAGCTTACTAGAAACGCTGCTTAATTGTAGTATTGGATTTTTATATGAAGAACCTATAAATTTTGTACAGACATTTTTATCGAGGTGTAAATAAAATACATGCACACACATGCAACCCCAAAAGTCAACAAAATGTTTTGATGAGTATTAAAACAGATGAGGTATGAATAGCATAATATTTATAAATAAATAAAGATAATAGCTTTTATAGACCTAATGCTAATAGTGTACGTGATAAAATAAGAATAAATTGTATACAATCTTATAATCTATATTTCATAAGATTGTATTATCACAAATTGTTATTAACAACGAATAATGCCTGAAACGCTTATCAAAGTCCATCGGTAAATGTTCTAAGTGTTCAAGGAACCGGCAAACAAATATTGTTTACAGCGCTTTTCAAAGTTCATAAAGTAAATATCTCGTCTAAGTGTTCAAGAGATCGAGGCATGTAAGTGTTTGACAAAAGTGTATACATGTGCACTATAATCTCGTTTTACACAACAGCTTGTAACTTGTAAAGTGCGTTATATGTAAACAGTAGATTTACGGTTATACTAGTTTCTGTGTATAAAATAAATCTGATGTGGGCAACATAAGACTTTCCTTATATAATACAATGAATTTACTACTTTTACAGTTAAAAAATAGGTTTTTCTCATAGTAGATACTTATATCCTTTCCAAGATATTGAATTTTCGACAATTAGTCGTCATTTTTATTGATTTAGCGTCATTTTTATCCATTTCAATAGATTTTCGTTAATTTGGCAACATTTCAAAAAGTCGCCAAGTTGGCGATATTCCGCCAAATTCGTCGTCAAAGTCTCGCCAAGCGTTATGGATGAAGAAATAAGTTATTCTTACAGCAGAAAAATGACTATTAGCGTTCAAATACAAAAGTATTACTCAAAGTACCTTTTCCATGAATGGAACGAGCTAGATCCACGAGAATGATGTCACCCAATTTATCGTATGGTATTACATATGAAAAGTGAACATGTTTCTCAATATAGGAAATATTTTTTTTATTTTATATGACTTTTTGATAATTTTTTTGAAAAATGTGCAATATCTCGAGAACGGTTTGTGTTAGCGTTCTAAAATTTATGCCAATCGTTTTCTAATGAAACATTACATAAGAAATGGCTATTTGCGTAACTTTATTAGTGGTTTTTATTTTTTTACGATTTTTTCAAAATTTATTCAGAAATTTAGGGGGGTTCTGAACATTCGATTGCGATAAAAACAATAGGGTTCCAGTGTTTACGGATTGTGATTTTTGTACCAAATTTGGTTCGAATCGGTCCATTCGTTCGTCAATTATCGTCTCCACACACACACAGACACACACACACACACACACACACACATACTTTCACACACACACACACAGAGACATTACTTCAAAAATGTCTCTTTCGTGATCAGGGATGCTTGAAACTTGCTCTCCCGTCGAAAACTCTAATTCGAATTTTCGACCCCGTCACACTACTTTCTTTATACATTATGTATATAAGGAAAGTAAAAACATAGTATAAATAAGAACCAGTTATTGCAATTAATGTCTTCATAGTGCAAAATAGCGTGTAAAATTTAGCATGTATAACAACTAATTTATTCTAAATATCCTGAATACAGTGAATAAAAACGCATAACAAAGTCTTCAATAGAAAATGGGGAAAGATCCAGTAAAAAATAACAACCTATTTGATAAAGTATGTTTTCGCTGTGCAAAATATCGTGCAAATTTTGGTATGTATACAATCAGAGTTATATCGTATTGCTTATAATAATATGTAAACCGCATTTCAAGTATAGTCTGTAACAAAATCAAAAGTAAATAATAGTGCGTTTTGTAAAATATGTCTGTCTTCACCGTGCAAAAGTTCATATATTTCAGTACATTTAAAATCGAAGTTTTTCTAAGTTATTTACTATATAAAAACACATGTCACATCTATTTCTCACACCTAAGACAGATTACAATATTATCGTACATGTAGGCACATCTAGTATTAACATGTTACTAAAAGTTTTGAAACCTAAAAGTTATTTCAAGCAATATCACTAAGTTATCCTAATCTAAATCATTGCAAATGTTGTCAAGTTAATATTAAATTATGATTAGCATTAAATTAAGAGTAAATTAAACCTAAATGTTTATTTAATAGATAAATTTTATGAAGCATGTAAAAATCTAAATACTTGATGAAGTACTTTGAATGCGGAAATGAATTAATGTCCTAAATGTATTATGTGCCTAGCGCTGATTATCTATATCTTGTTACTTTCCTTATATACAATAATGTATAAGGAATGTATTGTGACGGGGTCGAAAATTCGAATTCGAGTTTGCGACGGGAGAGCACGTTTCAAGCATCCCTCATCACGAATCGAGCATTTTTGAGGTGATGTCTGTGTGTGTGTGTATGTGTGTGTTTGTGTCAGTGAGTCTGTGGAGACGATAACTGACAGATGAATGAAGCTACTCCAAAGAAATTTGGTACAACAATTGCAATCCATGAATACTGGAAGCCTATTGCTTTTATACGCAATCGAATGTCCAGAACTCTCCTAAATTTTCGAGTGAAATTTTGAAAAAATCATTAAAAAATCAAAACCTTTAATAAAGTTACGCACATAGACATTTCTGATGTAATTTTTCATTACAAAACTATTTACTTAAATTTTAGAACACTAGAATGAACCGTTCTCGAGATATTGCACATTTTTCAAATACATTTTTAAAAAAATCCTATAAATTGAAAAAAAAATATTAACCATTGAGAAACCTGTTCACTTTTCATACGTAATACCATGCGATAAATTTGGTGACATCATTCTCGTGGATCTAAATCGTTCCATTCATAAGAAAAATACTTTGAGTAATACTTTTGTACTTAAACGCCAATAGTCATTTATCTTTTATAAGAATCACTTATTTCTCCATCCATAACGCTTGGCGAGATTTTGGCGACTAATTTGTCGGAATGTCGCGAATTTGGCAACTTTTTAAATGTTTCCAAATTAACGAAAATGTCGCCAAATGGATGAAAATGACGCTAAATCAATGAAAATGACGACTAATTGACGACAGTTCAATATCTTGGAAAGAATATAAGTATCTACTATAAGAATAACCTGTTTTGTTTTTACTGTAAAAGTAATAAATTCATTGCATTATATAAGGAAAGTCATATGCTGCCCACATCAGATTTTTTTACATGTGAACTTCTTAAAATGGCATTCAAAGATAACACTTAAAATAAAGATAACACTTAAAATAAAAATAACACATAAAATTAATTTTGCAACTAAAATATCTTAGACTACGTAGTAGACTACTAAATAGCACTGTTTCCCCCACTATGCATTAGAAGTGAGTGTATCCAGCTAGTTCACGCTCTTGTAAAATGCACAATTTAAATACATGAATGTCTAATTTAATTGAAACCGATATTCTACCACGAAAACTTAAGAACTCGAAAGTTATTCACAAAATAAAATTGCCATTCATAATATGTAGTAAAGTAGGAAGTATCGTAAATTATACTAGTTATGGTTAAACATGTAAAAATAGTGTATATTTCTATATTACATAAGAGGTATCGTATTTTGCATGCAACGCTATTGTGTCGTATTTCAAAAGTATTACTTTGTATTACAGCATTATTCTTAAAAACTTGTGCTAATTGTCTCAAAATATAAATAGATCTCAAGGAAAATTACTTTCAAGGTATAAAACAAAATGAACGTCTAAAATAGAACATATCTCTAACTTAGAATAACTTTGTAAATATGTTATTGTGTATAATATATATGAATATAGCATATATACTAAAACTGTAAATGAGTTCAATTTTATTTTTAAAAAGTACTGCATTTGCACATAAACTGACTATTCCAAACACAAGTAAAAACAAACACAAGTATGCAAACACAATATGCAAACACAAGAGTAACAAGAAAGATCAATCATGCTTAAAGCATTGATTATGAAACACTTTCCAACTTCAATGCAATTTTATTTAAACATGTCTAAAATGCAATACATTCCTCGGTAATATTTTAAAACTTATCACAATACTACATTAATTTATTATATTTGAAACCTTAAACCCTCATCGAAAAAAATTAACTTCATTCAAATGACGGCATTAAAATATAAATTGCCTGGTTTAAACATCTCTAAAATGTGATACATTCCTCGGTAATAATTTTAGAATTATCATAATACTACGATAATTTATTATATTTGAAAACTTTATCGAAAACAACTGAAATTCATTCAAATGACGTCATAAAAAAATAACACGCCTGGCTCTCTCTATAAAAGCAACATTTCATTTATAAATAATTCCCCCATTCATGTCAATCATCACAATACTATAATAATTTATATTATTTAAAAATTAAGACCATGGAGCTACAAGTAAGTAAAACTCCATGCGTAAAACTTCATCGAAAATTATCGTCCTTCTCTTTCTAAAATCAATGAATATTACATTCATATCAGCCATGCAGACTCCATGAGCTAAATAATTTTGTGTTAAAGAATTACAGCGATTCTAATACAACTCATTCTACATATAATTTGTTATATTTGAAAACTTCATCGAAAACAACTGAAATTCATTCTAATGACGTCATAGAAAAATTAACACGCCTGGATCTCTCTATAAAAACAGCATTTCATTCATAAACAATTTCTCATTCATTTCATTCATCACAATACTATAATAATTTATTTTATTTAAAAATTAAGACCATGGAGCTATAATTAATTAAAATCTATGCTTAAAACTTCATCGAAAAAAATCGTCCTTCTCTTTGTAAAATCAATGAATATTTCATTCATATCAGCTATGCAGACTCCATGAGCTAAATAATTTTGTGTTAAAGAAATGCAGCAATTCTAATACAACTCATTCTATATATTTTGCTGTTTACATTTTACATACGTGAAAAATAGACTTCGTTGTAGAAAATAATCGAATTTGGATGAACATTTAAACTCAAATATATTGTAATTGTGTTGTTTCAGTAAGTAGATGCACAGAATTTAAGCAAAAATAAAGTGGTGTTAGGACGGATACAACACTCAATATGAATTAAAAAGAACTTTTAAAATCACGATTTTGAGACAAGATGGATGCCATATATCATTTTGAAGTGGGTCACGTGATCGTTTCATATCATGGTCACGTGATCTCTTCATATAAGAGGTGTAATCATTATTTTAATTTTTATTTAAAAAACTACTGAATATATTTCGCTGAATTTTTTTTTTATATATTTTACGGAACAATTTGAATATTACCTAAAATTTTCGAAGCAATTTGTGAATTTTAATTCCGCTTAAAAAATGTTTGAAAAATTAGGTCCCATAGGGCTCAATGTATTTCATTTTTTCAACCCGGGTTCAATCCAAAACTAATTGGGTGATATTATTCATTTATATTCCCATAGGTCCTACAGACCGTCTGAACAACATACTAACATTTCATTTTGATTAAGTCATGTTACGGCAGTTATCGTGCTAACGGACAGACAGACAGGATGAACAAAGTCAAACATTTTTCAACTTTGAAAGTGTTAAAAACAAACTTATAGGTTAAATAGTTAAAACTAATTAAAACATGTTTAAAATGATAAATAAAATATAGTCAAAGATAACAAGAAAGATCAATCATGCATAAAGCATTGATTATGAAACACTCTCCAATTGAAATGAAATTTTATTTAAACATCTCTAAAATGCGATACATTCAGCGTTGATATTTTTTAACTATCACAGAACTACAATAATTTATTTTATTTGAAAACGCCATCGGGAAAAAATGAACTTTATTCAAATGACGTCTTCGAAATGTGAATCGTCTGACTCTCAATGTAAAAGCTGTGAATATTTCACTCATGCACTTTTAATCCAAACTCCAGAGTTAAATAATTTTGCGTGAAAAAATTCAACAATTCTTATACAACTCATCTTACAATCACTTATTTACATTCTGCATCCATTAAAACTAGGCTTCGTTGTAAAAATCATCAAAGTTTGATGATCATTTAAACTCAAAGATATTATAATTGCGTCAGCGCAGAATATAGATTCACAGACAATAAGCAAAAATAAAGCGGTTTTAGGACAGATTCAACACTAAATATAAATTTAAAAGAACTTTAAAAATCACGATTTTTACACTGGGAAAAAAGATGGATGCCATATTTCATGTTGAAGTGGGTCATGTGATCTTTTCATATTATATGGTAGTAAATATTATTTAAAAAACTACCGAACATATTTTGCTGAATTTTTTTTTTATATATTTTATGGGATAATTTGAATATGTTCCACAATTTTCGAAGTAATTTGTGAATTTTAACTTTGATTAAAAAATGTTCGGAAAATTAGGTCCCATAAGGTTCAATTTATTTAATTTTTTCAACCCGGGTCCAATCCGAAACTAATTGGGTAATATTATTCCTTTACATTCCCATATGTCCCACAGACCGTCTCAACAACATATTAAAATTTCATTTTGATAAAGTCGTTTTTACGGTAGTTATCGTGCTGACGGACAGACAGACAGACAGAATGAACAAAGTCATAAACACTTTTCAACTGTGTTGTAAAGTGTTAAAAATTATGCATTCAAGTTATATAAAATACAAACTTCCGTCTGAAATCCTGAAAACACTTCAAGCGGTATAAGGTATTTAACTTATAAAATGGTATTATTTAAGAATATAATCTTCGAATTCTTCAAAAAAGGCTAAAATTAATTTTTATTCTAACCTGAATAAAATAAGGGATTTACTCGTAAACTCAAATGTCGCATATGGATTTACAACCATAAAAATATGTACTAACTTAGCTAACAGTATAAAAAATATTGTAAATTCACAATTAATCTAGCAACGCAAATTTGTATATTTCCTAATTTTCCTTCAAATATTACTAAAAGAACCCAATGTTCAATCCCTCAAAATCTAAGATACCGCACACATATCACTCATCACCTTCCGAACTAATTAATAACACACTTCCCAACAACCGATAAGGCAATCGTTCCCCACTCATGTTAAAGTATAGTTCCGCACTGATTTAAGACGTTTACCATGTTGAAAGTATAGCTCCGCATCGCCGCATGACTGTGCATAGAGAGCCATGTTAAAATATAGCTCCGCATTGAGTTAGAACGCTTATTTTCTCCCTACTTGTAGATCCGTCGAAAACTCGAGTTGCGGTTTACGTCACGATTCCAATACTTTCCGTACACATTACATGTATTGTAGAGAAGGTAAAAAAATCTGATGTGAGCTGCATATGACTTTCCCTGCAGACTCATATTCACGTTCTCTTTATTTCATCAATAATTCATTAAATTGAGTTTAATTGCATGAAATAACGGCGATAATTATTTTAAATTACACTGAATTTGCACTTTTAATTCAATTTGCGTTTTCATTTGGTAAGTGGACGGCGTAGAAAATATGGCGTAGCGAAAATGTGAAAAAACTAAAATATCTCGAGAACGGCTGTTCTTAAAGTAATGGAGTTGGTCTTATTATTTTCTTCCTCAAAAATTAGGTGTAAAATAAGCATTTAATTGATATATTTGAGCATACGTAGATTTTTTAGATTTAATGTACGTTTTAGATTTACTTATTATTTTTAGATTTAACGATTTTTATGGACCATTTCGTAAAAAAAGACAGGTTCTTTTTTTTTCGAATCGTACCAAAATCTAATGAACACCAGGGTCACCCACAAGCGACTTACCTACCGATTATTGTGACATTCAGTCAATTAGTTTTTCAGTTACAGTGGATACAAAATCTGCATAGACGGACACAAAGACAAGTACACAGACGTCACGCTAGAAATATATTTTTCGTGTTCTAGAGGTCCCAAAACATGTAGATTCGTCGAAAACTCGAGTTGCGATTTTCGGTACGATTCCAATACTTTCTCTATACATTACCAAGTATTGCAGGGAAAGTAAAATGTATTCAGATACGCCCAAAGTATGTAAATCTGTAAAATTTACATAGTTTGTTTTGCATTTTTGACCCCCATCTCAATACTTTCGCTTTACAAATACAATGCAATTGCACTTACCTCCATCCTTTGAAATTTTTCAGTCCAAAACTCAGAACCGCTTAGTTGCAGTCCAAAACTCAGAACCGCTCAAACAGACTTCATAGCAGTCAATCCGCTGTCATACGTAATGATCTGCCTAGAATGCCTGACTCATCCTTTGGATCAAATACGCAATCGCATAAATCTGCCGAACTTCAAAATTATCTGGCTAGGATCAGCTGCCCATTTGCTTATTAGTTTTAACCCTTTGCGGACCCAGAAGCATCCGCACGTCGACTGTGAAACTGAGTTCAAGGACGACAGTCATGCATTGGCGTCGAGGAGAATTTTACACTCAAGAACAACTGCCACCAGTGTGCATTTTCATATGTAACGTTTTTCGTTTGAATGTATTTGAATACTAGATAACACTGAATGTCCATTCTAAAATTTACAACTTATTTTGCTAATACTTGACCTTGGTATAGGGAGGTCCCTATAAATCATCACTTCATCTAGAGTGATAAAATACGGTTTTGTAATATAAACAAACAGATCATTTCTGGCAGACTCTGCTATGCTGTAATTGAGTATGTGTTCTCGTTACTTTCTTTATATGAATGTATAAGGAAAGTATTGTGACGGGGGTCGAAAATTCGAATTCAAATTTTCGACGGGAGAGCACGTTTCAAGCATCCCTGCTCACGAATCGAGCATTTTTTGAAGTGATGTCTATGTGTGTGTGTGTGTCAGTGAGACTGTGGAGACGATACCTCACGAACGAATAGAGCGATTCGAATGAAATTTGGTACAAAAATCACAATTCATGAATACTGGAAGCATATTGTTTTAAAACACAATCGAATGTTCAGAACCCTCCAAAATTTTCGAGTGAAATGTTGAAAAAATCGTCAAAAAATCAAAACCTTTAATAAAGTTACGTAAATAGACATTTCTTATGTAATTTTTCCTTAGAAAACGATTGACATAAATTTTAGAACACTAGCATGAACCGTACTCGAGATATTGCACATTTTCCAAATAAATTTATTAAAAAGTCCCATAAATTAAAAAAAAATATTAACTGTTAAGAAACATGTTCACTTTTCATATGTAATATGATGCGATAAATTTGGTGACATCATTCTCGTGGATCTAACTCGTTCCATTCACAAGAAAAGATACTTTGAGTAATACTTATGTATTTGAACTCCAATAGTCATTTATCTGCTGTAAGAATAACTTATTTCTCCGTCCATAACGCTTGGCGAGATTTGGCGACGAATTTAGCGGAATGTCGACAACGTGGCGTCATTTTTAAATGTTGCCAAATTAACTAAAATTTCGCCAAATGGATAAAAATGAAGCTAAATCAATGAAAATAACGACAAATTGAAGAAAATTCAATATCTTTAAAAGAATATAAGTATCTACTACAAGAATAACATTTTTTTAACTGTAAAAGTAGTAAATTCATTGCATTATAAAAGGAAAGTCATGTGCTGCCCACATCAGATTTTTTCAATTTTAGTTTAATGAATTACGTTGGGGAATTATTGGAATGTAACAGAGTATTTTCTTTCAAGTTTAGGTTTTAGATGAATGCGGTAGTGAATTTATTAGGTTATTTCGGATAAGAGAATGGCTATGTCAAGACGTTTTTACACATAAAAGAATATACTAGCATAGTAATCGAACAGGATAGCGATGAAAGTAATGCAGATAGTGAAGATTTGTGGATATTTGGTATTTCTGATGAGCGCAAGGACAATTTTTATGAATACAGAGATTGCTATATGTGTCTGTGCGTGAATCCATATTTTGAAATATGTACATTATACGTTTAAGGTGCATTAATTAGTAACAAAGCTATTTTCTTCCTAAAAATTGTACATAATCTCTATTAGCTGTATAAAGACGTTTGATCTCTATTAGCTATATAAATTGTTATTTTTCCTGCGTAACAAATAACAATTTTAATTAAGTTAATTAATCATTTTTAATTATATAAAATTTCAATATTTAAATAAAAGATAATTCACATGTAACATAACATATTTGCATGTAACATACAAATAAGTATTTCCTTTATTCCTGAAAAAAGTAAAATGCTGTGTTAAATGGGTGAATTTTAGTGAATTTTTTTTTCCAGAGTTATTAATCATTTTTAATTATTTAAAATTTTAATATTTAAATAAAAGATAAATCACATGTAAAATAAAATATAATTTGCATGTAACATATACATCTAATGGAAAATAAGTATTTTCTTTATTCCTGAAAAAGTAAAATGCTGTGTTAAATGGGTGAATTTTAGTGATTTTTTTTTCCAGAGCTATTAATCATTTTTAATTATATAAAATTTTAATATTTAAATAAAAGATAATTCACATGTAACATAAAATATAATTTGCATGTAACATATACATCTAATGGAAAATAAGTATCTCCTTTATTCCTGAAAAAAGTAAAATGCTGTGTTAAATGGGTGAATTTTAGTGAATTTTTTTTCCAGAGCTATTAATCATTTTTAATTATATAAAATTTTAATATTTAAATAAAAGATAATTCACATGTAACATAAAATATAATTTGCATGTAACATATACATCTAATGGAAAATAAGTATTTCCTTTATTCCTGAAAAAAGTAAAATGCTGTGTTAAATGGGTGAATTTTAGTGAATTTTTTTTTCCAGAGTTATTAATCATTTTTAATTATTTAAAATTTTAATATTTAAATAAAAGATAAATCACATGTAAAATAAAATATAATTTGCATGTAACATATACATCTAATGGAAAATAAGTATTTTCTTTATTCCTGAAAAAAGTAAAATGCTGTGTTAAATGGGTGAATTTTAGTGATTTTTTTTTCCAGAGCTATTAATCATTTTTAATTATATAAAATTTTAATATTTAAATAAAAGATAATTCACATGTAACATAAAATATAATTTGCATGTAACATATACATCTAATGGAAAATAAGTATCTCCTTTATTCCTGAAAAAAGTAAAATGCTGTGTTAAATGGGTGAATTTTAGTGATTTTTTTTTCCAGAGTTATTAATCATTTTTAATTATATAAAATTTTAATATTTAAATAAAAGATAATTCACATGTAACATAAAATATAATTTGCATGTAACATATACATCTAATGGAAAATAAGTATTTCCTTTATTCCTGAAAAAAGTAAAATGCTGTTTTAAATGAGTGAATTTTAGTGAATTTTTTTCCAGAGCTAGGTTTAGTGAAAAAATGTGCTGTCATTTGGGAACAGTTTGGAAGTGAAATGCTCAAGTCCTTTGGGCCACAGCAGTTCCAGAAAGCCACCGTCCTCAAAAAGATTAAAGTGGATTCTCTATAATATTGCGCTGTATGCTGTGTCTTTCGAAAGAATTTAGATGTCTTATGGTACCGATTAAAACGAAAGCCTGGCGAAATAAATGATAAAATGGCTAAAATGTTACTTTTCCTGCAGTATAATAATGTATAAGGAAAGTATTGTGACGGGGTCTGAATCCCCAGACCGTACGACTCACATAGTGGGTTTAGAGTAGCTAGCTGCACGGCCGGGAAAGAATACCTCCTGCACTCATGAGGCACCCAAGGTCTACCATCCCGCCAAACGAACATTTATTTAGGTCAAAAAAGATAACAATTGATGAAAAATATTGTGATGAAACAAACAGTTTTACATTATATTTGAACTTGACAAGTAAAAATGGGAAAAGGGTTATTGGGAATATAGATAAAAAGATCATTGAAAAATAAAATTTAGAGTGAGGTATAATAACATACTGAAAAATAGATTAAAATTAAAGAAAATAATAAAACTTTAAAAGTAAAATTTGGAAAATATATAAAAAGAAAATATATGAAAAGGAAAAAATAATTAGGCACATGAAAAACAAAAACAGAAATTTAGAATAAAATTTAGAGAAGAAAAATTAGAAAAAATACAAACAAAAAGGGTCAAAAGAAAAAGAAAGAGAACATAAGAACAGTTAACATATCTTTTTTTTTTCTTTAACAGAAAATATGGGGGGGAACACAATAAGTTCATATAAGTTAAAGTTAATAAGAATGAAATAAAGAGGTTCATTGATCAAATTTAATTGAGAGCAGAATCTACTCATAAGCTTAGGTCACTTTATTAGAAATTTCCATAGCAACAAGAATACAGTTTTTAATTTTATCTACTGAAGAGGGATTTGAATGAACTTTGGAGAACCATATTGGTTTATTAGAGGGGGAGGGTTTGCAGAGATGAAAACGTTTAGGAAAAGGACAATCGAAAATGTAATGGATGGTCAACGTCACCGAATTTATTGCAAATACAGTTAGAGGTGGATTTAATTTTGAAAAAGTATAGGTAATCAAGAAAGGGACCACGTAAGAAAGTAAATGGGGTATTTATTAAAAAATTGTAAATTAGGATTCAGGATAGGGAGGTAAGACAGGATTCTAGCCGGATCACCAGTCCTGGTGGAAATATAATCATTCAGATAATTTTGCCAAAGATTAAGGATATGAGATTTACAAAATTTTGAGAGGAGCGAGTAAGGAAAGGGTAACCAGAGATAGCAGCAATTTTGGCATGGTGATCAGCAATTTCATTTCCAGATATATTATTTTGAGCTTTTACCCAAGAAATATTGGCAAGGTTTTTGGCAAGGAGAGCTTTGGATTTAATGGAATTAAGATAATTAGATTTATTTTTTATTGAGTTAAGCGCTTGAATGGAAGAGACGCTATCGGAAAAAATATTAACAGGAGTCTTATTAGAGGACGAGTATTCGACCCTCCCCTCCTGCCCCCGGAGACATTTTATGTTAACCTAGTTTCTATTTATATGACACAGCATTTAGATATATTTATATAGGGTAAATAGAAAACTTGTCTCCCTAAATTTCCAACACTCCCCCCCCCCCCCGGCCAAAGAGTCTTGAAAGAGTGGAAATCTTCAGTGAAACCTCCTACCTCCTCTGGAATTTATATCAGACATAATCTAAACCCCGTCTATAACCAATCTTGGAAAATAAATGACTCAATTTTTTAAACCGCAAATGGAAAAAGAACCGGGAATGAAACTCCTTAATGAACACCCAACCCCTACGAAATGTGATGCTGAATTCATTTGTCATTATCTAAGCTATATCTAGTGCTAATCCTGACAAATAGATGTTTCAAGTAAACATTTTGAACCAAAAATGGAAGAGAAACCGGATTTGAAAATTCCGGCTGCGTACAGCCCAAGTGCGAGGTTGTATAGTACAAAATCATTCAGAGAAGATAACCCCAATGAAAATGTTAAAATCCCGCCCTTTAAAAACGTGCTACACGATTAGTGAATACATAAAGTAACAAAAATTTTATAAAGGGTTTGTCGTATAATGACAAATAGTGTGAAGGGATTATATTAAACATTTTTACTTTCTTCCCCTTTTAGCATACATATTTGCATACATATATACAGTCATATGAAAACCGAAAGTGACATCTCCAGAACTGGAAATATTTAATGAAATCCTCTGAAATTCGATGCTGAATATATATTAGTCATCACTTAAGCTTGTCATCATCTACAGTTAAGCAGCAGCTACAGCTAAGGCTATAGCTAGTCATCAACTACATTAAGCGAGTCATCTACAACCACCCTGAGAAATAGTTGTTTCAGGAGTATTTTTTGAACCGGTAGTGGACATCGTTTGTCATCCCCTGCCTCTTCCTGAATTTACAGAATTTATTTCAGTCATCATCAAAGCTTTGTCTATAGCAAATCTAGAGAAATAGATGTTTAAAAAAATATTTTAGAACCGGAAGTGAAAATCCTTAATAATTCCCACTCCTCTTTTATTTTGCTCCAAAAATTAACAGTGAATCCATACCAGTCATAATCCAAACTATATCTATAGTAAATCCTAAAAAATTGATGATTCAAGGAAATTGTAAGCTTTTTAATCAGAAATGAAAATCCTTAGTGAAATCCCCATTTTCCCCCGCAATTTAATGCTGAATCCAAATAAGTCATCATATGAGCTCTATCTATAGCAGTTCCTGAGAAATAGATAGTTCAAGGAAATAATTTTTCGTAGTAAGGCAAAATCTTTGCCTCCAACAAGAATGTATGCTGTAAATCAATGTTTCTCAACAGCCTGACATCAATTTTATCGCCCCGCGAGAGACTTTTCTGGGATTTGTCGTTTCAGTTTTTTAAGCATCTTTCATGGATAAATATATCATAGTGGAAATATTCTAAGGTTAATAATATTTATGAGTGTGTTGAAAATCGCAGAAGCAGAACACGTAAATAACATCTGTGTAGCAAATATCAGTGACCCAAGCCGCATTTAAATTTTAATATACGAGACTGCTCATGTGTGGTTGCGTCGAAAAGCTCAGAACCAGCACGCCTAAATAATATCTGTGTAACAAATGTAAGTGGTCAAACCGCATTTAAATATTAATATGAATATGAGGCTGCTCATTTGCGAATGTGTAGAAAAGTTCAGAACCAGAACGACTAAATACCATCTGTGTTACAAATGTCAGTGAGCAATCCGCATTTAAATGTTAATATGAATAAGACACTGCTCATTTGCTGTTGTTGAGACCCAGACCGTCCGACCTACCAGAAAGGTGTAAGGTAACTGTTTGAACGGCCGGGAAATTCCACCCAATTTAGACCGGAACCCAGTGGGGGAGGCATCCACAGGGACCGTACCCTCCTTCCCCTACCACCAACCTCTCGGAAGGACTTACGGACCCACATGTTTAACGTGATCGTACTCCGCATGAACACGGCGGCAGTTCTGGCAGCGGCGAGAATCGCTTGCAAACCACTGTGCCCGAAAAGAGCCAACAACATGCGGTGTTCCCAGGTGGTCACCCACCCAAGTACTAACCACGCCCGATGCTGCTTGACTTCGGTGATCTAACGAGAACCAGTGTTTTCAGCACGGTAGGGCCGTTGGCCACTGCTCATTTGTGAATGTGTCGAAAAGCTCGGACCCAGAACGCCTAAATAACATTTGTGTAGCAAATATCAGTGGCCAAGCCGCATTTAAATTTTAATATGAATAAGACACTGCTCAGTTGACTTCTACGAAGAATTACAATGGATAAATATTTTTCTCAATACTGCTTTGTGTTTTCAAACCAACATCAGTAAAATGAATTTAATACAAATATAAATTTAATACTGGATATTATAGATTTTTGGTGATCAGAATGGGATATGTGATGAAAATCACAAATTAATATAATGATGTTGCCCTGAAAAAATTATAGTATGCTACACGGTTTCATTAGTCTAGTTATTGATAATTTATTTAAATGGGATTTTATATTTGTCAACATGCCACACCTACATAAATGTACTAATACGCTTTATGATTACATCATTATTAATTATTAATACTTATGTTAGTTTAATGCATGAACTTAAAAAAATATAGAAAGGTATTCACAAGTAAATTTGTTGCCGGGCCCTCGTCTTATGTAAAAAGTATTTACCGGGCTGAGGTCTCACAAAAGATGAGAAACACTGCTATAGATTTAACACTTACCCAAAGCCCAGAAACGACAAGCAACATTTTATTAGTTCACAAGTATGTCCTGTTTACGAACCACAAGATTTGTAGCTAACAGATATCACTACAGAGGACTTGAACAAAGTTTTAAACCACATACAGATTTTATTAAACTCCAAGCGCTGAACAACTTCTTATAAATAACTTCTTACAGCCGTGAAAGTGAAGCTCCCGCTTATTGCATTTCCTGTTTCCTTTCGATTTCATTTCCTTCCTTCTTTGATGTACGTATATATATATATACATATATATATATATATATATATATATATATATTGTTATGACGTATCATCAGGAATCGTGGGTGTGCTCCCAGGATACAAAAAAGAGTCCCAATTTCTGAATAACTAACAAGTTTATTCACAAGTACAGCTTAAACAAGAGCAATACACAGTAAAACAGTACTTAAATACTCCTCTAATTTCACGAAACGTCTGATACTATTCACGAAACATTGACGTATTTCATTTCACAAAGCAGCTGCTACTATTCTCAAAATATTGACGTATTTCATTTCACAAAACAGCAGCTACTATTTTCGAAATATTGACATATTTCATTTCACAAAGTAGCTGCTACGATTCTCAAAATATTGGCGTATTTCATTTCACAAACCAGCTGCTACCATTCTCAAAACATTGACGTATTTCATTTCACAAAACAGCTGTTACTGTTCTCAAAACAATGAAGTATTTCATTTCACAAAACAGCTGTTACTATTCTCGAAACATTGACGTATTTCATTTCACAAAACAGCCGATGCTATTCTCAAAACATTGACGTAATTCATTTCACAAAACAACTGTTACTGTTCTTAAAACATTGACGTATTTCATTTCGCAAAACAGGTGTTACTATTCTCGAAAGAATGAAGTATTTCATTTCACATAACAGCCTCTACTATTCTCGAAACATTGACGTATTTCATTTCACAAAACAGCTGTTACTATTCTCGAAACATTGACGTATTTCATTTCACAAAAGAGTTGCTACCATTCTCGAAACATTGACGTAATTCATTTCACAAAACAGCAGCTACTATTCTCGAAACATTCAGGTATTACGTTTCACAAAACAATAACTCCCATTCTCAAAACATTAATGCTGTTCAATGTAGTAACATCAACTGCTCTCCAACTGAGTGATGACTCCTTTTATAAACTGTAGAAACTTCTAGAAATATTTCAAACCTCAAATAAATGCTGACTTAAACCACTTTTCGATGCATAGATATGGGTTCTTAGAGGGGGAAAAATCATGTCGGCAGATAAAGATTCTTGTTCAAAATGTTTTCCACCCATGCCAATACAGATCTGCATTCGCCTGATAACACTTCTGTGTACTCGATCAAGTTCTTGTTCGGTGATGTCACGTCAACCATCTTGAATGCGTTGTTGCAACTCTGCTTTATTTAAAGGAGGTTACAGATAAACAGTTGTACGTAAACGACCCCACAAATAAAAATCCATAGGCGTTAAATCAGGTGATCTAGAGGGGAATTCGACTGGTCCATGTCAGCCAATCCACTTGTCTGGAAACTCGTTATTTAACCAATGTTTCACAATTGTAATATGGTGAGCTGGAGATCCGTCCTTCTGAAACCATACATGTGGAAGTGCTGTTAGGGGCAGTTCATCCATAAAATCAGAAATAAACGCATTTAGAATATCATTAACATATCTGTCACCCGTTAACGTACCATCATACAGTATGGATACAAGCAAACGGTTTCTGAAAATACTACACTATACATTCACAGAAAATTGATTATGATCATAAATATCATGTACCATGAATGGATTTGTGTCAGACCAGAAGTGCTCCTTTTGAAGATTTGTGCATTCATCTTGTTTAAAACAGCATTCAGCAGTCCAAATTAAATTTTTCAGGAAAGAGGGATTTGTATCTTCCAGATTTAGAGCTCAATTACAAAAATCTAGACGAGCAGGTAATCTGTTGGCTCATGTTCTTGCACACCATGAATGTTAAACGGATGCCATTTATTCAGTCTTAGTATTCTCCACACTGTTGCACGTGGGGACGCGGTAGCCCATTGGTTAGCGCGTTGGAGTTGCACTCGTTAGGCCCGGGTTCGATTCCAGCCACTGCCAAAACTGCCGCCGTGTTCATGCGGAATACGATCACGTTAAACATGTGGGTCCGAAAGTCCTTCCGAGAGGTTGGTGGTAGGGGAAGGAGGGTACGGTCCTTGTGGATGCCTCCCCCACTGGGTTCCGATCTAAATTGGGTGGCACTTCCCGACAATCCAAACAGTTACCTTACACCTTTCTGGTAGGTCGGACGGTCTGGGTTTCAACAACAACAACACTGTTGCACGTGGTACGTTCATTTCTGAAGCAGCGGTAAGAACACTACTATGTGGATGGCTGCAAAAGTAAGCCAAACCATCAATTTCTACATCAATGGAGTAAAGTCTGGGCCTACCTAGTCCACCTACACGATAGTTCCTGCACTCGTTGCATCAATCGGGAAATAAATCTCCCAGAAGGATGTCGAGAATTGGGAAAAGTACGTTGGCATTCCTGCGCGGTTACGTTAGCATTGCAATTGCATAAACTGTACAGCATGAGCATTTCAAAAAGTTCTTCGTTGCTGTATTGTGACATACTGTTGGTACAGACTAACTACACTTTCAAAATATAGCAAAAATGTAAAATACTTAAGGGTCGCTCAGACTGCCAGGCTCTGCCATTGATCAATCTCCTACGCTTGCGTAAGCGAGGAGATTGATCAATGGCAGAGCAAAAACAACTTTACCATGTGATGATACGTCTATTGCAATTGTGTGACGCACCGATCAGAGGCAAATATTTGCATATGCATACATTTCTAAGCTGTTTTAATGTTCATTTTGATTGTGCCATTTCCAAGTTTTATTCTGTAATTAATCATATAAAATTTTAAGGCATTTTTCAGGAAGCATATTTTTGAAAAATTATAACTAAATCTAAAGATAGGAGGCAGATATTATTTGCCTGTGATGAATTTCTGCGTTGCGTCATTTGCACTCTTGCTGTAAACATTTACATTTTAATTTGTGATTAATCCCTCATGAACTTTGTTTAAACATATCTCTGGGACTTTTTACGATAAAATGCTGAAATTTTGTACATCACCTTATTAGTGTATGAGGCATGTTTTACTCATTGGTAATGTATTCTATGTCTGATGTCTATGTTCTATGTCTGTTAAATCTGATGCAGACAGCACATGACTTTCCTTATATAGTGAAATGAATTTACTACTTTCACAGTAAAATAAAAATTTGTACGGGGGCCGTATAAAAATTTAAATTTTGTATTTCTTCAAATCCCCTGAAAATTTTTGTCGATTTCATAAAATTTTGTACCTTCTTTTAAGCAACTTTGTAATTTATTATATATGTCTCAGATCAATATTTAAGGAATAAAAGCCGAGGTCGATGTTTTGGGACACCCTGTATATAATAAATACACTACCCGACACACCATGAAAGAGTGAATGGAGTGTGATGATAAAGGACACACAGACAGAGATGCCATACATAGAAAATCTGATGCAGACAGCACATGACTTTCCTTATATAGTGCAATGAATTTACTACTTTTACAGTAAAATAAAAATAGGTTATTCTTATAGTAGATACTTTTATTTTTTCAAGATATTGAATTTTCGTCAATTTGTCGTAATTTTCATTGATTTACCGTCATTTTTATCCATGTGGCGACATTTTCGTTACTTTGGCAACATTACGAGAAGTCGCCAAGTTGGCGACATTCTGCCAAATTCGTCCCCAAAATCTCGCCAAGCGTAATGGACGGAGAAATAAATTATTCTTATAGCAGATAAATGACTATTGGTGTTCAAATACAAAATTATTACTCAAATTATCTTTTCTCATGAATGGAACGGACTAGATGCAAAAAAATGAAGTCACCAAATTTACCGATTGATATTACATATGAAAAGTGAACATGTTTCTCAACAGTTAATATTTTTTTTTTTAATTTATGGGGTTTTTTGATAAATTTATTTGAAAAATATGCAATATCTCTAGAACGGTTCATGCTAGCGTTCTAAAGTTCGTGTTAATCATTTTCTAAGAAAAAATTACCAAAGAAATGCCTATTTACGTAACATTATTAAAGGGTTTGATTTTTAGATGATATTTTCAAAATGTCACTCGAAAATTTAGGGGGTTCTGAACATTCGATTGTGTTTAAAAACAATATGAGCTTCCAGTATTCACGGATTGTAATTTTTGTGCCAAATTTCATTCGAATCGCTTCAATCATTTGTGAGATATCGTCTCCACAGACTCACTCACACATACACACACATACTTTCACACACACACACATACTTTCACATACACACACATACTTTCACACACACACACACATACTTTCACATACACACACATACTTTCACACACACACACACATACTTTCACATACACACACATACTTTCACATACACACACATACTTTCACACACACACAGACATGACCTCAAAAATCTTCGATTCGTGATCAGGGATGCTTGAAACGTGCTCTTCCGTCGAAAACTCGAATTTGAATTTTCGACCCCGTCACAATACTTTCCACTTTCCTTATACATTATACTATGTATATAAGGAAAGTAATAAGTGATGTTCATTCCAGAAAAAGAATACAATACAGTAATGGCATAAACAGGGTGATCAGTAGGCAGTGGACCACCTCTTACGGTGATACTAGCAGCAACCCTTCGAGGAACAGATGCAATGAGTGTGCGGATAGTTTCCTGGGGAATGGATGACCATATGCCTTCAGCCATCCTCCACAGGTCGTCTTCTGTTTGAAGCGGGGACAGGGCAGTCAAACGATGGCCACTCACGTCGCTTGCATGATTGATGGGTGCGAGATCGGGAGACAGCAGAGGCCAGGGAAGCATCTGGGTACCTCGGAAGGCTTGACTGTTGATGGATTCCGTATGTAGTCACTATTTATCTTGCAAGAAAATAGCATTCTGCAACCGCTTCATAGAGTTTCGTCCAGAACAGAGCACCAGGCGCGAAGCGCCTTTAATCTCCAATCTCTAGGTGTGGTTCTTATCTTCATACTGTGACATTATTTCATTGGTCCATAGTTGGAGGTTCGAGGTTTTTGATTTACTGTTTTTATTATTTGTCCTAGCTCCTAGTGTGGCAGTTTGTTGCACATTAAGAGTTTAAGCAGTTTGGGGGGTTGATGCAGATCTGAGGGTAACCTAGCATTTTAGCAGTTTAGGATTTTAAACATTTTGTAGAAAACCAAAGATCGCGAGTTTTCGTTAATATCAACTGATTAAGGTGGGACGTTCCTAGTACCGAATATCAAAGTTAAGTACCGAGCGGGGTCTCTTACGAGATTTAGCCTTGCGATGATCATAGTCATGCAGATTAAATAATAGTTCATTTGGGACAGATGGCAGATTTTTGTAGAATTTAAGCGCTAGCTTTTTGATTTGGGCTCTAACAGTTTTTATTTTGAAGTCTTTCCTAATTACCGAGTTTCTTAAGTATCTAGGGGCTTTCCTTATAATCCTTAGGGTTTTGTTTTGTCTTGTCTCTAATAAGTCTATGGTAGTTTTACAGGCATATCCCCATACGGGTGGTAGTTTTACAGGCATATCCCCATACGGGTGCTGCATGCAGCATTCCCGGGCAGATGACCGATTTATAAATTAGGAGTTTATTTTGATAACTTAGATTTCCGTTTCCTATCATTGGGTATAAGGCTCCTATGGTTATATACGCTTTTTTGATTATGTTCGTTACGTGCAGTTTCCAAGTTAGGTGGGAGTCTATCGTTACACCTAGGTATTTAGTAGATTTTTCCGCTTTTAGGGCATGGTTGTTTATGTACAGAGGAGGCGGAGGTTTACGTTTTCTTGAGAAATAAATCCAATGACATTTATTGGGATTTAATTTTATTCGCCATTTTTCCAGCCATGTTTGGAGTATGTCTAAGTGTTGTTGTAGCTGTCTGTGCATTACTGAGACGTAAGGGTGTTTTGCAAGTATCGCGCTGTCGTCTGCATAGAGTGCCAGCTCCGTGTCTGGGGTCCTGGGAATGTCATTTAGATATATGTTAAAGAGTGTCGGGCCCAGGATGGATCCTTGCGGTACACTACTTTTAATGAGCTTGGGTGTAGATAAGTTATTTTTTACTCTGACTTGAAAGTGTCTGTTATTTAGGTATGAAATTAAAAGTTTGACAAGTGCGTCAGGGACTTTTAGAGTGATCAATTTGTAAGCTAATCCACAGTGCCACACTTTATCAAAGGCTTTTTGGATGTCAAGAAAAATCGCAGCTGTGGGTGTCTTATTATTAAAACCAGAAGAAATGTACTCTACCACTCTCAGCAATTGATGAGTGATGGAGTGTTTTGGCCGAAATCCAAACTGCTCCGGAATGATAATGTCATTCTCACTAAGGTGCGTGTTCAGTCTCTCAAGAATTATTTTCTCAGTAATTTTACTAAGTGTCGGCAACAAACTGATTGGTCTGTAGTTGGCTGGAATTGAGGCATCCTCACCAGGTTTATGGATCGCTATAATTATCGCTTCCTTCCATTCTTTGGGGAAATAATTTAGTTCTAGTATTTTATTTATTAAGATGGTCAAGTAAAATATTATATTTAAGGGTAGGTTTTTTACCGCGATATTCCTGATTTTGTCGTGCCCTGGGCTTTTACGGTTTTTAAGGTTTTTGATAATCTCTACTATTTCTTGCGGGGTGGCTGGGTTAATCTCAGCCGTGACCGGGGAGTTCCTGAAATTGTTTAGAGTTTGCCTAACCATTCTTAGGGTGTCCTGACACATTAAATCGTGGTTTGGTTCAAATTGCTTTTCGTAATGCCTAGCAAGCGCCTCTGCCTTTTCTTCGTCTGAGTACGCAATATTAGCGCCATCTATTAGTGGCGGGAGTTTAATTTGAGGTTTTCTTAGTCTTTTAGCGAATTGCCAGAGCGATGCGTCTTCCGAGCTAAGGGATTCAATTAACTCTTTATACTGTTGCTGCTTTTCTGCGACAATTTTATCCCTGACTTTCCACGTGAGTCTGTTAAGCTCCCTTTTGAGGGTAGGGTCTCTATTAGCCTGCCATGTCTTACGCATTCTGTTCCTTTGCCTAACTAATTGTTTGACATGGTGGGAAAGTGTGGGCATTTTTGGTGACTCACGATGTGTTGTGGCAGATGCAATAGCTCTCCTGATTTCTGTTGTGAGTGTGTGCGTGGCAGAGTCAATATCCGCCGTGCTCATAATGTTGGGTACTGCTAAATGCGGCTCGAAAAGTGCTCTTTTGAATACGTTCCAGTTCACCCTCTCTTGTCCCAGAGAGGCTGGAAGGGGAGTGTTAAAATCGAATGTCACCAGTACCGGTAGATGATCCGAGTCGAATTCATCCAGGGTATCAATTGTGTGAGCGTATTCTATGTTTCTCGTTAGGACAAAGTCTATGAATGAGCCATTGGCACCTGAGAAGCAGGTTGGTCTCGACGGTGCAATGATGTCAGTGTTTGTTGTGTTTAGCAATCTATGTATCTGTGTACCGCGTGTGTAGGCTCTCCTGCTGCCCCACGCTCGGTGGTGTGCATTGAAGTCGCCCGCGAGTATTGTGTTTGGATATCGCGAGAAAAGCAGTTCCAGCTGCGCAGCTACATTTATACCACTCATGTTTTTGACATATATTGAAGTTAGGATAAATGGGTTTACATTATTTATTTTAATTTTTATACTAGTATTTTCTATACCTTGAAGATTTATGTTGTTTATTTCCTCGTGGGGAATATTACTTTTAATATATATTGCTGTTCCTCCATGGGGATTTCTAGCAGTTATATTTGAGCTAAGGGTATGATAGCTATTATAGTTTGCTATATTTAGTTTTTTGTTTTCTCTAACTTTAGTTTCCTGGATTAGCAGGGCATCTACATCATTTTCATTTACGTAGCTCCTAAGTTCATTTATTCTTGGAGATATGCCGTTCGCATTCCAAAATATTATTTTAAAACTTTCTGTTTGGGACCTATTCATGGCGGGTTTGTTTCTCACTGTTTTTATTAAATTCCGCGATTAATTTAAAAGCCTCAAAGACCATTTGCATTGGATCGCTCTTTTTTTTAATTAACTCAGCGAGCTGCATCAACAGATGTTTTATATCGTCTAGGTTGAACATACTGATAAATCCTCTGACGAGGTTGAGGATTTCATCCATCTTTTCATCATTGGATTTATCAGCAAGTTCAGTCTCAGCTTCCATTTCCTCAGTCTCAGCTACAATTTCCTCAGCCTCAACCGCGGTTTGATCTGTTTTGTGAGTATCCTTTTGGACCTCGGTAGTCTTTTGTTTTTTTTCAGCCGATTTGTCTAACTGCTGTGTTTGCGCAAGCTCTTCTCGGGCGCGTTTAGTTTTCTGCCATTCCTGAACCTTTTTTTCTAATCTTTGTTTTGCTTCTCTTGCCTCTTTGGCGGCTTTATCAATTGCTATCCTCTGATTTATGTCTTCATGAGCTATTCTCACTTCCTCCACAGTCATTTCTCTGGAGGTCGACGGTTTAGGGGCCTGCTCTTGCACCGATCTGAAGTTTGAGTTCTTTTAACCTGTGGCACAGAGTGCGAGGAGTCCTGATGGGGTGTCTGAGGGTTTAGACCGAGGGCCTTTTGCCTCCAAGGGGGTATCTGATTTTTGGGGGGAGGGGGCTGCAACCGCTAAAGGTAGGGCAGTAAAGGTAGGCGCTAAAAGTAGGCACAACACCGTATCCACATATCGTCGTGACGTCATTGTGCCTCAGATACGAATCGGATAAAACCGGCTATCGAAACCTATGGCACCCCAAACCATGATGTCGCGTTCTCGAGTAGTATGGCGTTCAACAGTCGCAGCAGGATTGTATCTGTTTCCACGTCACCTCCAGACTCTCACACGACGACTGTTCGACAAACAGAATCGAGACTCGTCGCTGAACACTTCCGTTTTGAATTCAGTCGTCCAAGAGGCTCTGGCACACCGTTGCAAACTCTCACGTCAATGTCTTGTCGTCAATGACAGTCGTCGTAAAGGACGGTTTGAGTGCAAGCCGCTTTCGGCCAATCGCCGAGAAACTGTTCTCGCTGATATTAGAACATCCAATATACCCTGCAAATTCTGCAGAATATCGATAGTCGTTGTTTGTGGGACCGCTAGCGCATGCCTTCGAATGAGTCGATCGTACAGGTGTAGTGGTACGTCGCAGTGGTACAGGTCCATGCTGACGTGCGTCTGAATGGACCTGTACCACTGCGACTATTCGCAAGCACTTGTTCAATCCATCCACATCAAATCCTTTGCATAGTGGGCCCATCTACGCGTGTCTCAGCAGCAGTTCGCCGGTACGACCACCCAGCCGTACGTTGGCCTAAAATGAATCGCCTCACACGATCGTCCAAATGCTGAAATGGACTTCGGCGCCGTCGGACAGGCATCTCTTCAACAACACATGTCTTCTGAAATGAAAAACAGCTCTGTAAAAGGGTTTCCGTAGGCGACAAACAATAACCATTGTTGACTCATATGCCTTTTCCATACCTTTCATCCCACGGTGTAATCACGTGATCTACTTGAATTTCAGATCATTTGCATACATCAGCCAGCTGCGTTTGTCTTGTAATTTGCAAAATTATACGGTCAAAACTTCATATTGTTGCATTTTCTATGGCGGGTAGTATATACAGGGTGAGTCGGAATTGTTTTTACAAAAGCAGAGGGGTGACAGTACCCCACCAGACGAGCAATAATTACCATGGAACATAGGGTCGCATTGCACTCAGAGAGGCAGAAAAGTGTAAAATTTGGAATACGAACCTGCACGTACACCAGTGTTGGGAAAGCGAATGAACGATACCAAACGTTGCACAAACAGATTTATTGTGCAGCGATAAACTCACAGCAAGTGCTCAAAGTGGCGACCACGCGTGTCGCTGCACCGTTCACACCGGCGAAGGAATGACTGACGCACCCTCTCGAAGATTCCGGGTGTTGTGTTAATGTGGTCTGCGGCAACAACGATGCGCGCGACGAGATCTTCCGCCGAGTCCACAGGCGTCTCGTGCACTAAGATTTCATGTGGCCTCAGAAGAAAAAGTCCAGTGGAAATAACTTGCAGCGATGAAGTTGTGCCGGTTTTTAAAGGGCAACGTGTGCTCTGATTGACTCTCGCCGGAACTTACTAGGAGCCAGTTATGCTGATTCTGCTCCCTGGACATTTGAATACGGTAACTGGGTTCGTGTCTGGCGTAGAAGAAACTACGTAGGCAGGTACACAATGACGTCCGAAGCGCTGACTGCGTCATGCTCGACGCGGTTCGACGTGCCTCTTTTCTGCCTCTCAGGGTGCAATACGACCCTATGTTCCATGGTAATTATTGCTCGTCTGGTGGGGTACTATCACCCCTCTGCTTTTGTAAAAACAATTCCGACTCACACTGTATATAATATATATATATATATATATATTCCAAACTCCTATTTCATGTCAAGCATATATTGCAACTATATTAAATTCTATCCTACGCCACTAATGCTAACAAGTCTGGCATCACTTCCTCTTTTCCTCGACCATATCATATATGGTCACTAATCTTGACCTCTGAGTAAACTTTCTCATATGAAACTGCTTCCCCATCACATTTTTAAAACATAGAGAACGCGAAGGCAGCATCTTTCGCATACCGCCATATTCCTCAACTTAATTTTAAGAAGTATCAGTTTTGAAACGCAAAATTGAATTTCTTGGTTATTTGATGGAGAATAGGACAATCCGACCCTCTCCAGCTAAAACTTTAACCGTTCAGAAATTTCCTCAACCAGTAACAACAAAACAAGTACAATGTTTCCTGGATCTCTCAGGGTATTTTAGAAGATGTATACCTCAGTATACCAGAATAGCGAAACCTTTAAGCGACTTACTTAGAAATAACACAAGAATTTTGTTTTGGTCCAGAACAAAAAGAAGCGTTTGATAAGAAGAAATGTTGTCTCAAAGTCCAGTCCTGCACATTTTTAAACAAACAGTGACGTTAGAACTACACACAGATACAAGATACCACGGATTTGGGGCGGATCTCCTATACGGTTCAGACGATGGAAGGTTCTATCCGATTCACTACATGAGTAAAAAAACAACAGCTCAGCAGGAAAAATATTGGAAGTGCTCACGATAATTGAAGCTTTGAAGAAGTTTAGGAATTACTTATTTGGTTTAACATTCAAAATTGTGACTGATTGTGAGGCATTCCAAAAAACAATCGATAAGAAGGACTTTACTCCAAAAGTCGCCAGATGGACATTGTTTCTGGAAGAATTTGATTATGAAATTTTTCATAGATCCAGAAAATTGATGAAGCATGTAGATGCACTAATTCGCAACACCGTTTTGGTGGTTACTCGTTCTCACGGTGAAGTAACCGCCAAAATCTCTGCTGCACAAGAAGAAGATGAACACATAAAAATGATAAAGACATTAATAGATAAAGGAGAAGAAAGCGATTACCTAGTTGAGAATGATGTTTTATACAAAAATATTGATGGAGGAAAATTGCTGGTAGTACCTCAAGCGATTCAGGCAGATATAATCCGAAAAGTCCTCAAAAAGGGTCATTTTGCCGCAGCTAAACCTGAAAAAGTTTTGAAGCAAAGCTTTTATATCCTAAAGGCAAGAAACCAAGTAGAGAGTTGTTGTTGTTGTTGAGACCCAGACCGTCCGACCTACCAGAAAGGTGTAAGGTAACTGTATGGACGGCCGGGAAGTGCCACCCAATTTAGACCTGAACCCAGTGGGGGAGGCATTCACAGGGACCGTACCCTCCTTCCCCTACCACCAACCTCTCGGAAGGACTTACGGACCCACATGTTTAACGTGATCGTACTCCGCATGAACACGGCGGCATTTGTGGCAGCGTGCAAATCTAGCGCGCAAACCACGGGGATACCGCACCCGAGATGGCCAACAGCACGCGGTGTTCCGAGGTGGTCACCCACCAAGTACTAACCGCGCCCGATGCTGCTTGACTTCGGTGATCTAACGAGAACCGGTGTTTTCAGCACGGTACGGCCGTTGGCCCACCAAGTAGAGAGTGTCATAGCCAATTGTGTAGAGTTCATTCTTTTTAATAAGAATCATGGAAAAGGCGAGGGTCTCTTACACCCAATACCAAAGTAAAATATCCCACTAGGCACCTATCACATTGATTTCGTAAGACCACTTCCGTCCACAAACAAGCAATACCAACATATGTTCACGGTGATAGATGCATTTACAAAATTTACATGGTTCTATCCAGTGAAATCTACATCTTCACGAAAAGCAATTGAGAAGTTAAAATTACAACAAAACAAATTCGACAATCCTTCCAGATTGATTTCAAACAGGGAACAGCTTTTACGTCGAGCGAATTCGAAGCTTATTGCCATGAACAAGCAATTGAACACATTAAAATCGCCACAGGAATACCGAGACGGAATGGACAAATTGAACGAGTACAGAGTACTATCATTCCCGTACTTTCAAAACTCTCAATAGAAGATCCGTCAAAGTGGTTTAAGTATGATATCAACGATATCATACTCAAACCACTTTGATACTATATTCAGTATGATATCAACGACAGCTGATGTTCAGCGAATCGTTAACAGTATCAACACAAAAGTACTAAGTTCACCCCTTTTGAATTAATGACAGGCATGAAGATGAGAAACAAAGAATCTATGAAAATAATAGAACTTCTAAAGGAAGAGCATCTAAACTATATGGCAAAAAGACAGAGATAAAATGCGGGAAGACGCCAAGAACAACATCTTGAAATTACAAGAAGAAAACTGTCAGCAATTCAACCGAAAAAGAAAAAAACCACAAGTATATAGGATTTGTGATATGGTGGCGATCCAAAGAACTCAATTCGGCACAGGACTAAAGCTACGCCCAAAATTATTTGGATCTTATCGGGTAAAATTAGTGAAATCCAATTAACGTTATGATGTTGAGAAGGTTTGCACCCAATGTAACGTCGACTGCAGCTGATCACATGAAGCCGTGGTCCATGCAGACAAGCCACCCCTCTTGACGCCCTTTTTATTTATTTTTTTGTTTTGTTTTTTGTATTTTTAGGTTTGACGAAGCTTTCGAGGACAAAAGTGTGGTTGGGACGACCGAGAATGTGGAAACTAGACGACAGCGCCACCTACAGACGAGAGGAGTGGAAGAATCAACCCTAGGCACCAAAGAGGACGGACGTAGAAAGATGTATGCAGAAACGGCTGTGTGTGTGTAACGTTTTGTTCAATTCAACTTGTAAATAGATGTAAATAAGATGAATAACGTATAAATATAAGTGTCGTAAGTAAAAATATACGTTTAAATATACATTTGTGTTAAATAGAGGCGTCTTATATGGACTATTCACCCATGAAGGATCCCATGTAACGTCTACTGCAGCTGATCACATGAAGCCGCTATTCAAGTATATATATATATATATATATATATATATATATATGTATATATGTATACTTATATATATGTGTGTGTGTAATATAGGCTACAATAATCCAGGGAAAAGACATTTCACGTTATCAAAATCTACTTTATTATATGACACTGGAACAGATATAGTTACATAGGCCGGCCGATTTCCGGCAACCAGTTCTCTCTCTCAAAAGAATCTCAATGCCATCTGCGTTTGTTCACATAATGCACAGTTACATCGGAGGGGGAGGGATGTGGTGGTATGGGAAAGATGCTGCCTTCGCGTTCATTATGCTTTAAAAATGTGATGGGGAAACAGTTTCATATAAGAAAATTTATGCAGAGGTTAAGATTAGTGAGCATATATGGTATGGTCGAGGAAAAGAGGAAGTGCTGTCAGACTTTGTTAATATTAGTGGCGTGAGATAGAATTTAATATAGTTGCATTAAGTGCTAGTCATAAAATAGAAATTTGGAATAATAATTATGAAACATAAGGGCGCGTTATTGGAAAAGACTTAAAATTTCTGTATGGTACCCCCCCCCCCTCCAAAAGCAAAAGATTTGGCACAAGCAAACTTAATGCCCAAGGCTTTTCAAAGTATAACATTTCAATATAAAATCAAAATTTACAATATAAAATGCAGTAAAAATGTCAATATTTACCTGAGAATTGTAAATAATTCGTATATTTACAATAATAATATGAAGATTCTTTCCCTAATTACAAATAATTCTCACAGAAAAATGATACAGTATGATAATAGTTCAATAAATTATTATTTTATTTTATGTTGTGTAAGTGTGATGTATTTGTTTATGTTTTATTAAAAAAAATGTAGACTTCCTTGAGTAGGGGAACTCGCACACACCATTTACTCTTCTCACAGTGTTATGAAGTTTGTGTTGATGTGCTTGATGGGTTCCCATAAATTTCTACAATACCTAATAATAATATAATTTTCTAGAAATTCAACAATTAAAATATAAGTTTTAAGGTTATATGTGATTAAAGATGATTTTTAAATACCTAAATGAAATTACATTTACTTCATACAATATCCTACTATGTGTTTAAATAGTTCAAATCTCATTAAAATATGTACTTAATCCCATTAGTTAAACTGATTATAATGTATTTATATAATGTTGAGTGTATTGATCCCAAGTTTAATGCATCCTGAGAATAACTCCAAATGGTTGCTTTATTACCATTCATTTCATAAACCCACAAAACCAATAGATTTCTCGCTCCAATTATAATAAATTACAATTCAAATATAACACTTTAAGGGGACGGTAGACGTTGAAATTTTTTTTATTTATTTATTGACTTTGAATCATGAAAATTTGTATAAATATTCCTTTTAACATTACTATATAAAATACCATTATTTTTTTTTCAATTTTGTAATAATTTTGTATTTATTTTTGAATTTAATTTTTTTAACAAAAGTTTGAAAATGCTCCTTGCGTACCATTTGTTCACATTTTCGATTAATTTTGCATTAAGATCACTCAAAAACACATTATGAACAAATTTGGGTATTTATTTTTAAATCCCTTAGGAAGTCAATATTTTAAAAATATTTTTCTGCATTGAAACTTAATTTTCATCATTTAATTAGGTTCTTATTCACCTTTAATTACCTTAATGAAGTCCAATTATAAAATGCATACCCAGATTCATTAAAAAGTATGAAAGATGTCTTCTTGTCAAATTTCATGCATCTCAAACAAAAATTAAGACGCATGGAGCATATTAAAAATGTAAAACCTTTGAAAATTCCGTTTCGAAAAACATGCATTTAATCTTTTGCTTACGGATGGAACAGCGTCCATCCCAAACAAAGAACCTCCCAAAAAGACAGATATTTGACATACCCTATCCTAAATTGTACGATCCCCTTTGTAGGCATTGGCGTCCATGGAAATCGTCGACAGAAACATTGCACCTGCTGCGTGCAGCATTATATAGGGGGGAAAGTCATGCATACTTGCATTATGTAGGGAAAGTCGTGTGAAAGTCCTTATGGAGGAGGAAGTCATGCATACTTGCATTATGTAGGGAAAGTCCTGTGAAAGTCATTATGTAGGAAGAAAAGTCTTGCATACTTGCATTATGTAAAGTCGTGTGTAGTCATTATGTAGGGGGGAAAATCATGCATACTTACATTATGTAGGGAAAGTTCTGTGAAAGTCATTATGTAGGGGGAAAAATCATGCATTCTTGCATTATGTAGAGAAAGTAGTGTGAAAGTCATTATGTAGGGAGAAAAGTCATGCATACTTGCATTATGTAAGGAGAGTCGTGTGAAAGTCATTATGTAGGGGGAACAGTCATGCATACTTGCATTATGTAGGGAAAGTCGTGTGAAAGTCATTATGTAGGGGGAAAGTCATGCACACTTGCATTATGTAGGGAAAGTCGGGTGAAAGTCATTATGTAAGGGGAATGTCATGCATACTTGCATTATGTAGGGAAAGTCGTGTGAAGGTCATTATGTAGGGAGAAGTTATGCATACGTGCATTATGTATGAAAGTCATGTGAAAGTCATTATGTAGGGGGGAAGTCATGCATACTTGCATTATGCAGGGAAAGTCATGTGAAAGTCATTATGTAGCGAAAGTCATGCATACTTGCATTATAGAGAAAGTCCTGTGCACACAGTTATTTTTATATGTATAAAATCTACTTGGCCTCCGCCCCTCCCCTTGCCTTTATGGCTTACCAATAGGAATGTCGTATTTGAAAATATTGACAAGTCATTTTCGATAACAGTTAGACAGTTCTGAGACTTAATATCTTTCAGTAGAGGACACAGAAACTCGATTTTATATCCTTGGAGGATACATTGGAAAGATCAATGTTAATTTCTCAAAATAAACGCAGCTGCTGCTGCTTCTATATATAACGTTGAACAAACATTACCACGACACGGATTTTATCTCAACACTTACGATGTTTCCCATAAAAGTTGGAAATGTGAGTTAACTTGAAGACAGAACAGCGTATAATAACAATTAAGAAACACGGAGATACGTATTTAGAAGTTAGAACTAGCTGTAAAAGTGAAAATTCAATAACATTATTTTTATGAATACTGTTTATATTAAAATCTGAAGAGTTGTTAAATTAGCTAGAATGGGGCTCCACTCGGCCTTCTTATAGCAGAATCCGTTTTTAAGCAGCGTTTTTTTGTCTTACAAGAAAATTTTTGAAAAATCTGTATCATTGTTCCAAATGATCATAATTATAGCATGTTACCCTTCATTTTAAAGGGATTGAAAAAAATTCTTCGATTGATACCAAGTGTGATAATATACCACCCCTTGCCGGGGTAACCCCATCCTAAAGAGTGGCTAAAAACGTCGCGAACACAAAAGTTGTACCGCGAGTATTTTTCACTATAATTATTGAAACTACTAAGCTTCTTGATTATTGAGTCGCGAATAGCCCATTTTATACATGTAATTTTTTTCCTTTGCTGCCAGGTTCAGGAAACATCGAATTTCGAAGTTTTTGATCGAATTTAAAAAAATTCTCTCTCGTTCTAGATTTTTCGTTAACAAAACAGAATATACAGTTTCGTGAAAATCCATTAATATTTATGGTGGCTATCGCGTGCACAGGAAATCTGACCACATACAGACAGACGGACATCACTCTGAAAATTGTCAAAGCGTATTCAGGAGGTCTTAAAACACATATGGGCATTAAAATCTCGAAATCGAAATTTTTTGTGAAACTAATGCTTTCTCAATATTAAGTATAAGAAAGTAAAAATGTTTATTATCATAAATTCCATTTAATGTTAATTATCTTAAATTTCATTTAATGTTAATTATCTTAAATTCCATTTAATGTTAATTATCTTAAATTCCATTTAATGTTAATTATCTTAAATTCCATTTAATGTTAATTATCTTAAATCCCATTTAATGTTAATTATCTTAAATTCCATTTAATATTAATTGTCTTAAATTCCATTTAATGTTAATTGTCTTAAATTCCCTTTAATGTTAATTATCTTAAATTCCCTTTAATGTTAATTATCTTAAATCCCCTTTAATGTTAATTATCTTAAATTCCATTTAATGTTAATTCACAGTCAGTAATTAAATTTAATGTTCATTTATAATTCCTTGGACAGAAATCTTTCTATTGACTCAAAATAAAAATATTGAATATTGTGATACAAAATTATTAAATATCATTATCATCATTATGTAGTGGGAATAATTGGTCATATAACCGTTAATATTTAAGTAGAAAGGGCGTTGTGCCCCAAAACCACCTAATTTGGGGCTACTTTGGATTACTTACATAAACTACTGTAAGCATAAATTTAATTAATGGGTAGAAAGATCATTGATTATACAATTTTGAGAATTTCTACCTAACATGGAGCAAGGGGTCGTTGGCATGCTGAGTTCCGAGAACATTTTCCCAGCAGAACTTTACAATACGTAATCTTTTATTTTAAATTTTGACGATTTTGCGGGCCATTTTGCAAAAAAGGCACGTTATTGTTTTCCGAATCCTACTAAAATCTAATCAGCACCAGGTTAACCCACAAGTAACTGATCCACCAAATTCCGTGAAATTTGGTGTGTTAGTTTTTTAGCTAGAGTGGATACAGACATTTTTTGCAGGTCATTTCTCAAGATAAGGCAGGGTTTTTTTCAGAATTATACCAAAATCTAATCTGCACCAGAGTGCCCCACAAGTGACTATAAAATTTTATGAAATTCGGTCAATTAGTTTTGAGTTAAAGTTGATACAAAATCTGCACAGACAGACACAGAGAAAGAGACACACATACACACACAGACTCCACGCTAAAAATAGTTTTTTCGAGTTCTAGAGGTCTCAAAACGTGTAGATCCGTCTAAAACTCGAGTTGCGATTTTCAACATAATTCCAATACTTTTCCTGTACATTACCATGTATTGCAGGGAAAGTAATATCCATTTCCCTCAATTTAAAATGTATCCTGTCCAGAGCAGGGAGAAGTTTGAAGGTACGGGAAGTTCGAAAGATTTATTGTGATAACTGAATGAACTGACTTAAAAAATAACAAGAGGTGATTGTTTCTCACAGCTGCAATGCACTGAGGGCATACACAAGATTCATCCCCTCATCTGCACCGCTACTCCAAAGAAAATACGTAAAAATATTCAAGATTTCTATAAACTTTATTTTATGAAGATTATTTTTTAGTGTCACATAATCGAGAACTAAATTAACTTTTACAATTACCGAATAATATGATATTTAATTAATATTAAATTTTTCACTAAAATGATTGAAGCTTCTAGGTTTCATGATCATGACTTTTGACGCATAATTATGTCACATTTTATACTATGCGGCCATGTTAAGAAGATATAAAACTTCGAATAAGTTTTCAATTGAATTTCAAAAAATTCTATCTAGTTCAAGATTTTTCGTTAACATAGCTGGATAAAAAAAATCTGATGTGGGCAGCACATGACTTTCCCTGCAGACTCATATTCACGGTCTCTTTATTTTTTCAATAATTCATTATATTGAGTTTAATTACGCAAAATAACGCCCATAATTATTTAAAAAGACACCGAATTTATACTTTTAAATAAATTTTCGTTCGCACATGGTAACTGGACTTATTTTCAAAAATGACGTAGCGAAAATGCGAAAAAATTATAATGCCTCTAGAACGGCTAGTCCTAGTGTAATGGTGTGTATCTTATTCTTTTCATCGTTAACAATTACGTATAAAATAAGCAATTAAATTATATATTTGAGCATACGTAATTTTTTATTTTAGATTCTGACGATTTTTGCGGGCGACTTCGCAAAAAAAAGAGGCAGGTTATTGTTTTCCGAAGCGTACAAAATCTAATCAGCACCAGAGTATCCAACAAGTGACTGATCTACCAAGCTTAGTGAAATTTGGCTAATTAATAAATAAATAATTTGGCATCACGTATGATGTTATAATAGCAAAAATTAAGCACACATCCACAACAGAAGATCTTTATTTTACTTCCTATAAAACGTACAAAAGTTTTTAAAAAGGCCAGAGCGCTTTCGAGCATAAATACGCTCTTCATCAGTGGCGATTTCCGTGTAGCCACTGATGAAGAGCGTACTTATGCTCGAAAGCGCTCTGGCCTTTTTTTAAACTTTTGTACGTCTTATAGGAAGTAAAATAAAGCCCTCCTGTTGTGGATGTGTGCTTAATTTTTGCTATTTGATCAATTAGTTTTATAGCTGGAGTGGATACATGGGATTTTTGCAGGCCATTTCGCAAAAAAAAGCGGGCGGTTCTTTCTTTCAGAATTGTACCAAAAACTAATCGGCACCAAGGACACACACAAGTGACTTACCTGCCAAATTTTATGAAATTTGGTTCATTAGTTTTTGAGTTAGAGTGGATGCATACATTGCACAAACAGACACACACACACATGCACACACACAGAGACGTCACGATAAAAAGTTTTTTCGCATTCTAGAAGTCCGGAAACGTGTAGATCCGTCGATTGAGATTTTCGGCACGGTTCCAAAACTTTCCCTATACATCAGCATGTATTGCAAGGAAAGTAAAAATCGATCACAGACAGACAGACGGACATAAATCTAAAAATATTCAAAACGTGTTCAGGTGGTCCTAAAACATATACTGGCATCAAAATCTCGAAATCGAAAATTTCCGTGAAAACAATACTCTCTCTATACTACTTTCCATAGAAAAAGAAAATATAAATGCAGGATTTAAAAGAAATGACCATCACTGGCTGCGGGCATATCAATTGTTTCCGTAAAATCACTTATTTCACTCCGAAAGAGACTCGATAGATGTGTGAATGCTAAGCTACGGTTAAAGAGTACATATGTTACCGCTAAAGTGCAGAAATTAGTTATTCTACAGATTATCTAAGTAATGTGCAGATTAACTAGGCTGATCCGTGTAAGTGCCGGAAATTGTTTCATTTCTCAAATTACCTAGGTAATCTGCAAATTATCTAGATAATCTGCAAATTACCTACTAGGTACTCGTTAAAGTCAAAATAAGATCTTTGCTGGAACAACAGCAACTCGCATACATCCAAAAATATTTTTATTTGGGTTTGGGTTATGTTTTTATAAAGTGTATTTAATTGCTTGATCATTCTGTCTCTTACACCGTGGCCAATTGACAAATGAGTAGAATACAATATGTGAAACAATTCTTCGGCATGGACAAACTTTTTCACACTTTCTGGCGTTCCTAGGACGAGCCGGATGGTCTGGGCTTTCGACACTTTCTGGCGTCCGGCCGTCCAAATAGTTGCTCTTAGTCCTCTGGACGAGTCGGACGGTCTGGGTCTTCAACACTTTCTGGCGCGTAGCCAACGGCCGTACCGTGCTGAAAATACCGGTTCTCGTTAGATCATCGAAGTCAAGCAGCATCGGGCGCGGTTAGTACTTGGGTGGGTGACCACCTGGGAACACCGCGTGCTGTTGGCGCATTTCGGACGCGGTAGCCCGGTGGTTTGCGCGCTGAATTTGCATGCTGTCACAACTGCCGCCGTGTTCATACGGAGTACGATCACGTTAAACATGTGGGTCTGTAAGTCCTTTCGAGAGGTTGGTGATAGAGGATGGAGGGTACGGTCCTTGTGGATACCTCTCCCACTGGGTTCCGATCTCAATTGGGTGGCACTTCCCGGCCGTCCAAGCAGTTACCTTACACCTTTCTGGTAGGTCGGACGGTCTGGGTCTCAACAACAACAACAATACTTTCTGGCGCATTTGACAACGACTCAATGAGTTTTTCACAGCTTTGTTCAGTCAACACATCATACCTTTGAATTATTCGATAATCTCGAGATGATTCTTTCTTCTTGGAAACTTTTATTCGCTTTACATCTTCAATCATGGAATCATACTTTCGTTTTGTCATTAAAACACTATTATATTTTGAATCTTCACTAAAGAGGTTTGAGAATAATCTTGTCTTCATTTTACTCACCAATGCGGTGCTTGCTTGCATACTAGGAGTTACATATATCTGCTTCAAAAAAAATCACGACACAAATTCACGCGCTAACAGGCAGAAACGAATTTGAAAACAGAATTAGCTATGCTACGCACTGGCAGCCGACGCAAATTATGGAAAATAAAAACAATCGGCGACGACAAGACGCTGGCGAAACCAAACTAAAAGTGGAGAGAGAGGGGGAAGGAATAGGGAAAGGAAATGAGAGAAACAAACTTTTAAACTTTAACGATACGGAAGCCGTTAATGTGCACATTACCTAGGTAAAATGCTGAAACCCTTGATTCCGCACGTTAACGGAGCAAATCAGTTAATCTGCAGATTAGCTAGGTAATGTGCGCATTAACGGCTTTCAAGATTTAGCTGTAACATATACTTTTTGATTATAATACATTAAATCTGATGTGGGCAGCACATCTTTCCCTGCAGCCTCAAATTTATTTTCTCTTTCGCTGTCCATTAAATTAAGTTTAATTACCCAAAATGGCATTGATCCTACTTGGATATTATATCCAATTTGCAGTTTCAATACGTCTTATTTTGCACTTGACAATTTATTGTATTTTATGACGTCACCAGCTTCTCAAAATTCCAAAAAATTGAATATCTAGAGATTTTACCGTAATGGGGGTTAATTTTCTTTCCTCGTCAACAATTACGTAGGAAACGAATATTTAATTAATATATGTAAACATATTAATTCTTACTTTATTTTATATATTTATTCTTATTTTGACGGCTTTTACGGGCCATTTCACAAAATAAAGGTAGTTCTGTTTTTTCGACTCGTACCAAAATCTAATCAGTACCAGAGTAACCCATAAGTGACTTGTCTTCCAACTTTTAAGACATTTCATCAAATAGTTTTTACTTTCCGTGCAATACATGGTAATGTATAGGGGAAGTATTGGAATCATGTCGAAAATCGCAACTCGAGTTTTCGACGGATCTACACGATTCGAGACCTCTAGAATACGAAAAAACTATTTTTAGCGTGACGTCTGTGTGTGTCCGTCTGTGTGTCTGTCTGTCTGTGTGTCTGTGCAATGAATGTATCCACTCTAACTCAAAAACTAATGGACCGAATTTCATAAAATTTAGTAGGTAAGACCCTTGGGTGTGACCCTGATGCTGATTAGATTTTGGTACAATTCGGAAAAAAATAACCCGCATTTTTTTGCGAAATTGCCCGCAAAAATCTCATGTATTCACTCTAGCTGAAATACAAATTGAACAAATTTCACAAAATTTGGTAAATAAATCACATGTGGGATACTCTGCTGATTAGAATTTGGTACGATTCGGAAGAGAATAACCAGCCTTTTTTTACAAAATGGCGGGCAAGAATTTCATGTATACACTCTAGCTAAAATACTAATTGACCAAATTCCACAAAATTTTGTAGATAAGTTACTTGTGGAATACTCTGGGGCTGATTAGATTTTGGTATGATTCCGAAAAGAAGAACCTACCTTTTTAACGAAATGGCCCGCCAAAATCGCCAAAATCTAAAAAAAAAAAGACTACCTATGTTGAAATGTATCAATTAAATTCTTGTTTTATACGCAATTTTTAAGAAGAAAATAATATAACACACTCTATTATACTTTAGAATTAACCGTTTTCAAGATATTTGAGAATTTCATGCCTTTTTGTTACGCCGATTTCGGAAAAATGCCCAATTACCAAATAAAAACAAAAATTGAATTAAAAATGCAAATTTAATGTTATTTGGTTCAAAAACTTAATCTATTGAATTATTAAAGAAATAAAGAAAATATGAATTTGAGTCTGCAGGGAAAGACATGTGCTGCCCACATCAGATTTTTACTTTTTCTGCAATACATGGTCATATATAGGGAAAGTATTGAAATCATACTTAAAATCACAACTGAAGTTTTCGACAGATCTGCACGTTTCGAGACCTCTAGAATACGAAAAACTATTTTTAGCGTGACGTGTGTGTGTGTGTCCCTGTGTGTCTGTCTGTGTGTCTGTCTGTCTGTCTGCCTAACTGTGCAATGTATGTATCCACTCTAACTGAAAAACTAATGGACCGAATTTCATAAAATTTGGTATGTAAGTCACTTGTATGAGACGCTGGTGCTGATTGGTTTTTGGTAGAATTCGTTAAAACAGAACCCGCCTTTTTATGCGAAATGGTCTGTAAAAATTCCATATATCCACTCTAGCTGAAATACTAATTGATCAAATTTCTCAAAATTTGGTAGTTAAGTTACTTGTAGGATGCTCTGGTGCTGATTTGATTTTGGTACGATTCAGGAAACAACAACCTGCCTTTGTTTGCGAAATAGCCCGCCAAAATCTACCGTTCACAAGATATTTGAGATTTCTTGCATTCTTGTTACGTCGCTATCGGAAAAATGTCCAATTACCAAATAAAAACAAAAATTGAATTAAAAATGCTAATCTAGTGTTGTTTGGTGCAATTAAACTCAATCTAATGAATTATTAAAGACATAAAAGAAATATGAATTTGAGTCTGCCGGGAAAGTCATGTGCTGGTCACATCAGATTATTTAATTACTGTAAAAATCATCGTCAATTCATTAGAATCTTGAGAATGGGTCATTGAATCTAAAGTAATGAGGTTGGTATTCGTGTTGTCCTTAAAAATTCGATATAAAATAATCATTTAATTGATAAATTTTGTATATTTAGACTTATATTTCAGATTTTGATGATTTTTACGGGCCATTTTGCAAAAACGGCAGGTTCTATTTTTTCGAATTGTACCAAAATCTAATCAGCACCAGGGTGCCACAAGTGACTTATCTACCAAATTTTGGGAAATTTGGTCAATTTGTTTTTTAGCTAGAGTGGATACATTCGATTTTGCGATACATAGAGTGGATACATACATGTCGAAAAAAAGCATGTTCTTTTTATTACTTTCCCTGCAATACATGGTAATGTATAGGGAAAGTATTGGAATCATGCCGAAAATCGCAACTCGAGTTTTCGACGGATCTACACGTTTCGAGACCTCTAGAATACGAAAAAACCATTTTCAGCGTGACGTCTATGTGTGTGTCTGTCTGTGTGTCTGTCTGTGTGTCTGTCTGTCTGTCTGTCTGTGTGCAGATTTTGTATCCTCTCTAACTAAAAAAGTAATTGACCGAATTTCATAAAATTTGGTACGTAAGTCACTTGTAGGCGAATCTGGTGCTGATTAGTTTTGGGTACGATTCGGGATAAAAGAACCCGCCTTTTTTAGCGAAATGGCCCGAAAAAGCTTTTATCCATTCTAACTAAAAAACTAATGGACCGAATTTTACAAAATTCGGTAGATGCGTCACTTGTGGGTTACCTTGGTGCTGATTAGATATTGGTATGATTCGGGAAAAAATAATCTGCCTTTTTTTGCAAAATGGCCTGCAAAAATCGTCAAAATCTAAACTAAAGAACTAATTATACTCAAATATATTCATTAAATGCTTGTTTAATACGTAATTTTTAATAACGAAAAGAATAAGACCAATCCCATTACACTAAGACTAGCCGTTCTCGAGATATTTTAGTGTTTCGTATTTTCTTTACGCCACCTTTGAAAATAAATCCGGTTACCGAATGAGAACGAAAATTGAATTAAAAGTGAAATAAATTTAATTAAATAAAGTGAACGCGAATATAAGTCTGCAGTGAAAGTCATGTGATGCCCACATCAGATTTTCTCGACTCGTACCAAAATCTAATCAGCACAAGTGTAACCCACACGTGACTAACCTATAAAATTTTATGAGATTTGGTCCATTAGTTTTTGAGATAGAGTGGATACACACATTACACAGACAGACAGACACACAAACACAGAGAGAGAGAGAGAGAGAGAGACGTTACGCTAAAAATAACTTTTCTTATTCTGGCCGTTCTAAAACTTCGAAAACTCAAATTGCCATTTTCGAAACGATTCCATTACTTTTCCTCTACATTATCACGTATTGCAGGGAAAATAAAAATCTAATGTGGGCAGCACATGACTTTCCCTGCAGACTTATATACACGTTCTCTTTATTTTAATTAAATTTAATTCACTATTAATTCAAATTTCGTTCTCATTTGGTAACTGGGCTCATTTTCAAAGGTGGCGTAAAGAAAAAATGAAAATATCTCGAGAACGGCTAGTCCTAGTGTAATGGGGTTGGTCTTATTCTTTTCTTCGTTAAAAATTACGAATGAAACAGGCCTTTAATGGATATATTTGGCTACGTAGTATTTTTATTTTAAATTTTGTCGATTTTTGCTAGCCATTTTCCAAAAAAAAGGCAGGTTATTTTTTTCCGAATCATACCAAAATCTAATCAGCACCAGGGTGACCCACAAGCGACTTATTTACCGAATTTTGTAAAATTCGGTCCATTAGATTTTCAACTAGAGTGGATACAAGCTTTTGCGGTCCATTTCGCTAGAAAAAGGCGAGTTCTTTTATCCCGAATCGTACCCAAAACTAATCAGCACCAGATTCGCCCGCAAGTGAGTTACCTACCAAATTTTATGAAATTCGGTCCATTAGCTTTTTAGTTGGAGTGGATACAAAATCTGCACAGACAGACAGACAGACAGACACATACACAGACGTCACGCTAAAAATAGTTTTTTCGTATTCTAGAGGCCTCGAAACGTGTAGATCCGTCGAAAACTCGAGTTGCGATTTTCGACATGATTCCAATACTTTCCCTATACATTATTATGTACTGCAGGGAAAGTAAAAATCTGATGTTGGCAGCACATGACTTTCCCTGCAGACTTATATTCACGTTCTCTTTATTTAATTAAATTTATTTCACTTTTAATTCAATTTTCGTTCTCATTCGGTAACCGGAATTATTTTCAAAGGTGACGCAGAGAAAATACGAAAAACTAAAATATCTCGAGAACGGCTAGTCCTAGTGTAATGGGGTTGGTCTTATTCTTTTCGTCGTTAAAAATTACGTATTAAACGAGCATTTAGTGGATATATTTGACTATATCTAGCTCTTTAGTTTAGATTTTGACGATTTTTGCGGGCCATTTTGCAAAAAAAGGTAGATTATTTTTTTCCGAATCATACCAAAATCTAATCAGCACCAGGATAACCCAGAGGTGACTCATCTACCGAATTTAGTGAAATTCGGTCGATTAGTTTTTCAGTTAAAGTGGATACAAGCTTTTGTGGGCCATTTCGCAAAAAAAGGCGGGTTCTTTTATCCCGAATCGTACCCAAAACTAATCAGCACCAGATTCGCCCACAAGTGAGTTACCAACTAAATTTTATGAAATTCGGTCAATTACTTTTTTAGTTAGAGAGGATACAAAATCTGCACAGACAAACACACAGACACACACACAGACGTCGCGCTAAAAATGGTTTTTTCGTTTTCTAGAGGTTTCCAAACGTGTAGATCCGTCGAAAACTCGAGTTGCGATTTTCGGCATGATTTCAATACTTTCCCTATGCATTACCATGTATTGCAGGGAAAGTAAAAATCTGATGTTGGCAGCACATGACTTTCCCTGCAGACTTATACTCACGTTCTCTTTATTTAATTAAATTTATTTCACTTTTAATTCAATTTTCGTTCTCATTCGGTAACCGGACTTATTTTAATTATATTAATTATATTAATTATATTAATTTTATTAATTTAATTATATTAATTATATTAATTTATATTAACCGGATTTATTGTTTAATATGTAATTTTTAACGACGAAAAGAAAAAGATCAACCCCATTACACTAATACTAGCCGTTCTCGAGATATTTTAGTTTTTCTTATTTTCTCTACGCCACCTTTAATAATAAGTCCGGTTACCGAGTGAGAACGAAAATTGAATTAAAAGTGAAATAAATTTAAAAATAAATAAAGAGAACGTGAATATAAACGTCTGCAGGGAAAGTCATGTGCTGCCCACATCAGATTTTTCTTTATTTGTTTAATAATTCATTAGATTGAATTTAATTGCACAGAATAACACTAATTTTGCATTTCTAATTCAATTTTTGTTTTTATTTAATAATTGGGCATTTTTCCGAAAACTGCGTAACAAAAATGCAAGAAATCTCAAATATTTTGAGAACGCGTTAGTTTTAAAGTCATGAAGTTGGTTATATTCTTTTCTTCGTCGAAAATTGAGTATAAAGCAAAAATTTAATCGATACATTTGAGCACACGTATTCTCTTTCTTTTTTTCAGACTTTGGCGATTTTTGCGGGCCGTTTTGTAAAAGAAGGCAGGTTGTTCTTTTCCGAGTCGTACCAAAATCTATTCAACACCAGAGTATCCCACAAGTAACTTATCTACCAAATTTTGTGAGATTTGGTCCATTAGTATTTTAGCTAGAGTGGATACATGAAAATTTTACGGGCCATTTCGCAAAATAAGGCGGGTTCAAAAATTGTCGTTTTACTTGAAACGTCTAGATCTTAAAATTGGCTATAGATAGAGCTTAGATGATAATTAACGATATGGATTCTGCATCAAATTCTAGAGGATGTAGGGTGGTTGACTAAGAATTTGTACTTCCGGTATCTTTTCCACATCTGGTTCAAAAATTTTCCTAAAAACATCTATTTTTTAGAATTGGTTATAGATAGAGATAATGTCTGATATGGATTCAGCATCACATTCCGGAGCGGATCCTGGTTCACTAAGGATTTTCACTTTCAGTTCTTTTTCCACTTATGGTATAACTTATATTTCCAGTTTCTTTTCTACATCTGGTTAAAAAATTTCCCTTAAAACATCTATTTCTCAGAAGTGATTATAGATAGAGATAATGACTGATATGGATTTAGCAACAAATTACGGAAAGGATCTGGGGTTGACTAAGGATAACCACCGCCAGTTCTTTTTCCACTTTCGATTCAAAAAAAATTTCTGAATACTTTATTGCAAGATTGGCTATAGATAGAATGCAGCATTAAATTCGGGAGATGGTTGGGGGGATTATTACAGATTTCCACTTCTATTTTTGTTTTCACTTCTGTTGTTGTTTTTTTCACTTTCGGTGCACAAAATGTCCTTGAAATATGCATTTCTAAGTATTGGCTATAGACAGAGTTTAGATGATGACTGATATGGATTCAGCGTCGAATTTTAGAGGGGGTTGGTGGGGGATTCATTAAGAGTTTTCATTTCCAGTTTTGGAGATGTAGCTATAGGTTTTTCTGAAAATTAGTATGACTGTAAGAAATATGTGCGCGAAAGAGAATTAAAATGCTTAGTAGTTCCGTCAAAAATGAAAAGTATAAACAATTTGTTACCATATGAAGGTTTCTTCATAAATTTCCTGTTTTTTATATAAAATTTTTATATAATTATCAATCATTGTTTGTTATATAAAATGTAAATCATAAATTCATTTATTTTTTATTCTTCCATAGATTCATTTATTACTTTAAACTTGGAGATTTAAAATCTCAAAGGTTATAGTCTTTTAAGTCGTACCTTTTCAATACATTCTAATCTTTTTAAAGTTCCAATGTTACTACTTAACAAATTTAAGGTTTGTTTATTTCCAATAAAATGTATAGAAGAATGTTCCTTTGCATTGATAATTCAATCCAGCCCAATACACAGCAATTTTTAATTTTTTTAAATGTATTTTGTATTTTAAATGTATTTTGAAAATACATATATTTTGTATTTGGAATTTTTCAAATTTGAAAAGTATTTTGCATTTTGTATTTTAAGTCCTAAAACCTATCTATTTTGTATTTTGAACTGGAAATACATTTACAATACAACCGGAATACATACAATACAACCGGAATACAACCGGAAATACATTTTCAATGTATTTCCGGTTTACATTTCAATGTATTTCCGAAAATACCTTTTCAATGTATTTTGCCCAACTCTGCCCGACTCTCCAGACCTATAACGTAACGTTTGCTAGTTGCGTTATGAACCGCAGAAGCTACTATCTTATGGTCAGTATTAGGCTATCTTTCACAGTATGCACATTAATTTTTGAGTCAAATTGTTTGATTGAAGTTATTCCATTTGCTTGATTATGGAATAATCTCTCTATATCAAATAAAGTATCAGACGCCTCCAACGCTGTTTGACAAAGTTCGCGTTCCTCGAGTTTCTCTGTCTCTACAACAAAAACTATAGCTTACAAAAATATAAAATCTGGTATATTTGTATAGAAATGTTAGAAAACATGTTGAAATAAACCGTTTTTCAATTTAAACTTTAATTTAGGAAATATTTAATGTCAAAGTCCAAGAATATTTTAGCTATGAGTTCGCGTCCTGGATAGACTAACAGTAATAGCAAGAACACGAATTTTTGCAGGCATGTACCTACATAGTTGAATATTTGCAAGACTAAATCCTTTCCTTAATTTGGATGTAATTTATGAGTTATTCTACTATTTATACACTTCTAAATGGAAACCTTTTCTTCTGTATCGGCACATCCCTCCAGTTCCTATGTCTCATACCGCAAAAACTACAGCATACAAACACATGAAATTTGGTATCTTGGTAGAGAAATGGTAGGGGAACACGCTAAAATAAAACGTTTTTCGGTGTAAACTTTAGTTTGGCTTGAAACAGCTCGCAAGCGAACTCAGCTGAGTAGGCAGCAAAGCGATTTTTGGGGATTGGAGAAGCATAGCAAGCAAGTGACAGAGATTAATAAAATAAAAAGTATAATAATAACAGTTCCATAAGTACTAGTTTGACAACGAAACCTCTAGTTCAATTATTTATCCATTGTTAACCGTAAAAAATATATAAAATAAATAAAAATAAAATAAAAAGAACAGAGAAAGTTTGCCTTTAGCCGGACCGATGACTACACCGTACTGATGTATGACCAGTCCTCCCCTGTTTGTGTGTGCCACAATTTTGCGATCTTCTGAAGAACCTACAAATTTAGTCCTGCTACGTAGCCGGCTTCAAATTCAGAAGAAATTAAACTTAGGATGCAGAAGCTACAACGGCAAATGCAGAAACTACAACGGATGCAGAAGCTACAACTGTTCCTTGTACCCGTCTAAAAAGGGCGTTCAGCAGTACCATTGTCGATAACAGCATTGGTGCTGTGGCTGCTGTTATATCTGCAATGGGAGCGTAGTTCTAACTTTGTGAACGCCATCATGCGTGGGTTTCTCTGCGTATCAACTTTATGAAGGTCTAAAAGCAAGTACATTTTTGTTTTCTCGTAAAAGACGTCGAATTAGACGTCAGGACAATTAACAAAGTGGCCAGTTTAGCAATATTTACTAAACATTCCGTTTGTAAACTTTATTCAATTGTCCAATATTTATATAACTCAAGAATTGTATCTCTTTTTTCTAAAAAAAAAAAAAAACTAAAAATCTTTTTATTTTTTCAAGAACGGAGTTTCTGGGTATGGTCATCCTTGTCATAGAACACAAAGCTTATTAAGAAGGAAAAATGGCGAGAATTGTGCAACCTGGGCGGAACACGCCTCGTGTAGAACGAGTCAAAGGCAGTGGTGAAAGGGAAAGTGTCCTTCTAAGAAAGCATTGTTTTCCGTCACACTGACCTCCGGCCTTGGCAGAGACTGGACTTGGGTGCCGAGTCGCAGTATCGAGCCAGTCGAGCTCAAGATGGCACAGATGATCTTGCTCTTGCTGACCTGTTTGTTGCCGAACGTCAAGGCCCAGCAGCTGGAAAGGGAAAGGGAAGTAATTTCCAGTCAGCAAATTGATTCAGGTATTTATATTAAGTATCTCTTATTCAGAATATCTGAAATAGGGTGCACCCCCTCGGCCGTACCATGCATTATTATTGCATTGTATTTATTTCTACTCATGCACAATCATTATCAGAATGGAAAAAAAATATGTATCTTTTTCCTATTTGGTGTCCAAGTTATTATATTTAAATGTTTTGTAAAAATTAAATAAAGGTCTTAAGTCAAAGTAAACATCGCAACTTTTTTTTGTCAAATATCGGTTGTTTATTTATTTATCTCCCAAGCCGTTCAGCTCACACAAAGAGTGTCGAGCAATTAAAAATATGTTACTAAATTTCTATCAGCAATTAATGGCTATATGTCACTGCAGTTGAGATCTAAATATTCTGAACCTTAACGCAATAGAATTTATAAAGCCGCCGACAGAGGGAAGGATTACTTAAGCTTAAAACAGTATTACCCGGTATAGCCCACGTACGAGGTTTTTCCACACTCTCCCTCTATCTAAGCATAAATTATATACCAATACCAGGATTTCTGTTCGTAATCACACAACTCATATCATAAATTTCCACAATTTGTATTCTAATCATAGGATTTAAAATTTTCCTTCTAGCTCCCTTTTGTGTGAGTGTGCGTGTGAATTATCTAGATAAAATTTTACAGCAAAAACTACATTCATTCTTGAGCAATCGCATAAAATAACATAAGTGAATGAACATTTTTCCTTTCTCGAAAATGCTCTAAATGTGCTCAAAGAATCTTAATATGTGCTTGTTCACCAAAATTTATTTTTTTACAAAATTTAATAAATACTATTATTAAATTTACGAAATATTAAATTTACAAAATGCAGATTTTATTTTCGAATTTCTAAAATTTTCTGGGAAAAAAAATCTCCCTATATAATGGGGTAAAGGTACACAGTGGAAGTAAAGTATGGTAATCAAAATTCAAATAAAATAAAAAAAAATCTGAAATGTAGCTATTTATTAAAATAAAGCAAGCTAACGTCACCGCTACTGTTTGAAAACTGACTCCTCTATAAAGTTCCATTCACACTCCAGCCGGAAAAAAAGTCCTTAAATAAACACTGATAAAAATGTTGGTGGCCAACGAAGTTCAGAATCCCATCATCCATACTCGATGTATTTTTTTTTTTTTTACTGTAAAAGTAAGTTTTATGGGGGGCGCTAGAATTTACTTTTTCCTAAGGGCCTTGGGTTTGATCTTTGAAACGCACCTGTATTGTTAAAAACAATTTTTTCCTCCTAATAAAATGTGTATAGGGCTTGCTAGTACACACAAATATTAAAAAAAAAATACATGATTTAGACAGTATATCACTTTCCCTGCTTTTTTTTTTAATATCTTATTGTTGCTTTTATTATTAACACTTTACAACATAGTTGAAAGTGTTTATGACTTCGTTCATTCTGCCTGTCTGTCTGTCCGTTAGCACGATAACTACCGTAAAAATGGCTTTATCAAAATGAAATTTTAGTATGTTTTTCAGACGGTCTGTGGGAGCTATGGGAATATAAATGAATAATATCACCCAATTAGTTTTTTATTGAACCCGGGTTGAAAAATGAAATGCATTGAACCCTATGGGACTCAATGTTTCAAACATTTTTTAAGCAAATTAAAAATTCACAAATTGCTTCGAAGATTTTAGGAAATATTCAAATTATTCCATAAAATATATAAAAAAAAATTTCAGTAAAATATATTAGGCAGTTTTTTAAATAAAAATTATTTAATATAGGGAGAAAAACAAATTCAATTAAATTCTGACTCCCTTTATATCCTCCAGAAAGAAAACAGAGATATATTATATAATAAATATCCTTCCAAGAGTTTAATTATTTTTTATATAAGAAACATTTTAAATAGATATATGGTAGATAACAATTTTTTAAATTTTTAAATAAAATAAGTTATTATAGTATTGTGATGAATGAAACGATTGTAAAAATGTTTATGAATGAAATGCTGCTTTTATATAGAGGCTATTTATATTTCGATGACATCATTTGAATAAAGTTCATTTATTTTCGATGAAGTTTTCAAATATAATAAATTATTATAGTGTTATGATAGTTTTAAAAATATTACCGAGGAATGTATCGCATTTTAGAGAAGTTTTGTATAAAATTGCATTGAAGTTGGAAAGTGTTTCATAATCAATACTTTATGCATGATTGATCTTTCCTGTTTTTCTTGGGTGAATAAAAACCTTTACCAGCTCAAAATAGTTATTTTTATTCCGTTATTCATTCTCATTAAATTGAGATTTATCGCACCAAGTCAGACCCGAAATCAATACTTGGACGCCTATAGGGAAACACGAAGTTAATAGGGAGTTTTTGAATATTTGCACGTTAATGTGCTGCAGAAGAAAATCTTCGAAATCATGAATTTAACAAATATTTGATTCAAAACATAAAAATCTGTCATATTCCTCATATGACATTCCCTACATAATTCAATAACTTTATTTCCTTCACAACGAATAATGGTGTAGAAGATCCACAGCACAAAGATTTTGGCATTGAATTAACCCTAAGTAAATTGAAATTGGGAGTTTGGGGTAAACTCTGAACTATCTAGAGTGATTTAATAATCAAATTGGCATCAAGTCTGTTTCAACTAAATAAATTAAGGACACAACATCGTTAGACAAGGTCATTTGATAACAAGAAAGATCAATCATGCTTAAAGCATTGATTATGAAACACTTTCCAACTTCAATGCAATTTTATTTAAACATCTCTAAAATGCAATACATTCCTCGGTAATATTTTAAAACTTATCACAATACTACATTAATTTATTATATTTGAAAACTTAAACCTTCATCGAAAAAAATCAACTTCATTCAAATGACGGCATTGAAATATAAGTTGCCTGGTTTAAACATCTCTAAAATGTGATATATTCCTCGGTAATAATTTTAGAATTATCATAATACTACGATAATTTATTATATTTGAAAACTTGATAACAACTGAAATTTATTCAAATGACGTCATAGAAAAAATAACACGCCTGGCTCTCTTTATAAAAGCAACATTTCATTCATAAATAATTTCCCATTCATGTCATTCATCACAATACTATAATAATTTATTTTATTTAAAAATTAAGACCATGGAGCTACAAGTAATTAAAGTCAATGCTTAAAACTTCATTGAAAAAAATCGTCCATCTCTTTGTAAAATTAGTGAATATTTCATTCATATCAGCTATGCAGACTCCATGAACTAAATGATTTTGTGTTAAAGAAATACAGCAATTCTAATACAACTCATTCTGCATATTTTGCTGTTTACATTTTACATAGGTTGTTGTTGTTGTTGAAACCCAGACCGTCCGACCTACCAGAAAGGTGTAAGGTAACCGACATTTTACATAGGTGAAAAATAGGCTTCGTTGTAGAAATAATCAAATTTGGATGAGAATTTAAACTCAAATATATTGTAAATGAGTTGTTTCAGTATGTAGATGCACAGAATTTAAGCAAAAATAAAGTAGTTTTAGGACCGATACAACACTCAATATGAATTAAAAAGAACACGATTGAAAAATCACGATTTTGAGACAAGATGGATGCCATATATCATTTTGAAGTGGGTCACGTGATCGTTTCATATCATGGTCACGTGATCGCTTCATAAAAGAGGTGTTATTATTATTTTAATTTTTATTTAAAAAACTACTGAATACATTTCGCTGAATTTTTTTTTAATATATTTTATGGAACAATTTGAATATTACCTAAAATTTTCGAAGCAATTTGTGAATTTTAAATCCGCTTAAAAAATTTTTGAAAAATTATGTCCCATAGGGCTCAATGTATTTCATTTTTTTAACCCGGGTTCAATCCAAAACTAAATGGGTGATATTATTCATTTCTATTCCCATAGGTCCTACAGCCGTCTGAACAACATACTAAAATTTCATTTTGATTAAGTTTTTACGGCAGTTATCGTGCTAACGGACAGACAGACAAACAGACAGACAGACAGACAGAATGAACAAAGTCATAATCACTTTTCAACTTTGTTGTAAAGTGTTAAAGACATACTAAAGACGTACAAAGTTTTAAAAACTTGTTATTTCTTTATTCAATCGTATTCATTCTGATAAATTTGGGGAAATTGATGACTTTAAGAGCTATGCTAGGGTGTATGTGCTTCCCCTGTTACCTCCTGAAAGTGACTATACATTTTACATTGGCAGCACTAAACGTAATGTCGGCATCCGTTTAGCGGAACACGCTAGTGATCTCAGAAATGGTAAATTTTCTACTGCTCGTACTCGATGTGTGGCGAGTGATAATTTCCTACCCATCTTTGAAAAAACTTTCTTCTTAATTCGTTGTAATAACCCTCGTAATATTGTCCTTTATGAATCCATTTTACTTTCCCTACAATACATGGTAATGTATAAGGAAACTATTGGAATCATGCCAATCGCAACTCGAGTTTTCGACGGATCTACACGTTTCGAGACCTCTAGAATACGAAAAAACTATTTTTAGCGAGACAACTGCGTGTATGTCTGTGTGTGTATCTGTGTGTCTGTCTGTCTGTGAAGATTTTGTATCCACTCTAACTTAAAAACTAATGGACCGAAATTCATAAAATTTGGTAGGTAAATCACTTGTGGGCGAATCTGCTGCTGATTAGTTTTGGGTATAATTCGGGATAAAAGAACCCGCCTTTTTTTTGCGAAATGGTCCGCAAAAGCTTATTTCCACTCTAGCTGAATAACTAATGAACAGCATTTCACAAAATTCGGGTGATAAGTCTTTTCTGGGTTACCCTGGCGCTGATTAGAGTTTGGTACGATTCGAAAAAAATAACCTGCCGTTTTTTGCAAAATGGCCCACAAAAATCGCCAAAATCTAAAATAAAAAACTACGTATACTCAAATATATGCATTAAATGCTTGTTTAATACGTAATTTTTAACGAAGAAAAGAATAAGACCAGCCCCATTACACTAGGACTAGCCGTTCTCGAGATATTTTAGCTTTTTCGTATTTTCACTACGCCACCTATGAAAATAAGCCCAGTTATCAAATGAGAACGAAAATCGAATTAAAAGTGAATTAAATTTAATTAAAATAAAGAGAACGTCACTATAAGTCTGCAGGGAAAGTCATGTGCTGCCCACATCAGATTTTTTATTTAAATTTACCGTTCGTCGATTCGTAATTCTGATCCCGTTCAAATTCTTAGTTATGCTTTGCTCTATGCAATTCAAGTCTCTTCATAGTTTTCTATGACCTCATCCTTGTAAAATGTATGCTTGACTGTTTTCTCGGATTTGTACTGTTCTGGTAATGTTCTTAACATTTGTTTTTTAAAGAATTTTGTACCTATTTTTTAGGTTTATTTGTATTAATTAATAGCCTATTCAACTTACTAATTTCAGATTATATTTTATATTCATTTATGCAAATTTGCTACGTATATGGTCTATATATGAATGGTCCATGTTTGCTTTTCATGTAGCCACTGACGAAGGGTGTACTGACGCCCGAAAGCGCTCTGGCCATGTTTTTAAAACTTTGTACCTCTTCAGGATGTTTTTATTAAATGACCTTGTCTAACGATGTTGTGTCCTTAATTTATTTAGAGTGCCTTATCCTAGAGGGACTAGCGAGTCTAGAGTGATTTATTCTAGAAGGACTAACGAGTGTAGAGTGACTTATTCTAGAGGGACTAGCGAGTCTAGAATGACTTTTTCTAGAGGGACTAGCGAATCTAGAGTGACTTATTCTAGAGGGACTAGCGAGTCTAGAGTGACTTATTCTAGAGGGACTAGCGAGTCTAGACTGACTTATTCTAGAGGGACTAGCTAGTCTAGAGTGACTTATTCTAGAAGGACTAGCGAGTCTAGAATGACCTATTTTAGAGGGACTGGCGAGTCTAGAGTGACTTATTCTAGAGGGACTAGCGAGTCTAGAGTGACTTATTCTAGAGGGACTAGCGAGTCTAGAGTGACTTATTCTAGAGGGACTAGCGAGTCTAGACTGACTTATTCTAGAGGGACTAGCGAGTCTAGAGTGACTTATTCTAGAGGGACTAGCGAGTCTAGAGTGACTTATTCTAGAGGGACTAGCTAGTCTAGAGTGACTTATTCTAGAGGGACTAGTGAGTCTAAAGTGACTTATACATTCATATCCTACAAAATATTCATCAAAATGAAAGTAACTGTTAATAAATATACTGTGGAATAAATGACTATTGGCGAATTATACAAAACTAGTACATAAAATACAAAATACAAAACTAGTACATAAAGTATCTCCTTTCGTGAATGGAATGAACTAGATCCACGAGAATGGTGTTAACAAACTGGTTTTATAATATTGCATATGAAAAGAGAGCATATTTGGCGATATTACTAGTTTTGTATTTTTTTAATGAATTTTCTTGAGAAGGTGCAATATATTGAGACCGGTTCATACTAATGTTCGTAAATTAGTGTCATTCGTTCTCTGGAAAACTACGACGGACATGATTATTTCCGGCCGTCCAAATAGTTGCTCTAAGTCCTCGGACGAGTCGGACGGTCTGGGTCTGGGACATGATTATTTGATTATTATTAAAGATTCTGATTTTTTAATTTAATAAATTATTAAATTAAATTTAATGAATTATGAAAGAGAGAAAGAGAAAAAGAATTTGAGCCTGTAGGGAATGTCATGTGCTGCCCACATTAGATTTTTTAATTTAGTGTAATTTTTTTATAAAATTATTTTTAAAACCTGTAATATCTCATGAACGGTTCATAATTCTTGCATTCTAAAATTTGTATCATTCGTTTTCTAATAAACAAAAAACGCCTGAAATTATTATTCATGTATGATTATAAATTATCTTGATTCTGTCGAACATTATATTGTGTTTAAAGTCAATAGGGCTCCATTATTTACTGTAGTAATAATCGTACCAAATTACTTTCGAAACGAGTCATTCGTTCGTGAGATATCGCGTCCACAATCTCACGAACCTATACACTAACATACACACACACACTAACCTACATACACACACACACACAGACATCACATCAAAAACATTCGATTCGAGTTCAGCGAATCTTGAAACTTGTTCTTAACTCGGAAACTGGAATTTTCAAATCACAATTCCCTATGCATTGTAGGTATGTAGGGAAAGTAAAAGCACGAAATATACAATAATCCACTCTTATCTGTTGCAGCGTAAATGTTTTGGGTATTTCTACATTTTCTGGAATTCTGGCCGTATTAAATTATTGAGGTTGTCTAAATCACGTCTGACCTTACCTTTGAAACATGACAACGATGAATATCTCAGTTTTAAAAGGAAACCCTTAACCACAACAATGGAATTGCATTCATGGTCACGTGATTACCATGTACGCATTATACACGGAATGGAAGAGCTGTACTTTTAAACAAATGCATCTATTTCGCCCGTGTGATGATTTATAGATTAGTTTCATTTTAAGCTATATCTTGATACTGATAGTGGGAATTCACCCATGCTGAAGGGTAAAGATTGTTACAGAATATTAATGTTTAATAAGTCCCGTACATGCATGGTATAAGCATGTGCATATATGGGGTGGGAGTCAGGGGTGCCAAAGCCCCCCCCCCCTCCCCAGGAAATTGTTAATTTAATTTGGAGACATTCCTTACAGAACATTTTAATAATATTATAAGTGAATTTTAATAGAAATATTAAGGTTTGAACACAATTTCGGCAAAATCAATAACTTTTCGCAATGCTAGCATAATATCATCACGGAAAATCTTATACAAATATCATGCAATATGAGAAAAAAAATAAAAAGAAGGTTTTTTTGGAATTAGAACAATCAAACACAACTATGTGTTTATTCTCACGTGTATATATTTATAAAAACAATTTAAACTTATACATAACTGCAAACATAGAAGGATCATTGCATTTGGTGTGTCTATGAATGTCTAATTTGAATCCAAGTATACAAGAGCGCAGGATGTTATCAAAGGGGGAATATTTTTTAAAGGTGGTGCACACTAATTTTTAAAAAATAGTGCATACTAATTTTTAAAAGTGCTATACACACTAATTTTTAAAATATGATGTTCATACCATCTATTCTTATTGCTTTCCTTATATACATATGGACACTAGCTTAAACTTTATTATAAAGCACTTTATTATAAAGCACACATATTAAAAGTGGAAACCCAATCAGAGACTCAAATTATTTCTAAAACAGGACTCATTGGAACAAAAAAAGTTCATTTGTAGGAGAAGGAGTGTACGGTCCCTGTGGATGCCTCCCCCACTGCGTACCGGTCTAAATTGAGTGGCACTTCCCAGCCGTCCTAACAGGTACCTTACACCTTCAGGTAGGTCGGGCGGTCTGGATATAAGAAGAAAAAGTGTGGGAACTACTGCTTAATTTAATAGATAACTATTAAATTTTTTTTAAAAATAACCATTTTTACTCAAATTATGGAAATTTATATTTAAGTCTTGTAATATAGCATCTTGAAACTGTTATTTTTTGTGAAATTTTTCTCTTAGTCCCGATGTGTCCGACTTTTGATACGCCTACTCAAATTACCTCTTTCTCTCTATCTATCTATCATTCTATCTCTCTCATGTGACGAGGATGAAACGAAAATATGATATATCGCCAACTTAGCGAGTTTTAGGTACTTTTCGAGTTTTATAGATTGTGTAAGAACTTTGCGAGTTGCATGCTTTTTCCAGAACTTTTTATAGACATTACACAAGCTCGTTATCATTCATTTGCGGGTGGTTGGCGTGATACGAGCAAAAGTTTAATATGTATTTTTTTTCTTCCGATTATATTTACCCCTTTAAACTTTATTATAAAGCACTTTTGGTATAAAAATGTAAAAATTTTTAATTTTTGATCGACTACATCTGTGCATCGACATCTACCACTTGCCCGGTGGAATGACTGCAAACGTTACATCCAATCATCGTCGATACCTTCATCATTTGTGGCCCGAATCGAACACAATAAACTCCATTTTATTAATCTATCAAAACTACAATTCTCTAAAGTACCATGTACCAATACTTTCCGTAAGTGCCATGTACCTTCGTCACACACAACACACCTCAACTTTTTCACATTCGAAATATGCAAAGGGAGTGATGTTTCACATCAATCTACGACGAATACAACACTTACTCACTATATTTCTTTTCTTTTACAGACCAAGACAGTCTTTTAACTCGATGTTTCGACAAATGGGGCTGCATTTCCATCGGAGAGCCCTTCTTCTCGTCCCTGAGGCCTATCAGCCTGTTCCCTCTGCATCCGGACACTTTGGATCCGCAATTCTTGCTGGTCACACGGCGGGCTCCGGATCTCTTCCAGAGACTGAAGACCGGGAGCAATTCCACTTTCGAAGATTCCTTCTTCGATCCTCTTCTTCCCGTCAAGATCATCATACATGGATTCCGTGAGAAGGGAGATCAAGACTGGATTAAGGTACTTCTATAAGTTTAGAGTTGAATTTACTCAAAATCGGTTTGTGATACCGATATAGGGGCAAAATATTAACTTACGGGTGGGACAGCGTCAAACCCAAACGAAGACCCTCTCAAAAAGACAGGTATTTGACATACCCTATCCCAAAAGTTCGATCTCCCTTTGCAGGCATTAGCGTCCATGGACGCCATTGACGCTGCCCCACCCGTAAGCAAAAGGTGAAGTTATTAAGGTACTTCTAAATGTTTACAGTCGAATGTACTCAAAAGCAATTTGTAATACCGATAAAGGGGCAGAATATTAAGTTATTAAGGTAGTTCTATACGTTTACAGTTGAATGTACTCAAAATCGGTTTATGATACCGATAAAGGGGCAGAATATTAAGTTATTACGGTACTTCTACACATTTACAGTTGAATGTATTCAAAATCGATTTATGATACCGATAAAGGGGAAGAATATTAAGTTATTAAAGTACTTCTATACGTTTCCAGTTGAATGTACTCAAAGTCAGTTTGTGATACCGATACAGGGGCAGAATATTAAGTTATTAAGGTACTTCTATACGTTTACAATTGAATTTACTCAAAATCGGTTTCTGATACCGATATAAAGGCAGTATATTAAGTTATTAAACAGCGGCGCCCCGAGGGCCAAGCAGCTCAAACGGATCTTGGGGGCCTCAAAATTGTGTCCATTATTATTGACTTATCTTGCATTTTTTAAAGACTGCATTATACATTACACTTGATCCAACGTTTCCATGGTGTTTTGTATAATTCTGCATTTTATCATTAAGCATTTGTGTATCAGTTTATAGTGTTCCTTACAAAGTTTTGACTATAACTGTTTATCGAATTGTAGTTGAGCATATTAAGGCTATGGTAATATAATTCACATGGTGCGCCTTGTTATATAACCAGGGTAAAATTATTTATTGGGACAAGGTAGTTTCGAACGCGGAAATATTTTATATCATTTAAAGTAACCCAAAATATTGTTGATCCCGAGAACTAAAGTGTCAGTCTTTTAATAAATCTGTTCTTTTTTATTTGAAAAACAACATAATTAGATTATCGAATAATCAATTTTTCGGATTACTAATTTTCGGGTGTGTGACGTTTTACTGAATTAATTGTTCAGTTGAGGCCGTTTCATGAAAGTTCGTTTGGCGCCTCAGAAAACCTCGGAATACTACTGTTGTTAAATACAGTGTGGTAGAAAATCGTACACATCTAATTTTAAATCATACAACACAACTAGAAATTAAAAAAATCTGTTGTGGGCAGCACATGACTTTCCCTGCGTACTTAAATTCATATTCTCTTTATTTCTTTAATAATTCGATTGAGTTAAATTTCACCAAATAACATTAAATTTGCATTTATAATTCAATTTTTGTTTTTATTTGCTAATTGGACATTTCTCCGATAGGGGCGTAACAAAAATGCAAGAAATCTCAAATATATTGAAAACGGTTAGTCCTAAAGTATAATGGAGTGTGTTATATCCTTTTCCTCGTCAAAAATTGCTTATGAAACAGGAATTTAATTGATACATTTCAGCAAACGTAGTCTTTTAATTTTTTAGATTTTGGAGATTTTTGCGAACCATTTCGTAAAAAGGGCAAATTGTTCTTTTCCGAATCGTATCAAAATCTAATAAGCACCAGAGTATCCTACAAGTAACGTATCTACAAAATATTGTAAAATTTGGTCAATTAGTATTTTAGCTAGGATGGATACATGAAATTTTTGCGGGCGATTTCGTAAAAAAAGGCGTGCTCTTCTTTTCCGAATCGTACCAAATTCTAATCAGCACCAGAGTATCCAACAGGTAACTTATCTACCAAATTTTGTGAAATTTGGTCAATTAGTATTTTAGCTAGAGCGAATAAATGAAATTTTTACGGGCCATTTCGCAAAAAAAGGCGGGTTCTCTTTTTACGAATCGTACCAAAAGCTAATCAGCACCAGGGTCACATCCAAGTTACTTACCTACCAAATTTTAAGAAATTCGGTCGATTAGTTTTTGAGTTAGCTTGGATACATTCATTGCACAGACACATAGACAGACACACAGACACACACACAGACGTCACGCTAAAAAGAGTTTTTTCGTATTCTAGAGGTCTCGAAACGTGTAGATCCGTCGAAAACTCGAGTTGCGATTTCCGACATGATTCCAATACTTTCGCTATATATTAATTACCATGTATTGCAGGGAAAGTAATAGTGTTTTAATGTATTCCCTAGAACAGTGTTTCTCAACCTTTATGGGACATATTATTTAATATTGGGATAATTTTTTTTAATAAGACGAAGACCTGGTCCCAGCAAATTTACACGTAAATGCCTTTCTATTTTTTTTTAATTCATACTTTAAAAAATCTGTTGTGGGCAGCACATGACTTTCCTTATATAATGCAATGACTTTACTACTTTTACAGTAAAAAAAAATCTGATGTAGGCAACACATGACTTTCCTTATATAATGCAATGAATTTACTACTTTTACAGTTAAAAAGAATGTTATTCTTATAGTAGATACTTATATTCTTCCAAAGATATTGATTTTTCTTCAAATAATCGTCATTTTCATTGATTTAGCGTCATTTTTATCAATTTGGCGAGATTTTTGTTAATTTGGCAAATGTTGACAAGTTGCCGACATTCCACCAAATTCGTCGCCAAAATCTCGCCAAGCGTTATGGACGGAGAAATAAGTTATTGTTACAGCTGATGAATGACTATTAGCGTTCAAGTACAAAATATTACTCAAAGTATCTTTTTTCATGAATGGAACGAGCTAGATCCACGAGAATGATGTCACCCAATTTATCGCATGGTATTACATATGAAAAGTGAACATGTATCTCAATAGGAAATTTTTTTTTTTTTTTATACAACTTTTTGATAATTTTTTTGAAAAATATGCAATATCTTAAGAACGGTTCATGTTAGCGTTCTAAAATTTATGTCAATCGTTTTCTAATGAAAAATTACAAAAGAAATGTCTATTTGCGTAACTTTATTAGCGGTTTTGATTTTTTGACGATTTTTTCAAATTTTCACTCGAAAATGTAGGGGGGTTCTGAACATTCGATTGCGTATAAAAACAGTAGACTTCCAGTGTTTACGGATTGTGATTTTTGTACCAAATTTCGTTCGAATCGGTCCATTCGTTCGTCAGTTATCGTCTCCACAGGCTCACTGAAACACACACACACACAGACATCACTTCAAAAATGTTCGATTCGTGATCAGGTGTGCTTGAAACGTGCTCCATTTCGAAAACTCCATTTCGAATTTTCGACTCCGTCACTTTCCTTATACATTATGTATATAAAGAAAATAATAAGTATTAATAATTAATCATGTCATAATCATAAAGCGCATTAGTGCATTTATGTATACGGTTTGGCATGTTGATAGATATATAATTACATTTAACAAAGTTATCAAACATGCACTCATGAAATCGCGTAGCATACAGTAGTTTCTTCAGGCCAGCATTCTTTAATTAATTTGTGCTAATTTTTGTTGACATATCCCATTCTTATCACCAAAAATTTATAATATTATTCAGTATAAAATGGATTGCTGCATTATTAAGGGGACGGTGGGCGTTGAAATTTTTTTTATTTATTTATTGACTTAGAAACATGAAAATTTGTATAAATATTATTCTTAACATTACTATATAAAACACCATTCATTTTTTTTCAATTTTGTTACAATTTTGTATTTTTTTTAATTTAATTTTTTTAACGAAAATTTGAAAATGCTTCTTTGCAATTTGTTCACATTTTTGATTAATTCTACATTATGATCACTCAAAAACACATTATAAACAAATTTGGGTATTCATTTTTAAATCCCCTAGAAAGTTACTTTTTACTTTCCTTATATACATAATATATAAGGAAAGTATTGTGACGGGGTCGAAAATACGAATTCGAGTTTTCGACGGGAGAGCACGTTTCAAGCATCCCTGATCACGAATCAAACATCTTTAAAGTGATGTCTGTGTGTGTGTGTATGTGTGTGTGTGCGTGTGTGTGTGTGTGTGTGTGTGAAAGTATGTGTGTGTGAAAGTATGTGTGTGTGTGTGAAAGTGTGTGTGCGTGTGTGTGTGTGTGTGCGTGTGTGTGTGTGTGTATGTCAGTGAGTCTATGGAGACGATAACTGACGAATGAATGGACCGATTCGAACGAAATTTGGTACAAAAATCACAATCCGTAAACACTGGAAACCTATTGTTTTTATACGCAATCGAATGTTCAGAACCCCCTAAATTTTCAAGTGAAATTTTGAAAAAAACGTCAAAAAATCAAAACCGCTAATAAAGTTACGCAAATAGACATTTCTTATGTAATTTTTCATTAGAAAAAGATTAAGATAAATTTTAGAATGCTAACGTGAACCATTCTCGAGATATTGCACATTTTTAAAAAAAAAATTATCAAAAAGTCATTTAAAATAAAAAAAAACATTTCCTATTGAGAAACATGTTCACTTTTCATATGTAATACCATGCGATAAATTTAGTGAAATCATTCGAGTGGATCTAGCTCGTTCCATTCATAAAAAAAGATACTTTGAGTAATACATTTGTATTTGAACGCCAATAGTCATTTATCTGCTGTACGAAAAACTTATTTCTTCGTCCATAAAGCTTGGCGAGATTTTGGCGACGAATTTGGTGGAATGTCGCCAACTTGACGACTTTTTCAAATATTGCTAAATTAACGAAAAGCTCGCCAAATGGATAAAAATGACGCTTAATCAACATGACGACTCATTGACGAAAATTCAATATCTTGGAAAGAATATAAATATCTACTATAAAAATAATCTATTTTTTTCCTGTAAAAGTAGTAAATTCATTTCATTATATAAGGAAAGTCATGTGCTGCCCACATCAAATTTTTATTAAACATTTTTCTGCATTAAAACTTAATTTTCATCACTTATTTGAGTTATTTTATTCACTTTTAATTACCTTAACAAAGTTCAATTATAAAATGCATACCCAGTTTCATTAAAAAGTATGAAAGGTGTCTTCTTACCAAATTTCATGCATTTCAAATAAAAATTAAGACGCATGGAGCACTTTAAAAATTTAAATCCTTTGAAAATTCCGTTTCGAAAATAAATTCATTTAACCTTTTACTTACGGGTGGGACAGCGTCCATCCCAAACGAAGAACCTTCCAAAACGACAGGTGTTTGACATACCCTATCCCAAACAGGCCGATCCCCATTTGCAGGCATTGGCGTCCATGGACGCTAACGTCTGCAAAGGGGAATATTTACTTTTCGTAAGTTATATGATGAAAACAATATTTACTTCTCCTAAGTTATATGATGACGTCACATTTTGGGTCATTAACAAAATGATGTTTAAAGGCAAACAAACCAAACTAAACTTACATTAATATGGTATGTGACCACCCCGGGCCTTCAACACAAACTTTATAACGATTTTCCATGCTTTTAATGAGGTCATCAGCCACCGCATATGCGAGCAATGGCCATTCATTCCTCCAATAGGGCAGTTTCCAACTCTCTGAGACTGGCTGGAGGAGGTAAACGTGCAGAGCCAGCACGCCCGAGGGCATCCCAAAAGTTTTCAATGGCTTTAAGGTCGGGGGAATACGCCGGTCACTCCATATGAGAAATGTCCTCACTTTCCAGGTATTTGTCAATGGTGTTAGCTCGATGAGGACGGACATTATCGTCTATAAGAAGGAAATCAGGATCAACTGCTGCAGCGTAGAGTCTCGCAATGGGATCTTGGACTTCATCCCGATACCGTGCAGCCCTCAAAGAACCGCCATTAAAGATGTGCAGCTCTGTGCGATATCCCTTTGAAATTCCAGCCCACACTATGACGCTGCCACCTCTGAATGCTTGATGTTCCATAATGTTCTTGGTCTGATTGCGTGTGCCTCGTTCTCTACAAAGCCTTACACGCTTATCATCTAATTCCAGAGCAAATCTGGACTCATCCGTGAACAAGACGTTGCACCAATCTGAGACAGTCCATTTTGCATGTTAACGACGCCACTATAATCTTGCCCCTCTGACTTGGACGGTTAGTAGAACACAACTAACGGACGGTTAGTAGAACTTAGACGGTTAGTAGACTTAGACGGTTAGTAGAACTACTCGGGCGTACAGTCCCTTCACGTGGAGCCTTCGGCGCACAGTACTGACAGGTATTGTCTTACCAAATGCCGCTGCAACCATGGATGCAGCAGTTATGAAGGTCGCTCGTCGATTCCGCTTGTCTACTATAGCAATATACCGATCATCAGAGGGAATTGTAACCCTTGGACAACTGGGCACAGGTCTCTGGACAGCTGTTTGACTTGTTTGGAATTGTTTCCATAATCGAGAAATTACCGAATGATCAACGCCAACGAAAATAGAGACTGATTGACTTTCCTGCTTCAATGCGTCCGACAGCACGACAGCGCTCACTATCTGTCATTCGTCTTCTTTCAGCCACAGAAACACGAATACCATCAAAAATAATCCTACAAAAGTTATAAACACTTCGTATCTGCATTTAAATGCACTTCTTCAAACTCTTCAGAATGCTGGCGTCTTCAACGACTACCTAATTAGCATATATCCGGACAGTCAATCGTGAATCTGTAACATACGATGTTTGCATACTGCCATCTACATCCGCAGCGATTTTCAGCCATATAAATTCAAATACGCTTTCGAAAAATGAAAATTTGCCTTGCTTAACTTGTGGAAGTCAGTGTATGTCACAGGCTACTCTAGAGACATAAGAAATTTAACTTTCTTCACAGAGCGTGATATCACTCAAAAGGATGACGCTATCGCACAAAGTTTCGCATATTTTTACTTTCCTTATATACATAATGTATAAGGAAAGTATTGTGACGGGGTCGAAAATTCGAATTCGAGTTTTCGACGGGAGAGCACGTTTCAAGCATCCCTGATCACGAATCGAACATTTTTTGAGGTGATGTCTGTGTGTGTGTGTGTGTGCGTGTGTGTGTGCGTGTCAGTGAGTCTGTGGAGACAATATCTCACGAATAAATGGAATGATTCGAATGAAATTTGGTACAAAAATCACAATCCGTGATTACTGGAAGCCTATTGTTTTTATATGCAACCGAATGTTCAGAACCCCCCTAAATTTTCGAGTGAAATTTTGAAAAAATCATCAAAAAATCAAAACCTTTAATAAAGTTACCCAAATAGACATTTCTTATATAATTTTTCCTTAGAAAACGATTGACATAAACTTTAGAATGCTAGCATGAACCGTTCTCGAGATTTTGCACATTTCTTAAATAAATTTATGAAAAAATCACATAAGTAGAAAAAAATATATTAACCATTGAGAAACATGTTTACTTTTCATATGTAATATCATGCAATAAATTGGGTGACATCATTCTCGTGGATCTAGCTCGTTCCATTCATGAGAAAAGATACTTTTTGTAATACTTTTGTATTTGAACGCCAATAGTCATTTATCTTATTATAGAAGAATAACTTATTTCTCCGTCCATAACGCTTGGCGATATTTTGGCGACGAATTTGGAAGAATGTCGCTAACTTGGCGACTTTTTAAAATGTTACCAAATTAACGAAAACCTCGCCAAATGGATACAAATGACGCTAAATCAATAAAAAGGGCGACTTATTGACGAAAATTCAGTGTCTTGGGAAGAATATAAGTATCTACTATAAGTATAACCTATTTTTACTTTCCTTATATGCATAATGTATAAGGAAAGTATTGTGACGGGGTCGAAAATTCGAATTCGAGTTTTCGACGGGAGAGCACGTTTCAAGCATCCTTGATCACGAATCAAACATTTTTGAAGTGATGTCTGTGTGTGTGTGTGTGTGTGTGTGTGTGTGTGTGTGTGTGTGAAAGTATGTGTGTGTGTGTGTGTGTCAGTGAGTCTGTGGAGACGATAACTGACGAACGAATGGACCGATTCGATTCAAATTGGGTTCAAAAATCACAATCCGTAAACACTGGAAGCCTATTGTTTTTATTCGCAATCGAATGTTCAGAACACCCCTAAATTTTCGAATGAAATTTTGAAAAAATCGTCAAAAAATCAAAACCACTAATAAAGTTACGCAAATAGACATTTCTTATGTAATTTTTCATTAGAAAACGATTAACATAAATTTTAGAGCGCTAACATGAACCGTTCTCGAGATATTGTACATTTTTCAAAAAAATTATCAAAAAGTCATGTAAAATAAAAAAAAAAATATTTCCTATTGAGAAACATGGTTACTTTTCATATGTAATACCATGCGATAAATTGAGTGACATCATTCTCATGGATCTAGCTCGTTCCATTCATGAAAAAAGATACTTTGAGTAATACTTTTGTATTTGAACGCCAATAGGCATTTATCTGCTGTAATAATAACTTATTTCTTAGTGCATAACGCTTGGCGAGAATTTGGTAGAATGTCGCCAACTTGGCGACTTTATGAAATGTTGCCAAATTAACAAAAATCTCGCCAAATGGATAAAAACGACGCTAAATCAATGAAAATGACGACTAATTGTCGAAAATTCAATATCTTGGAAAGACTATTAGTATATACTATAAGAAAATCCTATTTTTTCCTGTAAATGTAGTAAATTCATTACATTATATAAGGAAAGTCATGTGGTGCCCACATCAGATTTTTTTTACTGTAAAAGTAGTAAATTCATTGCATTATATAAGGAAAGTCATGTGCTGCCGACATCAGATTTTTTTTAATTATTGAAAGCAATAAACCACATGGTTTTCAGCGATGTCAAGCTATAAGGAAGCTCTAATTTCCTTACTGGTCCCATAACATCGAAATTTGTTAATATGCATGTAAAGTCATGCATTGGAGACAAGAGATTAATTTTTTTAAAACGCCATCGTGCTTTCCTATTTTTAATTAGTCATACCATTGTGGTCTTTTTTTATTGTTGCCAATGTAAATATTACAACAACGATACGTCCCACTGGCCTTCTCCGCCCTCCACAGGTGGCGAAAGGGCTTCCTGCTGCGAATCACTCTTGCGAATCATTTCCTCATTCACCAGTCATCGCTTACACGTTCAGGAATGAATCTAATCATAAAAAAATTGTATTCCAAAGAAGAAGAAGAAAAGATTGAAAATATTCTATGTTGTTCAGAACATATCCCGGGGAGCAATTATATAACATAACGTGCTTTCAGCTCTGAAGGAAGTCGCAATTCTACTTAAGTCCTTGAACCGGGTTTCCCTTTCAAAATTTCAAGGCAGCTAAAACTTCATGTCTTTATTACGTGGAATGTTCTTTGGGTGGTGCCGGCAAGTGTATACTACACCTTTCTTGTGAGAGTTTTCTTTCTTTTGTGTTAACACATTTAGTATATTTTTTTTTACTTTCCCTGCAATACATGGTAATGTATAAGGAAAATATTGGAATCATGTCGAAAATCGCAGCTCGAGTTTTCGACGGACGTTTTGAGACCTCTAGAATCCGAAAAAACTATTTTTAGCGTGACGTCTGTGTGTGTGTCTCTGTGTTTGTTGTGTGTGTCTGTGTGTGTGCCTGTCTGTGTGTCTGTGTGTCTGTATGTGTGTCTGCGTGTCTGTGTGTCTGTGCAATGTATGTATCCACTCTAACTCAAAAACTAATGGACCGAATTTCATAAAATTTGGTAAGTAAATCACTTGGATGTGACCCTGGTGCTTATTAGTTTTTGGTACGATTTATAAAAACAGAACCCGCCTTTTTTTGCGAAATGACCCGTAAAAATTTCATGTATCCACTCTAGCTAAAATACTACTTGACCAAATTTCACAAAATTTGGTAGATAACTTACGTGCGGGATACTCTGGTGCTGATTAGCTTTTGGTACGATTCGGAAAAGAATAACCTGCCTTTTTTTACGAAATGGCTCGCCCAAATCACCAAAATCTAAAAAAAAAGACTAAGTAGTGTATGCTTAAATGTATCAATTAAATTCTTGTTTTATACGCAATTTTTGACGAGGAAAATAATATAAGACAGTCCATTATACTTTAGGTTAACCGTTCTCAAGATATTTGAGATTTCTTGCATTTTTGTTTCGCCAATTTCGGAAAAATGTCCAATTACCAAATAAAAACAAAAATTGAATTAAAAATGCAAATTTAGTATTATTTGATTCAATTAAACTCAATCTAATGAATTATTAAAGAAATAAAGAAAATATGAATTTGAGTCTGCAGGAAAAGTTATGTGATGCCCACATCAGATTTTTTTAATACTTATTGCGGTGGAAAGAGCTATGATTAACTTTTTTTTTTCGTCACTTTTTAGCGGTGATACCTTTAAAAGGCACATTTAGAATACGGTGACCATTCCTCCCGGATCTCCCCCACCCCCAACAGTCTCCGAAATATGACTTGTCTCGGCTGTTTACACTTTCCAACATAGTTGAAAAGTGTTTATGACTTTGTACATTCTGTCTGTCTGTCTGTTTGTCCGCTCGCACGATAACTGCCGTAAAAATGACTTTATCAAAATGAAATTTTAGTATGCTGTTGAGACGGTCTATGGGACATATGGGAATGTAAATGAATAATATCACCCAATTAGTTTTGGATTGAACCCTGGTTAAAAAAATGAAATACATTGAACCCTATCGGACCTCGTTTTTCAAACATTTTTTAAGCGAAGTTAAAATTCATAAATTGCTTAGAAAAGTTTAAGAAATATTCAAATTATCCCATAAAATGTATAAAGGAAATTTCAGCAAAATATGTTAGGTAGTTTTTGAGATAAAAATTAAAATGTTAATTACACCCATATTATATGAAGAGATCACAGGTGACCCACTTCAAAATAAAATATGTCATCCATATTTTTTCCCAGTGCAAAAATCGTAATTTTTAAAGTTCTTTTCAATTTATATTTAGTATTGCATCCGTCCTAAAACCGCTTTATTTTTGCGTATTTTCTGTGTATCTACATTCTGCTTCAACCAATTACAATATTTTTTAATTTAAATGATCATCAAACTTTGATTATTTCTACAACGAAACCTAATTTTAATGGATGCAGAATATAAACAAATGATTGTAAGATGAGTTGCATAAAAATTGCTGAATTTTTTTCACACAAAATTATTTAGCTCTAATCTGGAATAAAATTGATATGAATGAAATATTCAATGCCTTTACATTGAGAGCCAGACGATTTATATTTCGATGACGTCATTTGAATAAAGTTCATTTTTTTTATGAAGTTTTAAGTTTTCAAATATAATAAATTATTGTAGTACTGTGATAATTTAAAAAATATGAGTGCTGAATGTACATGAAAGAAAAAAAAAGAAAAAAGAAACGGGAAATCTAAGCGTCTTACGGCCATGAAATTTGGTACTCGCATTTTAGAGATGTTTAAGGAATTGCATTTCAGTCGGAAAGAAACAGCATAGCGGTATGTTGCCGATATTCTACGACGTGTTGCATTAAACGCGCTGTATTATTCTGAGACGCGTTGTATTCCATTCGCGACACCCGGGCTAACTTTTCACCAAGATAATGCCAGGCCACACACTTCACGCCTCTTTATTAGTTATCTGCGTGCTTACGACACACTTCCTTGGCCAGCCAGATCCCCAGATCTCTCGTCTATTGAGCACATTTGAGCTGAGGTGGGGCGTCGCCTGCGACCATCCTAGAATGTAGACGAATTAGCTCGTCAATTGGAGGCCATTTGGAACGACAACCCTCAGAACACCACCCGGCAACTTTATGCATCAATGTCACGTCGGTTAATAGTTTGTATCAAAGCGAGAGGTGGACCAACGCCATATTGACGTGCTCACATTGTGTAGATCTTTTAGTGCAAAAATTATCCAATTGTTCGGAAATTATAATCATTTCTTTTTCTGTACATTCACATTACACGTACCAAATTTTGTCTCATTTGGATAATTCGTTCTTGGTGCGTCGATTTTCTTGTCTTAGAGTGTATATAGGGGATGTTCTGATAAAATTAATAAAAAAGCGCAAAATAAATATTTCCATAGAAATAGCATTCGGCAGACTATTATTTTCTGAAACTTTATTTAAAGAAAATTTGATTATAACTAGAAGAATTCCCGTTGAATATCAACGGTCTCACAATGAGCAACACTTGAATAATGTAAATTTTCGAATAATTCGCATTTCACATTTATTCGGCAACTCGAATATTTTGGTGTGCAGAACCCCTAAAGAAGAAAATATTGGAAAACTTAAATTGCGCACTTCTTCCTTTAAAACTATCTGCCCGTACACCAAATTAAAGTCTCTATCTCACCCCGAAGCATGCTAATTTATCATTTCCCCTTTCGAATGTTTTTCTGTGGAGCGGACCCATAAATGAATATTTCTGACAAGCTGTTCATCTTGAGTTTTTTATCTGATGAGAGCCAGACTATTTATATTTCGGTGACGCAATTTGAATAAAGTTCATTTTTATCAATCACGTTTTAAGTTTTCAAATATAATAAATTATTGTAGTATTGTGATAATTTAAAATATATCAGCGCTGAATGTATCGCATTTTATAGATCGTTACATAAAATTGCATTTCAGTTGGAAAGTGTTTCATAATTAATGCTTTATGAATGATTGTTTTCTTTGTCCCCTATTCAGTACTTCTTCCTTAAAATTATAAAATAATGAATATGACACAGTAATCACGTTTATGCTATTAAAATTAGAACTATTAAAATTCATCTAATCTAGCAGAAGTTCAAAATATTAAAATATCGAAATTATAATAATTATATTTCAAATAGAACCCTAACCGATATCCAATAATATATCCTTATAGGGCTTTCAAAGGACTATAGATTACTTGCTCTCTGTGTATAGGAAGCTCAAATATTGAATCTGGCAACAACACAATCTGGCAGCAGTGCAATAGTTCAAAATATTAAACTATCGAAATGATAACTCCTATATTTCAAAAAACAAATTATCCGATTCTTTTAACACTTTACAACATAGTTGAAAAGTGTTTATAACTTTGTTCATTCTGTTTGTCCGTTAGCACGATAACTGCCGTAAAAATGGCTTTATCAAAATGAAATTTTAGTATGTTGTTCTTTAGTATGTTGTTCGCGTTTCCTCGTGATGGCTCGGCTGCCAGATTGCGGGTTCGAGTTCCGCCTGCGGGCATGGATGTTGTAATGTCTTATTTGGGGCAGAAGTTAGACTTCTACCTTCCGGTGCCCCGGGTCATTAGACTAAACAGAAGCAGTGCACTCATTCTTCCTTAAATGTAATATTAGGGACACGACAACAACAACAACAACAACAACAACAGTATGTTGTTCAGACGGTCTGTGGGACCTATGGGAATATAAATGAATAATATCACCCAATTAGTTTTGGATTGAACCCGGGTTGAAAAAATAAAATACATTGAATCCTATGAGACCTAATTTTTCAAATATTTTTTTAAGCGAATTTAGAATTCACAAATTGCTTCGAAAGTTTTAGAAAATATTCAAACAAGAAAGATAAATCATGCTTAAAGCATTGATTATGAAACACTTTCCAACTTCAATGCAATTATATTTAAACATGTCTAAAATGCAATACATTCCTCGGTAATATTTTAAAACTTATCACAATACTACATTAATTTATTATATTTGAAACCTTAAACCTTGATCGAAAAAAATTAACTTCATTCAAATGACGGCATTAAAGTATAAATTGCCTGGTTTAAACATCTCTAAAATGTGATATATTCCTCGGTAATAATTTTAGAATTATCATAATACTACGATAATTTATTATATTTGAAAACTTCATCGAAAACAATTGAAACTCATTCAAATGACGTCATAAAAAAATAACACGCCTGGCTCTCTCTATAAAAGCAACATTTCATTCATAAATAATTCCCCCATTCATGTCATTCATTACAATACTACAATAATTTATTTTATTTAAAAATTAAGACCATTGAGCTACAAGTAAGTAAACTCTATGCGTAAAACTTCATCGAACAATATCGTCCATCTCTTTCTAAAATCAATGAATATTTCATTCACATCAGCTAAGCAGACTCCATGGACTAAATGATTTTGTGTTAAAGAATTACAGCGATTCTAATACAACTCATTCTACATATTTTGCTGTTTACATTTTACATAGGTGAATAATAGGCTTAATAGTAGAAATAATCAAATTTGGAAGAGCATTTAAACTGAAATATATTGTCATTGCGTTATTTCAGTATGTAGATGCACAGAATTTAGGCAAAAATAAAGTAGTTTTAGGACGGATACAACACTCAATATGAATTAAAAATAAATTTAAAAATCACGATTTTGACACAAGATGGATGCCATATATCATTTTGAAGTGGGTCATGTGATCGTTTCATATCATGGACACGTGATCGCTTCATATAAGAGGTGTTATTATTATTTTAAGTTTTATATAAAAAACAACTGAATATATTTCGCTGAATTTTTTTTTATATATTTTATGGAACAATTTGAATATTGCCTAAAATTTTCGAAGTAATTTGTGAATTTTAAATCCGCTTAAAAAATGCTTGAAAAATTAGGTCCCATAGGGCTCAATGTATTCCATTGCTTCAACCCGGGTTCAATCCAAAACTAATTGGGTGATATTATTCATTTATATTCCCATAGGTCCTATAGACCGTCTGAACAACATACTAAAATTTCATTTTGATTAAGTCATTTTTACGGCAGTTATCGTGCTAACGGACAGACAGACAGACAGACAGAATGAACAAAGTCATAAACACTTTTCAACTTAGTTGTAAAGTGTTAATTAGCACAGAAAATATATAAAAAAAGTTTCAGAAAAATATATTCAATAGTATAAATAATTTGGCATCACGTCTGATGTTAAAATAGCAAAATTAAACACACATCCATAACAGAAGGTCTTTATTTCACTTCCTTAAGACGTACAAAGGTTTAAAACAGGCCATAGCGTTTTCGAGCATAAGTATGCTCTTCATCAGTGACTACATATGCTGTTCTTTTGTTGTTAAAAATTTTTAAAAAATTGTTTGCGGTTTATCCTTGTCTAGACGTAGATTCTTTTGTGGATTGTATTTATGCAAATGTTGTCGCTATATCTGGTCTATATATGAGCGATTCAAACTTTATTTCCGTGTAGCCACTGATGAAGAGCATACTTATGCTCGAAAAAGCGCTATGGCCTGTTTTAAACTTTTGTACATCTTAAGGAAGTGAAATAAAGACCTTCTGTTATGGATATGTGTTTAATTTTGCTATATTCAATAGTTTTTAAAATAAAACTTAAAATAATAATTACACCCATTATATGAAGAGATCACGTGACCATTACATGAAGAAATCGCGTGATACACTTCAAAATTAAATATGATATCCATCTTGTGTCAAAATCATGATTTTTAAAGTTCTTTTTAATTTTTATTTGGTGTTGTATCCGTCCTAAAACCGTTTTATGTTTGCTTAATTTCTGTGCATTAATGTTCTGAAACAACGCAATTACAATATATTTGAGTTTCAATGATCATCAAACTTTCTGCAACATTATTTCTGCAACGAAGCCTAATTTTCACTTATGGAGATTGTAAACACATCAAGCTGTAAGATGAGTTGTATAAGAATTCCTGAATTTCTTTAAAGCAAAATTGTTTAGCCCTGGAGTCTGCAATATAGTTGATATGAATGAAGCAGTCATTGATTTTACATAGAGAACAGACGATTTTGTAGACTTTTTCGGTGAAGTTTTAAGCAGAGTTAAATTACTTTTACCTCCATGGTTTTAAGTTCTTAAGTAAAATAAATTTTTGTAGTATTATGATGAATAAAAAGAATGGAATTAATGGTTATAAATGAAAATTTTACTGCTTTTTCATTGAGAACCAGGCAATTGATATTTTAATGACGCCATTTGAATAAAGTTCATTTTTTTCGATGAAGTTTTCAAATATAATAAATTATTGTAGTATTGTGATAATTTTAAAAATAGTACCGCTGAATGTATCGCATTTTAGAGGTGTTTACATAAAATTGCATTGCAGTTGGAAAGTGTTTCATAATCAATGATTTATGCATGATTGATCTTTCTTGCTTATTATTTTTCTAGAGTGCTTGAAGCGTGTATATTCGTCGAAAACTCGAGTTGCGATTTTCGGCATGATACCAATACTTTCCCTATACATTACCATGTATTGCAGGGAATGTATAAAACCCAAGTAAGGGCTTCGGAATATAGAGTAACACGAATGCCGCTAGCTGTGGGACGCAGCTGTCTTTTCATTACTATTATTATTATGTAAATGAGTTCTAGCATAACTTTTACTAATTGAACCTTTTTCGCTAGGAGGATTGTATAAAATTTAGATTTTTTTTTTACTTTCCCTGCAATAATACCTGGTAAAGTATAGGGAAAGCACTGAAATCGTGCCGTAAATCGAAACTGAAATTTTCGGCGAATCTACGCGTTTCGAGCGCTCCAGAACCCGAAAAGTCCATTTTTTACGTAACCTGCAATGTATATATCCACTCTAACTCAAAAACTAATGGACCAAATTTCATAAAATTTTATAAGTCACATATATGTGACCCTGGTGCTGATTAAATTTTGGTTCGATTCGAGATAAAAACAACCCGCATTTTTTTACGTCCCGTAAAAATCCCTTGTATCCACCCTAGCGAAGAAACTAATGGACTAAATTTCATAAAATTTGATAGATAAGTCACTTTTGGGAAACCCTGGTGCTGATTAGATTTTGGTACGATTCGGAAAAGAAAAACCTGCTTTTTTTACGAAATGAACCGCAAAAATAGTCAAATTCTAAAATAAAAGACTACGTATATTTAAATGCATCCATTAAATATTTATTTTATACATAATTTTTGACGAGAAAAAAAAGATAAGACCAACCCTATTACTTTAGGACTAATCGTTCTCGAGATATTTAAGTTTTTTCGCATTTTTGTTACGCCGAGTTTGAAAAAATGTCCAGTTACCAAATAAAAACGAAAAATGCATTAAAGGGCAAATTCAGTTTCATTTCAAATAATTATGTGTGTCATTTTGTGCAATTGAACTCAATTTTATGAATTATTTAAGAAATAAAGAGAAAATGGACTTGAGTCTGTAGGGAAAATCCTGTGGTGCTCACATTAGATTTTTCTAATAGGCAGTATGGATTTGTGAGCAACCACCAACGAGATAAATCCCTGAAAAATCCCTGAAGCCTCCAGAAATATTACGTTTTCTTCAGAAGCCAAATAATTGTTCTTGAGTTTTAAAAAGTACAAATCTCCCCGTTGATACTAACGATAAATATTATGTAGTTAATTTAACTTAAGCTATTTATAAATATTTTTCATTTTAGGACCTAATTCGGGAGCTGTTAACATTAGACGACTACAATGTCATCACTGTCGACTGGCGTTTGGGAGCATCGCAGTCATACCCACAAGCTGCTGCGAATACAAGATCGGTAGGCTTGGTGGTGGCTGACTTCATAGATTATCTACAGGTAATTTTGATAAAAGCTGTAAAGTTCACTCTCTTTCTCCTCTTTACATGCCTTTATAGAGGATTTTTATTTAATTTGACAAAATTGACTTAACTCAAACTTAGAGTACTTGATATTTCGATCTTTCGTCCAAGGGCAATAACACAGGTCGACACTGTTTAAACATAACTCAGTTTATTAGGTACTTCACAGAAATTACATCAGCTTGTTGTTTAAAGCAACGGACAACATAGATACTAATTGCTATTGAACATGCCCAGAATAATTTACAAATCTACAAATTACTACAATATACTAGGCTGGCGATAATGCTTACATGAATATGCATTTACAAAGCTTACATACTTACCTCGGCATTCTGTTGCTTCGTCTCGAATTGCGGCCACACCCCGAATATTAGACTCTTCCTAATCATCGTTGTATTGAATGGGGTTTCCTTTCACATCCTATTCGAATCCTTCATCCTCTTCTCAAGAACCCTTCTTTCATTCCAAGACCACTCTGCTGAAAAAGCCACTAGTCAAGAAGTCACTTAAACTCGCTATCCGAAACATAATCCTATTCTACCGCAGGTACGCAGAAAATGCTGATTAGGTCGGTGATTCGTCTAACAACCGAACCAGTTAAGATCGTTAGTTTAAGTAAACATAAATTATAATACAAACTGAGGGAAATAGTAATGGAAAGGTTATTTAGCCCTCACAAAGTTAGACACAGCATATTTTAATGGTTATAATAATCTATCGCAACAGTTCTCAAGCTCTGTTGCTCAAGGAAAGCTTTGTAACCTTTCTGCAATTTCATGAAACACAAAATTTTAGCGCTCGTTGTGTGCAAAAGTTACATTGTTAATGCATACACTTTCTCGTATTATTGAGGAGAGAATGTTTTGTTTTGTGGGAACCGACTTGAAGTCGCAGAAACACAACCCACAACTTACGGAGTGGTAGCCCGATGTTATACATTTAGACTAAAATATATATTTTGGGTCCGAATGTTTAACTCTCAGTATGCTTCATAGTAAGTAGATGGAATGGTTACAACAACCGGTGGCCACAGTTTATTGAAATTTTTCAAGATTTTGGCGAATAAGGGCATTTTAATACTCAATACGTTTCAAGTAGTTTTAAAAAGATCTCCGTCTGCATGATAGTGCGTGTGATTATGCGATGCATGTTTGTGGACATCTGCTAACATTTCGGAATATTTTTGTTGGGCAAATTATACAGATAAATCAAAACACTTTATTACCTGATAGATTAATGTTGACCCAATTTAACAATTAACATCTTAAAAATTATCCATCTGTATCTGCGTGTGTATGAATGCATATCCGTAGGCATTTTGTAACATCCCGTAATATTTGCAAGAATGCATAACGGTGCAAAACTATTACTACAAATTTCAATTTTGAGGGAAATTATCTTCACCGCATCAGAGGCGCCATTAAGGGGTGCTGGTGGGGAGGGGGGTTCCCTCGCTCAGGAATTTCCAAGTAATTATATATAATTTTCATTACAGAATTATATTTTCATCATTAGAGCAACAAATAATTCTTCAACTTTTGGCAAAATTGGCCCCTACATTGCATGAACATAGCAAATGACTATTTATGATCATAATTGTGCCTTTCATATAACTAATGTTTTTGTTTGTCTTTTATAGCGAAAATACAGAATTTCAAATTCAGACATTCACGTTATAGGATATAACTTAGGAGCCCACGCTGCAGGTTACATTGGAGATCAAATTTCGAGATTGGGGAGGATTACAGGTAAATTCATTACAAAATATTCAACATTCATCGAATGCACTTTTATTAAAAAATTAGTTTATAACCAATACTGACGTTACTTCCCTTACATGGTATGAATAATGTATAGGGAAAATATGGTGACGGGGCTGAAAAGTCGGATTTGTGTTTTTGACGATTTATACCATTTGATCATCCCTAAACTTGAATTGAATGTTTTAGAATTGATGCCTGTGTGTATGTTTGTATATATTTATGGATTTGTGGACAAGATATCTCACGAATGAATGAATCGTTTCAAATGAAATTTGGTGCAATTATCACAATCAGTGAATACAAGCACCCTCACAGCAAAGATCGTCACATGTGTGACAGTGACGTTGCAGTCACGTGAAACCTGGGTCACAATGTGACATCATATTTGTGACTTCTATGCGACGTTACGTATTAGTAACTTTGTAACTTCATTGTGACTGTATTCTGTGACTTTTCCACAATTTAATTAAAATGTAACAATGTGACAACATTAAAATGGCAATTACAATGTGACGTCACAAACAAGTTAATATGCGACGTCACAAACGACCATGAATATGGCCAAAATGACTTCGATGTGACCTCAATGTGACATTGCCAAGACGTACTGCGACGTCCTGTGATGTCCCAAAGTCATAGTGTGACGTAAATCTTACGTCACTGTGAAAAAAAATGCTGTTAGGGCAATGTCTGGAGCGATCGGAAAGCAATCCTCTCATTTATGCATGAAAAGGAACTCGCTTCCAACCTAAAGTGGGGACGTACTTGTAGACGTCTTGGCTAAAGATCCGGTACAGTTCAAGCGTCTTTTCATGTTATAAAATCAAATTTTAAAAAAATGACCCAAACTGCAAGACTATATTTTTTCTTTTCTCTGGTGACCCTGTGAACCTATATCTCGAGGAAACCCTTGCGTGTTGTTGTTATTGTCTGGCCTCCATTGTCTAGCGGTAACTAGACGCCGTCCATGAGCCTGTTAACCCTCAAGGAATCAAGAGCAAGTAAGGGCTTTGAGGTAAAATCATCTCTTGTGAGCTGCAGACAGTCGAGTATATGTTCCGTGAAACCTGCTCAACACTACATCTGCTGCAGATAGGGTAAACCTTACAGCCAGGGCTATAAGATAGACTCTATAAGCGGATACTGGCAAATTTGGATATGGCCGTCTGGTCTTTTATCTCACAAGTAAGACTAAGGGAATCACGAGCGGTCCCTCCGATACCAGTCATGAGTTGGGAGAACCAGCCATGTCTTTTTATCTAAATTCTTTCTTCTATAGTAGAGCTCTCAGAAGGTAAGGTAATTAGTGGAACGAAAGATTCCCCAGTACCCTCCTTTGCTAGGTTATTGGCCATGCCATTACCATAGATATCTACGTGAAAGGTTACCCACTGCAGGTACACGTCATGGACTAAGAAAGGCAATTAAGTTTTCTCAATATAGAAATACTGGTCCTATCTCTCACACTGACCCAATTACTCAAGTGCTGAATTGATCTTCTGCTATCGAATAAAATCCATACTGCGCCAAAATTACTTTCAGACAAGATCGCATCAAGCCCCACATCAATAGCTATTAATTTACTTGAGACTGAGTAAGAGTTTTGATTTCTATGTTTCATTTTAGATTCACGACCTGGTGTCTTAAAGTAGTTTCCACTAGCGGTATGAAAATCCTCATTTTGGAGGAGGAAATATAGTAGCTTTTATCTGGCGGTGCATCCAAGAAGTAGAAGTCCAACTAAGCTCTAATGCCTACTGATTTTAGCTAAGCATAATAGTCTGGCCTTCACGCCTAGGGTAACCCTGTCCTAAGGTAACTTCCTTTTTAGGACACGCCCGGTAAAAGCGCGAAAAAGAATAAGGCCGTGAGTATAAACACAAACATTAATTTATTTACACTATATAAATATTTACAAGAATTTGATTTAAAATATTTAAAAGACAACTTCCCATATTCCAAATGGGATAACTACCAATTTTAGATAAGCAATTAAACAAATGCAAAAGTATATGTAGTCTCATAGACTAAAATGTGAAAGATGGCAATTAAAAATTAAATTTAAACAATCCTATGCAATATTTTAAATATCCTTAAATCCGGAGAGAGAGAGAGAAAATATGCAAATCAGGCATAGGCCCTTAAATGAGTAACTCACCGAGCATTCGCTGAATGAACAGCCTCTCATGGTTGAGGACAATGCTGGGGAGTATGACTTCTCTCACTCACAACACAAAACCTTCCCCTCGCTCCTTCTTTAAAAACTGAAAAACTCTCTCTCTCCAAGATTTTAAAACACGCCCCTGAGGCGCACACAAACATCCCATTGGATTCAGGGTCTTAACCCCTTGACCCCAAAGCAACGCCATTGGCTTTTAGACCCCCAGAAACAAAAGCCCTTTTTCAAGCCCCTGCGAAACCAATACTCTTTCGGGCACTAATTCAAAGCAGGCCGCAATCCCTATGACCCCTCCGAAAAGGACGCACATTACACCCTTTCGGTTTGAATACGAGATCACAAGGAACTTCGGCATCCTGGTTTTCTATTTCGAGTGCAGCTGGCCGAACGAAAGGCTGACCCCCAAAAATAAATAAGAAGACTCTAGGTCGCATTCCCTAAAATATTGGCTCATGGGTTTACCATGCGACAAACCCTACCAGGTATCCCGACGTATTTCACCCAGACCGCCCAGTGACACCCCCCCTCGCTACGGTGAGCATAGACATGACGGTGAGGCAGCCAGCAGGACTAGAGGAGTGAACCCATAGGCAAGGCTCCTATATGTACGAGCCGACTCGTCAAGCATATTGAAGCCAACCTAATCCGGAAGCGTAATCCTTTAGCATTATCTATGTTTGTATTTTCACTATAGGAAGTGTTATTGATATAATTATGGATGAGTGTTCTGAACCAAATTGCTCTAATCATTCTGGAAAATATTTTAGATGATTTCGCTTTCCCAGAAACGGAGAGACAAGAAAAAAAATCCTTTATAAATAGTCAGCGGGATTATTAGATATCTGATATACAGGAGCATACTTCTATGGTAACAAATATGGTAATCCATGTATGTGCAGCAACCCTACTGGGCTTCAACATGTCTGAAGCGTCAGCCTGTATATTTAGGAGCTCTACTCTTTGGCGTTCAAGCGGAGACTGAAAACATGAACCCTATTAATAAATCCATCTAAATCCAAGAGTCGGGTTTTTAACCCCATCACAGTAATTTCCTTTTATTTATGCTATTGCTGCCTATATATTGTAGGGGAAATAAAAGTTAAAGATATTATAAAAATATTAATATATATCAACAGCGCAAACCCCACTTCCTAAACTGATAACTTTCTTAAATTGCCACATTTATAGTGATCACCCACACGGAGCCTGGTTGAAAATGTCTGGTTTCATCGATATTGTTGCAATTACCCATCATTTTCTATCCTTTAAATCTCTTGATCCAGAAAAGAAAACCATCCCTCGTTGTTCATGCACTGTTCATAATAAGGCAAATTCCAATATACCATTCGATAGGCAATAATATCTTCTGTAATTCCATATGCTTAAAATTTGCATTTGGGGCCGTCTTATGTAAATGTTCACCAACTCTATGTGCACCAATACTTCAAAATTTTGCTGGGATAGTTTTGTAGATGTATGATGTATATTTGAAGATGTGTGTAGTAGTATTTTGTACTAGTATTGCAGTAGTATTTTATGAAGATGTAGATGTATTTTGTAGATGTATGTTTGAAGGATAGTTTTGTAGAAAATTTTGTAGATGAGGGAAAATAATTTCCTCTTGCAGCCACAGTCACTCAGAGTGATTTCTACATGGACGATGTTCTAACAGATGCGGAAGATATAAGCACTGCAGAAAAAATACAAGAGGAACTAATCCAGCTACTAGAGCGAGCAAGAATGACATTACACAAATGGTGCACAAACGAACCTAAACTTCTGCACAGTCTTTCGAAGGGTGATGAAAATTACCTATTCACATTTCAAAATGAAACAAAAGCTCTTGGAATATTGTGAAAAACGCATGAGACTATTTTTCCTTCAAAGTGTCAGTGGAGCAAAAGAACATCTACATAAAACGAGACGTATTGTCTACCATTGCCAAAATCTTTGACCCCTTAGGGTTAATTGGTCCTATTATAACCAGGGCAAATATATTTAATCAAAGATTGTGGCTGTTACAAATGGATTGGAACGATCCACTTCCAAGCCAGGAATTGGAGGAATAGTAACAATATCTAAATTCTTTAGAGGCCATTAATAAGATTAATGTCCAAAGACACATTATCCTCAACAAGACAGCGGTAGTGGAGATGCATGGCTTCGCGGATACCTCACTTCGAGCTTATGCCGCAGCTATATACGTCAAATGTAGCTCAGAAACTGGCAACATTTCAGTGCATCTATTGTGCAGCGAATCCAAAATAGCTCCAATTAAGAATTTGTCTGTGACCGGACTCCACGATAGTGCTTGCCTGGATCCGAAATATGCCTCACCAACTAAAGACATTTGTGGCTAGCCGAGTTTCTACGATACAAGAGTTGTTAGATACTTACCGATGGCAACATATCCGAAGAAACCCCGGCAGACTTAATATCCAGAATATTGGATCCTATCAAGGTCCTTCACAACAAACTCTGGTGGCAGGGCCCTCAATTTTTAAGCCACATGGACTCTTTCAGTGATCTTGAACCTTCCCCAGCAATCGAGAAGGATGAATACATGCGAGAACTGAAAACAGACTCGAAAGTGATGTTAACAAAGACTACTAAATCTGTCAAAAACTGTTCGCTAACTTTTCAGACTGAGGACTCTTTTCTTGATAATATCCTAAATATAATAACAGTTACATTAAATTAACGTGTGGTAAGTTATATTTTCAGATTTTGTAATAACTGCAGACAACGGAAGGACAAAGAGGCAGGCTCTCTAACGGTTATAGAGATGGAGCAAACAGAGGAGTTCCTGATCAAGAGAGCCCAGACAGAAGCTTTTCCTAAAGATATTTCTGCACTCCAGGATGGTAAATCAGTGTCCAGCAATAATCCCTTAAAGTCCCTAAATCCATTGAAGGTCGTCTTAGCAACTCCAATCTAACTTTTGCCCAAAAACATCCAATTGTCCTACCCAATAAACATAAGCTAACCCTAATAATTATTGGACATTATCATATCAAAAATTTTCATGTTGGTCCACAATCTCTTATATATTTTGTTAGACAAGTCTTCTGGCCATTGAGCGGCAGAACTTTGTGATGAATGGTAAGTCACGAGTGTATAATATGTTTTAAAAATAAACCAATTTTGTCAGAACAAATTATGGGTAATTTGCCTCTAGAAAGGGTTACTCCTACTAACCCTTTTAATCACGGAGTTGATTTTTGTGGCCCTTTCTATGTAAAATACAGGTATCAAAGAACGGAAATTCGTAATAAAATTTTTGTATCCATTTTTATATGTTTAGTGACGCGTGCTGTTCATTTAGCGATGTCTCTGACTTAACCTGTAAGTCTTTTATCACCAGTTTGAAGAGTTTTTTTAATAGATTTGGTAAAAATGCTAAATTGTTTACTGACAATGCAACCAATTTTGTTGGGGCTAATTCAGAAATTAAAAAATTGCATAATCTTGTACAAAATCCTTATGAAAATATGGCTGGATATCTTGCATCTAAAGGTATTGACTGGAAGTTCCTACCCCCAAGAGCTCCGAATTTTGGCGGGCTTTGGCTGGCGGATGAAAAATCTTTTAAGTACCATTTGAAACGCGAAATGGGGAGTGCTAAATTCACTTATGAAGAATTTGTCACAATTACAACTCAAATCGTGGGCATTCTAAATTCTCGGCCGATCAGCCCTTTACCTTCGAATGGCGACGAGTTGGAAGCTTTGATCCCTGGTCACTTTCTTATCGGCCGACCAGTAAATGCCATCATTGAGCCAGAATTACTGGACTTAAATGATAATCGCCTTAGCAGGTAGCAGAGAACCACCAAAGTGGTGCAATCTACCTGGAATCTTTATCTGGAAACGGTGGAAAAGAGATTATTTAAATAACTTACAGTAACGGTCAAAATGAATGTTTGAAAAAGATAATGTGAAAATTCAGTCAAAATGAATGTTTGAAAAAGATAATGTGAAAATTCGTAATCTTGTTCAACTGAAGGAGGACAATTTCCCTACCTGTAAATGGCTGTTAAGAAGAGTTATGGAATTGTTTCCATGTTTGGACAATAAAATAAGAGTTATAAAGGTTCGAACCGCAAATTGTATTTTGAAAGGAGACATTGCGAAAATTTGTGTTCTTCCATTAAAAGATCATTAAATGTATCATATATATATTACTTGTATTATATTTGTGGTTTTTACATGTTCACTATTTTTAACTTTAATTTTTAAATCCAAGAATTATGTTTTTAAGTGTTGAGTTATTGTATGGTGTTAAATTTATTTTCAATTTCAATGTAAATGGATATAACATGCAGTGCATGTATTTGGTGTATTTCATTATATTCCAATATTTGAATGTAAACATTGCAACGCCGTCGGTAGAAAATGTAGGCGCATGAACTGTTGCAATTTATAACGAGAGATGGCGCTGCGCACGCCGATGTAACATTAATTATATGAGTGTGTGTGAGAGAAAGAAATTGTAAGTGAACGTTCCGGGGTGGCCTCAAAGCTTACCCACCTTGAGAGGTTTTAATTAGAAACCGTCCTAAATGCGCAGTTACTGTAAGGTCTCCAGAGTTCTAAGACAATGATAATAAAAATATTCTTAAAGAGAAATTAGTTGTGGTGTTTATCCATCACGAATATAACACCAAATTTAACCTCGGATATTAAGTTTCAAGTCAATTGGTGCAGAAGTTTCTGGATTATGTGTATGTAAAGTTTTATGCTTCTAATGGTACATTAATTTTCCAGACTTTTATTGACATCTTTCGAAATAATCTTATCACGCTAGATTTTTTTTTATTACGCTATGATTAAACGGCCCAACAAAATCTATGTTGTTGTTGTTGAAACCCAGACCGTCCGACCTACCAGAAAGGTGTAAGGTAACTGCAACAAAATCTATGTAGAATTTTTTAAAATAAATTTTATATACAACATAAATTATGAAATTAATATTAAACAAGAAAGATTAATCATGCTTAAAGCATTGATTATGAAACACTTTCCAACTTCAATGCAATTTTATTTAAACATGTCTAAAATGCTTGGTAATATTTTAAAACTTATCACAATACTACATTAATTTATTATATTTGAAAACTTAAACCTTCATCGAAAAAAATGAACTTCATTCAAATGACGGCATTGAAATATAAATTGCCTGGTTTAAACAACTCTAAAATGCGATACAATCCTCGGTAATATTTTTAAAACTATCATAATACTACGATAATTTATTATAATTGAAAACTTCATCGAAAACAACTGAAATTCATTCAAATGACGTCAGAGAAAAAATAACACGCCTGGATCTCTTTATAAAAACAGCATTTCATTCATAACATTTTCCCATTCATTTCATCATCACAATACTATAATAATTTATTTTATTTAAAAATTAAGACCATGGAGCTACAAGTAATTAAACTCTATGCTTAAAACTTCATCCAAAAAAATCGTCCTTCTCTTTATAAAATCAATGAATATTTCATTCATATCAGCTATGAAGACTCTATGGGCGAAATAATTTTGTGTTAAAGAAATACAGCAATTCTAATACAACTCATTCTAAATATTTTGCTGTTTACATTTTACATAAGTGAAAAGTAGACTTCGTTATAGAAATAATCAAATTTGGATGATCATTTAAACTGAAATATATTGTAATTGCGTTGTTTCAGTATGTAGATGCACAGAATTTAAGTAAAAATAAAGTGGTTTTAGGACGGATACAACACTCAATATGAATTGAAAAGAACTTAAAAAATCACGATTTTGAGACAAGAAGGATGCCATATATCATTTTGAAGTGGGTCACGTGATCTTTTCATATAAGAGGTGTAATTATTATTTTAATTTTTATTTAAAAAACTACTGAATATATTTCGCTGAATTTTTTTTTTATATATTTTATGGAACAATTTGAATATTATCTAAAATTTTCTAAGCAATTTGTGAATTTTAAATCCGCTTAAAAAATGTTTGAAAAATTAGGTCCCATAGGGCTCAATGTATTTCATTTTTTCAATCCGGGTTCAATCCAAAACTAATTGTGTGATATTATTAATTTATATTCCCATAGGTCCTATAAACCGTCTCAACAACATACTAAAATTTCATTTTGATTAAGTCATTTTTAAGGCTGTTATCGTGCTAACAGACAAACAGACAGACAGAATGAACAAAGTCATAAACACTTTTCAACTTTGTTGTAAAGTGTTAAAAATTAGGAATACCATCATCACATTTGGGTTTACTTTTGTCATATAGATTTTAAAACTACAATAAACCATCGTTAAAATATCCATTTTGATGGAAATCAATTCAGAAGAACTTTTTATATGTATATGCAAAGTTTTAACTCTTTCCTTCCGGTAGTTTTATCGTTATATTTAAATTTTCACCATTACGATAATTTTACATAAGCGGCAAAAAGAAATGGCTAATTTGAAAAATTACATTTTAAAGAAATTTTTGGAAACTTATCCTTTATTTAATTTAACGAAAATTTGTTTTTTTCCCAATTATTGTAAAAATTTGTATAAAACATGTAGTATAGATTTATACTAATAATTTTTCTGATCCTGACTGAAATTCAGTATGCAAATCTAACATTTATAATCTTTTATTTGAAACAAGAAATGGGAACATACTTTCGGTAGAAACCTATTACTAAATGTCGAAACCTATCATCACATTTGGGCTTACTTTTGTCATATAGATTTTAAAACTACAATAAACCTTCGTTAAAATATCCATTCTCACTACTTTGACGTATTCAAATCTTCTTAAGATTTCATTCGCGTAATTTGATTCATTTTAAAATCCTTTAATTCAACGAATTAAATAGAGTTTGACATTCCTCAAACACCAAATGAGAAATCAGAAAGAAAAAAAAACAACGCCTTTTAATAAGGCATCAAATGACCAATTAGAACAGTTTTGATCAAACACATTAATCTCGTTCTTCAAGTTGCAGTTTTAAAAAATCTGATCTGGGCAACACATGACTTTTCTTATATAATGCAATGAATTTACTATTTTTACAGTTAAAAAAATGTTATTCTTATAGTAGATACTTATATTCTTTCCAAGATATTGAATTTCCTTCAATTAGTCGTCATTTTCATTGATTTCGCGTCATTTTTATCCATTTTGCGAGATTTTTGTTAATTTGGCAGCAATTAAAAATGTCGCCAGGTTGGCGACATTCGGCCAAATTCGTCGCTAAAATCTCACCAAGCGTTATGGACTGAGAAATAAGTTATTCTTACTGCAGATAAATGACTATTGGCGTTCAAATAAAAAGTATTACCCAATGTATATTTTTTCATGAATGGAACGAACCAGATCCACGAGAATGATGTCACCCAATTTATCGCATGGTATTACATATGAAAAGTGAACATGTTTCTCAATAGAAAATATTTTTTTTTTATTTTATATAACTTTTTGATCATTTTTTTGAAAAATATACAATATCTCGAGAACGGTTCATGTTAGCGTTGTAAAATTTATGTCAATCGTTTTCTAATAAAAAATTACATAAGAAATGTCTATTTGCGTAACTTTATTAGCGCTTTTGATTTTTTGACGACTTTTTCAAAATTTCACTCGAAAATTTAGGGGGGGGGGTTTCTGAATATTCGATTGCGTATCAAACAATAGGCTTCCAGTGTTTACGGATTGTGATTTTTGTAGCAAATTTCGTTCGAATCGGTCCATTCGTTCGTCAGTTATCGTCTCCATAGACTCACTGACACACACACACACACACACGCAGACATCATTTCAAAAATGTTTGATTCGTGATCAGGGATGTTTGAAACGTGCTCTCCCGTCGAAATCCCGAATTCGAATTTTCGACCAAATCACAATACTTTCCTTATACATTATGTATATAAGGAAAGAGTGAGGAAATATAAGGAAAGATGATAAGGAAGGAATATAAAGATGATCCTCGAATCATATCAATATTTAGCACCGCAATATCTCCAAAAAATCTGATGTGGGCAACACATGACTTTCCTTATATAATTCAATGAATTTACTATTTTTACAGTTAAAATAATAGGTTTTTTTTATAGTAGATACTTATGTTCTTTCCAAGATATTGAATGTTCGTCAATTAATCGTCATTTTCATTGATTTAGCGTCATTTTTATCAATTTGGCAAGATTTTCGTTAATTTGGCAGCATTTATAAAAGTCGCCAAGATGGCGACATTCCGCCCAATTCGTCGCCAAAATCTCGCCAAGCGTTATGGACGACGAATAAGTTATTCTTACAACAGATAAATGACTATTGGCGTTCAAATACAAAAGTATTACTCAAAGTATCTTTTTTTATGAATGGAACGAGCTACATCCACGAAAATGATGTCATCTAATTTATCGCATGGTATTACATATGAAAAGTAAACATGTTTCTCAATAGGATTTTTTTTGTATTTTATATGATTTTTTGATAATTTTTTTGAAAAATGTGTAATATCTCGAGAACGGTTCATGTTAGCGTACTAAAATTTATGTCAATCGTTTTCTAATGGAAAATTACATAAGAAATGTCTATTTGCGTAACTTTATTAGCGGTTTTGATTTTTTGGCGAATTTTTCGAAATTTCACTCGAAAATTTAGGGGATTCTGAACATTCGATTGCGTATAAAAGCGATAGGCTTCCAGTGTTTATGGATTATGATTTTTGCACCAAATTTCTTTCGAATCGGTCCATTCGTTCGTCAGTTATCGTCTCAACAGACTCACTGACACACTCACTCACTCACACACACACACACTTTCACACACACACAGACACACACATCACTTCAAAAATGTTTGATTCGTGATCAGGGATGCTTGAAACGTGCTCTCCCATCGAAAACTCGAATTCGAATTTTCGACCCCGTCACAATACTTTCCTTATACATTATGTATGTATGGAAAGTGATACAAAGACAAGGACTAATAATAATAAACAGGAACTATAAAAATTGATACACTGTAAAACATTTGCAAGTAAAAGCTCGAAATACACTATTATCTGTTACAACGTTAATGTTTTGGGTATTTCTGCATTTTCAGGAATTCCGGGCGTATTGAATTATTCAGGTTGTCTAAATCTATGGGCGTATTTAGGGGGATCAGGGGGTGCCAAAGCAACCCCTTCCTGGAAAATTGTTAATTTAATTAAAAGCCAATATGAGTGAAAAAAACTATAAGAAAAATGCTTTTTGGAATTAAAACCTTCAACCACAACTGTGTGTTTTCTCCAACATGTATATTAATAAGAACAATTTAAACTTTTACTTAAATGGAAAAACTTAGGATTATTGCATTTGGGATGTTTATGAATATCCAATTTGTTAGTTTATCTGCACTGTCTCCAGGAAGGTTTAAATTCTGTTATGAAAGAGGGAATATTTTTTAAAGGTGATACAGACTCATTTTTAAAAATTGATGCCTACTAAATTCTACTTTCCTTAAATACATAATGTATAAGAAAAGTATTGTGACAGGGTCGAAAATTCGAATTCGAGTTTTCGACGGGAGAGCACTTTCAAGCATCCCTGATCACGAATCAAACATTTTTGGAGTGATGTCTGTGTGTGTGTGTGTGAAAGTATGTGTGTGTGGGTGTGTCAGTGAGTCTGTGGAGACGATAACTGACGAACGAATGGACCGATTCAAACGAAATTTGCTATGAAAATCACAATCCGTAAACACTGGAAGCCTATTGTTTTTATACGTAATCAAATGTTCAGAACCCTCCTAAATTTTCGAGTGAAATTTTGAAAAAATTGTCAAAAAGTCAAAACCGCGAATAAAGTCACGCAAATAGACATTTCTTATGTAATCTTTCATTAGAAAACGATTGGCATAAATTTTAGAACGCTAACATGAACCATTCTCGAGATATTGCACATTTTTCAAAAAAATTATCAAAAAGTCATATAAAATAAAAAATATATATTTCGTATTGAGAAACATGTTGACTTTTCATATGTAATACCATGCGATAAATTGGGTGACTCATTTTCGTGGATCTAACTCGTTCCATTCATGAAAAAAGATACTTTGAGTAATACTTTTGTATTTGAACGCCAATAGTCATTTATCTGCTGTAAGAATAACTTATTTCTTCGTCCATAACGTTTGGCGAGATTTTGGCGACGAATTTGGTGGAATATCGTAAACTTGGCGACTTTTTTTATATGTTGATAAATTAGGGGAAAACTCGCCAAATGGATAAAAATGACGCTAAATCAATGAAAATGACGACTCATTGACGAAAATTCAATATCTTGAAAATAATATAAATATCTACTATAAAAATAATCTATTTTTCTTTTACTGTAAAAGTAGTAAATTCATTGCATTATATAAGGAAAGTCATGTGGTGCCCACATCAGATTTTTAAAAGTGCTATACACACTAATTTTTACATTATGATTCTCATACCAACTATTCAAATTTACTTTGTAACAATACATATTTCAAGGTTCATAGTAATCCCTAAATTTTGAATGCAAACAGTTTTAGCACCCACCTGGAAAAAAATTTTGCATACGCCCTTGTCTAAATCATGTCTGATCTTACTGCCGAAAACATGACAACGATAAATATCTCCGTTTTAGAAAAAAACTCTTTAACCACAACAATGGCATCCCATTCAGGGGTACGTGATTACCATCAGCGAATTGCACATACAATAGGAAATCCATACTTTTAAATAATTGCCCGAATTCCGTCAGTGGGATGATTCACAGAACTATTAGTTTCATTTTAAGCTCTATCTTGCTACTACACTGTTGCTGTTGTTGTAGAGACCCAAACCGTCCGACCTACCAGAAAGGTGTAAGGTAACTGTTTGGACGGCCGGGAAGTGCCACCCAATTTAGACCGGAACCCAGTGGGGGAGTCATGCACAGGGACCGTGCCCTCCTTCCCCTATCACCAACCTCTCGGAAGGACTTACGGACCCACGTGTTTAACGTGATCGTACTCCGCATGAACACGGCGGCAGTTGTGGCAGCGTGCAAATCCAGCAACCACCGGGCTACCGCGCCTGAAATGTGCCAACAGCACGCGGTGTTCCCAGGTGGTCACTCACCCAAGTACTAACCGCGCCCGATGCTGCTTGACTTCGGTGATCTAACCGAAGCATGGTAGGCACGGTAGGGCCGTTGGCCTTTTATTGCCACGGTAGGGCACTAAAAGGCCAACGGCCAACGGCCGTGCTGAAAGTGCCACGGTAGGGCCGTTGTCCCTTTCAGCACGGTAGGGCCGTTGGCATTTGCTACTACACTGTAAAACATTTGCAAGCATGTTGCTGAAAGTTTCAGGGGAATCAGCTGTCCATAATGGGAAGTAAGGTTCCAGATAGCTATGATAACACATACACACACACACACGCACATATATATATATATATATATATATATATATATATATACAAAAATAACTCTTCGGCAGACGATAATTAACTGAATATTTCAGAAAGAAAGCTGAAATTTTTCTGAACACCTGTAATTGCGGTTTTTCTGGTAGTTTGTCGAAATGATCAACAAAGTAGCTGAAAAAAAATGAGCAAAGGTTGTAGAATGTTTTACAGTGTACAAGACTAATGTGGGGATGTAGAATTTGTTTGTGACATCAAAATTGGATGTTGCCATTGAAAATTTTTAAGTTTGGGCCTAATTCAATATGTAGAAGGTCTCTTATGGAGGGTTTTATTTTTCATACGAATATGTATTGCTAAGTTTCTCCGTTTTTCTGAAATCTTCTATAAAAAGCATTTATTCACACACAAGGAAATGGCATTCACAAAACGCTTCAAAGTTTGGGTTGCTGTGTTGTAGAAGACCCAGACCGTCCGACTCGTCCAGGGGACTAAGAGCACCTATTTGGACGGCCGGGGGACGGTTGCTGTGTTGTGTGAATGCTATTCAATTTCGATCACTGCATTAAAAATCTTCTTCTTACATAATAAAGGAAGATTGTGTGTGTGTGTGTGTGTGTGTGTGTGTGTAGTGGGAACTCTAGGTTTTCACCTTTCACAGACGGCATACAAACACACAGACACAGAAAAACATCTTTTACTGTATGTAAGAACGAATCTCAGTGAAACATTTTACTGTTTGCATTCTTTTTCATAATTTAATAAAGGGTTTCCCTTCAAACTTCTTCAGGTCTGGATCCTGCTGGTCCGTATTTCGAAGACACCGATCCAAGAGTGCGTCTAGACAAAACAGATGCTCTCTTCGTAGACGTCATCCACACGGACAGTCCGCCATCTACACAAGGTAATCTGATAAGAATATATAACATATAGCTGATTACATTTAGTGATCTTTCTCATTAATTTGATTTACTGATCCAATGTTGAACAAATTGTATTTGTATCTAGGTTAAAAATTTAAGCTCCAATCTTATACGAGGTTCTAAGAATGTCCTTAGGCACCCCCAATAACTTTGCAAGGAAGGGCCCGTGAATGTACAAGGGTGATTTTCAAATGAATTGCCGTTTTTAGCTTTGCATCACATAAACATGTGATTTAGATTATAAATAAAATTATACTCTGCTATTAATTTTTTGTAATCTTTTTTTATACTAGATAAGAAGGAAAAATATGGCTTCCATTATCTTTGTTACCAACTGCAGAAATCAAAACCTATTTGAAATAATAGTAGTAACACTCCTGAGATGTACAGAGATGTACAGATGTACAATTTTCTGAATTAAAATGTAAAACCACATTTTTTAATTCATATACAAAAGCTGATCTAGTTTGAAAGCATAAAAAGAGACTTCCTTAAATGTGGTGTTTTGATGGGACATGCAAATTTATTACTTAAAAACTAAAAATAATAGAAAATAGCTAATATTTTTAAAACATAAACACTTTAATGTGTACATTTTATTAATTATAAACTAATGGTACCAATATATGTTCTAAAAACTCAAAAAAAATTGTATTTGCATGAAATATGGGTTCAAAGGTTGGGACATCAAACAGGTGGTCATTTTGAAATTCACACACACGTTTGGTCTTAAAGTGACCAAATAGGGTCGAATAAACGTGATTGCAGCACCTCTAGCGGAGAATTTAAAAAGTTAGAATAACAAACACAGAACAAAGCAAGATAGACAAAGAAAGCAACTATCAAAGGGGTTTTGATAACCCAGGTCGTCCGACTCACCCGAGGTTTTGGAGTAACAAAAGATGGTCGATTGGGAGGAGAAGGAAGGCTGAAGTGCAGCCTCTGTATCCCGGTCTAGGAGGATGAATTATATTATATTCCATCCTCCGAGATCTCGGTGGTCGCAGCTGAAGAGGCACTCCTTATCGTTTATTGGATTACCGTTTATTGGAATTTAGAACGTTACGCTTGACGATGAAATATAACAGAAACATCAACAATATTAACACAATTTAAAATGTAAATTGTCAAGCCAAATTAAATAGATAAAAATCTGTTCTAAGAGGCATAATGAACATAAAGTAACATATTCAGAATTTCAAAACAGGTACATCCAACTAAAATTGGGTAACATGTGTAAAGAACCTTGCTGCCCCAACCGGGAGTCGAACCACGTATCTTGCCAGTCGACGCCCTACCATTGAACTACTGTGGCGGAATTACAGCCTCTTATCATAGAAGTGAACTGTGCGTTTTCCTCAGTCTAATTTCAGATGGACGTGCACGTGCAACTCGGCAGTCTGACTGACCCCCCTACTGCTATTTTTACTTTAGGTTAGCCTCCTGATACTACTATTTCTATGCTACGTGGTCGTTGGCTTCCCAATTTGAAATCTGTGCCCAATATACCAGAGTCCACTGAATCCACACTAATCGTACTTATGGTCACTTTTAGACCCCTAATATCGCTGCACTGATCTACTAGGTTAATTTGTTCGGGCGCCATCGTAAAAAGCCTTGTTGCCCCAATTGGCCAATTGCAAGCTCTAATCGTCGAAGTCAACTGTGAATACGTAAAAAATAGTATAAAACTAATGGTAACAGTGTTGAAAGTAATCAAAAATAAAATTAAGAAGTTTGGGTAAAAATGGAAAATGTAGAACAATAGCAGAGAGACACATACATATATCAGCTAAAACTTTCATTATTTAGTCAAAGATTTCACACCCTTTAAGTGTACAATTCTTAATATAGTTAACATAATTTTTATTATTCATCACATTTTTAAAACAAATTAATTTAATTTTAAATATTAGTAGAGGCTTTAATTTTAGATATTAGTCTAAACCATATTAGTCTAATTAGGCTTTAATTTTAAATATTAGTCTAAACCAAATTACTTTAATTTTAAATATCACTTTAATTTTAAACATCAGTGGATTTCATTAGGTGGTATTTTTACTTTCCTTCTATACATAGTATAATGTATAAGGAAAGTATTGTGACGGGGTCGAAAATTCGAATTCGAGTTTATGACGGAAGAGCACTTTCAAGCATCCCTGATCACGAATCGAACATTTTTGAGGTGTTGTCTGTGTGTGTGTGTGCCAGTGAGACTGTGGAGACGATATCTCACGAACGAATGGAGCAATTCGAATGAAATTTGGTACAAAAATTACAATCCATGAATACTAAAAGCTTATTATTTTTAAGCACAATCGATATTCAGAACCCCCCTAAATTTTCGAGTGAAATTTTGAAAAAGTCATCAAAAAATCTAAACCTTTAATTAAATTACGCAAATAGAAATTTCTTATGTAATTTTTCCTTAGAAAACGATTGACATAAACTTTAGAAAGCTAGCATGAACCGTTCACGAGATATTGCACATTTTTCAAATAAATTTATCAAAAAAATCCCATAAATTAAAAAAAAATATATTAACTGTTGAGAAACATGCTCACTTTTCATATGTAATATCATGCAATAAATTTGGTGACATCATTCTCGTAGATCTAGTTCGTTTCATTCATGAGAAAAGATATTTTGAGTAATACCTTTGTATTTGAACGCCAATAGTCATTTATCTACTATAAGAATAACTTATTTCTCCGTCTATAACGCTTAGCGAAGTTTTGGCGATTTTTAAATGTTGCCAAATTAACAACAATCTCGCTAAATTGATAAAAATGACTCTAAGTCAATTAAAATGACGACTAATTGACGAAAATTCAATATCTTGAAAGAATATAAGTATCTACTATAAGAATAGTCTATTTGTTTTTTACTGTAAAAGTAGTAAATTCATTGCATTATATAAAGAAAGTCATATGCTGCTCACATCGGATTTTTTATTCGAATACATTAAAAATGGTGTGTTGTACATTCCTTATATTTATTGCATAAGTAATATGGGGAGTTCTTGATTTTAAATCTATATAAATAAGCAATGTATGGGGTCATGTCCAGTGAGAAAGTATATTAAAAATTTATTTGTAATTTAAGAGAGAGGAATTAACCTCAACAGGAGCTTCTCCAAAAAATTTTCTGGGGGAGGGGGTAACTAAATATTTTGTTATCCATCTCTCTAAATATCATTTCTTCGAAATTATTTTTTTTAAAAAAGAGAATACGGCCCTGGAATATCCAAGTACTGGTCAAAAATGGCTGCTATTTCATTGCCAATGAGCATTGTCAATAAGCTTTAACCCGCTGAACACCGACAAGTTGTTTAACAATAAAAGAAGAAACTTTGACACACATCAATGAAATTGAATTTATTACAAACTGAATTAAAGGCTGTGATTGAGGGAAGGCCGTTAGTAAATATATTTTAGACAGTTTTATTATCGTTTGCCTAATTAATGGTGTAGTTTGTTACAGAAATTTTAGCTTGGAATGCTGAATAAAAGTTACTTATTAAAACAAATATGTTTCAGAATAAGATAATTAAAAATGTAGACTGCGAACATAACGTTTCTATCAATCTGAGACCCATCCCGTCAGTATATAAATTCCAATTAATACCACCATTGCAACACTTAAAAGATAAAGAATGCTGATACGGCGGGATTAAATTAATAAAGCTACTGTGGACAAAAGAACTATTAAAACGTGGGATATCTTGTTTACGGAATGAATTAATGCTTTTCTTACAAAAAAATTTTTTATTGTGAAACTCGAAGAAGTCTTGGAACATGAAGAGACTTTTAACAAGAATAAGCTTTGTAACTGAATAGGCTTGATAGAGTGACTAAAATTTAAAATGCATACCCAAAGCTCTGCACAATAAGTAAAAAAAAAATCCGTGTTGGAATGATACCAAAATTTTAAATGGGTTTTGTTAATACCCCATTTATTTCTTGCAATTTTGTAGAACCTGTTTTCGTATAATTTAAGGGTGGCTTCCAAACAAATGTACCGTCTATGATTAAATATTTTTAAATGTTTGTTATTTTAATAAAAGTTACATTTAATTTGAAAACTGGACTCATTTTTAATTTTTTTTTTCAGAAACGATAACTTTACATTTCTCTATAGCTATACTCAATTTCAAAAATTTAAGAACATCGTTATTTTAATTAAGTAACTTATATTTATTTCTAATATCCTATTATTATTTCTAATATCCTATTATTACTTTCCCTGCAATACATGATAATGTAGAGTGAAAGTATTGGAATCGTGCCGAAAATCGCAACTCGAATTTTCAAAGGATCTACAAATTTTGGGACCTCTATAACACGAATAATCTATTTTTAACATGGCGTCTGTGTGTACATCTGTGTGTCTGTGTGTTTATGTGTCTGTGTGCATCTGTCTGCTTGTCTGTGCAGATTTGTATCTATTCTAACTGAGGAATTAATTGGCCAAATTTCATAAAATTTAGTAGATAAATCCCTTGTCGGTGACCCCGGTGCTGATGAGGTTTTGGAAAGATTCGAGATAAAAGAACCTGCCTTTTTTCCGAAATGGCCCTCAAAAATTGACTGTATCCACCCTAGCTGAAAAACTAATAAACCAAATTTCACAAAATGGGCAGATAAATCATTTGTAGGTTAACCTGGTGCTGATTAGATTTTGGTATGATTCAGAAAATAAATGCTTTTTTTATTTCGAAATGGCCCTCAAAAATCGTTAAATCAAAAATAAAAGACTACGCATGCTCAAATATATCCATAAAATGCCAGAAAATAAATGCTTTTTTTATTTCGAAATGGCCCTCAAAAATCGTTAAATCAAAAATAAAAGACTACGCATGCTCAAATATATCCATTAAATGCTTATTTTATACGTAATTTTTGACGACGAAAGATTAAGACCAACCCCATTATTTTAGGACAAACCGTTCTCGAGAAAATTTAGTTTTTTTTTTTTTTTTTTTTTTTGCATTTTCACTACACCACCTTTGAAAATAAGTCCAGTTACCAAATGGAAACGAAAACTGAATTAAAAGTGCAAATTCGGTGTAATTTATAATAATTATGGTTTTATGCAATTAAACTCAATTTAATAAATTTTTGAAGAAATAAAGAGAATGTGAATATGAATCTGCAGGGAAAGTCATGTGCTGCCAATATCAAATTTTTAAATGCGTGAGTAACAGTTGCAAGAACGTCTGTGAACGAACGCTTGAAGAAAATAATAATTATTGTTCAGAATGAGAACGGAATTGAAATATAGATTTCAGATAGCAGGAGAAAGAATAAGATCCTCTTGTGAGATTCCTTTTTAAATAAATTTAGGAATATCACAATCGTAATCAGTAAAACAGACCGTTCACCTAAATATAAAAAGATAAAATTTTAAAGAAATAAGGAATATTAAAATTACTAAAAACAGAAACCACACAATTCCAGTTAAGGCTGTGTAAAGCGGATTTGATATCTATTGTTACAAAGAAATAATGATTGTTAATATTAATTAACTGTAGTGTTGCTCAACTGGACTTTCTCATACTATGTATCTCGGCTACTTTTCACAACAATGATTGAAATTATTTAGTCTCCTGATCATTGAACCATAAATAAACCCTTTTATGCACGATTACTTCAAATTTTGATCTATGCTGCCATGCAAAAAAAAAATAAAATTTTGTATAAATTTTTGTATAAATTCTTCCTTTTTTTTTAAAAAAAATTAAAGTTTTCGCTTTAATTTTAAGAAAAATTATCTAATTCTAGATTCTTTTAATAATAAAACCGAATATAAAGTTTCGTGAAAATTCATTAATATTTGCGGCCGCTATCGTGCGCACAAAAAATCGACCACAGACATACAGACAGACGGACATCACTCCAAAAATAATCAAAACGTGTTCAAGAGGTGCTAAAACCTATTTGGCATCCAAATCTCGAATTCGAAAATTTTCGTGAAAATAATAATTTATCTATTCTATATTACATAGTATGAGAAAGTAAAAATTTAATAGTATAGATTTTAACATATAATAGCAAATTTATAGTGCATTGTTTAACAATAGGAAATGAATAAAACTATTACAGAAGAAATTTATTTCGCATAGTATGGCTATTGAATAATGTCTGCCCATTCAAGAATGCTATAATAAATAACATTTGCATACACAGGGATCTAAATACAGTCTGTTCAAAACGCCCTCCTTCAATAGCAATATATATTTGAATTAGAAGAAGAATTTGACCATAATAGTTTGACAACCATTGCAGGTGTCACCGTGTTACAGTCCTTAAGGATACCATTTTTAACAGGTATTTATTGCCTCCATGTACGCATTTATTGCGCTCCTGATATCAATTTCCATTAATTAGATAATCTTTTATAACTTTGTAAATAACATTTTGCTTCTATCTCGCTTTGTTGCCGAGTTCGTTATCCTAACGTTATTAATTCTCTACAACAGTGGTTCCCAAACTTTCCGGTCCACGGACCCCCTCAGAGAAAAAAAAATTTCGCGGACCCCTTAAAACCATATTGCAAGAGGAGAGGCGGGAGACGTTCGCTACGTCCCCCTCTATTCAAAGCTGACGTCATCCGGTCTCTAGTAGTAATGCTCGAAGTTACAAGTGCTTTGACGTCCGAGCTGCATCAGAGTATCGTCACCGTTAATCATGGAATTGTGCCAAAACGAAACCTACTCCCAAACAATTTAATTCTGTTTGAAGATATAACCTATCAGTTTGAAATTAATTTCATGAATGTATTTAATTCATAGTTATTTAGAGAAAAAGTTCATTATTATTTTATTTAAAAAAATAAAATTAAAAAAAGAGTGGATAAAAATAATGAATTTTATTTTTCTTAAAGCTAACTATTGATTAGTTAAATATTGTGTGTTGTTCGCGGACCCCCTGGGGTCCGGGGACCCCAGTTTGGGAACCACTGCTCTACAACATGCACTGCAATCACTTTTATTTGATCGAAAATCATACCTTATGGAGTAAAAGTCATTTTCTAATTAAATGAATTTTGTAAAGAAAAGTCCATGAGTGTGTTAGGTCTATCTTTAGTAAAGTGACCATTCCCGGGGTATGGTCACTTTATTAAAGACTAGAACGAATTACCGGCCGTGGCCCGGGTTGTAAATAAACGCCCGTTACTATTCAATTCACTAAATACATTATCCCCCCCCCCCTCCCAAAAAAAAAAATAAATGAATAATAAACGTTCTCCGTAAAGCAGAAAATAAATCAAAATCCCTAGGAGACGTCCTTCAAAAGTTCCCTCTCGAATGGCAAGAACCCATTCATTATGAACATACCGCTCACCCTTCCTTAAAATGGATCTGATCCAGAGCAGAGGAAGCTCGATTTTCCGTTGAAATACGAGACGGCCCATTGCGATGACTGGATGAGACAACTTAAAAAGGTATAAAAATCAAAATTACATATGAAATTGAAATAAAAATTGTTAGACTGATTTATATGCTGATCTATAAGCCAAATTATAGAATTGTGCGAATCTTCGTTTTTCAGATGCGTTCGTTTTTCAGATAGAGTGAAGTTGTAGCTCAAAAAACCCTAACTTAAAATATGTCTACAAATTAAAATGAAGTATTAATATATATATATATATATATATATATATATATATATATATATATATATATGTGTGTGTGTGTGTGTGTGTGTGTGCATATATATATATATGTATGTATATATATATATATATATGTATATATATATATATATATATATCAAATCACTTAAAAAATACAATTTTTGATGTATTTTTAAAATAATAAATAAATATGAAAGAAATTTTCGGACTCTTGGGTCCTCAAGTACCTGTGTATCAAATCTCATGGAAGTACGAAGCTTTGATATATCTCTACATAATGCACACACACAGACATCTTCCTTTATTATTTCAGATAGACCTAAATTGTACACTCATGGACTTTTCTTCACAAAATTATTGGTGTGTTTAAAAACTTTCCAGGAGTCTTGCATAACCTCGAGTAGCACCACTAATTTTAATTAGACACTTTTGCTTTTTCCCGTATTTTCATCTTGATTTTTCCTCAATGTCTTTCTATACTTAGATAACCTATGTCAACACTTGTTTTTAGCCAGCCTCCCCTGAGAGTTTCTTATGTTTTACACTAATTCCCCCAGTTTCCCTTTGAATCTCAACTTCTAAACATTACATTTTGTCTATTCAACTTCTATTCTTTGGCATATGCTTGAGTTATTGGGTTGGGTTATTTTGAATAATTTCAGAGAAAAAGAGACATCAAAAATTGTGTTCACCACCATTTGTATAAGTGAACTAAAACAACTAAAAACGAAATTATTAGCAAGTATAAGAAAAAAAAGTAGTTTTTTAAAATACCTTTTTTATTATTTGTATGTAAATTAAATGTATTTATTAAAAATATGTAAATTAAATGTAGGAAAGACAACAGTATACAACTGTTTAGCTACTCCTTTGCTAAATTGATATATATATATATATCTCAGATACCCCCTACCATTAAGGAAAATATATTGTTACTGACAAATGTTCAGGAATTTTATTTTTACGATCATTCGCCCATAATAGGCAGAGAAGTGAGCGCTTTTGTCGTGGACTACTTTGCCACTATGTACCATAAGTTTCTGTATACATTACATTTTTACCACCTAATTTAAACCATAACTCAGTGGTAGAGACAACCACAGGGACCTTACCATCTTCCCCTAACCCATCATCTCTTGGGAGGACTTTCGCACCTACAAATTTATCGTGCCTATATACCGCGTAGACACGGAGATAGCTTTGGGTAGTGTCAAGGATCAAACACAGGACTACTGATCTGCGATCCTCCTGCCATAACCACTGAACTATTCCGACACTTGAGGGAAATTGATACCCTTTACCGACTCTTAAAGAAAAGTGGTACCAATTACCATTCCTTAAAGAAAATTGATACCCTATTGAGTGATATCAATTTGCCCGAAAGGAAAACACTTACAAAATCTTTCGGAGACATCTAGCATAGTTTTATAACTTCTCTCATTTCATCGGTAATGACTTCTAGCTATATCCATACCCCTTCCTGGATTTTGGGAATTCGCGACACTGCGATACCCTTTATCCCCCTCCCCCAAGCGTCTCAATCAACACTTTTTCAAGCTCAAGACGTTGTGCCCCTCGGTACCCCCCTGTACATATCTTATCTTTCTCTAACTCTACTAGGTGCTTGCTTGGAACAGAATTTTTCCTTTCTGAAGACTTGGTAGTGAACGTGACTTCAGTCATCTCCCCCTCCCCCCAAGCACTACTTAGATGTAAACTCTTAATAATATAAAACTTATTTTTTTCTATGATCTTCTCTCTTCTATAGAAGTTTAAAGATTGTATTTTGTTCTCTCCTGGACACTTCTCTAACCTCTGCCCATGAGTCCTTGAGTCAAATAGCCTTTGTCCAGTCCCTTCCCTAACCTACCTAAATTCCGGTCCTGCTTGGAGGTCCCGTCAGAAATTGCTTTTAATGGTTTCAGTATTTTTTAATTTTATTAGTGTATTATTACTTTCCTTATATACATAATGTATAAGGAAAGTATTGTGACGGGGTCGAAAATTCGAATTCGAATTTTCGACGGGAGAGCACGTTTCAAGCATCCCTGATCACGAATCAAACATTTTTGAAGTGATGTCTGTGTGTGTGTGTGTGTGTGTGTGTGTGTGTGTGTGTGTGTGTGTGTGTGTGTCAGTGAGTCTGTGGAGTCGATAACTGACGAACGAATGGACCGATTCGAATGAAATTTTTTACAAAAATCACAATCCGTAAACACTGTAAGCCTATTGTTTTTATACGCAATCTAAAGTTCAGAACCCCTCTAAATTTTCGCGTGAAATTTTGAAAAAATCGTCAAAAAATCAAAACCGCTAATAAAGTTACGAAAGTAGACATTTCTTATGTAATTTTTCATTAGAAAACGATAAATTTTAGAACGCTAACATGGTCTGTTCTCGAGATATTGCACATTTTTCAAAAAAATTATCAGAAAGTTATATAAAATTAAACAAAGAATATTTCCTATTGAGAAACATGTTCACTTTTCATATGTAATACCATGCAATAAATTGGGTGACATCATTCTCGTGGATCTAGCTCGTTCCATTCATGAAAAAAAGATACTTTGAGTAATACTTTTGTATTTGAACGCCAATAGTCATTTATCTGCCGTAAGAATAACTTATTTCTCTCTATAACGCTTGGCGAGATTTTGGCGACGAATTTGGCGGAATGTCGCCAACTTGGCGACATTTTAAATTGTTGCCAAATTAACAAAAATCTCGCCAAATGGATAAAAATGACGCTAAATCAATGAAAATGACGAATAATTGAAGAAAATTCAATATCTTAGAAAGATTATAAGTATCTACTATAAAAATAACATTTTTTTAACTGTAAAAGTAGGAAATTCATTGCATTATATAAGGAAAGTCATGTGTTGCCCACATCAGATTTTTTTTTAACTGTAATACATTACAAAGTATTAACTTATATAACTGAGTTAAAATGTGTGATACTTCAAATTAAATAAAATACTGGTAAAGTTGGCAAGCTGAAATAGTGGCTCTAAACGACCGCATATTTAGAAACAATAACTTGTAGAATTATTTTAGCAACTTTAATTCTCTTAAGAATAGGAATATAGCTTTCCAAATATTTTTACAATGATTTTATGTACCCTGTGTTTTCCATAGTGCCTCAATAATTTTGCCATATTGTTCATTTAAGTTGCAGGCATGCTTCAACCGGCAGGTCACGTGGATTTTTATCCCACACCCGGATGGAGGAGAACCGGCTGCAGTTTACTCCAAGGTGCATGCACTAAATTTTATTTTATATCTTTTCGAAATTCTATATATCACGGAGTAACTTTAATTCATATTTATACTTTTATGATATTTTGTAAAAACTAAATGCTATTAAAAATTACCAAGGTAAGTCACATATTTGATGAGTTTCATCATAAAAGTTTAATGATACCAAAAATGATGCACTTAACCTCATTCTACAAAACACAGGTCGTTTTTCTTAGTGGTTGTTTGCGAATGTTTTACCAGAGCCACAATACCATACTGCGATACAACTTGGCCAGTTTCAAAGCCAAAAAATGTGTGATGCTGATTTCCACATCCTCCATGAAATGAAGTGCCATTCTAGTAGGAAATAGGAGGCTGAGCAGGAGGTTGTCTGAAGTAGTAAGGTCTTGGCTGGAACAACGCCTTCTATAAAAGAATCCTCCTGTTATAGGAGGCTCTGACTGAATGAGGTAAGATATTAAACCCTTCCAAATCCCGTAGTTTTCAGAAGACTTATCTGGAGGTGTCACTTGGGCATTCACTCCATTTGCAGCAACGCCGCTTCGGATTGATGACATCTAGATAGCGTTTGCACAAAACGTCATAAACCCGCTGCAGTTATTCAGCATAAAGGTTTCCAACTAAAGCCAGGTCATTTGGTACGAGTTTCCAATGCCCTGAACCTTCAACATTCCACTAAATGAGCAACACACCAACTTGCTCTTGAACCAGCTCTTTTGCACAAGTCTACGAGTCAGATATCATCAAAATGAAAACACCGGAACCATTTCGAGCAGAAACTGCAAGTCTTCCAAAATAAGGTTCTGCGCTGTATTGTTAACGCGCCCCGGTATGCCCAGAATGAAGTAATTCACTTTGATCTTAAAGTCCCACACGTTTCTGGGCAGATTCGGAAAACTTCACTAAATTATTTCTGGAAAAACACTAGCAAACCCTGCCTGAGTGACGTGGACAGTAGCTATGACACTTCCACACCTTCCTACCTTAGGAAAAGAAGGCCTAGGCACCTTCTCTCCGGGCCTGCGGCGCCCCCGTGGAAGCGCTCCAGATTCTCTACGCCCCAGGCAGGCGTTTCCTAACCTTGCCCACCGGGCGGCGACTGACGGAGACTTGTTTCATTCCAGAAATGCTCCGGCAGGACTGGAAGTGAAATGGAGAATCCTGATTCGCCCTCCCCGGTGAGCCCTCAATCCTTGTACTTTTTCTTGCTTGCTCGCGAATTTAATGCCAGCCCGGTCTTAAACAGGCAAACAGTCATTTGACTAGTAAACTTAAATTGAATTAATTGTATTGTGTGCCGATAAGGGCCTTTCTTTTTCTAGAACTTTGGATTGTGTATTATAATTTTTGAATTATTTAAATTTAATTGTTAATTATAAACTTTAATCGCAAATTGTATATCTTAACTTAACTCGTAAACTCTCACCTATTCGGTGATTTTGTATTGGCCCTCCCTGGCCCCGCCCCCATTCCTCTTACAGCCACAGCTCAGTGCACAGCCACCAGCAGCCATTCCAGGACGAAGGTGGCAATCCAGCAGCCACCACCGACTTCCACTAGCAACCCCAAGAGGCAGATTGCTATCTGATCGCATTGCTATTATCGAAAAACCTACTTACAGTGGACAATATTACATTCGATGTGGGCGTGAGGGACCTTGTCCCAGGAAGCTCGTAATTAAGCGTCTTGGCTTGGCTTTCGAGCATTGTTACTGTCTACTGTTCCCTCGTCTCGAATTCACAAATTTATCTCGCTGATGCAACCACGCAAGCATTTTTATCAATAGAGTTAAAGTACCAGAACAGCATGTTTATCAATCCCTAACCTGATCTCAATTAAGAACGCATCGGCTCCGAGCCTCATGCATGTCTTCAGCCAGTGCATACCAGATCATCACAGTGCACAATCGAAAACCGCATGTGTAGTACAGAATATGAAACTTCACATTATGAGTCACCCAAAGAACGTTTGACTCACCTTGGTATTTTGATATTTTCACTCATTAAAATGCTTTTCGTTTTCTGTATTCAACCTGCATTCTTAAAATTAAGACATCCTTACATTTTTGCAGGAATAAAAAGCTTTCGTCGTTGCAAATCCGTGCGGGCCCCAGAACTGTTCACAGAGTCTGTGAATATGGATTGCCCATTCTACGGCTACGTGTGTGATTCCTACGCCAACTTCTCTACCGGCCAGTGTGACAAGGGATGTGGACAAGACATGTCTCTTTGTGCGCCTATGGGATACAAAGCAGAGGAGTGGCGGCAGTTCACGTCGGCAGAACCCGTGACAATGTTTCTTGAAACGGGATTAGAAGATCCATACTGCCGTGAGTATCCATACTTTACTTGAACCACGCGGTCTGGAATGGGGCAAAATACCCGAATCACCGACAATATCTACGACTGCCTCTCACAAGAATTCACTAAAATAAAATTAAATTAAATTAAATGAAGTGTGCCTCAACTCGTTTTTTGCATACCAGAATCCATTTTTTCTTCTTTTTTTTTTATAATTTTACAAGAAAAAATTTGAAAAATCGGTATTGTGGATCCAAATGTTTACAACTAAAGCGGTTATTCTTTACTTTGAAGGGATCGAAAAAAATCTTTCGATTTTTACCATACATGAAAATCACCCCCCGGGGGGGGGGAGTACATTTCCCCCAAAGGGGCTGATGACATCACGAAAAAAAGTTTGTATCGCGGCTGTTTTTCACAACAATGATTGTAACAATCAATGATTGTACCTTTCTAAGTCTTGTGATTATTGAGCCATAAATATACCCTTTTATGCATGATTATGTTAAATTTTGTCCGATTCTGCCATGTTAAAAAAAATATATAATTTCGAATAAAATTCAAAGTTTTCACTCGAATTTAAAAAAAATTTAATCTAGTTCTAGATTCTTTGATAACAAAGCCGGATATAAAGTTTCGTGAAAATCCATAAATATCTATGGCTGCTATCCTGTACACACAAAATCGACCGCAATCATCAGACAGACAGACATCATTCCAAAAATAGTGAAAACGTGTTCAGAAGGTCTTTAAACATATGTTGGTATTAAAATCTCGAAATCGAAAATTTTCGCGAAAACAATACTTTCTCAATACTACGTAAGAGAAAGTAAAAAATCTCTTGTTGAATAAATTCTTAACTCACTCATTTTTACTCCGAATCACATGATTTTGGGACACACACCGCCAATTTGAAGCATATAACTATAAAATTGAGAAAATTTGAATTTTGAATTTATAATCTCAGTCCTATCTCTATTAACAGAGTTTCCTCTCTACAGCTCGTAACTGCTAGCATTAACTTTCCGCTACTCAGTTTAAGATATAGCAGTCAACATTGGGATTTTTCACCTTCTTTTTAAGCAGGCTTGTATAGTCTGGAAAAGTCTTACTGGTTAAATTCAGGAAATTAAAAGTATATTATTTTTTTTAAAGTTCACGCGCATAACTTTCATCCCAAGACCTGTACCCCTCCCTCTCTTCATTTAAAACAACCCGTTTTTTTCTATGACAAGAATTCTCGTTTGAAATCCATGTACAATCCAACTTTTCCGCATTTTCGCATTTAATGCGGTTTTTGCATATAATTAAAAATACATTAATATTGTGTTTGCATTTGCATTTTCATAACTTTTATCCTAAAATCTGTACATCCCATTTAAGACAAACTTCTGTTTTTTTGCATTTAGAATTCGCATTTTACAGCTCTGAATAGACACGCACTTATTATCGAAAGCGATTAAATAGTACAGGTTTTACAATGAGCTCAGATTCATCATCTGTGGCTTACCCGAAATTTCGTTTTGGGCAGTCTCACAAAGGGTGCAACTCACGGCAGTGGAGTAGTCAAAGAAGGTGCAAAAGGTGCATATACACTTCTCTAATTTTTTTGAACTACTATAAATTACTATTGTGATAGGAGGAATTTTTTTAGTAAATCACAAATCACCTTCTTTTGTTTTAAATTACGCTTATTATTATTATATTATTATTATTATTTTATTATTATTTTAAGTTTTCAAATTAACACCAATGGAGTTTTTGGGAAAATATAGTTTTACCTAATGTGTTACTGTTACCTATGCTATTAAAACGCATTGGACCATATGAGCGTGTCAGGATGTCAGTCAGTCAATCCATGGATTTCAAACGCGTAGAATGCAGCGGTTTGTCTTAAATGGGAAGCATGGATCTTGGGGTGAATTTTTTTTTAATTCAAAATTTTAAAAAATTGAATAGATATTTAATTTTTTGCAAAAAAACAACCCAAAACCCAAAATGTCGCAACCTTGGTCTTTCCAAGGATTTAAAAAGCGAATTCTCTCTAGAGAAAAAAGCGATTTGTTTTAAATAATAGATGCAGATTCAGAAATGAAAGTTAAGGGGTCTTGAAAATTTAAAAACATTGATAGAATTTTAATTATTGGCAAGTAATTAATTGGGCGAACTTCTCAAGATGATTTATTCAACGGGAATTTTTTTTTCATTTTATTTTGTTGGATTCTTGTGGAAATTAGTGTATACTGGGAAGGACAAGAGATTTTATTTCTATTTTGTTACGAGTAGCGCGGATATGTTTGGTGTACTATCCTCAGCTGTGACTGCCAAAGAAGTGATAGCTGGCTGTGGACCGGAAAAAGATGTATGACCAAATGGGCCGTTCCATAACTCTGAAATGGCTTGTTTCTTGTGTGCTTCCCCTCTCCTCTCAACTCGCCCCAAAACTGAGCTCTTCCAGGTAACGGCGTTAACTGGATTTTCTTTTTTCTCGACCTTCCTCTGTAACTGCTTCATAAACTTTGGTTGAGCTGGACTATCTGTTTAATTAATAAAAAAGCTGGATTTTGTAATCCATGTCCAAAACCATCATCTACTGGGGTCATGACTCGGTGGGTAATCTTCGTGCCCTGCCCGGCAAATGATTCCGTTGGCCACCTCCCCTGACTGAGATCCTGCTGGAAAAGAGATTTTGACACCAACACGCCCATTAATCTGGTGTAAACCTTAACTGTCACCTACAGATCTTTTCCCCCAATCTACAATAACTCTGATAAATATGCGTCATAGGCAAATCAATAACCAGATGAAGTATATAATTTAACTTGTTAATTCATTAGATTATTTATTCATGAACCAGATTATTTGAATTTTTATTGATATGAAAGAAATCCAAAGAAATCCGAGAGCACTTTTGAATAAAGGAGACAGAAGAAAAGTTAAACCGATGTCTAGTCATACAGCAGTGCTTAATTTCTTGATTGCTGACATAATTTTGATGTTCTTTCTAACGGTGCTTTAAGACATGTTTAGGCTGTCTAATATTCAAAATATTACATTGATAAAAAATTTGACAAATGCCTCCAGTTACGAAGTATTTCAATAGGATCCTTAAAGAAAAGAAAACAATAATTTTATCGATAATAGAGAAAATCTCTTTGAAGTCAAACATTTTGAAAATTCTAGCTTTTTTATGAGCAATTTTTCGGAAGGAAAATAAAGTATCTGAATTTTAGCCGTATCCTTCTTGCTCTGTGGTGGCTTAATTTGAAAACGATAGAAATTTTAGAGCCTCAATTTTTACACCATTCTTCGTAGAAAATTCGAGAAAGTACGATCAACAATTTTCAGTGAGATACTACGATCTAAGGCGACAGCTTTTAAATAATCTAGTTCGGACTCTAATAAGTCAGAAGTAGGGCATAATTTAACAACACAGTGGACACAAGTATTGAATGCTGGAAACCTTCAATACTTATCTCCTTTATATTCATAAACGTTCCATTTATGTTCAGCATCATAACGAACTTAAAGAGTATACGATTTGCCTAGCGAGGCGGACAGAACCGCTAGGATACAACCATCATAGATTTTGGAAGTGTGCTTTGTGGTTAAGCAAAGTGGTAAAACTACAACAGAAAGAATTCTACAGTTGTAGCTGCTTCTTAAGGAATAGACTCTTTATGACCGAAGACGTTACCTTGGATAAAATTGTGTGCAGGAGCATGATACGAAGTCTTTTAGCAAATTCCCAGAAACGCGAGATTTGGTCTATTTAACATCTAATTTTTGGTTACCACTGGACAACAGATAAAATGCCAAAACGTGGCTATTTTTTACGGATTTGCACATACTGATCCCTAATATGAACTCTAAAATCGCAGAGTAGTTCTAGCTTTCAAAATATGGGGAGAGAGTGTTCAGTAATTACCAGAAAATTGTAGAAACCCTCTTACAATGCTGTGAAAGACTGAATTACAACATGTCGTTGATAATGCTCTTTTTTCACTCATATCTGGATTTATTTCCAGCTAACAGCGATGTTCTTAGTGACAAGCATGGGGAATGGTTTTATAAGGAAGTTACTGCCCTCTAAAAAAGGTACCGAGGGAAATTGAATGCAGCGATGCTAACAGACTATTGTTGAACACAGAGCGTGATCAATCCGATGTGGGGCCTGGAGTTAATTCGGGGGCCCATACACCCCGTATGAAACACATGCAAAACATCAAGGCATAACAAAACTGGGGCCTCAGGATCATAAGCGCCCCTTTTGTAAAATAGACTTTCAATTACTTCAAAGTCATATATGTATAATATTTAAAACTATTAACATATTTTATAATTTAAAATAATAACTAATATTACCAGTTTTAAATTAATTAAAAAAAATATTTATGCTTAAAATTTTATCACATACAAAATTGAAAGGGCCCAGGAGACTCGTCCGTTAATCCTGGTTGGACATATGTAAGAGATCCAGAAAAGCATTCCACGGGTTTTCTGCATGAGAATTATAATAGGGTATGTATATGTTGAGACCCAGGCCGTCCGACCTACCAAGGGTATGTATATGTTGTTGTTGTTGAGACCCAGACCGTCCGACTTACCAGAAAGATGTAAGGTAACCGTTTGGACGGCCGGGAAGTGCCACCCAATTTTGACCGAAACCCATTGGGGGGAGGTATCCACAAGGACCGTACCCTCCTTCCCCTACCACAAACCTCTCGGAAGGACTTACGGACCCACATGTTTAACGTGATCGTATTCCGCCTGAACACGGCGGCAGTTGTGGCAGCGTGCAAATCCAGCGCGCAAACCACCGGGCTACAGCGCCCGAAATGTGCCAACAGCACTCGGTGTTCCCAGGTGGTCGCCCACCCAAGTACTAACCGCGCCCGATGCTGCCTGACTTCGGTGATCTAACGAGAACCGGTATTTTCAGCATGGTAAGACCGTTGGAGGGTATGTATATGTTGTTGTTGAGACCCAGACCGTCCGACGTTCCAGAAAGGGGAGGGTATGTATATGTTGTTGTTGAAACCCAGACCGTCCGACCTACCAGAAACGTGTAAGGTAACTGTTTGGACGGTCGGGAAGTGCCACCCAATTTAGACCGGAACCCAGTGGGGGAGGCATCCACAGGGACCGTACCCTCCTTCCCCTACCACCAACCTCTCGGAAGGACTTTCGGACCCACATGTTTAACGTGATCGTACTCCGCATGAACACGGCGGCAGTTTTGGCAGTGGCTGGAATCGAACCCGGGCCTACCGAGTGCAACTCCAGCGCGCTAACCAATGGGCTACCGCGTCCCTGGGTATGTATATGTTGTTGTTGTTGAAACCCAGACCGTCCGACCTACCAGAAAGGTGCATATATGTACCAGGGTATGTATATGTGTAAAACTTGTTTTATAGATATTTTAAAAACTATAACATATCTGGTGTTTTAAACTGGAGTTAATCTGGTCCATATTCATTTTCAGCAGATCAAACAACATAAAGGTAATTTGGTAACTTAATCTATGTGACACACGAAAAGTCAAAATTTGTTTCCCAGTGAAATTGAGACTGGTAAATTCAGATAGATATCAGATTCTCATAGCCGATATTTTACCAAAGCGTCCTAAATGTAAGGAATTTTCACAGAAATCTATATGGTCTTCATATTTTACTTTATTTCGTTTATATATTTTTATATTTTTTATACTTTATATAATAATTGGATAGCTTTTATAAGGATCATTTTTCCTCTTCAGGTTATCACTATCACGTTAATTTATTGTTGTCAGGACAAGAATCATCTAGTAGAAGACAAAGAAATGAAACTGGACTGCTATTTGTTCGTTTAAGTGGTTCGAAAGGACATACTGTTCTCCTTCAAGCTACACCCAGGTAAGTTACGAACAGAATCACATTGCTTTATCACACTTTACCAAATGGTGTTGCAGAAACAATGAAGGCCCATCTTGGTATGATGCATGACGTAACGAAGAGGATTATGTGTCATTGCCCCCTCTTTCGTGCTGAACAATTCCATTTGCTCTCCATTGAGTCCTTAATAACTAAACCAGAGATAGCAGAACTTTAAAATTGTTTGAGTGATACACTGTTAAAATAAATGATAGCTGTTTACTTGAATCGCCATCATTAATTTTTGGGATGGGACAATAAAAAGTAAATAAAAATATTTTCTATATTTTTTAAAAGTAACGTTTCACCAAGATTATGAGTGTCTGGTCAAAATCCGTGTGGAATTACTGGTAAAAAATGTATACATACTGAAACATTTTCATTACAATTTTACTCTTATGTATCCAGGACTATTTTTGACTATAGATAAAGTAGGTAAATTCTGATGGTCCAAGTAACTCTGGGACAAATAATCGAAAGCAACAAAAATATTCAGTACGAAATCCAGTTTCTACATCAATAATATGCTTTAACAAAGCTCATATAGTTTTTTGGCAATAATCGTGTTGATAAATTGTTTGAGCAGTCTTTACACGAGCTACTCTTTTGTTCCTCTGGTTTTATTTGAAAGGTCTGGTTTAAATTCTGGTTTAATTATTTTTAAAAATCAGACTAGATCATGGAGGTATTTGGATGCTTGTTTTCTTAAAAATTCTACAATAGATGAGAAACATTTACCCTAAAATAAAAAAACTACTGTAAAATATTTGAAATTTAAAATAAAGTGTTTTATTTCTAAATTAATGTTTCTTTATGACACTTTTTGCATTTTTTATTTTACTTTATTAAGTTATGTACAAATAATTAATAATATTTAATGAATGTGAATATTTTTATTAACAATTTTAAATAACTATTTCGAATATAAGAGACTTAGTTCGTACTCTAATTCGATATTCGAATTCAAGAAAAGTGTTTTTCAGCCATCTCTAGAATAAACTTACCGACGTTTATTGGAGTCTTTTTTTTACAAGAAGATATTCACACAAAACTTTCTCGGCTCCATCTAATTGAAACCAGAGCCAATTTTTTGTCATTGATGTTTCATCTCAGAAGTTAACTAGGATCGTTAAATCGGTTTAGTTATAATGAACTTTAAGCAACACAAGTATTTCTATAAAATTGTTACGACATGTCCTATAGAATCGTGAGTAGACTCTCGACCTTCGGGGTACAAGAATGAGTCCAAATTTCTTGATAGCTAACGGGTTTATTTACAAGCACAGCGAAAACAAGAGCAATATACAGCAAATAACTTGAACCTTCTCCAACAGTGCTTGCAGATCTTGCACATATTCACTAGGTGATGAAGGGGCATTGCATGGTCGCTCAAACAACAGGCCATATGGTAGTCATAGATCCCGGCCAAACAGCACATTTGATGAAGAATGATGGGTCGTTTCGTGCACAGCACGTCTATAAGTCAATTGGAACAAATGTAGGTGAAGGTCCCAATCTTGCTGATTTCTGGATACGAATACGGAGAGATGATTAAGTAATTTTCTATTGAATCTCTCTATCATGCAGTCCTATTGGGGGTAAAGAGGAATAGCTCGAGTTTTGTCCATTCCGAGTAGTTTGCGCAGTCCCGCAAATATGCCAGAGTTAAAGTTCGTGCCCATGTCAGAAAGGAAGAGCGACAGAATCACATAACAACTTATCCAGTTCCGGGTTAGAACTTCACTGATAGTTGTAGAATCTTGGTCAGATTGCATAAGCCTCCAGCCACTTTGTAAATAGTCTATTACTACTAGAATTTATTTATTATTGTCGGAAGTCCGTGATAATGACCCCCAAAATGTCAAATAAAATTCTCTCGTAAATGAGCTCCGACATTGTAACACTGAAGAGGCCCACGTGTTTTCTTTTCCAGTATCTTCCGAACGCCGCTTTCAGTGTATTCTTTGTAATAGCGCTTAACATCGGACCTGGCATTGCACCAGAAAAAACGTTCATGAACTTTGTTCAACGTATTACTAATGCGAAAATGTCCTCCAGTGGGGTTGTCGTGTGTCTCTTTTAGTACGCTGGACACTCTAGAACGAGGAAGCAGTAGCTGCCAACTGACGCTCTTTCCATCGATACTCTCCGACTTACGGTATACTACTCTATTCCTCGAATTCAGAGAATCCCACAGTGCCTAGCACCGTTTCATTTCAGATGAGAAACTGCAAATCTCTTGCCATGTTGATTTCCCATTAGCTCGTTCTTTGTGGATCGGGATTGGTTGAATATCTCTGTCTTCTCTATGTACCCGAGAAAGGTTTTCATCACTTCAAGGATCGGGTGGTTAAACTCTAATGTATTATACAACTTACCGGATAGTCACTGAAATCTGACTTAAAAACTTTATATCCACACGAAAGCAACGTGTACAGTTCAAAGGAGAAGGTCTTATTGAGAGCGTCTCGGTGTTTTTATGAGGCGATTACTTTCGGTGTCGAATCTCCATAACGTATTCTTGAAGTCGCTGAATCCATCTTGCTACCTGTCCTTCGGCGTTCTTAAAGCTGAAAAGCCAGCTCAGAGCAACGTTAACAGTCCTCAACAGGAATTTTCTTCGGTAGAGATAATTATAGAAATGGTCTACGAATTTAACAATTGCCAACAGTTATTCTCTTGTTACTCAATAATTTCTTTCGGGTTCCGACAAGCACTTGCTAAAGTATGCGATGATGCGTTCCTGCCTTCATATTTCCTGGGAGAGAACTGCTATTATTCTTTTTTACTAGCATCGATATCTAGTATCAAGCTCTCTGTTGGTTGAGGATATGCTGGAATGGGAGGTGAAACCAGCATTTGCTTAAACCGATTGAAGGCGACTTCACACACCGTCGTCCATTCAAATTTCTTATCTTTTTCCGTTAATCGATGTAAGGGTCTAGCAATGTTTAAGACGTTCTTTTCATACCGACGGCAATAGGTACACCGACCGAAGAAACTCCTTAGTTGACGAACATCCTGTGGTCTGCACCATTCTTTGACTGCATCGATGTTGTCCGAATAGGTCCTTACACCCTTTTCAGAGATGATATGTCCGAAATATGCGATTTCTGTTTGGAATAGTTTGCATTTTGAAGGATTTAATTTTAAATTAGGGCTCTTCAATTTTTCGAATACCCGCCTAAGATTTTGTGAATGTTCGTCAAAGAAACATCCAACAATATTTATAGCGTCCAAATAGACTAGATAGGATTCACCGGAGAGTTCTTTCAGCATGATCTGCATTAAACGCTCAAAAGTTGCGGGAGCATTACAAAGTCCCAAAAAATTGCTAGAGTGTTGTTGTCTAGTGGTGTACGCTCAATCACTAGGATGAAGTTTCACTTGTCAGTAGCCACTCTTGAGATTCAGAGTCGAAACCCACTTGCTCTTAGACCACTTGCTTCTAAAGTATCGTCAATTCTTGGCTGTGGATAGCTGTCTTTATTGTTAAGTAATTTAGTCTTCTATAGTCGACACAGAATCTCATAGAACAATCTTTCATCGTCACTAAAATGATTGTAGAAGCCCATGGACTTGATAATAATTAGATCACGTCGCTTTCCTGCATGTACTTTAAATATCATCTACTTAGCAAGTGGAAGTCTTCTGGGAGTTTGTATAATCGGGAACTGGTTGCCGGGGCAGATTTTATGTTTAGTTAATCTAGTACACCCCATGTCTTCTGAAACAGTTGAGAAGATTACACTAAATTCAGAAATGAGGCTTATAAACGCCTTCTGTTCTACACTATTTACTACTTTCCCACAGTGGAATCATCTGTGGGATGATGTTTACATATTCGGGAGTGCTGTTTCCATCTTTTGGACAACCACGCATTACGCTGGTTACCGCAGAGCATAAAGTTAACTACTCCAATTTATGGATCTTTTTGGGCTGATCACTAATATTTGCAATTCGGACAGACACGCAATCTTTTTAAATATCCACGAGAGCCGTAGCCACAAGAATTCCTTTTTCTTTATACTCCAGGAATGGAAAATCTGTTACTGTCATTCCACTGAATCTTGGGCCTTCCCGAATTCTTTTCACCAAACAATCGCTGCGTGTGGGCAATGAAACATCTTCTGCGTTGACTATGTTATAAAGCATGGTCACGTGACGTCACGCGGATAATTTGCCCTTACATTTCCAAAACAAAATACTCGTTTGTTTAGCAATATGGAAATTTTCATTATTTCTGCACATTTTCATTATTGAAAAGGGTTACTTTAGAAACTTACAATCGTTTAACCTCTAATTTTATACTAAATTTATCTTCTTTGATGGATATTTTTAATTAACCGGAAAATAAAATATTCACTTTCATTAAAATATATACCCGAATTTTTTTTAAGAAAAATCGTTATGTATCTTTCCATTCTCGCTCGCATATACACTGCTGGTCATCTAAAATGCAACACCATGAAAGACAAGAGATATCAAAGACAAATTTATTGGATAAAGAACATAAAGTACAAGGATGAATTGATTGAAATACAGCCCCGTTTGACTTGCGGAACACGAAGAAATCAGTATTTTGTGCAGTCGCCATGGCTGCCAATAACTGCTGCTACACCCCTCGGCATTGAAAGAAAGGGACTTTGGATGTGTTCTTGGGGTATGTCAATCCATACTGCTTCCACACGTTGCCAAACTTCATCTGTCGTAGCAGCTGGTGGTGTTCGCTGGGCCAGTCGTTTGTCAATCATCGACCAGACGTGTTCAATGGGCGACAGATCTGGAGAACGGCCGGGCCAAGGGAGCAGTGGAACTTGGTGGGCACTGAAGAAATGCTGAACGATATGTGCCACGTGTGGTCTCGCATTGTCCTGTTGAAACTTGGCCGCAGACAAGCCTTGAAGGTAAGGTAAGACAACAGGCTCCAAAAATTCAGAAATGTAGCGGTGGCTGTTGAGTATACCAGCAATGCGTATTAGGGGGATGAGGGAGTAAAATCCAATGCCACCCCAAACCATAACGCCAGGTAAAGGACCGGTATGGCGATGCATAATGCAAGAGTTATGACGCTACTGGCGCACATGATGTACATATGAGCTAAAATTCTAATCATTTGTATTTCCTATCGAGGGCTACATATGGAGCAAATTTCATGCTTAGTGAATGCTTCCTTCATGATGTTGCATTTTGGATGGCCAGCAGTATACATTGCAGACTGTGCTAATAAATGCATACATCTTTAGAACCCTAGTTAGTGACTACAGTAAAAATGAGTAGAAGTGTACATTCACTTAAAATTACTTAAAATGCACTTTAGCAAATGAAATCTTTAAATATATATTGTTATTCAAATATTCTAAATAATTTATTTTCACCACAAAGATAAATTTCGACGTTTAATGGGTTTAGTTTCAAGTTTTATTGATCATCATCGTCAGTTTACCATTACACGCTATGGTAAAAATGATGCCCTTTTGCTCTTACGTTTCTGCGCATTCTACTACGCAGGTTGTTTATATACTCTCGTGCCCATGCTCTATACTCTAAGATGTCTTCCATTTCTGTTCCAAACAAGGGAATCACTTCAGTGGCCTTCCGTAATTCGTTATTTTTGAAGTCCAGATCAAATCCGTGTTTTCTTGGACGAATTTAATGTCTTGTCACATCTCCTCTTGTCCGGTTTTCATTTCAGCTTGTACAACTTTGATTTCTTCTTTCACTTCAGCTTGAACAAATTTAATTTCTTATTTTATCTAGACTTGTCTCATTTTACTTTCCCTGCAATACAATCCTAACTCCAATTTGTATCTCCTGGAATCGTGAGTAGAAGAATGAGCACAAGTTTTTGGATAACTAATGCGTTTATTTGCAAGCACATCATAAAAAGGAACAATATACAGCAAATATCTTGAACCCCTTCCAGCAATGCCTGCAGATCTTACACATATTCACTAGGTGATGAAGGAGCATTGCATGGTCGTCCAAATAACAGGCCATATGGTAGTCGTAGCTCGATAACTATCTCACAAGATCACTAAACTTTCAGGTACAGTTAACCAGAAATCAAATGCTCCACTAATTTCACAAAACAGCCTATATTATTCTCAAAGAAATGACGTATCTCCCAATTGAATGTAGCTCGAATCACATCAACAACTACTGTCCAACTGAGCGACGACTTCTTTTATATACTCTCTGTAGAAACTTTTAGAAGGGGCTGGTATCTCCAAGAATATTCGTTATTTCGAGAAATTTCTCTTAACTTCGAAAAGTAGCCAAATTAGCGATAAATTGCTAAATCTGGTAGTCCTATCTCGAGCATACAAATATGGTAACTCTACATGGCTGCCTCTAAAGGGGATTTTCCCTTCTGGTTCTCAAAAGAGCTTCCAGTGGAGGCATTTTACATGTTCGTAACAATATGCAGAGTGGTTCGAAAGCAGTTAAATAACTGATTCACACATGCCCCAACCATGATGTTACTGTGTAAAAAAGAAAGTCGATTATAGTCTTTCGATACTGGTATTTTTTCTTCTTTTTCAGACCTGTAATGTTCATGAGAGGAAATGCCTTGGAATTTGTTCTAAGTTCCGGGAATTTGGGGCGTTTGTTGAGGGCAGACGTCCTCTGGTCTTCCATCCATCCTCCATCACTGGGAAATGAACCTCCATCCATTTACATCCACAGTCTTCGAATAACGAATCTTGAAACTAGTTACAGGCAAGTACCAGAATCCAAAAGCATTTTTTACAAAAATTATTGTTAAAATATCTGATGTAGGCAATATATGACTTGCTCTAATGCAATGTTACAAAATGCAGCGTTATGAAATAATTCAGATAGAAAAGGTTTATAAAATTGAAATGTAGGTCTTCTACATCTGTGCATCACTGACATCTGCGCTATACGTCAGTATACACTTATCGTTTGCGCCGACCACACGCTCGACCGTTGGGGGGACTGCAGACGTTACATCCAAAGTTTTAATCTTCAACAGCTTCGTTGTTTGGTATCCAATTCGGACAAAATTAATTGCATTCTATTAATCTATTGAAACTTTATACTTTAATATACTTTCAATAAATAAATATATAACGAATTAAATATATATCTATATATATATATATATATATATATATATTCTTTTGCAAAATAAACGAAGCACCATGAAGAAAGTGACTGTTTTTATTAAAATTAAATATGCGTACAGCTCATACACAGGTAATGAAATAATTACAAAATCAAGGCCGCAGGACCCATCAATAGTTAGCAATTACACATTGAATTTTAAAATAAGTAATTGGTGAAACCCCCCTTGGTGGCAATGCATGCTTGTATACGTCTAGGTAAGGAGTAATAAAGTTTCCTAATGTCATTCTGCTATACATTCTGCCAGGCATTCCTCAATTGTTGCTCCAAATCTGTTACATTTCGGGGTGCCCGTATCTGGCGGCCTAGCATAACCCACACATGCTCGATTGGCGAAAGGTCTGGTGATCTTGCTGGCCAAGGAACAATATCAGCAGCACAGAGACAGTTCATAGTTTTGCGAGCCGTATGTGGCGTGGCATTATGTTGTTGGAAAATGGTCCCAGAATGACATGCCATGAAGGGTAACGCAAATTGCCGCAGGATTTCATCAACATATCGTTGAGCTGTTAAAGTTATATGCAGGATGACTAGGGGCGACCACTATGCGATGCCATAATGCTCGTCTACGACACCACTCCAAACGACTCTGTGTATGTTGTGGGGTTATGGACAGACGTCTTAAAGGCCGCCGTGAGCGTAACCCACCTCAGTCAAGCGCCGTGAGATGGTGGAAGGTACCACGGGTAGTATGAAAGAGGCTGTAGTACGTTGAATGTCGGACAATGATGCCGTTAGGTCAGTTCGGACTTATCGCACAATCATCCGATCTTGCCTCGCATTCGTGCACTTGGGCCTTCCAGAGCCTTCATTCCGCCGATGAGTTCCTTGCAGCAACCATTCCTGCCAGCACCTTTGCACAGCAGTGTCCGTTCGGTGCAGATAGCGGCCTATTGCTCGGTAGGATCACCCAGTTTCACGCATCCCGACTATACGACCACGTTCGAACTCGTCTAATTGCTTATAAAGTCTTCAGCAACGTCGTAACAGCATTATTGGTTATGTCTCCACGGAACAGCAACGCCGATAACGAACGAGCAAAGATAAACCGTCCGCATTTTTAGCCTGTTTTATAGGATGCTAGTTGCGCAGTAGGAACGGGCGCTATGACCGAAGTTAACACTCATTGGCTTTGCAAATTTAATCATTTGCATACTTGGTATAAAGAAATTTGCATGCGAAATTTCGAGATGATCAGATAATTTTTTAGGGGTGCTTCGGTTTTCTCTCTTTTTTTTTTCTTTTTCTTTTTTTTCCTTCAAAAGAGTGTATATAAAAGTGTTTATGGCTTTGCTCATTCTGTCTATCTATCTGTCCATTCGATAACTGCCGTAACAGTGACTTTATCAAAATGAAATTTTAGTATATTGTTGAGACGGTCTGTGTGACATACGGGAATGTAAATTAATAATATCACCCAATTAGTTTTGGATTGAATCCGGGTTGAGGAAGTGAAATACATTGAACTAACTCTATGGGACCTAATTTTTCAAACATTTTTAAGCAAAGTTAAAATTCACAAATTACTTTGAAAATTTTAGAAAATATTCAAATTATCCCATAAAACGTATAAAAAAATTTTCAGCAAAATAAGTTTGGTAGTTTTTTAAATAAAAATTAAAATAATAATTATATCCATATTATATGAAAAGATGACGTGACCCACGTCAAAATAAAATATGACATCCATCTTTATTTCCTAGTGCAAAAATCGTGAATTTTAAAGTTCTTTCAAACTTATATTTAGTGTTACATCCGTCCTAAAGCAGCTTTATTTTTGCGTATTTTCTGTGCATCTATATTCTGTGCCAACGCAATTACAACTTTTTCGAAACGTTCGTAATAATAGGCTCTGCATTAGATTCCTGTGCATGTAAGTGTTTTTTTACCATTCTTGAATAGAACAGCCATACGATAATAACTATATTGTATCTAATAAATACCTTTTGTAACAGTTTTGTGATTGAGCCTCCTGGTTAAAAAATGCTCTACAAATTTATTAATATTTTCGTCTATCTTACTTTGTTACCTAGTTCGTTGTTCTAGCTATTTTAAATTCCACGCTAGGGGCCACTGCAATCACTTTTATTCGATCGGTCAGGGTCACTTTACTGTTGATTGTCCTAACGTGTACACTCCTGCACATTTTCTTACAAAGCTATGGGGGTGCTTAAAGGGTTTCGCTGGAACCTTGTATGAAGAACTTAAAATGAATTTGAACCTGTGAGAAAAGTCACATATGCTTCTCACATAAAATTCTATATTTCTATAATAAAAGTATTATTAACATATTTTTTTAATTTTTTGTTACAGAGAGACATTCTGCGGCAAAGAGAAGCCTCTAATGCCTGAGCATGTCCGGGTATTCTTCAGAGGTGGCACATGCTAAAATAATTCATGCTTTCCATTTGTTTGTTTTTATAGTGATTTATTAATAAAATTATTTTATGAAAACTATTACCTTGACATCAATTTCCTCATTTTATGCAGCAACAGGAATTTTGACAAAACTTCTACAGGTCGATCAATGATAACACAGTAAATAGTGGATAATACAACTTTAAAAATCGACCCAGTGATGTCTGTTAGGCGGATTGAGCCTAAACAGTAGGTATTTTGAGGATGATTTCTAATTTCCTGGAAGCAATTAAGAAGGGAAAGTAGATTTACGTACTTTATTGCGTCAATCAAAGATTCGAAATTTAATGGCTACTTTTTTTTTTTTTTTTTTTTTTTTTTTTTGCGAAATTCTCGATATGCTTTTAATCGGGCCAGTCAAGCACAGTTATGTATTTCCTCTGCAGGTAATTCTTTACTATACTTGATCTGTGGCATGAAGCACCATCATGCATGTGCATCTGTGCACTTGCATATGAGTACTAACTTTTTTAGTAACATAATCATATAAATATGACCATTCATGGTAGTGCCTCTCGGTTAAAAGAATAATGAAGCAGTACCGAAAGCTGGCATAGCACCCCATATCACCTGACTTGGCGATGTTTCACTACGATAAGTGTATTTTTCATTAAAGCTTTTGCCTTTGGTCGTAGAACATGATTTTGAAGTAATGCAAATTGACGCAAAGTTGATTCATTGGAAAACAGAGCTTGAACAGTCCACGTTTTGCAAAGTCGAGTCTTTTTTTTATCATTATAGCGGTTAGTCTGGGTTCATGAGACATCGGGAAACAGCGCTAATACTAATATCATATCCTTTTGAATGTAGAAGAGACTTTATTTTCGTGTACGAACTCTTGAGAGAAAGCATAACAATTCGCCGTATAATGTTGTTGCCGAGTGGGCTTGTTTTTAAAGCATCAACTTCATCTTGCATCCACTTCATAGCCTGTATCTTGATGTTTAGTGATAGTGTTGTGGATATAAGTCTTGCTACTATTTCCCATTCTGCTTATGACACGTTCAAAGTAACCTTCATGATATAAAGTCACTATACTATTTGTGACCTCTGAATAGCACTTAATTTGCCCATTTTTATCTATAAAGGGAAAATGTACGCAAACTTTCAGCACAGTAGGGTCGTCAGAAAAAAATTCGAAGGAGGGGTAGGGTAACACAATGGTATTTGGTTTTCCAATTCTCCATATATCATTTCTTAGAAATTCAAAGTGTTCGATGGATTCATGGGAGGGTGAGTTATGAGCCCTAAATCCCCCTTTGACGACGCCTCTGTCTCAGACTGAAAACCAGAAGAAAACTGTCCCTTGAACTCTTACCCCCATCAACATATGTGTCTCTAAGATGATGCAACACCAACAGAAATTTAAGAGAAATTAATAGTTTAACAGAAATTAATCGTCAATTTTTGCAAATGACTGTATTTCGGATCATTTCCAGGGGAAATTGAGGGTCAAAATATAGGTTCTCTGTGATGAAATCAAAATTTCGGTGAAAAATGTGTATATATATTTACCTTACCATAACAACAAATGCGGTCTTACATAAAACTGAAAATTTCACATTTCACGATATAACACACTCGAAGTGATCCCTTTTCGGAAAAATTAAGGTTTCAGCTCTTTTTAACGGACAAACTACGTAATAACTGGTCGGTACCATTTCGATATCAGGGATGCACTATGTATTCCACACTGAAAGAATACATCAGAAAATTGTGTTTGAACATTTAATTTCTGGAAAAAATTATAGGTTAAAAATGCCATTTTACGCGATTGTGATATGATCACAATCGTGATATGATCAGTCTTCCCACCCTAAACTAAGAAAAATAAAATCTGATGTGAGCAACACATGACTATCCTTATACAAGGCAATGAATTTACTACTTTTACAGTAAAAAAAAAATAGGTTTTTCTTATAGTAGTTACTTATATTCTTTCCAAGATATTGAATTTTCGACAATTAGTCGTCATTTTCATTGATTTAGCGTCATTTTAATCCATTTGGCGAGATTTTCCTTAATTTGACAGCATTTCAAAAAGTCCCCAAATTGGCGACATTCCGCCAAATTCGTGGCCAAAATCTCGCCAAGCTTTACTGACGGAGAAATAAGTTATTCTTATAGCAGATAAATGACTATTGACGTTCAAATACAAAAGTATTACTCGAAGTATCTTTTCTCATGAATGGAACGAGCTAGATCCACGAAAATGATGTCACCCAATTTATTGCATGGTATTACATATGAAAAGTGAATATGTTTCTCAATAGGAAAGATATTTTTTTTATTTTATATGACTTTTTGAAAATTTATCGAACAGTTCTCGATATCTCGAGAACTGTTCATGTTAGCGTCATAAAATTTATGTTAATCGTTTTCTAATGAAAAATTACATAAGAAATGTCTATTTGCGTAACTTTCTTAGCGGTTTCGATTTTTTGACGATTTTTTTTTAAATTTCACTTGAAAATTTAGGGGGAGAGGGGTTCTGAACATTCGATTACTTTTAAAAACAATAGGCTTCCAGTATTTACGGATTGTGATTTTTGTACCAAATTTCGTTCGAATCGGTCCATTCGTTCATCAGTCATCGTCTCCACAGTCTCACTGACACACACACACACACAAACTTTCACACACACACACAGACAGACATCACTTCAAAAATGTTTGATTCGTGATCAGGGATGCTTGAAACGTGCTCTCCCGTCGAAAACTCGAATGCGAATTTTCGACCCCGTCACAATACTTTCCTTATACATTATGTATATAAGGAAAGTAAAAATTAAGCACCCTATTTTGTTTTACGTGTATTTTCTTGAAAAGACAATACATCCTCTCGGAACATTTTTCAAAAAAATACTTCGGCACTTAGACAAAAAGCTCTCGAAGTTTATCGACTAAAATCCCGTTTTCAGCTCTTTTTCACAGTTAAACTAATACCTGCTCGGTACCATTTCAATATCAGATATGCACTATGTATTCCACACTAAAGGAATGCATCAGAAAAATAAGTATGAACATTTAATTCCTGGAAAGAACTATGGGTCCAAAACACGATTGGAAACGATTGTAATCATAATCTTCACGCCATAAACTTTAAAAAAAAAAAAATACAGTACCATATTTTGTTCAACGTACAAAATATGGTACTTGTATGGTACATTGTATTTTCTTTTCAAAACAATGCATTGTTTAGAAAAGAAAATACAACATAGGAACATTTTGCAAAAAAAAAAAATACCCTGAGGCATTTTGACAAAAAAAAAACCTTGATGTTTATCGATTGACATCACGTTTTCAGTTCTTTTTTACGAGTATATTATTACCCTTCCAGTCCCATTTCGATATCAGGGATGCACTGTATATTCTACATTAAAAGAATACATCAGAAAAATAGGTTCTAACACTTAATTTCTGTAATAAACTATGGGTCAAAAACGTGATTGGACGTAATTTTAATCACAAGCTTTACACCATAAACTAAAAAATTTAAGTGAATTGCAGCTCAACTCGTACTATAATCCATTCTTAAGTAGTTCGGGTTTTTTCCCATTCAAATTAAGGGGGGGGGAGGAACAATAGGTATTGTTGTTCCAAATCATTACAATTATTGCTTGTTACCCTTCAATTTAAAGGACTTGAAAAAATATTTCGAATGATGCCATGCTTGAAAATGTATACGTGGGGTAATGACGTCACGCACACAAAAACTGTAGCGCAGTATCTTTTCCCAACAATGGTGGTATTGATGATTGAACCATAAATATGTCAAAATATGTCCTATGCTACCATGTTAAAAAAATATAACATTTTGAATCAATTTCGAAGTTTTCGCTCGAATTTAAAAAAATCCCATCTAATTCTAGGTTTTTTTTATAACAAAGTCGGATTTAAAGTTTCGCGAAAATTCCATTAATATCTGTTGCAGCTAGTATACAAAAAATCGACCACTGTACAGACAGAGGGATATCCCTCCAAAAATAATCAAAACGCTTTCAGGATGTTCTAAAACATATATTGGCATCAAACCTAGAACTCGAAAATTTACTTGAAAACAATACTGTCTCTAAACTATATTACATAGCATGAGAAAATAAAGATGAAAATACATTAATACAGGAATACATAGAAACAATAAATTTTAACAGTTAAATTTTTTCTGATTTAAGAAGGAAAATCGCGAACAGACTCAAAGGAAATACCTTTGAGAGAGAGGGAGAAAGAAAGAGAAAATTGAAAAGAAAGTAGGTCTAAATACTTTACGTGCTATTCGTGCTACTATTGCTTGTCGAATTGTGGGTTCTTCGGATACAGATATTGAACGTTCTATGTTGTACTACTATAGCATGTCGAATACCACGTTCTTCGAAACGTTTCTATTGAACTACTACAGAACGTCGAATAGCATGTTCTATATGCACAAGAAGTTGAACGTTCTATGTTGTACGTTCTATGTTGAACTATTATAGAACTTCAAATAGCACGTTCTTTTGGCACAGAAAAAGAACGTCCTATATTACACCATTGTAGAACGTCGAATACCACGTGTCAACACCTAACACTGCTATAACACTTATAGCACTATCTTTGAATGTGCCGGTGCTACTTGGGGACTTCACGGTGGTGCAAGGGTCAAACTCATAATCACAGATGAACAGTGGATGTATATGGAGAGCATACGTTAATAATATAATTTGAAATAAAACGTATATAGATGCAGTTGGTAGTAACAAAAATACCCATAATTGCTGATATTGAGTCAAATACACTCATTGCCATAAAAATTTGTGCACCAAGCAAGATTTGTCAGAATCGATCAAAATTTTATATATGTGAGTGCAACGTTGATATAAGTAAGTGATTACAAAATCAAAGCAAAAGGGTCATTTATTACAGGAAAAACTACAAATGAATGGAGGTTCTAGTACCCTGTTGGGCCACCATTAGAATGAATACACGATGCGATACGGGCGGACATTGAGGCATGCAGGTCCCGTACGGTGTCTTGCTTCATCTCATTCCACAGTTTTAAGAGCGCCTCTAGTTCGGCAAAACTCGTAGGCTGTCCAACTTGCTGTCCTATGTGATCCCAGACATGCCCGATCGGTAACAAATCTGCAGATCGGAAAGGCCAGTGAAGGATGTTAATGTGGCGGAGGCATTCCTGTGACACCCTTGCTGCGTGTGGCCGAGCATTATCCTGTTGAAAAATACGTCCTGGGAGGCCTACTATGAGTGGCCACATATGTGGCTGAAGGATGTCACGAACGCACCGCTGGGCTGTCACGGTTCAGTGGATCAATATTAGAGGTGACCAGGTGTCGTATGCGATGGCACCCCATACCATCACACCAGCTGTGGGAGCAATGTGACGCTGTAAAGTGAAGGCAGGATTGAGACGTTCACCACGGGGCCTCGACACACGTACACGGTTGTCATCACTGTCCAAATTGAATCTCGTTTCGTCGCTGAAGACGACCTGGTTCCATTCGGTTGCGGTCCAATCCCGTCGAACTCCAACAGCACTCCAAACGGAGACGACTGTGGGTGGGTGTCATTGGCAGCACATGTAATAGGCACCGCGATACCTTCCATCAATGGCCTTCAGTCAGGCGCCTCGCGATGGTACGAACAGACACAAGGGCCGGTAGTGAATGTGCCTCCTGTGTCCGGATGGCGGACAATATGCAGTAGGCGCTGTGCGTACATGTCGGGTGATGTGACGGTTTTCTCGGCTATTGGTCTGCTGAGGGCAACCTGGGCCTGGCCGCCGTGTATGCGACCTGTCTCTCGTCCACTGGTCCCATAACACCTCCTCACAGTAAAGCCAGAACAGTCTAGGTGGCGGGGTATTGACCGAGCTGATCACCCGGCTTCTATCCTCCCGATGATTCTTACGCTTTCGAACTTTGACAGCTAATCATATTATCTTCATTGGCGGCGGAACGGCATCCCTAATAAAAAAAATCTGATGTGGGCAACACATGACTTTCCTTATATAATGTAATGAATTTACTACTTTTACAGTAAAAAAATAGGTTTTTCTTATAGTAGATACTAATATTCTTTCCAAGATATTGAATTTTCGACAATTAGTCGTCATTTTCATTGATTTAGCATCATTTTTGTCCATTTGGCGAGATTTTCATTAATTTGGCCACATTTCAAAAAAGTCGCCAAGTTGGCGGCATTCCGCCAACTTCGTCGCCAAAGTCTCGCCAAGCATTATGCACTAAGAAAAAAGTTATTCTTACAGCAGATAAATGACTATTGGCGTTCAAATACAAAAGTATTATTCAAAGTATATTTTTTCATGAATGGAACGAGCTAGATCCACGAGAATGATGTCACTCAATTTATCGCATGGTATTACATATGAAAAGTGAACATGTTTCTCAATAGGATTTTTTTTTTTTATGTGACTTTTTCATAATTTTTTTGAAAAATGCACAATATCTCGAGAACGGTTCATGTTAGCGTTCTAAAATTTATGCCAATCGTTTTCTAATGAAAAATTACATAAGAAATGTCTATTTGCGTAACTTTATTAGCGGTTTTGATTTTTTGACGATTTTTTCAAAATTTCATTCGAAAATTTAGGGGGGTTCTGAACATTCGATTACGTATAAAAACAATAGGCTTCCAGTGTTTACGGATTGTGATTTTTGTACCAAATTTGGTTTGAATCGGTCCATTCGTTCGTCAGTTATCGTCTCCACAGACTCACTGACACACACACACACACACACACACACACACACACACACATACACACACACAGACATCACTTCAAAAATGTTTGATTCGTGATCAGGGATGCTTGAAACGTGCTCTCCCGTCGAAAACTCGAATTCGAATTTTCGACCCCGTCACAATACTTTCCTTATACATTATGTATATAAGGAAAGTAAAAAGCGACTCTCTGCAACAGATTAAGTACAGGCAAAAAGCCTCTGCGTACCTTTGTTCTGCTTTTATCCTAGCTACGGTCAGATGCGGTACGTCCCGTCAAAAAAATGTACTGTAAGTCAAGCTACGGTACGTCAAGAAAAATTCGTAGGAAATGGAACTGAAAGAAAAATGAGTGGAAATTTCTATCCAAGCTACGGTAGCTCTTTGAGAGGCATGTCTAAACTACAGGGGGAAGGATCTATTTTTCTTATTAATCTATTTTTCTTAATAATCTATTTTATCTTATAATCTATTTTTCTTAATATTTTTGTAATAACAATAATATATATATATATATATTTATATATATATCCCTTCTAATAGTTTTATTGAGGTCATGTTCTGACTTTTACATAAGAACCCATCAAACAAGGATTAAGGCGGGATTTCCTTTTAAGAAATTAAACAAACGAAAATCATGACAATTATGTCCAATTATAGAAAAATAAGCCTTACTTGGGAAATATCTAAATATTTAAATGTGAATGGCCAGGACATGTATCAGTTGTGTATATGGTCACGCCCACATTTGTTTACTCTCAACTTTAGCAATGGTAGTTTTTTTGGGGCAATGAAATGCTATTTATTTGCAACAATATATAAAAGAGGGGAGGGTGTAGGTACATTTTTAGATGATGGTTTCATATCAAATCACTATTTCTGAAAGTGCTAAAATGATCAAAGAAAAGAATGGAAATTGAAATAGCAATTTTCCTGTGATTTCACATAGCCACTAATTCTGATATTTTATGTCTAAATAGCATTTTATATTATTCACAGCTCGTACGATCACGGGTAAACTTTTTCTGCGGCACCTATTTGGACTGTCCTTATTTCAGCCTAAAACGGATTATTCTATCTCCCCATAGAGGATGAGATTGTGAAAAATGAAAAGTTATATAATTAAAATAATTACACGTCAACTTCAATCATATATTAAATGAAAGTCAACAAATCGTAAATTAAAAGGTCATTTAATAAAAATCGTCCTTTATGACGTACAGGCTTATATACAGACCATATCGGAACATAAAATTTACATAAATTAACTACGGAATAATGATGATTAAATTGTATTATAAACAGGATATTATACATTAAATATTATAAACGATTACAAAAATACATTAAATAGACAAACAGACAATTTAAGATTAAACTTGCATTAAATACAAATACAAAAAAGGAAATGAAACATACACAAATTTCATCAAAGCATATATTACATCAAAATAAATGTCACAGATAATTGTGTAGAGGTTTGACACGCGCAGAGTCGATCCGGCCATCCAAATTGCTGCTTATATCCTAGGACGAGTTGGACGGTCTGGGTCTTCGACGCAATATGACTTCCTTGTTTCCTCCAAGTGCCAGGCTGGGTTTTCATGAGAGTCGAATTGCTCTTTATTTACACACGTCAAGGAAAAATTCCGTTGGAAATGCAACTGAAAGCGCGAGTGAGAGCGAACTCTCTATCGTAGCTACAGTACATCACGTAAAATACATTAAATGGGCAAACAGGCAATTTAGATTAAACTAGTATTAAATACAAATACAAAAAAGGAAATGAAACATACACAAATTTCATCAAAGCATATATTACATCAAAATAAATGTCACAGATAATTGTGTAGAGGTTTGACACGCGCAGAGTCGATCCGGCCATCCAAATTGCTGCTTATATCCTAGGACGAGTTGGACGGTCTGAGTCTTCGACGCAATATGACTTCCTTGTTTCCTCCAAGTGCCAGGCTGGGTTTTCATGAGAGTCGAATTGCTCTTTATTTACACACGTCAAGGAAAAATTCCGTTGGAAATGCAACTGAAAGCGCGAGTGAGAGCGAACTTTCTATCGTAGCTACAGTACATCACGTAAAATACATTAAATGGGCAAACAGGCAATTTAGATTAAACTAGTATTAAATACAAATACAAAAAAGGAAATGAAACATACACAAATTTCATCAAAGCATATATTACATCAAAATAAATGTCACAGATAATTGTGTAGAGGTTTGACACGCGCAGAGTCGATCCGGCCATCCAAATTGCTGCTTATGTCCTAGGACGAGTTGGACGGTCTGAGTCTTCGACGCAATATGACTTCCTTGTTTCCTCCAAGCGCCAGGCTGGGTTTTCATGAGAGTCGAATTGCTCTTTATTTACACACGTCAAGGAAAAATTCCGTTGGAAATGCAACTGAAAGCGCGAGTGAGAGCGAACTTTCTATCGTAGCTACAGTACATCACGTAAAATACATTAAATGGGCAAACAGGCAATTTAGATTAAACTAGTATTAAATACAAATACAAAAAAGGAAATGAAACATACACAAATTTCATCAAAGCATATATTACATCAAAATAAATGTCACAGATAATTGTGTAGAGGTTTGACACGCGCAGAGTCGATCCAGCCATCCAAATTGCTGCTTATATCCTAGGACGAGTTGGACGATCTGAGTCTTCGACGCAATATGACTTCCTTGTTTCCTCCAAGCGCCAGGCTGGGTTTTCATGAGAGTCGAATTGCTCTTTATTTACACACGTCAAAGAAAAATTCCGTTGGAAATGCAACTGAAAGCGCGAGTGGGAGCGAACTTTCTATCGTAGCTACAGTACATCACGTAAAATACATTAAATGGGCAAACAGGCAATTTAGATTAAACTAGTATTAAATACAAATACAAAAAAGGAAATGAAACATACACAAATTTCATCAAAGCATATATTACATCAAAATAAATGTCACAGATAATTGTGTAGAGGTTTGACACGCGCAGAGTCGATCCGGCCATCCAAATTGCTGCTTATATCCTAGGACGAGTTGGACGGTCTGAGTCTTCGACGCAATATGACTTCCTTGTTTCCTCCAAGCGCCAGGCTGGGTTTTCATGAGAGTCGAATTGCTCTTTATTTACACACGTCAAAGAAAAATTCCGTTGGAAATGCAACTGAAAGCGCGAGTGAGAGCAAACTTTCTATCGTAGCTACAGTACATCACGTAAAATACATTAAATGGGCAAACAGGCAATTTAGATTAAACTAGTATTAAATACAAATACAAAAAAGGAAATGAAACATACACAAATTTCATCAAAGCATATATTACATCAAAATAAATGTCACAGATAATTGTGTAGAGGTTTGACACGCGCAGAGTCGATCCGGCCATCCAAATTGCTGCTTATGTCCTAGGACGAGTTGGACGGTCTGGGTGTTCGACGCAATATGACTTCCTTGTTTCCTCCAAGCGCCAGGCTGGGTTTTCATGAGAGACGAATTGCTCTTTATCTACACACGTCAAGGAAAATTTCCGTAGGAAATGCAACTGAAAGCGCGAGAGTAGAAGAGGAAAGAGAGTTCTGCGGCAGTGGCGGTATGCGGTATGGCCGCCATCTTGAATTCCGTAATCCTGGACGGGGGTGTAAAAGGGGGGAGAATGAAAAAAGGTGGGGGTAAAAATTTTGGAGAAACTTTTTTTCTGGGTGGCAACGATGTCGTAGTCTTGTACGAGGGGTTGAGGGGGAAATAAATTTTTGGAACGAGATTTTTTCTAAGTAGGGAAGAAACTATTTTCGGGGTGGCAACGCTTGGGGTTCTGCGACAGTGGCGGTATGGAACTATCAGCGCCCCCTAGCGATGGGAAGTGGAACTACCCAATACTTGAGAGATATTTCTAATTTTAAATATTAGGATTTTTCTACCCTAATGGGAATTTTTTCTTTCTAAGTACGGAAGAAACTTTTTTCTGGATGGCAACAGCTGCGAAGGCGGTATGGAGCCATCAGCGCCCCCTAGCGACGAAAATTGGAACTATCGAGATGAAATTGGGGATTTTTTTTCTAAGTATAGGAGAAACTTTTTTAGGGGTGGCAACGGCTGAGGTTCTGCGACGAAGGCGGTATGGAACCATCAGCGCCCCCTAGCGGTGGAAAGTGGAACTATCGAGGATGGTACTTAGAAATATTTTTCGTTTCGGTTGCCATAGCAACACCTGTGGGAGATAAACTTTTTTCGGGGTGGAAACACCTCCGCCTCTGCGACGAAGGCAGTATGGAACCATAAACGCCCCCTAGCGGCAGAAAGGAGAATTAAAACTGGGAATTTTTCTGATAGTTGGGATTTTTTTCTTTTTTCTAAATGAATTAAAGGTGTTAATGAGGATAATTAAATAAAGTGATTAAGTAATGAATATCCGCATGCTAGGAGCGTGCCAAGGCCATTGTTATTACATGCTAAGGTCCTACAATACCCTCCACTATATCGCGGTTACGAAGTGAACTTTGAATACTTAACTGTGAGAATCTTGTATGATGAAGGGAAATAACATTTCGGGAAATAATATATCTGTACTTGCTTGAATTTTACACGTTTGTAATTTTTTTTTTTAAAATGTGGTAATGGGAAAAATTAACATTTTGTTAAAATGTTCCAAAACCGTAAAAAAGTAACAAAAAATGTGGTAATGGGCAAAATTAACATTTTGCGTCTTTTTTTTTAAAATGTTAATTTCTCTATGGGAATTAACATGGGTTTTCACACTTTTGTAATTTTTTTTTCAAAAAATGTGGTAATGGGAAAAATTAACTTTTTGCACAAAATGTTGCAAAAACGTAAAAAAACAACAAAAATGTGCGTTTTTACAAAAATGTCACTAAAAATGCGGTAATGGGCAAAATTAACATTTCGCACAAAATGTTGCAAAAACGTAAAAAAACAACAAAAATGTGCGTTTTTTACAAAAATGTGATAAAAAAGCGAGTTTTCAAAGTAGCAGAATCGCATGAATTGGGTGTATGGGAGGGTGTGTGTTTCCCCAACCATTTCGGTCTTGGAGTTTAAAAAATTTTAATATTTGTAAAAATAAATATTCCCCAAAATAAATATTTTTAAATAATCGTGAAAGTGTGCTTATGTCTAAAATACTTGAGTGTTATGAATCTTGCAAGTTAATTAAAGGATGATAATTAAATTAGGCGATTAAGTCTTGGAGTTTATATAATAGCAGATACCAATGTCTGTATACATGTTTTTACACGAGGGTTTCTTCAAACCAACATGGTTTAATACGTGTGCTATTTTATAAGTGTACTACTACCATAGGCTACCATAGGGGTATCCTTAAATTTTAACATGTTTTAAAAAGAATCTTTCATTCATTAGTGTAATGAATCTCGCAAGTGAATTAAAGGGGTGTTAATTAAATTAATTGATTAAGTATTGAATGTCTATATACCAGGAGCATGTCAAAGACATGTCAAGGGGTATGTCAAAGCGTACCAAGGGTGTACCAAAGGGGTATGCTGAATGCATGCCAAGACCATCGTTCTTACACTATCCCTCCGCTATATCGCGGTTACGAAGCGAACTGTAAGAATATCGTATGATGAAGAGAGATGCTTACCCTATTTGTATGTTAAAGACGGTTACGAAGTGAACTGTAAGAATTCTGTATTTTACTAACAAAATTGCGTAAATGCAAGTTTTTTTCTTATATTTTTTCGCAAATGTAAGTTTTTTACTTTTCAAAAACCGCACTTGTGCTGCTTTCTCTATGGAAATTAACATAGGTTTTCACACTTGTGCTATTTTTTAGCGCTTTTTCACAAAAACGCGATTTTTACTAACAAAATTTCTTAAATGCAAGTTTTTTTCTCATATTTTTTCGCAAATGTAAGTTTTTTACTTTTCAAAAACCGCACTTGTGCTGTTTTCTCTATGGAAATTAACATAGGTTTTCACACTTGTGCTATTTTTTAACGTTTTTTCACAAAAACGCGATTTTTACTAACAAAATTTCTTAAATGCAAGCTTTTTTCTTATATTTTTTCGCAAATGTAAGTTTTTTTACTTTTCAAAAACCGCACTTGTGCTGTTTTCTCTATGGAAATTAACATAGGTTTTCACACTTCTGCTATTTTTTAACTTTTTTTCACCAAAACATACTTTTTACTTGTAAAAATCTAACAAAAGCATGTTTTCAGAGTAGCAGAATCGCGTGAATTGATGTTTTAAAGTAGCAGAATCGCGTGAATTGATGTTTTAAAGTAGTAGAATCGCGTAATCGACTATATTCGATGAATGACTATTCGAGGAGGTGTATATACCCAATGAGGAAACCCATAGACCGTTTATCAGCGATCCGCGAAACATTTAAGTTAGTAATGTTATGATTCCCACATCCATTTTAGTCTGAAAATCTAGAAAACCCCCAGAGAATATACCTATTTTAAAAATAAGTATTATAAAAAAGGGTTAGTGTATCAGTTTATACGCATAGTGTGTGTCTTATTTCTCTAAATTCCGTCATTTTTATAAATAAAAGTATATGCCAGAACCCTCCACGCTTAACTCTCGTAAAAATGATTTACTTATGAGTGCCCCCGCCCAACACTTTTGTGCGGATGGAAGGGAGATATTTAACACATTCTCGACACTAGGAGAATACGTAGTGGACGTTGGCACGTGTTATATTACTGAATAAGAAATTGCTTAACCCGAAATACAAGCGAGTCTGTATTCAGAAGATATATAGTCGAAAATGTCTATCCTGTGATTTTTAACGTTTGAAATAGCAAAATACACGCTAATTTCTTTACAACGAGTAACATATATTTCTTTTATGCATACCAGTTCTAAGTGAAATTTAACACATATAGCTTTCTGAGGGAGGGAGAAACGCCTAATATGGTCATACATATGACACACGCGCTCAGCACAAATCGATGGAAATAAATGCTGAGATAGTTTTAAAGACGAGACTTTGAAATTTTTTTCGATAAATAAGGTATTTGAGGTTATTTAACGTGTGAATGATCGATACATGCCAATAAAATGAGGAACTAGGCTAAGTTTACAAGTATAGGACTTTAAAGTTTTGATGTTTTAGGGGTAGAACTTGAATTTATAATTAAACATGATTTATACTAACTACTGCAAAGGGAGAAATGCATAGCGAAAGGGGTTATGTGTGTATATATATATATAATGCATATAACCAACACCCACCGGTGGAATGCAGTTCTAAGATAGTATTTTTAGGAGAAGACATGGGATTCTTAAGTAAATGGAGTATTTAGAGGCATTTAAAGAGATAAAAACATATGATAAGGTAACATCCATAATACACACAACTAATATAGGACAGCGAAAGGAAAACTTTAGTATTGATAGAGACCGAACTTCAAATTTTTAAGTAAATGTAGGTGTTTGGAAAATTTTTAATGAACTATGTGGGATACACATGTCTCCGATCACAGTGGTGGAAAAGTAATACCGGAGCAGTTTTTAAAGATGTGACTTTAACTTTTTTCAATTAAGTGAAGAATCTACTAAATATTAGAGGATGCTAGCGCTTACCGAGGGTTTTATGTATAATACACATAAGCAGCATATAACATTAGGAAAGGGATATTAGAAAATTTTTTAAAGATAGGACTTTAGATTTTGGAACTAAATGAGATATTAAGAAACATTTAAAGGCAATGAAAACATCTAATGAGGCGGAATGGGGGTGTACTTACCCAAGATACCCAGCACTGAAATTATTCACTAAGATAAAATTTTTTAAAGTAAAGACTTTAGAAGTTTCACATAAAAGACAATTTATACTAGTTTTTAAAGAAATGAAAATGCCCAGCGAGATGACTTAGAATGAATACAACGCCGATATATATAACAGTGAAAAGAAAACTTAAATATTGTTTAAAGACTACACTTCAAATTTCAAAGTAAATGTACATACCCAGAAACTTTTAATGGACTAGTATAATACACATACTCGATATAACAGTTAAATGACGAACTAGGAATAATTTATAAGTATGTGACTTTGGATTTTTTTAGTTAAATAGGGATTTCAGCTAATTTTTAGAGGGATAGAAAGGTATACTAAAGGGTGTACAGCAAATTTTTAGAAGGGACTTAGGGAATTTGCTAGCTAAATAGGGATTTCCACTACTTTTTAAAGGGATATAAAGACATACTAAAGGGTATACAGCAAATTTTTAGAGGGCACTTTGAGAATTTTTTAGCTAAATAGGGATTTCTACTAACTTTTAAGGAATAGAAACACGTACTGAGGAGTATAGAGCGTAATCATTACTAACACTTAGTGCTAAAATGAGGAATTAGAGTAATATTTTGGGGATGGGACTTTAGATTTTTAAGTAAATGTTATATTTCAAAACTTTTAAAGTAGCATAAATACCTACTAAGATGACATATGCGATACACATAGCCAATACATAGTTATTAAATAGGGAAAAGCTAAGATAGCTTTTTAGAATAACATCTAAAAAATTTTCTAACTAAACGCAATATGTCAGCACTTAAAGCGGACGAATACGAAGATTCAGACGGCATGTGTGATACACATCGCGGACACATAATAGTTAAATGTTAATTTAAGTAAGTTTTTAAGGATAGAACTCTGAATTTTTTGGGTAAATGAGATGTTTAAGAACATTTAAAGAGTCAAAAACACCTAATAAGGTGGTATGAGATGATTTCATCATCATCAGATAACAGCGAAATGGGGATACTACAGATATTTTAAAGGGGAATCCTTAAAATTTCTAAGTAAATAACCTTTAAAGGGGCTAAAAATACGTAGTGAAGTTGTGTAGATAATACAGATCATCGACATTCTAAAACAGACAAGACTTGTCTATACAAGATAAAAAATGTTGTACGTTAATATAAACATACATTATTCTATGTAGCAATGTAATACATACCCCAAGATTTATATAAAGTAATCGTGAATCCATTATACTATTCCCATCAGAAATCAGCTAAAATAATAAAATTACCAAGCTGAATAATATATCTAGATACTAAAACACCAACAAACTACATTAAATTGATAAAAATCTTAACTAAATAAAATAATGAAGCTGTAACATACTATAAAAATACTAAGTTTAATAAAATTATAGAATAAAATCATATTGAAGCAAGTACTTACAAGCTCAATCCGACTCAAAAATGCTGCATTAGGTGTAGGCCAATGAATAATGACAGATGTAACATCTCCAGCTTTACCAACTAAAACCGACATATTCGCAGAACAACTTGAAACGCGTCTTAACAGCACGAAATCCACAGCAGAAATGACAAAATCGATACTTGAACGTCACCGACACCCCCTACACGACAAGGTCACATCAAGGTCATATCATGGTTACTGTTAAACTATGGTATATAAAATAGAATCACATGTTAAAAAATAATAGATTTTAATAAAATGATTAAAGAAAATCCCTTTGTGATTATGAATGGCCTGTCTATTTTTACCGTGTGTATGTGTGTGTATGTGTGTATGTGTGTAATTATACCTTAAAAAGCTATATATCTGTAGTATCCCAACGGATACTAATATCTGTTCTTCAAACTTAGAAAAACTTTATTTCAGTTACACTTATTCTAAGTGTAATTAAAAAAAGTTTTAACTAAATGTGTAAAACAAATATTAGTATCTGTTGGGATACTACAGATATATAGCTTTTTAAGGTATAATTACACACATACACACATACACACACATACACACGGTAAAAATAGACAGGCCATTCATAATCACAAAGGGATTTTCTTTAATCATTTTACTAAAATCTATTATTTTTTAACATGTGATTCTATTTTATATACCATAGTTTAACAGTAACCATGATATGACCTTGATGTGACCTTGTCGTGTAGGGGGTGTCGGTGACGTTCAAGTATCAATTTTGTCACTTCTGCTGTGGATTTCGTGCTGTTAAGACGCGTTTCAAGTTGTTCTGCGAATATGTCGGTTTTAGTTGGTAAAGCTGGAGATGTTACATCTGTCATTATTCATTGGCCTACACCTAATGCAGCATTTTTGAGTCGGATTGAGCATGTAAGTACTTGCTTCAATATGATTTTATTCTATAATTTTATTAAACTTAGTATTTTTATAGTATGTTACAGCTTCATTATTTTATTTAGTTAAGATTTTTATCAATTTAATGTAGTTTGTTGGTGTTTTAGTATCTAGATATATTATTCAGCTTGGTAATTTTATTATTTTAGCTGATTTCTGATGGGAATAGTATAATGGATTCACGATTACTTTATATAAATCTTGGGGTATGTATTACATTGCTACATAGAATAATGTATGTTTATATTAACGTACAACATTTTTTATCTTGTATACACATGTCTTGTCTGTTTTAGAATGTCGATGATCTGTATTATCTACACAACTTCACTACATATTTTTCGCCCCTTTAAAGGTTATTTACTTAGAAATTTTAAGGATTCCCCTTTAAAATATCTGTAGTATCCCCATTTCGCTGTTATCTGATGATGATGAAATCATCTCATACCACCTTATTAGGTGTTTTTGACTCTTTAAATGTTCTTAAACATCTCATTTATCCAAAAAATTCAGAGTTCTATCCTTAAAAACTTACTTAAATTAACATTTAACTATTATGTGTCCGCGATGTGTATCACACATGCCGTCTGAATCTTCGTATTCGTCCGCTTTAAGTGCTGACATATTGCGCTTAGTTAGAAAAAATTTTAGATGTTATTCTAAAAAGCTATCTTAGCTTTTCCCTATTTAATAACTATGTATTGGCTATGTGTATCGCATATGTCATCTTAGTAGGTATTTACGCTACTTTAAAAGTTTTTAAACATAACATTTACTTAAAAATCTAAAGTCCCATTCCCAAAATATTACTCTAATTCCTCATTTTAGCACTAGGTGTTAGTAATGATTACGCTCTATACTCTTCAGTACGTGTTTCTATTCCTTAAAAGTTAGTAGAAATCCCTATTTAGCTAAAAAATTCTCAAAGTGCCCTCTAAAAATTTGCTGTATACCCTTTAGTATGTCTTTATATCCCTTTAAAAAGTAGTAGAAATCCCTATTTAGCTAGCAAATTCCCTAAGTCCCTTCTAAAAATTTGCTGTACACCCTTTAGTATACCTTTCTATCCCTCTAAAAATTAGCTGAAATCCCTATTTAACTAAAAAAATCCAAAGTTACATACTTATAAATTATTCTTAGTTCGTCATTTAACTGTTATATCGAGTATGTGTATTATACTAGTCCATTAAAAGTTTCTGGGTATGTACATTTACTTTGAAATTTGAAGTGTAGTCTTTAAACAATATTTAAATTTTCTTTTCACTGTTATATATATCGGCGTTGTATTCATTCTAAGTCATCTCGCTGGGCGTTTTCATTTCTTTAAAAACTAGTATAAATTGTCTTTTATGTGAAACTTCTAAAGTCTTTACTTTAAAAAATTTTATCTTAGTGAATAATTTCAGTGCTGGGTATCTTGGGTAAGTACACCCCCATTCCGTCTCATTAGATGTTTTCATTGCCTTTAAATGTTTCTTAATATCTTATTTAGTTCCAAAATCTAAAGTCCTATCTTTAAAAAAATTTCTAATATCCCCTTCCTAATGTTATATGCTGCTTATGTGTATTATACATAAAACCCTCGGTAAGCGCTAGCACCCTCTAATATTTAGTAGATTCTTCACTTAATTGAAAAAAGTTAAAGTCACATCTTTAAAAACTGCTCCGGTATCACTTTTCCACCACTGTGATCGGAGACATGTGTATCGCACATAGTTCATTAAAAATTTTCCAAACACCTACATTTACTTAAAAATTTGAAGTTCGGTCTCTAAACAATACTAAAGTTTTCCTTTCGCTGTCCTATACTAGTTGTGTGTATTATAGATGTTACCTTATCATATGTTTATATCTCTTTAAATGCCTCTAAGTACTCCATTTACTTAAGAATCCCATGTCTTCTCCTTAAAATACTATCTTAGATCTGCATTCCACCGGTGGGTGTTGGTTATATGCATTATATATATATATACACACATAACCCCTTTCGCTATGCATTTCTCCCTTTGCAGTAGTTAGTATAAATCATGTTTAATTATAAATTCAAGTTCTACCCCTAAAACATCAAAACTTTAAAGTCCTATACTTGTAAACTTAGCCTAGTTCCTCATTTTATTGGCATGTATCGATCATTCACACGTTAAATAACCTGAAATACCTTATTTATCGAAAAAAATTTCAAAATCTCGTCTTTAAAACTATCTCAGCATTTATTTCCATCGATTTGTGTTGAGCGCGTGTGTCATATGTATGACCATATTAGGCGTTTCTCCCTCCCTCAGAAAGCTATATGTGTTAAATTTCACTTAGAACTGGTATGCATACAAGAAATATATGTTATTCGTTGTAAAGAAATTAGCGTGTATTTTGCTATTTCAAACATTAAAAATCACAGGATAGACATTTTCGACTATATATCTCCTGAATACAGACTCGCTTGTATTTCGGGCTAAGCACGTTCTTATTCATTAATATAACACGTGCCAACGTCCACTACGTATTCTCCTAGTGTCGAGAATGAGTTAAATACCTCCCCACCATCCGCACAAAAGTGTTGGGCTGGGGCACTCATAGGTAAATCATTTTTACGAGAGTTAAGCGTGGAGGGTTCTGGCATATACTTTTATTTTTAAAAATGACGGAATTTAGAGAAATAAGACACACACTATGCGTATAAACTGATACACTAACCCTTTTTTATAATACTTATTTTTAAAATAGGTATATTCTCTGGGGGTTTTTTAGATTTTCAGACTAAAATGGATGTGGGATTCATAACATTACTAACTTAAATGTTTCGCGGATCGCTGATAAACGGTCTATGGGTTCCCTCATTGGGTATATACACCTCCTCGAATAGTCATTCATCGAATATAGTCGATTACGCGATTCTACTACTTTAAAACATCAATTCACGCGATTCTGCTACTTTAAAACATCAATTCACGCGATTCTGCTACTCTAAAAACATACTTTTGTTAGATTTTTACAAGTAAAAAGTATGTTTTGGTGAAAAAAAGTTAAAAAATAGCAGAAGTGTGAAAACCTATGTTAATTTCCATAGAGAAAACAGCACAAGTGCGGTTTTTGAAAAGTAAAAAAACTTGCATTTGCGAAAAAATATAAGAAAAAAGCTTGCATTTAAGAAATTTTGTTAGTAAAAATCGCGTTTTTGTGAAAAAACTTTAAAAAATAGCACAAGTGTGAAAACCTATGTTAATTTCCATAGAGAAAACAGCACAAGTGCGGTTTTTGAAAAGTAAAAAACTTACATTTGCGAAAAAATATAAGAAAAAAACTTGCATTTAAGAAATTTTGTTAGTAAAAATCGCGTTTTTGTGAAAAAGCGCTAAAAAATAGCACAAGTGTGAAAACCTATGTTAATTTCCATAGAGAAAACAGCACAAGTGCGGTTTTTGAAAGTAAAAAACTTACATTTGCGAAAAAATATAAGAAAAAAACTTGCATTTACGCAATTTTGTTAGTAAAATACAGAATTCTTACAGTTCACTTCGTAACCGTCTTTAACATACAAATAGGGTAAGCATCTCTCTTCATCATAGGATATTCTTACAGTTCGCTTCGTAACCGCGATATAGCGGAGGGATAGTGTAAGAACGATGGTCTTGGCATGCATTCAGCATACCCCTTTGGTACACCCTTGGTACGCTTTGACATGCCCCTTGACATGTCTTTGACATGCTCCTGGTATATAGACATTCAATACTTAATCAATTAATTTAATTAACACCCCTTTAATTCACTTGCGAGATTCATGACACTAATGAATGAAAGATTCTTTTTAAAACATGTTAAAATTTAAGGATACCCCTATGGTAGCCTATGGTAGTAGTACACTCATAAAATAGCACACGTATTAAACCATGTTGGTTTGAAGAAACCCTCGTGTAAAAACATGTATACAGACATTGGTATCTGCTATTATATAAACTCCAAGACTTAATCGCCTAATTTAATTATCATCCTTTAATTAACTTGCAAGATTCATAACACTCAAGTATTTTAGACATAAGCACACTTTCACGATTATTTAAAAATATTTATTTTGGGGAATATTTATTTTTACAAATATTAAATTTTTTTAAACTCCAAGACCGAAATGGTTGGGGAAACACACACCTTCCCATACACCCAATTCATGCGATTCTGCTACTTTGAAAACTCGCTTTTTTATCACATTTTTGTAAAAAACGCACATTTTTGTTGTTTTTTTACGTTTTTGCAACATTTTGTTCGAAATGTTAATTTTGCCCATTACCACATTTTTAGTGACATTTTTGCAAAAACGCACATTTTTTTGTAAAAAAATTACAAAAGTGCGAAAACCCATGTTAATTCCCATAGAGAAATTGGCATTTTGAAAAAAATCGCAAAATGTTAATTTTGCCCATTACCACATTTTTTGTTACTTTTTTACGTTTTTGCGACATTTTGTGCAAAAAGTTAATTTTTTCCATTACCACATTTTTTGAAAAAAAATTGCAAAAGTGTGAAAACCCATGTTAATTCCCATACAGAAATTAACATTTTCAAAAAAAAGACGCAAAATGTTAATTTTGCCCATTACCACATTTTTTGTTACTTTTTTACGGTTTTGGAACATTTTAACAAAATGTTAATTTTTCCCATTACCACATTTTTAAAAAAAAAATTACAAACGTGTAAAATTCAAGCAAGTACAGATATATTATTTCCCGAAATGTTATTTCCCTTCATCATACAAGATTCTCACAGTTAAGTATTCACAGTTCACTTCGTAACCGCGATATAGCGGAGGGGTATTGTGGGACCTTAGCATGTAATAACAATGGCCTTGGCACGCTCCTAGCATGCGGATATTCATTACTTAATCACTTTATTTAATTATCCTCATTAACACCTTTAATTCATTTAGAAAAAAGAAAAAAATCCCAACTATCAGAAAAATTCCCAGTTTTAATTCTCCTTTCTGCCGCTAGGGGGCGTTGATGGTTCCATACCGCCTTCGTCGCAGAGGCGGAGGTGTTGCCACCCCGAAAAAAGTTTATCTCCCACAGGTGTTGCTATGGCAACCGAAACAAAAAATATTTCTAAGTTCCAATTTTAATTCCCCTTTTAGTCGCTAGGGGGCGCTGATGGTCCCATACCGCCTTCGTCGCAGAGGCGGAGGTGTTGCCACCCCGAAAAAAGTTTATCTCCCACAGGTGTTGCTATGGCAACCGAAACGAAAAATGTTTCTAAGTTCCATCCTCGATATTTCCACCGCTAGGGGGCGCTGATGGTTCCATACCGCCTTCGTCGCAGAACCTCAGCCGTTGCCACCCCTAAAAAAGTTTCTCCTATACTTAGAAAAAAAATCCCCAATTTCATCTCGATAGTTCCAATTTTCGTCGCTAGGGGGCGCTGATGGCTCCATACCGCCTTCGCAGCTGTTGCCATCCAGAAAAAGTTTCTTCCGTACTTAGAAAGAAAAAATTCCCATTAGGGTAGAAAAATCCCAATATTTAAAATTAGTAATATCTCTCAAGTATTGGGTAGTTCCACTTCCCATCGCTAGGGGGCGCTGATAGTTCCATACCGCCACTGTCGCAGAACCCCAAGCGTTGCCACCCCGAAAATAGTTTCTTCCCTACTTAGAAAAATCTCGTTCCAAAAATTTATTTCCCCCTCAACCCCTCGTACAAGACTACGACATCGTTGCCACCCAGAAAAAAAGTTTCTCCAAAATTTTTACCCCCACCTTTTTTCATTCTCCCCCCTTTTACACCCCCGTCCAGGATTACGGAATTCAAGATGGCGGCCATACCGCATACCGCACATACCGCCACTGCCGCAGAACTCTCCTTCCTCTTCTACTCGCGAGTGAGAGCGAACTTTCTATCGTAGCTACGGTACGTCACGTCAAGAAAAACTACAGTAAATCAAACTACGGTGCGGCAAGAAAAATCAGTAGGAAATGGAACTGAAAGAAAAATGAGTGGAAATTTTCTATCCGAGCTACGGTATCTCTTTGATAGGCCTGTCTAAACCACAGGGGGAAGGATCTATTTTTCTTAATAATTTTGCCTCTGTAAGTAGAGCGCTTTCTGTCTGACTCATATGGAGAGTCATTTTAATAGTTAATAGGAAATTCAATTTGGAAAATTGTTATAGGATTTTGTTATTGAAGCGGTTTCGATATTTTATTAGAAGTTAAAATCTCGACGAATAAAATGGACATATACAAAAGTATGAGATATTCATCTGAAATTACCAAATGCTTTAATTCCTCAGATGACATCTAACATTCTTTGATATTCATTTACTATTGATTCAAATGTTTTTATCTTAGATAATAAAAGAAGTTTCTTGTCTGTGTGTTCGACTGTAGCAGGAGATTTGAGAGTTGAGCAGTGAGGAGATTTGTTATAGCGGTGCATTAGAATGCGAAAAAATGCACTAAGTTGTATTAATGTAATATAGTAATTCAATGTGTAAATACACTTTGTGCAAAGAATAAAGAAAATAGGGCAACGTAAGTAAGCACAAATAGAAAAATAATGCAGCTGTATCGAGGATGCGTTTTATCCTCTTCGTCAGTGCAATAGAACCAGCAAACCCGAAGTTCAAAAAAGGGATGGATACGGAATGAGAAGCAAAGGGATTATATATGCGAGAGAGCCAATCAGGAAACAGTTGGAAGGAAAGACCAGCCAATCTGAAACGAGAATTAACAACGTAAGATTGGCGTGCATCAAAACACGACAGGAACATCCCGACAAGACGAATTAAGTTTGAATAACAATAAATAAGACCCAACAAATTGAACAATAGGCTATAATCCAGCTTTGTCGGATACTTTCGATAATGTACGCACGGTTATAAGGCCAAATAAAGTTAATTACAAAAATAAAAAATATTAAAATAATAACTTAATTAACATTTTATTTTTTACCATAAGTGAATTACACCTTCTACGTATTCATTTGCTTAAAATTTGTATAACAGGCCATCTTCATATCTAAATATGCACCAACTTCGACATTTCTAAAGACAATACCCACTTTTGATGCCCGATTTCGAATGTACATCAGAATTTAACCTAAGATACAAAATTCCAAGTCATTTGTTCCAGTAAAATTGTATGCTACTAATGTTCAATTTGTTTCTCAGACTTTTATTCACACCTTCCAAAATAATCTTCTTATCACACTGATATTTTTATTACGTTACTAGTAAAAGACTTAAATAAAATCTATGCATTTATATTTTCCTTTGTAAATAAATTCTGTATGCAAAATAAATTATGAAATTAATATTCGAAGCAATATAAATAGCAATTTTGATATATTTTGATGGAAATCGATTCAATACGTCGTTCGTTTTATAGGATAAAAACAAAATTTCAGATCTTTCTTCTCGGGAGTTTTTGTTTTATTTGAACTTCCATCATTACGATAATCTTAGAGGTGTCCATTAGTTGAAAATGAAATCACTAACTTGAAAAATTGCATTTCAAAATAAATAAAGTTTGGGAATTGGCTCTTTATTTTAATTCAACGGACATTGTTTAAATAGCAATAACCGGAAATATATCCCTCCCCTCTGGATGTGGGTTGGGGTAGTATATATTTTCCACCCACTTTATTTACTCAAACAGTTTTGACCAAACAACAGTAATCTCGTTCTTCAAGCTGCGGTTTTATTTATGGAGATAATCCCTAAAATATCTCCATATTTAAAGCCACACTATCTCCAAATATAACAACAGAAACTTTATAAAATTTATCATTTAGACTAAATCGGGAATGCAAAATTTGTTTAGGACATCAAAACCGATAGATCTTGGACATAAACTTTTGCGTAATGTGACATGAAAACGACCCAATATAAAAATACTTTGCATATGAATTTGCAAAGAGATTATTTCTTATCGAGTTTCCTAGAAATTGCTCTACTGCGAACGATGACAGATTAATAAGAGGCAGTTTGTTCTTTTTCCACAGCTGTGAATTAAAATGCCACAGCTGTAAATTAAAATGCCACAGCTGTACATTCAAATACCACTGCTGTGCATTTTCCACAGCTGTACATGTCAGTGTTGATAAATTTCATTTTATAATTTGAAATCATTTGTAAAATAGTTTATTAAATATATCAATTTATAGATTAAAAAAAATCATGCACATCGAGCCCCTCTCCCCCTAAATTAAAAACCTTGCGAACAATGCATTTCTGTTAGTTCACTTTATTGGATAACTGAGTCACAAGATAAATAGGCAGTTAAGTAACCCAAAATATATGTTACCTTATTTTATTCCGAAATCGATTTTTTAATCTATGAAAAGGTAAAAAATTGCTTAAAAAATAATTGTCTAAGCCGATTTTTTCGTTAGCAATATAAAAAATCTTTATGGATTTTAAATAGATTTAGTACTTTTATATCAGTTGAGCTCCTGTAGTACTTTTTGTATCAGTTGAGCTCCTGTTTCAATTTAGTACTTTTTGTATCAGTTGAGCTCCTGTTTCAATTTAGTACTTTTTGTATCAGTTGAGCTCAAATTAGTACTTTTTGAGCTCAATTTAGTACTCAATTTAGTACTTTTTGTATCAGTTGAGCTCCTGTTTCAAATTACATTACTTTTTCTCCATGCTTGGAAACGGGGTCAATAAATTTGATGTTCATTAACTTTTCATATAATATTAATAAGATAAAAACTTCAAGAATGAAAGCTTATTAAGACCTGCATCGTGAATGCATTAAAGGAGAAAAACTATTATTAAGTAATTTAAGGTAGGATAACAAATTTTTTGAAGTTTATATTTATTAATTAACAGTAAAGCAACCAATATTTTTTATAAATACAGAGAAAAATGACAAGTACATAAATTGCGCTTAGAAAATGTAATTTGTATCATTACTTTCCCTATATGCTTCAAAAATATACTTTTACTTTCCCTAGATGCATAGTAATAATATATTATTACTTTCTCTACATACATAGTATCATATATATTTTTTTCTTAGATTATATATCTAATATTATCACATAACTGTTTCCCTTCGAGCGTAATTACTTTCCCTACATAATCTTATAATGTATATATAACTGTCTCTACATATTTGTATAATGTATAGATAACTTTTCCTATACAATAGTATGATGTAAGGCGCTTAAATATACAGACTGGCGCAACAGGGTGGGCATCTGGACTCCCAGTTGTAGCGATGGCCGTATATCACGAAAAGAGGGTTACATTCTCGTCCTTTTGTGGCGATTTCAAGAAAGTCAAAATATTCTAGACTATTTTCTTGAATGATTGGTACAATTCTTTGAAAATAAGAGCACTTGCTTCACAGCTAAATTGCGCAGTAATCAGCAATGTAATAAGTTCGCGCCATTGAAATAGCACAGGCAGACGATAACTGACTGGACCTGGTTGAGTCAAAATGGCGTCTGCGACAGCCTGTATACTTAGGAAACTTAGTATGATGTATTGACCACTTACACGTGACGTCACAGCCGATAAATCTACTTTCTGTCGCCCTTTCGTTGGAAAGAATGGTAGCTTTTTCATCCAATGTTAGAGTATGCTTTCCGTGCTATTCGAAATTTCTTATATTATAATTGCCTACTTTTTCAAAGGATACAATGATTATATATTGCCGTGCTCACAATATGGGATACAATTTCTCAATATGCTTTTGTTGAAGGCTTACAGTCATATTTTTATCGGATCTTATACGATATCGCAGATATATCTTATACGATATGCATTACCAAATTGGTGTTTATTCCGTCCAATCAGACAAACAACTGTAGATCTTATAATACAGGCTAACCCACGGCCGCCATATTCTATTACACAGAGAGAAACGCCTTGGCGACGAGGAGTGAGAACCAGAATCAGTCTCCGTGGAACGCACTTGTTTTTAGCGCCATTATGGCCGACTGCGACGGAAAACGATATTCTTTCATTCCACTCTTCAATTTATCCATTTTTAACACTTTACAACAAAGTTGAAAAGTGTTTATGACTTTGCTCATTCTGTCTATCTGTCTGTCTGTCCGTTAGCACGATAACTGCCGTAAAAATAAATTAATCAAAATGAAATTTTAGTATGTTGTTCAGATGGTCTATAGGACCTATGGGAATATAAATGAATAATATCACCCAATTAGTTTTGGATTGAACCCGGGTTGAAAAAATGAAATACATTGAGCCCTATGGGACCTAATTTTTCAAACATTTTTTAAACGGATTTAAAATTCGCAAATTGCTTCGAAAATTTTAGATAATATGTTTTCAGTAGTTTTTTAAATAAAAATTAAAATATTAATAACATCTCTTATATGGAGCGATCACGGGGCCATGATATGAAAATATCACATGACCCACTTCAAAATGATATATGGCATCCATCTTGTCTCAAAATCGTGATTTTTAAAGTTCTTTCTAATTCATATTGAGTGTTGTATCCGTCCTAAAACCACTTTATTTCCGCTTAACTTCTGTGCATCTACATACTGAAACAACGCATTTACAATATATTTGAGTTTAAATGCTCATCCAAATTTGATTATTTCTACAACGAATCCTATTTTTCACCTATGTAAAATGTAAACAGCAAAATATGTAGAATGAGTTGTATTTCAGTTGCTGTATTTCTTTAACACAAAATCATTTAGTTCATGAAGTCTGCATAGCTGATATGAATGAAATATTCATTGATTTTACAAAGAGAAGGACGATTTTTTTCGATAGGTTTTACGCATAGAGTTTAATTACTTGTAGCTCCATAGTCTTAATTTTTAAATAAAATAAATTATTATAGTATTTTGATGAATGACATGAATGGGAAATTATTTATGAATGAAATGCTGCTTTTATAGAGAGAGCCAGGCTTGTTATTTTTTCTATGACGTCATTTGAATGCATTTCAGTTGTTTTTGATGAAGTTTTCAAATAAAACGAATTATCATAATATTATGATAATTCTAAAATTATTACCGAGGAATGTATCACATTTTAGAGATGTTTGAACTAGGTAATTTATATTTTAATGCCGTCATTTGAATGTAGTTCATTTTTTTCGATGAAGTTTTTAGTTTTCAAATATAGTACATTAATGTAGTATTGTGATAATTTAAAAAATATTACCGACAAATGTATTGCATTTTAGAGATGTTTAAATAAAATTGCATTGAAGTTGAAAAGTGTTTCATAATCAATGCATTAGGCATGATTGATCTTTCTTGTTGTTCTTATTTGTTGTTCATAAATGAATCTAAACATTCGCATCCCTTTTCGGATATTATTAGAGCAATTTTCGGCCGAACATACTTCCATTTTATGATGAATTTATTCCACGATGTTCGATATCGAGTCACTGAGCAACAGAAGCCAATGAGCAAGTATGATACAAAATGGCGGATGCACCAGCTCTCTATATAGGAGCCTTATAAACAACCGTAACGTCACATTATGATGTATGTGCAAATGGTCAATAGGAAAAGTAGTGAGACTGGATCTAAAACTCGAATTCGAGTTCCGGAAGAATGCGTTTTTAGCAACCCTGAACTTGAATTGGATATTGAGGTGATTTCTGGGTATATGTTTGTGTGTATGTATGCGTGCCTAAGTGTGTGTGTCTGTAAGTCTGTGAAATCAATATCTCATTAATAAATAAAGTGTTTCGAAATTTATTTTGGCCGATTATTGCAGTCAGAGAATACTGGAGCTCCATTGATTTTTAAATACAGTCGAATGTTCGAATGATTTAAAAAAATCATTAAAAAGGGAGAACATTCAATAATTTTAAATAACTAGTCAGTTCATATATACATTTTTATTAGAAAATACCACAAACATTCAAATGTTAGTATAATCCGTTCTCGAAATATTGCAAATTTTTTCAATTACATTTACCAAAAATAAAATTATAAAGTCTTGAGTAGGCAGCACATGACTTCCCTATATAATGCAAGTATTTTGCGGCCTTTTATGCGAAATAATGAAAAATAAGGTCCAAAGCAGAATGTTCTTAACGTTGAAAAGTCCGCCGAAATCGGGCGCTTTTCTGGATGACAACATGTAAAAATATTTAGTACCACATTTATATTGTCAAGGTATATTTCTGGCAAATATGACTTGACAATTGGAAATATTGCCTCCCTCTGATAACCGACATAACTATAGTAAAATATGTTAATCATAATTTCATCAACTTGAAGTTATATGCGTAAATGTAGCGTCATTTGTTTTTCAATTTGGCGACATTTTCGTCAATTTGCCCATATATCGACACATTTTCGATCGACACATTTTCAGAATTCTTGAAGTAGTAAAGAAAAATATTAGTATGGAAGGAAGAAAAATTACTATCTTATAAAATGCAGTGAATGGTTAAAAAAAATTAATTAAAGAGCTCATGAAATAAATCCCTACGCACAAATACAAAAATATCTGATGTGGTCAACGCATGACTTTCCCTGCAGACTCAAATTTATTTTTACTTTATTCCTTTAATATTTCATTAAAATGGGTTTAATACACAAAATAACACTAAATTTGCACTTTCAATTCAACTTTCGTTTTTATTTGGTAATTGGACATTTTTCAAGAGGCAGCGTAACAAAAATACGTAAAATCTCAAATATCTCGAGAACGGTTGGTCCTAAAGAAATGGAGTTTGTCTTATTATTCTCTTTCTCCTAAAAAAATGACGTATAAAACGAGTATTTAATTCATAGATTTGACTATACGTAGTCTTTTATTTTAGATTTTTGCGGGCCAGTTCGAAAAGAAAGGCAGGTTGTTCTTTTCCGAATCTTACCAAAATCTAATCAACACTAGGGTCACTCACAAGAGACTTACACATTTTTTGAAATTTGATCAATTAGTTTTTGAGTTACAGTGGATAACATACATTTCGAAGACAAGCATACACACGTACACATAGAAAGAGACGTTACGCAAAAAATAGTTTTTTCGTGTTCTAGAGGTCCCAAAACATATAGATCCGTCGAAAACTCGAATTCCTGTATCTCAGCTAATTTGTACACTTAAGAAAAAAAAACTGTAAATTTTTTAGTAAAAATTACTGCAATTCTGGCACCAGGAGATTTTGATTTAAATTTTACAAGTGCCTCGCCAAAGTAACTGAATCTAGAAAAATTTAAATCTTACAAATTACGAACCAAATGGAATAGGAAAAATTTCAATCTTGCAAGCTAACTGAAAAAAGAGCAAGAAAAATCAATCATGCATGAAGCATTGATTATGGAACACTTTCCAATTCAAATGCAAAATGCGATACATTCAGCGGTGATATTTTTTTAATTATCATAGAACTACGATAATTTATTTTACTTTAAAACTTAAAACTTCATCGGGAAAAATGAACTTTATTCAAATAACATCATCGAAATATAAATCGTCTGGCTCTCTATGTAAAAGCAGTGAATATTTCATTCATATAACTTTTATTTCAAACTGGAGAGTTAAATAATTTTGTGTGAAAGAATTCAGCAATTCTTATACAACACATCTTTACAATCACTTGTTTACATTCTGCATCCATTAAAATTCTGCTTCGTTGTAGAAATAATCAAAGTTTGATGTTCATTTAAACTCACAGATATTGTAATTGCGTTGGCAAAGAGTATAGGTGCACAGGAATTACGCAAAAACCAAAAGGTTTTAGGACGGATGCAACATTAAATATAAATTAAAAATAACTTCAAATATCAAGTTGGATGGGACGCGACAGCCCAGTGGTTAGCGCACGGGAATTGTACTCGGACGCTCGGAATTCGATTCCTGCCACTACCAAAACTGCTGCCGTGTTCACGCGGAGCACTATCGACAGACTTTCAGAATTTTTGAAGTAGTAAAGAAAAATATAAGAATGGAAGGAAGAGAAAATACTATCTTATAAAATGCAGTGAAAGTTTATTTATTATTTTTAATTTAATTAAAGAGCTCATGAAATAAATTCCTACACACAAATACAGAAATCCTACACACAAATACACAAAGAAAAAATCCGGCCGTCCAAATAGTTGCTCAAGTCCTTTGGATGAGTCGGACGGTCTGGGTCTTCAACACAAATGCAGAAAAATCTGATGTGGACAACGCATGACTTTCTCTGCAGACTCAAATTCATTTTATCTTTATTTCTTTAATATTTCATTAAAATAGGCTTAATACGAAAAAAAACCACTAAATCTGTACTTTTAATTCAAATTTCGTTTTTATTTAGTAATTGGACATTTTTTTCCAGATGCGGCGTAAGAAAAATGCGAAAGATCTCAAATATCTCGAAAACGTTTGGTCCTAGAGAAATGGGGTTGGTCTTCTTCTTTTTTTCCTAAAAAATGACGTATAAAACGAGTATTTAAGTCATAGATCTGACTATACGTATTTTTTTATTTTAGATTTTTGCGGGTCAGTTCGAAAAGAAAGGCTGGTTGTTCTTTTCCGAATGTTACCAAAATCTAATCAACACCAGGGCACTCAAAGAGACACGCATTTTTTGAAATTTGGTCAATTAGTTTTGAGTTACAGTGGATAACATACATTTCGCAGACGAACATACACACATACACGTAGAAAGAGACGTTACGCAAAAAATGGTTTTTTCGTGTTCTAGAGGTTCCAAAACGTATAGATCCGTCGAAAACTCGATTTGCGATTTTCATACCTGCCCTAAACGATATCTCTTTGATTTTAGCGTAATTATGTTTGAAACTTTTTACTCCTTACTCTCTTTAAAAGCGCGGATAATTTAATTTTAAAATTGAATCCGTTCTCCACCAGAAATATTTTTAAATACTGAAATAATATTATATATGAAAGAAACACTGATGACATTGTAAGTAGATGCAATATCAATATAAAATCATAAAAAGTGACAATGTTACTGCAGTTCAACGGCTTATTGGCGTTTTTGAGCGAATACATGTAACTGCAGTGGGAAAAGTTCCGAAGAACTAGTAAAACTGGAGATAAGTATGATGACAAGAGGCTGTGCTGTGGAAGCGTATTATTTTAAGAGGGCCGCGAGTATGCGTCGAGAAGGCGGTTAAATATGCTACTTCGGTAACAAGGTGCCGGTTGCTTTGTTGTCAGGTAGCGCAGTCTTCCGTCGGTCCAGAGTCAGATTGTCGATATCTGCTTTCTACATGGGCCAGACGAGCGAACTTAACTTAAAATAAATATGTATTCCTGTATCCACCGCCTTCTTTAGATGCTGCCTGTTCAGTCACCGCCCCCTTTAGACGCTGCCTATACAGTAGGGTGGGCCGAAAAATCTTTTTTCTATTTTTTCGGAAACGGCTAGTTGAAAGAAGTTGCTACACTTATAGATAAGAAAAACCGGGAAAAAAATTTTGTGAAAAAAAAATATCTTCCGATCGCGTATTCACTTTGAAATATTGAAAAAAAAAAAAAAAAAAAAAAAATAAGAAAATGAAGTTTTCTTTACCAATTTTTTAAAACCCTCAACGTTTGAAATTTGAAAAGCGCTAGTTTAGGTTGTGTATGGTAAAGCTACAAGTACGTGAAAAAAAATTAAAACTCTTGATTATTCAATATTAACCGATCGCGCATTGCCTTAAAAACTAGCGTAAAAGCCGTATTTTGAAGGATTGCAATTAATCGACTGACTGTCTGTGGGAGACACCTCGTCGCCACGCCAGACGCCACCCACCCCCCTTCGTTTTTTTTTTCATTTGACCCTTCCGTGATTGGAAAGTGGATAACACGTGACACGCGTCTCTCTTTCAACCTATTCCCTCCACCCCACATTGGATTTGTCATTCAGTGTTGCTAACGTGCTTGTGGTAAGTTTCGTTTTCTTTGTGTAATTTTGTTTATTTCCCTACTGACGAGTGATTGTTATAGTTAGAATGACAATATCTAAGAACTTATTTACCAGGAAGGATTTTCATTGTCCGATATTCGGCAATCCATCAGATTTATCTCCAAATAAACTCCCTACCTACGAAGAGGTTATGAAATGCTACTCCCAAGTAAGGTATGATTTGTCATTACAAATTAATAACAAAAAAGTTGCTTTTTTCCGATGTATCACATTCTCCCCTCCGAGACTCCGTACAGTGCGGACCGGTTTTCTGCTCTCTCCCTGTTACTGATTCTCCACGTGGAACGTACCAACAGCGTGCCTTCGCTATCTTGTTACATCGAACTTTCCAGCCTGGACATGGCGTCCAACTCATCGTTACAGACTACCATCACTGGTATTCCACCAGATATCAGTTGTATTATTGACAAATTTCGGACTTTGGCACTCCCGTCAACTAATGAACTTGGCAACCTCGCTGACATGACTACATTCAGACAGATTGGTGATTTCCTGCTGCAAGAGTATCACAAGACCAACGAGGGCCTCCTATCTCAAGAAGAATTCATGGGTAAGTGTATATCTTTGTCAAATCATTTTGAGCTTAATGATACCTTTGACGATAGGACCCCCTATAAGTGTGAAATAGATGCGTTTATACTACGCACTGGACTAACCACGTGCGTACCTAATGATAACGATAAATTTAATTCTGTATATTTTACTGAGCTATCTAACTTAACTGATAAGGATGTAACCTGTAACTCTGATCTTAAAAATAATACAAACTGCTTAAATGCACAAGCTAATCAGAATAATCTGATAAATAATAATGATGACTTAAATAAAGCAAATAACATTAATAATGATAAACTTAATGGTAAAAATAAAAATAATACTAGAATTGATGAAAATGAAGTACAAGTAGATTCGGAAGGCTTTAGATACCCGAAAAGACATTGCCCCATGACGACCATCCAATCTAGCAATAATATTGAAACTGCACGGAACCCTTTTTCTTTGTCCGATATGGATACCTCCCCCCCCCCCTCATGGAAAATGAAACTTCTAACAATGTTAACTCAAGTACCGTAAATGATAATAATACTGAACAACCTGAATTTAACGCGTATAAACCTGAACCTTTCTATGTGAATTGCCCTCATAACTGGCGGGAACTCATTAAAGCAATAAACGCCAAAACTTCAGCAAATGTTAAAGCGCAGCTTGCCGGTGACCTAATCAAAATTCTCCCCCTCAACCTTGATGACTTCCGTCTTGTGCAACGATTTTTAATAGAGCAAAATCTGGAATTCCATTCCATAAACATCAAAGCAGAGAGACCTGTTAAAATATTATTGAAAGGACTGCCCATAAATTCTGACATCAATGAAATAAAAGATGAACTATCCCTCTTAGGATTCAGTGTGCATCGTATCTCACAACTAAGAGACTTAAAAAATCAAGCACCATTGCCAATATTTCTCGTGTACCTAAACCCCACTAATAAATGGGAAGAAATCTGGAAAGTTAGATCCATGCTCGACATGACCATTAGGGTCACAAACTTTGAGTCTAGGGGTACAAAGATGTGCTACCGCTGTCAGCGGTTCGGACACTCCAGCGAATGCTGCAGACTTCCTCCAAGGTGTCTAAAATGTGGACTTGATCATCATACCCGTGAATGTACCAAATCTAAGGATACCCCGGCACAATGTGCAAATTGCAAAGGACCCCATCCTGCCAACTATAGGCATTGCCCCGCAAACCCCCAAAATAAAAATCAGCCGACAAATATTGAAAACGTAACTGCCCCCCCCCCTCCCCCCAGAATCAACCCTGCTAATCTACAGGCCTCAAACTTTCCCCGCCTTCAAACCACTGTAGCTAAACAAACTAGTCCAAAAAATTTAACTAATTCTAATATGAGTCAAGCCCCCACCCAGGCTAAACGTATTGAAAATAAAACTTTTGCGGAAATTACTACGGGCCAAGCTGCAGTCCAAAATAACTCAGCTCCCCCCCCCCCCCCAAACTTCTCCCCAGAAATCAAATTATTGAAAATGCACGTAAACAAACCCTCCAACAAATAGCGGTACACTCGTACATTACCCCTGCTCTCCCCCCCCCCCACAACACTGAACCTCAGACTGAAACAACTAATAATGAAACAAATACCTCCATTTCTCAAATTACAGATATTATACAGACCATTCAAGAAATTAAGAAAATGTTTACTGAACTTGACATCAACTTTGGCAGAATAAAAAACTTTATAAATCAAATTGTAACAAATATAAACAAACCTATAAACCCACTGGATAAACTCTTAAACATCATATCGGCCCTCGGAGAGGTTTTTAGCACAGTCCCCCCCCCCCCCCCATCATGACGAGTAAAACTTATGATCATCTTAAAATACTGTCGTGGAACGCCAATGGGCTCCGCGGCAAAATAACCGAACTTCGCAACTTTGCGCAAAATAATAACATCGATATCATTCTTGTTCAAGAGATCCGCCCTGGCCCCCGTCCCCCCCCCCCTCAAAATTGCTAATTATTTTAACTATACTGCACTTCGTAATTTTAACGCTAACAACTCGCGGTCCACTCAGGCTGGTGGAGTATCAGTATATATTAAGCGTAATTTACCGCACCACGAGCTAAACCCCGTTAACACGTCTATTATAGAAAATAAAATGATACAGCTTTCCCTCCCAAACTACCCACCCATCATCATTGGATCAATTTATATCAAACCTGCACAAAGGAACGACATTACCCCGGACCTCCAAAACATCTGCAATATTAACCATCGTGCCATCCTGCTAGGAGATTTTAATGCCCACAGTCCGCGCTGGAACTGCCGTCGCAGAAACACCTATGGAACTGCTCTCCAAAATTTTATTACTAATAGTGGAATTCATCTTGCTGTCCCTGCCTTACCCACCCACTACTCCCATTCCCCCTACCCTTCTACTATTGACCTTGGTTTACTTAAAAACATCCATTTGCCGTATACAATTGAAACTCTAAATGATTTAAGCTCGGACCACCTCCCCATCCTTCTGACCATTCAGTTAAACTCCCTTCTGCCTGTTTCTAGCCTCCCTTCTTCAATTGACTGGAATAATTTCAAAACTAACTTACGTAATACCACCCTTCTTATTCCTAAAATCAACTGCCCCACTGACATTGACGAGGCTGCCCGTAAAATCACACATGAAATACAGAGCTCCCTTGCAAAAGCATCCTCCTCTCGCCCCCCCCCCCCGTTATAATTCCCTCCCGCATTCCATCCAAACTCAAATTGTCTATAGAAATTTTGTCCGCCGAATTTGGCAAGTTACTAGAGACCCCAGAACAAAAAACCACCTCAACACTGTTAATAGAAAAATTCGGATCGAAATTCAAAAACACACTCAGAACAAATGGAAAAATTTTATTGAGTCCCTTTCCCCTGATGATAGAAGCATTTGGAAAGAGATCAAAAGAGTTAAGAAACCCTTCGCACAGCTCCCCCCCCCCTCCTCACATCTACAGGCACCGCATTTTCAGAACGGGACAAAGCAAATGCTATCGCAAATTGCTATGAGAAGCAATTTGCGATTGATATCCCAAATAACGAATTTCATAATCATGTACAAACCTCTGTCACTAGCTTTCTGTCCTCCCCCCCCCCCATCCCATCACACCCACCTCGGTTGACGAAATTGTAGAAATTATTCATAAACTCAAAAACAAAAAAGCACCCGGAATTGATAAAATCTCCAATAGGGCCCTAAAGTCTCTTCCCCTTAATATAATTTTTTACATTGTTCTTATGATAAATTCCATACTTAAATATTGCCACTTCCCAGCGTGTTGGAAAACCGCAGTTGTAATTCCTTGTTTAAAGCCCGGCTCTGACCCCTCTAATCCTGTGTCTTACCGCCCCATCTCCCTCCTCCCGTCACTTAGTAAAATAACTGAACGTGTAATTCAAACTAGACTATATAAAATTATTAATGAAAAAGATTTAATTATCCCTGAACAGTTCGGCTTCCATCCCATGCATTCAACTTCCCACCAGCTTCTCCGTGTTGTTGAGTTTACTGCTAATGCCATTAATAATAAAAATCAAGTAGGTGCCCTCCTGTTAGATGTAGAGAAGGCGTTTGACAAAACTTGGATTACAGGAATAATTTACAAACTTATACAGTATAACATCCCCCCCCCCCTTCATTAAAATTATAAACTCTTATCTGCACAAAAGAAAATTTCACGTTCGTACCTTAAACACCCTCTCAGAAGTTAAACAAATTCAGGCAGGAGTACCACAAGGATCCATCCTCGGGCCCCTTCTCTTCAATTTATATGTAAATGATATCCCCCGTTCCCCTAACACCACCCTTTGCTTATACACCGACGACACTTGCATCATTTCGTCAAATAAAAATATTAATTATCTGCATTCTCAAATTCAAAAACATTTAGACCTTCTGGACAAATACTATGACAAATGGAAAATCAGAATAAATGCGAATAAATCACAGGCAGTATTCCTTTCAGGCGCACGTTCCCCCCCCCCCCTTATGTTCAAAAATCAGGCAATCCCCTTCCAGCGCACAGCCAAGTACCTCGGCGTCCATTTGGACAGCCGACTCACTTGGCGTACGCACTTTGCATACGTAGTTAAAAAATCTAGAAAGCTGGTAGGTGCATTAAACCACCTTTTGTTCTCTGAGCATCATGACACGAGTAATAAAATCCTTCTTTTTAAAAGTATAATTCAACCGATTCTTTTATATGCATGCCCAATTTGGGGGTATGCATGTAAAACGAACTTACAAAAATTACAAACTGAACAAAACCGGATCTTAAGAATTATAAGGAAAGCACCACGTTATCTCAGGAATGATATCATACATAAAGACTTTAAAATCAAAACTGTAAAACAAGCTATCAGGAAACAATCTATTAATTTCTTCAAAAACATCCCAAAAATTCCGAACGAATCCCTTTTCTGCTTACAAGACTATGACCCACGGGCAAACAAAAAGCGTCCCCGTGCAGTTCTATTTGACCCACCCTAAGCATTGCTTATTAAATCCGCCTTCCCAATCTGCTTATTGTACAAATCTAATTTGTTTATATATCTTATTATCTTCTTATTTTGCATCTTTTCAATAAATTCCCCCCCCAGTCATGTATTCTAATGATACACGACAGCTTGTGGTATCCCCACTCGCCACTAGATGGCAGCACTGCTGCATTTAAGTTTTCACTTTTGCCCTTCCATTAAGGAGGGTATGGACAAGGCTGTCCATGTCAAAGGTATATTCAGACCTCTTAAGCTCATATGATGGCAAAATATACACATGTTATCCACAGATCGGAGGTAAAAGCCCTCGGGCTAGGCACTCCTGCACGGCTACAACATCTCCTTGGCCTTTCCGATGTAGCACCGATAGTTGCTAAGAAAATTATATTTTTGTATGAAAAAGCTACAATTCCACCTCTTTCTGAAAGAAGGGTTGTTGCTATGATAAAAGCATACCATGACCTGTATTACAAAATAAGAAAATCGTATGTACGTGATCAAACAAAAGAATTTTTCAAACAAAAATTGGAATCATTCAAACGTTCTTCCACGTTTCTTTTTGATGTAGCCGCATGTAAATGCCCTATTTTTTTGGAATGCACTTGTAAGAAAAACACGGATATGTGTGTTTGTCCAATAAGTATAAAGTGTAAATGCGAAAAAGCTAAAAAGATACCAGTTCTTGAACGGAATTTCATATATCTTCAAAGAAAGTACAATTTGGGCAAAATAGGGTCTATAGACGTACTGGAAACACAAAAATTGGAGAAAAGGCAGCGTAGAAATACCTTGTTGGCTGATTACTATAAAATAAACCAAGATGCAAGTACTTCGAGCGAAAGTGGGTATAAATGTAAAGAAACCACTGAGCCTGAGCAACCTGAAAATGAACAGGAAGAAGGAAACAATGAGAATGACGCTGAAAGAGATGAGCTTTTCGAACCAGATGAGAGAAAACTGAAAACATCTAAGCCCTGGCAAATGAGGATAAAACTTAAAGCAACTGCTCTGGCAAGTGATCGGTATGGGGTATCTGCCCGCGCTACAGCCGCGATTACGTCTAGTGTGCTCCAAGACTTCGGCATCATAAACAAGAAAGACTTGTCTCATGTTGTCGACAAGAACAAGGTGAGAAGAGAAAAAATTAGTAACAGACATCATTTGCAGTCCAAAGCTATTAATGAACCTTTACGTGGTCTTTACTTTGATGGCAGGAAAGATGAGACTATGGTGATTGAAATGGTTGGTTCTAAACATTATCGTCGGACTCAAAAGGAAGAACATTATTCCTTGGTTCAAGAACCAGGCTCAAAATACCTTTGCCATGTTTCACCCACTACTGGGCTTTCTAAAGACATTGCTGTAGCAATTGTTACACATTTAGCTAAACTGAATATTTCTCTGGAGGAGCTCGAATTAATTGGAAGTGACGGAACGGGCATTAACACTGGCTGTAAAAATGGTGTCATTCGTCAAATCGAGCTAAAAGTTGGTAGACCACTGCAATGGTGTATTTGCCTCCTACATTTCAATGATCTACCATTTAGACATATTTTCCATCACTTGGACGGAGCTACAGCAGGACCATCATCCTTTAGTGGTGAAGTAGGTCAAAAAATGAAAGCTTGCGAAAATCTTCCTGTGGTAGATTTTTTTACCTACTGACTGCACTATTACCAATGTCGACAGGAAAGAGCTGAGCAAAGACCAGCTGTATCTCCTAGATATTTCTGCAGCAATCAAATTTGGTCAATGCCCAGCGGATTTGGCAGCTCGAGAACCCGGTCCATTATCACATTCACGATGGGTAACAACAGCAAATACAGTTCTCAGACTACATGTCAGTGAAGAAAATCCCTCAGATGAACTGAAGCAGCTGGTGTACTTCATTTTGCACTGTTACATGCCACTGTGGTTTCGGATCAAAGTAAATGGTTATTTTTCTGAAGGTCCTAAGATTGTGTTTGAGGCAGATTAACACGATACCTTCCTGAACATTTGCGAAAAATAATCGACCCAGTAATAGAACGAAACTCATATTTTGCACACCCCGAAAATTTAATTTTGGCTATGGTTATGGACGAAAGACAGCATGTTGTTGTTGTTGAGACCCAGACCGTCCGACCTACCAGAAAGGTGTAAGGTAACTGTTTGGACGGCCGGGAAGTGCCACCCAATTTGGACCGGAACCCAGTGGGGGAGGCATCCACAGGGACCGTACCCTCCTTCCCCTACCACCAACCTCTCGGAAGGACTTACGGACCCACATGTTTAACGTGATCGTACTCCGCGTGAACACGGCGGCAGTTTTGGCAGTGGCTGGAATCGAACCCGGGCCTACCGAGTGCAACTCCAACGCGCTAACCAATGGGCTACCGCGCCCGAAAGACAGCATGTGAGAGAACTGGGATTACGTCGAGTTCTCAAAGCTAGGGAAAATTGCAAGGGGAAAAAATTAGAGATTTTAGAGTGCCAAAACTTGACTTCAACGCGATCGATTACGTTGACATGATTCAGTGGAATGTTTGTAACGTCACTCTGCCACCTTTGCTAAGGAATATATCGGACGAAAAAATAGAAGAAATGATCAAAACTGGCAGACCATTGATTTCAGACTTCAATAGATTTCCATGTCACACCCAAGCTGTGGAGCGTTGCGTCAAACTTGTCACCGAGGCTAGCCAAAGTGTGTACGGTACTGAAGCTAGAGATGGCTACATAAGAAGCACCCTGTTGTCAAGGTCAATTATGCCGGATTTTTCTTCAAAAGCTGCCTTCAATGTGTCTGAGTTCAACAATCAATAATGTGGCATAATAGGAGCGACGAAAGTAAAAAATGCAGTAAAAACAGCATTTGCAGCAATCTTATGAAAATACGTTTTTTTTTTTTTTTTTAAATGGTACTTTTGAATGTTTTGTATGCACAGTAAATATTTTAAACATATATATATATAAATGTTTCCCTGTCGATACATTTTACGATACATTTCGAACCTTTTACGATACATTTCGAACTATTGCATTAGAAATACATTATATCAGAACTTTTCAAAAACTGCTGAAAAAAATTATTTTCTTATTTTTTTTCCAATATTTCAAAGTGAATGCGCGATCGGAAGATATTTTTTTTCACAAAATTTTTTTTACGGTTTTTCTGATCTGTAAGTGTAACAACTTTTCTCAACTAGCTGTTTCCGAAAAAATAAAAAAAAGTTTTTTCGGCCCAGCCTACTATACAGTCAGCCGTCTCTTTCGGTGATTTGCCTAGGTACAACGTTCTGCAGTAGATGGCGCTACATCGGTTGAATACAGTGGTACAGCTTAATATTGAAAGGGAGTGCAAAAGTGCTTGAAATAGGATTTAATATTTAATTTACAAACTAGATATATGAGAAAGCAAAGTTATAATAACACGAGGGCGTAAAGGAACTAGGATGGACGAAGTTTTTTATTGGTTACACAAAAAACAATTTTATGATCTAATTTTTTTTTTTAATTTAGTTTTATGGTTTTTCTTTCCTTACAATTCTTTTGATAATAATTTCTTTATTTGAAAAAAATACCAAACACCACAATCTAGGAGACTTGAAGAAAGAATTATAATCCATATACAGTCAAACCTCGATATGTCGAATTTAAAGGGAGTAGAAAAAAAAATCGAGATATCAAAAATTCGAGATATCGAAAATTTGAAAAATTTTAAGAAATTCATAAAAGAATATATACATCCTAGTCCTATACTTTACACATTTTTAAAAAAATCACTTACTTTACCTTACAGACAGAGAACTGGGTATTACCCAAGAAAATGCTGACAACATTTAAAGCGAAGCTTGAAATGATTGGATACACATTTAATGTAATATACATTAATAAAATTTAATCTTGCATTTCTTTACTTGCAAAATAGTCATCTATGACAGTTTGGTTACAGGTACTGAATCCTTCAATATCTATCACATTTTCCAAATGAACTAGGCGGATCCAAATGAGCTTAATTTTGTGGCGATAGTTTACTTTAAAACTCTGAATAATACCTTGGTCCAAAGGCTGTACCTTAGAAGTTGTGTTTGGTGGCATGAAATGAACTTTCACGGATTTTAATTATACACTATACAGTTGTCCAAGAAGAGAACAATATCGCGATTTTCACGGCACATTTTTCTGTCTAGTTTCTTCAACTAATTAGTGAAAATTTCGGCAGTCATCCAAGCCTTATTGTTCGCAAAATAAGTCATTGGAACAAATTTCATTCCTGAAACACATCGGGGTTTAGCAGATTTACCTATCATAAGAGGTTTTGAGCCTTTCTGAATCATCCATATTAGTGCAAAATAGCACAGTAAATCTTTCTTTGCTCCTTCTCTAGCCATGACATGCCTTTAATGGCTATAGTTTTATGAGGCATACACATAAAACATAGCCCTTAAAAACACTTAAAAAACTTAGTCCACTAGTTCACTTAAAAAACACATTTTTTGGATGGTATTTTTCCAAATGAAAAGATGAAAATGGAAAGATGGTCCAAATGGTAAGATGAAAAAATTCGAGATATCGAGAGTTTGATTAAAAGAATTTCGAGTTAAAGAGTTTGTTTTACATTAGTTTTATACAGTGCGTGAAGGGAGATGAAAATATTTTGAGATATCGAAAATTTCGAGATACCGAAGTTCGACATTTCGAGGTTCACCTGTAATATCTCATAAACTCACTTTGAAATTAAAGAAAAAATACTTACTTGAAATTAATGGGCTTCAAACATTTAACAAAACCACAACAAATTGAAATTTTACATGCATTTAATATGTGAATCCTTCATCAAAAATTTATATATAAGTGTAATCATAAAAATCATAGAAAAAATGGCAAAAAATCAAGCACACATCCACAACAAAAGGTCTTTATTTTACTTCCTTTAAGATGTACAAAAATATTTTTTAAAAAGGGCCAAAGTGCTTTCGAGCATAAGTACGCTCTTCATCAGTGGATACATGGAAATAAATTTTGATTCGTTCTTATATAGACCAGATATAGCGACAAATTTGCATAAATACAATTTACAAAAGAATCTATGTTTATCCAAGGATAAACCGAAAACTATAAAACAATTTTTTGAGATTCAAACATCAAAAGAACAGCATAGTAAATAACAATTTAATTACAGTAATCGAAAAAAGGAAAGGTGTGTGTGTGAGGGGGGGGGGTTGGCAACCAAGCCTAATCCCCAAAGAGGAAGACGCCAAAGATAACTTTGAAGAGACTTGAATTGCATGGAGTCGAGAATGAGTCACCAAGCGTAACTCAAATTCAAAACGGGGTCAAAATTAGAAACGGGCTCACGGTAAATATAAATAAAAAGGGATTCAAAAAGGAGAATATCACGAGGGTTATTACAACGCATCAAAAGGAAAGTCTTTTCAAAAAGAGGCCGAAAATTATCTTTAACAACAAATTGAGCAAAAGCCGTAGAAAGTTTACTATCCCTGACAGCCCGAGCAAGTTCTGCTAAACGGATGCCAACAGTGCGTTTAGTACTTCCAATATAAAATTTAAAATTACCATCGGTGGACAACAGAGGAACTACATACACCCCAGCAAAGCTTTTAAAGTCCTCCTTATCACCCAGTTTATCAGACCGAATACGGTTAAATAAAGAAGAAATATTAGAATGTGCAGGTTTGAAACCAAACTCAGAACAAAAATGGATAAAAGGACGGAAAATCCGAGGATTGTATGGTAAATTAGACCTATAAGTCAAACGATCTTTTAAAGCAATAAGTTTAGTATCAATATGTGTAAATTTACGGCGAACTTGGGAGAAAACCTTATAAATAAACTCAAAGGAATAGGCAGCCTCACGCCCAAGGCCAAAAATAAAATCAATTTCGTCACTTAAAGCAGAGATAGATGAACAAACAATAAAAGCGCGATTAAAATAAGCATAAAAGGAAGTTTTTTTAGAGGAAAGAGGATGGTAAAAATTAGCAGGAATACAAGAATTAGTAAAAGAAGGTTTACGGAAAACCGAGGTTTGTAAACCAACAGCAGAACGGGAGACCAGTACATCAAGAAAAGGCAAAGAACCATTAGTTTCATGTTCGACAGTAAATTTGATTGAAGGGTAAAAATCATTAACTTTAGACAAAAGAAAAGAAAGATCCTCTAAATCACTATCCCAAACAATAAACACATCATCCACAAAACGGCACCAAAGAGAGGGGGGGGATAAAAAAGGCAAAATCTCATTCTCGAGCTCCTGCAAAACGGCCTCGGCTAAAATACCAGATAAAGGGCCTACCCATAGGGGCACCAAAGGTTTGTAAATATTTACCGTGAGTCCGTTTGTAATTTTGACCCCGTTTTGAATTTGAGTTACGCTTGGCGACTTATTCGCGACTCCATGCAATTCAAGTCTCTTCAAAGTTATTTTTGACGTCTTCCTCTTTGGGGATTATGCTTGGTTGCCAACTCCCCCACCTCTCCTTTTTTTCGATTACTGTAATTAAATTGCTATTTACTATGCTGTTCTTTTAATTTTTGAATCTTAAAAAATTGTTTTATAGTTTTCCGTTTATCCTTGGATAAACATAGATTCTTTTGTAAATTGCATTTATGCAAATTTGTCGCTATATCTGATCTATATAAGAACGAATCAAAATTTATTTCTATGTAGCCACTCATGAAAAGCGTACTTATGCTCGAAAGCGCTCTGTCCCCTTTTTTAAAAATATTTTTGTCAGTCTTAAAGGAAGTAAAGTAAAGACCTTCTATTGTGGATGTGTGCTTGATTTTTTGCTGTTATAACATCAGACGTGATGCCAAATTATTTATATAGAAAAATGACTTCAGATAATAAATTTGTGATAAAGTGAAAAGTTATTCTTCAATGAATTTTTATGTTTTTATATGAAATTTAGTTTTATGGTTTTTCTTTCCTTACAATTCTTTTGATAATAATTTCTTTATTTGAAAAAAATACCAAACACCACAATCCATCAGGAGACTTGAAGAAAGAATTATAATCCATATAATATCTCATAAACCCACTTTGAAATTAAAGAAAAAATACTTACTTGAAATTAATGGGCTTAAAATATTTAACAAAACCACAAGAAATTGAAATTTTACAGGCATTTAATATATGAATCCTTCATCAAAAATTTATATTTAAGTGTAATCATAAAAATCATAGAAAGATGACTTCAGATAATAAATTTGTGATAAAGTGAAAAGTTATTCTTTAATGAATTTTTATGTTTTTATATGAAGAAATTTATTATTACAAATCATTTTTCAATGAATTTTCAATTTCAATTTTTAGTCATGGATATACATCTTCTTTGCAAATATCAGCCTTTCACGTTTATTAGTGTGGGAAGAGTTCGGTAACACAATAAAACAATAACATTGGTCACTTGCTCGAATATAATATACCATTAAAATAAATAATTGCATGTCTAGTGCTGCCATTTATGAGATGTGAATGGATTATAAGGTAAACCAACTTTAGAATCCAGAAATTACTTTAAAGAAGGATTTTGATGATACAGATCATTTTTAAAGAATGACTTTGAATGAAATTACGTTAATAGTTATGATATTGTTAACAACTTTCGTGACAAAGGTTTTTTTTTAACTTTCGTTGTTTTTCGTTTACCTTAATTTTTTTAGATATGTTATTAGCATAATTTACCAAAATTGGTCTTAAGAATTTTTCTGATATTACGGAACAAAGTTTTTCAACATGATTTGGATCTTTTTGACCGATCTCACAAATCAATGCAGGACACTTAAGTAAATATAGTTTAGTAGTTTTTAAAAGAGTATACAGAACCTTTTCTTCATTCAGTTCTGAGATTGCAAGTTCTGCAAAACGTCGTGAAGTACAAAGTATAGACACCAATGCATCAGTAGGGTAGTACAATCATCCCCTGCCTTGATTACGAGATCGCTCAAGAAGCTGCACATAAGAATAATAGTTAATTTTTCCCAGAACCACTCTCACAATGTAACCAGCTACCAAAGCTAAAGAAACATTTAAGATGTTCACTAAAATTTTGTGATTTTGATTTTCAATAGTAGCACAACCTCTCTTGAAAATCTGAGAAAGTGACTCTGATGAAGTGAATCTGAGAATTTTGAAGTTTTGTTTCTTGTTCTATATACTTATTCTTAGGAAGTTGCTTCAATAGAAGCTATATATATATATATATCAGAATACAATTTTGGGACATAAAAGCAGCTCACCCATAGGGTTTCCAATCATACACTTTTCAGATATGGTAAAACAGTAGATTTACTCTCTAACTTTTCATTTACGAAAGTTAAAAGTAAGCTATTTATAAAAATAAAAAAATCATTTCAGTTATAATTTAATATTGATTATAATGTAAATTTTGTTAAAGCTTAAATAATTGATCTCTTTCACGTATGTCTATTGTAAAAGTACTTTCAATATAACTGATTACCTAATTTAAGTGATGGGTCAGTGATGGGCTGGTCATTTATGTTAGTTAAAATTTTATATTTAGGCTACATTAATAAGAATTGTGCTCTAAACTTGTTTTATGTTATGCAATATCTATATTTTAGCACATAAAAAGTTACACCCTCTTCCCTTCAGACCCATAATCATCGTTTAAAGTATGCCCTTGTGTATTTTTTATTAGTAACATAACCATGATAAATATTTTATGACTCTACAATATAAAAAACTTTATATCACAGCCCTTTGTATATTGATCACCTCCCTAGGTTGCAGTTCAGAAATGAAAGTGGTAAAAACAATTTTAATATATTTTTTTGTAAAATAAAAAGTGTCATTCAAATAGCAAAATTGAATTGCATTAAACATTTGTGTGTATAAAAGCATCCAGAATTTGTATTTGACTGCACTATTGTTACATAAAAAAAGAAAATAAGTAAATCCTTTATATGGAAAATCTATACTTTTTGACAATTTTTTTCAATAAAATGAAACAAATTCATAATTAAATAAAATACACATACCTTAATTTTCCCTTGATACACATAACATTGATTTCTATATAAAAATATGCATAAGAACATCCAATGATAAAATCAAATCACCAATAATTTCAAGCTTATTCTACCGTAAACAAATCTAAACATATGGATAAACCGCAAAAAAACATTCAACGCCAGGGGCGCCCTCACGCGGTACAATGTGTTATAACTCAAAATCAGCACCAGCAGCTGGCTGAACAAGCAGCTTCTAAAGGAGGCGGTGGTTGAGTCAGCTGCTGGCGCTGATTTTGAGTTATGACACATTGTACCCCTTCCGGCCACACAGAAAGCTACCATTAGCCTATGGGTTGGTCGTGTGGTCTGGGTTTTCTACATTGTACCCCTTCCGGTCGTCCAAATGGTTACTCAAGTCCTCTGGATGAGTCGGACGGCCTGGGGTTTCCACATTGTACCCCTTGAGGGCGCCCCTTGCGTAACATGTTATATATAAATAAACAATAAACTATAAACCTTGCGTAATATAAATAAACAGGGATTCATAAAGAAGAATATTCTTCTTTATGAATCCCTGTTTATTTATATATACCGTGAATCAATTTGTAATTTTGATCCTGTTCAAATTTTAAGTTATGCTTGGCAACTCATCCTCGACTCTATGCAATTCAAACCTCTTAAAAGTTTTTTGTGATGTCATTCTCAGGAATATCATGCTTGTCGTTTTTCTAAAATTTATATTAGTTCTCTTCCTGTAATATTTTAAAAGTCGTAAGCATTTAAACTTATTTTGTAATTTCCGTGTATTTTTCTTGTATTATTTTTAGTAAGTTCATTTACCATTTTATATTTTATGCAAATTCGCTTTAAACTTTGCTCTCTATATATAAACATTCCATGTTTCTACTATTCATGTAGCCACTCATGAAGGGCGTATATACGTCCGAAAACGCTCTGGCAGTTTTTATTATATAATTCGTAAGTCTTTTAGGATGTGTTAAATAAAAGACCTTTCGTTTTTTAAAAACGCTTTGTCCTTGACTTTATCTGTTGAATGCAGACGTGATACCAATCTATATTATTTTACCTATACACTGGTTTCTACTACTCTACTGGTTTGTTTTTATGTTGTGAGACCACCGACATTTCTTTTTTAGATTTTTCAGCATCTCCTGTTTAAAACCTTTTAGTCTTATTGCATGAATTGTATGTTTTTCGGAATCCAGTTTTCTGCGCTGTTGTCTTTAACTAATGTTCCCCTGTCCTTTTGGATCCAGTGAGGAAATGTTTTTCGAACATACTTCGGCTTATATGAAGGATGACGTGTATTTCTTAATGCACATTGCCGATGTCTTGATTGTGTTATTCTTCCCTGTAATTGACGTGGGTGTCTACTGTCATCTGTGAATTTGTCTACCGGTAAATTTGTTGGAGAAATTTGTTTATATAAATTTCTGCTGTACTTAGTAACATTGATTGAGAGTGGTAGAGTACATATCTTCTGGTCTCAATAACAAGACACCCACAGCTGCGATTTTTCTTGACATACAAAAAGCCTTTGATAAAGTATGGTACTGTGGATTAGCGTACAAATTGATCACTTTAAAAGTCCCTGACGCTCTTGTCAAACTTTTAATCTCATACTTAAATAACAGACACTTTCAAGTCAGAGTAGGAGGTAACTTATCTACACCCAAGCTCATTAAAAGTAGTGTACCGCAAGGTTCTATCCTGGGCCCGACACTCTTTAACATATATCTAAATGACATCCCCAGGACCCTAGACACGGAGCTGGCACTCTATGCAGACGACAGTGCGATACTTGCAAAACATCTTTACGTCTCAGTAATGCACAGACAGCTACAACAACACTTAAACATACTCCAAACATGGCTGGAAAAATGGCGAATAAAATTAAACCCCAATAAATGTCATTGGATTTATTTCTCTAGAAAACGTAAACCTCCGCCGCCTCTGTACATAAACAACCACGCCCTAAAAGCGGAAAAATCTACTAAATACCTAGGTGTAACGATAGATTCCCACCTAACCTGGAAACAGCACGTAACGAACTTAATTAAAAAAGCGTATATGGCCACAGGAGCCTTATACCCAATGCTAGGAAACGGAAATCTAAGTTATCAAAATAAACCCCTAATTTATAAATCGGTCATCCGCCCGGGAATGCTGTATGCAGCACCCGTATGGGGATATGCCTGTAAATCTATAGACTTACTAGAGACAAAACAAAACAAAACCCTAAGGATTATAAGGAAAGCTCCTAGATACTTAAGAAACTCGGTAATTAGGAAAGACTTCAAAATAAAAAGTGTTAGAGCCCAAATTAGAAAGCTGGCGCTTAAATTCTACAAAAATCTGCCATCTGTTCCAAATGAACTACTATTCAATCTGCATGACTATGATCATCGCAAAGCCAAATCACGTAAGAGACCCCGCGCGGTACTTAATATTGAAAATCGGAATTAGGTAAGTCCCAACTTAAATAGTTGATATTAAATTAAAACTCGATCAATGTTTTCTAAAAAATGTTCTTAAACCTTAAACTGCCAAATTGATAGGAAATCCTTAGAACTGCATCAACTCCCCAAAATTACTCAAACTCTAAATGTGCAACAAACTGCCACACTAGGAGCTAGGTCAAATAATAAAAACAGTAAATCAAAAACCTCGAACCTCCAACTATGGGCAAATGAAATAATGTCACAGTATGAAGATAAGAACCACACCTAGAGATTGGAGATTAAAGGCGCTTCGCGCCTGGTGCTCTTTTCTGGACGAAACCCATCAGTAACATTGATTCAAATACGTTGTTATCTTGAAGACTGTTTCACAAGTGCCTGCCAGCGCTTTGATTTGACATGTTTCCCGACTGGATGTCCTTGCACTTTGCCACATCTGTCCAGTTTCTTCTGTTTCCTTTGACATTTTGCTGAGCTGGTTCTTGTGCATTTGCTGAAAAAAGTACTTTGACTGGGCTATATTACATGCATTTGCTGGAGAGTTTCGTTTTCAGTATTGTTTTCCCTGACGTACTTTTCTGTTATAAGTGACTTTGGTTTTAAAAGTTTGCATCCAGTGAAAACTGCACGACAGTAACTTTCTGACGCTTTGAGGTGGCATTTTTTATGACTTGATGTTCTCGTACAATGCCGCATCAGACTTACCTTTCATAAGTGTACTTATTTTTATTCTGTTTGATTTATCACTGTTTTACTTTTGACCTTTTACGGGAATATGAATAACTTTCTTAACTTTATTGATGTTAGGAATGTCTCACGTACTCATGCACTTTTGTATTCAATTTACATTTGAAATTAATTTCAATCGAATTTTGCACATTTGACTTTGTGCTGTGCTTTTAAGTATCCTTTTTCCCCTTTTATCTGTTTTATGCATTTAATTTTATAGTATTTTATCCTTATTGATTGTTTACTGTAAAATTTGCTTTTTTTATAACACTTTGTGCTTATATTTGTCTGCTTTGCATTTGTAATTTTCTCTTGTCATTATCTGATATCATGCAACCTTACGTATCCATTTCATGCAATAAGCTGTTTAAATTAAAACGTAGATTGACTAAATTGCGTTGTCGACTTAAATTGTTACTGCATTGTAAAAAGTTTCATATTATTCCCCCTTGCTATATTAAAAAATCTATTTTTAGTTCCTCTGAAACGCATATTATCAGGTGCACTGAATTTAAATTACTTTGTTACTCTATCCGTAAAATCCGCATTGATATTAGCTTTTGTGAACGATCCTGTGATTTCTGGTATAGTGAATTTGTTGCTAGTGCACATCCTACCCTTGTGGATTCCTTTTGCCAGTATGTTTATACTCGCCTATACAAGTCCGTAATGATTTAGAAATACAGCGTGCTAAAAAATGTTCTAGTTGGACAAACCATTTAAAATGGTTTCCCCGTAAAATTCCTTCATCCTCACCCTCTTCTGATTCTGCTTTCGATCAAGCTGTTCCTGTGAGTGATGCTCCTCCTTCTTCCCTTCACCCTGTGTTTAAATATTCCCGTTTTGAAATGCTCTCTTTAAAACCTAAAATGTTTCCGCAGTTAAAAAAGCCTTTACCTTTTCCGTTCGTAAATTGTACCTCCTTTGATATTTCCTCTATTCAGCGTAAAGCTCTTGAGCGAGGCCGAAAATTTGCCTATCCTTAGGTTAATCCCAGTTTTATTAATTTAATTCCCCCTGTGGGAGATGCTCTTCTTAATGTAGCTCAAGGCCATGAAGATCGTGGCCGTTTTGTTTTATATTGGTCTATCTCTGCCTTTCAAAAAGATAATAAACTTAAAAGTAAAAATAGACATTCTAGTTTTGATATTGCTTTGAACACTGAAATAGCGGGAATTAAGAAACTTAAATCCAACCCCGATCTTGTTATTTTATCTGCTGACAAGACCAATCAACATGTTCTTTGCAGTAAAACTGATTATGTTAGTTCAATGCAGAAGTGTATTGCTGAGATGGCCTGCAACCAGGTCAAAAAATTCTCCATTACGTTGATTAATACTAGAATAGCAAAACTTAAAAATGCACAGATCTTCCTCCCATTATTAAATCTGCCGTTTTTCGCACTTCATATCATCTCCCTAAAATTTTTGGTCAAATAAAACTTCACAAATTAAATCACCACATGCGGCCTATTGTTTCTAAATATACAGGCCCTACTTATTTTTTAGAGAAATCCCTTGCCCATTTCTTAATTTTTCCATCAGCTCTACTGAAAATTTCATCAATTTACTTTTTAAAACTAAATTTAAGCCTAATAGTACTCTCCATAGTTTTGATATCGTTTCTCTTTTCCCTAGTATCCCCGTCAACATTGCTATTGATATTATTGCCAAAAAACTTCATAGTCACCAATTTAAAAACCCCACTATCGACGCAATCACTTCTGCTTTGAATATTATTGCGGAGACAAATCACTTTGCCTTCCGTGACGCTGTTTTCTTGCAAACTTCTGGCGCCCCTATGGGTAGCCCTTTATTTGGTATTTTGGTCGGGTCGTTTTGCAGGAGCTCGAGAATGAGATTTTGCCTTTTTTAACAATTAAACCTATTATTTGGTGCCGTTACGTGGATGATGTTTTTATTATCTGGGATCGTGATTTAAATGATTTCCTTCACCTTTTGGATAAAGTCAATAATTTTTACCCTTCGATTAATTTTACTGTTGAGCATGTGAGCATGAGTCTAACTGTTCCTTGCCTTTCCTTGATGTTCTGGTCACCCGTTCTGATGTTGATTTTCATACTTCCGTTTTCCGTAAATCTACTTTCACTAACTCCTGTATCCCTGCTAATTCTTTCCATCCTGTATCCTCTAAAAAAGCTTCTTTTAACGCGTATTTTAATCGCGCATTTAATGTTTGCTCTTCTATCCCCGCTTTGACTGATGAAATTAATTTTATTTTTAAACTTGGCCATGAGGCTGCTTATTCGTTTTAATTCTTTTGAATCTATAAAAATAAAATTGAAAATCTGTCTGCCTGTCTGTCTGTCTGTCTGTTTGTCCCACCATCACGAAAGAACGGCTGAACCGAATTTGATGAAATTTTGTGGGTAGCCTGGAAATAGCCCCACTTAAAATTTAGTCCATGTTTGAAGTTTCTACAACTAGTGGTTCTCAAGATATTAGTAAAAACCAAACTTTCGTCGGTCTCATCATCACGAGAGAACGGCTGAACCGAATTTAATGAAATTTTGTGGGTAACCTTGAAATAGCCTCCCATAAATTTTGCCCCAGTTTCGAGTTTCTAAGACTAGGGATTGTCGAGATATTAATGAAAAACGGAACATTTTCCTAGGAGTTCTACTCTCTAACTCCGTGGTTTATCCAAACGTAAAGGATGAAAATCGTTTGTTTAAAACATCAAAGAGATTTAAAACTTTATTTCTGAGTTTGGTGCAGGATGTTTGCAATAATTAGTCACTATCTGAAAGCATGAATTGTTGAAACATGAATTTAAATTGAAAATCTATCAGCATGGTTTATTTTTCACAAGCTTTTACGCAACGATGATTAATAAATCAAAATGTTTAGTTAATTTTAACATTTTATAAGGATATATCATGTTGCTCGGCAATGCAATTAAATAAAATGTGTTTGTTAATATTTTTATTATAATTTTTTTTCGATTTGAAAAATAAATAAATGGATAAATGAATATAAAAGTATATCTTATGAATGAGCGGTTTGATTTTTCTTTTAATTATATTAATTGCTGACTGCGTACATCACTTTCATTTATTTTGGCAAAGAGTTTTCAAGCTTATATTGTGTTTAGCTACTAAACTCATATATTGTGTTTAGCCAATAAATTCATTTAGCCGATTGTTGAAACAGAAGAAGAGTAGAACGGGGATATCTTCTAATACAATTGTAGTGTTTTCATTTAGTATATAGAAACGGGATCAGGATGTTTCATTCAGATCTGCAAATTTATAGCTACGAATTTGGCGGTATATCCCTAATTTATCAACTTTTCTTAAACTTTGCCAAATTGAAGGAAATGTCGCCAAAATGATAAAAACGACGCAAATCAATGAAATTTACTTTGTTTTGTTAGAAGAAAGTACGGAAATGATGTTTCGTTAGCATTTATCTGTCAAACCAACCGTCCTACTTAGTAATACATTTAGCGAATTTTTAAAATGTCACCAAATTGATAAAAATGTTTTGAAATCCATAAAAATATCTTCAAATTAATAAAATTGCACTAAATAAATGAAATTAATTCTGTTTTGTTAGGGGATAGTATTGTTGTTGTTGTTGAGACCCAGACCGTCCGACCTACCAGAAAGGTGTAAGGTAACTGTATGGACGGCCGGGAAGTGCCACCCAATTTAGACCGGAACCCAGTGGGGAAGGCATCCACAGGGACCGTACCCTCCTTCCCCTACCACCAACCTCTCGGAAGGACTTACGGACCCACATGTTTAACGTGATCGTACTCCGCATGAACACGGCGGCATTTGTGGCAGCGTGCAAATCTAGCGCGCAAACCACGGGGATACCGCACCCGAGATGGCCAACAGCACGCGGCGTTCCGAGGTGGTCACCCACCAAGTACTAACCGCGCCCGATGCTGCTTCACTTCGGTGATCTAACGAGAACCGGTGTTTTCAGCACGGTACGGTCGTTGGCGCTAGGGGATAGTATTGTGATGATATTTCGTCAATTTGTGTGGGACTGTCAGTGGGACTGTCCAAGTGGGACTGTCAGTTCTACAGTCCCACTTGGCGATAAATTTGGCGATTTTTTAAAATGTCGCTAAATTGACGAAAATATCGCCAAAGGTTCCATAGAGATAGTATTATTTAGACGATATTTTTTTCCCACCAATTTATTTGAAGCAAATGATATCATGTCGCTTAGCAACGGATTTAAATCCAATGTGTTTATGCGGCAGACGATTATTATTAAATCTTTTCCGATTTGAATAATGAAGGTATGTATAGAAAATAAATTCCATTGCCATTTCATTTTTGACTGGATAATATCAATTACGGTCTTCAAGTTTAAACATTATTATTATTGATATTTTCCGGAATTATTGATTCAGAGATTATTGATATTTTTAAGTTTTTACGCTATTATTTTATTGCGGCAAAAATTGCTGATACTCGCATATTGTAAGTTGTACGAGTAATCTTCTAGGAATGCACGGGTATATCTTCTAACCTACGAGAATATAAGTATATAGGCAGGTATATTGGCATATATTTTGACATATATTAGCATATATATAGGAATCAAATACAGCCTTCTGGTATGAAGATTAAGGGAATTATTGAAATTTTCAATTTATTACGTCGTCTGTTGTATTTTGGCAAAGATATTTGAGACTCGTATTATAATACGGGTAATCTTTACTAATAATCGGATATATCTTCTAATCTACGAAGTAGTACGGGTAAGTCTATAAATTTATAAGAAGTACAGGCATATCTTCCCATATAATTTTAGCACATTCATTTTGACATATATTAGAATAAATGACTGCCTTCAGATTTAAAGATTAAGGGTTTATCGATATTTTCAATTTATACACTTACTCTACTAATACAGGTTATATCTTCTAATATTCGCGTATATAATTAGTATGGATCCCATACAATTTTAACGCTTTTATTTTGCATATATTGATTCAATTCTGTATTTTTTTTTGTAAATTTGCTTACGTAAGGGGTCCAGGATGTTTTATTCTTTCAGATCTGCCCGTGAAGATAATTTTGTATAGCGAGAACAGAGATTCTTAAACTTCCTTTTAGGAGCATTATATTAAATATTTTAACAGAATATTTTGATTAAAAATGTCATTTAGTATACTATAAGAATTTGCACATGATTGTAAATTTCAAGTTTCTTTATATTATATACTCCGTACAAAGAACGGGTATGCTGCTAGTTTATTTATAAGATCTTCGCCCACGTTCGCCTTAAATTTACTCAATTTTATATAAAGATCGTTTAGTCCATATATGGGCAACGCCCGGCCCGCGGGCCGGATGTGGCCCGCCCCGGCTTTTGATCCGGCCCGCAGAACATTTTAAAATCGCGCTCGAAAAAAAAGTAAATATTCTCGGTTCTCGCCAACAAGAGAGTGAGAGGGGGGGAAGCCTGAACTACGTGGGTGTTTCTATTGTCCGTCCGGTTTCACCATCTTTCAAATCGTTTTGAAAATCGTCGAAAATAGGATAGCGAACTTTTAGTTTTGATTTGTAGTTACGAGCCACCAGATCCACCACCAGATAGCGCGATGGTATCACCTCTGCAGCTCCCCTCCGTAATTTGTGGAATGTCCGATCGCGAGCCCAGTCACATGTCCTACTCCTCTTGCATGTTCTGAAAACGTACCCGCTATACCCCCCGCTGTGAGACCGATTCTTTGCTATTGGCTAAGTTAAATGACGTCATGGGCGGAGCCTAGTATACACTTTGAAGTTGTCGTCTTCGAGATTATACATGGAAAAAAATGTTTGTTATTAAATCGGGAAGAAAATAGTGATAAAAAGAAATAGTGCAAAGATATAACGTTGTGTGACAATATACGTTCGTAAAACTACAAAAATGTCTTAAATTTAGGTAAGTAGTATATGATATATTTATTACAATTTTTGCGAGTAAAATGTTGACACTGGAACGTTATACCTTATACATCTGTAATAATCCGATTGAATGATTTTCTAACTTATTTTTTATAGTACCTAATTTTAGATTGAAGATCGCCGACCAAATATGAATATATCAAAACTTGTACTGCAATATTTCACCTGGCCTGTTTAAATATCGTAAGTGGTCAGATGTTTTTATTGTTGTATCAGTTAAATTAAAGGAGAAACTTTGATTTATTTCCTTCTAGGCTAATTAAATTTGTGTAGAAGATAGCAATATATTTTTTAATCTGATTCATAGTTAATTTGTTTATCACAGTAGTGTGCTATAGTATAAGAGTGAAAAGATGTTATACAAATTAATGAAATTACTAATAAAATTAATATATATTCTATATGTATATACCAAGTTGTAATTTAAATATCATATATATGAAGTTTCATTTCAATTGTATGGGTGTTGATTTTGAGATTTTATTGATATTAAGTAACATTCTGAAGAAAGCAAACACTAATAGCCATTATCTAATGTTTATGAAATACTTTGAAGTTTGATCTGTACCCAAGGGGGGGGGGAGGCCCCCCCCTTGGGTACAGATCAAACTTCAAAGGTATTCAATCCCCTTGGGCACAGATCAAACTTCAAAGGTATTCAATCCCCTTGGGCACAGATCAAACTTCAAAGGTATTCAATCCCCTTGGGTACAGATCAAACTTCAAAGGTATTCAATCCCCTTGGGCACAGATCAAACTTCAAAGGTATTCAATCCCCTTGGGCACAGATCAAACTTCAAAGGTATTCAATCCCCTTGGGTACAGATCAAACTTCAAAGGTATTCAATCCCCTTGGGCACAGATCAAACTTCAAAGGTATTCAATCCCCTTGGGCACAGATCAAACTTCAAAGGTATTCAATCCCCTTGGGCACAGATCAAACTTCAAAGGTATTCAATCCCCTTGGGCACAGATCAAACTTCAAAGGTATTCAATCCCCTTGGGTACAGATCAAACTTCAAAGGTATTCAATCCCCTTGGGCACAGATCAAACTTCAAAGGTATTCAATCCCCTTGGGCACAGATCAAACTTCAAAGGTATTCAATCCCCTTGGGCACAGATCAAACTTCAAAGGTATTCAATCCCCTTGGGCACAGATCAAACTTCAAAGGTATTCAATCCCCTTGGGCACAGATCAAACTTCAAAGGTATTCAATCCCCTTGGGCACAGATCAAACTTCAAAGGTATTCAATCCCCTTGGGTACAGATCAAACTTCAAAGGTATTCAATCCCCTTGGGCACAGATCAAACTTCAAAGGTATTCAATCCCCTTGGGTACAGATCAAACTTCAAAGGTATTCAATCCCCTTGGGCACAGATCAAACTTCAAAGGTATTCAATCCCCTTGGGCACAGATCAAACTTCAAAGGTATTCAATCCCCTTGGGCACAGATCAAACTTCAAAGGTATTCAATCCCCTTGGGCACAGATCAAACTTCAAAGGTATTCAATCCCCTTGGGTACAGATCAAACTTCAAAGGTATTCAATCCCCTTGGGCACAGATCAAACTTCAAAGGTATTCAATCCCCTTGGGCACAGATCAAACTTCAAAGGTATTCAATCCCCTTGGGCACAGATCAAACTTCAAAGGTATTCAATCCCCTTGGGCACAGATCAAACTTCAAAGGTATTCAATCCCCTTGGGTACAGATCAAACTTCAAAGGTATTCAATCCCCTTGGGCACAGATCAAACTTCAAAGGTATTCAATCCCCTTGGGCACAGATCAAACTTCAAAGGTATTCAATCCCCTTGGGCACAGATCAAACTTCAAAGGTATTCAATCCCCTTGGGCACAGATCAAACTTCAAAGGTATTCAATCCCCTTGGGCACAGATCAAACTTCAAAGGTATTCAATCCCCTTGGGCACAGATCAAACTTCAAAGGTATTCAATCCCCTTGGGCACAGATCAAACTTCAAAGGTATTCAATCCCCTTGGGCACAGATCAAACTTCAAAGGTATTCAATCCCCTTGGGTACAGATCAAACTTCAAAGGTATTCAATCCCCTTGGGCACAGATCAAACTTCAAAGGTATTCAATCCCCTTGGGCACAGATCAAACTTCAAAGGTATTCAATCCCCTTGGGTACAGATCAAACTTCAAAGGTATTCAATCCCCTTGGGCACAGATCAAACTTCAAAGGTATTCAATCCCCTTGGGCACAGATCAAACTTCAAAGGTATTCAATCCCCTTGGGCACAGATCAAACTTCAAAGGTATTCAATCCCCTTGGGCACAGATCAAACTTCAAAGGTATTCAATCCCCTTGGGCACAGATCAAACTTCAAAGGTATTCAATCCCCTTGGGTACAGATCAAACTTCAAAGGTATTCAATCCCCTTGGGCACAGATCAAACTTCAAAGGTATTCAATCCCCTTGGGTACAGATCAAACTTCAAAGGTATTCAATCCCCTTGGGCACAGATCAAACTTCAAAGGTATTCAATCCCCTTGGGTACAGATCAAACTTCAAAGGTATTCAATCCCCTTGGCACAGATCAAACTTCAAAGGTATTCAATCCCCTTGGGTACAGATCAAACTTCAAAGGTATTCAATCCCCTTGGGCACAGATCAAACTTCAAAGGTATTCAATCCCCTTGGGCACAGATCAAACTTCAAAGGTATTCAATCCCCTTGGGCACAGATCAAACTTCAAAGGTATTCAATCCCCTTGGGTACAGATCAAACTTCAAAGGTATTCAATCCCCTTGGGTACAGATCAAACTTCAAAGGTATTCAATCCCCTTGGCACAGATCAAACTTCAAAGGTATTCAATCCCCTTGGGCACAGATCAAACTTCAAAGGTATTCAATCCCCTTGGGCACAGATCAAACTTCAAAGGTATTCAATCCCCTTGGGCACAGATCAAACTTCAAAGGTATTCAATCCCCTTGGGCACAGATCAAACTTCAAAGGTATTCAATCCCCTTGGGCACAGATCAAACTTCAAAGGTATTCAATCCCCTTGGGCACAGATCAAACTTCAAAGGTATTCAATCCCCTTGGGCACAGATCAAACTTCAAAGGTATTCAATCCCCTTGGGCACAGATCAAACTTCAAAGGTATTCAATCCCCTTGGGCACAGATCAAACTTCAAAGGTATTCAATCCCCTTGGGCACAGATCAAACTTCAAAGGTATTCAATCCCCTTGGGCACAGATCAAACTTCAAAGGTATTCAATCCCTTGGGTACAGATCAAACTTCAAAGGTATTCAATCCCCTTGGGTACAGATCAAACTTCAAAGGTATTCAATCCCCTTGGGCACAGATCAAACTTCAAAGGTATTCAATCCCCTTGGGCACAGATCAAACTTCAAAGGTATTCAATCCCCTTGGGCACAGATCAAACTTCAAAGGTATTCAATCCCTTGGGCTACAGATCAAACTTCAAAGGTATTCAATCCCCTTGGGCACAGATCAAACTTCAAAGGTATTCAATCCCCTTGGGTACAGATCAAACTTCAAAGGTATTCAATCCCCTTGGGCACAGATCAAACTTCAAAGGTATTCAATCCCCTTGGGCACAGATCAAACTTCAAAGGTATTCAATCCCCTTGGGCACAGATCAAACTTCAAAGGTATTCAATCCCCTTGGGTACAGATCAAACTTCAAAGGTATTCAATCCCCTTGGGCACAGATCAAACTTCAAAGGTATTCAATCCCCTTGGGCACAGATCAAACTTCAAAGGTATTCAATCCCCTTGGGCACAGATCAAACTTCAAAGGTATTCAATCCCCTTGGGTACAGATCAAACTTCAAAGGTATTCAATCCCCTTGGGCACAGATCAAACTTCAAAGGTATTCAATCCCCTTGGGCACAGATCAAACTTCAAAGGTATTCAATCCCCTTGGGCACAGATCAAACTTCAAAGGTATTCAATCCCCTTGGGTACAGATCAAACTTCAAAGGTATTCAATCCCCTTGGGCACAGATCAAACTTCAAAGGTATTCAATCCCCTTGGGTACAGATCAAACTTCAAAGGTATTCAATCCCCTTGGGTACAGATCAAACTTCAAAGGTATTCAATCCCCTTGGGCACAGATCAAACTTCAAAGGTATTCAATCCCCTTGGGCACAGATCAAACTTCAAAGGTATTCAATCCCCTTGGGCACAGATCAAACTTCAAAGGTATTCAATCCCCTTGGGCACAGATCAAACTTCAAAGGTATTCAATCCCCTTGGGCACAGATCAAACTTCAAAGGTATTCAATCCCCTTGGGCACAGATCAAACTTCAAAGGTATTCAATCCCCTTGGGCACAGATCAAACTTCAAAGGTATTCAATCCCCTTGGGCACAGATCAAACTTCAAAGGTATTCAATCCCCTTGGGCACAGATCAAACTTCAAAGGTATTCAATCCCCTTGGGCACAGATCAAACTTCAAAGGTATTCAATCCCTTGGGCACAGATCAAACTTCAAAGGTATTCAATCCCCTTGGGCACAGATCAAACTTCAAAGGTATTCAATCCCCTTGGGCACAGATCAAACTTCAAAGGTATTCAATCCCCTTGGGTACAGATCAAACTTCAAAGGTATTAATCCCCTTGGGTACAGATCAAACTTCAAAGGTATTCAATCCCCTTGGGTACAGATCAAACTTCAAAGGTATTCAATCCCCTTGGGCACAGATCAAACTTCAAAGGTATTCAATCCCCTTGGGTACAGATCAAACTTCAAAGGTATTCAATCCCCTTGGGTACAGATCAAACTTCAAAGGTATTCAATCCCCTTGGGTACAGATCAAACTTCAACGGTATTCAATCCCCTTGGGCACAGATCAAACTTCAAAGGTATTCAATCCCCTTGGGCACAGATCAAACTTCAAAGGTATTCAATCCCCTTGGGTACAGATCAAACTTCAAAGGTATTCAATCCCCTTGGGTACAGATCAAACTTCAAAGGTATTCAATCCCCTTGGGTACAGATCAAACTTCAAAGGTATTCAATCCCCTTGGGTACAGATCAAACTTCAACGGTATTCAATCCCCTTGGGCACAGATCAAACTTCAAAGGTATTCAATCCCCTTGGGTACAGATCAAACTTCAAAGGTATTCAATCCCCTTGGGTACAGATCAAACTTCAAAGGTATTCAATCCCCTTGGGTACAGATCAAACTTCAAAGGTATTCAATCCCCTTGGGTACAGATCAAACTTCAAAGGTATTCAATCCCCTTGGGTACAGATCAAACTTCAAAGGTATTCAATCCCCTTGGGTACAGATCAAACTTCAAAGGTATTCAATCCCCTTGGGTACAGATCAAACTTCAAAGGTATTCAATCCCCTTGGGTACAGATCAAACTTCAAAGGTATTCAATCCCCTTGGGTACAGATCAAACTTCAAAGGTATTCAATCCCCTTGGGTACAGATCAAACTTCAAAGGTATTCAATCCCCTTGGGTACAGATCAAACTTCAAAGGTATTCAATCCCCTTGGGCACAGATCAAACTTCAAAGGTATTCAATCCCCTTGGGTACAGATCAAACTTCAAAGGTATTCAATCCCCTTGGGTACAGATCAAACTTCAAAGGTATTCAATCCCCTTGGGTACAGATCAAACTTCAAAGGTATTCAATCCCCTTGGGTACAGATCAAACTTCAAAGGTATTCAATCCCCTTGGGTACAGATCAAACTTCAAAGGTATTCAATCCCCTTGGGTACAGATCAAACTTCAAAGGTATTCAATCCCCTTGGGTACAGATCAAACTTCAAAGGTATTCAATCCCCTTGGGTACAGATCAAACTTCAAAGGTATTCAATCCCCTTGGGCACAGATCAAACTTCAAAGGTATTCAATCCCCTTGGGCACAGATCAAACTTCAAAGGTATTCAATCCCCTTGGGTACAGATCAAACTTCAAAGGTATTCAATCCCCTTGGGCACAGATCAAACTTCAAAGGTATTCAATCCCCTTGGGTACAGATCAAACTTCAAAGGTATTCAATCCCCTTGGGTACAGATCAAACTTCAACGGTATTCAATCCCCTTGGGCACAGATCAAACTTCAAAGGTATTCAATCCCCTTGGGTACAGATCAAACTTCAAAGGTATTCAATCCCCTTGGGTACAGATCAAACTTCAAAGGTATTCAATCCCCTTGGGTACAGATCAAACTTCAACGGTATTCAATCCCCTTGGGCACAGATCAAACTTCAAAGGTATTCAATCCCCTTGGGTACAGATCAAACTTCAAAGGTATTCAATCCCCTTGGGTACAGATCAAACTTCAAAGGTATTCAATCCCCTTGGGTACAGATCAAACTTCAACGGTATTCAATCCCCTTGGGTACAGATCAAACTTCAAAGGTATTCAATCCCCTTGGGCACAGATCAAACTTCAAAGGTATTCAATCCCCTTGGGCACAGATCAAACTTCAAAGGTATTCAATCCCCTTGGGCACAGATCAAACTTCAAAGGTATTCAATCCCCTTGGGTACAGATCAAACTTCAAAGGTATTCAATCCCCTTGGGTACAGATCAAACTTCAACGGTATTCAATCCCCTTGGGCACAGATCAAACTTCAAAGGTATTCAATCCCCTTGGGCACAGATCAAACTTCAAAGGTATTCAATCCCCTCGGGTACAGATCAAACTTCAAAGGTATTCAATCCCCTTGGGCACAGATCAAACTTCAAAGGTATTCAATCCCCTTGGGCACAGATCAAACTTCAAAGGTATTCAATCCCCTTGGGCACAGATCAAACTTCAAAGGTATTCAATCCCCTTGGGCACAGATCAAACTTCAAAGGTATTCAATCCCCTTGGGCACAGATCAAACTTCAAAGGTATTCAATCCCCTTGGGTACAGATCAAACTTCAAAGGTATTCAATCCCCTTGGGCACAGATCAAACTTCAAAGGTATTCAATCCCCTTGGGCACAGATCAAACTTCAAAGGTATTCAATCCCCTTGGGCACAGATCAAACTTCAAAGGTATTCAATCCCCTTGGGCACAGATCAAACTTCAAAGGTATTCAATCCCCTTGGGCACAGATCAAACTTCAAAGGTATTCAATCCCCTCGGGTACAGATCAAACTTCAAAGGTATTCAATCCCCTTGGGCACAGATCAAACTTCAAAGGTATTCAATCCCCTTGGGCACAGATCAAACTTCAAAGGTATTCAATCCCCTTGGGCACAGATCAAACTTCAAAGGTATTCAATCCCCTTGGGCACAGATCAAACTTCAAAGGTATTCAATCCCCTTGGGCACAGATCAAACTTCAAAGGTATTCAATCCCCTTGGGTACAGATCAAACTTCAAAGGTATTCAATCCCCTTGGGCACAGATCAAACTTCAAAGGTATTCAATCCCCTTGGGTACAGATCAAACTTCAAAGGTATTCAATCCCCTTGGGTACAGATCAAACTTCAAAGGTATTCAATCCCCTTGGGCACAGATCAAACTTCAAAGGTATTCAATCCCCTTGGGTACAGATCAAACTTCAAAGGTATTCAATCCCCTTGGGCACAGATCAAACTTCAAAGGTATTCAATCCCCTTGGGCACAGATCAAACTTCAACGGTATTCAATCCCCTTGGGCACAGATCAAACTTCAAAGGTATTCAATCCCCTTGGGCACAGATCAAACTTCAAAGGTATTCAATCCCCTTGGGTACAGATCAAACTTCAAAGGTATTCAATCCCCTTGGGCACAGATCAAACTTCAAAGGTATTCAATCCCCTTGGGTACAGATCAAACTTCAAAGGTATTCAATCCCCTTGGGCACAGATCAAACTTCAAAGGTATTCAATCCCCTTGGGTACAGATCAAACTTCAAAGGTATTCAATCCCCTTGGGCACAGATCAAACTTCAAAGGTATTCAATCCCCTTGGGTACAGATCAAACTTCAAAGGTATTCAATCCCCTTGGGTACAGATCAAACTTCAAAGGTATTCAATCCCCTTGGGTACAGATCAAACTTCAAAGGTATTCAATCCCCTTGGGTACAGATCAAACTTCAAAGGTATTCAATCCCCTTGGGCACAGATCAAACTTCAAAGGTATTCAATCCCCTTGGGTACAGATCAAACTTCAAAGGTATTCAATCCCCTTGGGTACAGATCAAACTTCAAAGGTATTCAATCCCCTTGGGTACAGATCAAACTTCAAAGGTATTCAATCCCCTTGGGTACAGATCAAACTTCAAAGGTATTCAATCCCCTTGGGTACAGATCAAACTTCAAAGGTATTCAATCCCCTTGGGTACAGATCAAACTTCAAAGGTATTCAATCCCCTTGGGTACAGATCAAACTTCAAAGGTATTCAATCCCCTTGGGTACAGATCAAACTTCAAAGGTATTCAATCCCCTTGGGTACAGATCAAACTTCAAAGGTATTCAATCCCCTTGGGCACAGATCAAACTTCAAAGGTATTCAATCCCCTTGGGTACAGATCAAACTTCAAAGGTATTCAATCCCCTTGGGCACAGATCAAACTTCAAAGGTATTCAATCCCCTTGGGTACAGATCAAACTTCAAAGGTATTCAATCCCCTTGGGCACAGATCAAACTTCAAAGGTATTCAATCCCCTTGGGTACAGATCAAACTTCAAAGGTATTCAATCCCCTTGGGCACAGATCAAACTTCAAAGGTATTCAATCCCCTTGGGTACAGATCAAACTTCAAAGGTATTCAATCCCCTTGGGCACAGATCAAACTTCAAAGGTATTCAATCCCCTTGGGCACAGATCAAACTTCAAAGGTATTCAATCCCCTTGGGTACAGATCAAACTTCAAAGGTATTCAATCCCCTTGGGCACAGATCAAACTTCAAAGGTATTCAATCCCCTTGGGCACAGATCAAACTTCAAAGGTATTCAATCCCCTTGGGTACAGATCAAACTTCAAAGGTATTCAATCCCCTTGGGCACAGATCAAACTTCAAAGGTATTCAATCCCCTTGGGTACAGATCAAACTTCAAAGGTATTCAATCCCCTTGGGCACAGATCAAACTTCAAAGGTATTCAATCCCCTTGGGTACAGATCAAACTTCAAAGGTATTCAATCCCCTTGGGCACAGATCAAACTTCAAAGGTATTCAATCCCCTTGGGCACAGATCAAACTTCAAAGGTATTCAATCCCCTTGGGTACAGATCAAACTTCAAAGGTATTCAATCCCCTTGGGTACAGATCAAACTTCAAAGGTATTCAATCCCCTTGGGCACAGATCAAACTTCAAAGGTATTCAATCCCCTTGGGCACAGATCAAACTTCAAAGGTATTCAATCCCCTTGGGCACAGATCAAACTTCAAAGGTATTCAATCCCCTTGGGTACAGATCAAACTTCAAAGGTATTCAATCCCCTTGGGTACAGATCAAACTTCAAAGGTATTCAATCCCCTTGGGTACAGATCAAACTTCAAAGGTATTCAATCCCCTTGGGTACAGATCAAACTTCAAAGGTATTCAATCCCCTTGGGTACAGATCAAACTTCAAAGGTATTCAATCCCCTTGGGTACAGATCAAACTTCAAAGGTATTCAATCCCCTTGGGTACAGATCAAACTTCAAAGGTATTCAATCCCCTTGGGTACAGATCAAACTTCAAAGGTATTCAATCCCCTTGGGTACAGATCAAACTTCAAAGGTATTCAATCCCCTTGGGTACAGATCAAACTTCAAAGGTATTCAATCCCCTTGGGTACAGATCAAACTTCAAAGGTATTCAATCCCCTTGGGCACAGATCAAACTTCAAAGGTATTCAATCCCCTTGGGTACAGATCAAACTTCAAAGGTATTCAATCCCCTTGGGTACAGATCAAACTTCAAAGGTATTCAATCCCCTTGGGTACAGATCAAACTTCAAAGGTATTCAATCCCCTTGGGCACAGATCAAACTTCAAAGGTATTCAATCCCCTTGGGTACAGATCAAACTTCAAAGGTATTCAATCCCCTTGGGTACAGATCAAACTTCAAAGGTATTCAATCCCCTTGGGCACAGATCAAACTTCAAAGGTATTCAATCCCCTTGGGTACAGATCAAACTTCAAAGGTATTCAATCCCCTTGGGCACAGATCAAACTTCAAAGGTATTCAATCCCCTTGGGTACAGATCAAACTTCAAAGGTATTCAATCCCCTTGGGTACAGATCAAACTTCAAAGGTATTCAATCCCCTTGGGTACAGATCAAACTTCAAAGGTATTCAATCCCCTTGGGCACAGATCAAACTTCAAAGGTATTCAATCCCCTTGGGTACAGATCAAACTTCAAAGGTATTCAATCCCCTTGGGTACAGATCAAACTTCAAAGGTATTCAATCCCCTTGGGTACAGATCAAACTTCAAAGGTATTCAATCCCCTTGGGTACAGATCAAACTTCAAAGGTATTCAATCCCCTTGGGCACAGATCAAACTTCAAAGGTATTCAATCCCCTTGGGCACAGATCAAACTTCAAAGGTATTCAATCCCCTTGGGTACAGATCAAACTTCAAAGGTATTCAATCCCCTTGGGTACAGATCAAACTTCAAAGGTATTCAATCCCCTTGGGTACAGATCAAACTTCAAAGGTATTCAATCCCCTTGGGTACAGATCAAACTTCAAAGGTATTCAATCCCCTTGGGTACAGATCAAACTTCAAAGGTATTCAATCCCCTTGGGCACAGATCAAACTTCAAAGGTATTCAATCCCCTTGGGTACAGATCAAACTTCAAAGGTATTCAATCCCCTTGGGTACAGATCAAACTTCAAAGGTATTCAATCCCCTTGGGTACAGATCAAACTTCAAAGGTATTCAATCCCCTTGGGCACAGATCAAACTTCAAAGGTATTCAATCCCCTTGGGTACAGATCAAACTTCAAAGGTATTCAATCCCCTTGGGTACAGATCAAACTTCAAAGGTATTCAATCCCCTTGGGCACAGATCAAACTTCAAAGGTATTCAATCCCCTTGGGTACAGATCAAACTTCAAAGGTATTCAATCCCCTTGGGCACAGATCAAACTTCAAAGGTATTCAATCCCCTTGGGTACAGATCAAACTTCAAAGGTATTCAATCCCCTTGGGTACAGATCAAACTTCAAAGGTATTCAATCCCCTTGGGTACAGATCAAACTTCAAAGGTATTCAATCCCCTTGGGCACAGATCAAACTTCAAAGGTATTCAATCCCCTTGGGTACAGATCAAACTTCAAAGGTATTCAATCCCCTTGGGTACAGATCAAACTTCAAAGGTATTCAATCCCCTTGGGTACAGATCAAACTTCAAAGGTATTCAATCCCCTTGGGTACAGATCAAACTTCAAAGGTATTCAATCCCCTTGGGCACAGATCAAACTTCAAAGGTATTCAATCCCCTTGGGCACAGATCAAACTTCAAAGGTATTCAATCCCCTTGGGTACAGATCAAACTTCAAAGGTATTCAATCCCCTTGGGTACAGATCAAACTTCAAAGGTATTCAATCCCCTTGGGTACAGATCAAACTTCAAAGGTATTCAATCCCCTTGGGCACAGATCAAACTTCAAAGGTATTCAATCCCCTTGGGTACAGATCAAACTTCAAAGGTATTCAATCCCCTTGGGCACAGATCAAACTTCAAAGGTATTCAATCCCCTTGGGTACAGATCAAACTTCAAAGGTATTCAATCCCCTTGGGCACAGATCAAACTTCAAAGGTATTCAATCCCCTTGGGTACAGATCAAACTTCAAAGGTATTCAATCCCCTTGGGTACAGATCAAACTTCAAAGGTATTCAATCCCCTTGGGTACAGATCAAACTTCAAAGGTATTCAATCCCCTTGGGCACAGATCAAACTTCAAAGGTATTCAATCCCCTTGGGTACAGATCAAACTTCAAAGGTATTCAATCCCCTTGGGCACAGATCAAACTTCAAAGGTATTCAATCCCCTTGGGTACAGATCAAACTTCAAAGGTATTCAATCCCCTTGGGCACAGATCAAACTTCAAAGGTATTCAATCCCCTTGGGTACAGATCAAACTTCAAAGGTATTCAATCCCCTTGGGTACAGATCAAACTTCAAAGGTATTCAATCCCCTTGGGTACAGATCAAACTTCAAAGGTATTCAATCCCCTTGGGCACAGATCAAACTTCAAAGGTATTCAATCCCCTTGGGCACAGATCAAACTTCAAAGGTATTCAATCCCCTTGGGTACAGATCAAACTTCAAAGGTATTCAATCCCCTTGGGTACAGATCAAACTTCAAAGGTATTCAATCCCCTTGGGTACAGATCAAACTTCAAAGGTATTCAATCCCCTTGGGCACAGATCAAACTTCAAAGGTATTCAATCCCCTTGGGTACAGATCAAACTTCAAAGGTATTCAATCCCCTTGGGTACAGATCAAACTTCAAAGGTATTCAATCCCCTTGGGCACAGATCAAACTTCAAAGGTATTCAATCCCCTTGGGTACAGATCAAACTTCAAAGGTATTCAATCCCCTTGGGTACAGATCAAACTTCAAAGGTATTCAATCCCCTTGGGTACAGATCAAACTTCAAAGGTATTCAATCCCCTTGGGTACAGATCAAACTTCAAAGGTATTCAATCCCCTTGGGCACAGATCAAACTTCAAAGGTATTCAATCCCCTTGGGTACAGATCAAACTTCAAAGGTATTCAATCCCCTTGGGTACAGATCAAACTTCAAAGGTATTCAATCCCCTTGGGTACAGATCAAACTTCAAAGGTATTCAATCCCCTTGGGCACAGATCAAACTTCAAAGGTATTCAATCCCCTTGGGTACAGATCAAACTTCAAAGGTATTCAATCCCCTTGGGTACAGATCAAACTTCAAAGGTATTCAATCCCCTTGGGTACAGATCAAACTTCAAAGGTATTCAATCCCCTTGGGCACAGATCAAACTTCAAAGGTATTCAATCCCCTTGGGCACAGATCAAACTTCAAAGGTATTCAATCCCCTTGGGCACAGATCAAACTTCAAAGGTATTCAATCCCCTTGGGTACAGATCAAACTTCAAAGGTATTCAATCCCCTTGGGTACAGATCAAACTTCAAAGGTATTCAATCCCCTTGGGTACAGATCAAACTTCAAAGGTATTCAATCCCCTTGGGTACAGATCAAACTTCAAAGGTATTCAATCCCCTTGGGTACAGATCAAACTTCAAAGGTATTCAATCCCCTTGGGTACAGATCAAACTTCAAAGGTATTCAATCCCCTTGGGTACAGATCAAACTTCAAAGGTATTCAATCCCCTTGGGCACAGATCAAACTTCAAAGGTATTCAATCCCCTTGGGCACAGATCAAACTTCAAAGGTATTCAATCCCCTTGGGTACAGATCAAACTTCAAAGGTATTCAATCCCCTTGGGTACAGATCAAACTTCAAAGGTATTCAATCCCCTTGGGTACAGATCAAACTTCAAAGGTATTCAATCCCCTTGGGCACAGATCAAACTTCAAAGGTATTCAATCCCCTTGGGCACAGATCAAACTTCAAAGGTATTCAATCCCCTTGGGCACAGATCAAACTTCAAAGGTATTCAATCCCCTTGGGTACAGATCAAACTTCAAAGGTATTCAATCCCCTTGGGCACAGATCAAACTTCAAAGGTATTCAATCCCCTTGGGTACAGATCAAACTTCAAAGGTATTCAATCCCCTTGGGTACAGATCAAACTTCAAAGGTATTCAATCCCCTTGGGCACAGATCAAACTTCAAAGGTATTCAATCCCCTTGGGCACAGATCAAACTTCAAAGGTATTCAATCCCCTTGGGTACAGATCAAACTTCAAAGGTATTCAATCCCCTTGGGCACAGATCAAACTTCAAAGGTATTCAATCCCCTTGGGCACAGATCAAACTTCAAAGGTATTCAATCCCCTTGGGTACAGATCAAACTTCAAAGGTATTCAATCCCCTTGGGCACAGATCAAACTTCAAAGGTATTCAATCCCCTTGGGTACAGATCAAACTTCAAAGGTATTCAATCCCCTTGGGCACAGATCAAACTTCAAAGGTATTCAATCCCCTTGGGCACAGATCAAACTTCAAAGGTATTCAATCCCCTTGGGTACAGATCAAACTTCAAAGGTATTCAATCCCCTTGGGCACAGATCAAACTTCAAAGGTATTCAATCCCCTTGGGTACAGATCAAACTTCAAAGGTATTCAATCCCCTTGGGCACAGATCAAACTTGGGTACATCTTCAGGGGAGGTCCCCACCCCCCACCCCCTGAAGAAATATTAAATTACAAAATTTTATATTCTCTGGGTAAAAAATTGTGTACAAAGAAAAATATTAGGAAAGCGAGTTTCGTGCTGTTTCCACGTCCCAAGCTTAGGGTGACGAATTGTTTGAAATTTACAGTCGCCAATGACCGCCGCGAAACTTCAGACATCTAATTTCTACCTAGTCAGCATTAGTGGAGTGAAAGAAAGTGAGCTTCTTCAATGGAAGGAAGTTTTAAAGACGTGCAAGTTCGAATAAGAGAACATTTTCCAGAAGCACTCTCTGTTCATTGTAGTTCTCATTTCCTGAACTTAGCACTCTGCCATTCATGCGAAGTTGCTAGAATAAGAAATTGCATTGGCACTGTTAAAGCCGTGGGAATTTTTTAAAAATCTTCATCTAAAAGAACAGGGTGTTTAAAAGAAAATATTGAATCTAACTTTCCTGAAACAAAATGGAAAACATTAACAGCTATGTGCGAAACAAGATGGGTAGAAAACCAGGATAGTCTTCTAAAATCTACAAAGCTATTGTAGAAACTTTAGAAGATTTAAGCTTCAATCCTGATGTAGGTACGTCTTCGAAAGCATCATTGTTGCTAAAATCTATTTTATCAAGCGAATTTGGGATCAGTTTGTGCTGCTTATCTATGCTATTTTCATACACTCTGCCTGTGTGCAAAATGTTACAATCTCCGCAGTATGATTTATCTGGAGCTATGCAACATGTAGACTTACTGCAAGAAACTTTTGCTGACATAAGGGCAAATATAGAATCGAGGTTTTTAAACATTTACAAATGTGCTGAACATTTGTTGCACTCTGTAAATGAAGAAATTAAAATTCAATGAACAGCATCGAAGCAAAAATACCGAGCAAATATTTGTACATCGAATTCTGAAACTTATTTTCGAATTGCAATAGCTATTCCATTTTTTGATGATTTTGTTAATCAAATAAATAACAGATTTTCCAATCATAAAGCCACGTTAATTACATTAGATCAGCTAATACCATCTGTTTGTTGCGATGAAAACACAGTGTTCAATGTAGAAGCGTTACAATTGTACAAAAACAGGTTGCAGTGGGACACTTTAGAACTGGAATATGAAATGTGGAGAAAGAAATGGAAGAAAGAAATTAGTGTTGATAGACCTAAGTGTGCCATTACAGCTTTGAATGAATGCAGTGCAGATTTTTTCCCCAATATTTTTTGTTTATTAAAAATTTTATGCACCCTCCCTGTAACCACTTGCACCTGTGAAAGAATATTTTCGACATTGAAAAGGATTAAAACTTACTTTCAAAATTCAACAAGTCAAGAAAGACTAAATGGACTGGCATTGATGTCAGTTTATAGAGACATTGAAATTGACAATGAAGATGTGATAAATGTGTTTCCTTTAAAAAAAGCAAGAAAACTAAACTTTGTCCTTTGAGTGAGTTTTGAATATTTTTGATAAGTTTGTTAAAGTCATCAGACATTTAGAAATTTCATTTTTTTTTATTCCAGATATTTCATTTGCATTATGTAATTGCATATTTTTATTTTTTATCACTATTTCGATTGCTTATCTACTTATTTTCTTTTCGTTTGACTACTAAAAGGTAACTATAAAAAATATGTAAATATTATTTTATAATATTGTATATAATTAAAAAAATTAAATTCAAAAATATTTAAAATACTTTTTTTCGTAACTTCTTTTTCTAAGTGCGAAACAACTTTTTATGTGTGTACATACGCATGTACGTACGTAAAAGTGTGGGACATGATTTCTCTAACCCCCCCCCCCCCCCCAAATTAAATTTCTGGGTACGGCCTTGTCTGTACCCAGTAGTGAGCTGCCAAATTTTTAACCGCCAGCAAGCTATTATGCAAGAGAATGGTTACAAATGCTATCATTCTTCGCAGTTCACACTAACATAATATACATCTATTGTGCGTTTAAAATTCATTTGGTGTTCGAGTTAAAATTATTTACATTTTAACTCTGTTGTTGTTTCTTATGACCTCCTGATTTCGACGGCCATTTTAACTCTTAAACATGTTTATTTCAAATTATGTTTAAAATTTAACAGCCAATATTTAAACTTTGGAAATGTTTAATAACAATTACATGTGTATTATCCTACACTTTGAATTTTGAATATACAAAATTTCGATATTCAAATTTAAAAGGCATGTATTGATACATCATTCAAATTTTTCAGAACATTTCGAATTTAACTCAACGTTAATTCAGTTAAAAACCTCTTTACACTTGCTATTCTGTATAACACATCTGAAATATAAAACCTGAAGTTTTATTCTTCAATCTCTTGAATAATTTCAGTTTGAAACATTTAGTCAAAATACTATTAATTTCTAAACTCAAAATTATTTATTTGAAACAAATATTAATTTCAATATCTTTATTACTTCAACAACTAGAATTCGATTTAGATAATATATTACTATCTAATGTTAACGAAATACTTTAGCATCGGTTGGATGCAGTGATAACTAGTCAAACTTTTAACTGTTATATGTATTTTCAGCTTCATTATATCTCATTACATCAGGATAAATCAGATAACATCAGTATTAACTAGGTAAGTCAATTTGCATCTATTCATGCACCCTAGGATATCAAATCCATCTTCATATAAAATTAAATTAGTAACTACTGTCTATTATTTTCAAAAACAGCATTCAGTAAGTTGATTTAAAATATATGTTGGATAAACTCCTTTATAAACATGTTATAAATTGAAATTAGTTAATATCATGCAACATTATTATGCAGTTAAAGTTATTCAAACAGATTGTACTGTTAAATAGAAAATGCATATTTTTAACTATAGTAAAGCACTATTTATACACTACTCTAGGGACCAGTGAAGTAAAGCGTATACCTGTGAAAATATGTAATTTAAATTAATGTCACTGGATAGGAATGTTTGACGAGCTATGTAGAAATGCATATAAATGATGTATGTACTGTATTTCAAATATTTGAAATTTAATATTCACTGATTAGAATGGAAAATTAGACTATATAAGATTTAATAAAATATTTGAAACATTTTTATGTAAATAAAATTAACATTTGTTTTGATTTGACAACAAATTATGAATTTTATACAGATATTGAAATTAAAATGTAACTATCCATATTTCATTACCTGAAGATACATTCAATTGAGTAATAGAAAATTAGTACTAACTTTTGAATCATTTGTGAGATATCAGTGATTACAAACGTACACATGCTTATCTCAAAAGCATTCAATTCGAAAATAAGAATATTTAAAACAAAAACATGTAAATTCATTGATAGTTCAAATATTTGATCCTATTACAATATTTTACTTTAACGTTAGTATTATGTGTCGAAAGCCCAGGCCAACCGGCTCGTCCGAGGACTTAGAGCAGCAAAATGGATGGCCCTATTTTGTGTTAGTATTATGTGTGTAACAGTAGCGTAGTGTCCCCAGGCAATTCTTTTTTTGAGGAAGAGGAGGGGGGGGGGATTGAATTGGTAACCAAACAGTTTGCTTCTCATTTCGCTAAATATCATTTCTCTGAACTTAAATGGGTTTCTAGGGAATATGATTTCCCTACTTGGTAATGCTATTGGTAGATAGAGACAAAAAATATTTCTTAAATATATATATCTATAATTTAAAAAAATCAAGGGTACTTCCTTATTATAGCGGCCCCTGAGGATGAATCACCAAGCGTCCGAGATTTATCGCCAGGGTAGGTTGTAAAACCTCACCAAACGTTTGCAGTCCTAAGGAAACAGCACGCGTTTATATTATTGTCATATTACTTTTTCGTTAACGAAAACCTTGGCGAAATCTTAACTGCGGCCTTGGCTCAATCAGATTTATGGGAGCCACTATAATAAGATAGTACTGAATCAAGCTATATATACAATTTCTTTCCAATAGTACAATGATTCTAGCTAAAATTTAATCTGCTTTTCAATTTCTTCGTCTACAGTTACAATTGAAATATATAGATATTAGTTTATTAAATGGGGTGTTTTTATTTACTTTTGAAATTTATTTTTACCTTTACTCTAAGGCAGGAATTTACTTTTATGCATCAAAATTCTATTATCTGTACTACTGATGGGAAAAAATTAGTACAAATAAGATAACCATATGCATTACCTAAAAAACATATTTTAGTTCATCCGAGTCCAGTTTTTTGTATAATTACATTACAGTATAGAGATACACACACATACACCCCCTAAAAATCACCGAAATTTCCTTTACACCCCCCCCCCCAGCTTATGAATCCTGGAATATTCCCTGCTACCAAAGCATGTAATATCTAATATGGCTATTACGCAAACAGCCGTGAAATTAGAAGCTAATTGCATAAAAAGTATATATGATAAAAATGTTCCTTTCGTAACAAAAAATATCATTCCGAGCAAAATCGATTTTTAGTAAAATGTCCTCATACAAATGTACTGTTTACACTTGTAAAATTCCTATAAAAATAGTTATATTTTGCCTTGAGCAAAAATATGGGCTTTTTCTAGAAGGTAAAGATCTTTATTATTTTCATAAATAAAGAAAAATAATCGATTTTTTAAAATATTTGCAGCAGTGACCAAAAAACCTTGCTTAAATATGCCAAATAAGATATATTTAATATTGCATAAAAAACCCAAAAATATGTTTCACACGCTATTTGGCTAGTTCCTAGTGGCCGGAAATGGCTAGTTCCCCACCCCTACACCTAGAAGCTAGTTTGGCCATTATGTAACTTTTAAAAACAAATATTATTTATAATACATACTATGAGGATCACGTGGTTGCTGTTCTGTTTCAGCAGTTTTGCAAAGAAAACGTGTCAAGTTTTGCAGTTTTCTTCATTAATTCCATCTTCAGCTTTTCTCTTCCTTTCTGCTTCTTTTTTATATGCAGCACCACTTGCTCGTTTTCGATCATCACTCATACTGGAGCCCGGTTAATTACTTAGTTATACCTTATACACTCCAATGAAACCTCTCGAAATAACTGGGAGATTAAAAATAGTAATGAATAGCAATGGATATTCTAAATGAAGTTATTCTTAATTCCCCTCGCTTGTCGCCTCTCCAGCCAGTGCTTTGAAGCTCCATCTAGTGGTGACTGCCAGAATTATTAGTTAATTATTAAGGATTTAAGCCATAAAACTAGAGAGTGCTATGCGATTTATCTGAATCTGTCAATGCCTGATAATCACGCCTCTCGGTATAACTTTTGTTTTCAGTCCGACGTTGGGGGTGGGGGAGCGTTATACATATACCACTCCATTGACAAAAAAAATGTGGCATTGGCTTTGTAGGAACCTCCTTACTAGACTTTCATGGAGCCATTTTTGCACGTTATTTTCATATATTATAATTTTTTTCTGCATTACCGGCGACAGCTTTTCCCCATAAATTTGCCGCCACTAAAAATATGCCGCTCTAGGCAGTTGCCTTCTTTGCCTATTGGGAAACACGGCTCTGACTATATCCACTCTAGCTGAAAAACTAATGGACCGAATTTCACAAAATTCAGTAGATAGGTCTTTTGAGGGTTACGCTGGTGCTGATTAGATTTTGCTATGATTCGGAAAAAAATAACCTGCCTCTTTTTGCAAAGTGGCCAGTAAAAATCGTCAAAATCTAAAATAAAAAACTACGCATGCTCAAATATATCTATTAAATGCTTGTTTTATATGTAATTTTTAACGATGAAAGGAATAAGACCAACCCCATTGGACTAGCCGTTCTCGAGATATTTTAGTTTTTTCATATTTTCTCCACGCCACCTTTGAAAATAAGTCCAGTTACCAAATAAGAACGAAAATTGAATTAAAAGTGAATTAAATTTAATTAAAATAAAGATTACGTGGATTTAAGTCTGCAGGGAAAGTCATGTGCTACCCACATCAATTTCCTTTTTACTTTCGAGTTGATTTTTCAATTCTTGAATTTCGATTTCTTTTCTCCTTTAAAGTTTGTGTCAGTTCTATATGTTCATTGCAGGCAGAGTTTAATTTGTCAATGTTCCTTCACGAAAATGTTTTTCATTGTCCGAAACCAAATTCAGGCTAGCGTACGCGATGCCTTTTTTGCCCCCTCAGCCCTTCTTTCACATATCCTTTTAGTACCATGCAATTCCTTTAGGAGAATGTCAACTCTCTTCACACCCAAACTTGACTGGGGAAGAATTATTTTAGGATCAAAGTAAGTCAATCCACATGCGAGATGTGATTTTAATTCAATGGATTTCTCTCTTTCAAATTCTTTACGAAGATAACAAGCAGATTTCGAAATTCTTATTTAAATGTTAATTTTTCTCTGTCTGAACACTTCGCCTCCTTCGAGAACTTCCTGGCACAATATCCCACATCTACGTTTTGAAGTGGAATGAGGTTATTATTATCTAACAGATTTAGAGCTATAAGTTTGTAGATGGTGCTTGCTTCGGTAGCTGTTGTTGCTTCACAAACCTACCCATGAGATTCCTTACAACTTCTTGCAATGATGTAATTAAAAAAAGGCACTAAAGGTTTTTGAACTTTGAAACCTCTTTAAAAAGGGTTCACACTTGCCTATTACACTTCTAAGTACAGCTACCTTAGCTTTCATAAGTGGATCTTTAATTGCTTCAAATAAACATTGATGGTTTTTTTTAAGTGGCAGAGGGTTTTCTTTTACATATTGCTTTCCTTATATACATAATGCATAAGGAAAGTATTGTGACAGGGTCGAAAATTCGAATTCGAGTTTTCAACGGGAGAGCACATTTCAAACAACCCTGATCACGAATCGAGCATTTTTGAGGTGATGTCTGTGTGTGTGTGTCAGTGAGTCTGTGGAGACTATATCTCACGAAAGAATGGAGCGATTCGAATGAAATTTGGTACAAAAATCACAATCCATGAATACTGGAAGCCTATTGTTTTAAAACACAATCGAATGTTCAGAACCACCCCACCCCCCCTAAATTTGGGAGTGAAATTTTGAAAAAAATCAAAAAGTTTAATAAAGTTACGCAAATAGACATCTCTTATGTAATTTTTCCTTAGAAAACAATTACCTTAAACTTTAGAATGGTAGCATGAACCGTTTTCGAGACATTGCACATTTTTCAAATAAATTTATCAAAAAATCCTATAAATTAAAAAAAAATATTAACTGTTAAGAAATATGTTCACTTTTCATATGTAATATCATACGATAAATTTTGAAAAAATCATCAAAAAATCAAAAAGTTTAATAAAGTTACGCAAATAGACATATCTTATGTAATTTTTCCATAGAAAACAATTGACATAAACTTTAGAATGCTAGCATGAACCGTTCTCGAGATATTGCACATTTTTTAAATAAATTTATCAAAAAATCCCATAAATTAAAAAAAATATTAACTGTTGAGAAACATGTTTACTTTTCACATGTAATAAATGTGATAAATTTGGTGACATCATTTTCATGGATCTAACTCGTTCCATTCACGAGAAAAGATACTTTGAGTAATACTTTTGTATTTGAACGCCAATAGTCATTTATCTGCTGTAAGAATAACTTATTTCTCCGTCCATAACGCTTGGTGAGATTTTGGCAACGAATTTGGTGGAATGTCGCCAACTTGGTGACTTTTTTCAATGTCGCTAAATTAACGAAAAACTGGCCAAATGGATAAAAATGACGCTAAATCAATGAAAATGACGACTAATTGTCGAAAATTCAATATCTTGGAAAGAATATTAGTATCTACTATAAGAATAACATTTTTTTAACCTTAAAAGTAGTAAATTCATTGCATTATATAAGGAAAGTCATGTGTTGCCCACATCAGATTTTTTTTCAATGTGATCCTATATTTTCAATGCTTGATCAACACAAGCACCATTCTCTAGCCACCTCATAGAAGTAAATTTTTTTAGAACATCCTTACTGTCAGTAGTTTCTGTATACTTTGTACTACTTGCTAGGCTAATATCAAGGTCCGGTCCGTAGAATATATTATAAACTAGCAGCATACCCGTTCTTCGTACGGAGTATATAATATAAAGAAACTTGAAATTCATAATCATGCCCAAATTCTTATAGTATACTAAATGACATGTTTAATCAAAATATTCTGTTAAAATATTTAATATAATGCTCCAAGAAAGAAGTTTAAGAATCTCTGTTCTCGCTATATAAAATTATCTTCATGGACATATCTGAAGAATAAAACATCTTGGACCCCTTATGTAAGCAAATATAAAAAAAAATATGGAATTGAATCAATATATGCAAAATAAAAGCGTTAAAATTGTATGGGACCCGTACTAATTATATACGCGAATATTAGAAAATATAACCTGTATTAGTAGATTACATGTATAAATTGAAAATACCAATAAACCCGTAATCTTTAAATCTGAAGACAGTCATTTATTCCAATATATATCAAAATTAAAGTGCTAAAATTATATGGGGAGATATACACGTACTACTTATAATGTCCGATTATTAGTAGAAGATTACCCGTTTTGCAATATGAGTCTCAAATGTTTTTTGGTAAAATACAACAGACGACGTAATAAATTGAATATATAATTAATCCCCTTAATCTTCATACCAGAAGACTGTACTTGATTCCAATATATATGCCAATATATGTCAAAATATATGCCAATATACCTGTACTACTTATATTCTCGTAGGTTAGAAGATATACCCGTGCATTCCTAGAAGATTACTCGTACAACGTACAATATGCGTGTGTCAGCAATTTTTGCCGCAATAAAACAATGGCGTAATAACTTAAAAATATCAATAATTCCGGAAAATATCAATAATAATAATGTTTAAACCTGAAGAGTATAATTGATATTATCCAGTCCAAAATGAAATGGCAATGAAATTTATTTTATATACATATCTTCATTATTCAAATCGGAAAGGATTTAATAAAAATCGTCTGCCGCATAAACACATTGGATTTAAATCCGTTGCTAAGCGACATGATATCATTTGCTTCAAATAAATTGGTAGAAAAAATATCGTCTAAATAGTTATATTTCTATGGAACATTTGGCGACAGTTTCGTCAAATTAGCGACATTTTAAAAAATCGCCAAATTTATCGCCATGTGGGACTGTAGAACTGACAGTTCCACTTTGCGACAAATTGACGAAATATCATCACAATACTATCCCCTAACAAAAAACAATTAATATCATTTATGTAGCGCAATTTTATCAATTTCAAGATATTTTTATAGATTTGAAAACATTTTTATCAATTTGGTGACATTTTAAAAATTCGCTAAATGTATTACTAAGTAGGATGGTTGGTCTGACAGATAAATGCTAACCAAACATCATTTCAGTACTCTCTTCTAACAAAACAAAAAAAAATTTTATTGATATGTAGAAGACCCAAGCCACACGACCAACCCGAAGGTTTATGGCAGCTGTTTGTGTGTCATTTATATCAATTTGGCGATATTTCCGTCAATTTGGCAAAGTTTAAGAAAAGTTGTCAAATTAGCGATATCCCTCCAAATTCGTAGCTTTGAATTTGCAGATCTGAATGAAACATTCTTATCCCGTTTCAATATACTAAATTAAAACACTACAATTGTATTAGAAGATACACCCGCTCTACTCTTTTTCTGTTTCAACAATCGGCTATATGAATTTATTGGCTAAACACAATATATGAGTTTAGTAGCTAAATGCGATATAAGCTTGAAAACTCTTTGCCAAAATAAATGAAATTGATGTACGCAGTCAGCAATTAATATAATTAAAAGAAAAATCAAACCGTCCATTCATAAGATATACTTTTATATCCATTTATCCATTTATTTATTATTTAAATCGAAAAAAAATAATAAAAACATTAACAAACACATTTAATTTAATTGCGATGCCGAGCAACATGATATATCCTCCTAAAATGTTAAAATTTATTAACCACTAACAGCACACCCGTTATTCGTACGGAGTGTATAATTTAAAGAAACTTAAAGTTCGCAATCATGTGCAAATTCTGTTAAAATATTAAATTTATTGCTCCTAAAGAGAAGTTTAAGAATATATATTCTCACTCTGCAAAATTATCTTCACAATCAGATCTGAAGAATAAAACACCCTGCCCCCTTTTGTAAGCAAATTTACAGAAGAAAAAATAGGAATTGAATGAATATATGCAACCCCGTACTAATTATATTGTCGCAGATCAGAAAATATGCCAATGTGTTAGTAGAAGATTACCCGTATTACAATATGCGTCTCAAAAATATTTGCCAAATTAAAAGAGATGACGTAATAAATTGAAAACATCAATAATATCCGTACTCTTCATACCAGAAGGTCGTAATTGATTCCAATATATGCCAATACATATGTCAATACATATGTCAATATACCTGTACTACTTATATTCTCTTAGATTAAAAGATATACACGTGTATTTGTAGAAGATTCGTACAACATACAATATATGAGTTTAAACAATTTTTGTCATAATAAAATAATTGCATAAGAACTTGAAAATATCAATAATCCTTGAATCAATAATCCCCGAATATATAAATAATAATAATTTTTAAACCTGAAGACCGTAATTGATATTATCCAGTCAAAAATGCTATAAGAAAAATCAAATCGTTCTTTTCTAAAATATATTTTTATATCCATTTATTTATTATTCAAATCGAAAAAATAATTATTAAAATTAACAGACAGATTTAATTTAATTGCGTTTCTGAGTAACATGATATAAGATAGAATCCTATAACATGTTAAATATGTCATGTCTTATAACATAAACTGCGAAATTAAATAACGATTTTGATTTCTCTATACTTCTCATTGTTCCGTAAAAGCTTGTTTTAAATAAACCATGAACCATGGAGATAGATTTCCCCTTTAAATCATGTTTCAAACAATTCATGTTTTCAGAAAGTGACTAATTAACGCAAAAAATCTCCCATCAAACTCATAGATTAAATTTTAATTCACTTTCAAGCGATTTTCAAGCCTTTCGTTTGGATAAACCACGGAGTTAGGGAGTAGAACTCCTAGAAAAAAGTTCCGTTTTTCATTAATATCTCGACAACCCCAGATCTTAGAAACTCGAAACTTGGACAAAATTTATGGGGGGATATTTCAAGGCTATTCACCAAATTTCATTAAATTCGGTTTAGCCGTTTTTCCGTGATGATGGGACAAACGAAAATTTCGTTTTTTACTAATATCTCGAGAACCACTGGTCGTAGAAACTCAAAACACGGATATAATTTTAAGTGGGGCTATTTCTGGGCTACCCACAAAATTTCATCAAATTCGGTTCAGCCGTTCTCCCGTGATGGTGTGACAAACAGACAGACAGACAGACAGACAGACAGACAGACAGACAGATTTTCATTTTTATTTATATAGATACGGTTGTCTCGTTCGGGGGAAATGTTGTCCCGGGGAGAAAATACGAGTGACGTCACTGCTAGACTCATTCTCTGACAGAGGCGAGAAAAACTATTGAGAAACGTTGATTGGAAACTATTTAAATATTTATCTAATAGTAACTGTGTGCAAGCAATATAGAATAAAATAAAACAGTATATGTATAGTAATGTGAAGTTTACAAAAATAAATTCCGTACATATGAAAAGAAATACCGAATTTTTTATGAGAGTGGAAGCTATTAAAATTTTAACATAAGGGAAGTTTATACAAAGATTACTGAGTGATATGTTGAAAGATAATTGAATGAGCAAAGGTTATGTATAAAGAAATAGTGAATGATCAGAGAAGAGCCAGTAGTTGTTAGGTGTGTTATGTGAATCGGTTTGAGAAGGATATAAATATATATATTTCTAATCTAAATGGGGCAAATCAGTCATCATTTAAATATTGATTGTATTCCGAAGTTTACAGGCATGAATAACGCAGTATAAATTAGAATAAATATTATTTCCAGGCAATGAATGCATAGCTTTTGTCTAGTTCAAAAATTTTACATGTTTTAGAAAAAATATATAGTCTGGATTTGAGAGAAGGTCAGGAAACTTTTAAAATCATCTGAAGAAAAAACAGTAATTGATTTAAATTTGAAAACACATATTTTATCAAATTATTGCAATAATAATTATTAGTCACGTCAAATGTAGATTGTTAAGAATTTTTTTGTTAGTAAATTTGTTAAATAAAGTTTTTGCTAAGGCAATTATATCTTGATTCGTCAAATTGAAGGGCTTCATCAGGAGTAAGACGGAGTAGTTTCGATTCAATAAAAATGGTTTTTGTTCAAGAAAGGAATATTAATAAGTTAAAAGAAACTAGTGTAATTTAAGGATAATTTTGTAAAAACAAAATAAATTCATAGTCGCATTAAAATGATACATTTACCCCTATTTATTTTAAAGCAAACGGTGAATAGAATCTTTTTAGTTTGAAGCTCCTTCCCCATAAATATTGGACAAATTTCGGAGAAAAAAAATTCGTTTACGAGTAAAATGACAAAAATAGTCTTTGTTTCTTTTAGCATAAAATTCTTGTGATACCCCCCTACCTCCCCCCTTTTATTTTCCACGATTTTCTGTCGCATTTTAAAGTGCAGATTGACTGATTTCTACGGTAATATCTGTACCATAAAAGAAATTAAATGAATTTACAAAGACTTCAAATAAACAAAATTAAACAGCAGATGTATATCATTAAATATATAGAAACGGGGTTTTCTTTAAGCATATAAAATGAAAATATTAATTACATGCATTGAGCCTGTAATGATACAATCTAAATATTTTAAAATCAAATCGATGACATTTTTCAGAAAATTATAAAGTTCAAATATTTTTTGTATAGGAACTATTAGGAACGGAACACTTACTTTTACTCGACAGAGTAAGTATCATAGCATTTATATGCAGGAAATTTTAAATCATCCAATTTTTAAAGAAATAGAAATTTAATTGCAAATTGATAAAGATAATATGGAGAGTTTCATAGAAATAAATCTTATTTAATTCTATTTTTACATATTTCTCATTAGTTATATCCTATTTCAAACTTTTAATAGACAATACAGACAGTAAAGTGCACAGTCTCTATTTAATGAATTTGAACGGGATATTTCATTTAAAATCTTTAATGTGTTGTAAAAGTAATTGTTAAAATGTACTATATTAAAATCCATATTCATGCAATATATTTGTGAGTAAAAATATTAATAAAGATTATCAGTTTACATATAAAATATGTAAATTTTGTGTAAAAAAGAAGATGAATGTATTTGTTATGCGAAATCACCCAGAAAATCATATCCTTGGCTTAGTATATAATTTGTCAAACCGCTGTTTTTGACTTCTTCATCCGTTAATTACAGCAATTTCGTTCATTTGTCATATTTCAGTGTTAGCACATTATTTTAGGAAACATTTCATGTATCTCGTTGATGTTTAAAGCAAGGCATTTTTAAATAAAACCGTGCTGTTTTCCAATGTTTTTCAACGAAGCGCCGCTGGTCAAGAGAACAAAAGGTCTAACAGTGACGTCACAGCTCGCCCAGAAATGTCACCATGGGGGGGAATAGCGAACGAGACAACCTGTTAATATTCTATTAACCTTGGGCTAATATACCATAATAAAATACCATACATAGTTCTTAAAATCTGATAAACATTACATTTTACTGCTGTGTGATCTGCCTTCATAGCTCCATTAACTGTGTGTAAGCTGCAAACTCCAATATCAAGAAGTGATTTATCCTCTGGGTTGTCAACTATATCCGTTTATCACAAAGTTTCTTTAGAAACTCAGATTTTCATTGAGGCCATCCATGGAAATTTGCAGCAAGTTTTCTAATGGGAGTGAAAGACCTTCAACGAAGTTTTCTAACAGATGATCCGCAATTGAACATCCTATGAAAACACTGTTCCAATAACGAGTAATAACTCTTAGCTTATTGATATCCCAACACCTTATTACAATATCCATTTGACCATTCTGCACAACCTTATTCAGAGACTCATCAAAACCTACCACATAATCATTGCAGTTTTTAAAATCGTTGTGTAAACAGTCTTTGAAATAAGGTGCTAATCCATGGTTGATTGCATATGCTGCTTTTGTTTTTCCCATTGAAAAGTTTTGCGCAATTTTCTGTCATGGAACATTCTCTTGAGAGCCAAACTGCTTCTTTCACATGAGTTCAAAGACACCTTCCCAGTAACAACCTCAAGTGCCTATATAATTTCTGCTATTGTAACATCATCATCATTTACTGTGAAAGTTTTCACTGTCGTCTGCTGCAAGACTGTTAGGACAAAAATATTTGGCTCTGCTGATGTTGAGGGTGCTGAATACTGAACGCTTGATGTAGAGGTTGAGTGAATAGAACGAGGCTGAGATTTTGTTTGCTTTTGCTTTGGAAAAAATAAAATGCTGGGCTGTGTAGATTTAATTGAGATATTTTTAATGTGTCTTGGTCCCTTACTATGTTAAAGACCCAGACCTTCCGACTCATCCGAAGACATAGAGCATCCATTTGGATAGTCGGCGGTCCCTTAATATGTGAAATCACAGTTTGCTTTCCCATATTACTAAGCTTAAAAGATTTGTAGCACACTTTACAATATGTTGAAGAAGAATCCCCTTGAACTACATCTAACCAACAACTGGCGAAATCAGGATACAGTTTATCATCCAGTCACTGTTTGGAAAACGTACACTTGGCTATACTGATATTGTTATTTAATGAAACACCAATTCACACCTATAAAAAAAATAAATCTATACATATATTTAATAATTAAATGAAAACTACTGTACACTAATTGTTCTGTCTTATGTGAATAAAAACATTAGCTTATTCACAAAACACGGAGTGACTAGCCCCAACCCTGCTAGTCACTGTGGTGGACAGCCAGGTTCGTAATCTCACACCTCCAACAAATCATATTTATATGTTAGCCCAGGTTTAATGTTGTAATGAGATTTTAAAAAAAAAAACATATAAACATATCTTAAGACCTGTATTGGGAAAAGCACAAACTTACCTAAGTATTTTCCAGTCGTTTATAGCAAAAAATACTACGGCAACTTTTAGTGACACCTTGTCATTTTTTGCAATTGCAAGTTTTTAATTTCTATCTTTGGAAGGAAATGTTCCCTGATTTTCAAGGTTTCTTTTTTGTGTTTTCCCTGATTTTCGATGATTCTTCAGAAAGTGTACAACCCTATATATAGTAGGGTGCGGTAGCCCATTGGTTAGCGCACGGGAGTTGCACTCGGTAGGCCCGGGTTCGATTCCAGCCACTGCCAAAACTGCCGCCGTGTTCATGCGGAGTACGATCACGTTAAACATGTGGGTCCGAAAGTCCTTCCGAGAGGTTGGTATTAAGGGAAGGAGGGTACGGTCCCTGTGGATGCCTCCCCCACTGGGTTCCGGTCTAAATTGGGTGGCACTTCCCGACCGTCCAAACTGTTACCTTACACCTTTCTGGTAGGTCGGACGGTCTGGGTTTCAACAACAGCAACAACCCTGTATATAGATTAATACTTTAAACAAACCTAGATTATCAAACCAGTTATTGACTAAAATGTACTTGGTAGAAAAAAATGTTAGTATATTTATATCTTAATATTTATTATTTCAGAATTTACTGATGGAAGTTTACTAAGTAGTCTACCCAGTCCTGGTCAAAAGAGAATGACTCCAAACATTCCTATGAAAGTTGATGCTCCAGCAATCAGACACTTCCATCCTTCTTTTCCACATATGACTGATGCTATCAAAAGCAGCCGACTGGCTGTGAGTATTATTCATGATATATATTTATATACATGATACATATATTTTTAGGGTTCTCAATTCTAGAGAAAAAGAATCTTTTAGTTTCATAGAACTATTCGAAATTCTTCGCTTGTAACTTTAATGGGAATACTTATCTTAAGAGTAGCCATAAAATTTTATTATATACCTTATTAAGAAAGTGGAGAGCGCTGAACTTAAACAGTGATAAGAGGTTAAGACTTGAGAAGCTCTTCAAATGAGGGTTCATACCATATATGGTCAGGAATCAAGGAAATTGTAAGATTGGAGATGGGAATAATTGCCGTGATAGTGAAAAGGCTGACAGATGTAAGAGTTCCGATATACAGTAATTGGCGATGTTATAAACTACTTGAGAGCCAAGTCTCGGAACGACCGATAAAAGTCCCTCATAAAGATTCTGAAGTAATCTGAAGTATCTGTGAAGTATCTGTGAAGTATCTGTGAAGTATCTGTGAAGTGTCGTATATAAGTCGATGCAGAGCATTTTGGCTCAGATCACACACGCTTCTCACTTCTCAATTCCAAGTTCTCTCTCGATATGTCTTGTCTAGTTTGCGTGCTCCGGCACCAATACTTCATGTTTAAAGGAGTTTTGTAATGCTATAATGTTTGAGAGAAGTAATGTAAAAACGGCGAAATCGCTCTTAAGTCGAGCTATGTATTGTAAAGAATGTGGAAAGATGGAAAAAGTGAATAAACAGAATTCTGAGGGGATTTATGCCTGATCTTTGGACATTAACCAACAACACCAAATCTGAACCACCATTTGTGTATATTTTATCACAAATAAGCCGGCAGGATTATTCACCGTGCTGATGGAAACTTTTCTCAATGGATTTCAAGTCCATAACCAGCGAAACCCGAAAGAGATAATCGAAGCGATGACGGATAAACTGAGTGGAACGGCTGATTCTCCCCGCCAGTAAACGCAATAAGAAAAAAGAAGAGGCGCGGCGGTGACCTACTTTGTTTCGACTAGTTTTGTTTTTGAGTTCCGAAAGAAGATGGAAACGGAGAACGAGATGCCTGTGCTGGAAGAAGAGGGGAATATTGCTAAAGTAGAAGAAACGCCTGAGCCGATGATAGAGGAACGCTTCGAAGAAAAACCATTATCGAGAAAAGGTAGTGTGAGATGCCCAACATATAAAAGTGAAGGTACAATGGATATACAAACTTGGATAAAATTTTGGAATCTTCAGTGTAGAAAGCAACGATTAACAGAGGCGGAAAAGATTGACTGTTTCCCAGAATTTTTAGAGGGAGAAGCTCTAACATTTTACATTAAATATGCATCCGATGTGACAGAGTGGCCGAGGTTGGAGTCGATGTTTATCGAACATTTCGAGAAAGGAGCTAAGAGTTCCTTTGAACAATTCATCCAAATGAAATTGGAGAAAGCGGAAGAGCTGGATGAATATTACAAGGAAAAAATAGATGTGGGCAGGAGTCTAGGACTCAACGATGAAATCATTACCGAAGCCTTAATAACAGGACTGAGAGCGGAATGGCAACCATGGTTCTGTGCTAACAGTATTGAAACACCCCAGGGATGGAAAAAGTTAGCCAATAAGCTGAGGAGACAGATGATGGAGCAAGAGAGACCACAACAGGCACCTAGACGATTAGTTTCCGAGATACAACCAAGGAGACCATGGAGACCACAGCATGACATGGAGTGGAGGCAGAGACCAGAGCGTCAGCACCAATGGCGAGAAAATCCAAGAGTCTTCAGAGCACAACCCAGATGGAATCCGCCACCAAGGGCAACGATACCGCTGAGAAATCAGAGACAAAGTGCGGAAAGCCAGCAATGATGTTTTTTCCGGGTTACGGCCAAATTAGGGACTAAAAAACTCTGTATAGGACTTGTGGACACTGGAAGCAATATATCAGTAATTAATAGTAATCAACTAAAAAGTGTGACCTATAAACGTATTGAAGATGCACCTGCAGTGGAGTTGCAGCAGACCAAAGGACAGGTTAGTGTTAAAAAAATAGTAGAAATTCCTACTACAGTAGGAAAACTAACATATCCAGTAAAATTTTATGTAATAGATTCTAATATCCCATATATTTTATTGTCAGGGATTCACTGTAAACTTTTCAAATTATATTTAAATTTTAATAATTTTAGAGTATATCAATTTTATAGGGACATTTCCTATAGAGGTTCGTTCCCTGACTGTGAATCTTCTTACCATATTGATAATTATAATAGTAGTGCCAGTAAATTTGTAAATAATGAGATAGGGGTGAATAAGGCAGAAAGTGAAAGATTAACAAAATTGCTAAATAATGTCAGTAATATTTTTTCAAAAGATAAATATGATGTAGGATGTATACGATTAGAGCCTCAGAAGATTAATTTGACTTCTGAATTGCCGGTATCAATGCGACCTTATCGTTCATCACCTAAGGATAATTTAGAAATTAAGAAACAGCTAGATCAATTAATTAAAGCCGGATTTATTACCCCATCTTATAGTACATATTCATCCCCGGTAACCTTAGCATATAAAAGAGATGAAAATTCTAAAACGAGATTTTGTTGTGACTACAGAAAAATAAATGAAATCAGTAAGACGGATAAGGAACCTATTCCTACAATTGATTCAGTACTTGATCAGTTAGCTAATGCTAAAATTTTCTCTACCCTAGATTTAACGTCAGGATATTGGCATATTAAGCTTAATGAGACGGATTCAGAAAAATTGGCTTTTACAACTAATTATGGATTATATCGATGGACCAGACTCCCATTTGGGTGGAAGAATTCCCCTGCAATATTTCAGAGAACACTCAGACAAATTTTAGATAAATATCAAATCAGATTTGCACTTAACTATTTTGATGATATAATAGTGTTTTCCCAAGATTTTAATGAACATTTGGAACACTTAAAAACTATCTTTTCCATTTGTGAAAAAGAAAATATTAAATTAAAATATTCAAAATGTCAATTTGCACAAAGAAAAATTAATTTCCTAGGGTACGAGATTGAAAATGGGAAATACCAACCTACTAATGTTAATATTGAGGTAATAAAGAAATTACAACCTCCCAGAAATGTTAAAGAGTTACAAAGATTTTTAGGAAGTGTAAATGTCTATAATAAATTTATCCATAACTACGCTAAGATTAGGAATCCTTTAAACAAATTGCTCAGAAAAAATGAGTTATGGAATTGGACACCAGAGTGCCAAGAAGCATTTCAATATCTTAAAGATATTCTAATTTCCAAACCTGTTCTTACATTATTTAACCCAAATTACCCTTGTCATATTTTTTGTGATGCATCATCGGAAAGTATTGCTAGTATCATAAAACAAGAGCATCCAGATGGTTCATTACACCCTATTGCATATCATTCTAGACAGTTGAGGTCTTATGAAAAAAATTATGCCATAACAGAATTAGAGTGTCTTGCCATAGTAGATTCTATTGACAAGTACTACTGTTATTTGCATGGATCACATTTCACTGTTCATACAGATCGTGCTGCTTTAGTTTGGTTAAAAAAGATTAAACATCCGAGAGGAAGATTGTTTAGATGGTCACTTAAATTATCCATGTATGATTTTGATATTAAATACAAAAAAGGGTCTACTAATTATGAAGCAGATATGCTAACCAGAAATCCCATAGCGCATCAAACTAGGTTATGCACACATTTATTGAGTTTAGGAGAAATTGAAGAATATCAAGCAAAGGATAACCTTAATCATGCTAAATTTCAAAAAATTAATAATGTGTTAACTGTAAAAAAGAAGGGATTTATTAAAATTGTAGTGCCATATTCATTAAGAGCTAAATTATTAGAAAAAACTCATTCAGAGTTTGGTCATCCTGGAGTAAACTCCATGCTAAATTTAATTTCGCCGCACATTATTGGCCCGAAATTATTGAGAATGTAAGAAATTATGTAAAACATTGTGAAACATGCCAATTGAATAAAAAATCAAAACAGAAGAAATTTGGATTGCTAGGATGTTTACCTCCAGCTGTGGAGCCTTTTGATATAATTTCTATTGATACTGTAGGAGGATTAAGCTACTATAACTCTGCAAAGAAATATTTACATGTTGTCATTGATCATGCAACTAGGTATGTGTGGACATTTCCATCAAAGAGTGTTACCACAGACACCTATATAAATTGTTTGAGACAAATATTCCAAATTCAGGCGCCAAGAAAAATATTAACGGATAGAAATGCAGCCTTTACCTCATCCAAATTTAAACGTTTTCTCAAAAGTTATAAAATAACTCAGTTGTTAACGTCAGCACATAGGCCAGAGTCTAATGGAAAAAATGAAAGAGTAAATCAGACAATTATAATCAGATTAATTTGTAAAATTAACTCATTTCCATGCGAAATTGCATGGACCAAATTATTAGAGCAGGTAACAGCAGAGTATAATAATACTCCTCATTCAGTGACTATGTATACCCCAAATTATTTAATGTACGGGAAGTTACCCTATACTTCTCCCCTTGATAATTATGAAATCTATCCAGCCATAGAGGAAGCTCGAAAAAATGCAAAAGAAAGAACAGAAAAATATCATTTAAAAAGTAAAATTAGATATGACATTCATTTCCAAGAAGCTGATTTTAAACCAGGTGATTTAGTTATGCTAGAAGAATTTAAATATCCCAATACAAGAAAATTAACTTCACCGTATACAGGCCCATATACCATATTAAAGAAAATTTCCAGTGTAAATTTTGAAGTAGATAAACCAAACATGTTAAGTAAACAAAACACAGAAATTGTACATTCTACGAGATTGAGACATTTTTATCCAGCAGAGACATTTGAGTTACAAAAAATGAAATAAGATAGATACTTGAAAAATAGTACTTAAGATTTTTCTCAATATTAGTGGTTCTAATGATTCTGATAAGAGTAGTGACTTAGCTTAGGAGCTGGAGTCCATGTTAAAACTTAATAGAGATTTGAATAGGAAGATTAGATACACTTATTAATTAAAGAGATAATATAATGGTTAAGATTAAAAGGATCTAGTATTATTCTATATATCTGTGACAAGGATAATTATAATTAATTTAGATACGTAATTGATTAATTAGGAGTGGATATCAGGGAGAAGAAATTCCTTGATTTCCAAGAAGGTTTGTTTTTAAATATGATTTAAGAACTGATTGGCAGTAATTCGGAGAAAAGTTAAGAAGTAAGGAATTATTTAAGGAGAATAAATGAAGTTATAGAATGAAGTGTCGCTTTGGGGATTCTTTCCTATTGAAAGGATACACAAAGATACATACCAACATTTTTCAAAATACTTTAGTTTAATACTAAAGAAAAATTTTATTTTGATACTGGGACAGAGGAATGCCGGAATTCTGCCATACTTCTGCCGAGTGATCAAAACTTTTGTGAGAAGTTTTTGTTTTGCTTCTTCCACTTTATGAAAGGTAAATAAAGTTTGAAAAAACTGTATATGAAAGATTGGAGGGATTATTGTATGTAAAGAGTGAAGGTATTGTAATAAGGTGTGTTATAGTTAAGAAGAGTATTGTGTAATAATGATTATTGTATTAATAATGATTTTTGTAGAGAAAGATAGGGAGAATTAAGATAAGAGATCTGAAACCTGGCAGGGAGTCAAACATATAAATAAGAAGTAATGGATAGGGAGAGGAGGTTGAATGTAAGCTTTTTATTTTTATAGGAATGTTTACTTACCCTTTGGCATTGATACTGGGAGAAGGATATATCAATCCCAAGTGAGGATAAGCTGATTTTTTTTACTGCCAGTGTTATTGGATTAAAAATTATTAGAGAGTTGCAGAGAAGAGATAAAGAATTAAGATGGTAATGTAGGATATAAGGGGAAAGAGAAGGAGTACAGGGATTTAGAAAAAAGAGTTAGAAAGGCCTTATGAGATATGAGTGAGAAGAAAGAAAAGGTACCATGTACATAGTGAAGAAAAAATAAATAAATAAAATAAAGAGTTATAATTTGAGAAGGTAAAAGTCAAGGTATTTGATATGTTGATGTATTAAGAAAAATCATATGTAATCTCATATAATTTTAGAATTGCTAGTGTGTTGAATGTTTGAATTGTATGTATTTTCATGTATATTGATGAGTAGGGTAGAGATAGTAACTTAAATTTAATTAAGATAAGTATAGTCACAGAACTAGGAAATTTTAAAGAACTCTTATCTTATCTTATTTTTATATTGGATATATTATTGTCATATTAGAGATTAGGATGTTTAGACATAACAACATAACAACATAAACATAAACACTGTGAGAAGAATGAATGGTGTATGAGAGTTCCCCTGATCAAGGAATTCTACATTTGTAACACATATCATATTACATAGAAGTAAAGTAAAATTTTGTGACAAATTAAAGGTTAAAATAAATGAATTTATTGGGATTGTCCTACATTAATGAAAATTATATTGAATGAAGGTACTTCAAGAAAAATTGATGTAAAAGGTTATGTAAACAGTTTTGTTTTTATATTAGTTTTGTAATGTGATGTTTTGAAACGTACTTGGAGTATTGTATATGATTTAGTGTATATAATATAAAGGTGATTCCGAGACTTGGACTTAGGGGGGGGGGGGATAATGATACATATATTTTTAGGGTTCTCAATTCTAGAGAAAAAGAATCTTTTAGTTTCATAGAACTATTCGAAATTCTTCGCTTGTAACATTAATGGGAATACTTATCTCAAGAGTAGCCATAAAATTTTATTATATACCTTATTAAGAAAGTGGAGAGCGCTGAACTTAAATAGTGATAAGAGGTTAAGACTTGAGAAGCTCTTCAAATGAGGGTTCATACCATATATGGTCAGGAATCAAGGAAATTGTAAGATTGGAGATGGGAACAATTGCCGTGATAGTGAAAAGGCTGACAGATGTAAGAGTTCCGATATACAGTAATTGGCGATGTTATAAACTACTTGAGAGCCAAGTCTCGGAACGACCGATAAAAGTCCCTCATAAAAATTCTGAAGTAATCTGAAGTATCTGTGAAGTTTCTGTGAAGTATATGTGAAGTGTCGTATATACGTCGATGCAGAGCATTTTGGCTCAGATCACACACGCTTCTCACTTCTCAATTCCAAGTTCTCTCTCGATATGTCTTGTCTAGTTTGCGTGCTCCGGCACCAATACTTCATGTTTAAAGGAGTTTTGTAATGCTATAATGTTTGAGAGAAGTAATGTAAAAACGGCGAAATCGCTCTTAAGTCGAGCTACGTATTGTAAAGAATGTGGAAAGATGGAAAAAGTGAATAAACAGAATTCTGAGGGGATTTATGCCTGATCTTTGGACATTAACCAACAACACCAAATCTGAACCACCATTTGTGTATATTTTATCACAAATACATATAAATATTTATGCACATATTATGAATTATGCACCTAACTAATGTAGAAGCATCATATTCTTCCTATATTTTTCTTGGTAAAATACAATAACCCTTATTCCTACTTCTCTAGAAAATTATTACTTTTCCTACTATTTTACATTGAACCCTTAATATAATGATTGATATTAACAAAATAATTAAAAATTATATAAAATGGTATCTATCAACCTGATTGTCACTCCATATATTTTTAAAAATATGTTAATTTTTTTATGAATTTATTTCAAAACCTTTTAACAGCTATAGCTATAATAGCATCTAATAGCTGTCAAGTGTCTGATTTTCTTGTATTTGTTCGGTTTTTATTTTTAGTCTTGTTCTGAGAATCTTATAATTGGTCAAAAAAGTCCGATTTTTCATCTCCATAATGTTTGTATTTTTTTTTTAAATACAAATCTGCATTTTTTTTTATCTGCATATAAGTGTTTCTACAGGTCATACAAATCATAAATTCGGAACTGGAATGTTCCTAAAATAGAAACAAAGTCGTAAATTCGGAGTTTTCCAGTTCTTGCATCTGAAAATCTCCTAGCAATCACATAATCGGCACTAGCAAACATCGATTATTCTCACAGTTTCACTATAGATGGAGGACCAGTGTTTATATAATTAATGTGGGAAAACTGCATTTGCAGTGACTAAAATTTTTAGAATTACTTTGCTGCATACAAAAAAAACTATTTTTCAAACATATTAATGAAATGAAAAACTCTTGCAGCAAAATCGTGAAAAACTGCATTTATGAGTGATCCTCTGTGTATTTTGTTTAATTGTGAAAGTATTTTTTACTTTTGAAATCTGTTTGCATTGTATAAAATTTTTGTAAATGTTTTATACAAAAAACATTTTTCAAACATATTATGAATAAAACAAATAGCTATTTTCCAACAATTTTGCGAAAAACAGCATTTGTGCATGATCCTCCCTATATTTTATTTAATTGGCAAAATAACCTCCAGTTTTGCAATCTGTTTTATGTAGATCTGACACCAGAAACATATTATTTTATCTACTCAGAGACTGAAGATTTATCTGTTTTCATAACAGTAGCGAATTTGCTTAATCTAAAAGGAGTAGGAGGAACTACATGAATTGCATCAAGAATTTATTTTTATTTTAATTTTTTGATGATTAAGTAAAACTATTCAGTCACTGCTGTTAACTATTCTTTTCTAAAGCTTGTCCTGTTCTATTTTAGTATTTACTTAGATTAAAACAAGTAGACCAACCCTTCCTTAATGTGGGTCAAACCTACTACATACGGGAGCCTTGATTGATAAATTCTTCGGTTAAAAATTTCTGTGAGTACAAAACATATTTTTACTTTCCTTGTTATATACATAATGTATAAGGAAAGTATTGTGACGGGTCGAAAATTCAAATTCGAGTTTTCGAAGGGAAAGCACGTTTCAAGCATCGCTGAACACGAATCAAACATTTTTGAAGTGATGTCTGTGTGTGTGTGTGTGTGTCAGTGAGTCTGTGGAGACGATAACTGACGAAGGAATGGACCGATTCGAATGAAATTTGGTACTGGAAGCCTATTGTTATTATACGCAATCAAATGTTCAGAAGCCCCCTAAATTTTTGAATGAAATTTTGAAAAAATCATCAAAAAATCAAAACCGCTAATACAGTTACGCAAATAGACATTTCTTATGTAATTTTTCATTAGAAAACGATTGACATAAATTTTATAACGCTAACATAAACCGTTCTCGAGCTATTGCACATTTTTCAAAAAAATTATCAAAAAGTAATATAAAATAAAAAGAAATATTTCCTATTGAGAAACATGTTCACTTTTCATATGTAATACCATGCGATAAATTGGGTGACATCATTCTCGTGGATCTAGCTCGTTCCATTCATAAAAAAAGATACTTTGAGTAATACTTTTGTATTTGAACACCAATAGTCATTTATCTACTGTAAGAATAACTTATTTCTCCGTCCATAACACTTGGCGAGATTTTGGCTGAATGTCGCCAACTTGGTGACATTTTTAATTGTTGCCAAATTAACAAAATTCTCGCCAAATGGATAAAAATGACGCTAAATCAATAAAAATGACGACTCATGAAGAAAATTCAATATCTTGGAAAGAATATATGTATCTACTATAAGAATAACATTCTTTTTAACTGTAAAAATAGTAAATTCATTGAATTATATATGGAAAATCATGTGTTGCCCACATCAGATTTTTTAAAATTGGATTTGATGTTATTTTTAATATGAATTGTTTTTATGTAATTCTACAAGGTAAAGTTGATTTTAATAAATATGTATTGAATTAAAAAGAATCTGTACAGCTCATGACTGCATAATGTGACTTTATTTCTTTCACAGTGAAATAAATAATGGTGTATGAGATCCACGCACAATATTTTTGATATTGAATTAGTGGCATGAAAATTGACATTGGACCCTATTGGCAACTTATTAGTCCAAATGGCATGGCTTATTCAAAATCTTCATCAAAAGTATATAAAACTATTACAAAAGTAAATTTTGTGAAAATTTTACTTTAAAATCTTGCAATATCTCGAGAACAGTTTGTGCCAGCATTTTAAAATTTGTGTCATCTATTTTCTAATAAAAAATTACATAGGATATTATTTATTTGATGGTGTTGGGATATTATTTATTTGATGATGTTGAAGGTTTTTGATATTTTCATAATTTTTTCAAAAACCCAATCGAATATCTTGAAAATAGCTCATGCTAGAGCAGTCTAAAATTAGTTTCATTCATATTCTAATAAAAAATTACATCTGAAATTATTATTTATTTATTTATCAATGAAGGTCTTGGTATTTTTAATAATTTTTCAAAAATTAATTCGAAAATTGGAGAGTTTTCCGAACATTTGATCATGTTTAAAATCAATAGGAATTTCATTATTCACTGATTGAATAAAATAATCATACTAAATTATGTTTGAAACGCTCCATTTGTTCTTAATGTATTCCATCCACAGACTCACGGACGCAAATACAAACATCAATACAAACATACAAACTCTCATCTCCAACCCTGATTGGACAAGAGAGATAAACTATTTTACTGTGGCTTAGAGGCACATGTGATGCGAGATGTGAAAAAGAAGAAGCAGGTCTGCAGTGCAGGGTTTTTCCAGACAATGCATGTCAGTGAACTGTAGTCATTCGCATTTGTCGAAAACAGAAATAACCTTTGAAGAACAACGTGCGAATATCAAATTCTGCCAGTGTATGGGAAATCGTCGACAGAAACATTGCACCTGCTGCAGAGTTTTCTAGACAATGCGTGTCAGTGAACTGTAGTCATTCGCGTTCCTCGGAAACGGAAATGACTTTTGAAGAACAATGTGCGAATATCAAATTCTGATAGCATTTTGGGGAAATCGCCGACAGAAACATTGCACCTGCGCAGCACCTTCAAACGCCATTTCCGTTTTTGACGAATGTGAAGTACTACAGTTCACTGACACTCATTGTCTGGAAAAACCCTGCACTGCAGATCTGCTTCTTTCTTTTCACATCTCGCATCACATGTACCTCTACGCCATGGTAAAATAGTTCCCCTCTCCTCCAATCAGAGTTGGTGATATCAGCACAGCCTCCAAACTTTTGGATCCTACCTTGTATGTATGCAAAGGGAAGTAAAATGCAAGAATGCCGAATATCTAGTTATGCCACTCGAACGGTACCTGACTGGATATTTAATATGCATAAATATTAAATATGGCCTGTACTCTCTGTGGATCCTTCTGTTGTACCAGACCTCCCGCGGGCTATTGCTGTTGCTTCTTTTCGACTTTTGATGGGGCATGATTGTCTACAGGCTCATTTATACCGTATTGGACTTGTTGATTCACTATCATGTACTTTATGTGACTCTGGACAACTAATGATGGCAAATCATCTAGACGTGTGCGCTGCACTATCCAGTTTTTCTTGTAAATTCGAAAGATACTGGCAAGAACACAACATTAGACATTAAATAGTGTAAGGGAAACCAACAAACCTGAAGTCCAAAAGAGGAATGAGTGAGCAATGTATATAAGCACAAGTAAAATGATAATGCAGCTGTTTCTAGAATACATTGGATCCCCTTCATCAGTGAAAAGAGAACCAACAAACAGAACGTTTGTTGGTTCTCTTACACTGATGATGGGGATCCAGCATATCCTCGAAACAGCTGTATGTTGTATTATCACATTGCTCAAGGTTTCCTTATCTTTCGTACAAAGTGTATTGTATTTATTGATTAAATAGTGTATTTGTGTTTATTAATAATTCTATTAAATATTCAAACAGTAATTGTATTGAGCATACTAGTTGTTCTTACTCATGTTTCATGTGGACAAAATAGCTAGCCATTACCAAATGGGACATCTATAACAAAAATAAGAACTATTAAAATTAATTTTAAATTGTTTCTTTTAAATTTCATTTCAAAACCGTTTTAAATTCAAGCATAAAAATGGTGCACATTTTAGAGTTTTGTTAATATGAAAATTGTATGTAAAACAATATTTCACCTCGGAGTACTCTGTTTTCTTATTTTTAATGTTTTCAGACATTTTAAGCTAATCAACAAACCATTTTGGCATTTGAAACATAACTCTGTTACCATAGTTTCCACAATAGAATCAAAACCTAAATAATTTCAATGATAAAATATACTAAAAAAATCCTTTATTGTAACTTAAGAAGTATCTCAAGAATGGTTGGTTGCACACTAATAGTTAATTTAAAAAAATTAGGATATTTCTTTGTTGTACATGATAGTAAAAAATACCAAATTTGTGTGTCTAATTGTTATCAAGATACAGCTGAAAGAATGTTGGAACAAAAAATTCCCCGATTTATAATTTTTTCAAACAGTATTTTTAGATTTTTCTCATTACTTTAAAACTAATACTTTACAGGGATCAGCATGCTTATTGATTTCTGCCATGTTTACACTCAGAATTTCAATAGAGAGTGCAAGATGTAGTATTGTAAGGAACTTTTTTTAAATTTAGAATGAATCGTATTTTTAGGACAATATGTTTCAAGTGAATGTAAAGTAAAATATTTTTTTAAATGGCATCAAAAGTGAGCATACTATCAAAAGTATGTGGCTTTTGAAAGGGCTAACGAGGCAAATTAGAGTATCAGTATTGACAGAAACATGATCTTCTTAAGAGTTATTATCTCTATGATAACTCTACGAATTTCCATGTATAGTATTGGAAAAAATTCAAATACAGAATTATTTTTTTTAATCCAATTAAATGGTATTTTTAGTTTATAAAATTAATACTTCAATTCATATTGAGTTTTACGAATGAGTATGTAGTAATAATCTACCTTTAATCATATTTTCAGGAACTTCGAGAGAAGAATTGGAAGGCTATGGAAGCATTGAAAAATGCTGTAAAAGGTGTTGAACAGAGAATCACAGAAATTCAATCAGCAACAGACCAAAATATAGCAAGTTCAGAAAAAGACTTTGCTCAAAATCAGCTATCTAGCATAAAAAGTGAATCCTCACCAGAGCTTACAGAAAACCTAAAAAAGGCTGAAATTGAATCAATGCAAAGGTTATCAGACTACATTAAAGAAGTAGAAAAAAATAGACAATTATCATCAGAAATTACTAAAGTAACTGAACTACAAAAGTCCTCAGACCAGAGGATAGCTGAAATGCGGAAGACTGTAGATGTAGGTTTAAAGTTAGAATAGTCTTAATAAATAAGGGGCATTTGTTATGTTTATAAATAGTTTCGATAAATATTTTAATAATAGTGGTATTTTATGACATAAATATTGATTTAAATAACAAATATTTAATTATATTCAGTTCTACCAAACTGTTTCAAGATTTGTATAACAGTTGAAAGTGTTCTGTTCCATAATTTTTCACTGTTTTAAGGCTGAATATCTCTTATTTATAAAACTGTTAACGAACTGCTGCAAGGCTGAACTGCTTAGCAGTTGTTAAGGGTGCATACATTCTCTTGGCTTAAAGGGGGCTTACAATGCTCTCAAAATGATTATTGTCATCTAACAGATATGTCTGCTGTTTGCAAGGAAATTTTGTAAGTTTTCTTACAAGCAGTAGTTTTTTCCCCAGTTGTCCCTCTTAATTGTTCTATACCTTTTGGGTGAGCTCGATGGTCTGGGTAATAAATAAATAAGTAGTTTTATTTATTGTAATTATCAGATATTAGATTTTATCTCATTTTTTTTATAGTTTGCATTAAAGCAGAGGTGTAGATACAGTGAAGAATGGTGATCTAGGTCAAAATGTAAAATTTGCACACACACCTCACACACAAACATGCATAAATTCTCACCCAGAAAAAAAGGATGAAAGAAAGCTGTTTAATTTATGAAATTCATATATATGCTATTTTTTTCTCATTAGTTGCGACAATTTACCTTCTCGTGTAGGTTGAAAGAAAATTGAAATAATTTATGGCAAATGAACTAAAACTAAGAACCTAATCTGAAATCTATTTATATATCTTTGTAGGGCTTTTATAGGTCTACAAATTACTCCTTACTTTTCATTACTAACAATTTTCAATCTTAAGCTAGTCATTGCTAAAAAAAACGAAGATTTGAATAAACAAATTATTGAACTAGAAACTGGATTTTCTACTGAACATTTTTGTTACTTACTGTTTTTACTCATATTTTATAGTTAAGAAGATTACGGTTGAAAGTAAGCAAAGTGAAGCAAAAACATGCTCGAATAAAAATTTATTGTTTAAAAAAAAAGTTTTAAAATTGAAATTGTTTTAGTATATTCATAAATAGTACCCTATTTTTAATAAAACAAATAGAATTTGTTGACATTTTAACATTTTCCAACATATTTGTAAAGTGTTTGACTGTTGTAAGTCATTCTGTTTGTTCATTTACATAACTGCCTTTATGGCATGAATGACTGTTTTAATGACTTTATCAAAATGAAATTTTAGTATATTGTTGGGACGGTCTGTGCTACATATGGGAATGAAAATATATACATCAAGCAATTAGTTTCGGATTTAACTCAGGTTGAAAAAATGAACTACATTGAACCCTATGGGACATAATTTTTCAAATACATTTTAAGCTGAGTTAAAATTCACAAATTGCTTTGAAAATTTTAGGAAATATTCTAATTATCATTTAAAATGTGTAAAAAAATTTCAGTAAAAAATTAAGTAATTTTCAAAATAAAAATTTAAATAATTACACCCATATTATGTGAAGAGATCATGTGACTCATTTCAAAATTTAAATATGGCATACATTTCTTTTTCCCTGTGCAAAAGTCATGATGTTTGAAGACCTTTCAAATTTATATTTAGTGTTGCATCCATCATAAAACTGCTTTATTTTTGCATATTATCTGTGTATCTAAATTCTGTGCCAATGCACAGTATTTTTGATTTTAAATGATCATTAAACTTTGATTATTACTACAATGAAGCCTAATTTCTATAGCATGCAGAATGTAAACAAATCAAGCGATTGAAAGATGAGTTATATAAGAATTGCTGAATTTTTTCATACAAAATTACTTGACTCTGGAGTTTGAAATATGTGATATGAATAAAATATTCACTGATTTTACATAGAGAAGCAGACTATTTATAACATTGTCTTTTATGATGAGGTTTTAAGTGTCCAAGTTTAATAAATTATTGTAGTACTGTGATCATTTAAAAAATATCAGTGCTGAATGTATTGCATTTTAAAGCTGTTTAAATGGAAAGTGTTTCATAATCAATGCTTTATGCATGATTGATCTATCTTGTTATCTATTGGGCTGGGAGATATAAGCATCCAAAGTGTTTACATTTTTCGCAATGTTTCAATTTCAGCTAGATACCCTCAACCATAGACTTTATTCATGTAAAAAAAGTTTTTTGCAGGATACACAAGTGAATATGGGTTACATATTTAATATGCTCATATTTATTACTTTCCTTTATATACATAATGTATAAGGAAAGTATTGTGACGGGGTCGAAAATTCGAATTCGAGTTTTCGACGGGACAGCACGTTTCAAGCATCCCTGATCACGAATCAAACATTTTTGAAGTTATGTCTGTGTGTGTGTGTGTGTGAAAGTATGTGTGTGTGTGTGTGTGTCAGTGAGTCTGTGGAGACGATAACTGACGAACGAATGGACCGATTCGAACCAAATTTGGTACAAAAATCACAATCTATAAACACTGGAAGCCTATTGTTTTTATACGTGATCGAATGTTCAGAACCCCCCTAAATTATCGAATGAAATTTTGAAAAAATCGTTAAAAAATCAAAACCTCTAATAAAGTTACGCAAATAGACATTTCTTATGTAATTTTTCATTAGAAAACGATTGGCATAAATTTTAGAACGCTAACATGAACCGTTCTCGAGATATTGTACATTTTTCAATGAAAAAGTCACATAAAAAAAAAAAATTCCTATTGAGAAACATGTTTACTTTTCATATGCAATACCATGCGATAAATTGAGTGACATCATTCTCGTGGATCTAGCTCGTTCCATTCATGAAAAAATATACTTTGAATAATACTTTTATATTAGAACGCCAATAGTCATTTATCTGCTGTAAGAATAACTTTTTTCTTAGTCCATAACTCTTGGCGAGATTTTGGCGACGAATTTGGCGGAATGTCGCCAACTTGGCGACTTTTTTTTAATGTTGCCAAATTAATGAAAATCTCGCCAAATGGATAAAAATGATGCTAAATCAATGAAAATGACGACTAATTGTCGAAAATTCAATATCTTGGAAAGAATATTAGTATCTACTATAAGAAAATCCTATTACTTTCCTTATATACATAATGTATAAGGAAAGTATTGTGACGGGGTCGAAAATTCTAAATCGAGTTTTCGACGGGAGAGCACGTTTCAAGCATCCCTGATCACGAATCAAACATTTTTGAAGTGATGTCTGTGTGTGTGTGTGTGTGTGTGTGTGTGTGTGTGTGTGAGAGAGAGAGTCTGTGAAGACGATAACTGACAAACGTATGGACCGATTCGATCCAAATTTGGTACAAAAATCACAATCCGTAAACACTGGAAGCCTATTGTTTTTATACACAATCGAATGTTAAAAACACCCCAAAATTTTCAAATGAAATTTGGAAAAAATAGTCAAAAAATCAAAACCACTAATAAAGTTACACATATAGACATTTCTTTTGTAATTTTTCATTAGAAAACGATTGACATAAATTTTAGAACGCTAAAATGAACCGTTCTCGAGATATTGCACATTTTTCAAAAAAATTTTTAGAAAGTCATATAAAATAAAAAAAAATATATTTCCTCTTGAGAGACATGTTCACTTTTCAGTAATACCATGCGATATATTGGATGACATCATTCTCGTGGATCTAGCTCGTTCCATTCATGGAAAAAGATACTTTGAGTAATACTTTTGTATTTGAACGCCAATATTCATTTATCTGCTGTAAGAATAACTTATTTCTTTGTCCATTATGCTTGGCGAGATTTTGGTGACGAATTTTGGCGGAATGTCGCCAACTTGGCGACTTTTTGAAATGTTGACAAATTAACGAAAATCTCGCCAAATGGATAAAAATGACGCTAAATCAATGAAATGACGACTAATTGTCGAAAATTCAATATCTTGGAAAGAATATTAGTATCTACTATAAGAAAAACCTATTTATTTTACTGTAAAAGTGGTACATTCATTACGTTATATAAGGAAAGTCATGTGTTGCCCACATCAGATTTTTTTTATTGTAACTTGTCCTCATAATTTAGTAAATCTCCTGCTCTCTAATTTCATTGTAGGAGTTGAAGTCTGATCTTTCAAGGTCTCAGTCAGAAATAAGAGAAAGTCTGCAAAAGATATGTCCTAGTGTTTCTATTGACAGTTCTCTGGTACGTATTTAAATAAAATATGTGCTACTGTTTAATAAGTTAATGTCATATCACTTAAATTTGGAAAAAAGTCCATGTTTAATCTATCAATATGTTTCAAAACAATTAAGCAGTATTTATTAAATTTGATATTCTTATAATGGGTTGCTAGACCATAGATTAGGATAAATGTTCATGCATTTACCATCTCATATATAAGGAATGATAGTCATTTGACTTGGCTAAAATAATTAGATATTCCAATTGAAAATTATTTCCTGAGTAGAATAGAATGCATATCTTTTAGATATAACCATTTTTTCATATTAAAAGAAAGATTGTATGTTTACTTTATCTTCTGTATTATAAATGCATTCAGTGTGCAAGAGTATTTGTCGACTTCCTGCAAAATGTAGAGGGATCTTTTCAGCATATTTGCAGGTATAATTTTGGCTATAGACAATATACATTAACATTTCATTACAATTAAATTAATTTTTAATTTTTTCACTTAATTTTGCTGATGAAATAGGTTAGCAATATGTTTATAGAACAAACAATTTTTGAAAACTGTCAACCATGTTTAATATTATTACTATTGATTCTTTTCTTCTTGGCTTTCCCACTGGATTTTTCAATTTCATATATGTTTGCATGAGTTTCGTAGTAGTTTGTCACCATAAATACAAACATTCAATACTTGTGTCAAAAAGTTCAATATGAATGGTTTTCATTTTAGAAGTATCACATTTACTTCCTAAACAGCCATCTTTATATTTAGGGTAGCACTCATGTAAAACAAGTTCATTACAGCTTTTTTTTTAACAACTTTTTTTTGTTTAATACTTATAGTAGCATTTCTGTATCTGAATATACAGTATTATATGACTATCTTTGTCAGTGACGGTAGGGGAACCAATCCAAAATGGCCTCGGTTAGGAAAATGTTACGTAACTAATTTTGCACTCTGAATGTTGATGTAGGAATTTCATATGCAAATTTAAAAGTGCATCACAATTTTTTTTTAAATTTTCTTTTTATTCTGTCGTGGTATCTCTTGTTGGAACACATTCTCTCTTAAACTTTAATCATTTTCATAAAATACTACTTTCTGGCATGTATCTTGTAAAATAACATGACCATCTCTTTTCCTGCTCATTTTCAAACAGTATTGTAGATTTTTATTGACTCAGATGTGTTTTGCTGTTAAGTGATTTCTCTTTCTTCAGTAGTTTATATTTTTTAGAACTAGGGGGCTCCATCCCCTTCTCACTACACTCCCCAACCCCCTATTTCCTTATGTGAGTCGGAAAGCTTCGCCTTCTATTCGCTGAGTTTGCCTTACAAGCACTTTTGTGATGCCATTTTGCAACGCCTCTGCCAGAAACCAATTGGAAAAAAGCTAGCAATTGGCTCAACCAATTAGATCTTCCCCTGTAGAGAAGAAACATTTTCACTTCAGAAGTGCATAAAAAATTGAATAACTCATTAATTAAATATGCATTTAAAACAGGCTTCCGGAAATCTCCCGTCCCCGCCGGGTTAAAATTCGGCGAGGACGACCAATTTTCGGAAGTTGCCGGCCTTGAGATTAGATTCCATAAAAAAATAAAATAAATAACAAATTGTTGTCATCGTAAAATTATGGCGAAAGCCGCCATTTCCCGTGCCATGAATGAAAATTGAAATGTCGCCCCCCCCCCCCCCATAAACTTAGCTAGTGTGCATTATCAATGCCTTCTTTCTAGGCGAGCCGTCAGATCCGTATTGTAACCATAGGCGCTAGCTATTTTCAGTCCCCTCATCCTCCACCCAGTGATTCCGATGACCAAATGAAAATGCGATAGTGCACTCACTATCGAAGTGGCATGTTCTGTTCTCCTTTTCGAGATGTACATGTGACGAAATTTCGGATTTTAACAAGACCGACAATACCAATGCTTAAACCCGGACCACGCCCGAAGAAATTTATAAATGTAGAATGAACTCGGCCTGCAGATAATTGCGTCTCAGCAGACCCGAAATGATTTGTATTCAAATATGTTAAACACAAATTTGTCAAAATTTTGTACGGAGAATTTAGTTTGTTATCTTAAAAATTTATCTTTACGTAGCTGAAATAAAAGCAATAAGTTCATGCATTCAATTTAAATCCATTTTTAAAATGTTCAAAATAAATATGTTCGGCCCATCATAACGGACGTATAAAAAAAAAAAAAAAAAAGACTCAACCCGGCCTGAAACAACAGAAAACTCAAGCCCAGCCCGGACCTAAGCCCAAATCCCTTTTTAACTCTTTAAAACCCAAACTATAAAATTTCCATTTGCTGTAATAGACGGGAGTAAGTAACAAGTTTGAAATTTTGGAATGGATTTTTCTAGTTTCAGCCAGAAGAGTGTTTTATTTTCTTCCCCTCTTTGGTTTCAACTTTAAAACTAAAATGGTTAAAATTCATTCATGGCATTTGTTCCAGTTGTTTGACAACTGAAGTTCAGGTATGAAACATCTATTCAGTCTGAAGATTTTAATCTTGATTGACTACATTCCCTAGAAATTAAGAGTTCCAATGAGGTTTAAACCGCTTTGAGTCAAGAGGATTTATATGATTATTTATTTACCATGCCTTCAAGTTACCAAACATTGGAAAAAGGGGAGATTCCTTACATATCAAGAAAATCAAGAGACTCAAAAAAATTCTTAAAATTTAATCAGAAGCCTTGGTTGGAGAAATACATCCAATTTAACACAGAAGAAAGAAAGAAGGCAAAGACTAATTTTGAGAAAGACTTTTTTAAATTGCTTAATAACGCTGTGTTTGGAAAAACGATGGAGAATCTTCGAAATCGAGTGAATATTGAACTAGTGAATTCTTCAAAGCGGGCTCTGAAGGTGGTGGCATCCCCAGCTTATAGAGCTAGCAGGATTTTTAGCGAAGATCTTGTGGGTGTTGAACGTGTAAAGAGTTGCATATTAATGAATCGGCCTATATACGTTGGCTTTGCTATCTTGGAGTTATCTAAACTCCTGATGTATGAGTTTCATTATAAACATATTAAAAGCCAATATGGTTGTTGTTGATGTTGATTGTTGAAACCCAGACCGTCCGACCTACCAGAAAGGTGTAAGGTAACTGTTTGGAAGGTCGGGAAGTGCCACCCAATTTAGACGGGAACCCAGTGGGGGAGGCATCCACAGGGGCCGTACCCTCCTTCCCCTACCACCAACCTCTCGGAAGGACTTTCGGACCCACATGTTTAACGTGATCGTACTCCGCATGAACACGACGGCAGTTTTGGCAGCGGCTGGAATCGAACCCGGGCCTACCGAGAGCAACTCCAGCGCGCTAACCAATGGGCTACCGCACCCCTAAAGCCAATATGGTGAAAAAGCTTCGCTTCTCTTCACCGATACTGATTCATTGGCTTATGAAATCCAAACTACTGATATTTATGAAGATATGAACCAGCATAAACAACTATATGATTTTTCTGACTATCCCAAGGATCATCCCCTCTTCAGTGAAGACAATAAAAAGCGTATTGGATATTTTAAAGATGAACTGAATTCAACCCCCATTCAAGAGTTTATAGGACTTAGACCTAAAATGTACTCTATTCTATCATCTGCTGGAGAAAAGAAAAGAGCTAAGGGTGTTTCTACACATGTGGTTGCACGGGAAATTATGCACAATGACTATAGACAATGCCTGTTGAGTGTTAGACCTACTATGGAAGAACAGATTAGAATTGATAGTAGCCATCATAAACTATTCACTGTATGCCAGAACAAGGTGGCTTTGTCACCCATTGATGACAAAAGATATTTACTCGAGGACGGCATTACAAGTTATGCCTACGGACACTTTAAAATAAAAATATAATAAAAGGAAAAAGAGAAAGAAGGAAAAAAAAGGAAAAAATAGGAAAAAGGAAAAAAAATAGAAATTGTGGCGGTGTATCCTATACACCGGCTGGAGGTGGGACCACAATTAAAAAATTATATATTTTTCTAACAGCATCTAATTTCTTAAAGAGACATTACTGCATTTGGATAGTTGAAAACAAGTATCTACTATTATTTAAAATATTTATGTTTACAAATATTAAAATTTTGAAATCCAAGACCGAAATGGTTGAGATACACCCCCCCCCCCCCCTCCTATACACCCAATTCACGCGATTCTGCTACTTTAAAACATCAATTCACGCGATTCTGCTACTTTAAAAACGTGTTTTTCTTAGTTTTTACAAGTAAAAAGTCTGTTTTTGAAAAAAATCGCAAAATGTCACATTTTTCAAAAAACGCATTTTTGGTAACACTTTTGCAAAAACGCACATTTTTTTAAAAAAAATGTAAAAGTGCGAAAACCTATGTTAATTCCCATAGAGAAAACGGCATTTTGAAAAAAAGTCGCAAAATGTCACATTTTTCAAAAAACACTTTTTTGGTAACACTTTTGCAAAAACGCACATTTTTTTTACAAAAAATACACAAAAGTGCGAAAACCCATGTTATTTCCCATAGAGAATTCAAACAATCTAAAAACCACAATTTATTTTAAAAACGTACATTTTTGTTGTTTTTTAACGTTTTTGAAACTTTTTGTGAAAAAACGCTAAAAGTGACACATTCTTAAAATTCATGTTATTTCCCATAGAGAAATCCAACAACCCCCAAAATCGAACTTGTTGAAAAAACTTGCATTTTAAAAAATTATAAGAAAACAACTTACATTTACGAAATTTTGTTACTAAATAAAACAAAGAAAGAAAATACTTTATACGTCATAAACTCCACTCTCTTCTGTGACGTCACCTTATGGAACTGTGCTGCCTCACACCGACTTCTGAGAATCCCTATGTTAAAGCATGAGGTTTTACCACCGCCTCTGTTGATGCACTTATATTCTGGCCTCGGAGGGTTCCCCATGTTAAAGTATGGGGTTCCACCGCCTCTGAAGTGACGCAGAACTCTGCCTAATCCCCTACTCTCAGACAATTTCAATCCTTCCGCGTGGACAAAATAAAATTCATTTATAATTTAGTTCAGGCCACACGAAACTGCACAGGCAAAGTTGTTTATGGCGGCCCCATGGAAGGACTGAAATTGTCAGTTCTCAAAGAAGCTCGCAAAAATTGTGGCTTACAGCAAATTTCTTGTTGTCACTGCAGATATCGGCTATTCCATGCTGACGAGCGTATAATAAGCGCGAAACAGGTACATTGCTGATATTTGCAATGGGACCTGTATCTATATTTTTGGAAATGCCCCTTTATAGGCGGGTTTTATGTTTTATGAAGACAGAAGCATGTTAGAGGATTATTATATAGATATTAATTACGTCCTCCAAATTTATTATTAAAGCTCAAAATATATATAATTGTGTTTTTACTTTCCCTGCAGTACATGATAATGTATGAGGAAAGTATTGGAATCATGTCGAAAATCGCAACGGAAGTTTTCGACGGATCTACACATTTTAAGACCTCTAAAACACGAAAAAACTATTTTTAGCATGACGTCTGTGCAATGTATACACTAATAAGTTTTTAATAATAAGTTTTTGTGCAATGTATAAGTCTGTGCAATGTATCCATATTTTGTTTTATTTAAAATGATCGTGATAGTTTTTAAACTTGACGTGTAAACGTAAATTGGAGGAATCTGCAAGCGAGATTTTTAAACTTATTAAATCTAAACAAAGCTGGAAAATACATTTAGTGACATTTTATTTCATGGAATCGTCTGCTGAAAAGAATTATTTTACAACTGCGACTAAGCTTATTTTCTACAAACTGCGCTGAAATATGATCATGTATATGTCTTTCTTTGGGCCATTTGGATGGAAAGATTTTCGTATCATTTGCAAGAAACCACTGTTTTCCTTTTTTAAGTAAAGCCGTATAATGGCCAGAACTTACAGTTCGGCCTTGATGAATGATTGCTGACGCTAATTTATATGTAGTTTGCCCAATTACCAGTTTGGTTTGTGGAACTTGTGTGATGCAAACCTCCTTTTTGTTAAACCCAGTGCTAGTTTGTTCAAAAGAATTCACTATAAGAACATGAGTTCATTAGCTTCAATAATTTGGTTCTTCACGAAAAACCTGCCGGAGCACATTGGACACACTGGACCCTCCAGTTCCTCGGCTTTACTAAAGTTGTTGAATAAATTTGGCATCGTAGTTAAGTTACTTTGAGGACATAACGATGCAAAAATTTGATAGTTTTCACTCTTCTTGAAAAGGTTGCAAGTGGTACAATAGATTTTAGTTTGAATTTTCATGCGGCACTGTTCATCTAAAGTTTGTGATTTTGTTGTTAGAGTCATCAAAAATTCAAAACAATCGTTTTGCTGCTTTAGATAAAACGGGTAGCCGGCCCAATTTCTAATTGCTCTGACATCTAAACATGTGTTCTTATTACTCATATAATCCATAATGATATCTGTTAAAGGAGTATTGTATTCCTTTTCGAGGATGGCCTGTCTAACACTCGATGACAGAAGGATTGTTTGCATGCATGCGTTCGCATAGCATGAAACTCCGTCCCCATTTATGAAACCTGGGAACGGATTTTCCAAATTTTGATCCATGGATTTTGGTTGGCCAGCTGGAAATTCCTTTAGATCATTCTCTTTGGAAATATTGGATATACTTTTCTTCATGCGAAGTTTTTCTGGAATTTTGGGAACATCTATTTCTGAGCTTACTTGGTTGGCATCTTTATCTTCGTTAAAAATCATTTTTTTTTCTATTTAATGCGCATATAATTTAGCTCCTGCAAACTGTTTTATTGTAAGCCTAATCTGTCTTCAGAAAATTTTGAAATATAAATAAATCGTATACAACAGAGGAAAAATTACATATTCAAATCCACTTTAGAAATGCATTGTTGCCCAGCATCGCATTGTTTGCTAAGCAACAATCTGCATGACTCTAAATGTCCCAAACAATGGATGATATATATTGTCAGTAAAGCAAATATCAACGGAGTGCACTCTGTGATAGGCTAATGCAGAAATTAAAATGTAATAAATGCCGCGTCAAATGAAATACAAAACTAACATACTTTTGAAACACATCCTATATAACCCCTTGCACACATCCTATATAATCCTATATAACCCCTTGCAAACGCAATAAATTTACGACAATTTTGACCTTTTAACTTAACTCCACAAACAACGAACTCACTATATTTCGTATTAAAAATCTCATATAAACACCACTTCAAGGTAAACAATTTCATTACCAAGTACAAAAACCAAAAACCTCCTTTCAAAAATATTACGAAATCTTAAAATGGTTTAGGTCAAGTTTTCGCAGGACCGGAGCTGTACTTTCAAGTCTAGGTACCCCATAGAAAGATCCTAACTGTGGCACACGAATAAAAAAGTTTAAGTTAAAATTAACATTTAACAATATTATTCATTAACATATCTTAACATTGCCGTTAATCCATACATAGTGGATTTATCATTGAAATCGTACATTGCTTAGTTGTGCCGCTATAAACCCTCCAATTATTTACCTTTCGTGTGAGTTCTGTAAAGGAATAATTAATTATTATAATACTCATTGACTGCACCATTTAAACTTTAACAATAAAACATTTATTAACAACATCAAATCTAAATTATTTAATTACACAATTATTCATATTATTAATTATATGCCTTACAGCAATTCTTCTCATTAATTATTGCGGCGGAGGGGCTATATGCGACCAGTACTATTAAAATTACTAAAGTATATCTATGACCTGTGATTGTTAATGGGCACATACCTTCAAATCTGTCTTGTACTGTGTTAGCATCTGTATTTAATATCGTTCATTTACCGGCACTAACTCTTGGTGTAATGCTCCGCCACGTAAATTCGTTGAGCATATTTACTACTGACTCCAACACTCGCACTTATTGCATTCTCTTAGTATATCATGTCATCTCTGTAGTATCTGCACAAGTCATCGCTGTTATATCGTGACTAGGCCATCAGTGCTCTGGCCCTTCTTAAGTCAAATCTTCATAATTTATTGTCTTCTATCGTTCTCGGGGGACGTCATTTTCCCCCTTGCTTTCATTTGAAGCATTCAATGTGACGAAACGAGCTTCTTTTTCCATTGGTTATTCCTTTAACCAATGGAACCATTCCACATCTCGGAAGGCCCAGCTCAGCCCCCTCTGTCATAGAACCCTTAAATTTATGGTCTTCTGACCTTTAGGTTCTCGGGGTGACAAAACCCGGTGTCAGCCATACTACCAGTATTGTTCGCCGTACTGAACATAATAAATATGTACATAAAACTGTTTCATCAAATGTGAAATCCATTTCTGGTCTCACATATCTCCCCTCGGATAAAAACAAAAAAAATTCACACTTATATTCTGGCCTCGGAGTATACGTCATAAACTCCACTCTCTTCTGTGACGTCACCTTATGGAACTGTGCTGCCTCACACCGACTTCTGAGAATCCCTATGTTAAAGCATGAGGTTTTACCACCGCCTCTGTTGATGCACTTATATTCTGGCCTCGGAGAGTTCCCCATGTTAAAGTATAGGGTTCCACCGCCTCTGAAGTGGCGCAGAACTCTCCCTAATCCCCTACTTCTGAGTGTCTCTATCTTTCCAGATTCCAGAAGCTCCTCGGTGACCTAGAAAACTGAATCTTTGCAAATATAGTATCGAACACAAGATAGATCTTAACGAAGTCGGATTTTCGACCCCCCCTCCACACACACTTTCTGAGACAAAGAAAATGAGGGAGGGGGGGGGGGATTCCGAAGAGTCCTCTCGTGACCTAGAAAGCTGAATTTTTGCACATTTATTTTATCGTTCATGTCAGAAACTCGACCCCCTCATTCCGTGGGGCAGAGAAATGGTTTTATGGCATTTAAATTTTATTTGTTAAAAAGAACTACGTATAAATAAGATAGCCATATGAGTAGTTATAAAAGGGGCGTTCACCGGCAGATCGCGGAGGCGGCACAGGAGGAGAGGCCCTCTTTGGAGAGGATCCTCTTTTGGGAGGATGCCTCTCAGAGGGTCTTCCCTCTTTTGAGAGGATCCTCTTTGGGAGGATGTCTCTCGGAGGCCCCCCCCCCTCTTTTGGAAGTTTGGTGAGGCGGTGCAGTACCCAATGCCTCTTTCCTAGTATTGCGAAAGAGGCCTCGGCCAAGAGGGCAATTGCGAAAGAGGCCTGATGACTCATACAGAGTGAATTGTCTTGAGAGGGGATGACCCTTGACCTGAGGAAGTGGTTTCAATGGATGTCGCAATCAGCGATTGCACAATCTGGAACTGACGTGTCGCACCTTGGAGCTCCTGAGCACACGTCCTCCCTCGACGCTGGTCAACGACAAATTGAACGGTCTTATCAGCGTGACGTAGTTAAAGCGCCCTCTGGCGAATTTTGATGAAGTGCTGCCATCTATCGGCATTTTTTTCCCCAAAATAATTTAATTTCTCACTTGTCAGGAGCGGGACTCGAACTTGGAACCATCTGATTACAACGCCCGCGTCTTATCCGCCATGCCACAGCACCCGTGCTCCGTAGAAAGTTATCTTCGAACTGTACCTTATCAGAAGAAGCAGGAGATAGACTATTTTTCGCCAGATTGAATAGCGATGTATTTTATAAAGGGATTTCGGCGCGTTTTAAAACAGAATGTTATGGAGTGAATATAAAATTGTGTTGTGATTTTTAAAACAAATTGAATACGGATTTCCAATGAACACAAAAATTGTATTCAGTGGACACTATGATTTTTTTTTAAATGAATTGAATAAACTCATGTTTAAACTCAAGTATAGTTACACATTTTCAAAATTGTGTTAAGTGAATAGCATTCAACCCTTTTAAGTGTTGTACACTTAAAAACATGAATGTAATACTTAGTTAAAATTGTATTAAGTGATATATAGCAATGTGGATTTTTTTTTTTAAATAAATCTAACAGCATATATCAATATGATTTTTATAATAATAACGAAATGATTTCGAATGTTTAAAAACAAATAGATTACAAATTTCCAGTGAACACAAAAATTGTGTTAATGAATAGGATTCGACCCTTTTAAGTGTTGTACACTTAAAAACATGAATGTAATACTTAGCTAACATTGTATTAAGTGAACAAGATTCGATCATTCTAAGTGATATATACCAATGTGATTTTTTAAAAATAAATCTAACAGCGTATACGACTATTATAATAACGAAATGATTTTTTTTTCTTTTTATAAAAATAATAATGAAAATTAGAACTCACGGAACGACGTCTTCACTAGCCGCTGTCCAAACTCCAAATGAGTGATACACTCTCATTACGCTATTAAGAATTAGATCTTATCTATAATGACGTCAGCAGTTTGAGGTGTTGCCACCTATTTTTTCTAATAATATATTTTAATAGTTGGATACTTCAAGACAAATTTCCAGTGAACACAAAAATTGTGTTAAGTGAACAGGATTCAACCCTTTTGTACACTTAAAAACAAATTTATATAGGTACACAATATATTTGACAACTTTTAAAATAGCGCATTATACTTAGCTAAAATTAAGTGAACAACCCTTTTAAGTGATGTCTATTTAAAAAATTAATTTATTACTACATTGTACTTAGGCATTTTCAAAAATGGTGCGACAAGCTAGTCACTCCGCTCCATCCGAAAAGAAAGAGAAAAGTTTCCATTAGAAAATATATGTTATTAAAACTGTTACATATTATTTAAAAGAAGTGTTTAAAAAGTGGGAAGTAGAAGAAGAGAAAGTTTGTGCGATTATTTCACTAATATTTAATTAAATTGAGTTTAATTGCATTAAATAACACACATAATTAGTTAAGATTGCGTTGAAGACTAGTTTGAGAATATATGTGAATAAAATGCCTCCGAGAAGCAGATATGAATTTTAAAATGTTCGAAAATAAAAGTATTCAAATTCTAGCCATTTCTAACAGCTCATCGAATGTTCCAGTTTATCGGAAATCATGTGCTTCTGACTTTTCGGAGGACAGTGTTTGTTTAGCACAAAGGTCGCCTCTGAAAAGGGTATAAAATGCGGCCCTTATCGATTAATGGTCAACTGCTCTTTTTTCAGCCAGTGCTTTGCTTTTCGATTTAAATACGTTAACGACAACATTTATGATGTCTTCTTCCCATGCTTTTGAAGTGAGTATATTTTTGAATTTCATTATTTCACATTTTATTGTATGTGATTAGCATTTGAATTTTATATTAATTATTTTTTATGGATTTTCAGTTTGACTTCGGTATTTCCACTGAGGAGATGGTCGTCCTATGCGGTAACGATCCCACGACCAAAGACGATATAAATCAGGTGAGTTATTTTAATATTTTTTTTTATTGAAAAATGTATTTGTTTTAATTTTATCCATTCATGAAAATACTGTTTAGCACATTAAGAAATTAAACGCAACAATTTAATGAACCTTGAAAAATATAAACTTATTTCATGCTCCATCTGAGCGAAGCCACCGCTGATTTTATTAAAACATTTAATAGGACGCACTTATAATTTTTAATGTTTCACATATTGAACCATTCAGTTTAATTGTACTTTGAAAAATATAACATTATTCCCATCGGAATGGAATCATTGCCGATTTTTTTTTTTTTATTTTTTTAGTGATAGATTTGTATGGGCTTCCAAAAATTATATCTTACATCTATAATTTTTTTTATATCAACATTTCAGTTTGTGTTTTTAATAACACTTTTAAATTCAAATAAATAATGAGTTTAACACATAACTTAAAATAAAACTAAGAATGAAGCAACATTTAAAGAAAAAACATTTTTAATAAAAGCTAAGTAATATATAGATTTTTACAAAAGTAATATTCTACTAACTTGTATTTCACATATTAAACAGTTCAATCATAGCCATATAATAGTCCTTCACGGTGAGACTTTTAAAAAATTCAGGTAGTAGTGAAACATTGTTTTTATTTGTTTCACAAAACTCTCGCGCAATTTCTTGAGTGTTTATCATTAAAAGTTCGTGATCGACTAGTTCATAATCCACAAATTGCATATGAGTGGATAGTGTACAGCACTTATGTCTCAAATCGGTACACCCATGACTTTTGCATGTTTCGCGTTGATATGATTTATACAACTCTGCACATAATTTTTTATGTACACACTGCATTAAAGTACGTTTTAATTCATAGGGCGGCAAAGTCGGTAGTGCTTCGACAGGTTTTTGATACTTCACAATACAATTTGGTAGGATATTTGTCAGTAACTGATCCAAAACACAATTAGTAACATCTTGACTTATATACTGAAGGGTATGAAAATTGTCTTGATTTAATAATATTAATTTCTTTTTATAAAATTTTATCTTGTAAAATAAAATTACAATTTAAATTAATAAAAACCCAATTCCAGAAGCTCCTCGGTGACCTAGAAAACTGAATCTTTGCAAATATAGTATCGAACACAAGATAGATCTTAACGAAGTCGGATTTTCGACCCCCCCCCCACCCCCTCCACACACACACACACTTTCTGAGACAAAGAAAATGAGGGAGGGGGGGGATTCCGAAAAGTCCTCTCGTGACCTAGAAAGCTGAATTTTTGCACATTTATTTTATCGTTCATGTCAGAAACTCGACCCCCTCATTCCGTGGGGCAGAGAAATGGTTTTATGGCATTTAAATTTTATTTGTTAAAAAGAACTACGTATAAGTTAGTCATGTGCAAGGAGAGAAAGAGAAGATAAACTACAACGTTACTCAGTGTTGCTTTATATTCAAATTGGCATTCTCATTTTAAAACTCTTTTTAAAAATCTCTTATTTTTTGGCAACAATACATCTCCATGCCTTTCTTCTTTTTATTAATATATTTTTTAATAATGAGAACTCGCAACGACTTTGATGCAATTGCCAAAGGCGTTGTGTGTGACTGACGCATGTGCATTTATCAAATGTTTATGCGTCAGCCAGCCTCTATCAAGGAAGTATAACGAATTTGTTATCAAAAATTGCATTTTAAACAACACAAAATTTAATTCCTAAATAAGTGAGTGAAATGTTATGCAAGATTTGGTATTTTTCAAAGATTTAGACATCAAAATTTCTGTGTTTTGCATCTGTGCTTTCTGGCTGCTTCTGGATTAATATATATATTAGTAATTATATTGTGGGGAAAGTAATTATATAAGAATACACAAGAAAAACTGCATTTTAATAAATAAATTAAGCCCTTGGAGGGGTACATGCATGTCCCCCGGTCCACCACCTTCTCTGCTCCACTGACTATCGCATTCCTATTCCAGATTGTTTAGATCCACTTGTATCAATCAGTATTGGAATATAAAAAATCTGATGTGGGCAGCACATGACTTTCCCTGCAGACGCGAATTCATTATTTCTATATTTCTTTAAGAACTCATTAAATTGAGTTTAATTGTACAAAATAACACAAAATTTTCATTTTTAATTCAATTTCTGCTTTTATTTGGTAATTGGACATTTTCCCAAAGGCGGCATAACAAAAATGTAAAAAATCTCAAAGAGTTCGTCTTTCCTCGTCAAAATTTACGTATAAAACAAGCATTCAATTGATAAATTTGAACATACGTAGTCTTTTTTTCAGATATTGGCGATTTTTGCGGGCCATTTCGTAAAAAAGGACAGGTTGTTCTTTTCCGAATCGTACCAAAATCTAATCAGCACCAGAGTATCCCACAAGTGATTTATCTGCCAAATTTTGTGAAATTTGGTCGATTAGTATTTCCGATAGAGTGGATGCATAAGATTTTGGGGGGCCATTTTGCAAAAAAAGGCGGGTTCTTTTTTCCGAACTGTACCAAAAACTAATTAGCAGCAGCGTCACACCCAAGAGTCACACCTACCAACTTTTATGAAATTCGGTCCATTAGTTTTGAAGTTAGAGTTTATACTTACATTGCACGGACAGACACACACACAGACGTCACGCTAAAAATAGTTTTATCGTATTCTAGAGGTCTCGAAACGTGAAGATCCGTCGAAAATTCGAGTTGCTATTTTCGGCATGATTCCAATACTTTCCCTATACATTACCATGTATTGCAGGGAAAGTAAAAAAATATATCTTTTTATTAGCCAGCCTTCATTTAAAAATTTACGTAAAAGTTTTTAAAATATTTATTTTGTCAAGTTGGCAGCAGAGCTGTCAGCCTGTCATCCCGATAAATTCGCCTCATTCAGGTGATTTATGTAATATATGATTTATTTTAATACTATTTACGTGTAGCTAGCTGACATTATTTTCCGGCATTTATATTCCCGAACCAGACGAGGCATAAAAAGAAATTGTGCATTAGATCTTCAGAAATAAAATAGATACTAGAGTTTCCCCCTTTACATTCTTCCAAGAATTAGGAGGGCTGGACCAAAAGCATCTCCTTTTATGACCCCCTCTCTTTTATAACCTTCAACCTGCTGTTGTGCCCTGAAGGGAAGAGAGTCGTTGTGTGGCAGCGGAGGCGACCTTCAGAGCTGACAGTCCTTTTGCTTACTTGGTCAATTCGTGAAATGAACTTTCATAGTTTTTGTTTTGAAATAATAATTTTCATAATGAAAAAATCAGCAGTGACTCCAGTTTGATGGAGATGAAATATTTTTGCGTGAATAGCATATTTCTTTGTGGGTGATTTGTCTTCATAGATATTTTAAATACAGTTGAAAATATTAAAATATCGATATTAAAACTACTTTTTTAAAACAGTTCAAAATGTTAAAATATCAACAATAGAACCACCTTCCTAAAGAACTAACTGTTCAGAATATTAAAATATCGAAATTATAATCACTATAATTCGAAAACTAAGAAGCTGATCAAAAATCATATTATATATCCTTGTAGAGTTTTCAAAGGAGTACAAACTACTTTTTAGTTCATACCTAGCACTTTTAGTTTTATTTTAGTTAGCACTTTTACTATATATTAGGAGGGTGCGGTAGCCCATTGGTTAGCGCGCTGGAGTTGCACTCGGTAGGCCCGGGTTCGATTCCAGCCGCTGCCAAAACTGCCGCCGTGTTCATGCGGAGTACGATCACGTTAAACATGTGGGTCCGAAAGTCCTTCCGAGAGGTTGGTGGTAGGGGAAGGAGGGTACGGTCTCTGTGGATGCCTCCCCCACTGGGTTCCGGTCTAAATTGGGTGGCACTTCCCGACCGTCCAAACTGCTACCTTACACCTTTCTGGTAGGTCGGACGGTCTGGGTTTCAACAACTATATATTAGGAATGTAAGAGTTTATACCTTTATTCTGATAATGATTGTGAGACAAACAGAACTAAATACTATAATGTTTGAAAAAGTCAAATGAAGACTCACACACTGAAGACTGGGTAGTATAATACCAACAGATACTAAGCATTAAAATACACGAAAGCGTATCTTGAAAACTAAAAGTTCCCTATGAACAATAAGAGAGTAATTTGTAGATCTTTGATTCAATCTTTCAATTTTTTCCATCATGGTTTAGAAAATTATCATGTTTCTTCATATGGTAGAATGCTAATAAAATCTAAAATTTCGAATAATTAGACTTCTAAGTTCTAATCATGGAAATAACAAAAACTAGCTCCTTTGACTCGCATATACAGACATCATTTCAAAAATGTTCGATTCGAGTCCAAGGATGCTATAACATCAGTGCCGCTGGCAGTTTAATCATTTACATCACTCTTATAACGACATTGCATGCCGAGTTTTGCGGCGATAGCTCAATTTTTATGGACGCATATATATATATTATTGCAAAGTGTGTGTGTGTATACAGGGTGTCCTAAAAAGATTGAAACGCGCTTTAATTCTTTACCTGTTGGAGATAATTGGGCAATGTAAATTGCAAAAATGTTGAAAGTAAGGTAGGAAATAAGACTCCTTTAATGAAATAGTCCTCCCATTAATTTTCAAAAAGTTACACTTCTTAAATTTTTATACAACTCCCTTAGACAAATTGGGTCAATCAGAAGTTTTTTATTTTTAATGCAACAAGATCATTAAAAAAGCCCGTATATCTGTATCTTTAAAATCAACTGAATTATGATAAAGGAAAACAATCTGACTTATGCCACTTTTCCGTACCACGTGAAAGGCTGTATCATCAGTGAAATTAGGGATCATAAACAAATTGACGATGGAAATTGTTTAGATAAAAAAAAAGTACTTACAAATACTTAATCATTGAAAAAGTACTTAGTTATTGAAAAGTACTTAAAAATCCGTGATTGCATCGTGAGCCTACGCGGAATTCGCAAAAATGTCTCCTATGTATTATCATCCAGTTTTATCTTTTTGTGATATGTCACAAATTTACATTTCTAATTTGATATAGGGTCCCCATTCACAATGTTTAATTAAATATAACTCGCTCAATTTTAAAGATACATCTCTGCGGGTTGTTTTAATGATCTTGTTGCATTAAAAATAAAAAAATTCTGATTGACCAAATTTGCCTAAGAGGGTCGTATAAAAATTTAAAAAGTGTAACTTTTTGAAAATGAATGGGAGGACTATTTCATTAACATAGTCTTATTTCCTACCTTACTTTCAACATGTTTGCAATTTATATTGCCTACTTATCTCCAACAGGTAAAGAATTAAAGCGCGTTTCAATCTTTTTGGGACACCCTGTATATATATATATATATTTATATATATATATATATATATATATATATATATATATATATATATATATATATATATATATATATATATATATATATATATATATATATACATATATATATAATTCGTAGGTTTGTTATAAAGTTAGGTTTTTCGGGTTGCAGCTTCTCACTTTTCTATCATTGGATATTCAAACTATTATATATATATATTTATATATATATATATATATACATATATATATATATATATATATATATATATATATATATATATATATATATATATATATATATATATATATATATATATATATATATATATATATATATAAATTGAAAGATTTTAATCGAAAATTATGCATAAACTACTGTATGTACAAAAAAACCCATCTCTAGCATATCTGTTACAAATGAGTAACTAAGGATAAAGATAGAAGGTAACATATCACTACAATGGAAAGGGGGATGAGGAGAATATTAGGATACAAAAATCACAATTAAAAGTATATAAATATATAAATATAAAAAAAGGGAAAAGAAAACACGGCAAAAATGAGAAAAGGCAATAATAATTAGCTCAAGATAAGAGATTAAGACATAGAGAACAATCAATTGAAACCACACAAAAAATGGCGGTTAGTTCGAAATTGCATTCTCATCAAGACAGCCATACAATTCGAATTAAAACCGATAGAATAGCCAGTTTCTGACAATGGCGATAGTATTTAACTATAGACACCATTGGAACTGTTTACTGACTTGTGGAAGGAGAAAAATAAATTGAATTACAAATCTGAAAAATAATATATATATATATATATATATATTTCTAAACATGGGTTCGACAACATTGAAATTAGTATTCTGTGTATTCAAAAAAATTACTATGACAGATTGTTTCTTGAAAATGAATTCATTTGTGCACACAAAACCATTTTTCCATTTGGACTCAATCAAATATTTAACCATCATAATATAGTTAAAAAGTCCTTTAATTCTCCTAATGAAGACCATAATATTTATAATTCCTTCAACAATCATAAAAGTAAATCAAAAAGAACTAAAAGAGCAAATAAATATAATAAAAAATTGCCATCATTATCTGAACTAAAAAATGCCATCCTTCAGCAACATGCAAATTTTAAAATTACTTTTGATTGGAAACAATGTAAAAACTGGATTTTCGCAATTAAAAAACAGCAATTAAATATGGTATATAACCTTTTTCTAAGTACTGCATTTGATAACGTTCATTTTAAACATTTATTCTATGATTTGCTCATTACCAGAAGTAAAAATCTTCATAGTTATTTATATGTCACAGACTTAAACTTTAATGACGAATCAAAACAAAATACTAAAATAAATGAATATTGTACCTTGAATTTTACTAATTCTGTATTAAATAATCTGAAGATAAATAATTTTTTAAAATCGGTTTCCAATTACTTTCCAGTCAAACATGTAAATCCTAAAATTGCATATAAATATGATAAACCGCTAGGACGTTATATTTTCAACTATAATCAAATTGCCAAATCAGTAGATATTAATCAAAACTATGAATTGGATAAAGAGTCATATTGCCACTGTCATTTAGAAAAATACAAAGACTTCGTAGATAAACACCATGGGCATGTTATAACGGGAAATCTAAATATTATTAATTATGATGCACTAAGATCACTAATGTTACTGGGTACTAAGTACCGTATACCTACTAAATTTAAACATAAATTAATATGTAAAGGTTTATTTCTTGACTTAAATAAATTTATCTATAAAATCAGTTATAAATATCAAATCCCTGTAGAAGCCTTTAAACCTTGGAGAGTCTTAATAGAGCAATACTTAAATCATTATATATATAATCAGAAAATTAATAATTCATATAATCTTAATTCAATTAAAAATGATATTAAAGAAATACAAAATGATTTTGTCATTACATATGTCGATAAGGCAAGTGGAAACTACTCAATTATATGTAAATATTATTATAAAAATACCCTTCAGTCACACTTACTTAATAATCATATCTATAATTTACATAAAACTAACCTTAAAATCTTATACAATATAATATCAGCCAAATATAAGCAAATCCATCTAAAAAATAGTTGTAATAACATTCCATATGATGTTTTAGTACCCAAGTTTCATAAATCCCCTGTTGCTTTTCGAACCATTACCAGTGGGCATAATTCTTACATTACTAATGCTGTAAAATTATTATTAAAGATATTACATGAAGTATCCTCGTCAGATGAAATCTCAAATAATTGTCATTTTGTAAAAAACAGTTTTGAAGTAGTTAAGAAATTGAAAACTCTTACTAATATTCGTAGTATTTATACCTTTGATTTCAAAGATTTGTTTAATAATATTAATATAGATGATCTGTATAGAATTATTTTAGGAATTTTTGAAAAATATAATATCAACCTAAAATATTCAAATTTTCTTTTTAAAAAATTACTTAACTTCACTCTTTATGAGAATTATATTCAACATGGTGGTACTATTTTTAAACAACAGGTTGGTATCCCACAAGGGGGGTGTGCCTCATCATTGTTAGCTAATCTGTATTTATTCTTCTATGAAAAAAACATTAATCCAAGCTTGCATAATATGCACATGTTTAGATATATAGATGACATTTTATGTGTATCCCCAAATAATAATATCCCTATAGTATTAAACTTTTATCCAAAAAATTTACAATTAAATGCAAGTAATAATGACACAAATGTTGCAAACTTTTTAGATTTAAATTTAAATTTACAAAATTGTAATATGGTTATAAACTTGTATGATAAAAGACAGGATTTTAAATTTAATACATCAAAAATTCAACATTTTGACTCTTGTTTGCATATATCTGTATTTAGAAATATTATAATAAACCAGGCTCTTAGAATCAATAAAATTTGTGATGAATATTATAAATTAGCGCACTTTATGGAATTATTGAGTACAGCGACTAATAATGCATATCCCCCCAATTTTGTTATTAAAATTATCAACTCAGTGTATCAAATTTCACTCGATAACATCCTAGAAAACATTCCCAATTATAGTGACTAACATACAAAAAAAAAAAAAAAAATAAAAAAAAATAAATAAATAAATATATATATATATATATATATATATATATATATATATATATATATATATATATATATATATATATATATATATATATATATATATATATATATATATACATCCAGCCAGTATTCTTTGTTCACTTCATATAACTTTCAATCGTACAGCCATGCATCACTAAATAACACACTTAAATTTAAATCTTGTAATTCTAATAGATGTAAAACTTGTCCGTTTGCTAATAGTAATCAGATCAATTGTAACAATAATCTTGTCTTCTGTAAAACATATAATTGTATCTACCAAATTGAATGTAAAAAATGTAATATGTCATATATAGGTCAAACCAGCAACCCTCTGCATCTCCGAATTAACGTACACAGGAATCACATAAAAATTTTTTCAAATAATGCAACTTCCTTTAATGAATCAAAATTTGAATACGAACATTTTTCTAAACATGGGTTCGACAACATTGAAATTAGTATTCTGTGTATTCAAAAAAATTACTATGACAGATTGTTTCTTGAAAATGAATTCATTTGTGCACACAAAACCATCTTTCCATATGGACTCAATCAAATATTTAACCATCATAATATAGTTAAAAAGTCCTTTAATTCTCCTAATGAAGACCATAACATTTATAATTCCTTCAACAATCATAAAAGTAAATCAAAAAGAACTAAAAGAGCAAGTAAATATAATAAAAAATTGCCATCATTATCTGAACTAAAAAATGCCATCCTTCAGCAACATGCAAATTTTAAAATTACTTTTGATTGGAAACAATGTAAAAACTGGATTTTCGCAATTAAAAAACAGCAATTAAATATGGTATATAATCTTTTTCTAAGTACTGCATTTGATAACGTTCATTTTAAACATTTATTCTATGATTTGCTCATTACCAGAAGTAAAAATCTTAATAGTTATTTTTATGTCACAGACTTAAACTTTAATGACGAATCAAAACAAAATACTAAAATCAATGAATATTGTACCTTGAATTTTACTAATTCTGTATTAAATAATCTGAAGATAAATAATTTTTTAAAATCGGTTTCCAATTACTTTCCAGTCAAACATGTAAATCCTAAAATTGCATATAAATATGATAAACCGCTAGGACGTTATATTTTCAACTATAATCAAATTGCCAAATCAGTAGATATTAATCAAAACTATGAATTGGATAAAGAGTCATATTGCCACTGTCATTTAGAAAAATACAAAGACTTCGTAGATAAACACCATGGGCATGTTATAACGGGAAATCTAAATATTATTAATTATGATGCACTAAGATCACTGATGTTACTGGGTACTAAGTACCGTATACCTACTAAATTTAAACATAAATTAATATGTAAAGGTTTATTTCTTGACTTAAATAAATTTATCTATAAAATCAGTTATAAATATCAAATCCCTGTAGAAGCCTTTAAACCTTGGAGAGTCTTAATAGAGCAATACTTAAATCATTATATATATAATCAGAAAATTAATAATTCATATAATCTTAATTCAATTAAAAATGATGTTAAAGAAATACAAAATGATTTTGTCATTACATATGTCGATAAGGCAAGTGGAAACTACTCAATTATATGTAAATATTATTATAAAAATACCCTTCAGTCACACTTACTTAATAATCATATCTATAATTTACATAAAACTAACCTTAAAATCTTATACAATATAATATCAGCCAAATATAAGCAAATCCATCTAAAAAATAGTTGTAATAACATTCCATATGATGTTTTAGTACCCAAGTTTCATAAATCCCCTGTTGCTTTTCGAACCATTACCAGTGGGCATAATTCTTACATTACTAATGCTGTAAAATTATTATTAAAGATATTACATGAAGTATCCTCGTCAGATGAAATCTCAAATAATTGTCATTTTGTAAAAAACAGTTTTGAAGTAGTTAAGAAATTGAAAACTCTTACTAATATTCGTAGTATTTATACCTTTGATTTCAAAGATTTGTTTAATAATATTAATATAGATGATCTGTATAGAATTATTTTAGGAATTTTTGAAAAATATAATATCAACCTAAAATATTCAAATTTTCTTTTTAAAAAATTACTTAACTTCACTCTTTATGAGAATTATATTCAACATGGTGGTACTATTTTTAAACAACAGGTTGGTATCCCACAAGGGGGGTGTGCCTCATCATTGTTAGCTAATCTGTATTTATTCTTCTATGAAAAAAACATTAATCCAAGCTTGCATAATATGCACATGTTTAGATATATAGATGACATTTTATGTGTATCCCCAAATAATAATATCCCTATAGTATTAAACTTTTATCCAAAAAATTTACAATTAAATGCAAGTAATAATGACACAAATGTTGCAAACTTTTTAGATTTAAATTTAAATTTACAAAATTGTAATATGGTTATAAACTTGTATGATAAAAGACAGGATTTTAAATTTAATACATCAAAAATTCAACATTTTGACTCTTGTTTGCATATATCTGTATTTAGAAATATTATAATAAACCAGGCTCTTAGAATCAATAAAATTTGTGATGAATATTATAAATTAGCGCACTTTATGGAATTATTGAGTACAGCGACTAATAATGCATATCCCCCCAATTTTGTTATTAAAATTATCAACTCAGTGTATCAAATTTCACTCGATAACATCCTAGAAAACATTCCCAATTATAGTGACTAACATACAAAAAAAAATAAAAAATAAAAAAAATAAATAAATAAATATATATATATATATATATATATATATATATATATATATATATATATATATATATATATATATATATATATATATATATACATCCAGCCAGTATTCTTTGTTCACTTCATATAACTTTCAATCGTACAGCCATGCATCACTAAATAACACACTTAAATTTAAATCTTGTAATTCTAATAGATGTAAAACTTGTCCGTTTGCTAATAGTAATCAGATCAATTGTAACAATAATCTTGTCTTCTGTAAAACATATAATTGTATCTACCAAATTGAATGTAAAAAATGTAATATGTCATATATAGGTCAAACCAGCAACCCTCTGCATCTCCGAATTAACGTACACAGGAATCACATAAAAATTTTTTCAAATAATGCAACTTCCTTTAATGAATCAAAATTTGAATACGAACATTTTTCTAAACATGGGTTCGACAACATTGAAATTAGTATTCTGTGTATTCAAAAAAATTACTATGACAGATTGTTTCTTGAAAATGAATTCATTTGTGCACACAAAACCATCTTTCCATATGGACTCAATCAAATATTTAACCATCATAATATAGTTAAAAAGTCCTTTAATTCTCCTAATGAAGACCATAATATTTATAATTCCTTCAACAATCATAAAAGTAAATCAAAAAGAACTAAAAGAGCAAGTAAATATAATAAAAAATTGCCATCATTATCTGAACTAAAAAATGCCATCCTTCAGCAACATGCAAATTTTAAAATTACTTTTGATTGGAAACAATGTAAAAACTGGATTTTCGCAATTAAAAAACAGCAATTAAATATGGTATATAATCTTTTTCTAAGTACTGCATTTGATAACGTTCATTTTAAACATTTATTCTATGATTTGCTCATTACCAGAAGTAAAAATCTTAATAGTTATTTTTATGTCACAGACTTAAACTTTAATGACGAATCAAAACAAAATACTAAAATCAATGAATATTGTACCTTGAATTTTACTAATTCTGTATTAAATAATCTGAAGATAAATAATTTTTTAAAATCGGTTTCCAATTACTTTCCAGTCAAACATGTAAATCCTAAAATTGCATATAAATATGATAAACCGCTAGGACGTTATATTTTCAACTATAATCAAATTGCCAAATCAGTAGATATTAATCAAAACTATGAATTGGATAAAGAGTCATATTGCCACTGTCATTTAGAAAAATACAAAGACTTCGTAGATAAACACCATGGGCATGTTATAACGGGAAATCTAAATATTATTAATTATGATGCACTAAGATCACTGATGTTACTGGGTACTAAGTACCGTATACCTACTAAATTTAAACATAAATTAATATGTAAAGGTTTATTTCTTGACTTAAATAAATTTATTTATAAAATCAGTTATAAATATCAAATCCCTGTAGAAGCCTTTAAACCTTGGAGAGACTTAATAGAGCAATACTTAAATCATTATATATATAATCAGAAAATTAATAATTCATATAAACTTAATTCAATTAAAAATGATATTAAAGAAATACAAAAGGATTTTGTCATTACATATGTCGATAAGGCAAGTGGAAACTACTCAATTATATGTAAATATTATTATAAAAATACCCTTCAGTCACACTTACTTAATAATCATATCTATAATTTACATAAAACTAACCTTAAAATCTTATACAATAGAATATCAGCCAAATATAAGCAAATCCATCTAAAAAATAGTTGTAATAACATTCCATATATTGTTTTAGTACCCAAGTTTCATAAATCCCCTGTTGCTTTTCGAACCATTACCAGTGGGCATAATTCTTACATTACTAATGCTGGAAAATTATTATTAAAGATACTACATGAAGTATCCTTGTCAGATGAATCTCAAATAATTGTCATATTGTAAAAAACAGTTTTGAAGTAGTTAAGAAATTGAAAACTCTTACTAATATTCGTAGTATTTATACCTTTGATTTCAAAGATTTGTTTAATAATATTAATATAGATGATCTGTATAGAATTATTTTAGGAATTTTTGAAAAATATAATATCAACCTAAAATATTCAAATTTTCTTTTTAAAAAATTACTTAACTTCACTCTTTATGAGAATTATATTCAACATGGTGGTACTATTTTTAAACAACAGGTTGGTATCCCACAAGGGGGGTGTGCCTCATCATTGTTAGCTAATCTGTATTTATTCTTCTATGAAAAAAACATTAATCCAAGCTTGCATAATATGCACATGTTTAGATATATAGATGACATTTTATGTGTATCCCCAAATAATAATATCCCTATAGTATTAAACTTTTATCCAAAAAATTTACAATTAAATGCAAGTAATAATGACACAAATGTTGCAAACTTTTTAGATTTAAATTTAAATTTACAAAATTGTAATATGGTTATAAACTTGTATGATAAAAGACAGGATTTTAAATTTAATACATCAAAAATTCAACATTTTGACTCTTGTTTGCATATATCTGTATTTAGAAATATTATAATAAACCAGGCTCTTAGAATCAATAAAATTTGTGATGAATATTATAAATTAGCGCACTTTATGGAATTATTGAGTACAGCGACTAATAATGCATATCCCCCCAATTTTGTTATTAAAATTATCAACTCAGTGTATCAAATTTCACTCGATAACATCCTAGAAAACATTCCCAATTATAGTGACTAACATACAAAAAAAAAAAAAAAATAAAAAAAAATAAATAAATAAATATATATATATATATATATATATATATATATATATATATATATATATATATATATATATATATATATATATATATATATATATATATATATATATATACATCCAGCCAGTATTCTTTGTTCACTTCATATAACTTTCAATCGTACAGCCATGCATCACTAAATAACACACTTAAATTTAAATCTTGTAATTCTAATAGATGTAAAACTTGTCCGTTTGCTAATAGTAATCAGATCAATTGTAACAATAATCTTGTCTTCTGTAAAACATATAATTGTATCTACCAAATTGAATGTAAAAAATGTAATATGTCATATATAGGTCAAACCAGCAACCCTCTGCATCTCCGAATTAACGTACACAGGAATCACATAAAAATTTTTTCAAATAATGCAACTTCCTTTAATGAATCAAAATTTGAATACGAACATTTTTCTAAACATGGGTTCGACAACATTGAAATTAGTATTCTGTGTATTCAAAAAAATTACTATGACAGATTGTTTCTTGAAAATGAATTCATTTGTGCACACAAAACCATCTTTCCATATGGACTCAATCAAATATTTAACCATCATAATATAGTTAAAAAGTCCTTTAATTCTCCTAATGAAGACCATAATATTTATAATTCCTTCAACAATCATAAAAGTAAATCAAAAAGAACTAAAAGAGCAAGTAAATATAATAAAAAATTGCCATCATTATCTGAACTAAAAAATGCCATCCTTCAGCAACATGCAAATTTTAAAATTACTTTTGATTGGAAACAATGTAAAAACTGGATTTTCGCAATTAAAAAAGAGCAATTAAATATGGTATATAATCTTTTTCTAAGTACTGCATTTGATAACGTTCATTTTAAACATTTATTCTATGATTTGCTCATTACCAGAAGTAAAAATCTTAATAGTTATTTTTATGTCACAGACTTAAACTTTAATGACGAATCAAAACAAAATACTAAAATCAATGAATATTGTACCTTGAATTTTACTAATTCTGTATTAAATAATCTGAAGATAAATAATTTTTTAAAATCGGTTTCCAATTACTTTCCAGTCAAACATGTAAATCCTAAAATTGCATATAAATATGATAAACCGCTAGGACGTTATATTTTCAACTATAATCAAATTGCCAAATCAGTAGATATTAATCAAAACTATGAATTGGATAAAGAGTCATATTGCCACTGTCATTTAGAAAAATACAAAGACTTCGTAGATAAACACCATGGGCATGTTATAACGGGAAATCTAAATATTATTAATTATGATGCACTAAGATCACTGATGTTACTGGGTACTAAGTACCGTATACCTACTAAATTTAAACATAAATTAATATGTAAAGGTTTATTTCTTGACTTAAATAAATTTATTTATAAAATCAGTTATAAATATCAAATCCCTGTAGAAGCCTTTAAACCTTGGAGAGTCTTAATAGAGCAATACTTAAATCATTATATATATAATCAGAAAATTAATAATTCATATAAACTTAATTCAATTAAAAATGATATTAAAGAAATACAAAAGGATTTTGTCATTACATATGTCGATAAGGCAAGTGGAAACTACTCAATTATATGTAAATATTATTATAAAAATACCCTTCAGTCACACTTACTTAATAATCATATCTATAATTTACATAAAACTAACCTTAAAATCTTATACAATAGAATATCAGCCAAATATAAGCAAATCCATCTAAAAAATAGTTGTAATAACATTCCATATATTGTTTTAGTACCCAAGTTTCATAAATCCCCTGTTGCTTTTCGAACCATTACCAGTGGGCATAATTCTTACATTACTAATGCTGGAAAATTATTATTAAAGATACTACATGAAGTATCCTTGTCAGATGAATCTCAAATAATTGTCATATTGTAAAAAACAGTTTTGAAGTAGTTAAGAAATTGAAAACTCTTACTAATATTCGTAGTATTTATACCTTTGATTTCAAAGATTTGTTTAATAATATTAATATAAATGATCTGTATAGAATTATTTTAGGAATTTTTGAAAAATATAATATCAACCTAAAATATTCAAATTTTCTTTTTAAAAAATTACTTAACTTCACTCTTTATGAGAATTATATTCAACATGGTGGTACTATTTTTAAACAACAGGTTGGTATCCCACAAGGGGGGTGTGCCTCATCATTGTTAGCTAATCTGTATTTATTCTTCTATGAAAAAAACATTAATCCAAGCTTGCATAATATGCACATGTTTAGATATATAGATGACATTTTATGTGTATCCCCAAATAATAATATCCCTATATTATTAAACTTTTATCCAAAAAATTTACAATTAAATGCAAGTAATAATGACACTAATGTTGCAAACTTTTTAGATTTAAATTTAAATTTACAAAATTGTAATATGGTTATAAACTTGTATGATAAAAGACAGGATTTTAAATTTAATACATCAAAAATTCAACATTTTGACTCTTGTCTGCATATATCTGTATTTAGAAATATTATAATAAACCAGGCTCTTAGAATCAATAAAATTTGTGATGAATATTATAAATTAGCGCACTTTATGGAATTATTGAGTACAGCGACTAATAATGCATATCCCCCCAATTTTGTTATTAAAATTATCAACTCAGTGTATCAAATTTCACTCGATAACATCCTAGAAAACATTCCCATTTTTAGTGACTAACATACAGGAGAGAGAGAGAGAGAAAAAAATAAATAAATAAATAAATAAATAAATAAATAAATATATATATATATATATGTTTGTATGTTATATATAGTTATTTATTAATTATATAAATAGATAAAAATGAAAAATAATAAACTAAGTCAAAAACATTAGAAAAATCAAAAAATCGGAAAATAAGATGCATTAACATTAATGTTTTGAATTTTATTTTCCCAAAAAAATGTAACTTTTGTCAGTATAGAAACTGCGTTTTGAGCGCCCTTATAATGGTGTATAGTGGCATTCTCGATTATCCAGTTTTCCTATGAATTACTTGTTTAGTAGGAATTTTCATCTATGATTCATATTCATATTCAGTTCTGCATGTTTGGGAAGTTGTATTCTGAATTGCTTGTCCAGTCTCCAGCTTAGACTCACTGGACGGGTTTGGGAGTATTTCCGTGAACGTTCGTACTGCCTCCCTGGTAGAATTTCGACTTGTTCATTCCGGTGCTTCTAGATTAAGCTGTTGAGGTTGATCGTGTATACACGTGGTAGAAGAGGAAGGGTTCATGCCGCATGGTAATACAATTTTCTTAATGTATCCTTTTTTCATTTTTTGATGCCTGTAGTCTGAGTTTAAGCATTTATAGTAATGTACTATTGCTTAATCTGAAACAGGCATTTGTTTGGGTTAATTAGAATTAAATACTCAGACCTGAAGATGAATTTAATTCTGATTAATCATCGAATTTGGGAAGGTTCTGTTCTTTTCTCTTATCGGCATTATGGCCGTGAATTTGCTTCTATGGTGATGTTAATATTACTTGAATTGTATTTTTATTTTTTTATTTTTACATAATTCTTATTATTACATTTCAAATATATATATATATATATATAATAAAATTTCGAATAATTAGACTTCTAATTATGGGAATTATAAAAAAGTTACATCAAGTACTAATTTGTTACATAATGTATCCACACCTAAATTTTCATAGCGGTACGAATATCTATCCAAAGAGTATTCGTCAAAATATCGAATTCGAAAACTTTTAAGAAAATCACACTTTCGTTATACACACAGTAGTATGTTGCTTGTAAAAAATATTGTTTTCTGGAAAATTTCAAATTCAATATTTTAATGGATAAGCATGTTTCACGAAGATTGTCCGTAAGTCTGCCCTACAACCAAATTCTTCATATCTTTTTCTTTGTCATCACAGTAGTGCTGGAGCATGAAAAACATTCCACAAAGAATCGAAGGTGCCCATCCCACAGACTAATATATAGTATTCTGTGCGCACCCCAATCCAAGGTCAGTGTGGTCACATGTTATCCACTTCCTTCTCCTATTCTTCCATAGACACATTAGGAAGAGGGATTGCTTGCTCAGCTCGTTTTGCTGTGCCTGTAAAAATTGAGAGTTTTGAATGCTTATCTGGATTTTGAGACTTCAGTCAGTAGAATTTCTCATACAGGCGTATTCCATACTGTTCAGGTCCATTTGTATCGCAATTAGGATTATAATGCAAAAAAAAGTTGAAATGACACTACATGGAATGGATCTACACTCGACTTTCTCATACACTCATATCGTATAGATTGTTTAGGTCATTTAATCATAATCTCTATCAGAATTTAAATCTGTATCATCAGAATAATACAAACTTTAGAACGTTAACATTTATTGCTCTCGAGATATTGTACGATTTTCAAAAATAATTAAATAAAATTAAAAAATTGACTAAGTACCGTTAAAATATGTTAACTTTCCGTATGCAATATTATGCAACATCATTCTTGTGAACCTAAATCGTTTGTTCTATTTACGTGAGAAGATACTACACTTCATACATTACACACAGACCGATATATTTCCAAAAAGTATTCAAAATATGTTCAGATCTTAAAACTGTTTACCCGATAAAATCTCGTATACGAAAATTAACAACAACAACAAAAAAAAAACTATATTATCTTTATCTATATAAATAAAATTAAAAATCTGTATGTTTATTTATTTGTTTGTGCGTGTGTTTTTATCTCATCATCACGAGAGAACGACTGCACGGAATTTGATGAAATTTTCGGAGTAGACGTGGAATAGTTCCACTTAAAATTCAGTCTATGTTTCGAGTTCTTAGGACCAGCGGTTATCGAAATATTAATAAAAAACTCACTATTAACCCTTCTACTGAGATAGCATTATTCAGTCGATATTTGTTCCACAAAGTTATTTGGAGAAAAAATTATATGTTTCTAAGCAACGGAATTTAACCCAATGAGTCTATATTTATATATATATATCATGTTGCTAAATGATATATATATATATTAAGGTGACCAATCGTCCTCCTTTAGGGAGGACAGTCCTTCTTTTGTAGGTTCTGTCCTTCCTCGAAAAGTGTCCTCCTACCTGTCCTCCTTTTCGATATTTTAAAACTAATCTGTTAATCTCTGTATTCAGAGATGCCGCGCCGAACTGTTACGCGTCATATGACGGTACAGTTCGGAATAAGGCTCCTCTATATTCGGAATAAGGCTCCTCTATATGTAGTAGAGGAGCTCTAGTTCGGAAAGACGTGATTATGAAATGCATGCGCAGTGCATAGGAGAACTTCACGTGTCTTGCATTTGTCTCGCACCATTGCGCACTTCACTTTGTTTACTTTATATTATACTTCGTGTTTACTTCTAACGGAAATACGAAATTATTTCAATTCTTTTTCAATTGGTAACGATTTTTGGACAAGTCAGAAATCAAGATTGAATGTTGATACTCTAGCTGCAGCACTTACGGTGAAATTCAATATGAAGGATATTTCTTGCTTCGAAATTTCCAATATATTGTTACTGTTAGAAAATGATATATTGACAAAAAATATTCATTCAATGGAAAAATACTCGTTTAAGTAAATAATTAAAAGGGATGTAACCATAATTAGTGTATTTTTGTTTGAATTAATAAAATGTTTCATTTATTTACAGTGTACTTTTTTCTTAAATTTTTTCGTCCTCCTTTTCATTGTAAAAAAATTGGTCACCTTATATATATATATATATATATATATCATGTTGCTAAATGACGGAATAAATCCAATGAGATTGATATGATTGATTAATGGATTATTGATATTTTCAAATTCTTATGTCATCTATTTTATTTTGATAAAAAAATTTTCAAATCCATATATTAGTCTGGGTATATCTTTTAATACACGGGTATAATCTTCTAATCTACGGAAATATAAGCAGGACGGGTATACCTTCTACTACACGGGTATATCTTCTAATCTACGAGAATAAACGAAGTATACTTCTAATACAATTTTAAATACAATTTTACTGCTTTTATTTTGGCATATATTGATTCAATTTTATATTTACTGTAAATTTGTTTATAAACGGGATCAGGATGGGTTTTTTTTTGTTCTGCAGATCTGCCTGTGAAGATAATTTTGCATAGTGAAACCAGATTCTTAAACATCTTTTTAGGAGCATTAATTTAAATATTTTAATAGAATGTTTTGAGTAACAATGTTATTTAGAATATTATAGGAATTTGTACATGATTATGAATTTTAAATTTCTTTTGTATATTCCGTACGAAGAACGGGTACACTACTACCAGTACAATAGTAAAATGTTGCATGGAAAGTAATATTTTCTCAAAAATTTTGTAATTCGATATGTTTAAAGACCACCTGAACACACTTCGAACATTTTTGGAAATGTATCTGTGCGTGTATGTGTCTGTGAGATATGGACACCAAATCAAAAATAAATACTTGTATCGCTATGAAATCTTATTTTGTCACGATATTACGTGAAAACATTGAAACTAATTAGAATATTTTGTCCTTTACACTATTAAAACACAAATTATTCGAATTTCAGGTTTTTTCGCACAATTAATTTCTATAGCAAACAATCATAATTCCTAAAGCATTGTGTTAGCATAACATAGAGTGGCGTCGCCAAGGAGGAAGATTTGGAGGCCACAAGTCCCCAGGGACCCATCCGAACCAATTGAAATTCGTAGAATCGATATTTGGAGAAATGGGAAACAAAATATTTTGCTACCCCCTTCCAAAAATTTTTCTAGCGTCGCACTGATAACATATATGAGATGGATGTAAAGGGTATTAAAATCAGTGGCGTGACCAAGGGGGGAGGAGTGTCGAAAAACCCCTGTAAGATTCCATTGAAGCTTATAGAAATGACATAGAGATATAAGAACCAAATATATTTTGATTACCCACCGCTCCCCCCCCCCAAAGAAAAATTATTGCGACGGTACTGATTAAATTATTATATATTACAATGATCAGCCAAATGCATTAAATTAATTCGGGTGACAAACCTGTTGAAAAAATAATTTGTAAAAATAATTTTATTTTTCATTTCTACGAAAAATTAAAATATTATCTGTGTACGAAATCCGATAAAATAATAATTGTCTTTTGATATTAATTATAAAAGTAGACCTAAACACTATGGATTATGAATGTATGAGAAATTCGAGTGAAAACCCCTAATATTTCTTATAATTTCTTATAAAATATAGGAGGAGCTACATAAGAAAACTAGATTGACCAAAAATGTGGGGATCATACTGAAACTTAGAAATGAAATTCCCTGAGTTTTTCAGAATTTTCTTTTTTAATCAAGAAATTTTCTAATCTATATAATTGTTTTATATACTGAAAGAATTGAAATTCAATATCTGACAATAAAATTTAGCAGGAACGACTTGAAAATCATGAAATCTGTGAAGTCAAATTTCAAACATTTTGGTATCAAATATAATAATAATAAAAAAAGAAACTTTATAAAATAAATTTGAATATTTCAAACGACACAATTTAAAAAAGTATTCAAAAGTCAGAACATTGCTCCTCCCAATATTTTACTTTCCCTGCAATACATGGTAATGTATAGGGAAAGTGCTGGAATCATGCCAAAATCGCAACTCGAGTTTTCGACGGATCTACACGTTTTGGAACCTCTTGAATACGAAAAAACTATTTTTAGAGTGACGCCTGTGTGTGTGTGTGTGTCTGTGCAATGTATATATTAATCACTCTAACTCAAAAACTAACGGATCGAATTTCATAAAATTTGTTGAGTTTTTGTTGATTAGTAAATGTTGATTAGTTTTTGTTACTATTCGGAAAAAAAGAACCTGCCTGTTTTGCGAAATGGACCGCAAAAATCTCATTATTCTAGCTAAAATACTAATTGACCAAATTTCACAAAATTTGGTAGATAAATTACTTGTGGGATACTCTGGTGCTGATTCGATTTTGGTACGATTCGGAAAAAAACAACCTGCCTTTTTTCACGAAATGGCCCACAAAATTCGCCAAAATTAAAATAAAAAAAGACTACGTATGCTCAAATGTATCGATTAAATGCTTATTTTATACGTAATTTTGGACGAGGGAAAAAAATAAAACCAACTCCATGACCGCTCTCGAGATATTTAAGATTTTTCGCATTTTTGTTATGCCGCCTTTAGAAAAATGTCCTTATTTTGTGCAATTAATCTTAATTTAATTAATTATTAAAGAAATAAAGAAAAATGAATTTGAGTCTGCAGGGAAAGTCATGTACTGCCCACATCAGATTTTTCTTTTTTGCAATTGAACGATCGAATTGAGTTGAAAATTTGTATTTGATTTTACTTCAGTGAATCCAACATAATTCAAAATTGGTGTCTAATTCATCCTGATTTGTAGCCGATGCTGTTATGACTTTGAATGATCTATATTTGAAAATTGCTTTACATTACACAGAAACAATTCACAGAGAGAAAAAAATTGTTGATATGAATAGCATCTGTGCTTGCTGTTTCCGTGGCGGGAAAACGGATCGTAACGCAAAATGTAAAGACTTCACTCCGGAGGCTCTGAACCCGATAGATAAAAAATCTGATGTTGTCAGTACATGACTTTCCATGCAGACTCATATTCACGTTCTCTTTATTTCTTCAATAAGTTATTAAATCGAGTTTAATTGCACAAAATAATACCCAACATTATTTTATATTGTTGAATTTGCACTTTCACTTCAATTTTCGTTTTCATTGGTAACTAAACTTCTTTTCAAAAGTGGCGTGGTGAGCAGGCGAAAAAAATAAAATTTCTCTGGAACGGCTAGTCTTAGAGTAATGGGATTAGTCTTATGTCTTATTCTTTCATCGTCAAAAATTACGTATGAAACAAGCATTTAATTGATTTATTTGAGCATACGTAATCTTTTATTTTTGATGATTTTTACGGACCATTTCGTAAGAAAAGGCAGGTTCTTTTTTCTAATCAGCACCAGGGTATCCCACACGTGACTTATCTACTAAATTTGGTGAATTTTGGTTTATTAGTTTTTTAGCCAGAGTGGATACAGATATTTTTTGCGGGTCTTTTCGCAAAAAAAGACATGTTTTGTTTTTCAGAATTGTACCAAAATCTAATTAGCACCAGGGTACCCCACAAGTAACTTACCTATAAAATTTTATGAAATTCGGTCAATTAGTTTTTAAGTTAGAGTGGATACAAAATCTGCACAGACTCACACACAGACGTCACGCTAAATATAGTGTTTTCGTGTTCTAGAGATTTCATAACATGTATTATGTAGATCCGTCGAAAACGCGAGTTGCTATTTTCGACATGATTCCAATACTTTCCCTATACAATATGATGTATTGCAGAGAAAGTAAAATGTAAATAATTTTGCTTGTTCTGTCGGAATTAAGGTCCAAACTATGAATATATAGAAATAATTTCAATATTTTCAATTTTTTCCACCGAAAAACTTTTAAAAGTATCTGTCCGAGCGAGTACTAGTTTCATTTTTCTTAATTTTACTCGAAATATCTTCAGAACTATGAAAGAGATATAGATAGTAAGTGATAAAAATATGTGTTTGGAAATTTAGTTTCTAAATCTATATTTATTTTTGAAAAAAGCTCTTATAGTTTCAGAGTAATCATCTTCTTGAAGAAGATTGAAAATTTTCTGTTTTCCATGTTTGTGATTCTTATATCTCAGAAACTAAAAGTGAACTATGAACAATAAGCAAGTATATGTAGCTCTTGAAAGCCCTACAATTGTATATAATTGGGTTTTGGATTGAGCTCTTAGTTTTCGAAGTATAGTGGTTATAATTTCTGTTATAAGTGGTTATAATCATTAAAAAATCAGACCCTTGAATATAATGTTACATAAAAAATCATTTCAAACTTTAGAACTCTAGCATGAACCATTCTGAAAATATTGCACGTTTTTCAAATAAATTTATGAAAAAACATTATGTAAAATTAAAAAAATAATAAGTATATCATCAAATATGTTAACTTTCCATATACAGTATTAGGCAACATCATTCTCATGAATCTAGATAGTTCCATTTACGAGGGAAGATACTTTTGCCAAAATTTTAAATTCGAGATTTTGACGGATAAGCATATCTAAAGACCCCTATGAACAGACTTCGAAGCCTTTTTTTATAAAGATATCCATCTCGACGTGTATTGTGACGTATAGATACTAAGTTAAGAACGAAAGAACGAATGCTTGTATAGCTATGCAATTTTATGTAAAAAACTAGAACTGAATAGAATATTTTGTAATTTCTATACTATTAGAACATAAGTTATTCAAAAGTTATGCTTTTCATACATTGTTTTCTATAGCAAGCAATTATAATTTCTGAAGGGACAGTTGGTAAACAAAAATTTTGTTTCCTATTTCCTCAAATATCTTTTGTTCGAAATTCAATGAGTTCGGGGGGGGGGGGGAATCTTTCCATCTTTAGCAACGCCACTATGGAAAAACGATAGTTTAAACTACGTTATGTTATGCAAAGATTATTAAAACATATCTGATTATATATTATATTAATATAAATCAGCCAAATGCATCCAATTAATTGATATGACAAACCTGTTATTTGAAAAAATAATTTTATCTTTTATTATTACGAAATTTTATTTTTACGGCTAAAAAATAATTACTTGCATACGAAATCCGATAAAATAATAATTGTCTTTTGTATTTTGATACTAATTATGCAAGTGGACTTAAACACTCCGAGTGATGAATGTATGAGAAATTCGAGTGGACTGATATTTATTTTAGTACTGCGCTTCTATAATTTATATTAAAATATACGATAGGTCCATAAAATTACGAGGCGTACCAGGTGGAGTAGGTGGATTTGGAAGTCATAACATCTCCAGGAACCCATTGAATTTCACAGAAATAATATATGGAAAAATGGAAAACAAAATATTTAATTACTCCCCCCCCCCCCCTTCCCACCAAGATATTTTTTCGGGCGACGCTACTGGGCGTGCCAAAAGTGTTGGGTTCATACTGGAACTTGGAAATGAAATTCCCTGAGTATTTTCTAAAAAAAATTCTTTTTTTTTAAATCACAGAATTTATAATTATTCATATTTATCTATAATTATTTTATTTTATTTACTGACAAAGTGAAATTCAGTAACTGAAAAAAAAATTTAAGGAACGATTAGCTAATTTGATGATAAACTTAAATTTCCAGTCATGAAATCTATAAAGTCAAATTTCCAAAATCAAATTTTTTGCATTAAATATAATAACAAAAGAAAAAGAATCTGTATAAAAGTTTTAAACTTTCAAAACAACAATAAGAATTTAATCAGATCACTAAGTATTACCCCCCCCCCTCCCTTTTTTTTTTAACAGTGAAAGAATTGAATTGAGTTGAAAATTTTCATTTGATCAGTTAAATGGCTGAATCCAATATAATTCATGATTAGTGTTTTATTCATAATAGTTCCAACTTTGGTTTTTATTTAAATCAAATTTATTTGTTTTCAAAGTTTCTTTATTACTCTTTTCAATATGTATATAATCGTAACTTACCAAAGTCAGATTTACGAATTTACAATGCAGTATTTTTTTAACTCAATGATTCATTTGTTTCATCAAGAAAATAAATTTCGACACCAAATCTATTTCATATTTTCCTATTAATTGCTTAGAGTCTGAAATGTCTAATTTGCGTATAATGTCCTTCGCATAACACAAATCAAAAATTAAAAGAAATTGAAAAATATTTAGTTATATCATTTGATTGTAATACTTTTTATATTCTATAAATGTCTTTAAAAAATTAGCTATTTGGAATTTATTTGAGAAACTGTTAACTAATAATGTTTATTAGAACACAGCCTATAAAGATTCAATCAGTTTCAAAGGAAATAAAGTGTCTTCTTCGTCCTGATAAATGATACAGAGCACCACTACCAACAAAAGCAGATGCTGTGTTCTTATGAAGCTTCAGTTTTCAGATTCTGACAACAGAGAACAAATTTTTTTACAATGCTGTTTAAGTCAAAGAAATGATTTTATTTTCCATTAAAATTTCAAATATTGATATCTTAAAATTAATCAGTGATTCTCTATTTCTTAAATCAGTTAATTTAAATCGTTATAACCCTGAGTTCAACCTTGTGCAGTTCAAACTCACTGTTGGCTGTGTGGTAAAACTGACTTTGTAGGTCACACAGAAGTCCAGAAGGCAAATCCAGGGAAAGGTGATTAGACAAATTGCATCCCCCTGTTGTATGATATTTTCAGTGATTCTATACAGCTTACAAAGTTTAATGCAACCCAACACAAATATCTAGAAATGAAATAAACTTTAATTTTATAGAGTCAGTTTGCTACATTTTATGATTAAGCAAGAATTTCTGATTAGTGTTAATAATTAATTACTAAGTATACTAGGTAAATGATGAATAAAAAATTGTAAAAGTAAATCCCCCCCTTCCCTGTTATCTGTGGGAGATTATCCACCCTTGACAGAAATTTGCAAAATTGAAGCATATAGTGATTCCTTATTCCCTGTGAATTATTCCATTCGTTTTTTATAAGTTCGAACAAAATAAAATCGATCTACCAATGCTAGTTGCTGCATTGGGAGCATGATTGAAATAAAACTTTATAGAATGATTTGCTTCCTATTAATCGGTTTTATGACTATGAAGAAAATATTAATAAAATTCATAAAATCAAAGTAGAAAACCTATTTTTCTAAATATAATGTTTTTATATTTGTACACAAATAAAAAAATAATGATTATATAACCCTTTTTCAGTAAAAGGTCATTTTATATGACTTTGTAGTACATAACTGAATCTGATGCTGTCCATCTTCTAAACCTCTATTTGCATTTTAGGATTCTTTTATTTAGATTACAAGTGAAAGCTAGAGAATATTTTTAATATTTTGTAACATTAAACAGGGAAATAAATTCATGTTATGTTTGTAGACAACAGTTATAAAATTGGAATTGTATTGAAACCATTATTCTTGATGTAATTGACCAGTATTACAGAGTGTCGTTTAAAGTTCAATGGCCTTTGATGAATGTCAGGGATCTATAAGACTAAACCGATACTGGATTTGATCAGAAATTGAAATTTTCTCTGAACCCTACAATTTGTGGTAACACTTCAACATATGATATAGATTAATATGTCAACTGGAAACATTTTCATTTGCAAAATGTTATGGTGAACAGGATGCTATGCTATCTTAAAATAATAACATGAAATTGAAAATATAATTATTTCAGTTGCTCAGTAGATAGAGTTCTGTCTAGCTAACAAGAAATCAGTGGTTCATTTCCTTACCGAGATGAGATCTTTACACAGAAAAATTAAATAAAAGTACTTAGACTTAAATTATACCTTTAAAAGTCTTAAATACAATTGATAATTATTTTCTAATTTTTATCTCATTCATTGTCTTTTCTCTAGCCTATATCTCTACTGGTTTTGTATGATAAGCGACCAACATGCATGTACATAATATAAAAAAATAATTATAATCAGTCTTCCAGCAATAAATTTAATTTGAGAGAATGCAAGCTATCATTCTCAGAAATCAAGAAAAATCTGAAAAATTAAAATTTGCAGCTGCTACCTTAATTAATGAATGCCATCCAGACTTATCTCAATCTAAAATGTTCCAAAATATAGTTACTGGATATATGATTACGAAATAAGAGATTTAAATATGTTTAAATAGACTACACTTTGAAATAACCTGAGATATTTTCATTTTTAAAAACTCTATATCAGCAGAATTTATGTCTCATGTACCACAATTATCATGAAAACATTTTAAAAATTTTATTTGATAGATCTATATAGGTTAAAGTACAGCGGCATAATTTGAATGGGTTGGTCATAGTTGTTTTATATGTCACAAAGTTCATTCGGACAAACTGTATCAAACAATAATGAAAAACAATTGAATAACAAGTAACTAGTTATGTTTATACTTTATTATGCAAGTTATTTATAGGAGGTTAAACCCCAAATAAATAACCACAAATTCAGAAATCAATGTCCCGAAGTACTCCTTATTAACTGGCTTTAGACACATTTGGTAAAAATGAAAGGATGCAGGACTTACCTTTTAATTTGAATGTGCACATAAGAAGGGAGGAATATATATAATGAACATAGATACTTAAGTAACCATTGATAATTACATTTACTGTTATGACTCTGTTACTTTAATGAATTACAAATATGTGCAGTTTAATTTTCAATCAAATAGCAAAAATTTTCAATGCTCATTAAGTGGATTTAGGGGCAATAAAAAAATGTGTGAAATTGTCAAGATCATTTTCAGCAAAGCTTTAATTTTGTCCTGTTTTCTATTAACATTGACACAGAGGTACAGGAAGTGGTCAACACGAGTAAAAGTGATTTTTTTCATAAAATGTTTAAGTATTCATTTTCTAGAAGAATTTTGTTTGTTGTACACTATATTATCAAAGGATTAAATGACATATAGTATATAAAGTAGCTCAACAAATGTATAAGAACATATAAATTAGGTACAAGCTTACATATTTGAAGTGCTGAAATTTCAAATACTCCAACAATAAAAACGTTAACTTGTGAGTTTTGCATGAACTTATTTGCTCATTTTCTTTAATAGTTTAGAATTAAGAGTAAAAGGATAAATATATCATATTATGAATACATATAAAATATGAACAATACAAGTACTGAAATTTACCAACCCATGATTAAAAAGTTTCACATATAGTGAGTGATGGGCACAACAAGCAAACTTATTTAAAGTGTTAAAATTTCAAATACATTTCAACAGCAATCAATAAGTCAGCATGTCAATTTCCAATCAACACTCATATAACATAACAGACTTTCATTACATTATGCATGCTACCAATTTGATTTACATTTTGAATACGCATATATGATTTAAATTTTAAACAGATCAGCATGAGCATGAATTAAAATCATGAAATTTTATTATGAATATGAAGAAAGTTTCTACATACTTTGATTCATAGTCCGTTTTACAATTAGATGACGAAAACTTCGGCAAGTTTGATTTTGCCATTGAAAGCATTTCATAACATACGGCTTCAGGACAACGAATCTCTAACCGATTCTCTTCAGGATTAATCTGGAAGTGAGACTATGGCTACCGCAAATTGAACATAATCGCTGTTTGGCGCAAAGTCGGATCTCGCCAAACCTGCGATATTCAGAGTCATCTATCGGGAAAAGGTAACTTTTCAAATCGGTTTAACTCCGCCTTAAACCCCCATCCCCTACTATCTTAGCAGGTGACTTCAATGCGCACCATCCTAGATGGAATGCACGCAGGACTAGCCGGGTAAGAAGAGAACTTAACAACTTTTGTATTGATAATAATTTAGACATTAAATTTCCTCCCCTCCCCACCAGACATAGTAATCACACCAACCCTACCACCATTGATTTTGCATTATTAAAAAATTGTCCCTTCCCAGCCTCTCTAAATGTACTTAATCTTTTTACCTCGGACCATCTACCAATCTTATTAACGCTGCAACTAAATACCCCTCTTCCCGCCCCCTCTCTCCCTACTGAAGTTAACTGGAAAAATTTAGTTAAACTTCTAAACGAGTCCCCCATCCTCTTCCCAACCATCACTTCCACCGAAGATGTTGACAGGGCGATCAAAACACTAACCCAAACATTTAGCTCAGCACTCTCCGACAGCACCTCCACCTACATTCCACAACTCTACCAAAAACTTCCATATTCTATCACTAGCCAAATTAAACTCAGAAACCACGTTCACCAACACTGGCAACACACAAGAAATCCTGCCCACAGAACTAGATACAATCACCTAACGGCACAAATAAACTTTTAATTTCTAACTATAAACAAGCCAAATGGAAGCAATACGTTGAATCTCTCTCCCCTACTGATCATTCACTTTGGGACTTCTTAAAACGTATTCGTAAAAAGCACAAAAATATTCCCTTACTAACTCACAATAATACCACTGCTTACACAGAACAAGACAAAGTTAATCTACTCGCTGATGTATATGAAAAACAATTCACACCACACGAAGATATTTTCTGCCCAAATTTCATGGAGGAAGCCGAGGATACCGTGAAGCAGTTCTTTAGTGTTCCAAATACTTCCCCCCTTCCCCATATTTTCCCCACTGACATAGTTAACTACATCAACACTCTCAAAAACAAGAAAAGCCCTGGCCCTGACAATATTTCAAACAAAGTTCTTAAATCCTGCACTATCAATATAATCTTTTACATCACTGTTTTAATCAATTCCATTTTCGATCTCAATTACTTCCCCCGCGACTGGAAGCACGCCGCCATTGTTCCAATCCTTAAACCAAATGAAAATTTAAACTCCCCAAAAAGTTATCGCCCCATTAGTCTGCTGTCCTCTCTTGGCAAACTGGCATCGCCATCCAAATCAACAATTTCCTTGCTAATAACAACATTCTCATCCCTGAGCAATTTGGTTTTAGACAGCTTCACTCTACAACACACCAACTGCTCCGCGTGGTGGAGTACATCTCTGATGGACTCCAAAACCGGTCAGCAGTTGGAGGTATACTTATTGACGTCGCTAAGGCCTTCGATAGGGTGTGGTTCATCGGACTCATATACAAACTCATTCAGCTTCGTATGCCACACTCTCTTACCCATATTTTATACTCCTACCTCAGCGACAGAACCTTTCATGTCCGTCTGAACCAGACACACTCACACACCAAACATATCCTGTCTGGAGTACCTTAGGGCAGTAAACTTGGTCCCATTCTTTTTAACATTTACATAAACGACATCCCTAGAACCAACAACACTATACTTTGTATGCGGACGACACTGCTATTCTTGCCACACACCACAACACCAACTACTTACACCGATACTTACAACATCACATGGACACTCTCGAACCCTGGTTAGAGAAATACTGCATCAAAATAAACCCTAATAAATGTCAAACTGTATTTTTCTCACATCAACGTCTTCCGCCCCAACCAATCATAATTAACAATCAGCCAGTTTGCTTTGAGAGGACGTGTAAATATCTCGGTGTCACTCTTGACAGCAGACTAGCATGGAAACCCCACATTGCAAAACTCAAAGATAAAATAAACTTTGTAAAAGCAGAACTGAGCTCCCTCCTGTACTCGAATGATGTCAGCATTGAAAACAAAATCCTACTTTACAAATCAGTTATCCGCCCCATCATTCTCTATGCCTCCCCAATTTGGGGCTACGCTGCGAAATCTAATGTAAAAAAAGTCCAAATCATTCAGAACAAAATCCTACGTTCTATCAGAAAAGCCCCAAGATACTTGAAAAGCTTTGTAATACATCGCGATTTCAAAATTAAAACTATTAAGCAAGAAATGCGAAAACTCTCTAACAATTTCTATGATAACCTCGCTAGAATCCCCAACGAACTGATCTACAATATGACCGACTACGACTTCCGTGAATTTCCAAAAAGACCCAGAGCTATCCTAAATCCCGATTTAGACGTCCCATGCTGATTCCTGACTGAATCTCTTCTGCATCCCAGTAGGGGATATTCGCCTGTTCCCCCACCCTCCTTATCTTCAAAACTTTACAATAAGATCACTGTTTACAGCATTCTTTGTTTACTACTAACTTGTTTCATCATCATTATTGGCCCCTATTGAAGGACTAGGTTCAGTGGAAGACTGTGACCCACATATATGTTACCTGACTAGGGGTACGGAGCTCTGCTCCAGGCGCCCTGCTATCGACAAATTACTGGCTGGCTCCATCGGAAACTCGAATTGTGATTTTGGGTATGATTCCAATACTTTCCCTATACATTACCATGTATTGCAGGGAAAGTAAAAATGACAAAGAATTTGAATGTACAGGGAAAGTCATGTCCTGCCGATAGCAGATTTTTACTTTCCCTGCACGCTCATTTCCATTATCCATGTCGTATCATCATCGTCTATTTCTTCATCATAGGTAACTACACGTGCTGGAGCACGTGTAACAGGCGTTCCGAACATTTCAGCTCTATACTTGTTATAATCTGATAAATTCTTATCCTGGCCAAACATGCTCTTGAATTCATGCAGTTTCATAACAGCACGTTGTGGCTGAGACTGCGCCATAACACAAACTCACAAAATTAAACTCGAAAAGAAACACGTGGTAAGGAACTCTAGCGTTGTTTCGTCATTTATGAAGCGCCTGGCAGGTTATGCCGTATCTTCGATGTGTGCGTTGAGTATCTTGAAGCTTTGACATCAGTTGGCTAGATTGCAGGTGTGCAGATAGAGTCCATAGGGACCACCCACAGTGGGCGGAGCAACGGGATCTGTTTTTCCTGTTGGTCAAGTGAACTGGAGCACAACTTCGAAAAACTATCTTTCAAGGCAGAGTTAGTTTAAGTTATGGGGAAAGTTTGAGGTTTTTTGATCTGCAATTAGTGTGATTATATCAAAGGTCTTTTGCATCGGGTCTACGTCTGCTTTGATTATTTTGGTGATTTGATTTAAGAAGTTCCTGACATCATTGATATTGAAATAATCTTGTATTTCTTTAAAGAATTTAATGAATTCCAGAAAGAGGTTAGGGGTTTGATTTGAAGATTTTGGGGCATCTGAGTGCGCGTGGGCCACGTGCTCTTCAGAACTTGGTGTTCTTGTCTCGGCACTCGCCATCGCCACGTTGTCTGTAACAATTTCGAGATTTTGTGATTTAGGGAGCTGTGGAAAGTTTTCCATGCTCAAGTTTGAATTTTCTGATCTATTGATACGAAGGTTTTGGGGTTTGGTTTTAGGTTCCTGGAACTTGTTACGGTTCCAGGGGTTTTTGGGGCAGAGCCTAAAGTTGGCGGGGTGGGCCCCACCACAATTAGCACACTTAGCCGGAAGGTCCCTAGGCTTAAGGCATTCGCGAGTTTGATGGTTTTCTCCGCATTTTAAACACCTGGCGGGAAGCGACAATTATCCGAAGAGTGGTTATAATTTTGACAATTGTAACAAATTTTTACTCCTTTTGATTTGAAGGCTTGCACTACGATTCTCATGTAGAGAATGGAGGTGAGGTTGTAAATTTTCTCCCACCCCTCAGCCGGCTCTAGGCAGACCAAGAAGATGGGGAGAGGTGACCTATCACGACGATTTCTAAGCTGTGAAATCCTAACAATCCTGAATCCTTCACGGGATATAACTTCTCTAATAGAGTCTATGCTAGTGTTGATTGGCAGCCCTTTTATCACAACTTTTTTTGGTCTTTCGTTTTTTAAGCATATGGAGCTAAAAGGGATTTTATTCTGAGTCAGGTGAGTCTGTACGCTCCTGTAATCCTCAACAGATCCAGGAGTGAACCTAATCACCCTCCCCATCAGAAGTCCTTCAATTTTAGTGCCTAAAGTTTTGTTTAATTCTTCTATGAGGGCTCCCCAATTACTCGAGGAGTCAACATAGAAGGAAGAAATTTTGGGATTAGGTTTTGGGTCACTATTTCCATTCTCTTCTTCCTGATTGTCAAGCGGCATGAATTTATTTGTAAGAAGAGGGAAGTCCTTACTAGATGCAGCCCCACGTGGCATGGCCTCAGCTATCTCAGCAGCCGTAATCTCGTCATTAGGCTTCCTGCGCTTATTGCGCGGGAGCTCAAAATTTAGTTTGAAAGATTTCGCGATTTTGGTTTTGTATTGACTATACAAAAATTCCTCAGATAAGCTATTCCATGTTTTGATGACATAAGCAGTAGCCTGATAGGATTTCCTAACCAAAAGGTTCTCAGGGGTAGGGGTATCCGCTAGCAAGATAGCATCAGAAGTTATGCTTACCAATATCTCTTTGATGAGTGCCGCCTTGTCAATGTCCTCGGCTTCCTCGATGGCGATTTCGGCATCCAGGTGTCTCTTGGCCCAGTCATAGATTTCACAGTGTCTGTGGATATCGAAGGCTTCATTTTTGGGTGTCTCAGGGGTATATCCCACGCTTGCTTCGCATCTGGCAGCGAAGGATGTGAAGTGCTCAGGAGTCTTGTGCATCTGTCGCACCAGCTTCTCAGCACGTGCTGCTCCGTCCAAGTCTTTTCTTTTTTTCTTTTCCTCCTCGTCGATCTCCATGGCATCTGCCCAACTGAGAGTCTCTTTTTCCTTGTCCTTCCTGTGCCTTTCGAAAATATTTTTTTCCTTACTCTTGGTCTGTCTGCCTTTCACGTCCTCCTCTTTGTCTTGGGGTATCTCCTTACTGTCGTTGGGTTTCTTGCCTTTAGGCCTAGGCATCTCGGCTATCTCCTGTCGTCCCTCAGTTTATACACTTTCCTTTGAAATCCAATTATATTCCTCTAGTTTCTCCTGTACCTCCTCCTCTGTTTTTCCAAAGCTCTTAACAAATGAATCTTTAATAAGCAGTAATTTCTCTTTTTCCTCCGGTGAAAACATCTTGATTAGCTTAGTCCGATATATTTTACCAAAATTTGGTACAATTATACCCAGGCTAGCACTAAAAGTCACCACGTGCAATAGTCTCAGGAGCTAGCACGAACACGTCCACCAACTCGACCAGTCTCCGAATCGTAAGGAACTCAGTGCGAACACATCCTTCCTCTACCAAGTACACCGACCGAATCAGTTAGCGTGTCAAGCCAAGCCAAGACGAATGATTTGGGGTGCCTGCATCACCTGATGCGTAACCCCACATCTACTATAGCAATTATTCAGTTTGTTAGTTTATGCGATGATTGAAGTCGACTGTAAGGCACTCTGCTACTTGGAGGGTGCTGTTGTTGAAGTAACTTGCTACAGCAGTGATTGAAGTCGAATGATGGTCTTGGATGGCTGATCTGGTAAGTAATAGGGTAGTAAAGGGAAGGGGGTGGGGCTAAGGCAAGGCCCAATCAGATTGAGCGGGAGCCAGTACACCTAAGTGTATAGAAGAAATTTTCAAAGATGATATAGAATATGAAATAATATAAAATAATTTACTATTAAGGTTATAATTACGATAATATACAAATTTACATTTATTAAAGTTTTGGTAAAGTTATAATTACAATATTCAAGCTGAAGTTTCTCCGTGTAAGACCGAAATGAAAGCACAATTCGCTTTCCCAACGACAAAAAAGTACATTTTTAGTTGCAAAAATAATTGCAGGAACTGCAAGGTATACAAATATATTTTAAGATATCAAGTGAAATTACTATTAGAGTATGAACGTGGAATGAAGGAATCGTGCACACTCATCGCGTTTGGCAAATGCTAGCCGTACTATTGGCCTGTGGCTGGGCCCTGAGGGAAGAGTCAAGAAAACGCCAAGTCCTTGAATCGGAGTGGCGCCATCTATCTTCGATCAGCGAGTTAGCGTGTCAAAAGTGGAGTCAGTCAAAAGGTGAGGTACAGAATACAAGACGCAGTGCACAACATACAATGCATCCTGTATCTTCAACGTGTTGCGTACGCAACGCTAAGAATGCACACAGCTTTACATTTACATTTGAGTCCAATTGGCTTTTCTTAACGATGCTAGTTTTATGAATCTATCGCGGTCATTAAAATAATATCTAATATATGTGTTTCGGCTCAAGATTTCAGTTGTTCTCCCAAATCTTCTCTTTGCGCGAGACAGATGCGGATTTATAAATATGATACAAAGATAACCTCATCTGTAATTGTTACGGAATACGCAACGAGTTACAGTTGAATCGATCTCCAACAAATTTCATTTATTGAAAATTTATCTTTTTCATATGGCAATATTTTTTAGTTTATTCTGTTTTGTTTTCGTCAAGTTGGATATTTCAAGATATGTCGTAAGATATTGTTGCATTTTATATTTCAAGTTTTTATCACTAATCAAATGCGTTTTATGTTAATTAGTTTTACATTACTTGCTTAACGTAATAAGTTCCTCTAGAGACCGTTAAATTGTTCACTTTTAACACATATCTTGTAATAGCTAAAATCTCTTTTTTATCTACTAAATGTTTTTATCTTACCATTTACATAATATGTCACCTATTACAACAAGAATGTCTTTCGTATGTATGCAAGCACTCTTTAAAACAGTCTCATCGGCAAATAGTCTTGTTTTCTATATAAATGAAATTGAAAATCTTTCTATCTTTATGTTTGTCACATCATCAAGGGAGAACGACTGAACCGAAATATTCAAAAATTTTTGTGGTTGCCGTGGAAGAGCCCCACTTAAAATTTAGTCCACGCTTCAAGTTTTTAGAATATTTAGGATAACAATGTCATGGGTCAATCCGTGTCAAATCAACCAGTGAACCTTTGACGCATAAACCTTTGACGTCATGGATTCGATTAATTTTTTGGATATTTGTTCCTTATCATCTGAAATATAAGAAAAAATTTTTTTTACATTTTTCCTGTTGCTGTTTTCTTAGTTTTCGAATTTTCAAAATTGCCGAAATGTCTTAAAATCAGCTAGCTATCCGCCAAAACTTTAAACGCAATTTGCAAACGACCTGTTTCAGTTACAAAGCTGGTTATGGTATCATTTTAGAGCTTATGAATAGGGCTTTCATTTGATATATGACATGTATGGTTTTTGAGTTAAAAAATTTTTATTTTGCAATTTTAAAAAATCGAAATTTTTTTAAATTTTGAAAAAAATCACACATGTTGATACACATTTACTGAAAGCACAGTCAAAATTTCAGGATGGTATCTTTATGGTATCAAATAAAAATTGAATTTCTTTACAGGTCATGTAACGAGATTAAAGTTAATACTTACATATTTAACTACGTTAGGAAACAGATGCATATATATACTGCTTACTGATATAGAAATTCTGTCTTCTTTGATAAAATGTATGATGCTTGTGTCAACTCTTGCTTCAGTGAATACATTCTACCAGTGGCTGTTAGTGGGTTTACTTTACAAAGGATAAAGTTTTCTGGCATTGTAAGAATATCCGGTCTTCTTGGATAACTAAATGAGGGTGCTGGCCTACATGGATGTAAGAAAGAGATTTCCACTTCACGTTCAACATCATCTTTCGGAAGTACACATCCCACCCACCCCGGCCACACAATAAACTGCCGTAAACCTTAGGGTTGGCTGTGTGGTCTGGGCATTCAACATCCCACCCACCAATTGGCATCATACATACAGGCTACAAAACCTGTGATGTGTTTAAAGACCATATCTTCACCCTCTGAACTAACTTTGACACAATGTACTAAAGTTTCTTCAGATTCAGAAAACACTTTAGTCACCAATTTTTTTGTACTTATTGGAATGAATGCATGAAATTTCTGGGTCCCTGTTACAGTAACAGCTTCATCAAACCGTGTTTCTAAAGGTTTCTCTTCCAAGTATTCATCATTTGTCACATAAAAGAAAGTTATTGATGAAATATTCTCCTTTCCCCATTGAAACAGCTGAAGAGGCGTCATGATTTGGTTTGAAAGAGGATTCTGGAGACTAGCTTTGGCTGCCAGCCTCTTTACTGTCCCTCCAATACCATCACACACTCCTTTGCCATGTGCTGTTGCATAAAAATGCCACTCTGCATCAATGGCATCGAAATCTCCAGGATGATTACACAAATTTGCGAAGTTCTTGTGGTTCTTATATTGTGCTGCTGAACCATCAGAGAAGTAATATACTTTCTTTAAATTGGGCAGACAATCATTTTTCAAGAAAGCTAGAAGCTTTTTTTGGAAAACATGGAAAAGAACTGTGTTATGCTCCAAACAGTCTGAAATGAAGACATAACTTTTATGTTTTAGAACATCTTTGTCTTTGTAGTAAACTACAAATGGATGAACCGTTGCCATTGGAACCCTTGTGCTTCGTCTTGTAAAATAAATGAATAATTCTCAGAAAAATCGCAAGTTACCACAGCTTCATCAGGCACTAGTGTACTTTTCTTTTCAGAAAAAAATGCAGATTGGTGTTTGGCAATGAAATCGTGTCTCTTTAGGTTCATCAGTTGTGTTGAAAAATCTTCAACAAATTCCTCTATGGTTCTATTAATTGTCTCAAAAGAACAACGATCTACTGAAATCCACTGCTTGTAGGTAATATTTTCAATCAACTCATCTTCAAGGCTGGTTAGCAAGGCTTCCCTGAATTCGATGATGCTGGGGCAGGAATCACACTCATTTAAAAAGCATTTCTGTTGTGGTGGATTGCATATTATTTTCGAAAGGTAATCTTGGTAGGTTTTTAATGGATTTTCATATCCTAGACGTGTCACACTATTTAAGTTAGCCCCAGTTATCATTAGCTTAACATTTTGATGAGTGGTACAAACACATACAGTATGAGTACCACTGGCTCCTGCTATTATGCAATTATCAGGTTGCAATTTTGCAAATTTTGAAAATCCAGTCTTCAAATATGAATATTTAGATTTTAAAAGTCTGTACATCTCTCTCAGATTTCCCAGAATCAATCTTTTTTTAATGTGGATGCATTTACCATCTGTATCCTTCATCGAAACATAGTCTTTCTTTCCCGGCATTTGCCTGCTAACTTCATCACTGCAGTAAAAAATTTTAACTACGGAGGCAATTTCTTCTGATAAAGTTTTTCCTGGTTTGGGATTGGGTGAGGTCAAAACTCCTTTCTCTTCTACTAGTGTTTTTGCTTTCCTAGCAATGTAATTACTCATACCAAATTCTCTTTCAATTCTTCCACATGACCAGCTTTTTGGCAAAATAGTCAAAATCATTACTCTTTCACTTTTATTTGCAGTTTTAAATTTCTCTAAGTTGCTCAAGTATTTCTGATTCTGAATTATTACACTTTTCATTTTCATCGCCCTCTGCATTAAAAAGGGATTTGCGATATGTACTTTTTATTTTTTCTGCTTTTTCTCTGCAATATTTCTTAGAACTCTTAATTTTCTTTCTACTCACTGGAGACTCACCAAGAGAAGTCAGTGATGCATTCAAGTAACTTAAACCTGCATCTGTATCCATAAATTCTAAATCATTAGTACTGCAACTAGGAATATCATCCAGCCCTAAAGGATTTTCTCTTTCAGCAACACTCACCTCATGTGTTTTCTTTCCTAACTGCAATCTGCAGGAAGTGCAAATTTTCATGTTTTCTTCAATTCCATTATTTAAAGAGATCATCCAAGCTGTCACATTTTTCAGGTCTTTACTAACCCAGTACTTCTTTTTTTAAAATGGATTACAACAGAAAATAGACCACTTCTTGTTATCCATATATAATATTAATAGAGTAAAATTTATAAAACTAGTCCGATAAAAAAAAAATTGATAATACTTAATAAATCAAGTTTAAAAGATAAACAATTCACCGTAAAAAAGTTAATTGAGATCTACACACTCTGACAACTGCATCACAGCTGAACTACTAGGGATGGGAAGTGGGAGAAAGCATGAATGAACATGTTACTTCAGGAAAGAGATGACACATTCTTGAAAAATCATGTGCATTACTTTCTTCAATTGTGTCTCACTCATGATACCATGGAGATACCATCCTAAAATTTTGACTGTGCCTTCAGTAAATGTGTACCAACATGTGTGAATTTTTTCAAAATTTTAAAAAATTTCGATTTTTAAAAATTGCAAAATAAAAATTTTGGAAAACTGCCAAAAAAAATTTTAACTCAAAAACAGTACATGTCATATATCAAATGAAAGCCCTCTCCATAAGCTTTAAAATGATAGCATAACCAGCTTTGTAGCTGAAACAGGTTGCTTGCAAATTGCATTTGAAGTTTCAGTGGAGAGCAGTTTTTAGGATATTTTGGCAATTTTGAAAATTCAAAAACTAAAAAAATGGCAACAAGAAAAATAAAAAAAATGAAGATTTCTTATATTTCAGATGATAAGGAACAAATATTCCAAAAATTAGCCAAATCCTTGACATCAAATTCCAAAACTTATTTTTTATTGGTTGATTTGACATGGAATGACCCTCATTGAGAATACTATATATATATATATATATATGTTTGCACATGATCGGACATTTTAATTTTCTATATATGTTTCGTACGAAGAACGGATATACTGTTATATATGAAATTGCTGCTTGTGAAAATAAAACTTTCAGTACTTTCTTAAAAATGCCTGCTTTCTGTAAGGAAGTATTGAAATCTTGAGTCTTACAGTTCAGCTTGATGCTTATGAATGATGCATTGCTATATTAGATGAAATTTTATTTGACAAATTATCTTTAAGTTAAAACTTTATGAGCTCTGACCAAAATTTTCTATTAACAGCATGAGTCTAATTTTTAAAAATTCAGATCCGACATATCTGATGCTTGAAATATTTGTATACATAAAATTTAAAGGTACATAAAATTATTTCGGTGATTTGATCTGTGTTAACAATAGCATGAATATTTAAAGTACTGAACAATCTTAATTCTGAGCACATTTTGGTACAAATTAATGTCTTTTGACACATTTGGATAAATAGGGTACGGTAGCCCAGTAGTTAGCGTGCGGGAATTGCAATTGGTAGTCCCGGGTTCGACTGCCAAAACTGCCACCATGTGCACACGTAGTACGATCACGTTACACATGTGGGTCCATAAGTCCGTCCGAGAGGTTGGTGGTAGGGGAAGGAGGGTATGGCTCCTGTGGATACCTCCCCCACTGGGTTCTGGTCTAAATTGGGTGGCACTTCCCGGCCATCCAAACAGTTACCTTACACTTTTCTAGTAGGTCGGACGGTCAGGGTCTCAACAACAACAACATTTGGATAAATGTTGCTTGGGCATGAACCAAGTTGAGACTCAAAGCCTTTGAGCCAGGCTCATGCTCTAGATTTGGAAATTTCATTGGGTTTGGGCATTAGTACTATCAAGCCAGGTAAAAGTCTAAAATTTTGACCTATGAAAACCTTTACTAAGTATTATCATTTGTTTATAGTAAAAAAATTTTAGAATATTCATTGTTCATTTAGCAATTAGTATTCTAATATCAGAACTTGTGTTTACTTGCAGTTGCCACATCAATCAGTACTTAACTATATTGACTCATTATTTTCAAAATGTGGATTAAATATGACTCAACATTCACTCACAAAATTATTTTTTCTCTCTTTCATATAAGTTTTTGATGTTGCTATTTTATACCTTAAAAAGTGTAACAGTTATAGTGCAATAACGTTAATAAAAGTTAAAATTGTTCATCAATTCAAAAATTTTAATTTATTACATGGTTTTCAGTATAAAAGTGTGTGATATATATGAACAAAACAATCAGCTTTTTTTTTACCATTTTTAAATTAAAATTGCAAAGGTTTAAAAATTGCAAAAAATGACTTGCAACTTTGAAAGTTTGACTGTTACTTTTAAGTTGTAAAATTTAGTTTTACAACCTAAGACTAAGAGCTAGCTCTATAATATAATGACTGCATATAACTAAATTCATTTTATAACGTTTTTAATTGTGATGAAAATTCAATATATAGATAACTAGAATAAATTACCTTGCGTTGCCTGGGTTCTAAATAAGTGGCCCCTACATACAAATAATTAAATTAACACCTGCTGCTTAAATAATGCATTTGAGTATAATTTAAAATGGTTTTCATCCAAAATTTGCATGACTGAAATTGCACATACTCTCTGCAAAGACAAAAATTATGAGAATCACAACCATACATTCAATCATACATGAAACAGGTGAGTCTGCTGAAATCCACATGCGCCCTAATAAAGTTTTACTATTGCCATGACCTTTCTTACATCCGAAAGCAATTGTAAGATTCTAGCCTGTTCTGGTGTCAGTTGTACGGTTGTGGATAATTTAAAACATGACATTCTCACAAACATTAAAATACTTGTCTGAATCTGAAGCATAAATTTTCGCCATCTGTCTGAACTTTCCTGTTTCATAACCGAGACGCTTGTATATGATCTTGCCATCATGCCTCAAAGAAAATTTGAACCACATTTTTCTCCGTATATTTTATTGAGTTTTTAGCAATCACAAAGGAAATGTGAGCCTAATAAGTAAATAAAAAACTAATTTGAAATTTAAAAAAATATTGCCGAGGTGTGCCTATTTGGGTTTTTAAGTACCTATGTACCAAATTTCATTGTTGTACATGCTTAAATTTCCTGCTACGGACAGACAGACATCTTCCTTTTTATGTAAGGTTGAGGTATGAGTTTCTAAGTCTGTCAAACGGTCTATGAATGAACTTTCAACTTTGTGGGGAAATATTCTGTGCAAGTAGAGATAATATTTAAAATGTTTTACAGATTTTTATTACTGTAGGCCAAAGTAGGTTGTTTTATCTCTACCATGTTCAGTGTTTAGTATGAGGAAAAGTACAACTGCTGAAGAATATACTAATGAGGACTATATACTTTGTTCTACCCAGATTAACTTCCTGCTGTATATGTTTTAACTGTAGTAGAAATTATGAGAATCACAACCATACATTCAATCATACATGAAACAGGTGAGTCTGCTGAAATCCACATGCGCCCTAATAAAGTTTTACTATTGCCATGACCTTTCTTACATCCGAAAGCAATTGTAAGATTCTAGCCTGTTCTGGTGTCAGTTGTACGGTTGTGGATAATTTAAAACATGACATTCTCACAAACATTAAAATACTTGTCTGAATCTGAAGCATAAATTTTCGCCATCTGTCTGAACTTTCCTGTTTCATAACCGAGACGCTTGTATATGATCTTGCCATCATGCCTCAAAGAAAATTTGAACCACATTTTTCTCCGTATATTTTATTGAGTTTTTAGCAATCACAAAGGAAATGTGAGCCTAATAAGTAAATAAAAAACTAATTTGAAATTTAAAAAAATATTGCCGAGGTGTGCCTATTTGGGTTTTTAAGTACCTATGTACCAAATTTCATTGTTGTACATGCTTAAATTTCCTGCTACGGACAGACAGACATCTTCCTTTTTATGTAAGGTTGAGGTATGAGTTTCTAAGTCTGTCAAACGGTCTATGAATGAACTTTCAACTTTGTGGGGAAATATTCTGTGCAAGTAGAGATAATATTTAAAATGTTTTACAGATTTTTATTACTGTAGGCCAAAGTAGGTTGTTTTATCTCTACCATGTTCAGTGTTTAGTATGAGGAAAAGTACAACTGCTGAAGAATATACTAATGAGGACTATATACTTTGTTCTACCCAGATTAACTTCCTGCTGTATATGTTTTAACTGTAGTAAAAATAAAATTTGCTTGCAAACTTTTTTTTATTATTTTAGGTTCCCTGTAAAAGGTGGTCCCTTGCCCAATGCGCCTGGGCCTGGATTTGTAGGAATCAAATTTTGTCAAGAATGGTAAGAATACTATCATTATAAATATAAGACTCATAATGCTTGACTTAGAGTAGTTTGAATTTAATGCATTTAACATAAGAAGTATCCAGCATTGCTTCGATTTATAGCTGTATACCCCATAGCAAGAAGTAGGGTGATGTGTCAGTCATAGATCAATTTGTTATCTCTGCAGACAAATTGAATTGAGAATTTAAAAAAAATGTTGCTAAACTATATCTGCAGAACAAATATCTATCACCTATCTCATCCCCAGATAATCTACAAAATAAACACTTAACTGTTGTACCCTTTGTCCTGCTTTGTATCCCTCTCCCAACTTTTATTATTTTCCTTTCGTCCCATAGTTTATGAAGCGACCTCTCTTTACTTCATGGAAACAGGTTCTCTCCAAAAAAGCACTTATCAGTTCCTAATTTTTTTTCTCAATGTTCTCTTCTCCTTAATGAAAACGCTTTAGCACCTACATACTTTGATTTCATCGAAAAATTTGTGATCCTCAATTAAAATTTCACTAGATACCATACAAGTCCAAAGATTTATAAATGTAATAGATGCACACTGATTGCCAGTGATATAGCCTCACAAACAAAAAACAAATATCTTGCATGATTTACCTGCAAACAAATAGGGATAAAAACTCATTGCAGCCATTTTGTTTAGTTATAGACCAGGGTTCCCGATTGCGGATGCATTTCGTGCAAACAAAATTTATATCGTGAACGAAAGTTTTTGGTTTTCCAAATTAGTTTTTAATTGTTAAGATATTCATAATAAAGTGTTTTGCTTCGTAATAAATTTAAAAAAACAATTTATATGTAAGAAAGAATTTCTTGAATATGTGTATTGCTAATATGACATGAGCGAGCCTGTAACGTATTTGAGAAGTACCTCGCTCGCTGCAAAAAAGGGATGGGAGATTCGAAAACTGAACTTTTCTAAGCTGAAGGGCCAATATCATTACATTATGTATTGTTGTTCCACTTTGACCTACATATGTATAGTCTATAAATGATCATACAGAAAATAAAATGACATTAGCTATAATTACAATAAATAAACTGACAATAATTTATGAAACTATATTCATAATGTCTGATAAAATGACAAGAAAAATTATCAGAATATCGCAATTGTGGTGATTGAAAAAATTAAGGAATAAGCAGTGGCGGCCATTCAGAGGGGCCGCGGGGACCCCCTTGATCAAGCACTTCAAATTATTTTAGTTATATAGGTTAATTGCAATTTTTAAGGAAATTATCTGAATTTTATGTCAACTAAAATTCGAATTATCGAAAATAAGTGGTGAAATTGTCACTAGATGGCAGCACTAAAACTTTGAAAGAGCTCTTTTATGATGCTCTTTTCATACTATATTAAGTCTATAGGGGAAAATACTGCATTACAGGGAAAGATGAGGGATTTTTAATGAGGCCACGTCCCTGTATTGCCTCTGGGCAGATAGAATGAACGGTATGTTAATATAACGGCAATAGAAATTAAGAGTTAAAAAAACAGACATTGTAATATTTCAATCCGATGAGAGCCGCGGCAGCTCCCGCGGCTCGTCGCCAAAAAGAAACGAATGCTGTGAACGACTGACTCGAATTGGCAAAGTTTCGCTAATTTGGCCTCAAATTTTTCTTGATAAATGTGTGCTTTCTCTGTCACTTCTTTTTAAAATAATAAATTTGGATGTTTAAATAAATATTTGAAAATAAATTACTGTATTTATGTAATTCTGATTTATTTTATTGATTCTATTGACCTAGTTCTTTCAGTTTTGGTTAATGGCGAAATAGTTTAGTATTAGATACAGAAAATAGAAATCCAAAAAAGTTTTGATACATATTTTGTGCTTTTTACTTAATAAGTGGTGGTTATTTGTGGTATTTTGGGGGTTTCTGTTCTTCGCCTTCGGTAGAAAAATGCATTGTTTGGGGCACTCAGTTTAGTTTTGACCCACCCATCCGTATTACTGAAACTGTTTCACTCCGTAAGCGTCCGGTGGGGGGGGGGGTCATTTCTGATGTATGGTGGTTCTGTCCTTCGGAAAGGGGATCATTTCTGATTTAGTGTAGTTCTATGCTTTGTTTGTGACGAATTTCAATGCGTTTGACTTCTTAATTGTTTAAAAGCCACGAGAATTGTATTTGTGGCATACCCGTGGATATTTTTAGTGAACACTTTCAGAAATGTGTTGTCTGAGGGGGTGGGTCTCTTGACTTACTCAGCTGTCTTACTTTTTCAGCTATTTAACATTAAAGATTGAAAAAATTATAAATATTTGTTAAAGAATGTTAAAAAACAATTTCAACCAGATACTTGATTCTTTGATCTGACGCTGTTTTCCTTAAAATCTCCCCCCTTCCCTTCACCGGAAACTACTCAATCTACCTGGTTTTGCTTCTAATTTCATTGAAGATCAATACTGCTCCGATACTCCCTAGGCGTAAATTTTACTTGAGGTAGTCCTAAAATGTCTCATCTAGCTTCCTAATTAAGCGATTTTGAATCTACTGGTGGCTATAGTCTCTGCACTATCTATACGTGTATCGCCTGGACATACATATTTTTTTATTCAAACCCCCCTGAGCGTAACTTTTAGTTTAACTACCCCGCACGGTTTTACATCTTGGTTCCTAAATTGAGCGATTTTGAATCTTCTGGTAACTACAGTCTTTATACCATTTGAATATAAATCTCTTTCGTATCAATCCACTGGGCGCAACATTTACTTTAAATAGTCCCCCTCTAATTTCACATCTCGGTTCCTAATTGAGCCACCCCTCAGGGGTTCACTTCTTTAGTGAATACGGGTGTTGCAATCCCGAGGTACCTTAGCAATCTTTTTCTTTCCTTTTTTCTTTCTCTCCCTTTCCTTTTCCTACTCCTTTTTTTTTTGTCTATCCTCCTTTCCCCTTCTTTTTTGTTTTGTTCTCCTTTTGCGTTTTGTGTTTCTTGTCCTTCTCAGCTGCTGGTGTCATCAATGCCGAGCCCTTAGTAAACATCACATCTGCTCTATGGGCCCTAGTACCACTCTTCGGCCTCTGCCGTAAGGTATACCGTTTGGGCTTGGGAATGGGTTCATGTGGGTGTGATGCGAAAGGGGTAGAGCTGCGTGCATCAGTAGTTTTGCTTTCGAGAAACGTTTGCAGTAAACGGTTCCAGAGGTGAGTCCCTTGGTTGTGTTGGTTGGATGGTGGAGAGTGTTTCATATCGAGAAATCCCCCATGGATCCTTGCTGGTCCATGGGCCCTGTGCACCAGGTGCACGTTATGGCCCGCTCTCCATCATCTGGCTTTGCGAATGACTCCGGCGGTTACACTTGGCACGTTAGAAAAGTGTGGGGAGACGGAGCCTGGCGGGGGCTCCGATTGATCTGGAAGTAAACCGTGGTTCTTTATTAGTGGTTACAAGCATGGAGAATTCGAGAATGCCTTTTGTCTCGGGTTCTTCATGCTCTTCAAGTTCGACTCCAACTATCCCCTTACCCTCCAGGGTGGGGCGTTCCAATTGGGCAGACCAAGTAGAGAAGGAGGAAGCTTCAAGATCTATGAGACAATCTTCCTATGAAAATCAAACATCTTTACCATCAGAGGCAAGATATTTCATCCTGAAAAAAGTAGATGGTTCTTTCAGTAATGTTTCACCATTTCTGATACAAAAAAGCATACAAGCAATTGTTGGTGATGTCATTTCTATAAAAAAACTAAGATCAGGAGATTTAATGGTGCAGGTGTCATCCAGTGCACAAGCAAAAAACATCATGAGTATGAAAACAATGGGAAACTTTGAAGTAAATGCTACCATCCACAGATCTTTAAATTTCTCACGGGGGGTAATCTCAGAACCAGACCTCATTTTTGACTCTGAAGAAGAAATTTTAACAAACCTAAGACAACAGAAAGTATGTGGCGTCCGCCGCATAAATATACGAAGAGAGGGAAAATTTATACCAACAAAACATTTGATATTAACTTTCGAAACACCAATTCTGCCCCAAACATTAAACGTAGCATATCTTAAATGTTCAGTAAGACCATATATTCCAAACCCCCTAAGATGCTTCACTTGTCAAAGATTTGGACACTCAAAGTTGGCATGTCGAGGAAAAGTTACTTGTGCTAATTGTGCAGTGGTTGGACACGATAGTAGCTCTTGTTCTGAGACAGCAAAATGCAAAAATTGTGAGGGTGAACACCCATCTTACTCACGATCATGTCCTACGTTTAAACTTGAAAAAGAAATATTGACCCTTAAAGTAAACAGTAATTCCTCATATCCAGAAGCAAGAAAAATAATATGTTCCCGTACACCTAAAGCTGGTATCTCATATGCTGCTTCCATGAGAAACAGTAAACAAATGAATTCTATTGGTACTCAAACAGAATCCGAAGATAAACCATTAACATTTCCTGTAACAGAAACATTGACCGCACTTAAAAAATCAGTACCTTCTAACACATATATAAAACCTGCAAAACTTTTAACAAATGCTAAATCTAACTTCCATGGAACCACTGAAAACAAAACAATACATGATAAGACAAGCAAAATTAAAGATACTAACACTAAAAATGTAAAAGCAAAACATAAATCTTTAAAGTTGAAAATATCAAAAGAGGGTCCTACCACCAAAAGACCCCCTGAAAGAACAGACTTTCTAAAGAAAAAATCTAAAAATCAGGCATCTGATGATGATGATGATGAGGATGATGATGCTGTACATGGATATGTTTCTGAAGATGAAGAGATGGTGACAGATGAGGCCTTCAAAGAGCAGCTTGCTTCTGTCCCTTCGGATTAATTTTTTTATGGCTACTATTATTTCTTGGAATTGTCGTGGTCTTCGCAATAAACAGTATGACATTAAAGCCCTTTCGAATACATACAATCCTGCTTGTATAGCTCTCCAAGAAACATTTTTAAAATCTACAGACACAGTTAAAATTCGCCGTTTTAGCACAATTAGGAAAGACTGTGATCATGGAGGAGACAAGGTTTCTGGTGGTGTTATCTTGCTTGTATCTCATAACTACCCATCTACCATTCTTCGCTTAAATACTCAGCTACAAGCTGTGGCTGTCCGAATTCATCTTACCATATTGATTACAGTTTGCAGTATATACCTTCCACCTAATAACCACATTAATCAAAATGAACTCAATAGCTTGATTAGCCAACTTCCTACTCCATATCTGATCTTGGGTGACTTCAATGGTCATAATCCTCTGTGGGGAAGCAAAGACATAAATAGCAGAGGACAGCAAATTGAGCAGTGTCTTAGTGCTTACAGTCTGTGCCTTTTTAATAATAAGGAATACACTTACTTTCATGAACCTAGCAGGACCTATCACAGTATCGACCTTGCTATATGTACACCAGCCATATTTCCATTCTGGAACTTCACAGTTGATAATGATCTCCATAATAGCGATCATTTTCCTATCATCCTGTCTGGCAGTCATGTCAGGTCATCTGTTAAAAAACCATCTCGATACATTTTTTCAAAAGCCAATTGGACACAATATACTCACCTTGCTGAGATTACTACTGGTATTATCCAAAACGGAGATATTGACACTGTGGTGGATAGAGTTACTCAACTGCTGATCAAGGCCGCAGATGATGCTATTCCAAAAAGCTCTTTAAAAACAACCAAATTTCACTTTCCTTGGTGGACTTCTGAATGTATGGTGACCATTAAGCAACAACGTAAGGCTTGGGGTATTTTTCGGCGTTATCCTACGATGACCAATTACATAGCTTTTAAGCAAGCAAAAGCAATTGCTAGAAGAGTTCGTCGAAAGTGTCAACGGGAGTCATGGCAAAAGTATGTATCTGAAATAACTTTCTCTACTCCAAGCAAAATCGTATGGGAAAGGATGAAAAAGTGTTCAGGATTATATAGAGAACATCCCATTTCCATTCTAAATTGCAACGGTTCAACTATTAGTTCCTCTTTAGACATTGCTAATGAAATTGCCAAACAGTTTGCAAATGTCTCTAATGCAACAAACTACCCTGAACCATTTCTAACTCATAAACTCAGGTCGGAAAGTAAACCTATTGTTTTCCTAGAAGCAAATAATCAACAGTACAATTCAGAATTTACCATGACAGAGTTAATGACAGCTTTATCAAAAACACACAAAACTTGTAGTGGACCAGACGAAATTAATTATCTCATGCTAAAACACCTTTCTCATGACTCCTTGTTGAACCTCCTGCAGCTGTTCAACAGAATCTGGTTCGAACATAAATTTCCTAAATCATGGCAAAGAGCTATCACCATTCCCATCATGAAACCAGGTAAGGACCCACTAAGTCCTTTAAGTTATCGACCTATAGCACTTACAAGCTGTGTATGTAAACTGCTTGAAAAAATGGTAAACGCTAGGCTTGTATATTTTTTAGAAGACAATAAAAAATTATCGCCACATCAAAGTGGCTTTCGACAAGGTAGATCTACCACCGACAATCTAATTTCCTTAGAATCACAAATTAGGACAGCCTTTCTTAGGCGAAACCATTTAGTTTCCATATTTTTTGATATAGACAAAGCCTATGATCGAACATGGCGCTATGGTATTATTAAGGACCTCTTTGATTTTAATTTAAAGGGTAATCTTCCCATTTTTATCCAAAACTTTTTAGATTTTAGGACATTCCAAGTTCGCATTGGCTCAGTTCTCTCACACATATGTACAAGAAGAAGGAGTGCCACAAGGAAGTGTATTGAGTGTGACACTTTTTAACACTTTACAACAAAGTTGAAAAGTGTTTATGACTTTGTTCATTCTGTCTGTCTGTCTGTCTGTCTGTCCGTTAGCACGATAACTGCCGTAAAAATGAGTTTATCAAAATGAAATTTTAGTATGTTGTTCAGACGGTCTGTAGGACCTATGGGAATATAAATAAATAATATCACCCAATTAGTTTTTTATTGAACCCGGGTTGAAAAAATGAAATACATTGAACCCTATGGGACCTAATTTTTCAAACATTTTTTAAGTAAATTTAAAATTCACGAATTGCTTCGAAATTTTTAGGAAATATTCACATTATCCCATAGAATATATAAAAAAAAATTCAGTAAAATATGTTAAGTAGTTTTTTAATTAAAAAAATTATTTAATATAGGGAAAAAAACAAATTCAATTAAATTCTGACTTTGGGATATCTTCCAGAAAGAAAAGAGAGAGATATTGTATAATAAATATCTCTCCATTTGTTTAAACGTTTTGCATATGGGATTTGCGTCATATTTTAAAATAAATTTGGTAGATAACAATTTTTCATTTTTTTTAAATTTTATATAACTCTTCATGATAAATTTAATTGATGGCATTTTAAATGCACTTTCCTACGTCCTAGAGAGTTAAAATTTGGTACACAGCTTAAATTTGTTGAACATTTTATTCGACAAAAATTTGATGGATCTTTAAATATAGATCATACATTTTTTTCGAAATGGCCTGAAAATAATCCCCGTTCACTTCTATAAATCATTGGTGTAATATTGTTAAAAATTCTGATGTGGACAGCACAAGTCTTTCCCTGCAGACTCATATTCGTTCTCTTTATTTATTCAATGATAATTTGAGTTTATCTGCACAACATAAGTATTTTAAATGACATTGAATTTGCACGTTAAACTTAAATTAAGTTCTCATTTGATAGCTGAACATATTGTCAAAGGTGGCGTAGCGAAAACGTGAAAAAACTAGAATATCTCAAGAACGGCTAGTCCTAGAGTAATGGGGTTAGTCTTTCTTTTTGTTGTCAAAAATCATATATAAAATAGGAATTTAATTGATATAATTGAGCACACGTAGTCTTTTATTTTTATATATAACAATTTTTGCTGGCCATTTCGCAAAAATAGCCCGTTCCTTTTTCCCGAATCGTAGTAGAATAACCTACAAATGATTTATATACAAAATTTTGTTAAATTTGGTATATAAATCACTTGTAGGTTATTGAAATATTATACTCCAAATTTTGTTAAATTTGGTTCATTAGTTTTTAACTAGAGTGGATAAAGGCAATTTCTGCGGCCATTTCGCAAAGAAGGCAGATTCTTTTATTACGAATCGTACTATAATCTAATGAACATCAGGATTTCCCACAAAAAACATACCTACCAAATTGTATGAAATTCGGTCCATTAGTTTTTCAATTAGAGTGGATGTAATATCCACACAGACACACAGAAACATACACAGATACACCCTTACACACACAGACGTCTTCCTAAAAGTAGTTTTTTCGTGTTCTAGAAGTCCCAAAACGTGTAGATCCTTTGAAAATTCGAGTTCCGATCTTCGGCACGATTCCAATACTTTGAGTACATACACATACACATATATATTATCTGTGTATTATCTGTGTATCTAAATTCCGTGCCTATGCAATTACAATAGTTGTGATTTTAAATGATCCCTAAACTTTTATTATTTCTTCAAGGAAGCCTAATTTTAACGTATGCAGAATGCAAATATCTCAAGCGATTGTAAGATGAATTACATAAGAATTGCTGACTTTTTTTCACACAAAATTATTTAGCTCTGGAGTCTGGAATACAAGTTATATGAATGAAATATTCATTGATTTTGCATAAAGAATCAGATGATTTATATTTCGATACAGTTTTAAATATTTAAGTATAATAAATTACTGTAGTACTGTGATAATGTAAAAGATATTACCACTGAATGAATCACATTTTAGAAATTTTTAAATGAAATTACATTTCAGTTGGAAAGTGTTTCATAATCAATGCTTATGCATGATTGATCTTTCTTGTTAATATTAAAGTCAACAGTATTTTAAACCAATTACCATTGTCAGTTCATAAAACCATGTATGTTGATGATCTGCAAGTTTCCTATCAGGCACATGATATGCGTTCAGTAGAGCGACAATGTCAAGCTGCTGTTAATTGTATCTTGCGATGGGCAAACTTGAATGGATTCAGTTTTTCTACTCAAAAGACATGTTGTGTTCACTTCACAAGAAAACGTGGTATTCACTTACCCCCAGAAATCTTTATGGGAGACGTTAAGATCACAGTAGCAGACGAAGTCAAATTTCTCGAAATCTGGTTTGATAAGAAACTTACTTTCTTGCCCCACATCCAAAGACTGCGAACGAAATGTTGTTGTTGTTGTTGAAACCCAGACCGTCCGACCTACCAGAAAGGTGTAAGGTAACTGTTTGGACGGTCGGGAAGTGCCACCCAATTTAGACCGGAACCCAGTGGGGGAGGCATCCACAGGGACCGTACCTTCCTTCCCCTACCACCAACCTCTTGGAAGGACTTTCGGACCCACATGTTTAACGTGATCGTACTCCGCATGAACACGGCGGCAGTTTTTGGCAGTGGCTGGAATCGAACCCGGGCCTACCGAGTGTAACTCCAGCGCGCTAACCAATGGGCTACCGCGCCCCTTGCGAACGAAATGTGAAAAAGCTCTAAATATCTTGAAAGTTCTTTCAAATACAAAGTGGGGTGCAGATCGGATTTCCATGTTTCGAATCTATAGAGCTGTTATTCGGTCAAAGCTTGACTATGGATGTTCTGTGTATGGATCAGCACGAACATCTGTGCTTAAGAAGCTCGATCCAATTCATAATAATGCTCTTCGTATTTGTTCTGGTGCCTTCAAAACTTCTCCTATTCAAAGCATATACGTTGACTGTAATGAGACATCACTCGAACTCAGGCGAGAACAGCTCTCACTGAATTATCACTTTAGAGTCATGTCGATGAACTACCATCCTTTGCAACGAATCATCCTGGATGTGCAGTACGATCGGCTGTATTCAGCCCGACCCTCCTGTATTCCTTCCTTTGGCATGCGAATGCGCAATAGTGTATCATCAACCCCACTAGAAAATCTCAATGTTAGAAAGAGAAAGGCTTGTGAAATACCTCCTTGGCAAGTCCCAAATTTCATTTTTCTCAATCCTTTTGATAATTTTTTAAAGAGTAGTACACCTGATTCCATTTATGTTCAACTTTTTGCAGAACATAGTGATTTATTTAAGGAGTTCACTCCTATTTTTACAGATGGCTCCAAAACAGCAGCACATGTCGGATTTGCTTATGTATGTAATGATATAGTTAAGTCTTTTAAACTTCATACCTCATGCTCCATTTTTACTGCAGAAATCACAGCAATTCACCAGTCATTAATTTTCATCACCCATCAAAGGGTAAATAAATACATCTTATATACAGATTCATTAAGTTCTTTGCAATTGCTTTCATCCAGAATGGCCATGCTTCATCCCATTGCCTCAGATATCCTCCAACTTGTGCATCGTCTGAAGGCACGAGGACACCATATTCAATTTTGTTGGGTTCCAGGACATGTTGGTATAAAGGGAAATGAATTGGCTGACACTGCTGCAAAAACAGCTAATCGTATTATGAATCATCCCATTCCTTTGACAGATATTAAAAAAACTATTAGTAAAATATTATATGATAAATGGCAACATTCATGGAATCAGCAAACTCAAAATAAATTGTATGAGATAAAGCCTTTAATACAGAAGTGGACTAGTTTTCAGTGTAGGAAACTTGATGTTATATTAACTCGTTTGCGCATTGGTCATACTCGTTTTACCCACAGACACTTACTGTTAGGAGAAATTGAACCCTTTTGTAATAGTTGTCAGACGTCAGCAAGTATCAAACATATTTTAATTGAGTGTTCGAAATATAAACACTTCCGTTTTAAGCATTTCAAGACGTATACTTTACATTTGGCAGAATTGATTGGAGAAAATCCTCATTTAGAGCTTTTCCCATTTCTTTTGGACATTGGTTTTTTCCATCATTTTTAACTTCACTTTTTATAACATTTTAGTCATTTTTCATCTCGTTTTCATTGTTGTACATGTTCCATAGTCATGGTTTTTTCACACATTATAACTCTTTTATTTTATACACGTGTTTTAATCCATACTAATTTAAGTATCTTTGTACCATATGTCTGGCGCAGCATATCCTCTTTGGATCTTGTGCCATTAAACCATAATCAACCAACCAACCAACCTAATTGAGCCATTTTGATTCCGCTGGTGGCTATAGTCCCGGCACCATTTGTATATGTGAACTGGATATATATATTTATTGTGTCATCTCCCTGGGCGTAACTTTCTATTCGGTTAGCCCCCCAACCCTCCCAAATTTCTTATTTCTCATTCTAATTGAGCGATTTAGATTTTGCTGGTGGCAATCACTTAGATATACAACCCCCTGAGCGTAACTTTTACTTTAAGTAGCCTCAATTTCATATTTCGGTTTTACAAAAAATGCATCGCCTTGGTTCCTGAAATATCCGTGTACGATATTTCAAGGCCGTACGATGTTTACATTTTCCGCTGCAGACCTTACACACACATCGACACACAAATATCGTCTGTTATTATGTAATATGAAACAACCTTGGTGAAAGAGGGGAGACCCTCCTCTTTTCCATATTTGCATTTTTATCTATCTTAGTGACTTTTGCTCCGATTTTGATGCAATTTTCACACTGTATTTTCTACTCTACAATGGACCCACTCGATATGCTCACTCTAAACTTTGATCCACTTTTGTTGCACCTGCGCAACGAGCTAACCACTTATTGTTATAAAAACCGATTGCTATATATAGTGACTGCTAACAGGCAAAACTCGCTAGTATCATTTTAAAGACGAATAGAGATAAGCATAAAGCATAAGAATTTTCTGTAAATTCCAAATTAATTATTGTATTAAAAATAGTTCCTTTGTTTCTGCATATAAACGGCCGTAGATTTAGTTGGTTTTCGCTCTCCAATTATGTTACTGTTTGAGTTACAAGGACGATCAGGTATATAACTATTAGCCATAGTGTATATGAGAAAAATTGTGTGCATTTTGGGTGTAAAAACATTTGCGCTCATCATAAAAAATACTGGGCATGTATACGACTGAAAGTATTTAATTTTTACAAATTTGATACAAATTTATTTAGAAACGTATTCAAATAATTTCCATGGTTGCAATAGGCTCTTATTCATTTCAAGGAAGCTTGCACAACGTATATCAGCGCAAGTAAAATAATAATTTGGCATACGGCTGTTTCGAGGTAATGCGGGAACCAATTTATCAGTGCCGGACAAACGACGAACTTGAAGTCTAAACGATGTAGTTGGCACAAACTGAGGGATATATATACATAAATACATAGATGAGCGCCTCCCTCAACATATCGCTCACAAGCCGCCACTGGGAATAAGTGATTAAAAGATAAAACAGGAATATAAATTAATAAACATTGAGAATTATTAGCAATAGATATTAATTTAAACATTAATTTGTGTGTGGTCTCCTTAATTATGAAAAGTAAAGCAATAAATTATTGCAAATGGTACTTCAATTAGGAAATTAAAGAATAAAATGATCAATAGGAGAAAAATTAAACACAAAAGGAAGTGTGTGTGTGTGGGGGGGGGGGGCAAGCAATTTCGGAAATATTTGATAATATTGCTAAAAAATAGAACCTGAAAAATTTTGAATGATTAAATTGTTATGTGTGAAACACCTGAATGTCTTATAAGGAAAAACGATGGTACAATTTTAAACAAGGTTGTAAACTAATTCATGATTATAAGTGTTTAAAATATTTAGAAAAAAAAATCTGTAAATTTTTTAGACCTATGGAAAAAATGGATGAATCAGACAATGGCTTAAAGATAAACTTTAAATTTGAAAAGGTTAAGAAAAAGACCAGAAATAAGTTTTTAAAATTTAATAAATACCTAAAATGAGAAGATAGCAATTATAAATGCATGTTAATAATTAATATTGCTAAAAAATATAAATATTTCTACGAATTTTTTATTTCATTATTTCCAAATAAAAGTAATATGTTGGATATTTTATTGTGAATCTTTTGAATCTCCCGATATTTCAAGCTATTTCTGAAACATATAATTAATGAAATAAAGGGTTATTCTCTTAATGTAATTAAAACAATGAGAGGTACTTATATACAGTACGTGACAGTCAAAATGAGACACCAAGGAGTAGGCAGTAAAATATGCAAATTGTGGGGTAGACGCTGCTCACCGAGTTATGTAAATGATGCGAAATGCACAGCTGTCCCGTGCACGTTGAGTGAGATATAAGGTTAGTATTTCCTTGCACAAGAGCCAATGAATGTTCTTTTAATATTGATTAAACATGTAAATAGTGGTTCTTTTAAGCAGCAGATACCTCTAGATAACAGACAAAATTTATGGTCCCATGTGTGTCTGGAGGGAGTTTGCTGCAATTTTATTTTCTAAATAGTAGACACTTCTAATTAGTAAACAAAATTCAAGATCCTTTGGTTTTCTGCTATTGAGAAGTTTCACACTGTATTGAAATGGTCAGAAAGCAATTATTATGCCATTCAAAAAATTTAAATGTAAAATTTTTCTATCATATTATACTTTCATACATGATCAGAATTTCTTACTTAATAAAGGAAGATGTCTATGTGTGCAGTCTGTAGCACAAAATGTAAGTATCGTACGACCATGAAATTTGGTACACAGGTACTTCAGAGCCTGACTAGGTGCAACTCAACATTATTTTTCCCAATTTCGAATTAGGTTTTTTAGTTATTTTATGTTAGCTCGATTTAAACTGATATTTACACAAATTGATTCCTTAGCAACCTAAAATATTATCACAGAGTTTAAATCTTGAAACCATCGAAAAGATTGAAAAATTCTCTTTCAATTCTCTCTCATTTCACATCCATTGTGTCGGTGTATACGGATTGCATGCAATTTTTTTAACAATTATTTATATGAATAAATTATTTTGTTATTTTATGTAACTACCCTACTTTAACTCCCAAGCAATGTTGGGTACATTTTCCAGTGTAAAATAATAATGCACTTTTACATTTATACAATTTTAAACCTATCTTTCTTTTAGCAACAATATGTTGTATCCTAGAGAAGATAAAGAAAACAAAGTACTTCTCTATGCTGTAAGTACTTTTCACTTTATTTAAAATGTTTTCTTTATTCATAATTAAATGTTTTCTTTAATTCATAATTAAGAAATGTTCAATTCAAATTCATTCGCATTTTTTTTTTCTAATATTAAAGTTTATAATATCTAGAGTTCTAATAGAAACTTAGTAAATGCAATAACCTATAATAAAATACAATGTGTTTGCATACGCTTTAGTGAAAACCCAAGTAATCCACAAATGCAAAATTCAAAGATACTTTCGGATAAGCTAAAGAGCAACCTCTTTAGCTTATCTGAAAGATGGAAAAAAAAATTTTAAATTTGTTTTAAAATTTTATATTTTTGTAATGTTTAGGTGAAATTTTCATAATTTTCACACTAATGTGCTCATAATGATCAAACTAATTTCTTCAATTCTAAGATGCACTTTTTCCTCAGTATCTAAAATCAGGGTGTGCCTTACAATCACAGTTTTTTTTTCTGTGTGGAATAACGGAAAACACGATGACTCAGAATAAGTAGACTCTGATATTCATTCAGAAGGTGATGAATTGCATGCCTACTGATAAATACTGCTGTTAGTAAATTTAATTCTATTATAATTAAAAAATTATTAGATATATTTTAGGGTTTTAAATTTTTCTTAAAATCAAAGCTTAGAATTTAAGAAATATGCTAATTATCACAGTTTTAATCTTATAACTATTGCAAAGCTCACAGAATGCTCTTTCCAGTACAGTTTGATGGTATCCATAAAACTGTACTGAAAATAAAACTTTTACCTTTTTTTTAAGGATTTTTTAAAAATTTGAATTTTCAAAATATGTTAAAAGCATTTTTTTTATGTTCCAACATACCTAGACTACTAATCCTATGAATTTGAAATTAAATTAGCATAAACTTAACCTTCTATTAAAAATAATTATTTATGAAGTACCATTTCTAAAATTTTATTATTACTATCCTCGCACAGAGACGTAGAGGTAAGTATGGTGATATTGTGACTTGTACCACTTTCCTTGTTAGATATGCTTTCAGCAGTCAATTAGCACTTTGCTGACCGGTCACTAGAATTACTCGTGTTTACATGGTCGAACGTTGCTGACATGTCATAAGTATACTTATGTTTTTATGCTCATACAGTTTAGTGAAGCTTATTTAGATGTTTTCATTTTATATTTAACTGTGGAAAAAAAGCTGGCTGCACAGAATAGTTTTGGCTTGAAATAGCCTGTCAGCAATGTGTTAAGCAAACTTTTTACTTTAACCGATTTAGCCTAAATATAGCAATGTTACCGTATAGCAAGGTTTGCAAAATAATAATAGACAAAGTTATCCATTCCTGCTAAAATTGAGTTCTGCGTTTTCCCCTCCCGTGACATCACTGACCAACCCAAGACGGAAAAAGGAGATTCTTTAACATGGAAAACTGAGGATTTCTATGGAGCTTTATAGACAAAATGCTAATTAATAATATAATATCTGAGACCCTTTAATATATTTGAATAAATATTCAAGGAGGACCTTTAAGCAGTTCGAATATAGTATTTTCTGTAGATAAATTTTACATTTTACACTTAAAACACTATATACTATTACATTTAATAACACTATATACTATTAATATTAAATTTTACATTTTACACTTAAAACACTATATACTATTACATTTAATAACACTATATACTATTAATATTAAATTTTACATTTTGCACTTAAAACACTATATATATTACATTTTACACTTAAAACACTATATGGGCGCAGTAGCCCATTGGTTAGCGCGCTGGAGTTGCACTCGGTAGGCCCGGGTTCGATTCCAGCCGCTGCCAATACTGCCGCCGTGTTCACGCGGAGTACGATCACGTTAAACATGTGGGTCCGTAAGTCCTTCCGAGAGGTTGGTGGTAGGGGAAGGAGGGTACGGTTCCTGTGGATGCCTCCCCCACTGGGTTCCGGTCTAAATTGGGTGGCACTTCCCGGCCGTCCAAACAGTTACCTTACACCTTTCTGGTAGGTCGGACGGTCTGGGTCTCAACAACAACAACTTAAAACACTATATAAAACAAATAATAAACATTTAGGTACTAATAAACATTTAGGTATGTGAGTGACCAAATGTTCCCTAAGTGCAGATTTTCAAAAGTTTTCTTTTTTTTTCCTTCGATTTTCGTTCATTGTGTTATATTTAAATCCTTCTATCTTTGTATTCAGATGCCATATGCGAATAATTTTCCTTAGTTTTATATATCTTTTGAGAATGTCTGTGGGAACAGATGGATGCAGCTTTGATGTTTTATTTTTGCTTATGATGCATTTCTGTGTTGCATCATTTGCAGGCTTGCTGTAAACATTTTAATTTGTCAGTAATCCTTCACCAACTTTGTTTAAACATATCTCTGGGACTTTTTATGATAAAATGCTGAAATTTTGTAGATCACCTTATTAGCATATGGGGCACATTTTACTCATTGGAAATGTTTTTGTATAGGGGCCATATAAAAATTTAAATGTACCTTTTTTTACACAACTTTGTAATTTATTATATATGTCTAAGATCAATATTTAAGGAATAAAAGCCGAGGTCAATGTTTTTAGGACACCCTGTATACTGCCTGAATGATGTGTGTAGTCTCTATAGCTATCTGTATGTAATAATTTATTTGCATTTTTAACTTTATATATTTTTGAATAAATTTGAATTGCTTACATACAAGATTCTTTTTCTTTACAAATCCTTTTTTTTATCTTGAAATTCTGTTTGAAAAATTTAAAGTTAGTAACTGAACATTAAAAATGTTCAGTTACTCCTTAGTTTTAGTAGTTAATTATCCTGAAAGTTTTATTTTGACCATAATCCCAAATAATAATTATGTATGTTTTCTTTTAGTGCCGAAATTGTGATTACCAAGAGGTGACAAATAACAACTGCATTTATGTAAACAAAATTACCCATGAAGTAGAGTAAGTTGTATCTTTTATTTCTATTTCATTTGACTATAACTCATTTGTAAAATATAAAATCTATTCTTACGGTATTTGTAACATCGTATATAATTAGAAAAAATTGAACAGTGTATTGAAGTACAAATACAATGTAGCCCGCTTTTAGTGAGCTCAAATGTAGCAAGGTATCCATTATAGTGGATTTTTATTTATTAATTTTTTGTCACCTTGGATCTGCAATACTTTTATATAATGTTAAATATATCACTTATAGTGAACAATTAGATATTCGTTCATTGGATATTGCAAAGATTTTAGTATGAGAAGGGTAAAAAAAATTATTAAAGTTCTAAACACATCAAGATTGACTACGAATTTTTAGATGATGCCTAGCATGATGTTCATCCGCAAACAGAGAAAAACTGCTAGATACATTCTGAGTTTTTAGGAGAAATCCAACAATCCTTTATTTCCGATCCTGTGTATAACAATAGTTCAATATGGAATAGGTTACGAGAAAAAATAATTTTTCCAGGTGGTCTTATTTTTGGCAATTATGTGGCAAGCAATGATTATGTTGAAACAGAAGTACAAGAGACCGCTAATGCCATTATCACTGCAGTTACTGGTGATAATATGTCTGATAAATCCTAATTTGAAGAAACTGAAATTGATTTAAAAATAGAGAGGATAATATAAAAAATTGCTGTGGAAAGACTCCAAAAATTGTGTAACTATTTTGAAGCCCACAATGTTAATTACAGTGATAACTTAGAGCATTAGGAAAATGTGCCTTGTAAATGTGTTGTAAATTCAAATGTTCAAAAAAAAAATTTAAAAAATGTCATTCTTATGGTTTGTCTCATACCTAAACATTTTATCAGTTATAATGAATATTTTTTCCTGACCCTTGTAACTTTGCTATATGCAGGCTTTACAGTATAATAATAATGCAGCATAGAGCTGTATTTATTAGTAAATACCTACTAAGAAACTTCAATTTTATAATATTTAAGATCCTATAGAAATCTCTAATGGTTGAGGCCTTTACAGTATTTCTTACCAGTGTACCATTTCTTATATTGGTCAAACTAAACGAATTTTGTTTAAAAAAAAAAATGAATTTTATCATTTAAAATTTTGTATTCAGGAACATGAAAACTATGTCAGTAAACAGGAATTTATTAAATCATCAAGTGCTCAACATTGCTCTAATTTTGACCACAGTTTTGAGTTTTCTTCCTCAAGAATATACAAAATTGCATGTCTATCTATAATCTTGATTTTTTTAAACCTTCCATATTCAGAAAAATTCTAGCAATTTAGTTTACTGACTTGACTAATACTGCACTTTTGTGTAAGGTCTGGTGGGGTAATAATTTTTCCTATTTTCTTTATATTTGCTCCATTCATTTCTTAGTCTTTGAGACCCTTATGCACCGTTTTAACTGTTTTTTGTCTTATTGGGACTCATTTAATTTTGTTTGGATTTCTCTTGTTTTGTTGGAACATTTCTGTTGTATTTTTGGCACACTCCAATATTGTGTGTTAATTCTTGTTTCAGATTGGTAGGTTGGTCTTCATTTGGCTTTCTGATTGGCTCTCTGAGGTGGACTTTTTATCCACAACTTGGGTATAAAATCTCATCTGTTTCTTCTATTTGTGCCCATTTTCTCTTTTTGACTTTGGGTTTGTTGGTTCTCTAGCACTGATAAAGAGGGTTTTACATAATTTGCTTAATGAACTAAAATTTATATTTAGGCCACTGAGTGATATGAATTACTATGTTCAGTTATCACAATGTTTTTAATGGATTAATTAACCATAATAATCGTAATAGGTTTACTATGTACTCCCAATTTATATAAATGTGTCTATAATGGATATTACCATATTTTTTATACTGTTAATAGTCAACAGGCATTCAGCTAGTCTAAATTTAAATACTATCTTTAATTCACATTTCAACTCCTAATATCACTACCTATATAAATGATTTGCTTATCACATAATTTGTAATTTTGCAGTGAGCTGACACAAATTGTATCTGATGTAATACACGACCCTACTCTTCCGAGAACTGAAGACCATGTCTGTCCAAAGTGCAACCACAAAGAATCTGTATTTTTCCAAGCTCAGAGCAGAAGGGCTGAGGTAAGTTAAGCATTTCCAAATATCATAATTTTATCTATGGTTTTCTGCTTTCTGTATTTAATTCATTTCATTTTTACTATAGGGTTCCCAAAATTCTTTTTTACATTTTTATTTTTAAGGTTTCTTCAAAGTATTTTTTTTTCACCTCAGATGTTTTTAAATGTGCTTAGTTTTTTTTCAATGGTCCTTATTTTTTTCTGTAAAACTTTTGAAAATCATGATTTTCATAAAAATTGGTGATTATGCAAACATTGAGTGCATTCAACAACAATAAAAAAAAATTACCAATTGTTGGTTTCTACAGTTACATTTTATATATTAACTAGTAGATATACCCACTGTTGCTTGTAATTTAATATATGTGCAAATTCTAAACACATTCATATTGCTTTTAAAAAAAAATCTCCATTTAGATATTGAATTTAATTCCCCCATAGAAAAGAAAATAATATATGTTCTCGCTATGTAAAATTAACTGTGCTGGCAAATCTGAAGGAAAAACTACCTGGTCCGGTTTGTAAATCAATGTTCAAAAATATGAAATTTGGTAAATATACAACAAATTAAAAATACTGAAATGGTAGCAAAAGTTATTATCATACCATTTTTTTCTTCATTGCAACAATCATTTAAAGACATTTAAAAAATATTTCTGAAATATTACCACAATCTTATATTCCATGGCTGTAACTGATATAACAGTATCAAAAATATAATACCATTTCAAATATTGCAACTTTTAAAATAAAAGTTTATTTTCAAATTATAGAATGCTTTAATTACAAAAATACAGAAATCTCCTTAGCACTTTCAGGCATACATTCTCACTTTACAAAATTATTTTCACAGGCAGGTCTTGAAGTTGGTCAACCCCCTCCCCACCCCACCTGGGAACACCGCATGCTGTTGGCACATTTCGAGCGCGGTAACCTGGTGGTTTACGTGCTTGATTTGCACGCTGCCACAACTACCGCCATGTTCATGCGGAATACGATCACGTTAAACATGTGGGTCCGTAAGTCCTTCCGAGAGGTTGGTGGTAGGGGAAGGAAGGTATGGTCCCTGTGGATGCCTCCCCCACTGGGTTCCGGTCTAAATTAGATGGCACTTCCTTACCGTCCAAACGTAGGTCGGACGGTCTGGGTCTCAATAACCCCCCCCCCCCCCCCCCCAAAAAAAAAAACTATAATGGCAGAAAATATACCTGTACTAGTTTTATCCTATTTCAAGAATCTTTGCCAAAATAAAATTGACAACTGACTGAATGACTGAAAGTACAAATGAAAAATATAATTAATTCCTGTGAACTTAAACCCAAGGCCATAACATGACTGATACAATCCAGTCCAAAATGTAATACCGTTCATGTATAAAATTAATTTTTATTTCAATTTCTCTATTACTTAAATCATATAAATAAAAAATATAGTCTGCCAAATAAACACATTTGGTTCAGTTTTGTTACTAAGCAGTATAATATAATTTTCTTCAAATAAAGTTTCAAAAATAATTACATAATGCTATTTCTGTTGAAGGTTTGTGTTTTTTCCCCCCTAATATTTTGATAACCCCTGGTCTTAAAAACTCAAAATATAGATAGGGTTACTCGCAGTAAAATAGAGAATAACCATACCAAATTTGTGAGGAACTCCATCAAAAACTGTGAATTTGTATATGGAACAGACAGACTTTTTATTTTATATACACTCTATTGCAAAAAAATATATGCATCCATAAAAACTTGAGCTACAGATGTGAAACTCTGCATATATGTATCATTTGTGGGGATATGCAAATTATTAGAATTTGGGAGCAAAAAAACATTTTATTAAAAAATGGTAGCAACACGAAGATGACATTTTAGTAAGTGGTAAATCTGTTTATATATGACTATCCCTACAGACTGAAATGTATTTTTTCATTCCCTGCAATACCTAAAATAATAAAAGAGAATGTCTGTTTATTAGTGGTATAATGTAAAATCTAAGCAACTACACCTATGAAATTCTGTACCGTGATAATTAGGTCTAGGTCCAGAGATACCTCAGAGCAATTTTTTTTTAATTCAAATTAGTTTTTTAGTTATTGTACAAAGTATAATTTTGAGCGATTTTCACACAAATTGGCTCCTTTGCATTTACAAATATTGTCACAGAGCTTCCATCTTGACCCCATTGGAAAGATCGAAGAAATACTCATTCCAATGAGCTATGAACCAGAACATATTTTTTGCTGCTTATCAAATTTTTTTTATTAGCTACAGAACTTGTTACATTCTTATAGTTCTATAACTTTACTTTGTATTGTAGTGAATTTTCTATAAATATTACAAACATTTTACTTTTGCTCCCTCGTACTATATATAATCTTAAATTTTAAAATTTTCCCAGTATTATCTTGCAAATTTTAAATTTAAAATCTGGGTGAAAATATACATTTCACAAAACTTCTGAACTCATTTCAATTTTGGAATGGTGTATGTTATGTATGCAACCGATAACTCAAGAACCAATTAACTTAGAACAGTTTCAGTTTTTGTTGTTCAGTTGTGACAGCAATTTTTTGATCATATAATTTGAACATTTAAAATTGAAATTTTTTCCATTAAATGCCCAGAATAACAAGAAAGATCAATCATGCATAAAGCATATCGAAAAGTTTGAATTTTATTCAAATGACGTCATCGAAATATAAATCATCTGGCTCTCTACATAAAAGCAGTGAATATTTCATTCATACACTTTTATTCCACACTTCAGAGTTAAATAATTTTATATGAAAAAAATTTAGCAATTCTTATACAACTCATCTTACTATCACTTGTTTACATTCTGCATTCATTAAAATTAGGCTTTGTTGTAAAAATAATCAAAGTTTGATAATCATTTAAAATAAAAAATATCGTAATTGCGTTGGTGCAGAATATAGATGCACAGAAAATATATGATCCCACCGATCATCTTAACAACATACTAAAATTTTAATTTAATAAAGTAATTTTTACGGCACTTATCGTGCGGACGGACAGACAGACAGAATGAGCAAAGTCATAAAGACTTTTCAACTATGTTGTAAACTGTTAATGAAATGCTCATTAAAAATTAATATTTCTTACACAATATCTGTTTATTATTAACCATCAGGCTTTGCTTTGGGATTTTTTTTTAGCCACGTTTTAAAATTTGTAGTCGTATATTTTATTTTTATAATTTTCACTATATCTATTTATTTATTTTTTATATAAAAAGCTGATACTTTCCCTGCAGTAATCTGAAAAATGAAATGAAATTCTCAAGTTATTTTCACACTATATTATTTTGTGTGTATGTGTGTGCAATTAATATTTTAAAAATATCCTTATATAAAAATTTAAAAAAAATGTTTATTTCTCTTGGCCACCATGTTTTGCTTTTTTTATTTCAAATGGCAAATTTGGCGATCAGCAATGCAGAACATTTAATTAGGACTGTATTTTAATCATACCTACCAGAGTTTTAACTGGAAAATAAAAACTTTAGAAATTTACCTAACATCATTTTAATTATTTTAGAATTTTTAGATTTTATGTAGCCAAAGCTTTGAATTTTTTAAATATTCATCTGAAAAAGAAGTTTACATTTATTATAACAAATTAACGAATTTTCCATTATAATATTATTGAGATACAGACCATACTGAAATCTCAACTGTAAAATTGTTTCAACCATGACAGGTGCTAGTTGTCAAATAACAAATAAAATCATGGCCTAACTTGATACTCCAGTAAACCTAAAATCGAAATCAATAGAAAGAAAACAGTGCAATATTCCCTTCACGAAATCTACCAAGTCTATGTTATCTCTAAAATGAATGATAATTCACTGTGTCTCAGCTCGAAAAATATTTGTCTAGTCCACAATTCTCCTCTTATTCTGCCATGACCAATTTCAACTAATTATAAAATTTGTAAACTGAAAATAATATACACAAATTTCTTACATCATTTTTAATTTCAAGCACAATTTATATTCCTTTTGCCCAAAATGTGTTCCAGAATCTTATGGGTTTATGAGCTTTAGCATTTTAGCTAAACTGAAAAAAAATATTTTAGCAAAATGCTAAAAAAACTAACAGTTTGAACCCTAATACATGCACTAATATTAATTAATATGTAATTTAATCTTATAAAAGAAGATGTTTGTGTCTTATTTTGCGAATTTAAAATATGATTCTGATTATTTTAATATGATATTATATTATCATTATGAGTATTGTGCTAGAAAATGGCAAAAGTTTTGACGAAGATTCACTGATATAGCATTAATACCATTTTATCATATACACAGCACATGAAAAGGTGGATTGTTATCATATTTTGCGAAAAAAAAATTGAATTTGGCAGTTGAAAAAACATTGGCGATTATGAATTCTGGCGGTCAGAATCAAATATTATGGTATACTAATTGTAATGTATACTACTGTGTGTCTTTTCCAAAACAATGATCTTTGCAATTTATAAATCAAATCAAATTTTTCAAATGAAAAGTAAAAATAAAATTTGGCAAATTAAAACTCTTTGGTGAATGAGTAGGCAAAAATAATTAAAAATCCTGTGCAATCCCTAAATTAATCCCTCCTTTAAATCCTGGGCAACATCAGCTACATTTTTTAGTATTAAATATTACTAAACTAGAGATGTTAAGTGACTACATAAAGTTAGACAAAACTTTCCCTTATATCTATCCAACTCCAGCATCTGTGCTCATAAACACAATTGGACCATGCACCTCTCTTAATCAATATTATTAATTACTACATCCCCATCCCCCCCAAACAAAATATTTCCATCCCAGTAACAGTAAAACTCATTTTAATATGTGCCAGAATGCTAAATTAAAACTACAAGAAATAAAGAAAATGAATTTGGGTTCATAAGGGAAGGCATGTATTGTCCATGTCAGATTTATTAATTTAAAGTAATTTTATCTCCTTTAATATTTAAATTTTAAATGATATGTATTCATAAAATAGGCTATATGTTTTACGCAACACTATCTTATTTGGTCCACATTATTGTGTATTTGTTTCGCATATTTTAATATTTAACTCATGTATTTTAAGCTGAGTTAAATTAATAATTGCTGAGATAATTGTCAACTTTGTTTTCTCTTGAGCTTTAAAAAAATATTAAATAAGGTTCATATTTTTTTGTAGTATTTGTTTAGAATGCAATCTGTTATACTTTTTTTGTTGAAAAATATGTAGATCTTTTAATAATATTAAATGTACTTTTGACTTCATAAAAATATAAATTTGTCATTTCTCTCACTGTCCCCCAGTGATAAATTGAGTTTTCATCTCCTAATTACATCAATAAAAAACTTTAATAATGGAAATAAAATCTTAAGGGATTACTAGTGTATTAACTTGTAAAAAAAACCTTATTTATAAAAATTTGTTACAAAAGTTTATTCATTTTGATAATATTTTACAAAATGGCAGATATGTATTTGCCCCCGAGAATCGGGAGACAATCACATTAAACAGCTCTGTCTTCCACTAGAAATCTTAAGCATTTCAAAGAACTTATTCCAAGCAAAAGTTTCTGAAAAACAGTATATATATAGAAAGAGAGAGAGAACCTGAAAATTGACAATTATCAGATATTCCGCCATATAAGTGATTTTATAAACTCAGTATTTTGAAATTTTACCCAATTGTTATGAATTTGTTATTGAAATGCTTGTGTATATATGTTATTTTATTACACAAATATAACCGTATGTTTTATATTTACAGGAGGAAATGAGACTGTATTATGTCTGTACAAACGGTAATTGTACACACAGATGGACTGAGTAGACTCTCTGGAATATTCAGTCCAATATATCATCATAATTTTATATTTCTGGATCTTTTCTTCTGTATAGTGTTGGTATGTTTTAATAAAAATATTTTCCTAGCATATTAATTCTCATACTTTTATATTTTTACTTATTCAAACTAATTCATCTTAAGTCTTTTTTTTGTTTGTTTGTTTCTACCAGATATATTCCCAGTTTTTATCTCTTAAATTCTTTAGAAAGCCATTTTATTGTGGTAATATTTAGTAGAACTAAAAGTTCCTGGCATTGCTTATTTATATACCTTTAAGTGTTTGCAGACTTTGTGCAATGTTAATTTCTTATTCAAAGATATTTAAATAGAAAATGTCTAAAATGTCTGTATATTGAAAAGGACCAATTCATACAAGTGGTGGAAAATATAAACTTCTGAAATATTTTTTTATATCAGAGCAACCAATAAAACAATTTCTAAAATATTACATTAAATTCATTTTCAATCAAATAAAAAACAAAACATCAAATTTATAACCACATCTTTAGAAATTTTGAAGGTTGCACAAAATTTAATATTTTACCACTCTTATACAAAAATCTTCAAACTAAAATATATGGTTAACACTAAATTATATTGAACATTGCTTTTGCCATAGAATTAAAATAATTCTGCATGCTTGAAGTGTCCTAAAATGTTCCAATTTGTGGTCTACCTTGACAGTGATTGTATGAAACTTTAGATGCATAATTTTTCATGAAAAATTATGCATTTTGTAAAATAAAAAATATAAAAACCTATTAAAAAAATATCTGTATTTCAAAGTAACTGTTCATTATATATTTAATTTAAGTCAAGGCCTTATTTTAACTAATGTGAATATATCGTGATATGCAGTAGCTATTATCGATTGATATGGATAATATTGCCCCATCGCCATCAGTAACATGTGCCCCAAGGTGCCTCAATGTTCTTATAATCTGCTTTGAGGTATAATTCAATTATGTATTTTATCCTAATTTCATACATGATTGCTTATCTTTCTAACTGTAGAATTATATATAACAACTTTTACCTTTATGAGCTTACATTAGAGATGTTTATCTAAAGTTACTTAGGACCATTAAAATGTATATTTCTTCCTCTGTTGATCCAGTGTCCAAAAATAATGCACCAAATAAGAGTGCCACCAGGGAATATGTAATCACCATTTGAACATGTAATAAATGATAATGACAAAAAAAAATTATGAATAATAGACTTTATTCCATAACAACAAAGCAAGCATAGTTTCTTGAAAAATGAGGTTACACTGCCAGCGTGGCAACCATTAATTTCGGAGATGTGCAGTCCACTGCAATTCATGTAGATAGATAAAAGTACTTACAAAATCTTAAGTACATAATCAGTATACAAAACAATATATATCTGTACTGACACAGCAAATATTGGTCCCACTTGCCACAGTCAATTCAAAAAATTTGATTTAATTCATGAATTGCAAGTTTTCAAATAAAGAACATGTGACACCAAAAATCTTATCTCAATGATTCATTCGATAAATACATTTGATTAAAGTTCCATAGTAAATATATTAATAAAATAGATTTATAACTAATTCTCTTATAAATACAATTAGCAGAAAAACTTAATGAGTAATAAATTTGTAAAAAGAATATTTTAATTATACGAAAAAAATAAAGGATTTATTAATACATAAGCTCCAAAAACACAGGTGTCAAAACATTAAATCTTGATCAGTGGATCTTCAACTTTTTAGGAAACTGACAATTTTTCACAAAAAAAAAAAAGACAAAAACTATGCAACAATGTACACCGGTATTGTGGGAATCCTATTTTTCAAAGCATTTAAACTTTGATTATAGTAATTTATATATAACATTAAAAAATTTGAAGAAAGTTTTTTAGCAATAATTAATCCCGGATAAACAAATTGCAAGCAGTATCATTGTGACCTATCCAGCCGTTTTTACCATATTTGAATTACTTAGAAGCACATATGATCCATCAATTGATACAAATAGTGAATTCACTTTGTATCAATTGATGGATCAAATACAATTAAGATTTAGTAATCTCACAATGAAAAAATAGTCATAGTTACTATTAAATAGAAAAATATTTCATGGTTAGACATTCTCAAATGTGCAATTATTAAATGTCAGAAGAAAAAAAAAACTTAAAACTACAAAGCTTACAGCAAGCTAACAAAAGAAGCCCATGAACTTCACTGTAAAACTGTTAAAAGTTAATTGCAATTTTGGATATATCAATACTTATAAATTACATTTCAAATTGTAGTCAATAACATTCAAACTACAATTTACCATATTTAGAATAAGCTAACTTATCACTCAATATTTTGGTATAGTTCACCTGTTATTGCAAAAGCACTTGTGATGCACAGGACTTCTACTAAAGCAAACTATATATATATAATGTACACAGACTTATCACTCAATATTTTAGTATATTTCATCTGTTGCTTATTAAAAAAGCATATGTATTTATAATGCACAAAATTCCCGTTAGTCCACAGTATATGATCCATATGTATATCTTATTAGAATAGATTTGTATTTAGTCATAAAATTATGTAAATAACAGCTTAAAGTTTGAGAACCATGGCATGAAAAGAAGACCCACTGATCTAGATTTATCACTGAATTTTATTGCAACATTAATATGACACCTATAAATAGGAATGTGGGGCACCAGGCCTTGAAAATTCTCTCGCAATTTAAACATTAAATGCACTAAAGAAACTCATTTCATTTGTTCAGTCTTGTAAAGAAATCAAATACATACTTGCCTTCTTTAACCTTTAACTAGCCACATGAGGTACTTTTGGACCCCTGATATTTTTTTTTTCTTGAGCATTTTTGAGCCTGAATCTCCAAATATTGGAAATATTTTCATTTATTCAAAGCATGGGGTAACCCAAAAGTACATTGATATTTCAAAAATTCATTAAATTTAATGCACTGAGTTGTTATAGTTTGCCCCAATAATATTCGCATAAATGAGATATTTAGCTAAAACATTCAATTCAAATAATTGCCAACAGAGGACACAAATGATTGAACCATTCACAGATAATATAATTTATTGGAGTTTTAAAACTAAAAGCTCAACATGTCCTTTACAGGATATTGCAGCATTCAATTGTATGGACAATGCATCAAATTTTGATGGACAAATGCAATTTCTTATCAAATGACAAACTGCCAAATTGAAAGATTCGTGGAAAGTTTGATTAATGTAAATCTTTAATAAAATTTTATGCAAATATTATACATATCTGAATCTAACATTTTCATTAATGAAAAACTTTTCTCATTAGAAAAAATAATTTCTGTTAGACATTTGAACCTCATGCGACTAATTACTTGACACATACAACTGGCAAGATTTAAATATAATAAATTCGCACATTGTAATGTATTTTTACCTAATTGCAACACTCTTAAAATTCAGCTTTATTATGTGATACATCTTATATTCAAGTGATATGAAATTGACTACTGCTTTAAGAGCAAGAATAATTTTGCACATGGAATAATAGTTGCATGACATTAAAACACCTACTTTCACAGTTTTGATTTTTCAAATGATACCAAGTACAAAAATCAATATTGGGACCTTAGCAGCAACTGTTGAAAACAATTTTGTAAAGTATGGCCACATACTAAATGTGTACACAAAAAGCAGCTTTATATTAAGTGTATTTAACCAGTTGTGAGCTTTAGGTTAGGTACTTTAACTCTCGGGGGGAGGTGATTCCAAGAAAATTTAAGTTAACTGCTTTCTCATTGGGTGAAAGGAAGGTGTGAACATGAAGCTCACTTTCAGAAACGCAAAATTAAGAAGTTGAAATTGCTTTAAATGACTATTTTATTTGTATTCTCATAATACATTAAAATCTACAAACACTGATAATTCACAATTTTCGATAAATAGTGAAAAATCTTTTACATTATTAATTTCTATAAATCTAACATCTCCCTTCAACTTTGACTTATCAAAGTTTGATTGCATTGACTTTAAGTCTTCAACATTTAAAAACTTTCTTATCAAAATTACTGTACAGTTTATATTCCTGATGTAAATTTTGATCAGTATATTTAACAAAAATATTCATTTAAAAAATTGCTCCATAAATGTTTGTACATTCTTATCTTCCATGTAGATAAACCTGTTTTATGAAATTCAGATAACTGCAGTGAATTTATGCTAACAGTGCTGTTACCATTTGAAGTACTTTAAGATTTGGGTTTATTTTGCAAAGACTAAATATTCTGCAATAGTAGAAATTAAGCATAGATTTCAATTCGTGAATAATCAAAAATCAAATTCTCACAGTATTTATAACTGCACTATGTATTCAATATAAACAGGTTTAAATATATACAGGGTTCATACTCAATTTTCAAAACAAAGTTCTACAAGTTTTCCAGGTCTTCCTGTGAAGCCTATTCCAGATATTGCATTGTTTTATTTAAACATCAATTTTAGATCAAATCCCCACTATAAATTTTAGATTAAATCTACATTCACAGCAAGCTCATGCAGGTATAATTGAAATCACTCATAGTTTTCGTATTTGCACACAGTGCTGGAAAAATCTTTTATTGTATCTTCTAATGTACCAAATATGTGCTTAAGCTTCCAAGTGAGATTTTTTAATTTCTGTTTTTATATCTGAATGCTTCAATTACCTCATCTAAAAAAAGCTCCTAAAGGGCTTAATTGTATTCTGCTATGACACCAAAATCATTTTTTATACAGAATTCTGCATAATTGAGCAAGCAGTCTGATGCAATAAATTATAAAGTCAAGTTATCCCAGAAAATTCCATATAATGCAAGAAAAATAACTTAATTGTTTTCTTATCTTCTATTAATATCAGCAGTTCTGTTCAGAAATATAACTATTAATGTATGGATAAATAAAGTTGATTAACCTTGCATTAAAATGGAATTTTTCAATATGAAAGGTTATTCAATTTAAGATTATTCCATTTAACCAATCAATTCTACCACTGTTGTATAAAATTTTTTGATGGTACTGATCTAAAAAGAATCAATTCCCCGACTTTTCTAGAACTCAGAATAAAAATTTAATTTCCCATTATCACCCTTAATTTTTACATGCACTTAATTATCAGATTTTTTTTTCCAGGCATGAACCCTGTGGTCATATTGCAACACATTTATAACTATGGATGCTAACATAATGAAGCTTTTTATAATTATCACATACCTCGGACAAAACAATTACAGACAACAAAAAAGCATAATTCATTAACCAACTTTTCAAGAGCCTACCTTAAGAACCTCACAGCACTATTAGCCGATTAAAAATAGTTTTTTGGTCACTCACACAAGTTACAAAACATTACCACATAATACTGCCACAAAGTAAAAAAATAGGACAGGCACTATTGCAATATATGAATAATAAAATCTTCCACATACAACATGTCAATTTAGCAGTTTTCAAAAGTTTAACAACTCTAAAACAATATTTCAGTCTGTATTATCAACAAGCATTGTAGTTCATTGAAATGCACATGAGGCTTTGCGTGTCACCCTTCCGTAGACATCTACTTTTTAACGGAAGCATCCTGTAAGTAAATTCAATAATTAAATATCAGAATTTCATTAATATAAAAACATCAAAACCTCAATCTATTGTTGCTAGAATAACCATTCTTTCCAGGGACAGTCAAGATATTTGAATTTTCTATATTTCACAAGAAAGTTACCTTTATTCAAAGTTTAAATTAGGGATAAACTTGACTGAAATCTTTTCAAACCCAAGACTTGGTAATGTAACCTATTTTGCCATGAACAGTTATTAAAACTCCCTTTTCCCAGCTTCATGTCACCGCTATTCTTCATGGACATTTCTTTTTCATCCTGATCACTTAATGGTTAGATCGTGGCATCAAAGCTGGTTAGTTAGATCGTGACAAAATCTAAACAAGGCTGGAGGGCCATGAACAATTATTAAAACTCCCTTCCCCCCCCCCCCCCCCCATATCCATGTCACTGCTATTCTCCATGGGCATGTTCTTTCTCATCCCGATTACTTAGTGGTTAGTTAGTGGCAGAATCACGGGGAATCAATTCTCCAATTAAAAGCATGCAAAAAAACTTCAATGTGCCATAGATGCTCTTATTTATAATCAGACACTTTTTCTGTGATTTTTCACCTTTCAACTGTAACTAGCTGTGGTGCCCTCAGCTAGCAGTCCTAAAGGGGCTTTTTTAGAGTTTTTTGTTTTTTAGTAAACAAAAATCTATTAATTTTTTTAAATTTTCAAATTATTATATATAGAGCTGGCGAGAAAAAGCACATAAGTCGAGAACAAGAATTTTCAAATATCAAGGAATGAAAATTGATACTTTCAGGAGAATTTTGTTTTTATTTTTGGTTTTCAAAGTACAAATTTATTTTTATGGAGATTATTATTTATTTAACTGATAAATATATAACAACTTTTTTTAATTTATATTTTTACCCCAATGATATCCGTGCAAAATCTAATAGATGTTAAAAGATTTTTCTTTTTTTAACATCTTAGAAGCTCAACTGACTTGTGCTTTTTCTACAATAAAAAAAAATCATTCCTTAAACCAAATATGTTGTAAAAAAAAACTTGGAATTTTTTACTTATGCACTTTTCCCCACCATTATTACTATTTACTTCCTTTCATGTTTTCATGAGCGTTGAAACAAAAAGATCGAACACCACTACGCTTGAGAGTTAAACATGTATTTCTGTGCATATCTGACAATTATACATTTTGGCTCTCTGCTAGGAAGCATAAATTGAGGTTCATGTAAAAGTCATTCAGTATTTCTAAGAGATAAAAACAGACTACAGTTTATCACATTCATCAAATATACCGACACCACCAATCTATAGAGGTTAGAAATGAAAAACATTAATCCACCACCAAAGGTAAAAGGGACATGCAGAACGTTGGGCAAAAATGAACATACCTGTCATTTTGTGCCTTCCCTAGGTTGCAAAGAATCAGAAACATACAATTAGAGGGGAAATATGAATAGTCAATGCAATAACATTCAAATCCAAGAAAAGATAGTGATCATGCAAGAAATATGAATTCATGCATGGATGCAAGAGTTGTTAGAAGATTAATCTTACCATTTTCTTTTTTGATTTCTCTGAACTCTTTGTCTTTGGTTGAGACTGGAATACATGTGGTAAGGTGTTAAAAAGGTGGTGTTAGGATTATTGAGTTATCACTCAGGTTTAAGGGTATTACAAGGGTTTAAGGGTATACTTGGTTAGATATTAAGAAAATAGTTGGTTATAAATTTGGTAAGGAAGTTTTATAACTTAAATCACTGCATGCATTGAAGATCCAACCTATTTGTTAAACACTTACCATGATAATCATTACCTACGTAAGGCAACTTTTGCTTACATGGGTTAAATCAACCTAAGCTGTTTTAAAATCTTACTTATGTCATAAAGCTGCAAATTAAGACTGTATTACTGGTAAGTGGCTCCTAAAAATTACAGGCCAAAAATGTTTACTCTGAATCTGTTATTTTACATATATATTTTTTTTTTGTTGTTACTAGAAAATGTGCCTACTACTGCCCAGGATTTAAATGTAAACATTGATTAAATTACACCAAAAGTACAGTGAATTCTTGAAAACCAACTGCTTTGACGATTAGCCTGCTTAGAATGAAAAATAAATAACTTGCTATGTGGACATAATACACCTAAAATAAGCATGTGGAGTGCATGTAATCTAAGTACATGGTCTGTTACCTCAAAAAGTATAGTCTTTAAAACTAAGCTCTAGCATAATTAGAAGCCAAGATTCAACATTATCAAACTAATATATTTTATGTTGCTTTCAGGACACAAAACAGCACTATGATTAATTCAAAATGAAAAAAAAGGTTCCTTTACCAGAGAAGTAACATTCTAAAAATTAAATGTTATCTCAGCAATTTTATCCTGATTTTGTAATTTTCTTTTAGCACAATACATAACACAGTTGGAATTTTGCATTTTAAATCCTAGTTAGTGTCACGACAGCTATCTAGAAAGCTTGTAGATGATGGTGTATGGAATACTCATCTGCAGCTGCAATAAATAGATTAATTTGACAAAATTTCAAAAAATGGCAGTTTTTTTACTTTAAAAGTTCATAACTTTTAAACTAATTTGAATTTAAAGAAAACTAGATGTCTGTTCAACTACCAAAGCACCCAATTTTGTGATTCTATGAAACTTTGATTTTCCGCTACAGAAGACACACATGTATCTTCTTTTATTATATGCAAGATTAAGGAGACGCATGTTATAAAATCTAAAGTTTTAAATAGTTATACAATTTTTGTAAGAGTGTGTACAAAACAAACAAAACAGGCCAATGAAAAAAAGCTTATGCACAATCTCTTATTATTGTTATCCATCTCTAAAGCATTTAATAATTCATTAAGTAACAACATTTGTTTATTTTTTAAGTAAATTTGACCATGGAATCATGCTTCTACTGCAACAAGAAAATGGACCGGTTTTACCTTTTAAAGATCAACACCAAACATAAGCACTACAGCAATGGCAACAACAAAAAAAGAGCATATGTGGTACATAACAAAATTTAGTGCCATAACAGTAATAGTTATTTTGTGCTACAACATTGACAAGAACTTGTTCCATTATACAAATCCGATGAAGAATCTCAAAACCTTTTGATATAATAGTTTACAAATCTAAAAATGAATTAGAGCTGCAAATCACTATTTTCATGGATTAAGAAATTTTTCAGATCACACTTGGTTGGGAGAAAAAGAAAATTACAACTATATATATGTACTTATGAAGCCTACCTTAATTTACACTTCACAAGCCTGGACTGTAAGACATAACAAAAAAGCGTTTTGTATCTTTGAGACAAAACTTTTGTGCAATATTTTTGGTGGAATTCAAAAAAATAATATTTGAAGATGATACAATTTCAAACTATAAAGATGATACAATTTCAAACTATAAAGATGATATAAAGATTAACTGATATAATCAAATACCTTAAAATTAACAGAATGAAATGGGCAGGACATCTGCTTTGAATGGATAACAATAAAACCACAAAAGCAATATTTATGTCTACACTGATCCGGAAAAGACCTGGAAGACTGACATTGAGATAGATTGATTATATGGACAAGGAATTTGAGATGTTAAATATAAAAAATTAGAGAAATATTGTGCCAAAGGGAACCAAAAGCTTCGAAAGAACTTCTAAGAAAGGCCAAGTCCCACACCTCCTATTGGTAGATTTGTAATTGTAAACTAACAACAGAGATAAATTTATCAATTGTATTTTTTGCAATTTGTGATAAAAAATTCATTTTAGCAAATGCAAACAAACTTTGGAGTTTCTTGGTGCCCAAAGTCACCACAATTAAGCGACTCAGACCTTCAAATTATAACAATGGCTTTCTGTTATATATTCATAACAATATGATGTTGATCCCATCACATATTTCCGTTTCATCTAAGTCACATTTCTTTAAAGATTTACTCTACTCTGCACCCTAAGATACTTCACATCAAAAAACCATGGAAATGCCCACATGGCCAGACACTTGAGGTTAGGAAATCAAACCCTCATTTATTGTTGAAAAGTGATGTCTTAGATCACTTGGGCAGTGGACCTAAAGAAATCAAAATACTAATTATGTCAAAAAGATTAAATCTATGAGAGATAGAAACAAAATGTTACCCAACAATTTGTGAAACTATTAGTAGTAAACACTAAACAAATTATTATAAAAATGAAAAATATTAAAATAAAATTAATATCAGACAGTACCAAATTATTTTCTTTTTACAGCTATTTATGGTGAGTTATTCAGAGTACTAATCTGCAGCTTTATTCCATGGACTATTTAGAAAACTAAATTAACATAATTCACCTGTTTTTCGTGTACTTGTACTTTATATTAATGTTTTGAAGATACTTGAAATTCATATTAGGAAACTGAGTGATAACTCAGTGGTAGAACTAAGAATTTTTACAAGTTAAAAAAGTAAATATATATCTCCTTTCTAGCCATCAACTTTGTGTTAAGAAAAACAAAAATAACCTTCAAGTACCTCATTATTTGTGACTGGACTTGCTTTGGTTGCTGATGTAGTACCATTAGCTATAGAAACCTAAAAGAGAAAAACGTTGGTTTTGAAATGTTCTACAGATTTTAATAAATGTTTAATTTTATTTTTCAACATTAAAAAAGACAGCAGTTCCTAATTGATTAATTTAACAATATCTTCCATGTTTCATGATTCAAAGGTCAACCATAGGATATTATGAACACCATAAATGCAGAAACAACTTGCAATTAATAAAAATTATGCTAATTTGAGATACTAAAGTCAGCTACAAATAACAGTGGTTCAAGATGCAACTCCAACTGCATAAAAATGATAGTTCATTTTATTATTATCCTGATACTGGCAATCTATATCCATAAATATGAATGTTTGTATGTTTATAGAAATTTATGAAAAATCTATTGAATTCTTGGACATCACATTTTGAACCAATGAACTAAATCAACATAAAATGCAGTACAAATAAATATAAGAAAGCGTTGGAAATCATTGAATTTCCTTCTTCAGTGCAACAAGCCTGGACCTGAAAGACCAAATGAGCACAGACTAACCAGTCTAACAGAAAATGGCTAAATGACAGACCCCAAAATGGTAGCACTCCCTCGTGTGATGAAAGGGAAATAAAACAAGAATAGAAAGTCGGAGAAATATGAACTTGAGAAGCTTTTCAAGTTCATATTTCTTTGTTAATTAGTTAATTTTCCATTTTTCTTCCCTCGTTTCACTTTCCTTTGAAGCACTAGGTTCTAAAATGTTCAAAATGTGTAAATCTATTAAAAACTAATTATAATTTTCAACTCCATTCTGAAACTTTTTCTAAATATTACTATGTATGATAAAAAAGTTAAAATGAAATTCCCCACAAGTTCACTTAATCGGAATTTAATTTCCCAGAGAATTTTAGATTTTCTCCGATATCCAAAGTGCATAAACCCTGCATTACCAATATTAGAATGCCCTACAGATTACCATGTTTTGTGTCTAGGAACACTAACTGATCAGTGCTATTTGATACAAATAAACTAGATCTTAATGAATATTTATTTAATCTTTTAACCAGCACATATACTTGCATTGCCTGCAATTTAAAACATGAGCAAATTTAATTGTATTCTAAATCGTATTGTCATGCTAAAATTTTCCTTACATAATAAAGAAATAGATTATGTACAAAAATTGCTATTCTTTCTATAAAAAGTTAACTTTAAATTATGCAAATTTATAAAAAAAATTAAAATATTTTGGTCCCTTCTGCTTACCAATTTACCAAAAACAATAAATTAGTCATGCCAAATAAAAAGCTAAAATAAGTAGCAAAAAATATTCCTATACTGTTTTTTGTTTTTATTCCTGTAATAACAACACAATCAAAAATATATATTGTTTGAAAATTCTTTGCCAAAACATAAATGAATTATCAATAATAATTCCCTTAATATTTTATCCTGTAGAATTGGGTGAAGGATTTAAATAAAACAGCTTTTTGGAGCACATTAGAAAATTGATCTGTTAAAAAAATTTCCAAATATGACATTATCAACATAGATGAAGTTCCACTAAGTTTTGAGTGCCCTCCTAATTGAATTGTTGCCACTGTAAGAACAAGCAGTATCCCAGTGTGCACAAGGAAATGAAAAGACTTCATTTGCAGTGGTATTAGAATGTGCTGCAAATATAGAAAAACTGTGGCCAATGATTACATTTAAGAGGAAAACCTTCAACATAAACTCGAAATTAGAGCAAACAAAAATAGTTGGATGAACAAAGAGATTGTAGTTTCCTGGCTAATGACCACAGAAAAATACCTGCATCTTTGAGCCTAGTGCACTGTTGAAAATGAACTCAATGAAAGATATCAAAGAAACTGTTATAAATGCAACAAAACATCTGGTGCTAACTGTTTTATTATACCTAGAGGACCAACAAAAAATAGCAGCCTTTAGATGTAAGGATCAATAGATCTTAAAATCAAAGTGAAAAAATTGTTGGTAAAAATGGATGACCAAAGAAATCAATTCTTTCACAAATTGTGGAATGTACGTTATGTATAGAATGCCAAAGTGCATCAGTGGATCGAAAGATCATGGGACTATCAAAAACACCTACAGAAAATATAAACGGACATTAGAAAATTTGACATATGAACTGAATATTGCAACTGAATTTGGGGACAATAACTGTTCCTCGTTGAGTGAAGATGTTTTAAATAAACTTAATTTTGATACAGAGAACTCAGAATTTGGTGGTTCTGCATAAGAAGCATTCTGCTTATGAAAAATAAGCAGAAATAAAAATATTTTTTGCCAAAATTTGTTTTTCTGAAGTACAGATATTTTATTGAACATTGTTACCGTCTCACTCATCAGCTAAGTTCCTTCATTTTAACTACTTTTGCATAGATATGAGGAAACAATCAGGTGCTCTGATTTTAACTGCAAATAATATGGTGCTACAAATTATATTTTACCTCGCTCTCTAAAAAATATGCATAAGGATTATGCATCATTGGGGATTATCACTGTATATAATAAAAATGCATAATAAAACCTATATACAGGGTGTCCAGTGCTATCGGTGCCCAACGGCTATTTCCTCAACTGTTAGTCACAGAAATATACTTCCAATTGCAAAAATGTTTTAAATTTTAAAATCTATTACCTTAGAAACAGTTTAAATCAATAAATGCATTTCTGAAAGAAACACGAAATATAAATTCTTATACAGTCCCCTGGTCCTACCAATTATATTTACAAAAATCATCCTCATACAATTTCATGCAAAATAAAAAAAAAATCTTCCATTTACAACCAAAATTCACAGAGTTATGAAGCATTAAACTCTATGACTTAAGTCGCTGTTTCGCACATAAAAATGTCCCGTTTCAGGCAACCAACCAATCAGGGACTGTATTGACCATTTCTCAGCACAAAAAGTGCTCAACTTTAAACAGCTATAAGTCTGTCAATTTTGGTCGTAAAAAGATTATTATTTTTTTATTATTTTACATAAAATTGTATGAGGATGATTTTCCTAAATATAATTGATAGGACCGGGGGACTGTAATAAAAAGTTATATTTCGTATTTCTTTCAAAAATGCATTTATTGATTTAAACTGTTTCTAAGGTAATAGATTTTAAAATTTAAAACATTTTTGTGACTAATAGTTGAAGAAATAGTCATTGGGCACCGATAGCACTGGACACCCTGTGTATGTGTGTGTATATATATATATATATACATAATATGAAAGTCCAATGATAGAATAGAGAAGTTGTAACTCATTAAACCCTAACTTAAAAAATACCAACAACTTAAAAAGAAGGATAAAATAGAGAATCATCAATTAAGAGGAGAATAAAATGCATATATCTAGTCATTAAGCTAAATATATTCAACAAATATCAATAGTGAGAATTAGAAAATTGAAAAACATAAAATAACCTAGCATTAAAGTTATACACGTGGATAAGCACTACGTCTAAAAAGTTGTACGTTTTGAACAAATTCTTTTTCAAATTCAAGTATATTCAAAATGAACAAAAAATGCTTGTTTCTGAAGACAGATATAGATAATATCTATAAACTCTGTCTACTTGGACTACAACAAGATTGAAAAATAAAATAGGAATATAAAAATATCTGAGAAAATTCTGCATCTTAACCATGAGCAATAAAAGACGAGACCACTGTTGCCAATCTCAGGAGTTAAAAGTGGAGATCTACTGTTGCCAATCGTGAGATATAAATAACAGCGCAAAAATACAATGAAATGTGATATATTCTCCAGTAAAAGCTATGTAATAAAGGGGCATGTAAAATATTATAAGAGGATGTAAATACATTATAATGCATATTCAAGAGAATGTTGACTATTAACTAATATATATATCACGATATATAATAAAAATATAATTGAAAATTATAGTGTTGCTAAACAATTTATATTCTCCTCAAGAGATCAGTACTGCAAAAATGTATAATTAAAATTAACAATAGATAAAAATGACTGATGGCCAAGCATATAAACAATGAATTACTGTAATGATCTTCAAATAAAGTTACAGAAAAAAATCATTTGCCTGTTTCATGGATGGGTTAATTTTCCGTTTTTAGTGACATTTTGACAATCTTGTGCCTAGAAATTGGAAACATCATCATGATTACTCATCATAAAGAATAACCATATAAAATTTGAAACCATAATAACCATAAGAGATCCAAAGAATGTATTATACAGAATAACCATATTAATTTTGTATTTTAAATGACATTGACAATCCTGCACTGGAAACATCATCACAATTAATCATAGCAAAAAATAACCATATTTAATTTGAAACAAATGCAGTCAATTTTATAAATATGAGAGTTCATAGAAACAAACTAAACATTCATAAAAGAATTTTTTTCCTAATAAACATAATATACCTGTGCCGCTTCAAGCTGCTCTTTCAACTTCTTAACCATCTCTTGCTCAGACAGTAGTGCATCTTGCCCAATTTTGACTAAAGAATTTAGTTTAACCATCTGGGTAGAAAAGTCTTTGCTTATTCTCTTCTCTTTCTCCAGCTTAGCCTTCAAATCTTCAATTTCCTAAAATTAAATATAAAACATCCCAAAATTTAGAATATCTTCAAAAATGAGTGAGTGAATATCTTATTAATTTTATGGCAAAACAATCATAAAATCAAATGTCCAAGATTTTAACTTTGGTTTCAGTTACAATATACTACAACAGAAAAGAAATTTATACTAGATACTGGAAATTTATACTGGATAAAAGTATTATTCTTCTACTTTGCAGTTAGTTCTCACATCAAGTACATTTTGCCTAGAACTGAAGTTTTCACACATTGTCACATTTTCTCTATATAATATAAACAATTTCAAACATTCACAGATGGTATCTGAGATACGAACTTGTATTTGTAAGCAAGGGCAATAAGAATAAACTTTGGTCAGGGCATTTTTGAAACAATTATTTCACTCAAAGATACTTTATGTAATCAGTAACAGCACAATGGTTCTTCAGAGTTTGCTCATACACTTTTATGGTTAATTTGCTCAAACACTTGTATGGTTAATTTGCTCATGTTTATTTGCATCAAAATGGTACAAGCAACTACTAATAACTACTTGGGTGTTGCAAACAATGAAATGTGGTTTCAACAATACAGAATATATCGTAATATATGTATTCCTTTTTATTTACATGAACCTCCTACTACATGGGTTGCTGCCAAAGTTAAAATTCCACACTCATTACAGATAATAACATCCATGAACCAATTTCGTACTCATGTACTCATCAGCATAAAATAGCTAATACCTGCAATGGCAGCAAGAAAATTTAGTTTGTGCCACAATTTTTACAAACCTTTATGGAGACCAACAAATTCAGACATGGGGCTGGACTCAGCTGGATTCAAGTTTTTTAGCATAGGCTGTGCGGGACAGCAACAGCCAAGTTAACATTCACAGAATCCGCTTATAGGGGCATTTTCAAAGTTAGGATCATGCTCTTATCGCAGACAGCAGAGTCTATGGATCAATTTTGTGCTTATGTGCTAGTCAGCATGGAATAGTAAATACATGCTTTGATAGCAAGAAAACTTAATGTGTGCTACAATTTTGTTATACAAAACCAGTCCATGATAGCATGATCCTATATTCCCTTGGTCATTGTTGCATGCCATGAGTAGTTGCTCAAAGTGTGCATGCACCCTATTGATTAAAAACTAGAGATGGGCAAATACTATCCCCTAATACTTTGAATACTAGAAAATATTAGAGATCTCTATAACATCACGAGAAGAAATTCAAATACCTTGAATATCTTGTAATGATTAACAGCAGGTTCTGAAATAAAAACGTCAGGATACTCAAGAAATTCAAAAGCACCTAGAATAAAAATTGCTTCTACCAAATGAAACCATTTTCAATTACTGTGAAAAGAAAGTTTGCAACCACACTTGAAGGAATTATTTTTGAAGTATTTAATCATATAGTTTTTAAAAGCGAATCTTCAGCACCCTTGGTTTAATTTGCAACAAATAAAATAAAAAAAAAAGATATCCTGAACCTGTTCGAATGCTTGTTTTCTTAAATAAAAATCTGCAGTAGATGAGAATCACTCAATATCTCAAAAACGGTTCATGCTAGTGTTCTGAAATTTGTATTGTTCATTTTCTAATGAAAATTTACATATGAAATGATCAGTTATTTAGCATTATTAAAGATAGTTTTCTAATACTTTTTCAAAAATTTCTCAGAAAATTAGAAAGCAGGGAGGGGGGGGGGGGACTTTTGAACATTTGATTACATTTAAAATCAATCAGGTTCCAATATTCACTGTTTGTAATAATCATACAAAATTATTTTCAAAACACTTTTTTCATTCTTTAGATATCATTTCCACATACTAAAGGACACACACACATACATAAACATGCACACACTAGCATACACCACACACAAAAACATTCGAGCCCCTCGAAAGCACTCGATTCAAGTTCAGGGATGCTTAAAATGTGCTTTTCTGTTAGAAACTCTTATTCGAATTTACAACCCTGCCACAATGCTTTACATTATACTATGCATATGTTATTTTGGGAAACTTTCACTTATGACAAAAAGTTATGAACTACTGATCAACATAATATGCATAATGAATCCCAGGATACCTTTGTTACTGTACGACATATAAGTATTTCACCCTTTCAATTGAATTTAGAACATTCTCTGTTCAACACATTAAAACTCAAACATACCTTGTGTAAACTGTCTAGCCTACTCGATTCTTTTTGAAGTTCTGTAATTTGCTTTTCCTTATCCTCTATTTGGTCTCTAAGATTGAGGCAATTTCTGTGAACCTGCATACAAAAAATAAACAAATATTTATAAATTGCATTAGAAAGGGTTCTTTTTAAGCACCTTTTAATGACTATAGAAAAAAAAATTAAGTGCTGTAAGAAAAGTATGTTACATTATTGCATTATACTTTAGTACGGTTTATCAAACTTGACATTATATAATGTTTAATTTCAACTATCTTGAGGAATACTTCAAAAAATTTCTGCCATCACCGATAACATTTTTCTTAAATTTGAGCAATATTGACATATTTTGGATCTTGATTTAAAAACATTTAGTATTTTGAAGATATTTTAAGTGGTGATTGATCACAAGTAAAACACTTTTAGTTTATCAGAGTTATATTATAGGCTTTTACAAATAAATCAAAAATGGGAGAAAATTTTTCTAATTGGAAGATCAAGCAGTTATGAATATAACTGTACACTAAAATGAAATAAATGTTACGGAAAAAGGCCCTGTGATTTTTCAGGTACGCTGTAGATCTTACAGCAATAATCTATTATTAGATTCAGAGAATCGTGCGAATTCCATATGGCGATAGGAAAATTTCCACACTTTGAAATTTCATAGTCACTCTTGGATAGGAGACAATTTTTCTTACTTTTATTGTTTTATTGTTCTAAACTGCGATATCTAAGAAAATTAAGTACTTTGGGTACAAATTTAAAAAGTTTGGTCCCTAAAAATTGAAATCTGGAATTAAATAGTTTTTAAGGACTTTTATGGACCCCAAGCTCCTTAAAACAGCTATATGCTGTGTTTAACTCGTGCTTAATTCTGATGTTTAAGTTTCTCATTATTCTATCATACTGTTTGACTTAAGTTCTTTCAAATATTCCTTTTTACAGGATTTTAATAAAAATAAATAATTTCATAAGACAGTATAAATTTCTTCAAGAACCCAATTTCCCAATAAATAGTTAAATTGAAAGTTAATTGGTATATTGGTACACATATCCCAAGTTATGACATCACAACATAGGTTCTGAAAAAACATTGCTTATGGTCAGGGTTTAAAACTGCATTAACTTTTTTAGCATTTTGCCAAAATATTTCTGTAATTTTAACTAAAATGCTAGAGCTCAAAATTACCCTATTCTTAAAAGGTTGAATGTTAATATCTCTGTGCAAAACTTAATAACACAATTTGGAAAAATAATAAAGGAACAAAGTGCATTGCCTTAAAGATCTTGAAGCTTTCTGAGGTGTGCCTCAGGGGCAATGTGGTTCTCCATATTTGGAACTGTATGTCATACTTGTACAAGACAAAATTTAAAAACTAAATTTTTCATTGTTATTGAACTAAATATTGATTTTGGCACAGAACTTTATCTTTAGGCACACATACAAATAAATTATGAATAAAAAATGAATTTTTCTAACAAAGTGAGTTGAAATAAACCAGAAAGAATTAAGGGGGTCAAACACACCTCTTCATATTTCTGTTCAAATTGTGACTTCTCATTTTCTGCATTTTCAAGAGTATTCTGCAACAACTTTAATTTTTCTTGCAGCTAAAAGAAAAATATCCACTTGGAATATTCAGATCGAAATCATATCTGATACGATAAATGCAAAATTATATATACATATTAACCCATACCTTTTACTATGCATTTTTATTAGATTTATTTATTAACTAAAGATTATAAGAAAATGTAGGACCATAATTTCCAAAAAAAGATCTGGGGAATTTTAATTAAAAAGATGATACTTCATTGTATGTGATATTTATGATGCTAGTGTATGCATCAAGGTTCTTTTATTTTATTTTCCATGACCTGGATGGAAAATCAATAGCAAAGTCATCAATGGAATTATTTGATGATGTTCATTATTTCTCTATATGCTTGCAATTGGATATGACAAACATCAAAATCTGCAGAACAATCCAGTGTTACATTATACCAAATTATTGAAAACACAATTATAGCCCCACCTTCTTGTCATATGATTGAAAAACATACCCGGATTTGCTGCTCTCCCACCCTGGTTTAGAAAGAGACATTAAACATGAGTTAAAGAATGCCCCTGAGGAAACGGGCCATCAAATTCTGTTAACAACCATCAGTAGAACTCATTCAATAGAGCACCTCGTTATATGCGATGGAACTTGGGAAAAGTGGATTGGACTGGGCTACTTGCTGACTTATGACCGAGAGGTCGGAGACGGGCATAGGATAAAAAAAAAAATACCAAATTCAACCAATTGCACAGATTTCCACTTTATAATAACATTTAAGGAAACAATTTTTAAAATGTTAGTATGCCAAAATGCATCTCCCAAGTTTTTACATATGCAAAATTACAGAAATAAGAACTGATTGCATGAAAACTATAGCTCATTGGTATTTGCGAAATCTTCAGCATATATGTTGCAAGTTTAAATACAGGAATGGTAGGTAAGGGAAAAAAAATCTGTTGGGTTGACAGTATTTTAGGTGTATTATTCATAATATTTTGAAGTTCTATGCTTCTTGACCTGTAAGTAATGAGAAAAATCTAAAAATACTGTTTGGAAAAATTATAAATCGGGGAATTTTTTGTTCCAACATTCTTTCAGCTATATCTTGATAACAATTAGACACACAAATTTGGTATTTTTTACTATCATGTACAACAAAGAAATATCCTAATTTTTTTAATTAACTATTATTGTACAACCAACCATTCTTGAGATACTTCTTAAGTTACAATAGAGGATTTTTTCAGTATATTTTATCATTAAAATTATTTAGGTTTCGATTCTATTGTGGAAACTAAGGTAACAGAGTTATGTTTCAAATGTCAAAATGGTTTGTTGATTAGCTTAAAATATCTGAAAACATTAAAAATAAGGAAACAGAGTACTCGGAGGTGAAATATTGTTTTACATACCACAATTTTCATATTAACAAAACTCTAAAATGTGCACCATTTTTATGCTTGAATTTAAAACGGTTTTGAAATGAAATTTGAAAGAAACAATTTAAAATTAATTTTAATAGTTCTTATTTTTGTTATAGATGTCCCAATTGGTAAGGGCTAGCTATTTTGCCCACATGAAACATGAGTAAAAACGATTAGTATGCTCAATACAATTACTGCTTAAATAATATTTAATAGAATTATTAATAAACACAAATACACTAATTAATAAATACAATACACTTTGTATGAAGGATAAGGAAAACTTGAGCAACATGAAGCAATGTGATAATGCAGCATACAGCTGTTTCAGGGATACGCTGGATCCCCTTCGTCAGTGCAAGAGAACCAACAAACTTTGTACGTTGGTTCTCTTTTCACTGATGAAGGGGATCCAATGTATTCTAGAAACAGCTGTATGCTGCATTATCATTTTATTTGTGCTTATATAAATTGCTCACCCATTCCTCTTTTGGACTTCAGGTTTTTTGGTTTACCTTACACTATTTAATGTCTAATGTTGTGTTCTTAAGATAATTATAATGCACATATTACCAAAGCTTTAGAATGTAAAAGCACACATGCAATGCCTTACATGGATACTTTTAAAAAAAAATTTAATTTTTGTTTGAGTAAAAATAAATGACCAAAAGTTTTAAGGCATATTTTCATTTCATTATATTTTCTTTGCTGTCATATTTCTCCAAAATAAATTTTAAAAATAACAGGATTAAGTTAGGAATCTAGTGTCAAGCAAAAGAGAATAAACATCCCCATACCACTTCTTTCTTCCATTAAAAGAAAGTAGAGCTGCAAAGAGAAAATTGTTCAACAATTATATACAGCTCAAACTGCTGCTAATAGTAATGTAATACAACTAGAATAACTTCATTAAAAGCAGCAAACACAAAATTAATAGTATTGACCGGTTTCAAAGACAAAAACAGTCTTCTTCATCAGGACACAAAAAGCATAACATTCACTCGGGAGAAAACGATCGGCAACTGATGAACGAACAACAATTATGACTGAAGCACCCTTCCCTATTTCAGTCATGTTTGTTATTCTTCGCTGATCTTTCTCTCATGAGTGAAGGTTGGGATTCTTATGTGTCCCAATGAAAAAGGCTGTTCCTGCCTTTGAAACTAGTTGATACTATTAATATTGCATTGCATGCTACTTTTAAGAAAATTATTTAAGTATAATTATATTCTTCCTTCTATGAAATAAATACTTTCAAATCTATTTTTGTTTTCAACTTTAATTTTTCAATGTTTAATGTAAATTTAGGTTAAAAATTTCTAAACATTTGAATTCAACATTTTTGCTCTAAAAAATATTTATAGTTCGTTTGCACCATTTACAGGGACAGGCGTTTATGCTGAGTCAGTCAAAACACAGGCTGAGAATGGGAAAAATTGTCCCGGTTAATGAGGATTTGATAAGATATGGGATGCTTATTTCCCTCATATTATTTAAAAAAATTTCTTTTCCCCACTTATCATATAAACTTATTCAAAGCTCAACCTTATTTTAATTCACAGTTATGATGATTTACTTTTAATATTTTGAGATTTTTAGAATGCTTGTTTAAAATTTCAGGAGGTACCAAACATGTTTCTTTGCCAGTTTATTTAAATACTGTAGACTATCTATAAAAAAATTTTAATTTATTTTCAGAATTTAGGCTGCAAGAATCTTAAAATCATGCTTCACTATGCTTAATAGACTTAGGAAAATGTATATTCTTAAATCAGGTTATTTTGCAATAATATGGTATAGTATTATTGATCTGAAAAAATCAAAACATTAAAAAATTCAGAAACTTCTAAAAATGTGAATATATAGTGATGGACTATATTGCAATTAAAAAAGGTGAATATCAATTTGGCCTTTTCATTCCTATGCATATGCAATTATAAAATTTTTATATTTTTATAATTTACTAGAACAAATTACCCGGCCTTTCCCAGGTCCTAAACCTGCTACCTAAATAATAGATAAAACCACTTAATTTCCAAATCACCTGTTTTGAAATAACATTTTTCTTTCATTTCAATCCAACTCCTTTAGCTTCAATGCATGTATAATCGCATGCAACATTTGTCATGCTTGTGCACAAACATCCACTTCTCCCCATAGCAACGCCTAGCAAACTGGAAAAAGAACAATATCCATTCTTTTTATTTTTATGTCCTTGGTTGAAAATTAACAGAAAATCAGAAAGTAGACTAATTCAAAATAAATTAATCTGAGTGTGGCTCAACTCTACTTTCTCATACCAGAATCCATTTTCAGAAGCTTTTTATTTTTCAAATTTTAAAAATCAGTATCGCGGATTCAAATGATCACAACTATGGCATGTTACCCTCAACTTTAAAGGCTTTGAAAAAATCTTCTGATTGATACTCTACTTGAAAATATACTATATAATTCAACTATGCCCAGGTAATATCTAATCACCTGTTAAACATTGATATACTTACCTCTTCTAATTGACCGATTTGTTGGATTGTAGACTGCATAGCCTCCTTTTCAGCATGCAAGGCATCTCGTTCTGACTGAATCTACCAGAATAATAGAACACATTATAAACTAATACATTAGATAAACTAGAAACATAGTATAGATGTTAGAAGTACACATATATAGAGGCTGTGTTCCAAACAGGAGTAGATTCAAGGGAAGGTCTAAGGGCCACCTAACCTCTTGTTTGTAACAGTGTTGGCTGGGCCTGTTAGCATAAATATGTCATTTTGAAAATACAGATATAACATTTCATTCACCTGATATTGACCTCCTCTAGTGAAAGTGATGGCATTTTAAAAACATTACCTGCATTGTCTAAGAACAAATTATGAAAGTAATGAATATTCTTTTGAGCACAAAAACAAAAACCTTACTCACAGCATTCTTAAATAGAAACGATGGGGCTGTGGCCAATCATTCAAAAGATATTTAGTGGTTAAATATATTTGAAACATGTACAAGTAAAACTGTAAAACTTAGTATTGATTAAAATATAAGTTTTAAAGTAAGAACTCATATAAATGAGCCAAACATTTTTGCTGAATAGAGATACTCTCAAAATACACAAAACAAAATGGTCTTCTACGTTAAATTAAAAGCTTAAATATAACAAGACATCAGAACTTTTAGCTCAAGATGAATAATAAATGTATTTATAGATGTACCTGCTTTAATTCTAGCTCTTTAACTCGTAACTTTTCTGTCCATAAAACTTCTTGTGACTCGGCACTTTCTTGCAGTTTTAATAATGTGGACTCCTGAAAGTTAAATAATGGTTCATAAGATAATATTTCATAACCACATACTAAATTTTATAACTATATACTAATGAATAATAACTACATATTTTATAAATACATACTAAAATTAACCAGAATAAATTTTCAGTTTTTGTATACTTGTTATTAAAATAAATGCTGTCACACCTACAGATTTAATGGAATATCTGAATATCAAAAACCATTTCAAATTTATGCATAAAAATAACACATTATAATTCTGTTAATATTTTCCCCCAATCACTGTATGTTGTCTTATTTTCAACATTTACAGGCATTTTAAGCTAAAAATAAATTATAGCACTTTTCAATACTTTGAATTGAAGCTTGATTGTCAACAAATGATTTTGGTGTTTGAAATGCAACTGGGTTACTATAGTTATCGCAATGGAATCAAAAACTATAAATTCATTAATAAAATATTATAAAAATAAAATATCTCAAAAATGATTGATTGTCAACAGAGTCAATTAAGAAAACTTAGAACTCTTTTATGCATAATGGTATAAAACTGAATTTTATGTGCTTCTCGGGTTTTTGCTGAAAGAATGTTAGAACAAAAATTCTGCAATTTATAAATTTTTCGAACAAAATTCCAAGATTTTAAGATTTTTCTCATTACTTATCAGTCAAGTCCCATGTGTATGCAAAGTGCAAAATATCAAGTTTCTACATTTAGCAGTTTGGACTGTGTAATTCATATCTTTGTCAGTCATGGATATTGAGGGATTACAACACATAAATTTTCCACTGTTTAATTTTTATTCTATAAAAACTTTGAGATGAAATTCCTAAATATTTAAAAAATTAAAAACATTTCACACATTTAAACTCTTTGAAGTTAATGTGGAAACATTTAAATTATCAATCGTACATTTATCAATATGCAATGAATATAGAAACTATTCATAATTATATTGAATGCTTTCAAAAGACGAAACCTTTAACATCGAATTCCAGTTGCTCAATTGAATCAAAACCCTGAATAAGAACAAATAGTACAAAAAGCAAATTTGGAGAAAATTGATATCAAAAGAACATTGCATGTTCTGGGTGAGGAATCTGTCTACCTGCACCTTCTTCCAAACACAGAAATCCATAGAGAATGTGCTTTAGACCAGTGGTTTGTCAGTCTGCAAGCCTTCCATTACCAGTCTATAGAGTGATCAGTTTACAAATAGAAAACTCACGATTTTAGCTAACAACCAAAAAAATCCTAATTGCAAGCTGATTCAAAAAGTTTCAATCACAGATAATTAGAATAAATGTACATATACCAGATTATTATGTTCAAACATTCATATCTGTTTATTGTATTGAAGGACAATTTGACTGTAATTGCATTGGAGCTAGATGCTGATGACTTGGAAGATGATTTTTCAAACTTCAAAATCTCTTGCTTCCTTTTGGATTAAAGGCTTCTACAGACCAGCGTAAAATACTATCAGAAGCAGCAGCAATGAAAATTTCATGCTTGTTGAGACAGCAAAATTAGTGTCTGTTCATACTGGAGTATCACTTTTTTCACAGTGTCACAATATACTTATCGAATGAAGAAAAGGTCCATTTCCTACTTGCCTTATACGAAATGCCATATAAATAATTTTTTATGGTTCCATAAAACAATAACCCTATTAACGAAAGATATGCCCATCCATCCCTCCTTGTAATATCTATTCTATTAGTCAAACTTTTTGTTCTCTTACCTTACTTCTGTTTACTAATATTTACTAAATTTGCATTTATAATTATATACAATTAGTTACTTATAACTAATTAAGTAACTATATAATTGAAGTGAAGCAAGTTCCAAATGTAGTTTCCTCAAATCTGTGTGCAAGTTTCATTGTCTCATTGACGTAGTAAAACTCAACAGATTTGAAAAAAGTTTTGTACATAACTTGAACTAATCATGTTTTAGATGATGAAGCTTGAATTTTGATCTGTGTACTGAGATATCTAAGGGTCAAATTTCAGATAATGCTAGGTCACCATTAATATTGGTTGTAAGGGTGAAGTGACTAAAGCTTAATGAATACAATACATAAATGACAATTTTTGATTTCATTGATTTTATTAAATATATTTTTTTTATAATATATATTAAATATTTCATTTTACCCTATATTTCCCATGTTAAAAATTTTAGAAAATTCATCAGTCCACAATAAAACAATACAGAAATTCTACTGGTCTGCAGTGCACGTCAGTTTGAGAACCATGGCTTTAAACCCTTATCACATGTCATGCTTACTCCATAAGACATTCTAGTACCATTTACATACAGTATTCAGATGATTTATACAAAACTAAGTTTAAAATTTAAAAAAATACATAGACTCATAATCTGCAGAAAACTCAAATTTAAAGACAATGTATTTTAGATCTTTACTTATGGTGTTTATTTAACCCTTTCAAGACGGCGGCATTCTGAAACTACCATGGTCCCAAGGACGGAGCTCTTCGCTTTCGAACTTTTCCTAAAGGACGGCTAATTTGTTGCGCTAAGCCTAACTCTCGAAATAAATTCACTAAAATCACCTCTTCAACACAGAAATCTACTTTTTTCAGGAATAATAGAAATACTTATTTTCTATTTGATGTATAATTTTCATACGAATCACAATGCAAAATACTCGTTAATTGCTTTTACTATGAATTCTACTATTCATCATCAAAAAATATGCTAAAAAAATTAATTTCCTTATCTAAATTGGGCGGCATAATATTGTGATTGATTCCAAGTATGCTAAAAAACTCAAAAGAATTAAAATCTTTCAAATCTCCTGTCCAAAAACATAATTCGCAGAAACAGCTACTGAAATTGGCGGCGTAGTAATAATAGTATGCTCAGAATCTGAAGAATCATTTGTATTTTCATATTAATCTTCAGAAATACCACAGTTCCACGAATCTTTACTATCTGCATCACTTTCATTACTGCCCGGTTCGTTTATCATACGAGTATATTTTTCCACAGAAAAAAAACATCCTGGCCCAGCCATTCTCTGATCCGAAATAATCTAATAATTTCACTGCCGCACATTCCTTTAAAACCCAAACTAAAAAAAAATACTCTCTTACATTCCTATAATTCACCAAAGAAATCATTAAGCTAAAATCAAAAGGAGACCCGAAACTCAATTATAAAACTGTAGATGCTGTAAGAAGTGCTCTGTTTATTTATATTATAAAACCATGTTTCACTGCTCCAGATAGAGAAATAATTTATTGGATCCACCCCTAACCATGGTCAAATATCTGCAAAATACATTGGAGTTGTTCACATGGACATTTAACGTCATCTAGTAGACAAATAAATTCAAATGAAAATGTTCCATATGAAAGCGCACTCACATGGCCGTCGTTTGTTAGGGTAAATTTTTCCGAATGCGGATACGTGACTGTCGTTCTTGAGTGCAAGTTCGCAGCCGAAGCGCGGGTGCATCAATAGTTGCGAAAGCGTTAGTTTAACACCTTAGTAAAGCAAATTTAAATAGAATATTTCAAATTCTGTATGTTTCTTCTTTGTATAGAGAAATAAGTCTTAGCGAGGAATGGTTGCCTTTATAAGAACATACAAGCTTTTAATCTGATAAAAGTCAATAAATTTAATTGCAGTTTATTTTCCCTTATTGTGTCAGAATCATAAATGTATGTACAGCTCAAACTGCTGCTAAAGTAAGAGAACTAAAATAACTTTGTTAAAAGCAACATACAACACAAAAATAATAGTGTCAATCAGTTTTAAAAGCAAAAAACAGCCTTCATCATTAGGAAACAAACTGAGCAATCAATACTTGTGAGAGCTAGATCAGTAAGCAACTAATGGTGAAACAATAAATGTGACTGAAGCAGTGAAAGAAGTGGAGAAAAAGAGGTAAAAACTAAGGAGGAATAAACAAAAGGTGGGACATAATGAATTAATGATAAAATATCAAACAGGAAAGCAAACATCATCTGATTTGGACAACTTATGTAGCTTCTGAAACCAGTTAGGTGCTTTTTTTAATTCACACACACATTTATGTTCATAGTTTTACTCACAAAACAAGTGCGTTGAATCCTTTGTTGGATGTTCATTTTTATCTTTGGCATTTTACCATTCATTTATTGTATCCTACCACTTGTTCCTTCCTTCTTGGTTTTTACCTTTTTTTTTTTCTCCTCTCACCATTGGCAACTTCCTTTCACTACTTCAGTCACATTTGCTATTTATCAGCGGCTGATCTAGCTCTCACAAGCAAAGTTATGCGATTTGTGTGTCCTGGCAAAGAATGCTGTCTTTTGTCTTCAAAACCAGTTGGCACTACTAATTTTGTGTTGTATGTTGCTTTTAATGAAGTTATTTTAGTTTTATCACAATATAAATTTAAATCTAATTTAATTGTTCTATATTAACAATGAAATGCAAAAATGAATAAACTGAATGAAGAAATAAATTACCGTTTCTGCAAGCACTTGCTCATAGTGTTTATGTTTCAAATATTCATTTTCTTTTTCTTCAAGAAGTTTTTCTATACTAACCCGAGAATCCCTATTTTCAATAACTGCTAGCTGCTCAAATTCTAACAACCACTTTTCAAAAGGCTGCAAAAATATAAAACAAAATTATAAAATATATTAGAAAATTCTGAAGATGAAATTAAATTATAAAAAATGGTCTTTTATTGTTTCCTAACAATATCAAAATTACATTTGCTTAAATCAATGTTTCCATCCAGGCTTCATGAACCAATTTAGTTCCATCATACAGGCTGGGTCAGATCACTTTAATAAGATTTTAGATCAGACTAAAATTGAACCCATTTTTTAAAAAGGTCTTTAAAATTAAAAAAAAAAGCAGTTAAAAATAAATTTAATTGTATGATTTTTTTTATGATACATTTCAGCTAGCGAATGTAAAAAAGCAATTTTTAATAAAGAAAAATTTATAGCACCTACCAATCACAGGGCTACTACAGTGAAGAAGAAAGTGGATATTAATAAAGGGATCATATTATGCAAATGGGAGTTTTACATTTCCCAAGTAAAAGTTTCCATAACATAGGACTGAATTTGGACACAACCTTTTTATTAAAAAGGAATATTGAAATGTTTGACACCCAATAATTAAAAAGCAAATTATATTTTTAATATTTAAAAATGTAGTTTTTTATTTAATATAATCCCTATGTACCTAACATATTTTACTGAATTTTTTTTTATATATTTTATGGGATAATTTGAATATTTCCTAAAATTTTCAAAGCGATTTGTGAATTTTAAATTTGCTTAAAAAATGTTTGAATCCTATGGGACCTAATGTTTCAATGTATTTCATTTTATCAACCCGGGTTGAATAAAAAACTAATTGGGTGATATTATTCATTTACATTCCCATAGGTCCCACAGACCATCTGAAAAACATACTAAAATTTCAATTTGATAAAGCCATTTTTACGGCAGTTATCGTGCTAAAGGACAGACAGACAGAATGAACAAAGTCATAAACACTTTCAACTATGTTGTAAAGTGTTAATAAAAACAGTAACAAAAAATCTGCATTACATCAGAAAAATATGTTAAATTAATTTTCTTTTTTAAAGATGTAATAGGACGTTAGTTCTAAGTATGAAAATGTGAAGTTACAATTACAGAAAAACAAATCATTCTGTTACGAAAAACTCTAGCAACATATAAAAGTACAAAAAACACAATAATACAGCATACAGCTGTTTCAAGGATATGCTGGATCCCTTTTGTCAATGCAGGAGAACCAACAATCCAAAGTCCAAAAGAGGGGCAAAAACCCTTACAGCTGTATGCTGTATTAATGTGTTATTTGTGCTTTTATATATACATTGCTCAAGTTTTTCTTATCTTTCACATAAAGTATATTGTACCTATTGAAATCATTCAGATGTTTTATGAAATATATGTAAAATTTATTTTTTTTTAATCAAAAATACCCTAAATTTAAAATTATATTTATGATACAAAAAATAGTTTATAAATTGGATACAACTACATTTTTTAGTGCAAAAACAAATAAATAGGCAATATTTACATAATACACTTTTTACCTATAGTCACCTTGTTTCATTAAAAAATATCTTGGATGTAATTTTGCATTATTCGAACAAGCTTTTTTCCTTCCCTTAGATTTTTACTAATAACTAATGATTACATTAAAAAAAATCTAGTGAAACTAAAAAAATTAAAATACTTGTTAAAAAAAAAAATATGAGAGAAAACAGAAAAAAGGCAGACTCAGAATTACTAAAGAGCAAAAAAGAAAGAATGTTTTAAATACCGTAATAGAAAAAAGGGGTTTGGTAAAACTTATAGACCGTTTTTCTATTTAAAATTTAGTTTAGGAAATATTTAATGTCGAAGAGTATTTGAGCTGCGAGATTGCATCATGGGCAGACTAGCAATAGCAAGAGCTCAAATTTATGTTGGAATGTACCTACATAGCTGAATTTTTGCAGGACAAAGCCTTTCTTTTAAATGCATATTTAATTAATGAGTTATTCAATTTTTTATGCACTTCTGAAGTGAAAATGTTTCTTCTCTACAGGGGAAGATCTAATTGGTTGAGCCAATTGCTAGCTTTTTTCCAATTGGTTTCTGGCAGAGGCGTTGCAAAATGGCATCACAAAAGTGTTTGTAAAGCGAACTCAGCGAATAGGAGGCGAAGCCTTCCGACTTACATAGGGAAATATAGGGGTTGGGGAGTGTAGTGAGAAGGGGATGGAACCCCCTAGTTCTAAAAAATATAAATTACTGAAGAAAGAAAAACCACTTAACAGCAAAACACATCTGAGTCAATAAAAATCAACAATACTGTTTGAAAATGAGCAGAAAAAGAGATGGTCATGTTATTTTACAAGATACATGCCAGAAAGTAGTATTTTATGAAGATGATTAAAGTTTAAGAGAGAATGTGTTCCAACAAGAGATACAGTGACAGTATAAAAAGAAAATTTAAAAAATTTTGCGATACACTTTTAAATTTGCATATGAAATTCCTACATCAACATTCAGAGTGCAAAATTAGTTGCGTAACATTTCCCTAACCGAGGCCATTTTGGATTGGTTCCCCTACCGTCACTGACAAAGATAGTCGTATAATACTGTACATTCAGATACAGAAATGCTAATTATAAGTATTAAACAAAAAAAATTGTAAAAAGAAAAGCTGTAATAAACTTGTTTTACATGAGTGCTACCCTAAATATAATGATGGCTGCTTAGAAAGTAAATGTGATACTTATAAAATGAAAACCATTCATATTGAACTTTTTGACAGAAGTATTGAATGTTTGTATTTATGATGACAAACTACTACAAAACTCACACCAGCATATATGTGGGGTCTGGGCCTTCGACACCAACATATATGAAATAGCAAAATCCAGTGGGAAAACCAAGAAGAAAAGAATCAATAGTAATAATACTAAATAACATGGTTGACAGTTTTCAAGAATTGCCTTTGTTCCATAAACATATTGCTAACCTATTTTATCAGCAAAATTAAGTGAAAAAAATAAATTTAAATGTAATGAAACGTTAATATATATTGTCTATAGCCAAAATTATACCTGCAAATATGCTGAAAAGATCCTTCTACATTTTACAGGAAGTCAACAAATAACCTTGCACACTGGGTGCATTTATAACACAGAAGATAAAGTAAACATAGAATCTTTCTTTTAATACGAAAAATTGGTTATATCTAAAAGATATGCATTCTATTCTACTCAGAAGATAATTTTTAATTGGAATATCTAATTATTTTAGCCAAGTCAAATGACTATCATTCCCTATGAGATGGTAAATGCATGAACATTTTTTATCCTAATCTATGGTCTAGTTACCCATTACAAGAATATCAAATTTAATAAATATTGCTTAATTCTTTTGAAACATATTGATAGATTAAACATAGATTTTTTTCCAAATTTAAGTGATATGACATTAACTTATTAAACTGTAGCACATTTTATTTAAATACTTACCAGGGAACTGTCAATAGAAACACTAGGACATATCCTTTGCAGACTTTCTCTTATTTCTGACTGAGACCTTGAAAGATCAGACTTCAACTCCTACAATGAAATTAGAGAGCAAGAGATTTACTAAATTATGAGGACAAGTTTACAATAAAAATAGATATGAGCATATTAAATATGTAACCCATATTCACTTATGTATCCTGCAAAAAACTTTTTTTACATGAATAAAGTCTATGGTTGAGGGTATCTAGCTGAAATTGAAACATTGCGAAAAATGTAAACACTTTGGATGCTTATATCTCCCAGCCCAATAGATAACAAGATAGATCAATCATGCATAAAGCATTGATTATGAAACACTTTCCATTTAAACAGCTCTAAAATGCAATACATTCAGCACTGATATTTTTTAATTATCACAGTACTACAATAATTTATTAAACTTGGACACTTAAAACCTCATCAAAAAAGACAATGTTATAAATTGTCTGCTTCTCTATGTAAAATCAATGAATATTTCATTCATATCACATATTTCAGACTCCAGAGTCAAGTAATTTTGCATGAAAAAAATTCAGCAATTCTTATATAACTCATCTTACAATCACTTGATTTGTTTACATTCTGCATGCTATAGAAATTAGGCTCCATTGTAGGAATAATCACAGTTTAGCGATCATTTAAAATCAAAAATACTGTGCGTTGGCACAGAATTTAGATACACAGATAATATGCAAAAATAAAGCAGTTTTATGACGGATGCAACACTAAATATAAATTTAAAAGGTCTTCTAACATCATGACTTTTGCACAGGGGAAAAGAAATGGATGCCATATTTAAATTTTGAAACAAGTCACATGATCTCTTCACATAATATAGGTGTAATTATTTCAATTTTTATTTTAAAAATCACTTAATTTTTTATTGAAATTTTTTTACACATTTTAAGTGATAATTAGAATATTTCCTAAAATTTTCAAAGCAATTTGTGAATTTTAACTCAGCTTAAAATGTGTTTGAAAAATGATGTCCCATAGGGTTCAATGTAGTTCATTTTTTCAACCTGAATTAACTAATTGCTTGATGATATAAATTTTCACTCCCATATGTAACACAGACCGTCTCAACAATATACTAAAATTTCATTTTGATAAAGTCATTAAAACAGTCATTCATGCCGTAAAGGTAGTTATCATGTAAATGGACAGACAGAATGACTTACAACAGTCAAATACTTTACAAATATGTTGGAAAATGTTAAAATGTCAACAATTTCTATTTGTTTTATTAGAAATAGAGTACTATTTATGAATATACTAAAACAATTTTAATTTTTTCAACTTTTTTTTTAAACAACTTTTTATTCGAGCATGTTTTTGCTTCACTTTGCTTACTTTCAACCATAATCTTCTCAACTATAAAATATGAGTAAAAACAGTAAGTAACAAAAATGTTCAGTAGAAAATTCAGTTTCTAGTTCAATAATTTGTTTATACAAATCTTCGTTTTTTTAGCAATGACTAGCTTAAGATTGAAAATTGTTAGTAATGAAAAGTAAGGAGTAATCTGTAGACCTTTAAAAGCCCTACAAAGATATATAAATAGATTTCAGATTAGGTTCTTAGTTTTAGTTCATTTGCCATAAATTATTTCAATTTTCTTTCAACCTGCACAGAAACTAAATTGTCGCAACTAATGAGAAAAAAATAGCATATATATGAATTTCATAAATTAAACTGCTTTCTTTCATCCTTTTTTTCTGGGTAAGAATTTATACATATTTGTGCCTGAGGGGTGTGTGCCAATTTTACATTTTGACCCAGATCGCCATTCACTGTATTTACCTCTATTTATTCACCTCTGCTTTAATGCAAACTATGGGGGAAAATGAGATAAAATCTAATATCTGATAATTACAATAAATAAAACTACTTATTTATTACCCAGGCCATCGAGCTCACTCAAAAGGTGTAGAGCGGTTAAGAGGGATGACTGGGGAAAACACTACTGCTTGTAAGGAAACTTACAAAATTTCCTTGCAAACAGCAGACATATCTGTTAGATGACAACAATCATTTTGAGAGTATTATAAGCCCCCTTCTTTAAGCCAAGAGAACAGTATGCACCCTTAACAACTGCTAAGAAGTTCAGCCTTGCAGCAGTTCGTTAACATTTTTATAAATAAGAGATATTCAGCCTTAAAACAGTGAAAAATCATGGAACAGAACACTTTCAACGGTTATACAAATCTTGGAACAGTTTGACTGAACAGTAGAACTGAACAGTAGAACTGAATGTAATTAAATACTTGTTATTTAAATCAATATTTTTATGTCATAAAATACCACTATTATTAAAATATCTATCAAAACTATTTATAAACATAACAAATGCCCCTTATTTATTAAGACTATTCTAACTTTAAACCTACCTCTACAGTCTTCTGCATTTCAGCTATCCTCTGGTCTGAGGACTTTTGTAGTTCAGTTACTTTAGTAATTTCTGATGATAATTGTCTATTTTTTTCTACTTCTTTATTGTAGTCTGATAACCTTTGCACTGATTCAATTTCAGCCTTTTTTAGTTTTTCTGTAAGCTCTGGTGAGGATTCACTTTTTGTGCTAGATAGCTGATTTTGAGCAAAGTCTTTTTCTAAACTTGCTACTTTTTGGTCTGCTGCTAACTGAATTTCTGTGATTCTCTGTTCAACACCTTTTTCAGCATTTGTCAATGCTTCCATAGCCTTCCAATTTTTCTCTCGAAGTTCCTGAAAATATGATTAAAAGTAAATTATTACTAGGTATTATTTCGTATGACTCAATATGAATTGAAGTATTAATTTTATAAACTAAAAATACCATTTAATTGGATAAAAAAAAAATAATTCTGTATTTGAATTTTTCCAATACCATACACGAAAATTCATTGAGTTGCCATAGGGATAATAACTCATGGGAATCATGTTTCTGTCAATGCTGATACTCTAATTTGCCTTTTGTTAGCCCTTTCAACGCCAATACAAACTTTTGCGTATGTATGCTAACGCATACATACGCAAAAGTACGCGTTAGCATACTTTTGCGCATGTTATAGTTAGCATACTATAACATACTTTTTATAGTATGCTAACTTTTGATGCCATTTAAAAAAGTTTTTTACTTTACATTCACTTAAAACATATTGTCCTAAAAATATAATTCATTCTAAATTTAAATAAAGTTCCTTGCTATACTACATCTTGCACGCACTTTTGAAATTCTGAGTGTAAACATGGCAGAAATCAATAAGCATACTGATGCTTGTAAAGTATTAGTTTTTTGCGTCTTTTAATTATTTCATGACTCTGCTCTAGATCTACTAAAATATTAATCTAAAAAGGTTTAAATTTATAACAAAAATATAGATCATATTCCCTTTAGAGAATATTTTACTTCTTTAAACTTTACAACCTGTGATGAGTCATGTAATATAAATAGTACATTAAAAAAATATTTTAACAATTTGGTTAGAGACTTATTAGAACTGTAAAATACCAAAGTAGAAAATGAACATCCAAAGGATTCAAAGCACTTTAGTTTTTCAAAAAAGCCCAATTCAAGTGCTTTGAATCCTTCATTGCACGTTCGCATTCCTATTTGATAATTTACATCAAGTTTTCTAAAGCTGATGGTCCTGAATTCCTCAGGGTGCCCCTCTACCCCTCTTACCTTTCTCTAAATATACTAGGCCCTTACTTGGGCTCTAGTCTTTATTTCTGAAGACTTAGAGAAGGGCCCAACTTTGCTATCACGCCCCTCCCCCCCTCCTCCCTTCAACCACATTCCAAATGTAAACTATCCATTTATGAAATTGCCTTTTCTCTTATTTTTTTCTTTTTACTAGAAGTTTAAAGGAGGGATTTTATCCTCTCCTGAGCACTTTGTAAACCCATCCTTGAATCTGGTATTTTACCATTTACTCATTGTGTCCAATCTTTTGTTCCTTTCTCTTGAGATTTTTGCCTTTTTTTCCTTCTTGCCATTGGCAAACACCATTTCCCTGCTTCAGTTATGTTTGCCGTTCTTACATCAGCTGTCGATCTTGCTTTCATACGTGAAAGTTGCACTGTTTGTATTTCCCAGCAAAGAAGACTGATTTTGCCTTCGAAACAGGTTGATACTTATTTTTGTATTATATGCTGCTTATAAAGAAGCTATTTTTATTTCATTACTTTAGCAGAAGTTTAAGATGTATGTAAAATCATATTTTATTACATGCACCATTTCTATTGTCCTCCTGTGCTTTTCCTGCTGTGTTTTAAAAGCTCTGCTGCAAATAGGTATTAATTTATCAAACTTTTTTTACTTCTATTACATTAAAAGAATTTTAATATACATTTTGTAGACAGTTACAATGGAATTAGATTTTAATTTATTTAAATAAAACTGCAAATCTAAGAAACGAGCTGTTTATTGAAAAATTACTCAAAATGGTCCTTTTAGAGGTAATCCTAAAAAAGCAGGGGTGCCTTTAGGAAAAAGTTATCTGTTGAGGTACCTTGGGACACAAATACATGATTGTGGGGTACCTTGGGACACAAACACATGATAGTGGAGTACCTACCTTGGGACACAAATACATTTAAGCTTTTGTCATTTAGAAGCCTCTAATTTCTAATCTGTTAAAATGTTAAATTTTTTCCAGAATTTTCACTAAGTTCAGTAAATGCGCACTGTATAAAATTGTTTCTGCTTAAATTCAGAGTCTGTTATGTTAGTTATTTAATTTGGACAATATAACCAAAATTTGACTCATAATAGTTGACAATATTTTATCAATTAAGGACACTATCCAACAACCCATCAGATGGGGCACATTGGAACACTGGAAAGGTTTTAAAAATATATCTTTTAACAATACATAAAGCATTTGAAGTGGATTATACTTTTATCTTATGCAGAAAGGTATACTATACATGAAGTAAGTGTGTGGTTCAGATGAAATTAAAAAAAAAAATTATAAAATGTTTTACTGAAAAGTATCTCAAGGTGCCCCACTCTCTCCTATAATTTAAATATTGTACTATAGTGCACACGTGAATTTTGTGAGTTAACATTAGGGCTGTGAAATGTAGAGGAACAACAAAATTGAACTTAAATTTAATTTTTAAAGATATCATGGGAAAGAAATGATAAAACAGTTTAAAGTGCATAAAACAAAATCATACATCTATGGAATTTATTCCTAGTTCAATCCATTTAATTTCCCTACCCATACAATTAATCAACTGCACAAAACTGTATTAATACCTCAATTACACAGATGACAAATATTATCTATTGTCACCTGTGCCTAATTATTATTCTTGGAGGCGCAAGGCAGTTAAAGGGGGGAGGCATAACATCCAATTCTACAATTGAAACAAAAAATACATATAAAAATATTATTTCATTAATGTTACAAAATTTTTAAATACTAAAGTACCATATGGAAAAATTCTTCCAATGATCTTTGATTTGTACTATTAGCTAGTATAAAGATTAAAATCTAATCTAAAAATTTACCATAGTAGTGAATAATGGAATAAGGAATATTGGCAGCATTTTAAATTAAGTTCTATTACTTTATAAAGGCTTATTTTAAATTTTAGTTTAATATATCAACTGTACTGTACTATATAAGTAATTAACTAGCTGTTCCATAGGCATAGCCAAGATCATGATAAGAAGGGTCATAACCGAATAGGAGTTTACAGGCCTCCTGTCTATGCTTTTTCAAAATTAAATACGTTTGGCCTGGCCCAATCTGAAACAGTATTATAGAAATCAGGCCCAACCTGGCCCACTGATCAGGCCAGTTCTAAGCCTGTGGCTTAGATCTGAACAGACCTCTAGCTAATACATTTATAAGCCAAGATATAACCGTCATACTTACGTTATTTTTTTGCTTTTGAACTTCAATTTCTTCATTCAGAAGAGAAATTTTGGCTTTCAACTTATTTATGTCATCATTCAATTGAGCTAATAAAGCTTCCTTCTCTTCCAATCTAAAAGAAAAAATAAGACAATGGGATCTTGCATCCTTAAGAAACAGTATTGGCAATTAGTTTGTAAAACAATCCAGAAAATTACTGTACTGTTCAATTAATTTGTAAAACAATCCAGAAAATTACTGTACTGCTCAATTAATTTAGCTTTAAAAATTAGCACAGGCACATACAAATGAATTCTGAACAATATAAACATCTCAAATCTTTAAAAGTAAACATTAGAGTAAAATAATAAATAAAACACTTTATAAAAAAAAGGAAAACTTGAGTAGCATATTTATTTATCACAAATAAAATAATACAGCATACAGCTGTTTGAGGATTCGCTGTATCCCTTTTATCAGTGCAAGAGAACCAACAAACTTAGTCAAAAAGATGAAATGGGAACAAATACAAAAACAGAGGGGTTTATATACTATGTACTGGACAACAAGACCACCTGAGAAAGTCAATCAGAAAGCAGAATAATGAACAATCCAGCCAATCCAAAATGAAAAATAACACACAAGACTGGCAAGTGCCAAATACTAACAAGATGAGTCAGCATACAGTGTTTGGTAAACTTCACTTCATATAAAAACTGATTACAAAAATATCAAAACTGATTACAATAATATCATCTAAACATTTTATTTAATATTAAGAATATATTTTAAAGATTGATTTCTCACATAATTCTTTCTCTTCATGGTTTTGGCATTACTGCTTTGATATTTAATTAAAAGATTATGAAAATATTGAGAGAAAATGGAGAAAAAAAGGGATAATATTTTTACACACACAAATTAAAGAAGAGGGTTGCCAATAGGAATTGTAAATTCTTTTGGTATTTAACAGGTATATAGATTGCAATGGAAGCACAAATTTTAAGTCTTTCCTAAGGCACTTGTGCTGGCCCTTCTCATAAAATGGTAGCAACTTTAAAATGCTAATACAGTAAATTTCTATAAATCGGTATCCAATAATTCGGCTGTATTCTGAAATTCTCGCGAGTTCGGACACTTATGATTGGCAAACATTATAAAATCTAAAGTTCAATCAGTTGGATTATATTTTATGAACATGGATCTGCTGAGGAAGAACCAGGAAATAAGCACAAAGGAAAATTTAAATCTATTGTTACCAAGCATAACTTGACCACTTGTCAAATTCATAACACAAATGAAACTGACCTTCTGTGGTTTTATCTACCATCCAAACATGACTTGAGTAGAGGGTAATGAAAATTGTGCTATATATTTAAATTGTTAATTAACATATTCATTGTCCATTATTTTGTTTAATGAATTTATTCAGATTTCTATGGCATTTTAGTTTGACATCCGATAATCCAAGAAATTTGATAACTCAGCACCACTGAAGTCCTTAAAGTATCATATTATTAGAAATTTACTGCATATTGAGTAACAAAGATTATTTTTAATAAAGAAAATAGATATAATAAAACTTACAGTTTATCTTTGTCATCCAATGACTTTTCAGGAACTTGTGGCTATAATGAATAAACAATTTTTACTCTTCATGTAACAGTATAAGCAATGCAAGAGTAAAAAAAATAAATTTATAAACATACAGCAGTATTTGAAATTAATGGGTACATAAGTACACTCTAAGACAAAAAAATCGAAGCACCAAGAAATAATTATCCAAATGAAACAAAATTTGGCACATGTAATATGTACAGAAAAGAAATGATTAAAATTTCAGAACAATTGGATGATTTATTGCACTGAAAGATCTACAGAAAGTGAGCACATCAATATGGCATTTGTCCACCTCTAATCTTGATACAAGCTGTTAGTTGATGGGGCATTGATGCCTAAAGTTGCTGGATGGTGTTCTGAGGGATGTCATTCCAAATAGCCTCCAATTGACGAGCTAATTCATCTACATTCTAGGATAGTCGCAGGCAAAACCCCAAATGTGCTCAATAGGCAAGAGATCTGGGGATCTGGCTAGCCAAGGAAGTGTCAAAAGCCCAGGCCAACCGACTCGTCCGAGGACTTAGAACAGCTAGGTGGATGGTCGGGAGCCAAGGAAATGTGTCATAAGCACACAGACCATAAGCACACAGACAATCAATAGAGAGGTGTGCCATATGTGGCCTGGCATTATCTTGCTGAAAAGTTCGTCTGGGGTGTCGCGAAAGAAATGGCAATACAACGAGTCATAGAATGTCGTCAACCTACTGCTGTGATGTGATGGTGCCACGAAGGACTATCAAAGGGGTCCGGTTATCAAATGAAATGGCACCCTAGATCATAACTCCCTATTGTCGAGTTGTGTGACGTGTGACAGTAAGAGCAGGATTCTAAAAATGTCCAGGCTGTCTCCAGAATGTCTGTTCTGGTCGTCGGGACTTAGTTAAAAATGGGACTCAACACTGAAGACAATTCGTTCCCAATCTGAACAATTTCACGTTGATTGGGCTTGGAACCATTGCAATCGCTGTTGACTGTGCATACTGGTCAGTGGTAGGTGGCATAATGGGTGCTGAGAGTATAGATTCCGTTCCCGTAATCTTCTATTACTGGTCTGGGTGGTCACTTCAGTGTTTGTCACACGTTAGATGGTTGATGACAAATCTAGTGCTGTCACAGCTACTGACAATCGCTCTATCTTCCCATTCTGTGTTGCTCTAGGCCTCCACTGTCACTGAAATCTGCCATTCCGGACCCATTCTTGCCAACATCGTCTAATTGCTGCATCGCTCCTACCCAAATGCCGAGCGATTCGTCGGTGTGCCAATCCAGCCTCATGCAGTCCAAGCACAAGCCCTCTTTCAAACTCCTTCATATGCTCGTAGTGGTCGCGAATTCACCGGAGAGGCATTGCTACAATCAAGATACGTAAATGCAATCGAAATCCACTGCATGTTTTGCTCCTGAAAGAGAGGTTCGCTCCTTATATACACCACCATGGTGCTCAGTTTCAATGCACTGTAGTTCCGACCATTCATTGGCTGTGAATTTTTTATCATTTGCATATTCAGTCAACAGGTGTTTGCATGTACAGTTTTATTACCATTGGATCATTTTGTAGGGTGCATCGATTTTTTTTGTCTTAGAGTGTATATTATGCACCTCATTTTTTGCCTGTATACCTAAATTTTAATTCTAGATACATGCCAAATGGGACAAAGGTAACAATTCAATCTCAATGTTATGCAAAAAATATATATAAATAAAACTATCTATATACAGTAAAACTTGTCTGAAATAGAACATCAAAGAACCAAAAATATTTCCAGTCTTGAATAGGTTTGTTTTATACAAGTTGTTAAGTATGTGCTTCAAACAGAACTAAGAAAATATGTTTAAAGCTGTATACTATTTCACATGGTTACCAAGTTTGTTTAAAGCAAGGTTCTGCTGTTTTATACGCATTTTTGTTTATAAAGAATGTTTATTTACAGCTACTAAAGAACTTGTGTATTTTTACACAAATACACAAAATGTCCTTCAACAATACTGAACATCTACTTTGGCATAATTCTGAATAAGACTTTTCTTTTAAAATTATGTCTATGGAAATACATTAAAAACCTGATATAGAACAGCTGTAGGTGGACATACTTCACCCTGAAATCTATCTTTTCTATGGTATATCTGACTGCACTGTGTGTGTGTGTATGTCTGTGTATATATACTCATATATATATATATATATATATATATATATATATATATATATATATATATATATATATATATATTTGAAATGTAATAATAAGAATATGTAAAAATAAAAAAAATAAAAATACAATTCAAGTAATATTAATATCACCATAGAAGCAAATTCACGGCCATAATGCCGATAAGAGAAAAGAACAGAACCTTCCCAAATTCGATGATTAATCAGAATTAAATTCCTCTTCAGGTCTGAGTATTCAATTCTAATTAACCCAAACAAATGCCTGTTTCAGATTATATATATATTCAAGAGGCAAACTCATCAATATGCTATATCGGAATCCACAGTATACTGAATAATGTTATATTGAGCTTCTACTATATTTATGTTTTTATTTCCCTAAATCAAAATCAGAATAGTCAAATGAACAGCATTTTCAGAAATTAACGATTTCAGAAGACATTACATATTCTTAAATTTAAAACTAACAAAATCCAACAAGTTTAATTTAGATCTACCAATATGCAAAAGGTACCCTTATAAAATGCATTATAAAAATCAACTTTTATAAAAAAATTTATTTTTATAATGCATCGGGACTGTATCTGGGACTTTTGGTGAACCCAAGTAGCTCAGGCTGGCAGATAAGTAATTAGTACTGGTCTTAACTAAAGGGTGAGTGTTTCTGTTCTTTCTAGAAAAAATAACTTAGTTTTAACAATACTCTTTAGTTCCAATAAAACCCAAAACGGCTTTAACTGGTCTAACACATTATTTTAACTGGTTGAATACATTTTAAAAAAACTAATTAAATGTAATAAAAGCAAATGTGCCTAACTGTATCAAACAAACATTTTGTGTAATTTTGGATTCCAAAAGCAATGAAACTCCTCATAGTATACACTAACTGTAAAACATGTTTTGAACCTTTGAAGGTTTTCAAACTATTTAGGTTTTAACACAATTAAATAGTATGAATTCACAATTTTTTTAAAAACAATTCTATGCCATAATCATTTATTTCAAAATTAGTAGTAGACTATTAAAGTAAAATTAGTAAAATAATGTTATTTTGAATCTGTAAAAGCTGTTAAAAAATGCATATAAAGATTCAACAAATGATATTGATGGGTTTCAAAGGCAAAAAGGAGCTATCTTTATTAAGATAAATGAGACATTATCAATGCCAACAAAAGCAAAAATGTGTCTTTATATTCTGTGAATAATAAAGTATTTATTTTATAGACTGGTATAGACAGCAGTCTAAGAAAAATTTTATAACTCTAAATATGTATTTACTTATGCTCTTTGACAGAAGACTACACATATACAATTAAAAAAAAATGAAAAATATCCTAATATTGATATGATATATCATAATATCATGGAAGCTAAATTTTTATGTAATTTATTTATAAACCACAAAATTGTTCATCTCAAGAGATAGGTGACAATAATCACAGCTGCAAGCACTTTTTACAGAAGGAAGAGCTTGCCTTTCATAGTACCATAATGGTGGTGGTCAAAGACTAACATTTATGTATAGAGAAAAAGAACACTGCTCACCATGATTTAATTGCAATACCAATCAACAAAAATCGAAAGGAAAGGCAATACTAATCAAATATTGAGGCCTTTATTCATCGGATTGGTAAAAATATGCTGGAAATCCTTTAAAAACTGCATTGCAAATTATACAATACAATTTTTGATAGCTATTGTAAATAATACAAAATGCATCGTAAAATGTGATATGATACCAGTCATATTATACCCTGGAAAACAACTTCTCAAATGGCAACTGTGCACAATGCTGATTGACTTCGGTGCTACAGTAACAGACCAATTATCTGGAATTCAAAAATCCAGATAAAACAGAAAATAGGAAAAAAAAATTAAGTTGAATTTGCTAATTCACAAACTTAAAATAATTTAAGTTTGTGTACTTGAACAAAGAATCAACAGTATAATAATTTAGGTTTACAAATATATCCAAACTTTAGAAAAGTCATTGCTAACAAACATTCTTCATGCACATAACATAAATCAATAAAGTTGACAACATGAACAATCAACCAGACAAAAAAATAATATCCTATTCCCAGGATAGACGTTTTTATAAGAATCATGGGTAAAATTTTGGTTTACAAACATCACAAAGCTTTAGAAAACACATTCCTAACATAAACATTGGTCATGCACTAAATACAAATCAGTAATACTAGCAATATAAATAAAAATAATCTACTAGTCAAAATAAAATAAAGGTGTCTATTAGCCATTGGTGCCAAATCAGCATAATTTGCCCTGTTTGAGCAGCTATTTTGGCTACAGATCGGAAATCCAGAAAACCACTGGTCTGAAGAATTCTGATGTTTAGTCCATTACTCTATTATTAAAGCAGGCATTTTAGCAAAGTGCATTAGCACTGAGGTTTCTTTTATAATCAAAATTGTATACCCTTCATCATTTAAAAGACTTCTAATAATAAAAAAATTCAAAAAATTATAAATACAAAATCTGAAATACTACTTTATAGAATTTATACTTCAAAATTCAACATACTTTTCCATTCAATTCTCCATTTTGATGCACAATTTCTTGACCATCGCCAGCAACTCTTTCTTTGGTGGTAACCAACTGGTCAGCAAGCCTTTCATTTTCGGACTTCAGTTCCTTCAATTCAGTCAGCAGCTTGGCAAGATCCGTAGCATCGGTTGAGCATTGTTTTATCTGGGCATCAAGACTGGCAGACCGTTTCTATAAAAATGAAATTTCAATAAATAGAAGGAATGAAGTTTTAATATTATACATAAAGGTCAGTTCTACTGTAACTGAAGTAACAATCAATACAAGATTTATAGCTTCTTTATACCAGGAAACATTCATTAAAAATGACAACGTAAAATTTTATGGTTTAAAATGTTTATTATCTATGGCTATCATATAGTAACTTTAAAAAAAAAAAATTCTTGCTATGAATATACTTGGAGAATTTCATTTTAAAATTGTGTAACTGGCATAACACAATTGGACTGGATGTAATTGCCGAATTCAGTAAAAAGTTAAATACTATCAAAATGTTAAAGATAGAATGGTGTTTTTTGCTTATAAAAATTACTAAATAACTAATAGACTAAATGCATAATTATTTAAATTTTATTTATAAACCATAATTTCAAAAATGACTATCTTCTGTATCTAATGTAGCATGCTTTTGTAACTGATATAACAGTATCAATTATTTATGATCTCAGTTATTTTTGTAGTGCATTTTTATTCCTCGATATTGTTATTGTTATATGAAATCTAAAGTTTTTTACTAATACACATGGACAATCAAAATTTTAAATCCTCTGAAAATAGGTAATCTGAATATTTATTTTGAGGCAAAAATAAGACTTCTATATGAAATTGACCTAAAACTAGTAGCCTCAAACTAGTATATTTAATATTTTATTTAATAAAAGATTAATTAAAGGAAAATACACAAGAATCTTATAGTAAGCCATATTGTTAAGAATCAAAAGTTTTAATATATATTAAGAACTAGAAAAAAATTCAAAGTATGAGGTTGCTATGACACTCAGAAATAGCTCTTGCTCAGAGATCTGCAACCTGTTGCTGACATGCATCACAGTGCCCATGCTCCTTAACTTTGTGCTTATTTAGTTATGAATATTTTTGACCCGAGAGTAAAATTTTCTTTATGAGAAGTTTTAAACTCAATACACTAAGTAGAAAAATTAAACTTTTAACGAATTGATATCTTTGATAAAACCAAGTAACACAACATTCAGAGTTAAAGCGAAACTTTAAAAAATATTTTCCAGTTAATAATTAACTTTTTCTCTCAGCCTAATATTTACAAACATGCAACAGGATTCATATCGGAAAAATATTACAGTATAACTTGTGTGGACAAACTTTCACACTAACATTTAAAATAGTACCAAGTCTTCATAATAACTACATGAAGAATTTACTTAAAATAAATTATAGGTTAGGTATATGATACAATCATATGCCTTACCTAAATGATTGTATCATATACCCCTATCATATATCTTGATAGGTATATGATACAATCAAGATATATGATGGGTATATAATACAATCATATACAAGATACAATCAAGATTAATATATTTTAGCTACCAGAACTGCATATTAAAATTAAAATTTTAACCTTGGTTTGACTGTACTGTGTATAAAGACAAAATTATAAAAATCTACATTATAATTGTATAAAATGTTTGTATCTTTCCAGATCCTCCAGAAGACCTGGTAGCACAACTGAATAAATTATCTTTTAGCAATCTATTTATAGAAATAAATTCAAAAAATTCTGAGAACCTTTAAGTACATTGAAATACATTTATAAAAATAACTTAGACTTATCAAATTGCAATTGCTTTGTGAATTTTCATTACATTGCCAGTATCGGCAATTAGCGGAGAGTGGTCATCTTCTCAATTAAAATTAATAAAAACTTATCGTCTCTTTTATCCTTCCTTAATTGCAATTGAAAATAGCATTTGTGACAATTTGTAGGCATTAGCAGAATTATAGATGTATTTGCATTAAAGCATGAAAAGCAAGACTTATTTTTTGCTATTTATGTATTGTACTCATTTTAGATATTTGTAATAAAAAATAATTTCTATTACATTTCATAATTTGCCTTTTTTGTGGAGATGGGGTGGGAAAAGGGCACCATTTTGGCTTTTGTATGGGGACACCATATATGCTAGGGTTGCTCCTGCAAATAGCATCATATAAAAAGTAAATAAATAATAGATTCATAACATAAAGGAGAATGGTCGTAAGGTTACTAAAGTGGAGCAAGAAAAAGGCCTTCTCAAACAAAGGGGTATAATTTTGTAAGAACAGCAATAGATAATTTGTTGGATAAATTTGCATTTTTTATGTCATAATGTTTATTTCTTCACAATACCATACTTCAAACTTTAGATAAAAAAATCGTACCTCTTCAGCTTTCAATTTATCTTCAATGGTCCGCTTGGCCAACTCCAAATTAGAATCTGCTTCTTTTGAAGCCTGGATATCTTTGGTCAGAACCATATTCTGGGCATTTAAATCTTCAATTTTAGCTTTGGCATCAGATAATTGAGTTTGCAGGTTCTTCAAATCAGTTTTATTAGCAGCCACTAACTGAGAATGCTGTTCTACTAGCAAAGCATGAACCTTTTGCAAGTCATCTCTGGATTTCTTTAAAGCTTCAAATTCAGACTGTGATGCAGCAGAGCGAGATCTACAGATAATCAAAATAAAAATTTTATAATCAATACAATTCTTTTATAACTGCATTAGATTAAATAGTTAAGAAGCTACAAAAACAAAATATAATAAATGGATTTTATAGAAGTTTTTCTTTTAAAATATCCTATAAAAATTATTTAAAAGTTTATTTCTTTAAGTTAGCAACAGCTCAGTGATACTGATGAATTGGATGAGAGAGAGAGCTTTTATTTATCTTCTATGTGTCATTATGTTCTTTTATTTACCAGAATTTTTATATATAATTCTAAGTAGTTAATGATTAGAAAATGTTTGTAAAATCTTATCAAGGATAATCACATTTTATTTTATTACTAAAATGTTACTGGTAATAGGCTTCTGAAATTTTTTATTTGACAAGATCGTCAACCCGCTTCTTGTTTGCCCAGATGAAAAAGGTTGTTTATTGCCATGAAACTAGTCCACACTATTCATTGTGTTGTATGTTCCTTTTAACAAAGTTTTTTATAATTTCTTACCTTTCGTAGCACTTATACTCGAATCTGTTTATAGGGCTTACATTGATAGGAGGCTGTTAAAGTGCTGTATGAATGTATGTGGGCATAAAGTAAATATAATGGTGTCATGGTGTCAGCTAGTTTCAGAAACAAATCAAGCTTTATCAAGACTAGAAACAGCATTAGCATTATCAAAGCTGAACTATAAAGAAACAAAGTCCTAGACGAAGTTCACTCTTATATTTTCATTTCATGCTGCTAGCTAACAATCATGTTTCTTTTTACATAATAAAAAGAGATGTCTATGTGTATGCATCTTCAATAATGGAAAATCTACTTTCAACAGCCACAGAATTCGATTCAGAGTTAGCTGAACTCCTGATATGACAGACCTTGTCAATTTTTTTTTTCTTTCTTTTTTAAATTCAAATCAGCTTAATCTATTTATCAATTGTAGCTGCAGACAATAAGATCCGTGTTTGCATTTCAGTTGCTGATGATCTGCGAACAATATTTCAGACTTTCTGTCTAGAAATAGACAGCAATAAATTTTCTGATTTTCCAAATTCGTGAATTTAAAACATACATTTTCAGTTTGGGGGACACAGAATTATTTCAAAATTATAAACGTGCTCTGCAAGTTTGACTACATTGGATGAAAACTCTGAGATAGCAATTAATTTTATAAATTTTTCTTAGAAGTAAAGAAGCCTTTCATGACTTCATATATTTTCATTTATTAGTGTCCATTTCAAGCAATCCAAAAGTCTAATTTCATAAATACTGGTTTTCTGTGAATTTAAAAGATATAGATTTAGGGCATTGTTATATTGTAATTTTCAATTCCCAATATAACATTGCTCTTTTGAAAGAGGAAGTGGACCTAAGAAGACGGTCCCTCATGAAGTGAGGCAATTTTTGTAACATTCCCTCGAACGCAGCTGCACCGGACATTCATTTCGAAAAGAGAGGGTGCTTCTCAAGTTCATGTCAGCGTTAGGTGTTACAACAAACGGAAGGGGTTGAACTTCTTGACCCCAGAGTCAATTAATATCACTCGAACCTTGGGAAAATTCTCGTGAGAACTTTCAACGATTTTAAAACTGGAGACTGCATATCTCATATTTCAGGGGGGCCTTGACCAATAATATAGCCTGAAGGGCGTAGCCCTTAATTTACTTAGCCAATTATGGACAGGGGCGCCTTGTTAAGGGGGTAGAGACAGAGAGCAACTTTGGACTTTAAGTTTTTGAAATCGAGGACTTGAATTTTGTGAGTGAAAAGAAGAGGTCGCAAGAGCAACGGATCTCGGAGAGAGCGAGCCCACGGGACAGAGCCGGAGCGCGCGGTCATAAAGTCCGACATCGGCAAAGATGATCGAGGTAGGACAATTCTACACATATTTTTGCACTTTGATTATTATTATCTCTCTGACCCTCCTAAATAAGGTTAACCTGGGCCATTAAGACGTAGGCTAGTAAGAATAGTGAGTTAATGCACATTAATAGGTTAATAATTGTAATGCTCATATTATGATCATAGAATGAGGAGATTTGATTGTCTTAATGTACTACACTAAAGATGTTGGTATATGAAATTTACCAGATGTTAATAGTTATTAAATAAGGTTTGTCTTAATGAAATAAATTCTTTGTTATTGTTTAAAATTAAGCCTCTTCATTTTAATTACTGGTATTATGTATTTCTTTATTTACTCCACTTTACGAGATCGGTCTATATAGCGCCAATACCTGGCGTGTGACGACTCACATATCATTTTGGTGCCGTTTAAACCAGTTTCGAACCTGGACTCAAAATTATTGCACCCTTATCATATTGGTGCTCATGAGCAATCAAACCTCGATTCAAAATTATTTAACCCTTCTGGCGACTTTGCTGTTTTAGACCAGTTATATGCCAGAATTTAAATTTTAATGAAGAGAATAAATATATTTGGAATTAATGAGAAATGAAAAGATTGAATAAAAAAATTTTTTTGTGTGTAAAATAAGGATTAAATTAAAGAAAGAATTTTAAAATTAAAATAAATATAGGTAAATTTAAGAAAATTTATTTCACAGTATGAGAAGCAAGCAAATAGTGAATCATTATGTGTTCTTAATGAGACATGCCATATTGTATGTGAAAATATAATTATTAGGGAACTTGAAGCTTTTAAGAAATTTTTGAATTGTATAAATATTTGTGTAATATTTGAGGAGTTAATTATGAGGATTGAAGTATTTGCATGCGTAGATAGTGAAATGATTAGAATTATGTTTTTGAATTTATGTGATATTGTATTTAAATATTTTGGGGGAACATTTTGAGGTGTAAAAACAGGAGATAATTTTAGATATAGAATTTTTGCGAGAAAGTGAAATTTAGAATGACGGAAAGCGGAGAAAATCATCCAGCAACGAGGGGCAGGTTACCAGGACTTATACACCTATTAGGGGAATGCAATGGCATAGAGAATGATGTAGAAATTTTTTTTGACCAGATCAAATCTTTAAGCAGCTTGGGGGATTGGTCAGAGGAGGAAAAGTTAGCAATTGTGAAATCGCGGTTAAGAGGGAATGCAAGAAAATTTTATATAGGGTCACAAGAATTAAGAAGGGAAACATCTTTCGAAAAATTTAGGGATAGGTTATTAGAGTTCTTTACAGAAAAACCGAACATTACAACAAATCAGATCCTTTTCACGACCGCAAAACAGACACAGGGAGAAACGATTAAGCAGCTAGCACACAGAATAACAACACTAACTTTAAATTATATTGGCGACACAGAGCACAGTGAAGCGACACAACAGATTATGGATAAATTAAGGTTAAGTAAATTCTTAGAGGCGGTAACACCTGAATTCCAGAAAGAAATAATAAAAACTAATGCACAAAATTTTGATGAAGCTGTAAAAATAGCCACAAACTTGGAACAGGCAAATTTAGCTGCGATAACGGCAAATGTAAATAGTGCTACATATAGACAAGAAATTGAGACGCTCCGCAAAGAGCAACAGGAATTTAACGCACATATTTTAAATTCAATTACCCAAGAAATAAACACATTAAAAATCCAAGAAAAAGTACAAATTCCCACGACACAAACAAAAAAACTCGTAACATGCCACTACTGTAATAAACAGGGACATTTCATGAGAGAATGCCGAATATACAAAGCTGATCATTTTAAACAAACACAGAGTCAAAACATAAACAACGCGAGGACACAGTGGCATAATCAAATACAGTCTCCTCCCCACTCATTTCAAACCCAGCCGTATGATGACCACAGAACTTACTCCTCCCAGCCGGACACATACGATTATAGGCCAAACCACGCCTTTGGAAACTATCAACAGAGCAGAAATTACTATGCAGCACCCCCTCCACAAAGTAGATTTTCTAGGGAACAACGATATAATAGGGACGAGTCAAACCAAAACAGAATCAGAGAATCGGGCGGGCAAAGAAACAATGGGAGAGAGATGAATACAAGATTTGAATACAGAAATTTCCCTAATAGAAGAGATAATTTAAACTAATTGTGGGAGCTTTAAATAATAACTTACAAAGAGAGAAAAATTACAGGGTAAAGTTCCCGAGAAAAATTGAAATTCCTGTACAAACAGAAAATAAGAAATTGGAGATACATAACGATGAAAGTACTGAAAAACATGAGGAAACGATTGCATCTGTAGGAGAACAAATTGAAAAAACAGAATTGCCAACAATAATAGCTCAATTTAAAAATATACAAAGCGAACTCATGATAGACTCTGGAGCGAGCGTTAGTGTATTATCATTAGAATTGTTCAATAAAATTAAAGATAATGTCAAAATTAAATATGTGTCAAGGAGTGTTACAATATCAACTTTAACAGGACATAGTATTGAATATATAAAGACTGTGGAAATTCCATTTAAAATTCAGGGAAAACAGTTCAAACATATTTTTTTTGTCACAACAGCAAGATTTACACAAAAATTTAAGGGAGTATTGGGTTTTGACTTTTTACAGAAAAATCAAGCCATTTTGAATACACAAAAGAACATTCTGAAGATGGGCGACATAGAAATAATTTTAAATTCTGATAGGCAAATTGATAGACAAATAAATGAGATAATACAGGAAAGACCGAATCTAGCCAAAATTTTAAGAAAAGTAGAAATCAAACCGAATTCGAGGGAGAATGTTGTAGTATATAGTGAGGAAAGTCTAGAAAATGGAACAGAGGTTTTGTTCGAACCCAAAGAAAAATCATACATTGTAATGAATTATGGAATACACCACATGAATGAGAACAAAATTAAAATTGAAGTTCAGAATAACACGAATGCGACAATTACATTAAATAAAAACATGGCTTTAGGAAACATTACGACAGATTTTACGATACAACAACAGGACATTAAAGAACCAGAAATTAGTGAACGGACACATAAATACGAAGAGATGATAAATTTAATACAGGCTAAACCGGAGATAATTGAAGAAAGAAAAAAAGATTTGAAAACAGAAGATTTTAATACTGACCACATGGACCCAAACATTAAACAAGATTTCCTCAAATTTGTAATGCAATATTCGGACGTTTTTTCAAAATCATTAAAAACTTTAGGAGCGACGGACATCGTAAAACCGGTGATAAAGCTTGCACATGACCACGCAATACGTTCCAGGCCATACGACGTTCCGTACGCACTGCAGGATACCGCAAAAAATCAATTAAAAGAGTTAGAAGAAGCAGGGATAATTGCCAGAACAAAATCAAATTTTGCATCGCCGATGATTTTAGTGCGTAAAACAAGTGGAGAGTACCGTTTATGTTTAGATCTGAGATTAATTAATAACATATCCACTCTTTTTCCTTACAAAATTCCCCGTGTAAATGAAATTATAACTAAATTAGCCGGACATAGATACTATTCGAAACTGGATTTTCATAGTGCATTCAACCAATTGGTTTTACCTGAAGACACAAAAGAATTATTTGCTTTTACAACGCCCTATGGCAACTACCAATTTGAAAGACTCGTTTTTGGACATGTAAGCTCCGCTCCAATTTTTCAACAGGTTATGGACACCATTTTAGCGGACTTAAGAGAGGAAAACATACAAGCTTACATCGACGACATAATAATCCCGGCTAACTCTTATTCAGAATTAATACATAAATTAAAATTAGTATTCGATAAATTAAGAAAATACAACCTAACTCTGACACCCAGCAAATGTAAATTTTTTGTAGAAAAAGTAGCATATTTAGGATTTGAAATTAGTCAAAAAGGCATTACACCAACAGATGAAAATATAAACAAAATCACTTCTTTTCCAGTACCAAAAACATTAAGAAAATTAAAAAGATTTTTAGGCATTTGTAATTTTTACAGAAATTCAATAAAAAATTATGCTCAATTAACCGCGGTTTTATCAGACTTAACAAGAAAGGATAATAAATTTAAATGGGATAATAAATGTGAGGAGGCATTCCAGGAACTCCAAGAATGTTTTTTCAAGAAACCATTACTTATACAGCCAGATTTTGACAAAGACTTTTATCTGAATATCGATGGCAGCATTCAGTCCATAGGAGGCGCTCTTTTACAATACAGAGAGGGAATTTTAAAACCGATTGCATATTTTAGCAGGAAATTATCGACACAGGAGCAAAAATACCCGGCCATGAAAATTGAATTACTTGCTATGCATCAGGGAATGAAATTTTTTAGGAATTTTCTTTTCGGACGAAAGTTTTTTGTGCTTTCTGACCATTTACCTTTGGGACAGCATTTAAAAATACAAAACCCACCCAGCGTATTACAGAGGTGGCTTTTAGAGATATCTGAATATGATTATGAATTTATTCACGTCCCGGGTAAAGATAATTTATTAGCGGATTTTTTAAGTAGAGATGATTTTGAAAATAAACAAACAGAGCAGAATGAGGGAAAACAAAACATTGAGAATCCAAGGGGAGAAATTAACCTGATAGAACAAATTAAGGGAGAAAACACGGTGAAAAGAAATGGATATGTGAATGAGGATAGTGTCTATATTGCACAGATAAACACAATAACAGAAATCCCGGCATTAGATAGAATTTTAGAGGAACAAATTAAAGATCCAAAATTAAAAATAATCAGAGAAAATTTACAAAACCGGAATTTTAAAGAGGGTAAACATTATGACACATTATATATTGACGAGGAAACTAATTTATTAATGCACGTAGGAAACTGGAAGGACAGACCTTGGAGAGACAATTTGAACAAAACTATAGTTATACCCAGAAATTTACAGAAAGAAATTTTAGCGATTACACATGTAACACATGCAGGGATCGATAAAACTTATAAACTTTTATCGGACAGATATTTTTGGACGGGTATGTACAGTGACACACAAAATTTTATTACATCTTGCGAACAGTGTAGAAAGAAAAAGGGAAAAAATCAGCCCGTTCCCCTGGGAAGAAATCCTATACCTGATGGGCCCGTGCAAATTTTGTCGACAGACATTTGCGGACCGTTTCAAACTAGCACTTCAAATAATAAATATGTGTTATCGGTGGTAGACCACTTCTCCAAACATATACAAATGTTTCCTATCCCGGATATAACGGCCACTACGGTTGCTGATAGACTCTTAAATTACTTTATGAATTGGGGATGTCCTAAGACAGTGTTATCGGACGCAGGCTCTCAATTTACATCTAATATACATCAAATTATGACAGAGAAACTCGGAATAGTTGCCAGAATAGCATCGGTACGTTCGCCATGGGTTAACGGTATAGTGGAGGTTACTAACAAACAATTGAAACACACCTTAGCGACATTAGCGGAGAATTCGCCATACTGGGATACTGCAGTACAATGCCACGTAGCTGTGTACAACGCGACGGTACATTCAAGCACCAAAGAAACACCAAACTTTCTTTTTTTTGGAAGAGACCTTCCAACTTTTTTTGAAACTAATGTAACAGAAAATAATACAGAAACAACATATCAGGATTATATATCAAAAAAAATAACAGTGATGAATAACGCATTTAAGGAGGCAAATAAAAATTTAATTCTCGCGAAAGAACGCCAAGAAAGTCAACAACTCCAAAGAGCTAAATTCAGGGATTTGGAAATCGGGTCAAGGGTGTTCATGGAAAACAATAATAATCGGTATAAAAAGGGGAACCACACGGGACCTTATCGAGTAATTAATAGAATAAATAGATTTATATATGAAATAAAACTGTGTGACAAACCAAATTCTAAAATCATAAAAGCCCACATAAATAGATTAAGGACTCTTCCCGACCGCAAGCCACATCTAAAAATGCCCTACATAAACAAATACAAGTCACCTCTTCTCCCCACTCCTAAAAACGCACAAAACTCTGAACCGAAACCGGAACTAAAGAAAGACCACGGTCAAAATGAGAATATTCCGTTTATCATGTTGGAAGAGGAAATAGCAAACGGACAGTACAGAGAGTCTTGTCAAACCAGTGCACACAACGCGAAACCACACCATACGCACGAAAACACTCTTACTCTTGGATCCGCGAAACCAGTTACCGCACAAGTACAAAACGAAACAACTCAGAGCGCACGAGAGAATGCAATCATCCCTCCAAAAGACTCTCCGAACGCAAACATTCTTTCAGCAGGGGGGGAATCAGGCAGACATAGCACGCTAGAAACACACGAGAATTTGGAACTTTCAGAACAGGGGGACGGTACACGAATTGAAGCAAACACGAATGAAAAGGCGGGAGAAATAGAACGAGATGCGCAAGAGGGACCAACACAAGTGGATGGGGGATGTATACAGATGGAAAACGTTCAGGGGAAAGATGAATCAGCGGGAAATTCACAAGGGGACGATATAAGCAGTACAAATTGTTCACGCACAGTACTTCTTCCAACACCGGTTAGGCCGAAACACAGATATGATTTGAGATCTTTAAAGAATTTAAATTTAAATTGATTCAATTAAAACACGAAAGAAGTTTAAACATAGGTAAGAACGCGGACAAACCGTGATTCAAAATTTTGAGAATGTTAGTAACAAAGAAAAATCGCCATTCACAAAATGCAACGCGAAAGATGGAACGCAAATTTTAAATAAATATTGGATTGTAAATAAAGGAAATTTTAAATAAACATTGAATTATAAATTAAAGAAATGTAAATAAGTATTACATTAATTAAGAAAGTGTAAACAAATTGTGAAAAAAAAAAAAAAATTGAGGAAATTTTAAATAAATCATACATTAATTAGTTGAAAGTTTAAATGAACAAGAAAGTTTAAATAAATATGGAACTATAAATAATTGGGAATTATGAATAAAAATTGTGATTTAAAAAAATAAATAATTGTTACAAAATAAATAACAAGTATCGTTGTAGGACAAAAGAAATTTTAGGGTTGATAGGTTAAAGATGTGGATATATTAAATTCAAATTTTGGAAAGAACATAAATAACAGAGAAGATACGTCACATTTCAAAAAAAAAAAAAAAAAGCAAAAGGGGGACATCGTTAGAATTCTATAAAAAGTCGTTATAACTCTATAAAAAGAAGGTTTTTTTTTAAGAGAACTTTGATTTCCAGGCAATAAAAATTTCGATGGATAAGATATTTAGGAATATTAAATAAAGGGATATTTTGAATTTCTAAAAAAAAAAAAAAAAAACTCTTTTCAAAGAACAGTGAAATTTTAAAACAAAAGTAAACTTTCTCCACGCGCTCTTCATTTAATTAGCGGATTGATCAACCATTGTTGGATGAATACGCGTGAGGAAATAGGAGTTATAGAATTATAGTTTAAAATAATTAGATAATTGGTAAATAAAAAAAAAAAAAAAGAAAAAAAGAAAAACAAATTTTTTTTTTCTAGTTTAAATAAATAAATAATTCATAATTAAAAATAAAAATTGTAATTCAAATAACTAAACAATGGGTAATTAAAAATTAAAATTAGAGTTTAAAATGGATAGAGAATTTTAATTAAAAATCATAATGGCAGTTCAAAGAAAAAAGATAATGGTAATGAAAATTATACACAAATTATAATTTAAAATGAATAGATAATTTTAATAAACATACGCGAATTGTAGATTAAATAAAAAGCATTTGAAAAAAAAAAAAAAGCGTTTCTACATATATTTTGAATGGGTCGCACATATAAAATTTTTGAGAGAGACGAACTTTCGAAGGTAACGCTAGAACGCGGGAATAAACATGATATAATAATAAAATACAATGGTAGAACAAAAGGACACTAACCGCATTTTAATTAATCCGTGGGGTAAATGAATCCTTGCGTAATCCATAGGAGTCGCGAAACACAGACAATCACACACACTGCTACGCGCACATCCCGTCGTCCTAAACACTTTACACAACATGGCGGAAACGTAGACGAGAAAATTTGTATCATTTTGCCAAAACGACATCTTCAAAAATTTGTACAGCTAATTGGCCATGGGAAGTTACACGAAGAAATGCCCGTATTAGCCGCAGGCCAGAAAGGGGACCGCTTTCCAGGGAAAATGACACAATGGCAGAAGGACATGTTGACCTTGTATACCACTACTTGATTTTCTCTGGGGACTAGATTTTTCTGTTTGAACAGGGAATTTAGATGCTAGAATATATGTTACACAAAAGGAGAAATGAATTAATTCAGGAGACTTTGCATTCAATTACAGGGGATATAAGAAAAGAAAATGTACATTTTGGTATTCAAGTATGGGATTTGAATTGAGTTAGGTGGTTTTTGAGAGAAAATTCGTAATTTTGTAGGCATTGAGAGAATTTCAGTGAGTGATAAGATTTACAAAAAATTTAAGTATGGTTTCATTAAGTGGGAAAGTGAATAATGTAAGGAATTCGGGAAATTCCGTATCCAAGTATAAGATTTGGATTAAATCAGGGGATATGTGAAAGAAAATGTATAATTATGGATAGTGTAATATAGAATCGCAGGGGAGTTATAAGATTTTCAGTAGGATAATAATTAAATGATTACATGGGTTTTTTTTTTCTGTCATCTCAGTTTGTAGGAAAATTTTAAAGTATTGTGCGGAAATTTTTGAACCTATATAAATCTTATTTTGATAGTATTTGAGAGGATAGTGTAATTGTTTAAGTATTTTATTATAAATATGTACATGAGTTATATTTATGGCATGTCCGGTTCAGAACACATGATGGATTGGATGTTAGATAAGAAGTGTATATAATGTAAAAAAAAATATATATATATATATATATATATATATACATAAGGTAGAGAAATGTAAAATAAATAAATAGTAGGAATTTGAAAAATTTAAGTTTGAAGAGAGTAGCAAATTTAAGTAAAAAATGTATATAGTATATGGAAGGATTTAAAGTAGATAAAGTGTAGAAATTTCAATGGGGCAATTTTTGAGAGTGTTAACAAATTTAAAAGGAGTTTGAAGAAAAAAAAAAGAGAGTTTTTTTTTGTAATGTTTCGTGTGCCGGGTGACAAATTAAAATTATAGAAATTGAATTTATAAAAAAATGATACTTAAGGGAGTTTTAAGAGAAGAGAGTATTTTAATAAGCTTGAGTGTAATGTATATGTATTGATTGTCCTAAACAAAACATGAGACAGCGTACAGATCCGGTTGCCTAACGATTCTCAAATGGTCAGCAATTCCTGTTGATCAGCGATTCCGAGTGCTCAACGATTCCTGGTGCACAAAGATTATCATTTGGTCAGCGAGTTCCAGCAGTTCAGCGCCTTACAGTTCAGCGAATTCCAGTTAGACAGCGATCCAGTTCTGCAACGAGTTCCAGCAGTGGAGCGATTTACATTTCAGCGGTTTCCAAGGGTGCAGTGATATCAGTGTTTTTTTTTTCCAAAGGAAAGATATTTTACACTTTCCACCATAACTACAAGGGGACATAGTGATATTATTAGGGACCATATGCGTAAGTCCCTGATCCCAACGATTATCCAAGTGACGGTCAAAGTGACTTTGGTTATCATAAGTGAACAATTTTACAGATATACACCTTGAACTTGTGTGGAACTATATTGTTTAAAAAAAAAAAAAAAAACAAAAAAAAAGACATATCACCAGTGGACGAACTTGTGCTTACATGAATAGACTTTTAATCGACATTAAGTACAACTGAACGACACAGATATCGTCATTTGCAGACACATTGAGAATTGTATTTTTGTATAGTATTTTCGTGTTCTTTTGATGGCATATAAGAGTATATATATGATAATATGATTTGTGTATATGTGTATATAGTGCATTTTTACAGTAGATACAGATGAGAGCAAGACGAGTTGTTGGACTACACAGTGGACACGCCTGCAGCAACTATGAGCTGGCACTTTGTAATTGGCTTTTTTCCCACCAAATTTTGGGGGGGGGGAAGAAGGGTAATTGTTATATTGTAATTTTCAATTCCCAATATAACATTGCTCTTTTGAAAGAGGAAGTGGACCTAAGAAGACGGTCCCTCATGAAGTGAGGCAATTTTTGTAACATTCCCTCGAACGCAGCTGCACCGGACATTCATTTCGAAAAGAGAGGGTGCTTCTCAAGTTCATGTCAGCGTTAGGTGTTACAACAAACGGAAGGGGTTGAACTTCTTGACCCCAGAGTCAATTAATATCACTCGAACCTTGGGAAAATTCTCGTGAGAACTTTCAACGATTTTAAAACTGGAGACTGCATATCTCATATTTCAGGGGGGCCTTGACCAATAATATAGCCTGAAGGGCGTAGCCCTTAATTTACTTAGCCAATTATGGACAGGGGCGCCTTGTTAAGGGGGTAGAGACAGAGAGCAACTTTGGACTTTAAGTTTTTGAAATCGAGGACTTGAATTTTGTGAGTGAAAAGAAGAGGTCGCAAGAGCGACGGATCTCGGAGAGAGCGAGCCCACGGGACAGAGCCGGAGCGCGCGGTCATAAAGTCCGACATCGGCAAAGATGATCGAGGTAGGACAATTCTACACATATTTTTGCACTTTGATTATTATTATCTCTCTGACCCTCCTAAATAAGGTTAACCTGGGCCATTAAGACGTAGGCTAGTAAGAATAGTGAGTTAATGCACATTAATAGGTTAATAATTGTAATGCTCATATTATGATCATAGAATGAGGAGATTTGATTGTCTTAATGTACTACACTAAAGATGTTGGTATATGAAATTTACCAGATGTTAATAGTTATTAAATAAGGTTTGTCTTAATGAAATAAATTCTTTGTTATTGTTTAAAATTAAGCCTCTTCATTTTAATTACTGGTATTATGTATTTCTTTATTTACTCCACTTTACGAGATCGGTCTATATAGCGCCAATACCTGGCGTGTGACGACTCACATATCAGGCATATCAAAGAAGTTTATTTAAAGTGTATCATATCTGTATTATTTATGTAGCGAACACTTATTTAGGACCCGAATAATGCCATGTAATTTGTTCTAGTTAACAATGTATACCCCTTTAAGATATTTAAAAACCAGAAAAACAGCATATCCTGAGTCAATTTTTAAAATATTTTAATGGTCAAAACTGACACTAAACTCAGTACTTTAAAACACAGGTAAACACAAATAAAATTCATGAAACGTTAAGATGCAGATGCAAAAATCTTTGCTCAAAAAATACTTACTCATCTTCAAGTTGTGAAATTTTCTGTTGAAGTTTTGCCTTTTCTTCTTCAAGACTTTTCACAATGTCCTGCAGCTTCTTTACACTTTCCTTATCAACCTACAAAATTAAATTATAAAAGATTATTAAAGGAACCGTTTTGTTTTCATTAAAACTTAAAATACAGTACTAAAATTAATAAATATAATTAATTTAATATTTTTACTTTAAAATGAGATATCAAATCCATAAACTTACAAACACACTTGCAAACATCTCAAAAATGTTCAATTTGATTTCAGGGAAGCTTTCCCTAGATACATTATACAGTGCATATAAGGAAAGTAAAAATGAGTACAATCTACTCAGAACAGTCATCTTTCACTAGATGGAAAAACATACATGGAAAGTTATTATCATTTTGCAATTGTTTTCTAGAGTTGGAGTACAAGTAAAGTTGTTTATTAAGACATATTTTACAGCACTTTAGCATAAAATGACTAAATGTGAACAAATTTTTGACTACTTTCTGCAGCTATGCATGTAAAATTCTTAATAACATTAAATAGTTATTACAATGCTCAAATTTTTATTTAAATTCTTTTAAAAAGAGTAGTTTTTCCTAGATACTTAAATTTTTAACATTCTTGGGAAGAACTAGGGTAAAAATTGATATAATATATTACAAAAGATTTGACTTTACATGTCACTTTTACATTTTTACATAACCTGGCTATTTTAAATGGTACAAGTCAACAGTTGACGTGCTAAAATTCAGTGGTTTCTATTTTGAAAATATGTGCTTTTGCATTTAGCAAAAGATTGCTGTTCCAAGTAGATTGGACTCATTTTTACTTTCCCTATATACTTAGTATAATGTATAGGGGAAGTATATCCCTGAACTCAAATCGTACATTTTTGAGATGATGCTTGCAAGTGTATGTTTGTCTGTAAGTTTATGGGCTTGATATCTCATGAACAAACCGGGGTGTTTTGAACAGCATTTGATATAAATATCCAATTTGAGAAAACTTATTATTGTATAAAATTGTTTCTGCTTAAATCCTGAGCCTTATGTTAGTCATTTAAATTGGGTAATATAACCAAAAAATTATATCAGAAAAGTTGACAATGTTTTATCCATTGAAGGCACTGTTCCAAAATACCCCCCATCAGGTGAAGTACCTTGGAACACTGAAAGGATTCAGAAAACAAATATTTATTATATATAAGATATTTCAAATCAATTATAATCTTATCCGGAAGTATTTAATCTGAGGTAAGTATTTGGTTAAGATGGAAAATAGTTATAAAAATTAAAAACTGAAAAATGCCTCAAGATGCCCCACTCTCCCCTAATATTGTTACAGAACCAAAAATGTTTCTAAAGTACCTGCAAAACTGAAGTGAACATTTTCAGTAATGTTTTCCATTAGATTATCTATTTAATAAAACTTTTATAATATTACATAAATAATAAAATACATTTACAATACTCTGCGGATTTAGAAGTAGCAAATTCACTAATTCTAAAACATTAATACTCTTGACAAATGAATGTTTAATACATATAAATAATTTTAATTAATATTTATTTTAATTACAATTAAATATATTAAGGGTTAATTTTTGGCTAAAAAAATTAAAAGAGAACATTTGGCTCTGCATCTAAGCTCTATCTATATTAAGAAATAGAAGTTTAAAAGAAAGTGATAAGATTTAAATCAGAAATGGAAAAAAAAACCAGAAGTGGAAATCCTTATTGAAAACAAAAGAATTAGCACAAAAAGAATTAGTTGTAGCAAACAAAAACAATAGTATAATTGAATGATCAAAGGAATACATAAAAAATACCAAACAATTCCTTATTATATAGTGTAAATTAATACCTGGGCAGATTTTTCTCGTTCAGCAACAAGCTGTTCTTGAACTTGTTTCACTCGTGCAGTTAAAGTTTGGATTTCTTGCTGGTGACGGGTAATCTTCTCTTGATTCGCCTTTTCTTGCACTGATACTTTTGCTTTGTAGCCATTATATTCTTCCCTCAAATCCTTCAATTTCGATGTCACAGCTTGACTCTGTCTCTGTTCCTGATCAAGCAGAAGTTCTTTCTCATGGAGGTTTTTCTTGGCTAATGCCAATTGATCATTTTTCTAGAAACATTGCAAGTTATGAAACAATAAACTTCAGTGATATAGAAATTTTGTTACATTAAAACAAAAAAGCTACATATTACTAAATTATGAATTTTAAATTAAATTTATAAAAACTATGCATAATACCTAGCAATATGTTTAAGTGTATATATTAAAGTATAAAAAATTCAATTTTTAGTAATGATAAATTTTCATCCAACATATGACATATCATCCAAATTTTTGCATAAAGAAAAAATAGAGATACAAAATATGCAAAGTTACACTGTGTTGAAAGTACATCTTTAGAAACCAGCTATTAATTACTTTATTCATTTACCAAAGTAATTAAAATTGCTGTAGAAACATTTTTTTAAGCGAGTGCTGACAACCCAAATTAAAAGTATTTTAGCAAATTTGTGGATGCTATACACAATGATGCTCAAACTGTAATCAGAAATCTGTTAAAAATATCTGGATTCCTTCATACAATTCATTATAAAAATGAATTTAATAAAATGTTTAAAATATTTTATAATGCATTAACACATAAAAAATACACTATGTCTCGTCTTGTTTCGCATCAGGGAACTAAAAAATTTCTCTAGCTGAAACAAGTTGGTGTTATTTTTCATATTTTAACAGGCAATACAGTATTCTAAATATTTCATTAATTAATTTAACAAGTCTTATTAATAAAAATGGATTTATCCCAAAATTTTGAATGCGAAAAAATATGGCTCTTCACAAAATGTCAAATGTGAAAAAAAAGAAATTCACAAAATTGTACATTTCAATATCAGTTTTTTCACAAAATTAAAAAACAAAGCTATTTTGTAAAAACAGACTTTCTAAGAATGGATTCTTAACACAAGATTCCCAAACAAGCCTAGCTTAAATCTTACATAATAAAAGATGTCTGCGTCTGTGCAATCAGTAGTGGTAAATCTAAGTGTCGTAAAGCCGTGAAATTTGGTACACAGGTATTTCAGAACCTGGAAAGATGCACCTTGGTTTTTTTTTTTTTTTTTTTTTAAATTCAAATTAGCTTTTTCATCATTTTATATTTTACCATTTTCACACAAATCAGGACCATAGCAACCGAAGATATTACCAGAGTTTCCATCTTGACGCAATCAGAAACATTGAAGAAGGTTCTTTATGGCTCCTGAAATTGATAGCGGTCTCGAAGGTTACGTAAATGTGCTTTCCGAGAAAAAATATTCGTATCAACAAATTGTAAAGCGGTGTAAAAATCGAGGTTATTGCATTTCAAAGAAAAGTATTTTTAATATATTAAATTTGAAAAGAAAAAAGGGTCTAGCTGAAAGTAATAATGAAAAAATGGCTGCAAAATTGCATCCTAAGACTGTTAGAACATGGGTAAATATTAAGAAAGTGAAGTCTCTGATCCTAAAAGAAAATCAAACTCAAAGATCCATTACATCGAAACTGGGAATGTCTTCTGGCACTGTATATAAAATCATTCATAAAGATTTGAAGTTAAAAAAGATGTTTACATCTAAAGTTAATCTGCTTTTGCCAAAGCATATTACGGAAAGAAAAACATATTGTAGAAAATTATATGAAAAATACCTAGCTGCTGATAAATGGAAATTTGTGGTAACACTCAATGAGGCATGGGTGTATTTAAGTGACTGTAATAAAAAGAGCAATCTTCTGTTGCTCAACTGATGAAAATGACCATATGAAATGGCTTCGTAAATGTACAGAAAAGTTCCCAAAGTGATTCATGATAGTTGCAGGATTTTGTTACAAGAGTAAATTAAAACTCAAAAAGTCTCAAGTAAGGCTAAAATTAATTCACCATCAGCAGAATATTTTAGAACAAATTTTTAAAGAAGAAATTCCAGCCTTATATAGAAAGGACATCAATAAAGTTGAGCTTCATATGGACAAAGCCTCTAGTCACACATCTAAGTCAACTGCCTCATATTTTAGAAAAAAAAGAATCAGAAACAGGAATAAAATGTATCCCATTTAATGAAATACCTGTAAAATCACCTGACGCTTCTCCTGTGGACTTTTGCACTTTCGGCTTGTTAAAACAAGCCTTAAGAAAACAGTATCCAAGAACACTGAACGGACTTTGGAAAACGACCCAAAAGAAGTGGGATGACTGTGCTAAAAAAAAGTTTACTTCCATGAAAAATTCAAGCCAGAGCTATAGTCAAGAATCAGGGTTATCAGATAGAAGCAAATCGCCGTAAGAAATACGCCCCTTACGCATAAAAATTAATTATCAAAATTGTTTCCATAAAGTGCAAATGACCCGTGTGTGTGTGTGTGTATATATATATATATATATATATATATATATATATATATATATAAATATATATATATATACAAGGTGTTCAGTGCTATCGGTGCCCAATGGCTATTTCCTCAACCGTTAGTTACAGAGATATACTTCCAATTGCAAAAATGTTTTAAATTTTGAAATCTATTATCTTAGAAACAGTTTAAATCAAGAAATACATTTCTGAAAGAAATAAGAAATATAGATTTTTATACAGTCCCCCTGTCCTACCAATTATATTTAGGAAAATCATCCTCATACAATTTCATGCCAAATAAAAAAAAATCTTCCTTTTAGGATGAAAATTCACAGAGTTATGAAGCAAACTTTGACTTAAGTCGCTTTTCCACGCATAAAAATGTCCTGTTTCAGGCAACCAACAAATCAGGGACCGTATTGACCATTTCTCCAGGCAACCAACCAATCAGTGACTGTATTGACCATTTCTCAGCACAAAAAGTGCTCTAACTTTAAACAGCTATAAGTCAGTCAATTTTGGTCGTAAAAGGTTGATTCTTTATTTTTCATAAAATTGTATGAGGATGATTTTCCTAAATATAATTGGTAGGACAGGGGGACTGTATAAAAATCTATATTTCTTATTTCTTTCAGAAATGCATTTATTGATTTAAACTGCTTCTAAGATAATAGATTTTAAAATTTAAAACATTTTTGCAATTGGAAGTGTATCTCTGTGACAAATGGTTGAGAAAATAGCCATTGGGCACCGATAGCACTGGACACCCTGTATATAGTTGCATAAGAAAAACTAAGATTAGTACAATTCTAAAATTTGGCTAAAAGTTCAGTATATCTATCTTAGCATTCTAACAAAAAAAAAAAATTATCAATTTCATAAACAATATTAAGTGTAATTTTCTTTTATGCAACCAACACATATTCAACAAAGTCTACAGATTAAACCCATACTAATGGATTTTACTGGTCATGTCTGCATAGAAAGCATACTTAGTAGTCTGCGCTAGGAATGTTTAAACCATGCTTTCCTGTCTCATCATTTCTTTTATATATTTTTTTTTCTTTTGTGGACAACATGCGCAATTTCTGGATCGAAGCAATTTTAAATTGTGTTCAATGTATTATTTAATTAGCAGGTGCTTATTTAATTATTTATAAGTAGTGGGTGCTTATTTAGAACCCAGGCAATACTGTATAATTTGTACTAGTAAATAATACAATATATATATATATATATATATATATAAATGACAGAGAAATTCACTCAGTTAAAAAGAATTAATAAAAAGCAAAACAAGGAGAATTTTCAAAGTATTGCAGTACTTTAAAAATAGAACTCCATAAAAAAACAGTCTGTCTTTAAAATACACATAATAATCAAAAACTGATTCTAAATAACTTGATCCAATACAAATTACACATTTTTATGCATATAAATTAAACATTTTACATAGATTCCATGCTGATACAAGCAATCTTACTTGAACTATCCCATAAATGCACACACACTGGCATCACATTAAAAGTTATTGAATATGTAAAACATACATAAATGAAGCAATAAGACATGTATACCCACCAAAATCTTATTTTTTTTTATATTAAACAGTATATTTAATATATTAAACAGTAATTTTAAACTAATATAAAACAGTAAATAAACACAACTCACTTTAGTCCAGCCTGATGAATCCTTCTGCTTGTTCAATAACACATCAATCAAATTCTGTATTTCCTCAGCTTCTAATTCATTTTCTTTTATGAAGGATATAATTTTGCTTATTGTTATGTTTACAACCTCTAGGGGAAAAGATTGCATATTAACATAAATAGTAAAACATTAAATTCAATTTTTAATTACAGAATAACTATGACTTGATAAGATGTGGGCCATTGGGGAACATATAAAATGCTGTTTAAGAAGCAGGTCCGCAAAGTTTGGTAACAGCTCATCAGAAAATTTAAAACAAACAATACATCTATATTCAATAATTTTTCATCTATAACATACAATACAAATTGAAAAATAAAAATAAAGTTATTTTAAAAAACAACCGTTTTAAACAAAACACAAATAGCATTTCCTATGTATTTAATCTCAACTTGTTTAAACATTCTAACATTTAATATAATTGTACAATATATATGAAATATACTACGCAAAAAATTACTTCAACTGTGGCAACAACAGGGATTGAACCCAGGGCCATCATGTGGTAGGTATGCATTATCATGAGGAGCTAAAGAATTCTCCAGCTCATGGCATTTGATTTTGCTATAAGAATAGCGACACCACAGAATGTCCTACAAGCTTTTAAGGAAAGTGATGTTAAGAAAATATCTTGCAGATGGTCATCGAGTTAGTGATCAAAAGTATAATTTGGAAAAGCCTCATAGCGGGTCACAAGGGCCAATGACATATGGTGAGTTGACGTCTATGAATCCCAGAAGATCAAGTAACCTGTTTATGCTATGGCCATTTAGTTGGGAGTCAGGTTGTGAAATACATCAGGTGTGTGTATATAATACATATATAATATATATATATTATTTTTAACATTTGTGTTGCGCATGTCCAAAAGGTCACCAATGTTACAAAACCGATATATAATATATGCATACATTATCATGATGAGCTAAAGAATTCTCCAGCTCATAACATTTAATATTACCATAAGAATGTAACACTATACAGCTATCAAATTTAAAATGTTGATTATGAAAACATGATGGTAACTTTGAGAACTTTATCACTATAAAAATCTGCTCACAAGTAAAGACTAATTCCTTAATTTTATATTTAACAGCAGATTGAAAACAAATTCTGCAAAAAAAAACTGTTTTGTAAAAGTTTGGAACAATAAGAACATCACTGGTGTATTAACATCACTGCAATTCATCGACTAAGAGAAAGCTAAAATATTTTCTATGAAATAACAGTTGTACAATTATCAATTAAGGATAAAAAAAATGTAATAGCAACAAAAATTTGCTAGATATAATTTGAATTATCATTAGTGCCAAAATATATTGTAAAAAAAGTAGTTACAGTAAAATCTGCCTCAAACATTTTGTTTAGTCTTATTAAAAGAAAAAAAAATTCCTCTGCTCTATTAAGTGACCACCTATTAATACAGCCATTCAATTGTGCAGCTGCTTATCTTTAACACCTATCTCTAATGACCAAATACTAAATTTAAGAGAATGGTGAGAATTGAGAATAAAGTGCAAATGACTTTTTCCTAGCTTAATTTTCAAAATTGGAGTAAACAAAAGTTTAAAATTCAAATTCTTATAATTATTTAAAGCGGCTATATTAACAGAATTAAGCGACAACAATTTATGAATTTAGAATAACTACCTGAGAAACAAGACATTTTATTTAATTAAACAAGAGAAATATTCAATTCAAACTAACTTTATAAAGAATTCAGCATTCTACCTTGAAAAATGAGTAAATTTTAATGAAAGGAAAATTTTTCAGTGAAAAATAACTTTATTGTACTTCATTTCTTGATTACATAGAAAGTATTAAAATAAATTATTATCGACCTAATAAGAATATAATGATTTTTTTTTTTGCTTATAGACACTCAATGGGAAAAGAAAAATATTAAGTAATGGTTAAGTTTCACTCTGCTAAAAGTCTTTTTGATAGAATGTCAAATAAGGTACAAGGAATTTACATTCAAATGGGTTAAAATTTAATTAGTCAATAAAATTAAAACATTTTTTAAAAAGATACTGCTTTTTAGTTTACCTTTATTCAGAGACCAACAGTGTGAAAAAATTTTTTTCAAAATCTCACAAGTGGCGACAAAGGTTTTACAAGAAACCCATATTTAGAGACCATATTAAAAAATGAACCATTACTTTCACGGATGTATTTAAAAGAGATCTCAGGATGTTTAACAAAATTTTAAATCTGATAAATGAAATACCTTTTTCAACTTGTTCCTTCTTTTTCTTTTTGCTTGCAGTAGCAATTGGTTGAGATGCAGTTTGAACAGAAGTTGTTGAAACTGATATGGTTTCTTTCACCTCTAACTTTGATTCAACTTTTATCTTTTCCACTTCAGGGGCAGAATTCTTTTTTTCCTGGACAGGTTTTTCAAGTACTGGAGATGCTTCTTTCTTGGCTTTTTCCTGTACTGGAAACATGTCTGAAGCCTGTTGGGTTGCTGAATTAGATTTGTTTTTTTTACTTTGCTTCAATAATTTAACTTCTTTGGGTTGGATGATCTCAATTTCATTAACATCTTTCATTTCTGGATCTTGAACTAGTTCAGGAGAAACTTCAGGTTCAGTCTTCTCCTTGCTTTTCTTTCCCCAAGTCTTTTTAAATTTTTTCTCCTTTTTACCTTTTTCAGATTTTTGCTTCATCTCTTCTTCAATACTACGTCTTTTCTGCTCCTCAATAACTTCTTCAAAAGATTTTTCTCCAATTCCAACTTTATAAACAAAGTAGCTAATAATAACTACAAAAACTGAAATTGCAGAACCAATTACAGTAGAAGAAAGATCCATAGTAAGAATTTCTAAAGCCATGGTCCTAAATGTAGATATTAAAGTTTTCTAGAAACAAGTTATACCTGTAAGAACAAGAATGTAAGATATTTAATGCAATATAATAAAGCATCTAACAAAATTATATAAATCTTATTCTAACATAGAAAATCATTTCAAGCTGAATTTTCTGCAGGTCTGAATCAAAACACGACAAATGGTTCTAGGGCTTATAATCCCCCCCCCCCCCACTCTCCCCAGAGGCCCATTCTGTTTTAGTATTAAAATTGAATATATTGTAAATACTAATATGCAATGCTGAGTTATACATTTTTACAAAAAAAACCATCTCAAAGGACATTTTTGTAGCTTCCAGTTTGAAATGCTTATCCAGTTCTGTATATTTATTTATCTGCAAATAGTAGTTGCTCCAAATGAAGAACAATAATTTTGGCTGTTAAAAAGAAATTTATTACAACATGCTTTTAACATGTAAATATGCTCATTAACTATACATCTAAATATACACTTCAATCACAATTCTATCACTAATGAAATAAAAAGAAAAATAGAAATATTCATTTAGAGATAAGTTTGAAAATGGTGTTGGAAGTATTTTTTAATTGCTGTAAAATGAATAAATACTAACATACGAGGCATGTTTTTTAAGTAAGTACCGTTTTGGAATTAAAAAAAGACGTGCAAAGATATCGCAATAATTTTATTTCTACATGAAAGCCTGTACCTTAATCTACTTTTCTACATAATTTCCGTGAATATTGAGGCACTTGTCATAACGTGGCACCAGTTTTTGAATACTCTCCTCATAAAATTCTGCCGCATGACTTGTTAACCACTGTATCACAACTGTTTTGACTTCGTTATCGTCTTGAAGACGCTGACCACCCAGGTGTTTCTTCAAGTGCAGGAACAAATGGTAGTCGCTGGGCGCCAGATCAGGGCTGTATGGAGGATGATCTAGAGTTTCAGATTTAAAAGATTTGATGAGATCTTTGGTCCGATTAGCCACATGTGGACGGGCATTGTCATGCAGCAAAACGATACCCTTACTCAACTTGCCACGTCTTTTGTTCTGGATTGCACGACGCAGATTGTTCAATGTCTCACAATAAGACGCTGCATTGATTGTCTCATTACGAGGCAGAAACTCCAATAGCAATACTCCTTTTTTGTCCCAAAAAACTGTGCACATGATTTTCCGGGCAGAAATTGTTTGCTTAAACTTCACTCTTTTGGGTGATGATGAATGTCGCCATTAAATGGATTGTTGTTTTGATTCTGGTGTGACATAGGCCACCCATGTTTCGTCACCAGTAACAATTTGGTCTAAAAAATCTTCACCTTCATTGTGGTACCGCTCAAGGAAAGTCAATGCACTGCCTAAACGTTGGGTTTTGTGCAAATCCGTCAACATTTTTGGAACCCAACGTGAACACAATTTCCGGTAATTCAAGTTCTCGGTCACAATGCGATACAAAACACTACGAGAATATTGAGGAAACCAGTCGCACATTGATGAAATTGTAAAGCGTCTGTTTTCTCTCACCTTTTCTTCCACTTTCTGCACCAAATCTTCATTAAAGACCGAAGGACGCCCACTCCGTTCTTCATCATCCACATTTGTGCGGCCATCTTTAATTGCTCTCACCCATTTCCTTACCATTCCATCACTCATAATGTTTTGTCCGTAAACTTCACAGATCTCACGATGAATATCGATCGGTTTTACGCCTTTAGCACTAAGAAATTGTATAACAGCCCGTACTTCACAATCGGCGGGACTCACGATTGTCGGGGGCATCTTAAACACTCAGTAAACAACGTATACAATGAAGAATCAGACTGTAATGGCGTCAGTGCGTAGACAAGAGATGTAGGTAACCAGCGCGCATGCGCGGAACGCCGACCGTAGCGCTGCGGCGGCGGAATCGCAAAACGGTACTTACATAAAAAACATGCCTCGTATAATGCCAAAAATCTGAATGTAAAAGCAAAATATTTTATAAATTTTTAATAAAACATGAAGTATGCTGTTCTTATAAAAATTATAAATCATACTTTTCACACACTTAAAAACATGTGAAAACATGCAATTATTAATCATATATTCAGTTTTTCCCTTCAGTTTAAAATATTTTTAATTAAAAAATAGAGGTTATTTGAAAATTAAATTTTAAAATAAAAATAGATTTGGCTACATATCCATCGGATATATAGTTAAAAACAACTAAAACATTAAGTTTTATTTCCATATTCTGGGTGTAAATTACATATGATAAAAGTCTTTAGTGCTTTTAAGCACCACACGACAATCAGAAGGCATCAGAAAAAGCACCATCAAAAACAAATTTAAACATAGCGAAACACACACAAAACTTGCATATTACAGCGAGTATGAGACAAATATACATCCAAATAATAATTTCAATAAATGTATACATAGAAAAGCAGGAAAATATAAAATCCAAAAGAACAATGTTTACAGTATTAAGGGTAAAAAAAACACTCTTAATAATTAGGTACATGGACAGTAGGGAAAAGTAAAGAAAGTAGAGGTGTTTTGACGAGAAAATTGGGTTTTTTCGAAAAGGCTTTTCAGAGACTCCAGAAGCTCTCTTTATGACTTAGAAAGCTGAATCTTTCCACACTTATAGCAGCAACGGCCGTACCGTGCTGAAAACACCGGTTCTCGTTAGATCACCGAAGTCAAGCAGCATCGGGCGCGGTTAGTACTTGGTGGGTGACCACCTCGGAACACCGCGTGCTGTTGGCCATCTCGGGTGCGGTTTCCCCGTGGTTTGCGCGCTAGATTTGCACGCTGCCACAAATGCCGCCGTGTTGATGCGGAGTACGATCACGTTAAACATGTGGGTCCGTAAGTCCTTCCGAGAGGTTGGTGGTAGGGGAAGGAGGGTACGGTCCCTGTGGATGCCTCCCCCACTGGGTTCCGGTCTAAATTGGGTGGCACTTCCCGGCCGTCCATACAGTTACCTTACACCTTTCTGGTAGGTCGGACGGTCTGGGTCTCAACAACAACACTTATAGCATCCGGGGCGTGGTAGCCCATTGGTTAGCACGCTGGAGTTGTACTCGGTACGCCCGGGTTCGATTCCAGCCACTGCCAAAACTGCCGCCGTGTTCATGCGGAGTACGATCACGTTAAACATGTGGGTTCGAAAGTCCTTCCGAGAGGTTGGTGGTAGGGGAAGGAGGGTACGGTCCCTGTGGATGCCTCCCCCACGGGTTCCGGTCTAAATTGGGTGGCACTTCTCGACCGTCCAAAACTGTTACCTTACACCTTTCTGGTAGGTCGGACGGTCTGGGTTTCAACACTTATAGCATCCCTGAGAGGTTGGTGGTAAGGGAAGAAGGATACAGTCCCTGTGAATGCCTCCCCCACTGGGTTCCGGTCTAAATTGGGTGGCACTTTTCGACCGTCCAAACAGTTACCTTACACCTTTCTGGTAGGTCGGACGGTCTGGGTCTCAACAACAACACTTATAACATCCCGGCCGCCCAAATTGCTGCTCCCAGTCTTCGGATGAGTCGGTCGGCCTGGGTTTTTGACATTCGACACTTATAGCATCCAAACATCAGACAAAAGATACCAGGGCTGTGAAGTCAGAAGCCATTTAGAGTGGAGTCTGAGAAACTATATTGATTGAGACTCCTAAATAAAACTATTTAAAAATAATCTCATTTTGGAATATTTAAATTTTTAATAGATTTTTAAATAACTTTTAGGCAATAAATTAAAAAACATCAAATGTTTATGAATTAAAAAACTATTGATATAAAAAATTGGTATTTTTGTTCAGTGGCGCACCCAGAATATTCCTAAGGGGGGGGCCATTGGTGCACAAAATTTTTATGAAGGAGGATGACTCCTCGATAAATTTTCCGAGAAAAAATGATCAGAGGCCATATCAATTAACAAGGCGGTTGTCTTTTTTTGTACATTTATTTTTATCAAATTACTAACAATTCTTTAGTGCAGTGCAAGAGAATTGAATGATTAGAAGAAGTAGTAGTAGATATTTATACAAAACAACACAAATTAAGAAATAGATGAAGATAAAATTATTTGTTCTGGTCTGCTTATACTGTATACTTGTTTTCAACCACTCTCTCATGATTACATATTGTTATATTATTCAATTATGATCTATACATATTCATAAAACGAAGTCCAGCCTCCTGTTTTTCTTTGTAGCCAGAGCATTAATTATCTGGTCTGGATCAATTTCCACTTCACGGTGAATGTTCACTGACGCAAGTCCATTCAGTCTGGTTTCACTCATACTGTTTCTCAAGTAAGTTTTCAACCTCTTCATTGTGGAGAATGACCTCTCAGCACTGCTTGTTGATACTGGGAGGGTGGCATACACTTTTAAAAGTTCAAACACAGTTGGAAAAGTCCTTTGGTCACAAAAGTTAAGCAGTTCGATTGGGCTTTTAGTTTTTTTGTTCAATGCAAAGACCTTCATGTACCACAGATGTAGTTCATCTTTTAGAGTATTATCTGATCTGGGTCCTAAATCATCTGCAAATTTCCTTGATAAGGCAACAAATCTCTCGTTTTCTTCCAGTGTCGGCTGCCTTCCATTCGGAATGACAGATGCAAAACTTTGTAGAAATTCCTTATGTTTGAGAAATTTTTCATGGAGGTGAGTGATGAAATTATCAATCCATGGAATGAAAATAGAAAGTCTGTAGTATTCTTCAGGAGTCTGTACGTTGAAATTTGATCTATAAATTTGTCTGGTGGCACGGCGTGGTAGAGTAATGTTTTCTCCATGCTGTTCCAGCTTCTTAACAGCTTGTTCAAACAGATGGTGAAACTCGTTCTCTTCGTTCTCTCGAATTATAGATATAGCTTTCAAAACGTCTTCTACGTCACTCACAGCAGTTGCCAGATCAAGGTTAACTTCCTGCAGCTTTTCACTCAGACGAACACTGTAGCTGAGTAATCTGTCAGCTGAAACAAGTGCTATGACAAACTGTGATGTTAACATTGAACATAACAAGGTATGAGCCTCTGTTGATGTCTCCTTGTCATTCCAGGTAGTAATCTCCTCCAGAGCCTCGATTACTTGATCAAACAATGAAACCATAACTGTGACGGCATCATGTCTCTCCACCCAACGAGTAGGGCATAATTTCTTCAGTTTTTTGGCACTGATTTCTGTCTCTCCCTGATTAGCTGCATTAATTTTGCTGGTGAGAACAAGGTTTCGTTTTGGTGTGTTGAAAAAACTAGAGATTTTCCCTATTATTCCAAAGCTGTTTCGGATATCCGGAACTCTAGATGAATAAGTTATGGCTAAGTTCAAACAGTGTGATGCACAATGAACGTAGGGGGCTTTGGGGTGTTGCTCATATATAATTGCTTGGGCGCCATTGTACTCTCCACTCATTGCAGAAGCTCCATCGAACCCTTGTCCACGGAGGAAAGACGTATCAATGTTGCAGTCTGCAAGGCCTTTAAGAATAGCATCTGCAATTGCTCGACCTGTAGTTTCAGTCAGGGGCACAAACTTAAGGAAGTTCTCCACTATCTTAAATTCAATTTTATACTTATCATTTGTTTCAAACCGTTTCAAATAACGAACGCAAAGTGTCATTTGCTCTACCGTTGCAATATCTGTGGTTTCGTCACATAAAACCGCAAAACATTTGGCCTCATTCACCTCAGTTGCTATGTGCTTCACAGTGGAATCATTGCATGCTGAAATAATCTCATTTTGTATATTCCAACTTATGTAAGTTGCATTTTTTGCACAACCTTGTAGATGAGTTTTCAGTATTTCTTCTCCTGCATCAACTCGGAGTCGCAAAAGGGCTCTAAAATTTCCTTCGCCTTGGCATGGTTATGACAATACGTCCAAATCCCCACAGTCTCTATGCCCTCTCATGGCCAGCCCTTGCCTTCCACAAAAAATCACTGTTTTGATAATAGGTTTAAGAATAGCCCTATTCTGCAAAACTTGTTTTTGCTTTCCTCTGTCCATTACTTGATCCACAGGAACCGTTTTTCCTTCCGTGACCCTTAAGAACTCATCGGCTTTGAGAACTGAATCCTTATGATAGAAAAAATTTTCATGTTGACTGAACTTCTCCAAGGCCTTCTTCCAATTATTAAATCCTTTTGAAACAAGTTGACCTGTAGCTTGTGTGGATCTTAAACCGACTTCATGGGGTGCAAAGAGAACACAAAATTTGCAATAGGCACTGTCCTCTGCCTTTGAGTAAGCTAGCCAGTTATGCTTACTCAGCCAAGATGAGCAGAACTTCCGAGTGTGGTGAGGTTTTCCTTGACTTGATACAGCACTAGTGACAGTAGCAGGAAAACTGTAATTTGCATATGGTTCCCAAAGATTTTTTAACGCTGTTATCCTATCTTCATCTGTGAGGTTAGATTTCTTGACATAATTAGAAATATCTGCAGCCAGAATTTCTATTTCAACTGTGTTTGGTATTGTGTTTTGTCCTACCTTTACCTCCTCACAAGCGTTTGAAGACAGCCCAGGGTCACGGCTGTTGCTTGCTTCGACTGCAGCCTCATCAATGTAACAAGAGCTCAGGGAAACGTCGTTGGGAACGTCACTATTTTCAATCTTACTTTTTTTTTTAAATAATTTCCCAGTGTCTGTTGACCTAGCCCTTTTCGTTTTTCACTCATTGTCTTTTTTTTTTACCTTGCTCCTCAGTTATTCAAGAACAAAATTTGCTATATAGCCGAAATACGCACATAAACACACACACTGATCGTTAAAGATGCATTTCACTGTAAGATCAGTTGAAAGTTCAGGACCATTATTAAATTCAGCTATTCACCACGCAGGCCCTCGTTCCGAAACTACCAATTCACTGTTATCACCTTGTGTCGTAACGTCGCACTTTATTTCAACTCACAGCAACACTTAATTCGCGAAGCGTTGGCACGATCTATTTATTCACTTCCACAATTTTCTCACTGGGTAAACGAAATCCTCGAGTTTTCGAGCGAACAGCCGCTTCCCCGCCGTTCACTCTTTATATAGGGCCACGGAGGCGCCTGTGACGTCACTCTACACAGCACTGGTATAGTACGACTCCAGCGAGAAGGCATTTGGGTCACGTGATTTTGGACGAGTCCATTAGTTAAATTCAATCACAGGTAGAAACGTCTTAAGAAGAACGGGTTTCCAGAATTGGCGCCTTTAGTGCGAATTAATTTATAATTTGTACAGTACGATAAAGAGCTTTATATGTATAATTACATTCAGTGTAAGTGTTGGGATATGCTGGAATTGTTTTCTTCACAATGATTAAAATTATTTATTACAATAATGGTTGTAAATGTTTTTTTTTATACTTTCTCGAAGGCAGACCTAGTTCTCCCTTGTGCTGACAGCGCCCTTCGCGTTTTGCTTTGTCAGCCCAAGGGGGGGGCCAGGGCCCCCTCGGCCCCCCCCCCCCCCCGTGGGTGCGCCACTGTTTTTGTTAGCATAGGATATTAATAAACAACGGAGTCGGACAGAAAAAAAGGAGGAGTTGGAATTCGAGTCGAAAGATTGAAGTACTAACTCCACAGCCCTAAAACCGGTAATCAGATTTTTAATACTCCTCCTGAGGTAGAGATATGGAATTTTTTTTAATGACTTTCCAGACCCTCAAGCACTCCTCCATTGGCTTAGAAAGCTGAATGCACACTTATAATATGGACCACTAGACAGAACCTAAATGTATCTGGAATTTTTATTTTTCCAAAAGAGTGGACAAAATGGAGGAGGGCTCTCTTTTAGGACCCTTCCAAAAGGGGGCATAAAAGACAAATTTGACACAAGGCGAAACCTAAGTGTTGAAGACCCAGACCGTCCGACTCGTCCGAGGACTTAGAGCATCTATTTGGACGGCCGGAAGGCGAAACCTAAGTGTGTTAATTTTCATTTGGAGTTTTTGACACTAAGCACTTTACATTGTTAAACAAAATAAAACTTTTTAAATAAAAGTTTAGCTTCATTTTTTCAAATTGTTAGTTTCCTTGTCTTTTACAGGCTCAAATATTAGTTCAATAATTATCATTGATAAGAAAAAGCAAAAAAAAAGTGTAAACAATTCATTTTGACATTAACATAAGAGATTTAGACTTCATGCTACAAACTAGAAAAGGAAACTAACTAAAGAAAGTACTATCCCATTAAAAGGAAAGCAAAACTCTTATTTCAAAATCCTCCCCCAACAACCTATATTTTCAGATAAGGACGAACAGTATTTTTTTTTTCTTTTTTAATATTTTATCCATCAGTATTAGATAAATGTAGTGTATATGCATGTTGTGTTTTATACCAAGTACTGAAGTAATTTAAGAGTTGTAGGAAAATGACAAAAAAAAACTGAAGAAAAATTTTCACATTATGGGGAGAGTATATCTTGTGCCACAGCCAACTTTGGGACACCTTATATTTTAAAATAAAGTTATTTGTACCACTAATCACTATAGCCCTGATGTGCATTTGCTGTTGTGTTTTGAAAGCATGATTGAAAAATAGAAAATATTTTATCAAACTTTAGTTTTTATATATGTAAAAAAATTTGTAAATTTTGTAGACAGTAACAGTAGGATTAGAATGTTATTTAAATGAAATTACATTCTATTAAAGAAACAGGAATGATTTTTATAAAAATAGATGTAAAATAGTCATTGTAGAGTTAATCCTGAAGCATCGGAGCCTTCAGGAAGAATTTAGCCTATGAGGTACCTTGGGACACATGACAGTGGGACACCTAATAGAATTGTTTTTTGAAGTGACTGCTGTATAGAATGAGTTCAATTTGCTGTAGATGTTAAATTTAAGCCTCTGGTACATGAAGCCTCTAAATTTTTCATCTGTTAAAATGTTAAATTTTTTTCAAGAGTTTTCACTTTTAAGTTCAATAAATGTGCATTGTATAACACTGTTACTGCCTAAATTCCGGGTATGTTGTGTTTATTATATAAATTAGATAACAAACCAAAAGTCGTCTTAGTTAATCTTTATACAAGATATTTGAAGTGGATACTTTTATCCTATGCAGAAAGGGTTAATGTATATGTGGTGTGTTTGTTTAAGATAGCATTATAAAAATATTTTTTTTTAAATCAAGAGCTGAAAAGTGATCCAAAGTGTGCCACCCTCTCCCACTGTTAACTAACAGCACACACAAAATTTCGCATGCAAGTAAAATTATTGATGGTTAGAAATATAATTGAAAACTGGTGGGGGGTTTTATTATCTCAAATATTCTTATGTAGGGTAATTTATAGTAACATACATTATATATATATATATATATATATATTTAATAAAAAATCTAGGGAAATAATCCATATCTGACAAAAAAGCTAAACAAATATTTTTAAAAATTATATTATATCTTTGTGCATTAATAAAGTGATCCGATTTAGTTTTCTTTCATTTTCATATATTACTTTGAAATTGCAAATATTTGTGTATATTATTATCATCACATAGATGTATTATACATATTCTATGTGGTACAACCCTTGTGGCAACAATATATGTATGATGGAGCATAACATTTTACTTCTACAATGCAAATCCCCCTTAACAATGCAGAGAAAGTAAAAAATTAAAGACAAAGACTAGACTGACATGGAGACATCTGCACGTAATTATCTCTGCAAACTAAAGAGTGAGAAATGTCAAGCAGAAACAAATGATTAGGTCCACATTCATAGATTGCATAAATAAATTTGAGAAAAATAAAAAGTTAAAAATTTATAATGTTCATAAAAAAAAAAATAACTTTATGAATTTGAAATAAAACAAAAAATGTCTATCCCAAATGAGATTTAAAATACCAGTAGTGAAAAATTAAATAGATAAAATCTTGTGGATAAGGAAATACGGTAGTTGCAAAAAAGTTTTAAAAATCTAACAGAAAAACGGACTACCATAGAATAGTTACATATTTACTTTTAATGGACAACATTTCCATTTTTATCTATAAATTGTTTTATATCAAATAGACAAACACCAAAGTACTGTTTTATAGTTTTAAAACTTTAGATCTGCAATAATAATATACAAATAAATTATACTTCACAAAAAAAAAACTTTAACAAGCACTGACAATCTCGCCAAGAGGCAAAATCTTTTAGTATAATTTAGTAATTAAAATCAATACAGTAGAGTCCAGCTTACGCTAATGACTCGAAGTTTTTTTACGACGTTTAAAGAGCCCGCATACCTAAATCACAGCTGGACTCACCCACATGAATTCGACGTGGCCAAGGCTAAACAAGGCCTCCAACTTGCCACGTTACAGAGCGGGCCGCCATAGCTGAAATTAAACACTGACCCAACACCGATCTTTCTCAAAAATATGCATTTTACAAACTTTATTTCAGACAGAAACTGTAGCAAAGAAGACCGAAAACCTTCTGAAATTGAAAATCTTACGCATGCGGAAATCAGAACAAGATAAATAATCGAATGCAGTTTATTGCACAAGACCGAAACATTTAAATCAGATTGCTTATCAGTTACCACCAAATAGAACTTTAACAACTATATAGATACAAAAACAGATAAATAAGTGATATGTGCAACCAAAACTTAAGGAATATTTTATAATACAAGAAAATCAACAAATGATAAAAGATGTTGAAGCACTACTTTGCCGATGACAGTCAAAAATTCAAGAGAAAAACTTACCTATGAGTTACGATATTCAGCAGGCAATAAATAAATTTAGGAATAAATAATTTTTTAATCTTGGCTTAATAATTAAGTTCAAAGCTACATAACTATACCAATGCACTACAAAGTACAGACTACGGACGAAGATACAGTTGTCGGTCTCACAACTCAATGCCGAAAGGTTAATGCCATACGACAAAGCAAGACAGTCTCAGATTGGCTCATGGATATCACGTGGTATGAGTGAAGTCATGTTATTGGCCTTTAATCTGTCCCACAGATAGCGACGACTTTGACAGTCAGGAACCCCCCCTATCGCAAGTTGTGTTAGGAGATGAGTGGGGCATGGGTAGAAAAGTTTCCATTACTTTTTTCTGTGTTTTTATTCGAACTAAATGAGATAATATAAACAAAGGGATACTTGAATGGTAAGATTTGATAATTAATTCATAAAGGTATAAATAAGAATTTTATTTATCTTAAATATTTTTTTTTCTTTTTGTTTTATTTATTTAATTTTAGTTTAGCGTATAAACTCTGCAGAATTGTGTTGAAAATTTTATTCTCCTTTAAAAAAAAGTACATAAAAAAATAACTTCATTGAAAAATTATTTATTTATTTATTATTGAATACGGAGCACGGCAAAAAAATATTTCTTAATTTAAGATAATCCAATAACTAAAATTTTTGCCTGAATAGAAGGTCAAAGCAAGACTGAGTGGCTACAACATTTGAATCATAGGGAGTCAAAAATTGCACCAGCAAAAATATTTTTAGACAGTCTTTGTTCTATTTGCTTTCCTTATAGCTCAAAAAAAAAATCATAAATTATATTAAAGTCATCATAAATTATATTAAAATATTTATCATTGCATGAAGCAAAAACACCCAGCTCCCTTGCTCCAGGGGGGGGGGGGGGACCAGACCGGCGGCGTAAAGTTATCTGGTAAGTTCGATGGCCTTCTTTCGTATTGAATATTTAACTGGGCGGCATTACAGTAATGGAGAATTTGTTAGACAAGAGCCATATTTGGCCATATTAAGCTAAAATGCATGGAAAGATAGAACACAGTCTGTCAAAGCGACGGCTCTATAGTGTGGAGGGGAAGGGGAAGCATTGGTGGCATAACATTTGTATAACATTCGTTATCAGACTGCATAAAGAAGTAAATATTTCTTTTTCAGATTTACCGGACTATTATTTTAAAATATTTCATAAAAATTCTTTAAAATTTTCTTTTTCAATTTGACAACAGCTTAGTGATGCTGATAAATTATTTTGACTTATATGCAAATGCAAAGTATGAACTACTTTGATGTCTTTAATACCATAGCTTACAATTTTTGAAACAAAAATTAAACGTAATTGTATATTTATTCCACCCCCACCCCCCACCCCGAATTTAAAAAAAATAAAAAATTCACGAGAGAAGATAGTTTTACTTTCCCTGCAATACATGCTAATGTATAAGGAAAGTGTTGGAAAAATATAGGGGAAATTGCAACTTGATTTGTCAACGGATCTACACGTTTTGGAACCTCTAGAAGACGAAAAAGCTGTTTATAGTGTGACGTCTGTGTGTGTGCGTGCAATGTATTTATCAACTCTAACTCCAATACTAATTCACCAAATTTCATAACATTTTATAGGTAAGTCTCTGGTACTGATTAGATTTGGTACTTCATCAGTGTAAAAGAACCAACAAATCCGAAGTCCAAAAGAGGAATGGACGAAGGCCATTCCTTTTTTTAACTTCGGGTTAGTTGGTTCTCTCGCACTGGTAAAGTGGATCTAGTGTACCCTTGAAACAGCTGTATGCTGCATTACTGCATTTTTTGTGCTTATATACGTTGCTAAAGTTTTTCTTATTCTTCGCACAAAGTGTATTTTACTTATTAGTTTTATCATGTACCATTTTTGCTTTCCTTATATACATAATGTATAAGGAAAGTATTGTGATGGGGTCGAAAATTCGAATTCGAGGGTAGAGCACATTTCAAGCATCCCTGATCACGAATCGAACATTTTTGAAGTGGTGTGTGCGTGTGTGTGTGTGCGTATGCGTGTGCGTGTGTGTGTGTGTGCGTGCGCGCGCACGCGCGCCAGTGAGACTATGGAGACGATAACTAACGAACGAATGGACCGATTCGAACGAAATTTGGTACAAAAATCTCAATCCGTAAACACTGGAAGCCTATTGTTTTTATAAGCAATCGAATGTTCAGAACCTCCCTACTTTTACGTAATAAACTTTTACGAAAAAATAAGTTTTTCATTTTAGTTAGCTTCATTTTATCCCTTTGGCGAGATTTTCATTAATTTGCCAACATTTCAAAAAGTCATCTAGTTGGCGACATTCCACCAAATTCGTCACCAAAATCTCGCCAAACGTTTTGGACGGAGAAATAAGTTATTCTTATAGCAAATAAATGGCTATTGGTGTTCAAATACAAAAGTATTACTCAAAGAATCTTTTCTCATGAATGAAACTCGCTAGATCGACGAGAATGATGTCACCCAATTTATCGCATGGTATTACATATGAAAAGTGAACATGTTTCTGAATAGGAAATATTTTTTTTATTTTATATGATTTGTTTATTTTTTTTTAAATGTGCAATATCTCAAGAACGGTTTATGTTAGCGTTCTAAAATATTTGTCAATCGTTTTCTACTGAAAAATTACATAAGAAATGTCTATTTTCGTAACTTTATTAGAGGTTATGATTTTTTGACGATTTTTTCAAAATTTCACTCGAAAATTTACGGAGGTTCTGAACATTCGATTGCGTATAAAACCAATAAACTTCCTGTGTTTACGGATTGTAATTTTTGTACCAAATTTCGTTCGAATCGGTCCATTCGTTCGTCAGTTATTGTCTCCACAGACTCACTGACACACACACACACCACATCAAAAATGTTCGATTCGTAATTAGGGGTGCTTGAAACGTGTTCTCCCGTCGAAAACTCGAATTCAAATTTTCGACCCCGTCACAATACTTTCCTTATACATTATTGTATATAAGAAAAGTAAAAATGTAATTCTTATAGTAGAAACGTATACTCTTTCCAAGATAATGAATTTTCTTCAATTAGTCGTCATTTTCATTGATTTAGCGTCATATTTATCTTTTTGGCGAGATTTTCGTTAATTTGGCAACATTCAAAAAGTCGCAAAGTTGGTCACATTCCGCCAAATTTGTCGCCAAAATCTCGCCAAGCGTTATGGACGGAGAAATAAGTTATACTTACAGAAGATAAATGACTATTGTGCGCTCAAATACAAAAGTATTACTCAAAGTATCTTTTCTCGTGAATGGAACGAGTTAGATCCATAAAAATAATGTCTCCAAATTTATCGTATGATATTACATATGAAAAGTAAACATGTTTCTCAACAGTTAATATTTCTTTTTAATTTATGGGATTTTTTTTTGATAAATTTATTTGAAAAATATGCAATATCTCGAGAATGGTTTAAGCTAGCGTTCTAAAGTTTATGTCAATCGTTTTCTAAGTTCAATCGTTTCTAAAAATTACATAAGAAATATCTATTTGCGTAACTTTATTAAAGGTTTTGATTTTTTGATGATTTTTTCAAAATTTCACTCTAAAATTTAGGGAGGGTCTGAACATTTGATTGTGTTTTAAAACAATAGGCTTCCAGTATTCATGGATTGTGATTTTTGTACCAAATTTGATTCAAATGGCACCATTCGTTAGTCAGTTATCGTCTCCACAGACTCACTGACACACACACAGAGGGACAGAGAGACATCACCTCAAAATGTTCGATTGGTGATCAGGGATGCTTGAAACGTGCTCTCCCATCGAAAACTCAAATTCAAATTTTCGACCCCGTCACAATACTTTCCTTATACATTATGTATAAAAGGAAAGTAACAATCATCCATATTAATAGCATCCTTAATAAGCGATAGACTCCATATATAAAAAAAATCTGATCTGGGCAACACATGACTTTCCTTATATAATGTAATGAATGTACTACTTTTACAGTCAAAAAAAAATCTGATGTGGGCAACACATGACTTTCCTTATATAATGTAATGAATTTACTACTTTTACAGTAAAAAAATAGGATTTTCTTGTAGTAGATACTATTCTTTCCAAGATATTGAATTTTCGACAATTAGTCGTCATTTTCATTGATTTAGCGTCATTTTTATCCATTTGGCGAGATTTTTGTTAATTTGGCAACATTTCAAAAAAGTCGCCAAGTTGGCGACATTCCGCCAAATTCGTCGCCAAAATCTCGCCAAGCGTTATGCACCAAGAAATAAGTTTTTCTTAAAGCAGATAAATGACTATTGGCGTACAAATACAAAAGTACTATTCAAAGTATCTTTTTTCAAGAATGGAACGAGCTAGATACACGAGAAGGATGTCACTCAATTTATCGCATGGTATTACATATGAAAAGTAAACATGTTTCTCAATAGGAAATATTTTTCTTTTTATTTTATATGACTTTTTGATAATTTTTTTTAAAAATGTACAATATCTCGAGAACGGTTCGCGTTAGCGTTCTAAAATTTATGTCAATCGTTTTCTAATGAAAAATTACATAAGAAATGTCTATTTGCGCAACTTTATGTGTAGTTTTAATTTTTTGACGATTTTTTCAAAATTTCATTCGAAAATTTAGGGGGGTTCAGAACATTCGATTGCGTATAAAAACAATAGGCTTCCAGTGTTTACGGATTGTGATTTTTGTACCAAATTTGGTTCGAATCGGTCCATTCGTTCGTCAGTTATCGTCTCCACAGACTCACTGACACACACACACACACACATACACACATACTTTCACACACACACACACACACACACACACACACACACAGACATCACTTCAAAAATGTTTGATTCGTGATCAGGGATGCTTGAAACGTGCTCTCCCGTCGAAAACTCGAATTCGAATTTTCGACCCCGTCACAATACTTTCCTTATACATTATGTATATAAGGAAAGTAATAGGTTTTTCTTATAGTAGATACTTATATTCTTTCCAAGATATTGAATTTCCGACAATTAATCGTCATTTTCATTGATTTAGCGTCATTTTTATCCATTTGGCGAGATTTTCGTTAATTTGGCAACATTTAAAAAGTCGCCAAGTTGGCGACATTCCGCTAAATTAGTCGCCAAAATCTCGCTAAGCGTTATGGACGAAGAAATAAGTTATTCTTACAGCAGATAAGTGACTATTGGCGTTTAAATACAAAAGTATTACTCAAAGTATCTTTTTCCATGAATGGAAGGAGTTAGATCCACGAGAATGATGTCACCCAATTTATCGCATGGTGTTACATATGAAAAGTGAACATGTTTCTCAATAGGATTTTTTTTTTATTTTATATGACTTTTGGATAATTTTTTTTAAAAATGTACAATATCTCGAGAACGGTTCATGTTAGCGTTCTAAAATTTATGTCAATCGTTTTCTAATGAAAAATTACATAAGAAATGTCTATTTGCGTAAGTTTATTAGTGGTTTTGATTTTTGTGACGATTTTTTCAATATTTCGCTCGAAAATTTAGGGGGGTTCTGAGCATTCGATTGCGTATAAAAACAATAGGCTTCCAGTGTTTACGGATTGTAATTTTTGTACCAAATTTCGTTTGAATCGGTTCATTCATTCGTCAGTTATCGTCTCCACAGACTCGCAGGCACACCCACACACACACACACATATCATCTAAAAAATGTCTGATTCGTGTGCAGGGATGCTTGAAACGTGCTCTCCCGTCAAAAACTCGAATTCGAATTTTCGACCCCGTCACAATACTTTCCTTATACATTATATGTATATAAGGAAAGTAACTAGGAATAATTTACATGGAGTTTTATAGAGATTTTTAAGCTGCATAGCTGATTATGATTATAAGATGTATATGATTTAATACTGCGATTATTACTTTCCTTATATACATAATGTATAAGGAAAGTATTGTGACGAGGTCGAAAATTCGAAATCGAGTTTTTGACGGGAGAGCACGTTTCAAGCATCCCTGATCACGAATCAAACATTTAAGTGATGTCTGTGTGTGTGTGTGTGTGTGTGTGTGTGTGTGTGTGTGTGTGTGTGTGTGTGTGTGTGTGAGTGAATGTATGTGTGTGTGTGTGTCAGTGAGTCTGTGGAGACGATAACTGACGAACGAATGGACCGATTCGAACAAAATTTGGAACAAAAATCACAATCCATAAACACTGGAAGCCTATTGTTTTTGTACGCAATCGAATGTTCAGAACCCTCCTAAATTTTCGAATGAAATATTGAAAAAAATCTTCAAAAAATCAAAACCACTAATAAAGTTACGCAAATAGACATTTCTTATGTAATTTTTCGTTAGAAAACGATTGACATAAATTTTAGAACGCTAACATAAATCGTTCTCGAGATATTGCAGAATTTTTCAAAAAAATTATCAAAAGTCATAAAATAAAAATATTTCCTATCGAGAAACATGTTCACTTTTCATATGTAATACCATGCGATAAATTGGGTGACATCATTCTCATGGATCTAGCTTGTTCCATTCATGAAAAAAGATACTTTAAGTAATACTTTTGTATTTGAACGCCAATAGTCGTATATCTGCTCTAAGAATAACTTATTTCTTCATCCATAACGCTTGGCGAGATTTTGGCTACGAATTTGGCGGAATGTCGCCAACTTGGCGACTTTTTGAAATGCTGCCAAATTAATAAAAATCTCGCCAAATGGATAAAAATGACACTAAATCAATGAAAATGACGACTGATTGTCGGAAATTCAATATCTTGGAAAGAATATTAGTATCTACTATAAGAAAAACCTATTTTTTTTTACTGTAAAAGTAGTAAATGCATTACATTATATAAGGAAAGTCATGTGTTGCCCACATCAGATTTTTTAATATTAATAAAGCAGACGATTTTAATTTAATTTATCCCAACTAAATGACAGAAATATAAATTTATTTTGAAATCATATACTACTTTATTTTAGAAAAGGATTTTTAAATCTATTTATTACTTTCCTTATACAGGGTATCCCAAAAACATTGACCTTGGCTTTTATTCCTTAAATATTGATCTTAGACATATATAATAAATTATAAAGTTGCTTAAAAAAAGGTACAGAATTTTATGAAATCGATTAAAATTTTCAAGGGAATTAAATTTTAAGAAATACAAAATTAAATTTTTATACATCCCCTATTCAAAAACATTTCCAGTGAGTAAAATGTGCCCCATACACTAATAAGGTGATGTACAAAATTTCAGCATTTTATCATAAGAAGTCCCAGAGATATGTTTAAACAAAGTTGGTGAGGGATTAATCACAAATTAAAATGTAAATGTTTACAGCAAGAGTGCAAATGATGCAACGCAGAAATGCATCATAGGCAAATGATATCTGCCTCTTATCTTTAATGGATCTTTGGCATGGATGGAAAACATTTTGAACAAGCTTTGTAATCTTTGTGTAAAGTTATTATTTCTACGCAGTGTAGATACTTTGTGCCAATAAATAGCAAAATTATTATTCATTTATGTAATTATTATTTTCTTTCGTAATAAGTGTATGACCCCTGAAACTCGATCTGCCGACATGATTCTTCCCCTCTGAGAACCCATGTCGATGCATCGAAAAGTGGTTTAAGTCAGTATTTTTGCCTTTTCATATCTCTGGGACTTTTTATGATAAAATGCTGAAATTTTGTACATCAACTTATTAGCGTATGGGGCACATTTTACTCATCGGAAATGTTTTTGTACGGGAACCGTATAAAAATTTAAATTTTGTATTTCTTAAATTTAATTCCCTTGAAATTTTTAATCGGTTTCATAAAATTCTGTACTTTTTTTACGCAACTTTGTAATTTATTATATATGCCTAAGATCAATATTTAAGGAATAAAAGTCAAGGGCAATGTTTTTGGGACACCCTGTATACATATAATGTATAAGGAGAGTATTATGACGGGGTCAAAAATTCGAATTCGAGTTTTCGACGGGAAAGCACGTTTCAAGCATCCCTGATCACGAATCGAACATTTTTGAGGTGATGTCTGTGTGTGTGTGTGTGTGTGTCAGTGAGTCTGTGCAGACGATATCTCACGAACAAATAGAGCGATTCGAATGAAATTTGGTACAAAAATTACAATCCGTGAATACTGGAAGCCTATTGTTTTTAAACATAATCGAATGTTCAGAACCCCCTAAATTTTCGGGTGAAATTTTGAACAATTCATCAAAAAATCAAAACTTTTAATAAAGTTGTGTAAATATGCATTTCTTATTTAATTTTTTCTTAAAAAACGATTGACATAAACTTTAGAACGCTAGCGTGAACCGTTCTCGAGATATTGCACATTTTTTAAATAAATTTATACAAAAATCCCATAAATTAAAAAAAAATATTAACTGTTGAGAAACATGTTCACTTTTCGTATGTAATATCATGCGATAAATTTGGTGACATCATTCTCATGGATCTTGTTCGTTCCATTCACGAGAAAAGATACTTTGAGTAATACTTTTGTATTTGAACGGCAATCTGCTATAAGAGTAACTTATTTCTCCGTCCATAGCGCTTGGCGAGATTTTGGCGACGAGTTTGGCGGAATGTCGCCAACATGGCGCTTTTTTAAATGTTGCCAAATTAACGAAAATCTCGCCAAATGGATAAAAATGACGCTGAATCAATAAAAATGACGACTCATTAACGAAAATTCAATATCTTGGAAAGAATAAGTATCTACTGTAATAATAACCTTTTTTTTTTTACTGTAAGAGTAGTAAATCCATTGCATTATATAAGGAAAGTCATGTGCTGCCTACATCAGTTTTTTTTTTTTATATAGGAAATGAAATAAATCTTTTAAATGCAATTTTTTTTTTTTTTTAAGAACAATATGATTTAAATTGCTTTTACAATTTGAATATATATATTGAGTCATGAACAACACCAGGTTGCTAATTGAAAACAAACAAGAACTTTATGTCCTGTTGCTGTTGCCACAAATGAGGCTTCAAAGAATAATAAATGGAATATTCAGGCATCATTAAACGGGATTAGCACGAGATTTAAAACGCTCGAAAATTTCTAAACCTTCTCCTTAATCTCTCCTGTTCGAAGTTCTTCTAATCGGAAAATTAAAAAATCTGAGTCTTTTGCTTATGTCATTTAGACCGAATTAAAGGTGGTGAGAATTTTTTAAACATCTGGTATGAATATCCACTCGACTTTCTCATGCACTTATATTTCATATATTTGCATGACATGACAATCAATATCAGAGGCGTAAATGCATTTTAACTTACAAGTTTGTTTGTTTGTTGGTGTTTTTTTACTTTCCCTATATACATAGTATAATGTATAGAAAAAGTATTGTGACGCGGTCGAAAATTCAGTTTCGTGATATTGAGGGATGAGCAAGCTTTAAACATTCCTAAACTTGAATCGTTTTGAAGTGGCGTGTGTATGTGTTAGTGTGTGTATGTATATTAAATTGTATATGTGAGTATGGATGCGATATTTCAAGAATGAACGGAGCGTTTCAAACGAATTACGGTACGATTATTACAATCAAGGAATATTGGAACCCTATTGATTTCGAAGGCGATCGAATGTGCATACCCCCCCCCCCCCCCCCCAATTTTCAAATAATTTTTTGAAAAATCATTGTGAAATCAAGACTTTTAATAATAATAAATACATAATCACTTAGACGTATTTTCACATTAAAAAACGAATAATATAAATTTAAAATATTAGCATGAACCGTTCTCGAAATATAGCGAAATCTTTTTTAAACGCTAAAAATCAGGACAATATGTATATATTTTCATTTTTTAAGTTGAGTCACTTTCGACACATTAAGTAAAAATCCCCTACAAAGGCATCTATAAACAAGAAAGATCAATCATGCTTAAAGCATTGATTATGTAACACTTTCCAACTTCAATACAATTTTATTTAAGACAGTCGAAAATGCAATACATTCCTCGGTAATATTTTAAAACTTATCATAATACTACATTAATTTATTATATTTGAAAAATTAAACCTTCATTGAAAAACATGAACTTCATTCAAATGACGGCATTGAAATAAAAATTGCCTGGTTTAAATATATCTGAAAAGCGATACATTCCACGGTAATATTTTTAAAACTATCATAATACTGCGATAATTTATTATATTTAAAAACTTCATCGAAAACAACTGAAATTAATTCAAATGACGTCATAGAAAAAATAAATAAAAAGAACGAATATGAGTCTGCAGGGAAAGACATGTGCTGTCCACATCAGAATTTTTAACAATATTACAACAATGATTTATAGAAGTGAACGGGGATTATTTTCAGGCCATTTCGAAAAAAATGTATGATCTATATTTAAAGATCCATCAAATTTTTGTCGAATAAAATGTTCAACAAATTTAAGCTGTGTACCAAATTTTAACTCTCTAGGACGTAGGAAAGTGCATTAAAAATGCCATCAAATAAATTTATCATGAAGAGTTATATAAAATTTAAAAAAATGAAAAATTGTTATCTACCAAATTTATTTTAAAATGTGAAGCCACTCCCATATGCAAAACGTTTAAACAAATGGAGAGATATTTATTATATAATATATCTCTCTTTTCTTTCTGGAAGATATCCCAAAGTCAGAATTTAATTGAATTTGTTTTTTTCCCTATATTAAATAATTTTTAATTAAAAAACTACTTAACATATTTTACTGAATTTTTTTTTATATATTCTATGGGATAATGTGAATATTTTCTAAAAATTTCGAAGTAATTCGTGAATTTTAAATTTACTTAAAAAATGTTTGAAAAATTAGGTCCCATAGGGTTCAATGTATTTCATTTTTTCAACCCGGGTTCAATAAAAAACTAATTGGGTGATATTATTTATTTATATTCCCATAGGTCCTACAAACCGTCTGAACAACATACTAAAATTTCATTTTGATAAAGTCATTTTTACGGCAGTTATCGTGCTAACGGACAGACAGACAGACAGACAGACAGACAGAATGAACAAAGTCATAAACACTTTTCAACTTTGTTGTAAAGTGTTAAAAAAAAAAAGAGACGTTTAAACTTTATAAAGTCATTTATGTGTTAACCTGGTGGCGATTAGATCCCAGTTTTATTCGAAAAAATAGAAATAAAATATTCCATAAAAATAGAATATTCCAAAAAGGCCTGCAAAAATCGTTAAAATCAGAAATAAAAGACAAAATATGCTAAAATGTATTAATTAAATAGTTGTTTAATGCGAAAATTTTGACGACAAAGCTAATAAGATCAACCCCAATTATCTAAGACTAACCGATCTACAGATATTTCTTATTTCTTTTTTATTAATTTTATTTTATTTTATTTCATTTATTTATTTTGCAATTTTTACAAACCGGCGACGCTTCATAATGCGATAAGTCGCCAGATGAAAAAATAATGTTTTAAAACTGTGAATTGAATATAATTTCAAATAAATACCCTTGTCATTTTGTACGATTAAACTCAATTTAATAAATTATGAAAGAAGTGAAGAAAAAATAAGTTAGAGTCTGTAGGAAAAGTCATGTGTTGGCCACAACAGTTTTTTTTTTCTATTGTACTTGAATGACTGCTACAACAGGATAAAAATGGCACGAATATATTTTTTGCTATTATTTTAGCGTTTTCATTTTATTGTACGCTGACCAAATTTTCATTTTTTTTTTTTTTTGTAAATCAATTCACAAACGGACCTGATGTTTAATTTTTCAGATTTGTCTATGCAGATAATTTTGCATAGCGAGAACAAAGATTCTTATACATCTTTTTTAAGGGAATTAAGAATTTTAGTAGAATTTTTCCTTGAATAATAACATTTAGAATACTTCTAGAATTTGCATATTTTAAATCACGAGCAACACCGGTTGTATCTGCTAGTAAGAAAGAAAAGAATTAAGTGCTTTTTTCATACATATTTTTTATAACGAAATGAATAAAGCTAACCCCATTACTCTAAAATATATCGTTCTGCAGATATTTCAGACAGATATTATAATAAAAATAATTTATGATAATATAAAGAAATATTATATATATATATATATATATATATATATATATATATATATATATATATATATATATATATATATATATATATATAAATTGAAAGATTTTAAGCGAAAATTACGCATAAACTACTGTATGTACAAAAAAAACCATCACTAGCATATCTGTTACAAATGAGTAACTATAGACCAAGACTAAGGATAAAGATAGAAGGTAACATATCACTACAATGGTAAAGGGGGGTGAGAAGAATATTAGGATATAAAATTCACAAGTAAAAGTATATAAATATAAATATAAATATAAATAAAACACGGCAAAAATGAGAAAAGGCAATAATATTAGCTCAAGATAAAAGATTAAGACATAGAGAACAGTCAATAGAAACTACACAAAAATGGTAGTTAGTTCGAAATTGCATTCTCATCAGGACAGCCATACAATTCGAATTAAAACCGATAGAATAGCCAGTTTCTGACAATGGCGATAGTATTTAACTATAGACACCATTGGAACTGTCTACTGGCTAGTGGAAGGAGAAAAATAAATCAATTAAATTACAAATCAGAAAAATAATACTTCCTCGAACAGAAATATGAACTCACAAGCATTGCCACCGCGTGTAAGTTGAACAAGCGACTGAGCATTTCACCTCACTTCGTCAATGCGAGTGGGCACCGGAATGAATACATTTGAACGATACATAATATGTATGGAGACTTTCAAAAATAGTAATCAGGATAGGACTCAGGAAAAGTGGAAAACAGTCATTCGAAAATACTAAACAGTATTAGACTCAAAGGTAGGGTCAAAAAGTTCGGAGGCTGTGCTGATATCTCTAACCCTGATTGGAGGAGAGGGGAACTATTTTACCATGGCGTAGAGGCACATGTGACGCAAGGTGTGAAAAGGAAGAAACAGATATTTTTCCAGACAATGCGTGTCAGTGAACTGTAGCCGTTCGCGTTCATCGAAAATGGAAATGGTGTTTGAAAAGGTGCAATGTTTCTGTCGGCGATTTCCCCAAACGCTGGCAGAATTTGATATTCGCACGTTGTTCTTCAAACATCATTACCATTTTCGACGAACGCGAACGACTACAGTTCACTGACACGCATTGTCTGGAAAAACCCTGCACTGTGGACTTGCTTCTTCCTCTTCACATCTCGCGTCACATGTGCCTCTACGCCATGGTAAAATAGTTCCCCTCTCATCCAATCAGGGTTGGAGATATCAGCACAGTCTCCGAACTTTTTGATCCCCCTTGTATATACATATATTGTGCTGTAAAACCTAAATAAAAGCATTATGAAATATATGAGAAAAAAATGAATATTATATGTAGGGAAATTCATGTATTGTCCACATCAGATTTTTTAGAAGGTCTCTGAGCTTAGAGGGAAACCGAAAGTGGGGCCATTTAAAAGATGGGTGGGTCTCAAATTCGCCACACATATTTTAAATAGAAAATTTTTGAAGCATCTATTTCTCATGATCTACTTATTATAGAGAGTTTAAATGATGTCTGATATGAATTTAGCATCGAATTTCGAAGGAGGTAGGGACTTCACTAAATATTTCCAATTCATTTTCCTTGAAACGTTTATTTTTTCAAAATTGACTATAAAGGAGCTTAGATGATGACTGATATGGGGGGGGGGGGGGGGGATTTGACATAAAATTCTGCAGTATAGGTTAGAGTGGATCACTAAAAAGGTTTTATTTCCTCTTCCGCTTCAAAAAATTACTTAGAACTACTTTTCAAGATTGGCTATAAATAGAACTTAGATAATAACTGATATGGATTCAGAATTACATTTCGGAAGGAATTAGGTAACTCACTAAGAATTTCCGCTTTCGGTTCCCGAGATATCCCTTTCGATTAAAAAATTTACATTTTCCTTGCAACATCTATTTTTCAGGATCGGCTATAGAAGGAGCTTAGATAGCGACTAATACGGATTCAGTATCAAATTTCAGAGGGAAAGGGGAGTTCACTCAGAATTTCCATTTCCAGTTTTTTCCCACTTCCGGTTAAAAAAAAATTCTTTGAAACGTGTATTTCTCGGGATTGACTATAGAGAGAACTTAGATGATGACTAATATGGATTCAGCATAAAATTTCAAAGAGGAACGAGTGTGTGTATGGGGGGGTTACTAAGGATCTCCACTTCCGGGTTAAAATTTTTCATTTTCTTTTAACCTTCTATTTCTCAGAATCCTTAGAATCGGCTATTAATAGAGAGAACTTCGATGATGACTGATATGGATTCAGCATTTTCTAGTAGGAGAATTTCATCTCCGGTTCTTTTCCATTTCTGGTTAAAACATTTTCCTTTCAACCATCTATTTTCTCAGAATCGGTTATTGATAGAGCTTAGTTGATGTCTGATGGGGGGTTCAGTATCGAATTTCAGAGAGGATATGGAGGGAGTTCACCTATCGATTTCTTTCCACTTTCGGTTCGGGAAACATCACGTCCGGTTCTTTTCGAAAATTTGCGTGACGGTTCGAAATAAGCGTGGAAAAGAGAATAAAATTCTTATTAGTTCCGGCAAAAATGAAGTATCCACCACTTGCCACCATACGACGGATCTTTCATAAATTAATTGTTTTAAATAGCTTGGTTAAAAGTACTTACAATGTATTCACTCGTTTTGGTAACAGTAAGCTCTTTTTATTAACACTTTACAACAAAGTTGAAAAGTGTTTATGACTTTGTTCATTCTGTCTTTCTGTCTGTCTGTCAGTCCGTTAGCACGATAACTGCCGTAAAAATGACTTTATCAAAATGAAATTTTAGTATGTTGTTCAGGCGGTTTGTGGGACCTATGGGAATATAAATGAATAATACCACCCAATTAGTTTTGGATTGAACCCGGGTAGAAAAAATGAAATACATTGAACCCTATGGGACCTAATTTTTCAAACTTTTTTTAAGCGGATTTAAAATTCACAAATTGCTTCGAAAATTTTAGGTAATATTCAAATTATCCTATAAAATATATAAAAAAAATTTCAGCAAAATATATTCAGTAGTTTTTTCAATAAAAATTAAAATAATAATTACACCTCTTATATGAAGCGATCACGTTACCATTTTATGAAGAGATCACGTGACCCACTTCAAAATGAAATATGGCGCATCCATCTTGTCTTAAAATCGTGATTTTTAAAGTTCTTTTTAATTCATATTGAGTGTTGTATCCGTTCTAAAACCGCTTTATTTTTGCTTAAATTCCGTGCATCTACATACTGAAACAACGCAATTACAATATATTTGAGTTTAAATGATCATTTAACTTTGATTATTTCTACAACGAAGCCTTCTTTTCACTTATAGAAAATGTAAACAACAAAATATGTAGAATGGGTTGTATAAGAATTGCTGCATTTCTTTAACGCAAAATTATTTAGCTCATGGAATCTGCAATATAGCTGATATGAATGGAATATTCATTGATTTTACAGGAAGGACGATTTTTTCGATGAAGTTTTAAGCATAGAGTTTAATTTTTTGTAGCTCCATGGTCTTAAACAAAATGTTTAAATAAAATAAATTATTATAGTATTGTGATGAATGAAATGAATGGGAAAATGTTTATGAATGAAATGCTGCTTTTATAGAGAGCCAGGCATGTTATATTTCGATGAAGTCATTTGAATAAATTTCATTTGTATTCGAAGAAGTGTTCAAATATAATAAATTATTGTAATATTGTGATAATTTAAAAATATTTCCGAGGAATGTATCGCATTTTAGAGATGTTTAAATAAATTTCATTGAAGTTGGAAAGTGTTTTATAATCAATGCTTTATGCATGATTGATCTTTCTTGTTCTTTATCATTTCCTCCATTCAATATCAAAAATTCTGTGACCAGCGCATGACTTTCATTACTGACTCATTCATTTCTCTTGTATCTTTCGCTAGCAGTGAATACCCGACGTTGCCGAGAATTTAAGATGAAAAAGACTGATTAACCTTTTGCTTACAAGTGGGACAGCCTCAATCCCAAACGAAGAATCCCAAACGAAGCTGTCCCACCCGTAAACAAAAGGTTAAAATCATACTGAGACGTACTTGAAATTCTCGAAAATCAAAGGACATTTTAACAATACGCCCTCTTAAAAAAGAACCTTCAGGGGCTGTAAAAGGAGGTACGTCCGCAACGTAGAATACGTCTTATCACACGGGTGCTTACAGATGAGACAACGGTTTACATAAAAATTCCATTTTTTTCTTAAAAACTGGCAACAGTGGTGTATGATAGGAGAAATAAGTTACAAATTTAATTATTACGAAAAGTTAATTAAGCACCAGAAGTTAAAAAAATAAAACCATGGAAACTTGACTATTGCTTGGTAATTTTTATTTTATCTCGCGTTTAGCCGCATTCCTCTCTCGAAAGCGTCGCCCCAATGAGTCACCCCTTATAACACGCGAACATCTTCGCTCTAATACTTGATACCACTGCCGTTACACGCCGTTACTCCACACTGTTACACGTAGGGGCGCGGTAGCCCATTGGTTAGCGCGCTGGAGTTGCACTCGGTAGGTCCGGGTTCGATTCCAGCCACTGCCAAAACTGCCGCCGTGTTCATGCGGAGTGCGATCACGTTAAACATGTGGGTCCGAAAGTCCTTCCGAGAGGTTGGTGGTAGGGGAAGGAGGGTACGGTCCCTGTGGATGCCTCCCCCCACTGGGTTCCGGTCCAAATTGGGAGGCACTTCCCGACCGTCTAAACAGTTACCTTACACCTTTCTGGTAGGTCGGACGGTCTGGGTTTCAACAACAACACTGTTACACGCCAAGCTACAAACTTTCAAATCTCACCATTTTTCGTCACTCCCTATCCGCCGACATGGTCCCCATACCAGGTTCCGACAAAGACTTAATTCAACGTCAAAATAAAAGTAAGTTGAAATACTGAAAAGAATATTATTTTTATGATATCTATTTTTCACGTAAAAAAAATGCTCTTCATAACTTGAAAATCTGATGTGGTCAGCACATGACTTGCCCTCTGCAACAACGCAATGAATGTACTTCTTTCACAATGAAGCAATTATGTATAAGATCTACGTGTTTTCAATGTTGAATTACTCATTTGAAGCTTTTCCGAATGACAACATGTAAGACTATTTCGAAGTACCCAATTACATGGGGTCCCATGCGGAAAGGTAGGTGGGGAGGGGCACTTACCTCCACTGAAAGTTCAAGGTCACAAAGGCGGACATCAAACTAGTAGATATTATACGTCTTATTCATAAGGTTGCCCCCTCCTGGAAAAAATTCCATGGGCGCCCATGCCCAATTAGCTTACATTTCACGCATTTTTAAATTGACAATTATCAATATTGATAGCATCCGAAATAAGTAATATAGTGCACATATTAAAATATTTTAATAATCAATTCATTAATATGGCGTCATATTTTCATTAACTTAGTGTCATTTTTGCAATTTTAGCGATGTTTTCGTCAATCTGCGGCGAAATATCTCCAAGTTGGAAATTTTTGCTAAATGAGTGACTAAGTTAGCCAAATTTATCTCCAAGCGTTACAGACAAACGAAAAAAAGAGCATTTCTTCTATATAAATGACAGTCAGCGTTAAAATACAAAACTATTACACAAACTATCTTCTCCCGGCCACACAGAAAGCTACCATTAGCCTATGGGTTGGTCGTGTGGTCTGGGTTTTCTACAAACTATCTTCTCGGCCGTATATACAAAACTATTACACAAACTATCTCTCGGCCGTCCAAATGGTTGCTCAAGTCCCTGTTGACGAGCCGGACGGTCTGGGTCTTCAACAAACTATCTTCTGGGCCAACGGCCGTACCGTGCTGAAAACACCGGTTCTCGTTAGATCACCGAAGTCAAGCAGCATCGGGCGCGGTTAGTACTTGGTGGGTGACCACCTCGGAACACCGCGTGCTGTTGGCCATCTCGGGTGCGGTATCCCCGTGGTTTGCGCGCTAGATTTGCACGCTGCCACAAATGCCGCCGTGTTCATGCGGAGTACGATCACGTTAAACATGTGGGTCCGTAAGTCCTTCCGAGCGGTTGGTGGTAGGGGAAGGAGGGTACGGTCCCTGTGGATGCCTCCCCCACTGGGTTCCGGTCTAAATTGGGTGGCACTTCCCGGCCGTCCATACAGTTACCTTACACCTTTCTGGTAGGTCGGACGGTCTGGGTCTCAACAACAACAACAAACTATCTTCTCTCGTGAAAAGAGCGAACTAAATCCATGAGAAAAATGTTAACAAATTTATCGCATAATACTATATATGAATAGTGACCATATTTCACAATAGTTAATACTATTACTTTCCTTATATACAATAATGTATAAGGAAAGTATTGAGTATCGTGACGGGGTCAAAAATTCGAATTCGAGATTTCGATTGGAGAGCACGTTTCAAGCATTCCTTATTACGAATCGAACATTTTTGAAGTGATGTCTGTGTGTGTGTGAAGACGATAACTATCGAACGAATGGACCAATTCGAACGAAATTTGGTACAAAAATTACAATTCGTGAATACTGGAAACCCATTGTTTTTATACGCAATCGAATGTTCAGAACCCCCTTAAATTTTCGAGTGAAATTTTGAAAAAAATCATCAAAAAATCAAAACCTCTAATAAAGTTACGCAAATAGACATTTCTTATGTAATGTTTCATTAGAAAACGATTAACATAAATTTTAGAACGCTAGCATGAACCTTTCTCGAGATATTGCACATTTAAAAAAAAATATCAAAAAATTATATAAAAAAAAAAAAATATTTCCTATTACGAAACATGTTCACTTTTCATATGTAATATCATGCGATAAATTTGATAACATCATTCTCGTGGATCTAGCTCATTCCATTCATGAAAAAAAGATACTTTGTGTAATACTTTTGTATTTGAACGCCAATAGTAATTTACCTACTATAAGAATAAATTATTTCTCCGCCCATAACGCTTGGCGAGATTTTGACGACGAATTTGGTTGAATGTCGCCAACTTGGCAACTTTTTAAATGATACTAAATAAAAGAAAATCTCGCTAAATGGATAAAAATGACCCTAAATCAATGAAAATAACGACTCTTTAACGAAAATTCAATATCTTAAATAGTCGTTTGCCTTCACAGCGAAAAAATATAAGTATCTACTATAAGAATAACCTATTTTGTTTTTACTGTAAAAGTAGTAAATACATTGCATTATATATAAGGAAAATCATGTGCTGCCCACATCACATTTTTTTTTAATGTTATTTGATGTCCTTGATAAATTTATCTGAAAAATGTGCAATATCTCGAGAACTTTTCATGTTATCGTTCAGAAATTTGTGTCAATCGTTTTCTAATGAAAATGTACATAAGACATGATTATTTGCGTAACATTATTGAAAATTCTAATGCTTTGATGATTTTATCAAAATTTCATTCGAAAATTTGAGGGTTTTCCGAACATTCGATTGTGTTTAAAATCAATAGGTTTTCAGTATTCACTAATTGTAGTTTTAGTACTAAATTTCGTTCAGAATATTCCATTCGTTTGTGTCGTCTCCATGGACTCACAGATGGACACACACACCTATATATATGCGCATAAGCATACACACGTACGCATACACAGGTGTCACGCTGAAAATAATTTTTTTTGATATTCCAGTTTGCTCAACACGTGTAAATCCAGTTAAATTTTTTTTACTCTATTTTAACACTTTCTCTATACATTTCCATATAGTTTACGAGAAGTAGAAAGAAAGTATAAATGAATTTGCGTCTGTAGGAAAAGTCATGTGCTGCAGTGGCGTTGCCAAGAGAGGGGTTTGGGGTCATACCTCACCCCCCTTTCTAAGGAACCCGTCAAAACCTATTAAAGAAAGGAGAAATAGGTAATAAAATATTTGGCTACCAACCACCCTTCTCCACCCCTTTCTAAGGAACCCATTGAAGTAAGGAGAAATGGGAAGTAAAATATTTGATTAACCCCCCCCCCCCCCCCTCCCTCCTTTCTAAGGAACGCATCGCAACTCATTGAAGTAAGGAGAAATGGGAAATAAAATATTTAGTTACCAACCACCCTCCCCTACCCTACCCCCCCCCCCCCCTCCTTTCTAAGGGACTCGTCGAAACCCATTGAAGTAAGGTGAAATGGGAAATAAAATATTTGGCTGTCAACCCCCTCCCCCTTTCCTAAGGAACCCATCGGTACTCATTGGAGTAAGAAGAAATGGGAAGTAAAATATTTGATTACCAACCCCCCTCCCCAGCTTTCAAAAGAACCCAACGAAACTCATTGAAGGAAAAGAGAAATGGGAAATAAAATATTTGGTTAACAACCACCCTCCCCTCCTCTACCCCCTCCTTTCTAAGGAACTCATCGAAACCCACTGAAGTAAGGAGAAATGAGAGATAAAATATTTGGCAACCAAACCCCCTCCACCTTTTCTAAGGAACCCATCAAAACCCATTGAAGTAAGGAGAAATGGGAAATAAAATATTTGGTCACCCCCTATCCCCCCTTTCTAAGCAACCGATCGAAACCCATTGAAGTGAGGAGAAATGAGAAATGGAATATTTGATTACCCCCCCCCCCCCCCCTTCTAAGAAACCCATCGAAACCCATTGAAGGAGAAATGGGAAATAAAATATTTGGTTACCAACCCCCCTCCCCCTTACTAAGGAGCCCATCAAAACCCATTGAAGTAAGGAGAAATGGGAAATGAAGTATTTGATTATCACCCCTTCCCAACTTTCTAAGAAGCCCATCGAAAACCATTGAAGTAAGGAGAAATGGAAAATGAAATCCCCCCCTCCCCCTCACAAAAAAAAAAGGAAAAAAAAATCGGCCGACGCTACTGATGTGCTTTGCACATCAAATTGTTTTTTCTTCGGAGTAACGTTTTTTTAAAGAGCTAAGCATTTTCTCCAAACTCAAATGTTGGCTTACCATATCTTTCATTTAAAAAGAAATAAAAAAGGAAAAACTAATATCAAGCATAAAAAAAGTTGCCGGTAAAGCGAAATAAAATAAGTATTTTCTTTTCATGACTAGCCCTATTCATGTTAAGTAGCCATAAATAGCAAAGTAGATTATTAGATAAAACAGGAGGGAAAAATGCATTATCAGTGGCTGATTGAAACAAGTTGGGATACGGTTGGCTTTCACGGTGGTTAAAAGCAAGGCGACTCGAAATCTTTCATTTTTAGTCGGTTTCTTCATTTAATTTGAGAAATTTACATTCATTTATATTTTAAAATGTATTAAATATTTAAATGAAGAAATGTAACATTAATTATATGAAATATGATATAGGCAAGACATGATTTTCACTGCATAACTTTAATGGCTTTACTTCCTTCACAGCGAAATTATGAATTACGAGACTCACAGCACGTTTTACTTTCCCTATAATACATGGTAATGTATAAGGAAAGTATTGGAATCGTGTCAAAAATCGCAACTGGGTTCGCAACAATCGTAAAATTCGAGTTGCGATTTTCGACACGATTCCAATACTTTCCTTATACATTAACATGTATTGTAGGGAAAGTAAAAACTATTTTTAAAATGACATCTGTCTGTGTGTGTGTCTCTCTGTACAATGTATGTCAAACATTGTACAGAGTAAACATTGAATACTAAACATTGTACAGAGTAAACATTGTACAGAGTCAAACATTGTAACATTGTACTGTGTGTGTGTCTCTCTGTACAATGTATGTATCCACTCTAACTCAAAAACTAATTGACCAATTTTCATACAATTTTACAGGTAAGTCTCTTGTGCGTGACCTTGATCCTGATTAGATTTTGTTACCATTCGGGATTAAAAAAAAAACCTGTTTTTATTTTTATTTTATTTTTTTAATTTTTATTTATTTATTTATTTTTTTCCAAAATGGCCCGCAAAACTCGCATGTTTCCACTCTAGATAAAAAACCAATTGACCAAATTTCGAAAAATTTCGTAGATAAGTTACTTGTGGGTTATCTTAATGATGATTAGATTTTGGTACGATTCGGGAAAAAAAGAATCTGCCTTTTTTATGAAATGGAATGGTTTATCAGCTTACAGTACCTGAGCATACAACTTTTACTGTCCAGTATTACGTGACAGTTTTGAGGACCCTGACAGAACATATCCGACGAAATCGACCTGAGCTGCATACATCTGGTTGGCGCTTACATCATGATAATGCACGCCTTCACGTTTGCAACATTGTTACCCAATATTTGGCTCGAAAAGGAATATAATGTATGCCACACCTTCCATACAGTCCGGACATAGCTCCGTGCGACTATTTTTTTATTCCCTCGTTTAAAATCAGAGCTTCGAGGCCACCGTTTCCACTCATCAATGGCGGTTTTGAAGAAGGTGAAGGCGGTTTTAAAAACGATGTCGAAAAATGGGTTCAAGCACATGTTCCAGGAGTGAAATACATAGTAAATATGGCGAAAAATGGGCTCAAGCACGTGTTCCTGGAATACATAGTAAACTATGTACTTTGAAATATATAGTAAACTATAAAAGACAGATGTAAATAGTAAATGACAAAAATGTGTACTAGAAAATTTAGTATTAAAATATATATTTATTATTAAAAAAAGCTCTTAAAATTTCAAGTAATCGTCTTATCAAGTTGAAGAAGATTGAAAATTTACATTTTTCAAGTTTTTTATACTTATATCTCAAACACTAAAAGTGTTAGCTATAAACAATAATTTGTAAGTCTTTGAAAGCCCTACAAGTGTGTATAATTAGATTTTGGATCAAGCTCTATTTTTTCAAAAAAATTTTAAAAAGTATATGTCGGGACGAGTTTTTTTTTTTTTTTTTTTTTCTTCACATTTTCACTCAAAATATCTTGAAACTATAAATGATAGATATAAATGATAAATGACAAAAATATGTGTGAGGAAATTTAGTTTCTAAATCTATATTTAAAAAAAAGACCTTTATAATTTTCAAGTAATTGTCTTGTCAAGTTGAAAAAGTATGAACATTTTACGTTTTTCAAGTTCGTAATGATTATATCTTAAAAAGTAAAAGTGACAGCTATAAGCAATTAGCAAGAATTGGTAACTGTTTGAAAGTCCTGTGAGTGCATATCATCAGATTTTGGATAGAGTTATTTTTATTTATTTATTTATTTATTTATTTTTCTATTTACAAAAGTTGAGTTTTATTTTGCAACATGTTATTCCAGCAAAACAATTTCAGCTCCATTGGACTGGATCCATCGCCGATTTTTTATCATTGATTTAACACCACATAAATTAAAATTTCGCGCTTTTGAAAACTTACTAGTCCAGACGGAATGACTTATTCATACTCACGTGCAAAACCGTCATCAAAATGCAATTAGCATTAACTTAATATCATGTGGGATAAACTTGATTGTTGGCGATTTCTAAGGCATCGAAATATACAACTTAATCTAAATGGATCACCCTTTTTTAAATATTCATATCGTCATTATTTTAATAGAATACGTAATTTCAAGTTTAAAAAATGCCAATCCCATCGATGTAAACTCTGTCCAGTGGCAGACCCTCTCCAAATATCTACTCAAGATCCCAGTTACGGTACATTCTGCAAAACCTATAATGTCATCTACTGTATTACTTGCCAAACATGCCAAGCCAAATATATCGGCCAAACCAAAAATCGTTTGCATTTGCGAACCAACTTATATCGAAGTCAAATTGGCAAATCTCTTCTCACTGATGCAACTATCACCAATTTGGAACTCCGTCATTATAGAAACCATGATTTTTCACAAATAATTGTTACAATCATCGATGTAGAACCCAAACTGTCAGAAAGACTTTGGTGGGAAAATACACACATCCAACAATATGGAACAGCTTTTCCGTATGGACTCAATACGATCATATTTAATGACAATTATAATTTGGAATCTTGTGAAAATGAAAAACATAACCCTGTATTACAAGATATCCATCCTGCTATAAAAAAGAGATGGCAAAGGGGAACAAGAAAAAAGAAAAAAGTCAGTTATAAAGAAACTCTTGAAATGATCGAAACGTTCATAAAAACAGTGTGTACAGGAATAATAATAAAACCCGGCTGGATCAAAAATCTTATATTTATTATAAGAAAACGTTATATTCAACGCATCTGGTGTTATTTGAAAGTGTATCAACTCGAAAAACAACTAACTGTTAATAATAATGAAAATGCATGTACAAACTACGCTATAATGATGGATTTACTTAAACTAAAAGCCAGTACATTAAACATAGTATTGAAATCCTCTCCACAGAAGAAAACTACTACAGCTGAGCCTTTTGTTACAACCTACAAAAATAAAAATTATGATGGTTTACCAATTAAGACATATATAAAAAACTTGGCACATCTCTTACCAATACCTAACATAGAAGTAAAACTGATTTATAAATTTGTGCAGACCAATGGTAGAAAAATATTTAATTATAACCGCATAAGTAGAAACATCAATGTATATAAAAGTGAAGAGTGTAATTGTCAAAACATCCCTTATATAGATACCCATTATGCGCACATTATCACTGGAAACCTGGATCTATTGGATAATCACAAGTTAAAATCTATGCTTCAACTTGGTACGAAATTTCGAATACAAGATTTCACAAATATTAAAAAGGACTTTGAACAAGATTTGAAGAAATTTACATATAAACTCGCCGTAAAATACAGCATGCCAATACAAGCTTTCAAAGAATGGCAATACAACCTTATCAAAATGTTCAATCTCCACTACAAAACATTATGTAAAAAAACGTATTATCCTTCTCTTCAAAATGCAGTCAATAAATATGAAGATAAATATGTTATAACTTATACTGATAAAGTAGTATCAAATTACTCTTTCACATGCAGAAAATACTACGTTGATACTTTAAAAAATAGTTATCTTGATAAACAAATGTACTCCCCTTTACAACAAAATGGAAAATGTTTGGTAAATAAAATTAAAACTCTGTATAAAAGCATTGGTATCGAACTTAAAGCAGTTAACTTTCCATATTTGGTACTCATACCAAAACTTCATAAAAATCCAGTCAAGTTCCGGCCGGTGACAGTGGGATGTGGATCCTATTTAACAATTGCAAATGAAAAACTTTTAACTATACTTAAAAATGTTATGATTATACTCAAGAAACAAGGAACAGTAATGATAAATAATAGTTACGATGTCATCAACCGACTTCCATTTTATAGCAGGGATATACGTTTCAAAAGTTACGATTTCCGTGATTTATTCAACAACATCAATCTGGAAAATCTATATGAAATTTTGAAGGAACTACATGAAATATATGACTTAAAAGAGCATATTACCTTCAGAAAATACGAGGACTTGATTCGCATTGTGTTGTTTGAAAACATCTTATTTGATGCACCAACTATTTTAAACAGGTTAAGGGTATTCCAATGGGAGGGGGATGTTCATCCCTGCTCGCCGATCTATACTTGTGTAAATTTGAAAATGGCACTCATATATTACATGAAATGCCATATTTTAGTTTCGTCGACGATGTCCTTATTGGGCAATATAAGAATACACCCCAATTTGATTTTACTTTTTATCCAAAAGAACTGGAATTGATTGAGAATATAAGTAAGGAGGAAGATAGTGTTGATTTTCTAGATATCACACTAAAACATGACAGTAGATATGGTACTTATACCGTCTTATATGACAAGAGAAACAATTTCAATATAAAAATCAATCGCATTATTGATTGGAGGTCCAATTTGACCAAAAACATTTTCAGAAATGTCGTCATTGGTCACCTCAAAAGAAATCAACGCATTAACACTTTCAAGTCTGATTGCATCATGCATAATAGGAATATTATGAAGGAGGCAATAAAACGGAATTATCCAATTGGCTTCCTGACATGTTATTATAATTCCCTATTTAATACAAAAAAGGGAGAAAATGCTTACTATAAATAAGGGAGGATATGGCAGAGGTATAGAACGATGAAAGTGAAAATAACGAATTGTGCATGCGTGGACTGCTGCTATATATGATGCACTCCATCTTAACCGACAGAGGCATTTGCTGCATTTCCATTCTTTCCCTTGCGATCCTGGTTGATTCCTATTTGTTTTCTTTGCACTTTTTTCGAGTGTTTTTGATTTGACACATTTACGGAAGTATGGCTACTGCATGGCATTGGTACCGTGAGTGTTGCCCAGGCATAAAAGCAGTCTTTTAAACGGGAAAGAGGGGTCGCCACCCCCCTCTACCATTTTATGCCTTGCATTTGGTCATTTCCCCTCTCTTTTTCATATGAATCTTATATATATATATATATATATATATATATATAATTGAAAATTTTAACGCGTGATTCTGCTCATGACGAGTTATGAATAAAAGAAATTCATTTTACCCCAAAAACATTTTTATATTCACTTGTTAACTAAATCAGCTGATTTTTACTTTCCCTGCAATACATGGTAATATATAGGGAAAGCATTGGAATCATGCCGAAAATCGTAACTCGAGTATTCGACGGATCTACACATTTTGAGACCTCCAGAATACGAAAAAACTATTTTTAGCATGACGTCTGTGTGCATGTCTGTCTGTGCAGATTTTTATCCACTCTAACTAAAAAACTAATGGACCGAATTTCACAAAATTTGGTAGGTAAGTTACTTGTGAGAGAGTTTGGTGCTGATTAGTTTTGGGTACGATTTGGGATAAAAGAACCCGCCTTTTTTTTTGCGAAATGGCCCGCAAAAGCCTGTATCTACTCTAGCTAAAAACTAATGGACCGAATTTCACAAAATTCGGTAGATAAGTCACTTGTGGGACACCCTAGTGCTGATTAGATTTTGGTACGATTCGGAAAAAATAACCTGCCATTTTGCAAAAAAAGGCAGGTTAAAAAAATTCCAAAATCTAAATTAAATAAGAAAGATCAATCATGCTTAAAGCATTGATTATGAAACACTTTCCAACTTCAATGCAATTTTATTTAAACAAGTCTAAAATGCAATACATTCCTCGGTAATATTTTGAAACTTATCACAATACTGCATTAATTTATTATATTTGAAAACTTAAACCTTCATCGAAAAAAATGAACTTCATTCAAATGACGGCATTGAAATATAAATTGCCTGGTTTAAACATCTCTAAAATGTTATACATTCCTCGGTAATAGTTTTAGAATTATCCTAATACTACGATAATTTATTATATTTGAAAACTTCATCGAAAACAACTGAAATTAATTCAAATGACGTCATAGAAAAAATAACACGCCTGGATCTCTCTATAAAAACAGGATTTCATTCATAACTTTCTCCCATTCATTTCATTCATCACAATACTATAATAATTTATTTTATTTAAACATTTTGTTTAAGACCATGGAGCTACAAAAAATTAAACTCTATGCTTGAAACTTCATTGAAAAAATCGTCCTTCTCTTTATGAAATCAATTAATATTTCATTCATATCAGCCATGCAGACTCCATGGACTAAATTATTTTGTGTTAAAAAAATACAGGAATTCTAATACAACTCATTCTATATATTTTGCTATTTACATTTTACATAGGTGAAAAATAGGCTTAGTTGTAGAAATAATCAAATTTAGATGAGCATTTAAACTCAAATATATTGTCATTGCGTTGTTTCAGTATGTAGATGCACAGAATTTAAGCAAAAATAAAGTAGTTTTAGGACGGATACAACACTCAATATGAATTAAAAAGAACTTAAAAAAATCACGATTTTGAAACAAGATGGATGCCATATGTCATTTTGAAGTGGGTCATGTGATCATTTCATATCATGGTCACGTGATCGTTTCATATAAGAGATGTAATTATTATTTTAATTTTTATCTAAAAAACTACTGAATATATTTCGCTGAATTTTTTTTTTTTATATATTTTATGGAATAATTTGAATATTACCTAAAATTTTCGAAGCAATTTGTGAATTTTAAATCCGCTTAAAAAATGTTTGAAAAATTAGGTCCCATAGGGCTCAATGTATTTCATTTTTTCGACCCGGGTTCAATCCAAAATTAATTGGGTAATATTATTCATTTATATTCCCATAGGTTCTTCAGACCGTCTGAACAACATACTAAAATTTCATTTTGATTAAGTCATTTTTACGGCAGTTATCGTGCTAACGGACAGACAGACAGACAGACAGAATGAACAAAGTCATAAACACTTTTCAACTTTGTTGTAAAGTGTTAAAAACTACGTATGCTCAAATATATCCATTAAATGCTTGTTTAATACGTAATTTTTAACGAAGAAAAGAGTAAGACCAACCCCATTACCCTACGACTAGCCGTTCTCGAGATATTTTAGTTTTTTAACACTTTACAACAAAGTTGAAAAGTGTTTATGACTTTGTTCATTCTGTCTGTCTGTCTGTCTGTCTGTCTGTCTGTCTGTCTGTCTGTCCGTTAGCACGATAACTGCCGTAAAAATGAGTTTATCAAAATGAAATTTTAGTATGTTGTTCAGACGGTCTGTAGGACCTATGGGAATATAAATAAATAATATCACCCAATTAGTTTTTTATTGAACCCGGGTTGAAAAAATGAAATACATTGAACCCTATGGGACCTAATTTTTCAAACATTTTTTAAGTAAATTTAAAATTCACGAATTGCTTCGAAATTTTTAGGAAATATTCACATTATCCCATAGAATATATAAAAAAAAATTCAGTAAAATATGTTAAGTAGTTTTTTAATTAAAAAAATTATTTAATATAGGGAAAAAAACAAATTCAATTAAATTCTGACTTTGGGATATCTTCCAGAAAGAAAAGAGAGAGATATTATATAATAAATATCTCGCCATTTGTTTAAACGTTTTGCATATGGGAGTGGCTTCATATTTTAAAATAAATTTGGTAGATAACAATTTTTCATTTTTTTAAAATTTTATATAACTCTTCATGATAAATTTAATTGATGGCATTTTAAATGCACTTTCCTACGTCCTAGAGAGTTAAAATTTGGTACACAGTTTAAATTTGTTGAACATTTTATTCGACAAAAATTTGATGGATCTTTAAATATAGATCATACATTTTTTTCGAAATGGCCTGAAAATAATCCCCGTTCACTTCTATAAATCATTGGTGTAATATTGTTAAAAATTCTGATGTGGACAGCACATGTCTTTCTCTGCAGACTCATATTCGTTCTCTTTATTTATTCAATGATAATTTGAGTTTATCTGCACAACATAAGCATTTTAAATGACATTGAATTTACACGTTAAACTTAAATTTGGTTCTCATTTGATAGCTGGACTTATTGTCAAAGGTGGCGTAGCGAAAACGCGAAAAAACTAGAATATCTCAAGAACGGCTAGTCCTAGAGTAATGGGGTTAGTCTTATTCTTTTTGTTGTCAAAAATCACATATAAAATAGGAATTTAATTGATATAATTGAGCACACGTAGTCTTTTATTTTTATATATAACGATTTTTGCTGGCCATTTCGCAAAAATAGCCCGTTCCTTTTTCCCGAATCGTAGTAGAATAACCTACAAATGATTTATATACAAAATTTTGTTAAATTTGGTATATAAATCACTTGTAGGTTATTGAAATATTATACTCCAAATTTTGTTAAATTTGGTTCATTAGTTTTTAGCTAGAGTGGATAAAGGCAATTTCTGCGGCCATTTCGCAAAGAAGGCAGATTCTTTTATTACGAATCTTTCTATAATCTAATGAACATCAGGATTTCCCACAAAAAACATACCTACCAAATTGTATGAAATTCGGTCCATTAGTTTTTCAATTAGAGTGTAATATCCACACAGACACACAGAAACATACACAGATACACCCTTACACACACAGACGTCTTCCTAAAAGTAGTTTTTTCGTGTTCTAGAAGTCCCAAAACGTGTAGATCCTTTGAAAATTCGAGTTCCGATCTTCGGCACGATTCCAATACTTTGAGTACATACACATACACATATATATTATCTGTGTATTATCTGTGTATCTAAATTCCGTGCCTATGCAATTACAATAGTTGTGATTTTAAATGATCCCTAAACTTTTATTATTTCTTCAAGGAAGCCTAATTTTAACATATGCAGAATGCAAATATCTCAAGCGATTGTAAGATGAATTACATAAGAATTGCTGAATTTTTTTCACACAAAATTATTTAGCTCTGGAGTCTGGAATACAAGTTATATGAATGAAATATTCATTGATTTTGCATAAAGAATCAGATGATTTATATTTCGATACAGTTTTAAATATTTAAGTATAATAAATTACTGTAGTACTGTGATAATGTAAAAGATATTACCACTGAATGAATCACATTTTAGAAATTTTTAAATGAAATTACATTTCAGTTGGAAAGTGTTTCATAATCAATGCTTATGCATGATTGATCTTTCTTGTTTCTTATTTTCTCTACGCCACCTTTGAAAATAAGTCCAGTTACCAAATGAGAACGAAAATTGAATTAAAAGTGAATTAAATTTAATTAAAATAAAGAGAACGTGAATATAAGTCTGCAGGGAAAGTCATGAGCTGCCCACATCAGATTTTTCATGATAAATGCGAAAACAGTTTCGCAAAAATATCACCTAGTCGTTAAATATAAACCTGGCTACACGCTTGCGTCCCGAACCAAAATGGAAAAATGATGAACCCCGCGCTGTGCGGAGTTTCCATCCTGAATACGGCTGATTCGGATCTCACGATCAAGGTCAGCAGAAGCACGAAGTTATCAGCTGTTCCAATTCAGATGGTGAAAATTCCCCCGAAAGAGCGGCGTTGAGCAATGCCTGTCCGTCAGAAACGGGAGATTTTTCACAATATAACGCAATGATAAAGATGAACTGGTTTCGTTTGAGAGCATAGGTGTAGCAACGAACACGGAAAAGTAGGGGGGTCGACCAGGAGCGTCCAAGCGACCGCTTGGGGCCTCAAAATTTTGTACATTATTTTTATTGGTCTTATCTTGCATATTTTTAATGACTTATTAGTGCACTATACATTATACCTGATCCACCGTTTTCTTGGTATCTATATATATATAATTGAAAATATGTCTGTCCCGTCATCACGGGAGAACGGCTGAACCGAATTTGATGAAATTTTGTGGGTAGCCTGAAAATAGTCTTACTTAAAATTTAGTCCATGTTTGGAGTTTCTACGATCAGTGGTTCTCGAGATATTAGTAAAAAACGAAATGTTCGTTTGTCTCACCATCACGGAAGAACGGCTGAACCGAATTTGATGAAATTTTGTGGAGAGAATTGAAATAGCCCCCCCATAAATTTGTCCCAAGTTTCGAGTATCTAAGACCAGGGGTTGTCGAGATATTAATGAAAAACGAAAGTTTTTCCTAGGAGTTCTACTCTCTAACTCGTGGTTTATCCAAACGAAAAGCTTGAAAATCGTTTGAAATCGAATTAAAATTTAATCTCTGAGTTTGATGGGAGATTTTTTGCGCTAATTAACCACTTTCTGAAAACATGAATTGTTTGAAACATGATTTAAAGAGGAAATCTATCTCCATGGTTTATTTAAAACAAGTTTTTACTGAACAATGAAAACTATAAAGAAATCAAAATGGTTATTCAATTTCGCAGTTTATGAGGAAGATTCTATCTTATATCATGTTACTCAGAAACGCAATTAAATTAAATCTGTCTGTTAATTTTAATAATTATTTTTTCGATTTGAATAATAAATAAATGGATATAAAAATATATTTTAGAAAAAAACGATTTGATTTTTCTTATAGTATTTTTGACTAGATAGTATCAATTACGGTCTTCAGGTTCAAACATTATTATTATTTATATTTTCGGGGATTATTGATTCAGGGATTATTGATATTTTCAAGCTATTATGCAATTGTTCTATTATGACGAAAATTGTTTAAACTCATATATTGTACGTTGTACGAGTAATCTTCTGCAAATACCACGGGTATATCTTTTAATCTACGAGAATATAAATAGTACAGATATATTGGGATATGTTTTGATATATATTGGTATATATTGGAATCAATTATACGACCTTCTGGTATAAAGAGTACGGGGATTATTGATATTTTCAATTTATTACGTCATCTCTTTTATTTTGGCAAATATTTTTGAGACTTATATTGTAATACGGGTAATCTTCTACTAACACACTGGCATATTTTCTAATATGCGACAATATAAGTAGTACGGGGTTGCATATATAGATTCAATTCCTTTTTTTTTTTTTTTTTTTTTTCCCCTGTAAATTTGCTTACAAAAGGGGCCAGGATGTTTTATTCTTCAGATCTGCTCGTGAAGATAATTTTGCATAGTGAGAATATATATTCTTAAACTTCTCTTTAGGAGCAATAAATTTAATATTTTAACAGAATTTGCACATGATTGCGAATTATAAGTTTCTTTATATTATATACTCCGTACGAAGAACGGGTATGCTGCTAGTTTTTATATAATTCTATATTTCATCATTAGGCATTTGTGTATCAGTTTATAGCGTTCTTTTCACCGTTTTGGCTACAGACTGTTTATCGAATTGTAGTTGACCATATTGAGATCATGATATCATAATTCCCATGGTGCGTTTTGATATATAATCGGGGTCGGATTATTCGTTGGGACAAGGTTGTTTCAAACCCAGAAGCATTTTATATCATATCAAGACCTCTAAAATATTGTTGACCTGGAGGCCCAAAATTCTATTCCAGAACCTAAAAGTGAAAAGACTAAAGTATATGATTAGATAGAAATATTAGCTAAAAAACTATAGTTATATAACAAGGGTCGGATTATCTATTGGAATTATTTCGGGCACGGGAATATTTTTATATCATAAACAAAGGTCCCCCAAATATTGTTGACCGGAGGGGGGGGGGACGCAGGCAAAATTCTATGTCCAAAACCTAAAGTGAAAAGATCGTAATGAATCCGTATTTATTTTTGAACTTGTAAAAAAACATAAATAAATTGTCGTATAATCGATATTTTGGATTATCGATTTCCGAATTTGTGACGTTTTATTGCATTTATTGATCAGATAGAGAAGGTCGCTTGGAGCCTCAGAAAATCTCAGAACGCAACTGCCTTTACCCGACTCGAACCAGCAGGATCATTTCCTAAAATAACATGATTTTTCCAACCTTTTGCTTACGGGTGGGACAGCGTCCATCCCAAACGAAGAACTTCCCAAAAATACAGGTATTTGACATACCACGGGCGTAGCCAGACTTTAATTTCGGGGGGGGGGGGGGGGGGGGGGGATTTTCTTTGGTTGTCTGAAAATTGACATTTTCAGCAGTGAAAATTAATTATATGCATTTTTGCTACCCAGTAGCTGAATAAAAAAATATATATATATAATTATTACTTGTTGTAGTTCAATTGGGAAAAATTGATTGGGATTGATTTCGAAGGGCGGGTGGACGTCCCTAAGATCCCCTTCTGCCTACGTCCTTGTGACATACCCTATCCCAAACAATTCGATCCCCCTTTGCAGGCATTGGCGTTGCAAAGAGGGATCGAACTGTTTGGGAAAGGTATGTCAAATACCTGTCTTTTTGAAAGGGTATTCTTTTAGGGAAGTTCTTCGTTGGGATTGACGCTGTCCCACCCGTAAGCAAAAGGTTAATATATTTCTAAATGTATTGTGGGATGGATGTGTATGCATTTAAAATATATAATTATTGATCAATTATAAATGAGTTTTATTTTAAACATATTGTTATGTTTTCGTCAGACATTGTGGACACACACACACGCACGTGACGTGGGCGTATTTAGGGGGAGGGGGCCAGGGAGAGGGAGTGCCAAAGTACCCCCCTGTAGAAGGATCATTTTGCATCCGAGATTAAAAGAATTAAATCAATTGACACCCTTACATTTTCCTGATGAAGGTTTAATCCACAGTAAATTTTTAACCTCAGTTTTAGCAAATCATTACAATAAATGGCAAGTGATTTGTGATTGTTCATAAAACATTGTTCCAAAAACCTAGAAGGTACTGAGCAATCTTTTATCATCAGCAAATTTGGTATTTTTCTGCGTGTTTTCATAGAGCCTTTTCTTTGATATCCTACTATATTTGTTTATACGTGTTTTATTTTTTATATCGAATTTTACCCAACCCTCCCCCAAATTTAAATATTTCGAATTTTTATTAGTTTGTTGCTATTGAACCTCTAAATCTGCATTTGCATGCCGATTTTCAAGGTTGTTAAATGAACAGGTTAGATTTAAACTATGCGAGTGGGATTACAAACTAATAGAGGCATCTGTAAACTGGATTCCTGTCTTTTACTTTCCCTGCAATACATGGTATAGGGAAAGTATTGGTATAGGGAAAGTATTGGAATCATGTCAAAAATTGCAACTCGAGTTTTCGACGGATCTACACGTTTCAAGACCTCTAGAATACGAAAAAAACCATTTTTAGCGTGACGTCTGTGTGTGTGTCTGTCTGTCTATGTGTCTGTCTGTCTGTACCGATATTGTATCCACTCTAACTAAAAAACTAATGGACCGAATTTCACAAAATTTCGTAGGTAAGTCACTTGTGAGCGAGTCTGGTGCTGATTAGTTTCGGGTACGATTTGGAATAAAAGAACCCGCCTTTTTTTGCGAAATGACCCTCAAAAGTTTGTATCCACTCTAACTGAAAAACTACAGGACGGAATTTCACAAAATTCGGTAGATGAGTCACTTGTGGGTTACCCTGGTGCTGATTAGATTTTGGTATGATTCGGAAAAAAATAACCTGCCTTTTTTTGCAAAATGGCCCGCAAAAATCGTCAAAATCTAAACTAAAGAACTATGTATACTCAAATATATCCATTAAATGCTCGTTTAATACGTAATTTTTAACGACGAAAATAATAAGACCAACCCCATTACACTAGGACTAGCCGTTTTCGAGATATTTTAGTTTTCCGTATTTTCTCTACGCCACCTTTGAAAGTAAGTCCGGTTACCGAATGAGAACGAAAATTGAATTAAAAGTGAAATAAATTTAATTAAAATAAAGAGAACGTTAATATAAATCTGCAGGGAAGGTCATGTGCTGCCCACATCAGATTTTTTACTTTCCCTGCAATACATGGTAATGTATAGGGAAAGTATTGGAATCATGTCGAAAATCACAAGTCGAGTTTTCGACGGATCTACACGTTTCGAGACCTCTAGAATACAAAAAAACTATTTTTAACGTGACGTCTGTGTGTGTATCTATCTGTCTGTGCAGATATTGTATCCACTCTAACTAAAAAAGTAATTGACCGAATTTCATAAAATTTGGTAGGTAAGTAACTTGTGGGCGAATCTGGTGTTGATTAGTTTTGGGTACGAATCGGGATAAAAGAACCCGCCTTGTTTTGCGAAATGACCCTCAAAAGCTTGTATCAACTCTAGCTCAAAATCTAATGGACCGAATTTCACAAAATATGGTATATAAATCACTTGTGGGTCACCCTGGTGCTGATTAGATTTTGGTATGATTCGAAAAGAAATAACCTGCCTTTTTTGTGCAAAATGGCCCGCAAAAATCGACAAAATCTAAAATAAAAAACTACGTATGCTGAAATATATCCATTAAATGCTTGTTTAATACGTAATTTTCATCGAAGAAAAGAATAAGACCAACTCCATTACACTAGAACTAGCCGTTCTCGTGATATTTTAGTTTATTCGTTTTTTCTCAACGCCACCTTTGAAAATGAGTACAGTTACCAAATGAGAACGAAAATTGAATTAAAAGTGAATTAAATTTAATTAAAATAAAGAGAATGTGTATATAAGTCTGCAGGGAAAGTCATGTGCTGCCCACATCAGATTTTTAATTTCGTAACTCTAAGAATGAAAGGTTGATAGTAATCTCTAAATATTTTGAATGTAATCGATTTTAGAACATCCTGGAGAAAATCCTGCATACACCTATGATCATTGAAATGGAAAAAAAAAATGTAGAAAGTAAATTTCCTAGTGCGTATTTTTGTCATTTAATATTTATATATATCTTTTATAGTTTTGAAAATATTTCGAGAGAAAGTAAGAAAATGAATAAAAAACTCGCTCAAACAATTTCCTTTTTTAATTTCTTTTAAATAAAAGTTCAAAATATTAAAATATTGAAATTATTTTTATATATTCATAATCTGTGCTCTATTTCCGTTAAAACAAGTAAAAATTATTTACGTTTTTATCTATTAGGTTCGGGAGTATAAGCATCTAAATTGCTTACATTTTTCGTAAAGCTCCGATTTCCGCCACAGATATCCTAGGAATAGATGTTATTCACATCAAAAGTATCTATGCCAACGGCCCTACCGTGCTGAAAACACCGGTTCTCGTTAGATCACTGAAATCAAGCAGCATCGGGCGCGGTTACTACTTGGGTGGGTGACCACCTGGGAACACCGCGTGCTTTTGGCACATTTCGGGCGCGGTAGCCTGGTGGTTTGGGCGCTGGATTTGTACGCTGCCACAACTGCCGCTGTGTTCATGCGGAGTACGATCATGTTAAACAGGTGGGTCCGTAAGTCCTTCCGAGAGGTTGGTGGTAGGGGAAGGAAGGTACGGTCCCTGTGGATGCCTCCCCCACTGGGTTCTGGTCAAAATTGGGTGGCACTTCCCGGCCGTCCAAACAGTTACCTTACACCTTTCTGGTAGATCGGACGGTCTGGGTCTCAACAACAACATCAAAAGTATCTTCTCCCGTGAATGGAACGAAATTATATACACGAGAATCAGGGCCGCCCATGCAAATTATGCATGTCCTCCACAAACATATATCCCGGGGCCTCCTCCATGTTGTTTGATTTTCCTATCTTCGTGAATAATTTATGTTTTCTACTACCTAAAAATATCTTAGTGGTTTGGCCCCCTCTTGAGCCCATTTCCCCACACCAATAGTGTCCGGGTCCCCTCTTGAGCCGTTGCCACCGATAGACATCTCGGATGTATCTCGGAGGTAAAGCCCCTATTACACGACAGTAATTTGAGACAACAAACAGTTCGCAAAACAGCTTTGGGACATTTGTGACGTCACTCCACGCGTTTGTTGTCTCAAATTATTGTCGTGTAATAGGGGCTTAACGCTTGAGCCCCCCCATCTCCAATATTGTCCGCCCCCAAACTTATGGGCGGCCCTGCATTAATTATGTCAATAGATTTGTGGCAAAATATTCATATGAAAAAAGAACATATTTGACGGTATTTGCAACTTTATGTAATTAAAAAAAAATTTTTTTTAAACATGCATTACCTCGAGAATGGTTCATGCTAGAGTTCTAAAGTGTATGTCATTCGTTTTCTAATCAAAAATTAGGTATGAGATGATTTTTCATTTAACAGTATTTAAAGTCCCGATTTTTTAATGATTTTTTTAAATTTTCATTCGTAAATCGTGCATTATCTGGAGAACAGTTCATACTAGCGTTTTCAAGTTTGTAGCAATCATTTTCTAATAAAAAAAAAAATTATATCTAGAATAATTATTTATTTACCATCATTAGTGAAAGTCCCTATTGTTTTCAATCATTTGAAATTTGGGGGTCTTTAGAACATTCGATCGCGTTAAAAATCCATAAGGTTCTAGTATTTACTGATTGTAATAATCGTACAAAATTACTTTCAAAACGATTCATTCGTTCGTGAGATGTTGCATCCACAGACTCACGGACGGACACACACACACACACACACACTAAACTAACACACATATACGAATGCACACATGCAAACTAGCGCACACACACTAACACACATATGCGAATACATACATACAAACTAACGTACACACACTAACACACATACACGGACTAACATACATATACGAATACACACATACAAGCTAACGCGCGCACACTAACACACATATATACGAATACACACATACAAACTAACGCACACACTCTAACACACATACAAAATATCGCACACATACATACTAACACACATAGACTAACACACACACAATCTAACGAGCACACACTAAATCGCTTTTCAAATCGCTTGTTTTGAACTGAAATTATTCCCGTGCTCCATTTTTACCATACGGAAACCATGCCAATTGTACAACGCCCTAAATAATCTCCTTTGATATGCCCTAAATAAGCTCCTTTGATACGCCCGACACAAGCTCCTTTGATACGGTCCCTGAAAAAGCGCTCGACCGTCGATCGTTGGCAGAACGACGCAAAAATATATTATATATGCTTTATATGCTATATCTTTTACATTCACCGAAATTAGAAAACACAAATACATAAAAATACTGGAAGTCACAAAAAGAAAAAAAAAGTTCTTTTATCCCCAAAGTAAAATTCAAAGCATTATTGCTATCTGAGCAAGTTTTCATTCAATTTATATTCTTATGGTATTTTATTACTTTCCTTATATACATAATGTATAAGGAAAGTATTGTGACGGGGTCGAAAATTCGAATTCGAGTTTTCGACGGGAGAGCACGTTTTAATCATCCCTGAACACGAATCAAACATTTTTGAAGTGATGTCTGTGTGTGTGTGTGTGCGCGCGCGTTTGTATGTGTGTGTGTGTGTGTGTGTGTGTGTGTGTGTGTGTGTGTGTGTGTGTGTGAAAGTGTGTTAGTGAGTCTATGGAGACGATATAGCACGAACGAATGGAGCGATTCGAATGAAATTTGGTACAAAAATCACAATCCGTGAACACTGGAAGCCTATTATTTTTAAACATAATCGAATGTTCAGAACCCACCTAAATTTTCGAGTGAAATTTAAAAAAAAATCGTCAAAAAATCAAAACCTTTAATAAAGTTACGCAAATAGACATTTCTTATGTAATTTTTCCTTAGAAAACGATTGACATAACATTAGAACGCTAGCATCAACCGTTCTCGAGACATTGCACATTTTTCAAATAAATTTATCAAAAAAATCCCATAAATTAAAAAAAAAATATTAACTGTTGAGAAACATGTTCACTTTTCATATGTAATATCATGCGATAAATTGGGTGACATCATTCTCGTGGATCTAGCTCGTTCCATTCATGAGGAAAGACACTTTGAGTAATGCTTTTGTATTTGAACGCCAATAATTATTTATCTGCTATAAGAATAATTTATTTCTCCGTCCATAACGCTTAGCGATATTTTGGCGACGAATTCAACGGAATGTTGCCAACTTGGCGACATTTTTAAATGTTGCCAAATTAACGAAAATCCCGCCAAATGGATAAAAATGACGCTAAATCAATGAAAATGACGACTAATTGAAGAAAAATCAATATCTTGGAAAGAATATAAGTATATACTATAAGAATAACATTTTTTTAAACTGCAAAAGTAGTAAATTCATTGCATCATATAAGGAAAGTCATGTATTGCCTACATCAGATTTTTTTTTTTTGTTATGTCTTATCTGCTACTTTTCTACGTAATATATGCAATGTTAAAAGCTTACATAACAAAAGGGATTATATTTTATTTTCATTCTTCAGAAATCTGTTCAATGGCGGAATTGCTTGTTCCCCTGTCTTGAGTGGAATCGGGTTTCATGTTCCCCAGTATTCAACCAGGAGCAGGATTCTATTTGCTGTAAGGAATTTTTGTTTTGGCTATTATTGTGCAATAAGTAATTTTTGTAAACTATACAACAGCTTCCCCGATAATCTCGAAGTTTTTATTCATCCGGAAATGGATTTTAAAAATCATTTGTTGTAAATATTTAATATTTTAATGCATTTATTCATTTGCATGTGTTTTAGAAATTCATTGTTGTCAATAGTTTGCATTTTAATGTATTTTATTATATTTTAATCAGTTCACATTGTAATGTATTTTTATCTTGCGCCATGTTACTGGGACTTTGTCCTGTTGCTTGCATTCTTTTAAAATAAAATAAAAAATAAAAAACATAAAATAAAATAAAATTTAAGTCAAATTTTAGCACAATACTCTTAATGATAATGTAATATTAAATAAAAAATATATAAGAGCGAAAAATTTCAACTTTGAGGAATAGAAAAACGATAAATTAAATCCACTTAGTTTGGAAACAGCTGGTTTTTGTCCAGACGATATGTCTGTCGTTTAACCAAATCACCTGCTTTCGAATATTGTCTGCAGTGGCAATGAATTTATATGTCTGATTTAACGAAATGGCGGAATATGACCAATTTTTGGCTTTAAAAGTTCAAATCAAGAGTTTTAAGTTTTATTAACCTACATGGTTTGGGTTCAAATTAATTGATTTCTAAAATAAATATTCAAAATTCTACTCATATTTTCTATATTTCAATAAAAAAAAACATTCTAAATTGATATTCAGAAGAAATTTTGTTGCCATGGTAACCAACTAGTGAATGTTGGGCGTATGAAGACAGAACTGAATAATTAACTTGTCGTCTACAACTGTGTCTCTCAACCGCCTGGTCGCGAGAAGATTCTCATGGAATTTGTCGTTTTAGTTTTCGAAGCATTTTTTATGAATAAATATTTCATGTGGAAATATTCTAAGAATAATAATATTCATGAATGTGTCAAAAGCTCAGAACCAGAACATCTAAATAACATCTGTGTAGCAAATATCAGTGACTAAGCCACATTTAAATTTCAATATGAATAAGAAACTGCTCAGCAGATTTCTATAGTGAATTCCAACGAATAAATATTTTCCTCTCAATACCGTATTTTATTTATTTATTTTTTTTCAAACCAACATCATTAAAATCAATTTATTGGCCATGGGCGTGGATTTATTGAGATTTCAAAAAATTCTACATTGATAAACATAAAACATATGCAATAATAATGATGAATTTCATAATATACGTTATATAACAAAATTACACAAAATAATAATAGGAAAACATAATATAATTTAAGGTATAAAAGTCTTATATTTAACGTTCTTCAGAGCAATAGTACCCATATTTTATATATACGTAACAATATAAGAAACAATACAAAAAATAATATTTATTAAAATTACTAACAATTTTCAATGGAATTTATATATTAATAAATAAAATTACTATTAAAACTTAAATTGTGGAGCAAAACTTACTTTAATTTTCCCTAATTTAGGGCAGAACAACTGGATTAAATATTCGCTGCTAGCGGTCATTAACCTTTTGTTTACGGGTGGGACAGCGTCCGTCCCAAAGGAAAAACCTCCCAAAAAGACTATTTGACATACCCTATCTCAAACAGTTCTATCCCCCTTTGCAGATATTGGCATTCGAATTTTCGACGTCGTCACAGTACTTTCCCTATACATTATATTGTATATGTAAGGAAAGAAAAAATCGTTAATTCGTATCTAGGAACGCTTAATACGCAGGTAGTGTTTCAGGACTTTTGACCCAGGGGGAGGGGCGAATGAAACTTTAGGGGTGGAGGGAGTTTTCTATTTGAACTATATAAATATATCTAAATGCTGTCACATAAATGGAAACAAAGTTATATAATGTCTCCGGAGAATAAAATTTAATATAAAATGTCTCCGGAGAATAAAATTTAATATAAAATGTCTCCGGAGAAGGGTGCGAATAATCGTTTCCTGGAGCTTCCCCCTCCGGTCTATGCCTGAAAGTAATACTGTTAATACGTGTTGAATCATCAAAATAAAAGTCCGATTTTTTATCCATCACAATATTTTATCTTACACATGCTAAATATTATAAACAATATAAAAATAAATTCTCGTCTGCGCATTCTGGATCCAAAACTATTAAATAATTCTGTTCCGGAAAATTGTGCTACCGTTTTTTTTTTTTTTGTTTTTTTTTTGTTTTGTTTTCTTTCCCTGCAATACATGGTAATGTATAGGGAAAATATTGGAATCATGTGGAAAATCGCAACTCGAGTTTTCGACGGATCTACCCTTTTCAAGACCTCTAGAATACGAAAAAACCATTTTTAGCGTGACGTCTGTGTGTGTGTCTGTGTGTCTGTCTGTCTGTCTGTGCAGATTTTGTATCCACTCTAACTAAAAAACTAATGAACCGAATTTCACAAAATTTGGTAGGTAAGTCACTTGCAAGCGAGTCTGGTGCTGATTAGTTTTGGGTACGATTTGGGATAAAAGAACCCCCCCCTTTTTTTGCGAAATGGCCCGCAAAAGCTTGTATCCACTCTAACTGAAAAACTAATAGACCGAATTTCACAAAATTCGGTAGATGAGTCACTTGTGGGATACTCTGGTGCTGATTAGATTTTGGTATGATTCGGAAAAAAATAACCTGCCTTTTTTTGCAAAATGGCCCGCAAAAATCGTCAAAATCTAAACTAAAGAACTACGTATGCTCAAATATATCCATTAAATGCTTGTTTAATAAGTAATTTTTAGCAAAGTAAAGAATAAGACCAACCCCATTACATTAGTACTAGACGTTCTCGAGATATTTTAGTTTTTCGTATTTTCTCTACGCCACCTTTGAAAATAAGTCGGGTTACCGAATGAGAACGAAAATTGAATTAAAAGTGAAATAAATTCAATTAAAATAAAGAGAACGTGGATATAAGTCTGCAGCGAAAGTCATGTGCTGCCCACATCAGATTTTTTCCTATCTGCATTTGTTTAGATGCCCATTTCTTTCTGAAGGTGACTCTCGGAATCACATGCGTTTGCTTACAAGCGACAGGAAAAGAACAAAAAAAAAAAAATATTTCGCCGTTTTCATTCAGAAGGCGTAAAAGCCTATTTCCATTCCAAAGACCAAATTACTCTTATTTCCGAAGGAAAATCTGTTAAGGCGCATTTCCTTTCTTTACGAAATTATTTTTAGCCTCTGTGTTTGTTTAGGTTCAAAGATTAGTTTCTAGTTCCTCTCGAGTAAAATGAGATAGCAGTAATAATTCTTTATCCCAAAGACGCATGAAGTTTACGTTCAGGATTACCCGTAATTAAAAAAAGTCACTAGATTGTTTTCCATCTATTTCATCCACCATATTTTTCTTAGGCTACATCGGTGGAACCAAAAGTTTGCTTTAGTCTAAAATATATACTGCTAAAAGCATATATACAGGGTGCCCAGAAAGTTCCGAAACGACGCAATATCTCGAGAAATACACTTCGGATCAAAAAATAAAAAATCTGATGCGGGCAGCAGATGACTTTCCCTGCAGACTTATATACACATTCTCTTTATTTTAATTAAATTTAATTCACTTTTAATTCAATTTTCATTCTCATTTGGTAACTGGACTCATTTTCAAAGGTGACGTAGACAAAAAACGAAAATATCTCGAGAAGGGCTAGTCCTAGTGTAATGGGGTTGGTCTTATTCTCTTCTTCGTTAAAAATTACGTATAAAACAAGCATTTAATGGATATATTTCAGCATACGTAGTTTTTTATTTTAGATTTTGTCGCTTTTGCGGGCTATTTTGCAAAAAAAGGCAGGTTATTTTTTTCCAAATCATACCAAAATCTAATCAACACCAGGGTAACCCACAAGTGACTTATCTACCAAATTTTGTGAAATTCGGTTTATTAGATTTTCAGCTAGAGTGGATACAAGCTTTTGCGGGCAATTTCGCAAAAAAAAAAAAACGGGTTCTTTTATTCCGAATCGTACCCAAAACTAATCAGCGCAAGATTCGCCCACAAGTGACTTACCTACTAAATTTTATGAAATTCGGTCAATTAGTTTTTTAGTTAGAGTGCATACAAAATCTGCACAGACAGACACACAGACAGACACACAGACAGACTCACAGACAGACACACAGACAGACACACAGACAGACACACAGACAGACACACAGACCAGACACGCACACAGACATCACGTAAAAATTAGTTTTTTCGTTTTCTAGAGGTCTCGAAACGTGTAGATCCGTCGAAAACTCGAGTTGCGATTTTCGGCATGATTCCAATACTTTCCCTATACATTACCATGTATTGCAGGGAAAGTAAAAAACGCGTATTCAATATTTTTAGAAAAGCTATCCATTGATACCAAAATTGACCCCCCCCCCAGGGGGGAGGAGGGGGGGGGCAACTTTGATATTTTTAATGGGAACCCCCATTTTTTATTGCAGATTTGGTTTCTCTAGAAAAATTTACATACATTTAACCTACGATTTTTGCTCCCACAAACGGCGCTATAATCGAGAAAAAAGCACCCTGATCATGAGAGGCAAGGGGACTCATGTTAATCAAGCACCCCGAAGGGAACAGAAAACTACTACGTCCACATCGTTGTTCCTGGGTAGTGCTAAAAATAGTTTTGAACCGTTTTCTAAACTGAAGTCAACAGTTGTCGCTGAAGTGAACGGTTAGCGGGGGGAGGGGTCAATTTTAGTATCATATTATAGTTTTTTTGAAAATATTGAACACGTAATTTTTTATTTTTCTATCCGAAGTGTATTTCCCGAGACATTACCATTTTTAAACGTTTGTGCCCCACTTCCGTTTTTCTCGATTATAGCGCCGTTTGTTGGAGCAAAAATCGTAGGTCAAATGTATGTAATTTTTTCTGGAGAATCCAAATCTGCAATAAAAATGGGGGTTCCCATTGAAAATTTCAAAGTTGCCCCACCCCCCTACCCCTTCCTATCATTGGATAGCATTTCTAAAAATATTGAATGCGTGTTTCTTTATTTTTTGATCCGAGGTGTATTTCTCGAGATATTGCGCCGTTCCGGAACTTTCTGGACACCCTGTATATAAAAGTGATACACTGTGAAAAAAATCACTGTCAATTGTACAGTAAAAACTCCTAGTAATTCTCTTGCAGGACTTTTTGCTGTAATTTAACAGTGTTTTATATTGTAAATTTTACAAAAAATTCCAAATTTTGCGGCGATTTTGCCGTATTTTTACATTGCTTTATATTATATATTGTACAATACTCCTGTAAATTCTACTGCACTTTTTGCTGTACTTTTTACAGCGTTATATACTGTAAATTTTACAAAAAATTGTAATTTTTACGACAGTTTTTGTCGTATTTTTGACAGTGCTTTATATTGCATATTTTACAGTACTCCAGTAAAATTCTACTGTACTTTTTGGAGTACTTTTTTACAGCGTTTTATACTGTAAATTTTATAAAAAACAACTATAATTTTTATTGCATTTTTTACATTGCTTTATACTGTATATTTTACAGTATTGTTTATATTTTAACTACTCTTCTACAGCACTCTACGCGAGGAAAGTAAAAATAAAATAATTGTATTATGTAGATAAAATCATGTGCAGGCCACATGAGATATTTTAATGGGTTAATTTTCTTCACAGACTGTCAGATTTACATCCGTATCTATACAAATGATACAGTTTTACTTAGAATTGCATCGTGTTTTTTAAGTAGAATTCCCTTATTATCCTTGTCATAACTTCAATTCTCTCATGACTCTCTAACGTCACGTTTTTTACTTTCCCTGCAATACATGGTAATGTATAGGGAAAGTATTGGAATCATGCCGAAAATCACAACTCGAGTTTTCGACGGATCTACACGTTTCAAGACCTCTAGAATACGAAAAAACCATTTTTAGCGTGACGTCTGTGTGTGTGTCTGTGTGTCTGTCTGTGTGTCTGTGTGTCTGTCTGTGCAGATATTGTATCCACTCTAACTAAAAAACTAATGAACCGAATTTCACAAAATTTTGTAGGTAAGTCACTTGTGGGCGGGGCTGGTGCTGATTAGTTTTGGGTATGATTCGGAATAAAAGAACCCGCCTTTTTTGTGAAATGGCCCGCAAAAGCTTGTATCCACTGTAGCTGAAAAACTAATGGACCGAATTTCACAAAATTCGGTAGATGAGTCACGTATAGGTCACCATGGTGCTGATTAGATTTTGGTACGATTCAGAAAGAAATAACCTGCCTTTTTTTGCAAAAGGGCCCGAAAAAATTGCCAAAATCTAAAATAAAAAACTGGGTATACTCAAATATATCCACTAAATGCTGATTTAATACGTAATTTTTAACGACGAAAAGAATAAGACCAACCCCATTACACTAGGACTAGCCGTTCTCGAGATATTTTAGTTTTTTCGCATTTTCTCCACGCCACCTTTGAAAATAAGTCCAGTTACCAAATGAAAATGAAAATTGAATTAAAAGTGAATTACATTTAATTAAGATAAATAGAAGTGAATATGAGTCTGCAGAGAAAGTCATGTGCTGCCCACATCAGATTTTTTACTTTCCCTGCAATACATGGTAATGTATAGGGAAAGTATTGGAATCATGCCAAAAATCGCAACTCGAGTTTTCGACGGATCTACACGTTTCGAGACCTCTAGAATACGAAAAAACCATTTTCAGCGTGACGTCTGTGTGTATGTCTGTGTGTCTGTCTGTCTGTGCAGATTTTGTATCCACTCTAACTAAAAAACTAATGGACCGAATTTCACAAAATTTTGTAGTTAAGTCACTTGGGCGGGGCTGGAGCTGATTAGTTTTGGGTACGATTCGGAATAAAAGAACCCGCCTTTTTAGCGAAATGGCCCGCAAAAGCTTGTATCCACTGTAGCTGAAAAACTAATGGACCGAATTTCAAAAAGTTCGGTAGATGAGTCACGTATAGGCCACCCTGGTGCTGATTAGATTTTGGTACGATTCAGAAAAAAATAACCTGCCTTTTTTTACAAAATGGACCGCAAAAATTGCCAAAACCTGAAATAAAAAACTGGGTATACTCAAATATATCCATTAAATGCTGATTTAATACGTCATTTTTAACGACGAAAAGAATAAGACCAAACCCATTACACTAGGACTAGCCGTTCTCGAGATATTTTAGTTTTTCGTACTTTCCCTACGCCACGTTTGAAAATAAGTCCGGTTATCGAATGAGAACGAAAATTGAATTAAAAGTGAAATAAATTTAATTAAAATAAAGAGAAGGTTAATATAAGTCAGCAGGGAAAGTCATGTGCTGCTCACATCAGATTTTTACTTTCCCTGCAATACATGGTAATGTATAGGGAAAGTATTGGAATCATGCCGAAAATCGCAACTCGAGTTTTCGACGGATCTACACGTTTCGAGACCTCTAGAATACGAAAAAACCATTTTTAGCGTGACATCTGTGTGTGTGTCTATGTGTCTGTCTGTCTGTGTGTCTGTCTGTGTGTCTGTCTGTCTGTCTATGCAGATTTTGTATCCACTCTAACTAAAAAACTAATGGACCGAATTTCACAAAATTTGGTAGGTAAGTTACTTGTGAGCGAGTCTGGTACTGATTAGTTTTGGGTACGATTCGGGATGAAAGAACCCGCCTTTTTTTGCGAAATGGCCTGCAAAATCCTGTATCCACTCTAACTGAAAAACTAATGGACCGAACTTCACAAAATTCGGTGGATAAGTCACTTTTAGGTTACCCTGGTGCTGATTAGATTTTGGTACGATTCGGAAAGAAATAACCTGCCTTTTTTTGCAAAATGGCCCGCAAAAATCGTCAAAATCTAAACTAAAGAACTAGGTATACTCAGATATATCCATTAAATGCCCGTTTAATACGTAATTTTTAAGGACGAAAAGAATAAGACCAACACCATTACACTAGAACTAGCCGTTCTCGAGATATTTTAGTTTTTCGTACTTTCTCTACGCCACTTTTGAAAATAACTCGGTTACCGAATGAGAACGAAAATGGAATAAAAGTGAAATAAATTTTATTAAAATAAAGAGAACGTGGATATAAGTCTGCAGGGAAAGTCATGTGCTGCCCACATCAGATTTTCATTTATATTGACCACAAATATTCTTCATCGAATTTATTTTCTAATTTTATATAGGCCCTAGTATTGCTTTTACGAAAATTTTCGAATGCGAAATTTTGAAAGAAATGCATGTAAAATGCATGCATTTCTTTCACAGACGTCCTGAACACGCTTTTATTACTTTTGGAATTATATGCACCTGTGTATGTATGTATGTATTTGAGGTAAAGATTTTTTAACTCAAGAATGGACAAATATGCGCCGGAATTTTTATTTTCTTTACATAATAAGAAATGTCTGCGTGTGTGCGTGTGCAAATCTGTTGCACGAAATCTAAGCATTGTGCGGCCATGAAATTTGGTACATCTCAGAGGGTGCATCTCAACTTAGGGTGCATCTCAGTATATATATTTTTTTTATTCGATTTAATTTTTTTTTTAAATTATTTTACCATTTAACATTTTCATACAAATCGGTTCTTAACAACCGAAAATCTTATCACGAAGTTTCCATCTTGATACCATCAGAAAGATCGTTTTTACTTTCCCTGCAATACATGGTAATGTACAGGGGAAAGTATTGGAATCATGTCGAGAATCGCAACTCGAGTTTTCGACGGATCTACACGTTTCAAGACCTCCAGAATACGAAAAAACCATTTTTAGCGTGACGTCTGTGTGTGTGTCTGCGTGTCTGTGTGTCTGTCTGTCTGTGTGTCTGTCTGTCTGTGCAAATTTTGTATCCATTCTAACTAAAAAACTAATGGACCGAATTTCACAAAATTCGGTAGGTAAGTCTCTTGTGAGAGAGTCTGGTGCTGATTAGTTTTGGGTACGATTAGGAATAAAAGAACCCGCCTTTTTTTTTTGCGAAATGGTCCGCAAAGGCTTGTATCCACTCTAACTGAAAAACTACTGGACCGAATTTCACAAAATTCGGTAGATAAGTCACTTGTGGGTTACTCTGGTGCTGATTAGATTTTGGTACGATTCGGAAAAAACTAACCTGCCTTTTTTTGCAAAATGGCCCGCAAAAATCCTCAAAATCTAAACTAAAGAACTAGGTATACTCAAATATATCCATTAAATGCTCGTTTATTACGTAATATTTAACGATGAAAATAATAAGACCAACCCCATTACACTAGGACTAGCCGTTCTCGAGATATTTGAGTTTTCTGTATTTTATCTACGCCACCTATGAAAATAAATCCGGTTACCGAATGAGAACGAAAATTGAATTAAAAGTGAAATAAATTTAATTAAAATACAGAGAACGTTAATATAAGTCTGCAGGGAAAGTCATGTGTTGCCCACATCAGATTTTTACTTTCCCTGCAATACATGGTAATGTATAGGGAAAGTATTGGAATCGTGCCGAAAATCACAACTCGAGTTTTCGACAGATCTACACGTTTCGAGACCTCTAGAATACGAAAAAACTATTTTTAGCGTGACGTCTGTGTGTGTGTCTGTGTGTCTGTGTGTCTGTGTGTCTCTCTGTGTGTCTGTGTGTCTCTCTGTGTGTCTGTCTGTCTGTGCAGATTTTGTATACACTCTAACTAAAAGAGTAATTGACCGAATTTCATAAAATTTGGTAGATAAGTCAGTTGTGGGCAAATCTGGTGCGTTTAGTTTTGGGTACGATTCGGGATAAAAGAACCCGTATTTTTTTTGCGAAATGGCCCGCAAAAGCTTGTATTCACTCTAGCTAGAAAACTAATAGACCGAATTTCACAATTTTCTGTAAATATGTCACTTGTGGGACACCCTGGTACTGATTAGATTTTGGTACAATTCGAAAAAAAATAACAAGCCTTTTTTTGCAAAATGGCCCTCAAAAATCGCCAAAATCGAAAATAAAAAACTACGTGTGCTCAAATATATAAATTAATTGCTTTTTTAATACGTAATTTTTAACGAAGAAAAGAATAAGACCAATCCCATTACACTAGGATCAGCTGTTCTCGAGATAATTTAGTTTTTTCGTATTTTCTCTACGCCACCTTTGAAAAGAAGTACAGCTATCAAACGAGAACGAAAATTGAATTAAAAGTGCATTAAATGTAATTAAAATAAAGAGAACGTGAACATAAGTCTGCAGGAAAAGTCATGTGCTGCCCACATCAGATTTTTACTTTCCCTGCAATACATGGTAATGTATAGGGAAAGTATTGGATTCATGTCGAAAATCCCAACTCGATTCTTCAAAGGATCTACACGTTTCGAGACTTTTAGAATACGAAAAAACTATTTTTAGCATGATGTCTGTGTGTGTGTATGTCTGTGTGTGTGTATGTCTGTGTGTCTGTCTGTCTGTGTGTCTGTGCAATGTATGTGTTCACTCTAACTCAAAAACTAATGGACCGAATTTCATAAAATTTGGTAGGTAAGATCCTTCGGTGTGACCATGGTGCTCATTAGTTTTTGGTACAATTCGGAAAAAATAATCCGCCTTTTTTGCGAAATGTCCCGCAAAAACCTCATGTATTCACTCTAGTTGAAATACAAATTGACCAAATTTCACAAAATTTGGTAGATAAATCACATGGGGGATACTCTGGTGCTGATTACATTTTGGTACGATTCGGAAAAGAACAGCCTGCTTTTTTTTTACGAAATGGCCCGCAAAAATTGCCAATATTCGAAAAAAGACTACGTATGATCAAATGTATCAATTGAATGCTTGTTTTATACGTAATTTTTGACGAATTTTTCCATATCTGATATGGGGGCCCAGACTGCACCACCAACATTAAGCGGCTCGTGTTTAGATTTAATGTTTGTAAGATACTTAGATGTTAAGTGTTTATTCTTTGTAACTTATTTCTCCTATCATAGACCACTGTTGGCAGTTTGTAGAATAAATGAAATTTTTTTTCGTGAACGGCATTCTAAGAACATGATTACATAAAAAAAAATCTGATGTGGGCAGCACATGACTTTCCCTGCAGACTTATATTAACGTTCTCTTTAGTTTAACTAAATTTATTTCACTTTTAATTCAATTTTCGTTCTCATTCGGTAACCGGGCTTATTTTCAAAGGTGGCGTAGGGAAAGTACGAAAAACTAAAATATCTCGAGAACGGCCAGTCCTAGTGAAATGGAGTTGGTCTTATTCGTTTCGTCGTTAAAAATTACGTATTAAATCAGCATTTAATGGATATATTTGAGTATACCCAGTTCTTTAGTTTAGATTTGGACGATTTTTGCGGGCCATTTTGCAAAAAAAGGCAGGTCATTTCTTTCCGAATCGTACCAAAATCTAATCAGCACCAAGGTAACGCACAAGTGACTCATCTACCGAATTTTGTGAAATTTGGTCCATTAGTTTTTCAGCTACAGTGGATACAAGCTTTTGCGGGCCATTTCACAAAAAAGGCGGGTTCTTTTATTCCGAATCGTACCCAAAACTAATCAGCACCAGCCCCGCCCACAAGTGACTTACCTACAAAATTTTGTGAAATTCGGTCCATTAGTTTTTTAGTTAGAGTGGATACAAAATCTGCACAGACAGACAGACACACAGACAGACACACAGACATACACACAGACGTCACGCTAAAAATGGTTTTTTCGTATTCTAGAGGTCTCGAAACGTGTAGATCCGTTGAAATCTCGAGTTGTGATTTTCGGCATGATTCCAATACTTTCCCTATACATTACCATGTATTGCAGGGAAAGTAAAAATGTTACGAAAATAGCCTTTTAATATATGATATTTTATTTAAAAGCGAATATAAACTTTTTAGGACACTAACATGCACCGTATTCGAGATATTTCATACTTTAATCTAAAATCTGAAACGCTATCAAAAATAAAATAAACACACTATAATCAAATGAATTAGTGATTTGTAAATACTTTTAACTTGACATGAGTGGACACTATTACTCAGAAGTTATTATAAGCCTTTCTCGAGATATTGGAAATTTATTTATTTTACCATATGGATGAGCGTTATATTTATCGAACAAATAAAGCAAATCAAATGAAATTTGATACGATTATTTCATATTTCGCAGAATAAATGTCGGATGTTTAATGATTTTTAAGGAACTAGGACTATAAAAAGGCTTTTAAAGAATATTTCGGGAAAGAAAAAAAAAATTCTAAAATTATAATTATGTAACTTTTTTTTCCTAAATAAGCATTTTGCATGTGTTTATATATCTGATTGGTTTACTTAGAAGCGCATGACATAGCTGACAGAACTGTAAAATTCACTGTTCTTGAGATATTGCACATTTCCGATCTAAAAGGGAAAATAATAAGGATAATAAATAAATATGTTCACTATTATCAAATGATTCAATGCCTTGTAAATGCTTTTAACCACAAATAAATGGACACTTGTGTTTAGGAGTTATCACGAGACATTCTCAAGATATTAAAAATTTTCTTTTTCCATAAGAAACATGATATCTCTGGAAATAATCGAGCAAATTACACGACAATTGATATGCTTATTTTTAATCTGTAACAACAATAAACCTATTCATTTCCAGCGCGATCTAGTAGTAAGAAAGTTCTAATGTGTGCTATTGTTTTCCTAAAAATCGATAATTTTTAATCCGTATAGGGAGGCCATATGTTGGAGACGCTAGATTGTTTCATCCAATTAAGAGAAAGCGTGGAAGTAAAAGTAAAGAGTTAAAACTTCATATTAAGAAAACGCCAATATCATTTGTTACAATCATTCAGGTGGCGCTGGGGTAAGATAAGTAGTCCTGCATTGTATGGATTTCCATGGCGAAAGGTCTAAAATATTTATTTAAACCGTCCATTTTGTATACAGGGTGTTCTGTTAATGCGGCGGCAAACTCAGAGGGGTGGTAGTGAATTATCGAGAGGAACAAAAATTGAAATTGAACATGGTGTTGCAAACCACGTTTAGTCGGTGAAAATCGCGAAAAGGCGTATGCAGGTTCTGACGTCACGTGGGACAACAAAAAGCACAATAATAACTACAAAAAGATTTACTTGAAAGCATATTTACAACACAGCTTGTGGTGCACTGTACAATGCTGGAAAGAGGGCAATGAGAATGATGTGAACGAAATTATTACAGATGTTATTCGAAGTGGCTTCGTTGTAGAGTGTGTAAAGACGTACGCGGCCGCCACTTCGAACAATATATATAATAATTTCGTTCACATCATTTTCATCGTTCTCTTTCCAGCATTGTACAGTGCACCACAATCTGTGCTGTCAAATAAATCTTTTTGTAGTTATTGTACTTTTTATTGTTCTACGTGCCTTCAGAACCTGCATACGTATTTTCGCGATTTTCACCGACTAAACGTGGTTTGTGGTGGATGTTCCATTTCAATTTTTGTTCCTCTTGATATCTACTACCAACCTCTGAATTTGTCGCCGCATTAGCAGAAACACCCTGTATATAAATTATTATCGCAAATTCCAATTAGAACTGAAACAAAAAAGAATATCCCTACGTATTCAACATTATTTTACTTTTCAATTTATTTTTATCTCTCTATATTCTGTACTCTATCCTACAACTCTGAAGAAACACGGATTAATTATACTCATAATTAGGGAACCTTTAAAAAATCTGATGTGGGCAGCACATGACTTTGCCTGCAGACTTATTTATATCCATGTTCTCTTTATTTTAATTAAATTTAATTGACTTTTAATTCAATTTTCGTTCTCATTTGGTAACTGGACTTATGTTCAAAGGTGGCGTAGAGAAAATACGGAAAAACTATAATATCTCGAGAACGGCTAGTCCTAGTGTAATGGGGTTGGTCTTATTCTTTTCTTCGTTAAGAATTACGTATTAAACATGCATTTAATGGATATATTTGAGCATACGTAGTTTTTTATTTTAGATTTTGGCGGGCCATTTTGCAAAAAAAAGACAGGTTATTTTTTTTTTCGAATCGTATCAAAATCTAATCAGCACCAGGGTGACCCACAAGTGACTTATCTACCGAATTTTGTGAAATTCGGTCCATTAGTTTTTTAGCTTGAGTGAATATAAGCTTTTGCGGACCATTTCGCAAAAAAAAGGCAGGTTCTTTTATCCCAAATCGTACCCAGAACTAATCAGCACCAGATTCGTCCACAAGTGACTTACCTACCAAATTTTATGAAATTCGGTCTATTAGTTTTTTAGTTAGAGTGGATACAAAATCTGAACAGACAGACAGACACACACACAGACGTCACGCTAAAAGTAGATTTTTCGTATTCTAGAGGTCTCGAAACGTGTAGATCCGTCAAAAACTCGAGTTGCGATTTTCGGCATGATTACAATACTTTCCCTATACATTACCATGTATTGCAGGGAAAGTAAAAATAATCAAAAATACATATACTAAATACTACGCCTTTCTGTTGTATCAACTAACAATAGCGACTACTTTACTAACACTAGCGGCACCTAGATATAATTCTCAAAGCATTATGGCATTTTCAAACGTTTCATCCATAGGAGTTTTATCTCCTTCTCTCTAACTCTATGAGAGAAAGATGTAGTAATTTATTATAGCCATGTTTATTTTATTTGTATTTCATAACTTTAGACTTCAAGATTTTGCGAAAGATCAAATGAGAATGCCAAAGCATGCTTTCCCCTGCATCTTCCAAACCTGTATTTGAAACGAGTTGCGCGAGTAATCATATTTCTTTCCTTTTAACTAAGGCTCTTAAATATACAAGCTGACGCAACCGCCATTTTGAATCCAACCGGCCGAGTCAGTTATCGTCTGCTGTGCACGCGCATGTTACATCGCTGATATTGGATACGCAATTTAGCTGTAAAATAAGTGCTTCTGCCTTCAAAAAATTGTACCAATCATTCAAGAAAATAATCTAGAATGTTTTGAAAGGACTAGAAAGTAATCTTGTTTTCACCATGTATAGCCATAGCCATGTCTTCAAACGGGAGTCAAGATGGCCGCTATTACGCCAGCATGTATATTTAGGGCCGTATCGTGCAACGACGTTTCGTAGCATTATTCTTATGCAAATAAAATCGTATGCGCAAGCCCGCATTTTCACTCACGTCCGTTCTCTTTTCGGTAACTGTCTAGAACTGATATTCCTCTTCAGTTCCAAGTATCTTTTAGATTTTTAATTGGCTGTTTGAACTAATTTTGGGGCAATTTTCTACTCGCCATTTTATCTCTTTACTTTCCCTGCAATACATGGTAATGTATAGGGAAAGTATATCGGAATCACGTCGAAAATCGCAACTCGAGTTTTCGACGGATCTACACGTTTTGACACCTCTAAAATACGAAAAAACAATTTTTAGCATGACGTCTGTGTGTTTGTATGTCTGTCTGACTACGCATCTGTGTGTCTGTCTGACTACGCATCTGTGTGTCTGTCTGTCGAATGTATATATCCACTTTAACTCAAAAACTAATGGACCAAATTTCATAAAATTTGGTAAGTCACTTGTATATGGCCCCTGGTGCTGATTAGTTTATGAGAGCTTGCAATTTCGTCCCAGTAGCTGAACGGGACAGCTTCGGCTGACCAGTTTGAAGATCCAGGGTTCGATTCCCAGTTAGGGCAGCAAGGTCCTTTCAGAGTTCGGAGTGAGATGTTACTCCCAGATGTCTAGTATTGGGAAAGATAGGTCGAATCCATCTATTCTAGGACATCTACGTCCCCGCCCACTTTAATGGTATCCGCCCCCTCCCATGGGCGACCCTTCCTGAACTCATTTTGAACAGTTTTGGAAAGAGTTCGTCTCTGTATGTGAGTATGTGTGTGAGGTGTAGACAAGACAATTGAAGAATGCATGCAAGTACCGTTATGCAGTTTTATGCGCAAATATATTAAGCAAAAAACTAGAACTAGATGGAATTTTTTGAATAATTCACATAATTTAGAACTCAAATTATCAGTTTCAAAGCATTATTTCCTATAGAGAAACGTGATAGTGCCCAGAGCATTGGTAGTAGTTATACGGTAAAATGGGAGTTTGAAATATATATATATATATATATATATATATATATATATATAATTAAAGCCAGTTTTTGAGCAACTCGGACAGGCCTTTAATTTTTCGAACACTTGTTTCAAAAATAAAATAAATAAATAAATAAAAATAAATATGTTAAAATGTGCTATAAAAACAGGTATTTAATATAAATATTTTATTCAGAAGCAAGTGGTATAAAATAATTAAATGTGTTCACTATTCTTAATGAAGTGATGCTTTTTAAACTATTTTAACTAGAAATTAAAAGGTATCATTGTTTAGTAATTATTCTGATCCGTTGTTGAGATATTAGTAATTTTTCTTTTCCTCAAGGAACGCGATATCACTCGAAATAATCAAGCAAATCAAGTGAAATTTGGTATACTTATTACTTTCCTTATATACATATAATGCATAAGGAAAGTATTGTTGTTGTTGTTGTTGAGACCCAGACCGTCCGACCTACCAGAAAGAGGAAAGTATTGTGAAAGGGTCGAAAATTCGAATTCGAGTTTTCGACGGGAGAGCACGTTTCAAGCATCCATGATCACGAATCGAACATTTTTGAAGTGATGTGTGTGTGTAGTAAGTAAGTCTGTTGAGACGATAACTGACGGACGAATGGACCGATTCGAACAAAATTTGGTACAAAAATTACACTGGAAGCTTATTGTTTTTAGACGCAATCGAATGTTCAGACCCCCACCCCCCACCCCTAAATTTTCGAGTGAAATTTTGAAAAAATCGTCAAAAAATCAAAACCTCTAATAAAGTTACGCAAATAGACATTTCTTATGTAATTTTTCATTAGAAAACGATTGACATAAATTTTAGAACGCTAACATGAACCGTTCTCGAGATATTGTACATTTTTCAAAAAAATTATCAAAAGGGCATATAAAATAAAAAAAATATTTCCTATTGAGAAACATGTTCACTTTTCGTATGTAATACCATGCGATAAATTTGGTGACATCATTCTCGTGGATCTAGCTCGTTCCATTCATGAAAAAGATACTTTGAGTAATACATTTGTATTTGAACGATAATAGTCATTTATCTGCTGTAAGAATAACTTATTTCTCAGTCTATAACGCTTGGTGAGATTTTGGCGACGAATTTGGTGGAATGTCGCCAACATAGCGACTTTTTTAAATGTTGCTAAATTAACGAAAGACTCTCCAAATGGATAAAAATGACACTAAATCAATGAAAATGACGACTCGTTGACTAAAATTCAATATCTTGAAAAAAATATAAATATCTACTATAAATATAATCTATTTTTTTTTTACTGTAAAAGTAGTAAATTCATTGCATTATATAAGGAAAGTCATGTGCTGCCCACATTAGATTTTTTAATTGTTAACAACAAACACCAAGCCTTATTGCTTTTCAGAGCGCGCTATTCAAATGTGAACTCTAATCTGTGTCCCCAATATTGAAATATATTAATCTGTAAGAAGAGCCACGTGTTACACATCAATTTTTTTGTTTTTAGTCTGATACTGATTATGTTGCAAATGAACCTAAGCAATATTTGAATTTTCATGTATGAAACAGTCGACTGGAGCCTGGCACTCCAAATATTCTTTTGTTATTATTTCCTAGTTGTTATTTTCAGTCAAAACTACAAATTAATTAAGAAGCAACAGCTATGAGTAATTTCGCTTTTGGAATGCAATATGCTTTCACGTTTTTTGAATGAAACCAATGAAATGGGTTTTATTTCTTTTTCCTGCCGTGTGTAAGCAAACGGATGCAAAGCTAAATGTCACCTTCAGAAAAGCAGGACGGAAAAATAATGGAAATAGAATCTATCTATTCTATCTACCTATATATGCTAATTGCCAAGTGTCCGTCTGTCACCCTTTTTTTTAGGCACTTCACGAATAAATAGAGACTTACAATTTTGTACACGGCTCGGTCGTTCGATAAAAACCCCTGGAAAAATCGAATTTTTCGAAAACGTTCTCCAGAGGGTGTGCTCCACACCAAAACGTTCGAAAAGTGAATTGATAGGAAAGCATGCTTTGCGATAGAGACTTCAAATTTGGTGTATGGGTAAATTGTTCGAAAAGAAGAAAGTGCGCAATTTCAGATTTCCAATATTTTCTACTTAAGGGGGTACCGCACACCAATATGTTCGATTTTCCGAATAAATGAGAAACGACTCTTTTAAGATTTGGTAGAGGCTTGAAATTTGGTATATGCACTAATCATTTGATGAAAACACCCAAGACGAATATAGTTTTTCAAAAATGTTCGTTTAAGGGAGAGCTCCAGAGGAAAACGTTCGGAAGGTGAATTGGTAAAAAAACATGCTTCGGAATGAGATAGAGATTTCAAATTTGGTGTACCAGTAGATAGTTTGGAAGGAAGAAAGTGTACAATTGCAGTTTTCCAGTTTTTTGTACTTAAGGAGGTGCCGCACACAAAAATGTTCGATTTTTGAAATAAAGGAGAAACGTCCATTTTAAAACGTGATAGAGGCTTGATATTTGGTAATTGGGCGAATCATTTGATGAAAACATCCAAGGCAAAAGAGTTTTTCAAAAATGTTCGTTTAAGAGGGTGCTCCAGAGAAAAACGTTCGAAAGGTGAAATGACGAAAAACTATGCTTCGGGGTGGGATAGAGTCTTCAAAAGTGGTGTACTGGTAGGTCGTTCGAAAGGAAAAGTATGAGCAATTTCAGTTTTCCAATATTTTCTAATTTAGGGGGTGTTGTAAACCCAAATGTTCGATTTTCCAAAACAATGAGAAATTTCTCCTTTAAATTTTGATAGAGGCTTAAAATTTGGTTTACGGGCTAATCATTTAATGAAAACACCCAAGACGAATAGAGTTTCTCAAAAATGTTTAATTAAGGGGGTGCTCCAGAGAAAAACGTTCGAAACATGAAATGATGAAAAACATACTTCGGGATGAGTAAAGATTTCAAATTTAGTGTACGGATAGATAATTTGGAAGGAAGAAAGTGTACAATTTCAATTTTCCAATATTCTCTACTTTAGGGGTGTCGCACACCAAAATGTTCGATTTTAGGAATAAAGGAGAAACGCCCCTTTTAAAACTCGATAGAGGTTTGATATTTCATATATGGGCGAATCATCTGATAGAAAACCCAAAAATAATGGAGATTTTCAAAAATGCTCCTTTAAGGGGGTGGGTTCTCCACACAGAAACATTCGAAAGGTGAAATGATAGAAAAAGCATGCTTTGCGATGAGATAGAGACTTCAAATTTGGTGTATGATTAAATAGCTGGAAAGGAAAAAAGTGTGTAATTTCAGTGTTCCAACATTTGCTATTATAGAGAGTGCCGCACACTAAAATATTCGATTTCACGAACAAATGAAAAACTCCTCCTTAATATGATCGCGGCTTGAAATTTAGTATATGGACTAATCATTTGATAAATACATTTAAAGAATACAGTTTTTCAAAAATGTTCATTTGAGGGATTTGATTATTATTATTATTTTTTTTTTTTATTATTATTATAGGTTCATTTGATTATCTACACAGAAAAACATTCGAAAGGTGAAATGATAGTAAAAGCATACTTCGCGATAGGATAAAGACTTCAAATTTGGTGTACGGGTAGATAGTTTGAAAGGAAAAAAGTGTGCAATTTCAGATTTCCAATATTTGCTACTTTAGGGGTGCCGCACACCAAAATGTTCGATTTTTCGAATAAGTTATACACTCTTCCTTTTAAAGGCCAACGGCCGTACCGTGCTGAAAACACCGGTTCTCGTTACATCACCGAAGTCAGGCAGCATCGTGCGCGGTTAGTACTTGGGTGGGTGACCACCTGGGAACACCGCGTGTTGTTGGCTCTTTTCGGGCGTGGCAGTCAAGTGGTTTGCGCGTGATTCTCGCCGCTGCCAGAACTGCCGCCGTGTTCATGCGGAGTACGATCACGTTAAACATGTGGGTCCGTAAGTCCTTCCGAGAGGTTGGTGGTAGGGGAAGGAGGGTACGGTCCCTGCAGTGGCGGATTTTGGCCTCTTGTTTGGGGGGGGGGGGCGATCTGTAGATCGAAATGTTCTCTGAGGTTTGTTCATTTAGGATTTTCTTAACGGATTCCTATATACGGATATTTGACATTTTTGAAATAACTGGAACAAATTCGGAAGTTTATAGTAAGTTCTTTGCAGCTTATAAAATACGGCCTATCATTATTTTAAGAACAAAGCAAAACAATGAAGATTGGAAGAACAAAAAATTACGTGACTATATAAGGAAACAAACTTATTGTTGAAGTCGAAACAGGAAACTAAATTATATTCTATATTATATATACAAAAAAGTATACACAAGTAAGAGATTTCTATGTGAGAAGATTAATACTGAATATTAACTAAATAAACACACATGTATATTCTATTCACTAAATATGGTTATCATACAATACAATACAAATAAATTTTATTTTTCTTAGACTGTGGTAGAAAAGGAGGATGAACATGAGTAAATACAGTTAATATAGGTATTAATAAGCACTGAACATTGATTTACATTTTCTCATTTTTTTACATTTTTAGCTGCACAGGAATTAATAAATTTTTACGTGAAAAACATCACGCAAAAACATTACGCAGAAACATCAAAAGAAAAGACTAATGGTTTGATCGAGTTTACTACCCCTGGCAAAAATTATGGAATCACTTCCATGTTATTTCAATGGGATACGAAGTTCAATGCTCTACAACTTTTGATGCCCTAAAAAACCCTTTTTGAGCGAAATTGAAGAACTTTAAAAACTTAATAAAATAAAAAATGTTTGAAAAAATTTTCACTTTTCCTTATTTAATAATTTACAAACAAAAAATGAGAAAAGAGCTGTAGGCTAAAAGAAAAAACTCGTAAAAACTAATTTAGAATAATAAATTTGATCATATAAACATGAGGAGCTATATCTTAATGATTTTCCATGATCAAATTTATTATTCCAAATTAGTTTTTACGAGTTTTTTCTTTCAACCTCTAGCTTTTTTCCCATTTTTTGATCGTGAATTATTAAATAATGATAAGTGCAAAATTTTTCAAATATTTTTTGTTTTGTTAAGCGTTTAAAGTTCTTCAATTTCGCTCAAAAAGGGTTTTTCAGGGTATCCGTGCATCAAAAGTTGCAGCGTATTGAACTTCGTATCCCACTGAAATAACGTGGAAGTGATTCCATAATTTTTATCAGGGGTAGTACCTATAACACTATTCAAATGTGATTGCCAATTCAGCTTATTGTCGATCATTATCCTTAACAGCCTTACGGAGTCCATCGCAAAAACCCTGGCGTCGTTAACCTCCCAGGAAGAATCATCATTATAATATCAACTCAAGTCTTCTTGCTTTTTCTTTAGCAAATCGATCTAAAATTGTTACTGATAAAATTGCGATGTCATAATGCGCACATGCAACAAAGCCAATCCCACTAGCCGATCTTCTCTAATTATGTTTCGAAGCCATGTCTTCAATCGTTTTAGTGCTGTGAAGCTACTCTCGGCGGTTGCTACAGTAATTGGTAATGTTACAAGAACTTTCAGTAACACGTAGATCACATGGTACACTGCAGGATCACAGTTCTGTAGTGCTTCAAAAGCAGACTTGGGTACTCTGCCGGTATCGGTATTTTCTCGCATCCATTTGGTTCTCCAGTTAATCACCTCAACTTGAAGTGTACTGTTCATTTCTTCCACTCCCAGTTCGGCTATTCTGTGATACTTCTTGCTTAGCTCTGTCCAAGATGTGAGGAGTGACTGACTCTTCGTCCGTGTTGATTTTCGCTAAAAGAGTCGATGGTACTAAATCTTGTAAATATAAGACATCCAAGCATCCAGGAGCAGACTTTTGACTTTCATTATGGGGGGCGAGATTTCGTGGATAAACTGAGGGAGGGAGAGTAAGGCCAAAGTATCTCCCTAATGATATATATATTTTTTAATTTTATAATTTATTTGATAAAATGTCGACGTTCGTCAGGCGTTTGGGGGGGGGGGGGCGATCGCCTCGATCGCCCATCCTGAAATCCGCCACTGGGTCCCTGTGGATGCCTCCCCCACTGGGTTCCGGTCTAAATTAGGTGGCACTTCCCGGCCGTCCAAACAGTTACCTTACACCTTTCTGGTAGGTCGGACGGTCTGTGTCTCAACATCAACATTAACTCTTCCTTTTAAGTGTGATAGAGGCTTGAACTTTGGTATATGGGCCAATCATGTGATATAAAACCCAAGACGAATAAAGTTTTTCCTAAATGTCCTCCACAGCTGTGCTCCACAGAAAGACGTTCGAATTTGGAAATGATAAATAGCATGCTTTGGGATGAGATAGAGGATCTAATAGAAAACCCAAGAAGAATAGAGTTTTTCAAAGAAGAATAGAGTTTTTTTGGGATGAGATAGATCATCTGATAGAAAACGCCAGGAAGAATAGAGTTTTTCAAAAATGTATATTTAAGGGGGGTGGATACTCCACACAAAAACATTCAGAAAGTAGAACTGATGAAAAGCATGCTTCCGGATGAGATAGATGCTTCAAATTTGGTGTACGGGTAAATACTTGGAAAGGAAGAAAGTTGTTGTTGTTGAGACCCAGACCGTCCGACCTACCAGAAAGGTGTAAGGTAACTGTTTGGACGGCCGGGAAGTGCCACCCAATTTAGACCGGAACCCAGTGGGGGAGGCATCCACAGGGACCGTACCCTCCTTCCCTACCACCAGCCTCTCGGAAGGACTTACGAACCCACATGTTTAACGTGATCGTACTCCGCACGAACACGGCGGCAGTTGTGGCAGCGTGCAAATCCAGCGCGCAAAACAACCGGGCTACCGCGCCCGAAATGTGCCAACAGCACGCGGTGTTCCCAGGTGGTCACCCACCGAAGTACTAACCGCGCCCGATGCTGCTCGACTTCGGTGATCTAACGAGAACCGGTGTTTTCAGCACGGTAGGGCCGTTGGCCTGGAAAGAAAGAAAGTGTGCAATTTCAATTTTCCAACATTTGCTATTGGAGAGGTGCCGCTCACTAAAATATTCGATTTGACGAACCTATGAAATACGCCTCCTTTACAATGTGATAGAGGCTTAAAATTTAGTATATGAGATTTGCTTAATAAATGAGAAACGCCTAATTTAAAATTTGATAAGGGCTTTAAATTTGATATATAGGCTAATCATTTGATAAAAAACCCAAGACGAATAGAGTTTTCATAAATGTTCATTTAAGAGAACGCTCCACATGAAAACGTTCGAAAGATGAAATGATAAAATTGCATGCTTCAGTATGAGATAGAAACTTCAAATTTGGTGTGCGTGTAGATAGTTCGAAAGGAAGAAAGTGAGCAATTTCAGTTTTCTAATATTTTCTTCTTTAGGGGGTTCCACACACCAAAATTTTCTATTTTAAGAAAAAATGTGAAACGTGAATTGTCCAAAAATGTATGTTTGCTATTCAAGTGTTGCTTATTGTGAGACCGTTGATTTTCAACGGGTATTCGGCTAGTCAATAATACAATTTGCCAGGTCAAAATTGTTTACTAACAAATTTTGAATGCCTAATACGCAGACGATAATTAATTTGCTTTCTGAAATCATTTCTTCATTCAAAAATTAATGACAACAGGTATTAGACGCACAGACTAATATATAGTATTCTGTGATATATATATTAGTTTGTGATATATATATTAGTCTGTAATATATATGATATAGTATTCTGTGATTAGACGTATGCATTGACAAATTATTTTGATAAATGGTTAAAGTGTTAGAATATCTACCAAGTGAGGATATAGTTTTAATTATTTTGATATAATTGCTACATAATTTAGATTATTAATTTCTGAAAGTGGATAAAGTTTGTTTTATAAAAAAAATTCTATATGATACGCAACAGGAAATTTTGTTAGAAGTGTTCTTAATTTTTGTTCATGGTTAATTTGAGATTATAAAATAAATAAAGACAACTGTCTAAAGTGTGAGTACCTACTAGAATGCCTCATATATTCATAATTTAAATTTAAGCTTACTTGTATCGCAATCAGTATTAAAATCATAAACAAAAATGTATCTTTTTATAAGTCGTGTTCAATATATACCAGTTTAATACTATTTACATTCATGGCGTAATTAAAACTATTATTTCCCCCATAAATTATATACTACCACCTTTGATCTGAAAATTATCAAGTTTCTCCAAAAAATATACTGCTTTGGAAATCTTAAAATCCAAACTATTATCCTGTCAAATACTAAAAATGTTATTTAGTTCTCACTTTTTACAAAATGCATATATACACATAAAATGTCACGTACTTATTCGTTCTTAATCGTCTCCACAACGCACACGTAGACTGACACCATTTCAAAAGTATTTGAAAGGGTTCAATGGGACTTCAAACGTGCCTTTCCGCTAAAATACCGAATTCCAAAATATTTAAGAAAATAAAATTTTTGAAGCAAACTGAGATTATTATGAGAACATTAGCCTCCTTAACACCGACTTAAATATGATTGCGTTCGAAAGTTTTTTTGGCATAGTAAAAGTCAACCGATTCAAATATAATGTTGTACATAGCTTAAATTAATCATGTTTTCAGTCATGGTGAAGCTCCAATTTAAAATTTCGATCTATGTCTAAGATAATAGGGATGTCTGTTAATTCTATGGAAGAAATTCGCGTATGCCAAAAAGGATGTTCTATTTGTTTGTACTAGGTTGTATTGTACATTAATTATTTAATATCTAACATATTGAGTTGTTTACTTCTTTCATGAATTAAACGTCTCAGTTTTTAAGAATATAGCTAGATAACCTACTATGCCTTAGTTTCGAGTTATAAAAGACAGTCATGTAACATCGCCAGAAACATCGCCAGTAACATCGCTAGAAAAAAATTATGGAGTGTGGCTCAACTCGACTTTCTCATGCCGAAATCCATTTTTATTAACTATCTTATGTTGTTTGTTTTTTTTTCCAAATTTTACATGAAAATTTTTGAAAAATTAGTATTGCCTATTATGGGTTCAAATGATTACAATTATAGCGTACTACTCTTAACTTTAAAGGCTTGACAAAATAGTTCCATTGATACCATATTTTACAATGTACTCCACGGGGAGGGGGTAACTTGTCCCCGAAGGGGGGCTAATAACATCACGAACAAGCAAAATTATATCACGGGTTTTTTCTCACAACAATGATTGAAACTATTGAGCCTCATGATCATTGAATCATAAATAAACCCTTTTATTTATGATTATATCCTCTTATGCATGATTATGAGTGTGCCTCATGATCATTCAGTCTCGTGATCATTGAATCATAAATAAACCCTTTTATTTATGATTATATCCTCTTATGCATGATTATGAGTGTGCCTCATGATCATTCAGTCTCATGATCATTGAATCCTAAATAAACCCTTTTATTTATGATTATATCCTCTTATGCATGATTATGAGTGTGCCACATGATCATTCAGTCTCATGATCATTGAATCATAAATAAACCCTTTTATTTATGATTATATCCTCTTATGCATGATTATGAGTGTGCCTCATGATCATTCAGTCTCATGATCATTGAATCATAAATAAACCCTTTTATTTATGATTATATCCTCTTATGCATGATTATGAGTGTGCCTCATGATCATTCAGTCTCATGATCATTTAATCATAAATAAACCCTTTTATTTAGGATTATATCATCTTATGCATGATTATGAGTGTGACTCAACTCAACTTTCTCTTACCAGAATTCATTTTTTTAATCAAATTTTGCAAGAATGCTTTTGAAAAATTCATATCGTAGGTCCAAATGATTATAACTATAGCGTGTTACCCTTCACTTTAAAGGGCTTAAAAATATTTCGATTGATATCATACTTGACAATGTACTCTCCGGAGGGTAATTTACCCCAGTGTTTCTTTCAGACATACCTCAGGGGGCTAGATGCTTCGCCTCCCTGGAGACTATATTAACCTAGTTTCTATTTATGTGACAGCATTTAGATGTATTTATATAGGGCAAATAGAAAACTAAAATCTCATTCGCCCCCGCCCCCCCCCCCCCCTACACACGCACACACCAAAGAGGGCTAATGAAGTCACGAACAAAAAAATTGCATTGCGACTATTTTCCCACAATGATTGAGACTATTAAGTTTCATGAGCATTAAGCCATAAATAAATCCTTTTGTGCATGATTATGTCAAATTTCGTCCTATGCTGCCATGTTAAAAGAAATATATAATTTCAAATAAAGTTCAAAGTTTGCCCTCGAATTAAAAAAAAAAAAAAATTCTGTCTAGTTCTAGAGTTTTTTATAACAAAGCCAGATATAAAATTAACTGAAAATCCATTAATATTTTAACCGCTATCGTGCACACAAAAAATCGACCACGGGCATACGAACATCACTTCAAAAATAGTCAAAACGTGTTCAGGAAATATGAAAACATATATTGGCACCAAAATCTCGAATTCGAAAAATTTCGTGAAAACAATACTTTATACTATATTGCATAATATGAGAAAGTAAAAATTAAAGGGAGAAGGGAGTTGTTAACCAAATATTATGTTTCTCATTTCTCCAAATATGATTTCTATTAATTTCAGTGGGTTCCTAGGGGGTATGATACCCTCCTTTCCTTCGCGACGCCACTAGAAGCAGCCTAGTATAATATTGTTAATTTTTTCTTTTCTATTGAAACTGGAGGTGAATGCGGCAGCGGCATATTACATTAATATTTTTTTCCTAATTCTGTTTTGAAACAGAAATAAAGAAAACGTTATATCATTACATTTCGCTTACTTTTCTTTGAAATAAAACCAAAAGCTCAAAGAAGCACTTTAGATCACAGCTGTTGCTGTTCTAACAATGATACGGCCAGAATCGTCTGTAATAACAAAGTACTTGTAGAAGAGAAATCGTAGGAGCAGCTGGGCTTTTGGAAGATTACTCACAATTCGAAATCATGAAATTAAGAGAAAAAGGTAGGTGCAATTTTTATTACACCGACTTAGTGCAGAGCCGCTCATAGGGGGGGGGGGGGGGGGGGGGGGAGAGACCACTTTTTCTTTTTCTTCAACCCAGACTGTCCGACCTACCCGAGAATGTAAGGTATCTGTTTGGACAGCCGGGACAGTGCAACCCAATTTAGACCGGAACCAAGTAGGGGCGGCATACATAGGGACTGTACGCGCCTTCCCCTACCACCAACCCACCTCTCGAAAGGACTTACAGCCCGCATATTTAACGTGCTCGTACTCTGCTACTCCGCGCGAACACGGGGACAGTTTGGGCAAAGCCGGGAATGGAACTTGGGTCTTCCGAGTGCAATCCCCGAGTGCATACCACTGGGCTGCCTCACCCCTAGGGGAGACTACTTGAATAGGGGAACTCGCAGGGCCGATAAAAACTCTCTGAGGTCCTAGGTACAGCATTATTTTGGGATTCCCCCCCCCCTCAATATTGTATCTTTCCCCTTATTAGTACATTTTCGCACAGAAAAAAAATATGAAGAGTTATTTAGAATGTTAGTTATTAGATCTAGTATAATGTAATCTTATAGAAAGCAACAACTGCTTCATTGCAACTTTAAAATATATCTATTTAAAACGACATTGAATTTAACCGATTTTTCAAATATTAAAAATTAGAAATGAATATCGTTTACTTCTTTCTTGGAAAAATAGTATGAAAAAAAAATTGTATTTTAGAAGCTAAATATTAGTCACAAAATACAATAAACAAATTCAGTAAATTATTCAGAATGGTTTTTTCTGCTTTTTCTTTCTGCAAAGATCTTAACATCTTCAAATTCAAATTTTGAAGTTATTGTCTTCTCTACTATATTTTGATGTTATTGTACTATACTCATATTCCAATATTGTTTTTGTTTCTATATCAAGAAATAATGATGTTAGCCCCCCCCCCCCCCTCCATCCTTTTTCTTCCAAAATTATCCGGAGCGTGGTTCAACCCGACTTTCTCATAGCAGAATCCATTTTTAGTAGCTTTTTTCAATTTTACAAGAAAATTTTTAAAAGATCGGTATCTTGGGTCCAAATGATTGCAATTATAGCGTGTTGCCTTTTACTTTAAGAGGCTTGAAAAATCTTTTGATTTATACAATACCTGACCAATATTGTATTGACTAATAGTATTGTAGACCAATTGTATTGTAGACCAATAGTATTGTATCAATACTTGACCAATACATCCCCCGGGGGGCGGGGGGTGCATTGTCAAATATTGTATCAATCAAAAGATTTTTCAAGCCTCTTAAAGTAAAGGGCAACACGCTATAATTGCAATCATTTGGATCCAAGATACCGATCTTTTAAAATTTTGAATATACCATAAATATACCATACTTGACAATATCCCCCCCCCCCCTGGAGTTACCTTACACCTTTCTGGTAGGTCGGACGGTCTGGGTCTCAACAACAACAACCCAGGGGCGGTTAACTTGCCGCCTGAGGGGCCTAATGATGTCACGAATAAAAAAAAATCTGATGTGGGCAACACATGACTTTCCTTATATAATGTAATGAATTTACTACTTTTACAGTAAAAAAATAGGTTTTTCTTATAGTAGATACTAATATTCTTTCCAAGACATTGAATTTCCGACAATTAGTCGTCATTTTCATTGATTTAGCGTCATTTTTATCCATTTGGCGATATTTTCGTTAATTTGACAACATTTCAAAAAGTCGCCAAGTTGGCGACATTCGGCCGAATTCGTCGCCAAAATCTCGCCAAGTGTTATGCAATAAGAAATAAGTTATTCTTACAGCAGATAAATGACTATTGACGTCCAAATACAAAAGTGTTACTCAGAGTATCTTTTTTCATGAATGGAACGAACTAGATCCACGAGAATGATGTCACCCAATTTATCGCATGGTATTACATATGAAAAGTGAACATGTTTATCAATAGGAAATATTTTTTTTTATTTTATATGACTTTTTGATATTTTTTTTGAAAAATGTACAATATCTCGAGAACGGTTCGAGTTAGTGCTCTAAAATTTATGTCAATCGTTTTCTAATGAAAAATTACATAAGAAATGCTTATTTGCGTAACTTTATTAGTGGTTTCGATTTTTTGACGAATTTTTCAAAATTTCATTCGAAAATTTAGGGGTGTTCTGAACATTCGATTGCGTATAAAAACAACAGGCTTGCAGTGTTTACGGATTGTGATTTTTGTACCAAATTTTGTTCAAATCGGTCCATTCGTTCGTCAGTTATCGTCTCCACAGACCCACACACACACACACACACACACAGACATCACTTCAAAAATGCTTGACTCGTGATCAGGGATGCTTGAAACGTGCTCTCCCGTCGAAAACTCGAATTCGAATTTTCGACCCCGTCACAATACTTTCCTTATACATTATGCATATAAGGAAAGTAAAAATAATGTATCGCGGCTATTTTTCACAATGATCGAAACTTTAAAATCTCGTGATTATTGTGCATTATATGAACCCTTTTATGCATGATTATGCCAAATTTTGTCTTATGCTGCCATGTTAAAAAAATATATAAAATTTCAAATAAATTTAAGTTTACGCTCGAATTTTAAAAAATTCTACCTAGTTCTGAATTTTTTTTTTTTTAATATAACAAAGCCGTTTCGTGACAATCCATTAATATTTGTGGCCGTTATCGTGTACAAAATCGACCACAGACACACATCCCTCCAAAAATAGTCAAAACGCCTTCAGGAGGTCTTAAAGCATATATTGGCCTCAAAATCTCGAAATCGAAAATTTTCGCGAAAGCAATACTTTCTGAATACTACGCACGAGAAAATAAAAAGAATGCTATAGACCTGCGTCCAGATATGCAGCTGGCAGGATGTGACGGCGATGTCCGGTGGCCTTTGTGGATCGGGATGACTGAAAAGATTGCTTCGCGTTTGCGAAATCATAGCAAATTCAGAACCTTCTAATTACTCCGATTTCCACCAGAAGTCAAAGGGGCCTTGGACCCTCCTCAAATCAAAAGGGGTAAATTTCCATAAATGGTTAGAAAATTTGGGCGTTTCTTTCTACGAACGAGTGAAAATTTTGTAGACGGGTTTCTGAAATTTGGAGAGAGTTGGATTTTTAGGGAGAAGAGTTGAGAAAGTGTAACTAGACCAGTAGTTGGAAAAACTACATTATTATTGTAGTGATCTACAACTACATTATGACAAATATAGTTAACTACAACTACTTTTTTTAAAAAGTAGTGACTACAAACTACATTTAAAATGTTTTTTTTTTTTTTTTTATGGCCAGGCACTTGACTTTCGTCATTCGCCTTTCGTCAGCGGCCAGAACGTGAACCATTTAGCCGTCCTAAGACGTTGCCCCAGGCGCACCAGGGGGGGGGGGGGGCGGAACACACTACGCCCACAACACAAACATCCATGCCTTATGTGGGACTCGAACCCACAACGCGGCGGTCGAGCGATTGCTGTGGAAATGCTCGCCTTGACCACTCGACCACTGCGTCGGCACTTTTAAAATGTAGTCACTACATAACTGCTTTTATAAGATGAATTTTGCCACAGTTTCAATTTACACAAAAAGTTGAGGATATGGATATACTGTAGTAATTTAACATACTTATTCTGAATAAGTAAAATTTACTGATCAACTTACCAATCTTTACGCTTTTACCCACTTTTGAAAACAGTAAAATAAAATAAAAGTATAAACTTTAAAATCAAAGACAACCAAAAATAGGTTTTAAAGTCCTTTAATAAAATCTCCTTTCCTCGACTTTCGTGACTTCGGCACTGATGAAGGACATTGTGATGCCCGAAAGCGTTTTGGCCGTGTAATTTTTGTACGTCGAGGAAAGGAGATTTTATTAAAAGACTTTAAAACCTATTTTTGGTTGTCTTTGATTTTAAAGTTTAAAGCTGACGTTGTATCCATTTTATTTATTAAAAGTGTAAAATAAAATAAAAATAAAAACTATTTATTTAAAAACATGTTTGTTCTTTTTAGTAGAATTTGCATCTCAAAAGTGCAATCAGATAAGCAGGATCTTTTGGGAAACAACACATCTGAGTATATCCATATAAAAAATCAACGTCATGAGGCAATGGCCTTTCTAACCCTGCAGCCATTCATTGTAAATCGTTGCGCAGAACACTAAATTTCGTAGAAATGAAGAAAGGGTGATCACATGAAATGTAGAATGGCACCTTGTTTGTTTACTGAAGTAACGTTAAAAGTAGCGTCAAAACTCGATACAAACTAGTGATTTATTGTATCGCGCTACTCTCTACACTACTTAGTTTTAAAAGTAGCGCGTTACACTTCAAACTACGAGAAAAAGTAGTGACTACTGTAGTTTCACTACTTGTAGCGTTCTACTTCCGACCACTAGCCTAGACGAGCCTCACTTCCTTTTCTCCACTTCAACGCCGAAGACTCCAGATCCACGATACTGATCGACAAAGGGTTGGTGAATTAAAACTTGGAATTTATCGAATTATACATTTCTCTGTCTCCAATTTCAAAGGTTAATTAATTTGGTTAAGAAATACGACATACCATTTTGGTCAATAAGACTAATCACTAAAACCCGGAAGTTAAGGCGAAATGTCATATTCGCCTTATTTTCCTAATTTTTGAAAGTCATTCCAAGAAATGCCTTTTTTTTTCTTTATTTCTGCAATAAATGCTTATTTTGGAATATTTTTACTTTCCTTATATACAATATTGTATAAGGAAAGTATGGTGACGGGGTCGAAAATTCGAATTCGACTTTTCGACGGGAGAGCACATTTCAAGCATCCCTGATCACGAATCGAACATTTTTGAAGTGATGTGTGTGTGTGTGTGTGTGTGTGTGCCAGTGAGACTATGGAGACGATAACTAACGAACAAATGGACCGATTCGAACGAAATTTGGTTCAAAAATCACAATCCGTAAACACTGGAAGCCTATTGTTTTTATAAGCAATCGAATGTTCAGAACCTCCCTAAATTTTCGAGTGAAATTTTGAAAAAATCGTCAAAAAATCAAAACCTCCAATAAAGTTACGCAAATAGACATTTCTTATGCAATTTTTCATTAGAAAACGATTGGCATAAATTTTAGAATGCTAACGTGAACCGTTCTGGAGATATTGTACATTTTTCAAAAATATTATAAAAAGTCATATAAAAAAAAATATATATATTTCCTATTAAGAAACATGTTCACTTCTCATATATAATACCATTCGATAAATTTGGAGACATCATTCTAGAGGATCTACCTCGTTCCATTCATGAAAAAAGATACTTTGAGTAATACTTTTGTATTTGAACGCTAATAGTTATTTACCTGCTGTAAGAATAACTTATTTCTTCGTCCATAACGCTTGGTGAGATTTTAGCGACGAATTTGGTGGAATGTCGCCTACTTGGCGACTTTTTTAAATGTTGCTAAATTAACGAAAAACTCGCCAAATGGATAAAAATGACGCTAAATCAATAACGACTCATTGATGATGACGACTCATTGACGAAAATTCAATATCTTGGAAAGAATATAAATAACTACTATAAAAATAATCTGTTTTTTTTTTATTTTACTGTAAAAGTAGTAAATTCCTTGCATTATATAAGGAAAGTCATGTGCTGCCCACATCAGATTTTTTATTTTTTATTCGTTTTAAAGTTTATTTACCTCTAGCTGTCTTTACTTTTTATTTTTAACCGGGAAAATTTTGTCATTCACTTACGAAATCTGCAGTTTTCCCAGACGCAGTTAAACATGGCTCAAAACCTTTATTTTCAACTTACTACTTTTATTTCAACATATTTTTAAGAACAACCGGAGTCGATTCAATTGCTTGAGAAAAAAATTATTCCGTTATCATTGCAAATTGTAACTAATATTGTGAATGACTTAAATTATGTTCCTGTCTCAATAGGTGATATTATTAGAAAGAAATGTGAGAAAGTTATTTCGGCAAATCAAAATGCTTTTAACAATGCTTAGTTACTGTAAGCTTATTTACTAAACTGCTCACCAAATATAATGGGTAATAATATAATTTGCTGGTTTGCATAAGGTTATTAATATGCAATTTATGAGATTTTTTAATAGATAATCTATAAATTTATTAGATAATCTATAAAAATTTGATTAATAATGATATTGCGAACTAATAATAACAATGCTTAGTTACTGTAAGCTTATTTATTAAACTGCGCACCAAATATAATGGGTAATAATATAATTTGCTGGTTTGCATAAGGTTATTAATATGCAATTTATGAGATTTTTTAATAGATAATCTATAAATTTATTAGATAATCTATAAAAATTTGATTAATAATGATATTGCGAACTAATAATAACAATGCTTAGTTACTGTAAGCTTATTTATTAAACTGCGCACCAAATATAATGGGTAATAATATAATTTGCTGGTTTGCATAAGGTTATTAATATGCAATTTATGAGATTTTTTAATAGATAATCTATAAATTTATTAGATAATCTATAAAAATTTGATTAATAATGATATTGCGAACTAATAATAACAATGCTTAGTTACTGTAAGCTTATTTATTAAACTGCGCACCAAATATAATGGGTAATAATATAATTTGCTGGTTTGCATAAGGTTATTAATATGCAATTTATGAGATTTTTAATAGATAATCTATAAATTTATTAGATAATCTATAAAAATTTGATTAATAATGATATTGCGAACTAATTGAATGAAGTAAGAGGTAATAATTTAGTAATATTAAAATAAAAATTTATTTCTTATCATATAAATTAATAATAATCTTATTGTATGTGTCAATACAGAGATTTAAATCCAGAAAATTAATATTATTACTAATGGATGGTTCATTTGGCAATTCGATATTATCCGGATAAAAATCTATTTGAATATTGTTTAATTCTAAAGTAACTACACAGATTAAATCATCAACATATCTATAAATTTGGAAATTAGAAAATGTAAAAAAATATTTGTAATGATAAAGATACAAATTAGCCAAAATACTACTACTACAACCACCTTGCGGGACTCCTGATATTTGTAAGTACAAATAATTTCCTTGAAATATATAATTATTAAATAGCACAAAGTGGAAAAGTTTAGGAATTTTTTTTTTATTTTAATATGGTTACCATGATCAGCAACAAATGCATTGCTAAAATGCTAAAATGACATTATAAAGATCCAAAATATTAATATTAGAGATCTTTAAAATCAAATATCTGTAAACCATAAATTTTATCAAATATATTCAATTTATCAATTAATACTTTACTGTTATGTAGAGTAAAATAATCAGTTCGAGAATAACGAAGGCTATTATTTAGTTCTTTTAAACAAGTAATTAATAATTTACTAGAAGTAGTAGAGTTTGTATTATGTCGACTTGTGACAGTTTTAAATTTAAAGAGGTTCTTGTGACATTTCGAAATTGAAGCAATATGTGGAAACTTTAAAAATTTAGAACGTAAATGTAAATCACTTTATAAAATTAATAATTATTTGTTTGATACTATTCAGAGACTGATTCTAGTTTAAAAAATTTGTTATTCTTTAAATAGTCTATTAAATATTGTATATAATTTTTTTTACAAATAACTGTATAATTATTGAGGCTTTATAAATGAAACAGTAATATGCTACAATAAATATACTATAACAAAACTATATATGAAGTAATAATTATAACCCTTATATGTAATTACAAAAGATTATAAATAAATAAATAAATTCTAATTCTTGCACATATGTTGAAAGAATTGAATATACTTATAAAAAAAATCTGATGTGGGCAGCACATGACTTTCCTTATATAATACGATGAATTTACTACTTTTACAGTAAAAAAAATAGATTATTATAGTAGATATTTATATTCTTTCCAAGATATTGAATTTTCGTCAATGAGTCGTCATTTTTATTCATTTAGCGTCATTTTATACCATTTGGCGAGTTTTTTGTTAATTTATCAACATTTCAAAAAGTCGCCAAGTTGGCGACATTCCGCCAAATTCGTAGCCAAAATCTCGCCAAGCGTTATGGACGGAGAAGTAAGTTATTCTTACAGCAGATAAATGACTATTGACGTTCAAATACAAAAGTATTACACAAAGTATATTTTTTCATGAATGGAACGAGCTAGATCCACGAGAATGATGTCACAAATTTATCGCATGGTATTACATATGATAAGTGAACATGTTTCTAAATAGAAACATTTTTTTTTTATTTTATAAGATTTTTTGATAATTTTTTTTTAAAATGTGCAATATCTCGAGAACGGTCCATGTTAGCGTTCTAAAATTCATGTCAATCGTTTTCTAATGAAAAATCAGATAAGAAATGTCTGTTTGCATAACTTTATTAGAAGTTTTGATTTTTTGACGATTTTTTCAAAATTTCACTCGAAAATTTAGGGGGTTCTGAACATTCGATTGCGTATAAAAACAATAGGCTTCCAGTGTTTACGGATTGTGATTTTTATACCAAATTTCGTTCGAATCGGTCCATTCGTTCGTCAGTTATCGTCTCCACAGACTCACTGATACACACACACACACATATACTTTCACACACACACATATACTTTCACACACACACACACACACAGACATCACTTCAAAAATGTTTGATTCGTGATCAGGGATGCTTGAAACGTGCTCTCCCGTCGAAAACTCGAATTCGAATTTTCGACCCCGTCATAATACTTTCCTTATACATTATGTATATAAGGAAAGTAAAAATATTTAGAGAGTGAAAACAATTTAAGTGCAAATACTAGGTATATATTTAAACATTAGCAGAATTTTAAGAAACAATAGAAGTGATAACACAGAAATGACATAATGACAGATTGTTAGATCAAAATTGTCAAAGAAAATTTTAAATGAGTTGAATGTAAACATTCTTACATATGTCATTTCTATGCTATCACTATGTCATTTCTATGTATCATGCTATTTCTATGCTTCTGTTCCTGAATTCTATTAATGCCTGAATACAATTTCTTTATGAGTGCCCCACGATTTTATTTTTGGTCGCATTTAACCAAGAATGTTGTGATAGCTACAGATTATTTTTTACGTTTTAGTGCATTTTATTAAAACCGTTATCTAGTATGAATTTTATAATTAATAATTTAATATTAAAATTTTGTTTGAAGATGGAAAATGGCACACATTTTGTTTGGGTTATTTAGTATCACAGTATGAAATAGGAATTTGTTTGATAGGTTAATTATTTCAGCAAATATAAAAGAAAAACTGCAGCACCCATTTAAGATATTAGGAGCTAGAAATTTTGACCAGCCAAAACTCCGCATCGACTTGTAAAATGTATATATTTCTATTATATCGGCATGCTTTGACCTGAATCATAATTTGTTATTAAAAGTGGGTGCTGTTCTTTGAAAAAATCGAAATGGTACAAAATTTAATATGAAAGCGATCCCTTATGCAAATTAAATGCACGTTTATTTATAAAAGACATTATTCCGAGTCTAATGATGCATTTGATTTTACTGTACGACCCGAAGAACCGGAATAACAAGCGGTAATCGAATTTTTTTTTCTATTTTTGGCCAACTGTGCTTTGTACAACTCTGTAGACTGTACCTTGTATCATCGTTAAACGCATCAATCGTTTCCCATTAGAAATGTGCTAAAGGAGTAAAATCAATCATCAATCATATATATTATCAATAGAGTTACATTTTTCTTTCATCTAATGTCACATACCAAATGTGCAAAAGGATAATAATTTCGATGTTTATTTCCAATTTAGGCTTTTAATGAATTTTAATATGAACATCCACTTAAAACGTATGTCCACCCCCACCCCCTTTTTGGCCTAAAACGGCACAATTAGAAATAATTATAATATAACATTTTTTTCCCTTAATTTACGGAATAGGTCAACAACCGTATTTTCCTTTTCTTCGGCATTTATCTTAGAATTGAAGTGAATACACACGAGGATGATTTCAATTCGAAAATGCTATTTTTGCACATGGACGTGGTCTTTTACAGGAAAACCTTCCACGGCAGAAATGAAAGGTTCTATGATGAAAAATTAAAAGGCATCGGACAATAGCCCGGCTCCGAAAGGAAACGTGTATGGGAAAACCAGTCATTTTCTGGAACAAAAGACTCATAATTTTCCTTCCCGTTCTTGTCAAATGCGACAGCAAAAAGCAGAAGATCGTCTTGGGAGGTGCAATTTTGAAGAATCGTCACAACTAAGCTAATGCGGTCCCACTGATATTTTGAGAGAATACAGAGGCCAGTGACGTTAATAAAATTTTGAGACCCGGAAGCAAAGGTTTAGTGAGGACTACATAGTATGATATTTTTCTATTCGATCTGAGGTCCCTATATTGATGCAATCCTGTGCATGAACGATCTTATCAATGAGCCCTGACCTTTAGGCTCCAAAGTGACCGTTTTAAATGTAATTGTTAATTAAAAAATCTGATGTGGGCAACACATGACTTTCCTTATATAATGCAATGAATTTACTACTTTTACAGTAAAAAAAATCGGTTTTTCTTATAGTAGATACACTTATATTCTTTCCAAGATATTGAATTTTCGACAATTAGTCGTCATTTTCATTGATTTAGCGTCATTTTAATCCATTGGACGAGATTTTCGTTAATTTGACAGCATTTCAAATATAGTAAATTTTAATAGTAATTTTATTTATTAATATATAAATTCCATTGAAAATTGTTAGTAATTTTAATAAATATTATTTTTTATATTGTTTCTTATATTGTTACGTATAAAAAAATCTGATGTGGGCAACACATGACTTTCCTTATATAATGTAATGAATTTATTACTTTTACAGTAAAAAAAAATAGGTTTTTCTTATAGTAGATACTAATATTTTTTCCAAGATATTGAATTTTCGACAATTAGTCGTCATTTTCATTGATTTAGCGTCATTTTTATCCATTTGGCGAGATTTTCGTTAATTTGGCAACATTTCAAAAAGTCGCCAAGTTGGCGACATTCCGCCAAATTCGTCGCCAAAATCTCGCCAAGCTTCACTGACGGAGAAATAAGTTATTCTTACAGCAGATAAATGACTATTGGCGTTCAAATACAAAAGTATTACTCGAAGTATCTTTTCTCATGAATGGAACGAGCTAGATCCACGAGAATGATGTCAACAAATTTATCGCATGGTATTACATATGAAAAGTGAACATGTTTCTCAATAGGAAATATATATTTTTTATTTTATATGACTTTTATAATTTTTTTGAAAAATGTGCAATATCTCGAGAACGGTTCATGTTAGCGTTCTAAAATTTATGTTAATCGTTTTCTAATAAAACATTACATAAGAAATGTCTATTTGCGTAACTTTATTAGGGGTTTTGATTTTTTGACGATTTTTTCAAAATTTTACTCGAAAATTTAGGGGGATCTGAACATTCGATTACGTTTAAAAACAATAGGCTTCCAGTGTTTATGGATTGTGATTTTTGTACTAAATTTCGTTCGAATCGGTCCATTCGTTCGTCAGTTATTGTCTTCACAGACTCACTGACACACACACACATACTTTCACACACACACACACAGACATCGCTTCAAGAATGTTTGATTCGTGATTGGGGATGCTTGAAACGTGCTCTCCCGTCGAAAACTCGGATTCGAATTTTCGACCCCGTCACAATACTACAATACTTTCCTTATACATTATGTATATAAGGAAAGTAAAAATCAATATTGTTAATTTTGAAGGGTTCATAGAAAACGATTTGATGTGGGCAGCACATGACTTGGGGGGAGATTTTACAGTTCTGGATGGACATTATGAAGAACTGATATTTTTCCGAGAAAGGAGAAGGGGTATAACCCATTAAACCCCTCCTGTTTATACCAGTGAAATAAAGTTTGAATTTTTAAAAATAATAGCCAATTTGCACAATTTCTTTTTTTGTTTGATTATTAGTGTATGACTTTCCTTATATACATAAAGTATAAGGAAAGTATTGTGACGAGGTCGAAAATTCGAATTCGAGTTTTCGACGGGAGAGCACGTTTCAAGCATCCCTGATCACGAATCGAACATTTTTGAAGTGATGTCTGTGTGTGTGTGTGAAAGTATGTGTACAAATATGTGTGTGTGTGTGTGTGTGTGTGTCGGTGAGTCTGTGGAGACGATAACTAACGAACAAATAAATCGATTCGAACGAAATTTGGTACAAAAATTACAATTCGTAAACACTGGAAGCCTATTGTTCTCATACGCAATCGAATGTTCAGAACCCCCTTAAATTTTCGAGTGAAATTTTGAAAAAATCGTCAAAAAATGAAAACCTCTAATAAAGTTACGCCAATAGACATTTCTTATGTAATTTTTCATTAGAAAACGATTGATATAAATTTTAGAACGCTAACATGAACCATTCTCGAGATATTGCACATTAAAAAAAAAAAAAAAATCAAAACGTCATATAAAATAAAAAAAAAATATTTTCTATTGAGAAAGATGTTCACTTTTCATATGTAATACCATGCGATAAATTTTGTGACAACATTCTCGTGGATTTAGCTCGTTCCATTCACGAAAAAATATACTTTGAGTAATACTTTTGTATTTGAACGCCAATAGTCATTTATCTGCTCTAAGAATAACTTATTTCTCCGTCCATAACGCTTGGCGAGATTTTGGCGACGAATTTGGTGGAATGTCGCCAACTTGCCGCCTTTTTTTAATGTTGCCATATTAACGAAAAACTCGCCAAATGGATAAAAATGACGCTAAATCAATGAAAATAACGACTAATTGACGAAAATTAAATATCTTGGAAAGAATATAAATATCTACTATAAAAATAATCTATTTTTTTTTTACTGTAAAAGTAGTAAATTCATTGCATTATATAAGGAAAGTCATGTGCTGCCTACATCAGATTTTTTTGATAGCGCCAAGTCGCTAAAATCTTAAATATCTTCAGAAAGGTTTATCCTACAGTAATGGGGTTGGTTTGATTCATTTAGCTATCTAAAGAAACCTATGATAATAAAACAAGGCTGTCTGTCTTTTTGTTTGTTACGTGTTTAGTAAAAAATTCCAAGCCATGGACAGCCACAAAATTCGGCATACGGTACTTCAAGTTTTCTGATATAGTATAACGGGGAGATTTTATTTTTTTAATTCCAATTAGTTTTTGTTGTTATTTTTTATAAGAATAATATTTAGTCCATAGATTTTCTTTGCAGTATAATAATGTACTTACTAACTTAAAAAAGTGATGTCGGGGGGGGGGGGGGGCTCACCCGAGATCTAACTGAAACTAATAATTTTCAATTTCGGAACTCTCTTGGCCACAAAAGATTAATGTTGAAGCTGAATTTTGAGCGCTTTCGGATTCTTAGTGATCGAAAATATTATCACAGACTTTCCATGTTACTACCGTCGGAAAGATCAAAGAACGCTTTTTACAAAGATTTTTGAACGAAATCTGTAAGCCAATAACTTTATTTTAAAATATTTTCTAGCAGCGACTATAAAATTAGCAAACTGTATTTAAAAACACCACTAATGACGTACACGAAAATTTACAGAGTGCCAGAGCGAAAAAAAACAAGAAAGATCAATCATGCATATAGCATTGATTATGAAACACTTTCCAACTTCAATGCAATTTTATATATAGATCTCTCAAATGCGATACATTCCTCGGTAATATTCTTAAAATTATCACAATATTACATTAATTTATTATAGTTGAAAACTTAAAGCTTCATCGAAAAAAATGAACTTCATTCAAATGTGATGGCATTGAAATATAAATCGCCTCTATATAAAAGCAACATTTCATTCATAAACATTTTTCCAATCCTTTCATTCATCACAATACTATAATAATTTATTTTATTTAAAAACTTAAAACCATGAAGGAACAAGTAATTTAACTCTATGCTTAAAACTAATCGAAAAAAATCGTTTGCGTCTCTGTGTCAATGAATGTTTCATTCATTTCAACTATATTGCAGACTCCATGAGCTAAATAATTTTGCGTTAAAGAAATGCAGCAATTCTTATACAACTCATTCTACATCTTTTGGTGTTTACATTTTCCATAAGTGAAAATTAGGCTTCGTTGTAGAAATAATCAAAGTTGAATGATTATTTAAATTCAAATATATTGTAATTGCGTTGTTTCGGTATGTAGATGCACAGAATTTAAGCAAAAATAAAGCGGTTTTAGGACAGATACAGCACTCAATATGAATTAAAAAGAATTTTAAAAATCACGATTTTGACACAAGATGGATGCCATATTTTATTTTGAAGTGGGTCACGTGATCTCTTCATATAATGGTCACGTGATCGCTTCATATAAAAGATGTAATTATTATTTTAATTTTTATTTAAAAAAACTACTGAGTATATTTTGCTGAAATTTTTTTTATATATTTTTTGGGATAATTTCAATATTTCATAAAACTTTCGAAGCAATATGTGAATTTTAAATCCGCTTAAAAAATATTTGAAAAATTAGGTCCCTAAGGGTTCAATGTATTTCATTTTTTCAACCCGGGTTCAATCCAAAACTAATTGGGTGATATTATTCCTTTATATTCCCATAGGTCCCACAGACCTTCTGAACAACATACTAAAATTTTATTTTGATAAAGTCATTTTTACGGCAGTTATCGTGCTAACGCACAGACAGACAGAATGAACAAAGTCATAAACACTTTTCTACTTTGTTGTAAAGTGATAAAAACACGAAAAATATGATGCTCACCTCCAAGCTGTTTTAATGAATAACCAAGTTCACACCTATAGAAACTCAAATAACTGAAAACTGCAAATCAATTGAAAACTGCAAATCAATTGAAAATTGCAAATAACGCCAAAACAAATTCAGTATCCAGATGTTTTATAAAAATACTTAGATGTGCCAGATTTCTTGCGAGGCAAGGTATTTCTTTTCGGGGGCACACAAATGATTCCAGATATTTCAAAAAAATCTTAGGAATGAAATCAGATGATTTTTAATTTAGGTCATGGATATCACGCAAAACGGATTGGACGAGCCCGGATACTCAAACTGAAATTTTACAAATCATGTCCAATGAAATTTTAAGGAAGATTGTTTCTTCTATACAAAAACAGTTATATTCTGTAATACAGTAGCGTAGCGAGAGATATCTCTATGAAACAGCAGATCAGTCTCTGCTTAAGGTACGTGAATAAATTGCTTAAACCATTAGAAATTTTTTATTGGCCTGAACGATATATCAAGCACTACTGGAGATTATTTATCAAAAATAATTTTTGATGTTTTGCTCAGGTTACAGCTCCCCTCAGGTTACAGCAAACATGAGTGGACACAACATAGGGATCCAGGCAAAAATAAAAAGAACAAGAAAGATCAATCATGCATAAAGCGTTGATTATGAAACACTTTCCAACTTCAATGGAATTTTATTTAAACATCTCTAAAATGCGATACATTCCTCGGTAATATTTTAAAAATTATCATAATACTACAATAATTTATTATATTTGAAAACTTCCTCGAAAACAAATTAAATTTATTCAAATGACGTCATCAAAATATAACACGCCTGACTCTCTCTATAAAAGCAGCATTTCATTCATAAACATTTTTCCATTCATTTAATTCAGCACAATACTATAATAATTTATTTTATTTAAAAACTTGAGACCATAGAGGTACAAGTAATTAAACTCTATGCTTAAAACTTCATTGAAAAAATTGTCCTTCTCTCTGTAAAATCAATGAATATTTCATTCATATCAGCTATATTGCAGACTCCATAAGCTAAATAATTTTGCGTTAAAGAAATGCAGCAATTCTTATACAACTCATTCTACATCTTTTGGTGTTTACATTTTCCATAAGTGAAAATTAGGCTTCGTTGTAGAAATAATCAAAGTTGGATGATCACTTAAACTCAAATATATTGCAATTGCGTTGTTTCAGGATATAGACGAACAGAATTTAAGCAAATAAAGCGATTTTAGGACGGATACAACACTAAATATGAATTAAAAAAACTTTAAAAATCACGATTTTGACACACGATGGATGCCATATCTTATTTTGAAATGAGCCACGTGATCTCTTCATATAATGGTCACGTGATCTCTTTATATAAAAGGTGTAATTATTATTTTAATTTTTATTTAAAAAACTACTGAATATATTTTGCTGAATTTTTTTTTATATAATTTATAGGATAATTTGAATATTTCCTAAAACTTTCGAAGCGATTTGAATGTTTCATTCATATCAGGTATATTTCAGACTCCAGGGCTAAATAATTTTGCGTTAAAAAAATTCAGCAATTCTTATACAACTCATCTTACAGCTTGATGTGTTTACATTATGCATAAGTTAAAATTAGGTTTCGTTGTAGAAATAATCAAAGTTTGATGTTCATTTAAACTCAAATATATTCTAATTGCGTTGGCGCAGTATATAGATGCACAGAAATTACGCAAAAATAAAGCGGTTTTAGGACGGATGCAACACTAAATATACATTAAAAATAACTTTTAAAATTACGATTTTGACACTTGAAAAAATGATGGATGCCATACTTTATTTTGAAGTGTGTTACGTGGTATTTCCTAAAACTTTCGAAGCAATTTGTGAATTTTAAATCCGCTTAAAAAATGTTTGAAAAATTAGGTCCCATAGGGTTCAATGTATTTCATTTTTTTAACCCGGGTTCAATCCAAACCGAATTGGGTGATATTCTTCATTTATATTCCCATAGGTCCCACACACCGTCTGACCAACATACTAAAATTTCAGTCTGATAAAGTCATTTTTACGGCAGTTATCGTGCTAACAGACAGACAGACAGACAGACAGAATGAACAAAGTCATAAACACTTTTTACTTTCCCTGCAATACATGGTAATGTATAGGGAAAGTATTGGAATCATGCCGAAAATCGCAACTCGAGTTTTCGACGGATCTACACGTTTCGAGACCTCTAGAATACGAAAAACCCATTTTTAGCGTGACGTCTGTGTGTGTGTCTGTCTGTGCAGATTTTGTATCCACTCTAACTAAAAAACTAATGGACCGAATTTCACAAAATTTTGTAGGTAAGTCACTTGTGGGCGGGGCTGGTGCTGATTAGTTTTGGGTACGATTCGGAATTAAAGAACCCGCCTTTTTTTGTAAAATGGCCCGCAAAATGTTGTATCCACTGTAGCTGAAAAACTAATGGACCGAATTTCACAAAATTCGGTAGATGAGTCACGTATAGGTGACCCTGGTGCTGATTAGATTTTGGTACGATTCAGAAAAAAATAACCTGCCTTTTTTTGCAGAATGGCCCGCAAAAATCGTCCAAATCTAAACTAGAGAACTACGTATGCTCAAATATATCCATTAAATGCTTGTGTAATACGTAATTTTTAGCGAAGAAAAGAATAAGACCAACCCCATTACAGTAGGACTAGCCGTTCTCGAGATATTTTAGTTTTTCGTATTTTCTCTACGCCACCTTTGAAAATAAGTCCGGTTACCGAATGAGGACAAAAATTGAATTAAAAGTGAAATAAATTTAATTAAAATAAAGAGAACATGGATATAAGTCTGCAGGGAAAGTCATGTGCTGCCCACATCAGATTTTTACTTTCCCTGCAATACATGGTAATGTATAGGGAAAGTATTGGAATCATGCCGAAAATCGCAACTCGAGTTTTCGACGAATCTACACGTTTCGAGACCTCTAGAATACGAAAAAACCATTTTTAGCGTGACGTCTGTGTGTCTGTCTGTGCAGATTTTGTATCCACTCTAACTAGAAAACTAATGGACCGAATTTCACAAAATTTTATAGGTAAGTCACTTGAGGGCGGGGCTGGTGCTGATTAGTTTTGGGTACTATTCGGAATAAAAGAACCCGCCTTTTTTGTGAAATGGCCTGCAAAAGCTTGTATCCACTGTAGCTGAAAAACTAATGGACCGAATTTCACAAAATTCGGTAGATGAGTCACGTACAGGTCACCCTGGTGCTGATTAGATTTTGGTATGATTCAGAAAAAAATAACCTGCCTTTTTTTGCAAAATGGCCCGCAAAAATCGCCAAAATCTAAAATAAAAAACTACGTATGCTCAAATATATCCATAAAATGCTTGTTTAATACGTAATTTTTAACGAAGAAAAGAATAAGACCAACCCCATTACACTAGGACTAGCCGTTCTCGAGATATTTTAGTTTTTCGTACTTTCCCTACGCCACCTTTGAAAATAAGCCCGGTTACCGAATGAGAACGGAAATTGAATTAAAAGTGAAATAAATTTAATTAAAATATAGAGAACATTAATATAAGTCTGCAGGGAAAGTCATGTGCTGCCCACATCAGATTTTTAACTTTGTTGTAAAGTTTTACAAACAGCCCCTGCCAATATTTGTTCATTGCGGCGCGCACATTCTGCTAATCTCGTGATAAGCAACGCATGCGAATCTTCAAATGCGGTCGGAAACTCTTTGCAATGGGTTCATGATCTTGGAATTCTCCTAAGCCAATCTTTAAATGCAAAACAAGAGCTGAGAAAAATAATGGAAGCAAATGTTAATGGGCCCATCGCTAATATAATTCTTATAAAACCATTATGCACCACTCGATGGATTGATTGATCTAGGATCTCAAGTAAATAATATTTTAAACAATTATAATTTAATCTTAGAAACTTTGGAAGAACACAGTGTTAAAAAAAACTGTCATGCTAGTGGTCTGCTGAAGAAATTTGAAGACAGTTCAACTGTACTGGGACTTTTAATGACAAAATACATTATAGAGCAAATTGAAATGCTAATTAACGCCCTACAAGCTCGTCAGCAGACTGTAACGGGAACGATAGAGGCAGTTATGCTAGTGAAAGGCAGCACATTTTCAGAACAATACAATTTACTCCCTTTACAGCTTCCACGAAAAAGGAAACCGCCCAGACGGTTTTCGGGGTTAGAAGCATATGAAGCCAGCTCAACAGTAAAGTATTACATTACATGAAAGAATATTTCATGATAATTGATTCTGCCATCAATGGATTGCGAAACAGATTCAATCAAGAAGGAATGGGGAGAATTTCAAGACTGGAAAAATGCTACGGAAATAGACGTTGATATACTAAAATCAGAAATAAAAATATTCAGAAAAATCTGATGTGGGGAGCACATGCCTTTCCCTGCAGACTTATATCCACATTCTCTTTATTTTAATTAAATTTAATTCAATTTTCGTTCTCATTTGGTAACTGGACTTATTTTCAAAGGTTGTGTAGAGAAAATACGAAAAAACTAAAATATCTCGAGAACAGCTAGTCCTAGTATAATGGGGTTGGTCTTATTCTTTTCTTCGTTAAAAATTACGTATAAAACAAGCATTCAATGGATATATTTGAGCATACGTAGTTTTTTATTTTAGATTTTGACGATTTTTGCCGGCCATTTTGCAAAAAAAAGCAGGTTATTTTTTTCCGAATCCTACTAAAATCTAATCAGCACCAGGATAACCCACAAGCGACTTATCTACTGAATTTTGTGAAATTCGGTCCATTAGGTTTTCAACTAGAGTGGATACAGTCATTTTTTGCGGACCATTTTGCAAAAAAAGGCGGGTTCTTTTATCCCGAATCGTACTAAAAACTAATCAGCACCAGGTTCATACCCATGTGACTTACCTACCAAATTTTATGAAATTCGGTCCATTAGTTTTTGAGTTAGAGTGGATACATACATTGCACAGCCACACAGACGTCACGCTAAAAATAGTTTTTTCGTATTCTAGAGGTCTCGAAACGTGTAGATCCGTCGAAAACTCGAGTTGCGATTTTTGGCATGATTCCAATACTTTCCTTATACATTACCATGTATTGCAGGAAAAGTAAAAAAGTACAACTATAATACCGTGAAAGAAGCCACACAATCAATATTAGATATGTAGCATACCGGAAGTTCGTAATTTATTTAATTAATTAAATCATGTTGCTATGCTACATGTACACCAAGAAGAAACAAATAGTCTAAACTTAGAAGAAATTGCCAAAATATTTATTGTTAAAAATGAAAGGTGTAATGTTTTTGGGAGACCAATTTAAGTTTATATAGTAATCCATCTCCCATCACAGATTAGAATGAAAACAGGGATACTCCATTACTTTATAAATATGCAGAAATGAAAAAGTAGAAAACACTTTGTGGAAAGGATAAGGGAAATTTGAGCAGCGTATATAATCACAAATAACACAATGCAGCATATAGCTGTTTCGAGTATATGCTGAATCTCTTTCGTCAGTGCAAAACAATAAGCACGAAGTTAAAAAAAGAGTAATGGTAACCCATTCCTTATTTTTCGGGGGGGGGGGGGGGGGAGATCCAGCGTATCCTCGCAACAGCTGTATGCTGCATTATTGTGCTGTTTGTGCTTTTATCCGTTGCTCAATGGCAGAAATGGCTCTTAATGGCAGAAATGGTTATGAAGCAAAACAGAAATAAGAAATAAATTGAAATTATATTTTCAGTCTGAAATTATTGATACGACTTGCAGTGTTTTTCTCCAATGCTATTTTGTTTCTTATTTATATTATCCTTTTCTCGTCTTAGAGGAAAACGCCTTAGAATATTGTTAATCTCATATATTTTCTTTTGATACTTATTTTCTATTAGACCTATTACTTTCCTTATATATATATAATGTATAAGGAAAGTATTGTGACGGAGTTGAAAAGTTGAATTCGAGTTTTCGACGGGAGAGCACTTCTCAAGCATCCCTGAACACGAATCAGACTTTTTGAGATGATGTTTGTGTATGTGTGTGTGAAAGTATGTGCGTGTGCCAGTGAGTCTGTGGAGACGATAACTGACGAACGAATGGAGCGATTCGAACAAAATTTGGTACAAAAGTTACAATTCATGAATACTGGAAGCGTACACTTGTTTTTATGCGCAGTCGGATGTTCAGAACCCCCTAAATTTTCGAGTGAAATTTTGAAAAAATCACAGAAAAATTAAAACCTTTACTAAAGTTACGTAAATAGTCGTTTCTTATGTAATTTTTCATTAGAAAACAATTGACATAAATTTTAGATCGCTAGCATGAACCGTTCTCGAAATATTGCACATTTTTCAAATAAATTTATCAAAAAATCCCATAAATAATAAAAAAAAATATTAACTGTTGAGAAACATGTTCACTTTTCATATGTAATATCATGCGATAAATTGGGTGACACCACTCTCGTGGATCTAGCTCGTTCCATTCATCAATAAAGATACTTTGAGTAATACTTTTGTATTTGAACGCCAATAGTCATTTTTCTGCTATAAGAATAATTTATTTCTGCGTCCATAACGCTTGCCGAGGTTTTGGCGACGAATTTGGCGGAATGTCGCCAACTTGGCAACTTTTTTTAATGTTGCCAAATTAACGAAAATCTCGCCAAATGGATAAAAATGACGCTAAATCAATGAAAATGACGACTCATCGACGAAAATTCAAGGTCTTGGGAAGTAATATAAGTATCTACTATAAGAATAACTTTTTTTTTTTTTTTTTTACTGTAACAATAGTAAATTCATTGCATTATATAAGGAAAATCATGTGCTACCCACATCAGATTTTTTTCTATTGGAATAAAACTGTGATATTTATCTATAACTTGAACTAGATGTCAGTCCTAGCGGCCTTGGGCCGCATTTTTTCCCAATGCAAATTAATTTTTTACTTAGGTTGTACATACTTATCATGGTACATATTCATACATATCATTCTACGCAAAGTTGGAATTACAGAACATTGTGTAGCATATCTAGATTTTAGGTTCAAGAAGAGCTGAACCTAAAATCTAGCTGAACCCCTCCCCCACATTGCAATATATTGCGTGTCATATAAGTGCAAAATAATTATAGGTGAGGTCTGGAAATTGTTACCTTCTAAAAACTGCACGGACTGTGCCCCCCACCCCCCATTTTTTCTATAAATCTACGCCTATGAGTCCCAGAGCGTGTAGATCCGTCGGAAACTCGATTTGCAACACTATTCCAATAATTTCCTTTTAAAAGAAATATAATCCAATACTTTCCTTATAAAGCAATATAATCCAATACTTTCCTTATAAAGCAATATAATCCAATACTTTCCTTATAAAGCAATATAAACGTGATATCACCATAAAACTCCGATCAGCGAATGGTGTTCCAATAGTCTGGCGAAGCTCTTCATGTCTGTGATACTGTGTTACCGATTCGTATCTGCTGGTACAGGCAAGGCCACCTAGAATAAGATTTTAGATAGCCTTGGTACAGGGCCAAACATAAGGGGGGACGGACACCACTAGAATACCAAAATCATAGTGGGGGAGGGGGTGCCCAGACTGCCAATATTTCCTTTTTAAGGCTGAAGATGACACTGAAAAATTTACAAAATAGAGGGAAAACGAGAAAGAGAAAATCATATATTGAGTGCCCATGATATATATATGTTTGTAAGGTGACCCACTATTTTTATGGGCAGCCTTGGCTGGTATACGGTGTTTTCTGAAAATAACTAAATAAGTTCTTTTAATATTATACAGGATGATAAAAAAATCGTGCACGTTAAATTTTAAAATTATATAATTCAATTTACCAAGAAATTGAAATATTATAATTTGTTTTAATTAGGTGGCACTAATATATACTCTCAAAATAGTATATCAGCAATATCGTCTGCTGTTTTTAATACGTGAGACGATCATTACAGATCTATCGGAGAACATGGCATTTTCTCAGAGTGTAAGAACTTTAATTTTAGAACAATATTTCCCTAGCCAATCTTATGACAATATCATCCTTGTGAGTTTCTGAAGAAATACCCATATTCTAAAATCCCTAACAATTAAACGGTTAATTGCAGAATTCCGAAACTGGATCTGTTGCAAACAAAGTAAAAATAAGCAGGGCTTCCAATTTTATTTCAGGATGAACTATTGTTAAATTGTTGGGGATTTTAGAGCATGGGTAAAACACTTTTGAAACTCTTCAATGACACTCTCGTGGGAATGGCTAGGGAAATATTGCTCTAAAATAAAAATTACTTTACTCTAGGAAAATGTCACGTCCTTAGATTAATTAAAAACAGTTCTGCAATGATCGTCTGGAGTATTAAAAACAGCAGACGATATTCCTAACTAGAAAATGTACCCGGTGTTGCAAGGGAGTTAAAGCAAGGTAGTTATATAACAAAATAAATTTGATTCATATAAATAACAGTTAAAATTACATGCAATTCATGTATGCATCGGCATAACGTGCGTGATACATACCTCTTCCCCAAATCACAAAACCGAAATCACTCCCTTAACGTACACAATTTAAATCTTAATTTCAACAATCTCAGATAAATCCGAAGTTCGTTTGAAAGGGAATTTTTCGATCTTTTCCGATGGTGTTAAGATGGAAAGTGTAGAATTATATTTTCTGTTTCTTAACAATTTTGCAATATAATGCTGAAAATTTCAAACATCGAATGCTAAAAGAAATTCTACTTTTCGATCATATTTTTTAGAAATGTACTAAAATTTGTCTATTAATCGTATGGATTGCATTCAAAATTTATTTGAAAGTTAATTTTTTTTTATTTTTCCGATGGTGTTAAGATGGAAAGTGTATGATTATATTTTCTGTCTCTAACAATTTTACAATGTATCGTTGAAAAATTTTGAACATTGAATACCAAAAGACATTCTCCTTTTGATCAAACGAAATGAAATTGTTTCCCGGAAAAAAAAAAACCCTCATTTACTCATAAATATATATGAAGAGGAAGGCTTTACCCAGTTTTTTTCCCTACAATTTATATTTTAGAGATGCACTATGTTTTAATGTAGTTATTAAAAATCCACACACAAAATGTTCTTTTAAGATTACCCCCTACTTCTATAAATTTATATTTTAAACATCCATTAGTTCTATGTAATCGAATGTGTTCCATTAAAGGTATAAGTCAAAATGACCGAAATTCATACACAGCTGTTCTATAGTAAATATTTTTATTCTCAGCAATATTCACAGGTCCCTAAGTCTCTGGACCCCAATACCGTAGTCCCAACTGACCCCCTTGTGGGGCCCTGAACCCTTGTTTTGTTTAGGATGGTACCATCAGCAACAGTGCAATAGAAAATAGAGACACAAATCTGCTGTGAACGGGAAGTTTTTTCGACTTTATATAACTACAAAACTCATTCAAATGTTAAAAAATCTTGCCAAGGTGTATCATCTTGAAATACCCGTGTGTAAAAATTTCATGGCTATACATTTAGATGTTTTGCCACAGACGACACATATCTTTCTTTATTAATATAGATATATTTTTAAAGTATATTAGTGCCACTTAATTGAAAGAATTTCTACTTTTTTTAGTGCATTACATGATTCAAACACTTAATGTGCCCAACTTTTGATCATCCTGTAGAATATCCCCCCCCCCCCCAATAGCTTAAAACAGTTTTCCATCAAAGCCTTTCATATTCAATGGTCATTTATTTATACTTTTCATATAGCGTTTTGTTAATTACTAGCCTAACCAGTTGCAAAAACTTTATCTATGAAATAAAGTACTTCATTCATTAGACATTTTTTATGTACAGCATTCAATATTCGTTCTTAGATAATATTTCAGTTTTTCAATTTTCAAATAACCTTACATGGCGAAGCACAGACTGTGCTTCGCCATGTATAGACCTGCTTTATGGAAGGTTTGTATTGTTTAAAAAAAAGCTACGAAAAGCAGCCCCACAGACTCTGAGAAGATGCTGGGGATATTCAAACGGCCCCCATACAAAAACATTTCCAATGAGTAAAATGTGCCCCATACACTAATAAGGTGATGTACAAAATTTCAGCATTTTATCATAAAAAGTCCCAGAGATATGAAAAGACAAAAATGGCTGACTTAAACCACTTTTCGATGCATAGACATAGGTTCTCAGAGGGGAAAAAATCATGTCAGCAGATCACGTTTCAGGGATCATACACAAATTATGAAAGAAAACAATGATTACATAAATAAATAATAATTTTGCTATTTATTGGTACAAAAGTATCTACACTGTGTAGAAATAATAACTTTACACAGATTACAAAGCTTGTTCAAAATGTTTTCCATTCATGCCAATATATAGAACTGCATTTGCCTGATAACAAGCCTATGATGCATTTCTACATTGTGTCATTTGCACTCTTGCTGTAAACATTTACATTTTAATGTGTGATTAATCCCTCACCAACTTTGTTTAAACATCTCTGGGACTTTTTATAAAATGCTGAAATTTTGTACATCACCTTATTAGTGTATAGAGCACATTTTACTCATTGGAAATGTTTTTGTACAGGGGTTATATAAAAATTTAAATTTCTTATTTCTTCAAATTTAATCCCCTGACAATTTTTAATTGATTTCATAAAATTCTGTACCTCTTTTTATGCAACTTTGTAATTCATTATATATGTCTAAGATCAATATTTAAGGTATAAAAGTCAAGGTCAATGTTTTTGGGACACCCTGTATATATAATGTGTGATAAAAGTATGGTAGTTATCCATCTTTGCACATGTAAGTAGACTTTTGTTTTTAGAAATTTCTCTTAAATTCTCCGATATTTATGGTTTTATAGTACTCAGAGATGTAGAATAGCCTTTTTGTTCAAAGTAACAAGGTTATTCAATGAAAAGTACCATTAGAAGGTAAATATTTTGTATACACCATTTGAAGATTTTACAATTTCATTACCCTCTATCCATTGTTATTCATTCTTTTTCTTAATTAGTTTATTTTTGAAAGTCTCCATACATATTATGTATCATTCAAATGTATTCATTCCGGTGCCCACTCGCATTGACGAAGTGAGGTGAAATGCTCAGTCGCTTGTTCAACTTACACGTGGTAACAATGCTTGTGAGTTCATATTTCTGTTCGAGGAGGTATTATTTTTCTGATTTGTAATTCAATTGATTTATTTTTCTCCTTCCACTAGCCAGTAGACAGTTCCAATGGTGTCTATAGTTAAATACTATCGCCATTGTCAGAAACTGGCTATTCTATCGGTTTTAATTCGAATTGTATGGCTGTCCTGATGAGAATGCAATTTCGAACTAACCACCTTTTTTTGTGTAGTTTCAATTGATTGTTCTCTATGTCTTAATCTTTTATCTTGAGCTAATTATTATTGCCTTTTCTCATTTTTGCCGTGTTTTCTTTTTTATTTTTATATTTATATTTATATACTTTTAATTATGAATTTTGTATCCTAATATTCTTCTCATCCCCCTTTCCATTGTAGTGATATGTTACCTTCTATCTTTATCCTTAGTCTTGGTCTATAGTTACTCATTTGTAACAGATATGCTAGAGATGGGTTTTATTGTACATACAGTAGTTTATGCATAATTTTCGATTAAAATTTTTCAATTTTTATATATATATATATATATATATACGAGGGTTATTTTTTTAAGTAAAGTTCGTTTGTGAATACAGTTTGAAATTCCGCATGAGCGTGAGAATGAGTGCACATGCAGACTCCCGGCATTCTTTGAGCAGAATCCGATGCTATTTTCATTCACGGCGTCAGCCTGTTCGCTTCGTACACTTTGTCAAAATGTTTAAGAAAATCGAGCGCCCCGCTAATTGTGAAATACGGTCAGTTATCCGATTCTTAACAGCAACATGACATCTACGAATATTCATTGTCAGATATGTGAAGTTTACGGTGACAATGCAATGAGTGACAGTAAAGTGCAAAAATGGGTGAGATTGTTCAAGGAAGGTCGGGAAAATGTTCATGACGAATCGCGCTCTGGTCGGCCATCTGTAATCACTGACGATTTGGTGCAGGCAGTTGAATCCAAAATTCACGCAAAACAGGAGATTCATAACTTCCAAGTTGTCATCGGAATTCCCACATATTTCAAGGTCAGTTTTGTTTAAAATTGTGTCTAAGAACTTAGTTCAAGAAATTGCACTGTTGATGGGTTCCTAAACTGTTGAGTGAGGAACACGCATGCAAAAAAAAGATTGGCAAATGCTCCAACATTTTTTACCCTCTACAACGAGGAAGGTGATGACTTTTTGAGTCATACAAAACTTTTTGACTTTTTGAGTCATACTTTCAATACAAAAAGAAAATAAATCAAATCTACACACAAAACATACTTTTTATTTGAGGAAACACATGCACAATAATTTAGTCTGATTTTCCATTTTTAATTGTGCAGGCATTCATTGCAGATATCATACATATAAAGCCTGACCAGAAGATATGCTAAAGCATAAATATAGGAAACATAAAAGGGCTTAACTTCCTTAATATAAATGAGCATCACAAATGAGTTATAAACTCCAAAGCATACTAGACACTTCTTTGAAAACAAATTTATAAAATTTGAATACTAATAAGATCCAATTCAATATATTTACAAAATATAAATAAAATTTCATTAGAAACAGGGTGAAAGCTTTTATTAAAAAAATTTATACATGCTTCAAAATGCTTACAATTAAGAAATTAAGCCCCGCTAGACGCATCACAATTATTATTAGAAAGCATGGAATGAATAGAATTTAGATGAAAGGAACTCTTCAGAAGTACGTGTTGGAGGTTTGATAAGATTTAAGTTACATGAATTAAATTCGATATTGATATTATATTATAGATACTTTGCATAACCATGAGAAGAACAATGCATCTAAGATGAGGAAAATGCTAGAAAATAATTTTAATTACAGTACAGTACTTTTTATCTGGCATTCTATAAACCAGAACGATCCCAAATCTGGTGTATTCTTAGAGAGAGAGAGAGGGGGGCAGACGATCCTTTCAGAAACATATGGGTTTTCTTCAATATGGTACAAGCAAAAATGCTTAAATATAGCAGTGGTAATGTTACCTAGTGTAACAAAAGAAAAATAAATCAAGACAAAACAAACTTCAGCTAATAAGAAAATAAAGGAAGAGCAGAATAGGAAGAGAAACATAAACATAGTTACACCATAACTCATAGAGACGAATTTTGACAAATAGTTAACCAGTTTATTGGAATTTTTATTGATATAAATGTCTTCAAAGAAATCCAAAACAAAAACTGAAGAGAACTTTTGAATCATAGAGTTAGAAGAAAACTCAATGTTTGATGATTAGAGATCCAGCAGTAAATTACAATAAAGTATGTTACATTGATTTCCATTCATTGGTTATAGCAGTTATGTTTTGAACCCTGTAACAGGTTTCTGCATCAAGATGAAAAAGTAATTGATGCATGATTTAGTTGACTTCACAAAAGAAGTGAGTAGGATTCAATGGGATATTAAAAATAAGAAACAAAGTATCTAAAATTAGTAAAAACATAACTCCAGTATTTACTACAGAAGCATGAGTTCAGTAGATATAAATCGCTCTCTCTTTTCAGTTTTCAATAAATCAATCAATACATGAAACAAAATGGCTTATTTTCCTTAACTAAAAACAGAAACAAAACAAAAAAACCCACCAAAATTTAGATTTTTAAAATGCATGCGATAACAGTTAGTTTTCATGTATTTTGGTCAACTGTACACTATGCTGCATATGCATGAGTACATTATCATTCAAGCACAGGGGAATTTCAGTTTTAGTTCTTTAGAGACTTTGATTTGGAAAATTAATCGATTTATTATGAAAATAAAGAATTTTTTAGAAATCCAAAATCTGGAATAAATCTTGCCAAATAATTGATCTCATACAGTTTCAATTTACTGTTAAATACTGGGGATATTTCTATCATTCTTAATGAACAAACAACATTGCAAATGTTGGTAATTGGACAAGTTAAGAAAAGTTTGAAATACTTGAAACATATTTGTATAATTACAAAATTGTCAGCTTATTCCTGTACATTTTATTTTGCATAGCTCTTCTCAAACACTTATGCTTTATTGATAAAATATATTCTTAAAGCACAAAATGAGGGGAGGATTGAGAAAACGTTCAGTTGAAAACATAATAAATCAAGTCACAAAACTTTGATGCAATGAATGTTAATTTAATTATGCTTCTATTATGATACACAATGAAGTTTATCATTAACTATAGTGCATTAAGGCAGTATATAAAACATAGAATTTCAGTTGTTTCTAATTCTTATTTTATATTGGGGAAAAAAATAATAAATAAATAAAAAAGTAAAGATAAAATAAAAACAAATCATGCAGTTATTTAGTAAGTACGGTACTTAATTTTAAACCAAATTTGCAAATTGGGAATCACCTAATACAAGCTGTATTAGGGATGCTATGATAACATCTTCCCATAACAGATTATATGGTATATTATAACTGCTTCTGAGTTATAAATTTACCGACATACATTTTATAAACCTTTTAAATATAATAATTTAATACATAAAACCAATTATCTTTTCGTAAGATAAAAAAAATTATAAATAAATCAGGATGAAGTAATTTTTTCCAATTGTTCTTTGGTAAATGTAATATCACTAAAATCAAATTGAAGACTAAGGTAATCTTCAATGCTACTGCTCCGCAGATTAAACAGCACAAAGAATATTTAAATGTCACAAAAAATGACATCTTAAATGTACATATAAAAACAAAATTAAAATGTGTATCCTAAATAGAATATCAAGTAACAAAGTAATTATTCTCATTAAAACTTGAATTGAATCTCATTAAAAATTGAATGAAGTAAAATAGAAAAATTTTGATTTGTGTTCTCAAGTTTAATGCTATGGGTGGCATCAACAATATATAGAGCACAGATTGAAAGCGGTCTGTTTTTAAGGAAATGCTACTTCTGCAAACCAAATATCAAAATATATTTTTAAAATATATTATAATCAGCCCAAATGATACAGTATATTTTAGAAGCAATTTGTTTCACAGAATTTTTTCATAATGAATCAACATATAAGAAAAATTTAACAATGAAAAATACAAAACAGAAAATAGCCATGACATAATAATAATAAAAAAAAAAACATTCTGCATTTCCTCAACCTCAAATATTAAGTTAACATTACTACAGTGAAATATCAATAACTCCACACCTAGGAAAATCTCCTACCCCCAGCATAATAATTTAACTGTGCCACTGCTGTGGGATTAGAAACATGCTTACAACAATGTTGAAAAATTCGAAAAAGAAAAATCTTTTGAAGATTCAACCATTTTTTTAATTTGCTACTCTGCTGGTTATAATAAGTCATAAAGCAGAAATATTTTCAGGCATGCACAATTCTACATGAAAAAAATTCATTGATTTTGCAAAAATTTACATAACAGGATTTTTTATTTAATATTATTGTATTCAATTTTATAAATATAACACTGCATTGTACCAGAAAGCAGCCATACTAAATGTGAATTTATTTCTCTCCGATAAGATATAAAGGAGGGTTTAATTTACAAAACACAAGGAATTAAATATTTTGTAAAGACTACTCTAATAATGGATAATCTTACATCAAAAGGTTTTCAGATTCTTCTAGGGGGGGAAAAATGCATTAAGTCTAACTTTAGATGATCATATTCCTAAATTTAAGTTATTTTAAAAATGAAATGTTATTTTTATTTCTATTTTATTTTGGCACATTATAGTTAAAGAATAAATATCTATAATTAAGAAACATTTTCTGTTTTGAATTCTAATGCACTAAAAAATTAAAACTAGGTAAACATACTAAAGAAATGTACAACGGGAGTGCTCAGCAACATTTTTTCATTAAAAAGGGATCCAAGTTACCTTTGAGAACCACAGAAGTTGCATACACGTTTGCCATTTATCTTTTTTTTTTTTTTTAACCTTTTTCTTTTTAAAAATCAAAGTTTAAATACAGCTGAAAAAGGAAAATTTCAAAACAAAAATCTAACAATTATCAAGCTGAGCTTGGTTAAACACCAAACTCAAAGTATCATTGACTCTCCTAAGTGTAGAACCAACCAACATTTCATTGTAGTATGATTTTTATAGAAAAAATATCCAACACAATCATACAACATATCAAAAACATTGTGAGCTAATTTAACTTTTACAAATTAAATAACTTGCCTTATCTGTACATTATGAAGAAAATATGACATAACCCAAACCTCCTATAAATCAAGACAGCAATAACATAACACGTAAAAAGTGTCATAACAATGTATATTACATTTAGTACTCATGCAAAGAAAAATCATACTAGTCATCACCAAATGCATAAAAAGTATTATAATATAAAATAATATCACATTTCTCAAACTGCAGAATTAGACACTATTCCACTCAAAAGGAAGCCATAGTATCTAAAATAGTGATCGGACAATTAATTGGTTAATGCACCATTGAGTCGGTTAACTGACAGATTAAACTGATAATCCGTTAAACAAATATAGCAAGCACATTAAGATTTGCAGGCCTGGTTGCAAGACAAATTTAAGTACAACAGCAAATTTATACAAAATGTTCTTATCTATTTTTCCGTCTATATATTAATCATAAATCTGTTCTGAAATTTTGTGCAGCAAAACACGACCATTTTATTACTCAAGTTGAAAGTCTGGCAAATATTCATATGTTATGTATTATGGGTCACGCTACTGATCACATTTTTTGCAATTAACCATAAAAAATTCCTTTTGGTAATTGCTAATAAGATTAGGTGCAAATCTTGTGGTTATCATTTATACTAAGGTCTAAAAAATTCTAAATGTTTATTAAGTTTCCAATCACTTGTATAAAATCTTAAAAATAACCTCATAAGATATTTTTTTTTTCAAGACAATCATAACTACGCATTCAAGATAATCACACAATTCTATATGGCAATTTTCTTGTAATTGTTAGATTGCTAAGAAATTCTTTAAAATTTGTGAATTTTTAAAAATAAATGAATTTTTAAATTTGAGTATAAAATTAAAATTTAACAATTGAGTTGGTGACAAAAAGAAAATATTTACAGCAGTTCATGATATATGATAAAATGGTGGGGACAATCTTGCACTATAAGCAAACACATTGTTTATCAAAAAGTGAAATGCAGTCAGCTGATCCTCACACGGCTAGGCCGACACAAGTCAAAATAGAAGACTTTGTTAGGAATGACCAAATGTGATAAGACTCAAATTGAAACCCTAGCATGTTCTACCCCTTTCCTGAGCAAACTTAAATCTGTATCCTGTGCCGTGAAAAGGTTAACAAAGCTGTTCAATTCTTTAATAACCACAGGACACTACTTCCTCTGAAGCAGATTTTAAAAATGGTGCGGTTTTGGTGAAAAATAACAGAAAATTGAAAGTGATAATATGAAGAAGTTTATTTAGAATATTGGTAATATACAGTGTAAATTTCTTGTTTTGTAAATAAATTTTTATGAATTTACCAGACCCAGGACACTTATATTTATTGAACTTCCCCACTAAAATAATAATTCTGCACATAAGAAATGATAGCCATATATTCTATAATAGCTATAATCTTTTAAATCATTACAATAATAAGGCCACTGTTTCACTTGTTATTCCACACTAGAAACAGGAGTTCAGGTTAGCACAAAAACAAGGGTTGAGCTACTTGCTAGAATATCAGTTGTAGTCAAAGAGAAAACATTAGACGTCATATAAAATACAAGTGTACATAAGTATAACAAGTATTATGTAACAATATAAATTACTTTTTCCCCAAATGGAATGCCTGATTAAAGAGGTTCTACTTTATAACAATTTAATCAATCTTGAAAAAATTAGAATTAGTTGATAAACCTAAACACAAACATTACCACTCAACCAGTTACTGAAAGTCACTAACCGTCCGATCACTAAGCTAAAGAAACTTTTTTCCAGTCAAATGTTGTTAAAATGAAAAGCTTTTCTATTTACAGTACTGACTCCGACATTCAGGATCCCCAACTTTAATAAACTAAGTGTTTTCATTATTTACAGTCCTATTAACTTAATTTTGGTAACTGTAATCAAACATTGCTAGCGATACTCTAGAGTGCAGAGATCAAAGAAAGTCTAAATCCTAAAAAATAACTATGCAGGGAAGGAGGAATTAATTAATGTGTGTCTCGACTTCGAAGTTGATCTGTGCTAGCTGTTTTCGATCGCATGCTCATCAAATTGCTTTTTACCTGAAAACAAACATAACAAATTAAGCATTTTATATATTTACAAATGAACATGCATTAATAATAGCTAACATTTACACATAAACATAAAATTAGAGCAATATTGCCATCCAAAGATGGACAAATCTTGCTGCTTTCTAGGCATAAATATGCAGGATGTTTCAACATAGTTGACCTCACTTTCAAAGCTTTGGCAACTGGTTTGAGACACATACTTCTAATTACAAAATTTGTTGAAATTAAATGCAAAATATTTTCATATAAATTTTTTCTAGTGAATAGTATTTTCATAAAAACAAGAAGCCTAAATTTGTATACAGTCTCTCAAGAAAAAAAAATTCAATTAGAAAGAGTTGTATTGTACAGTAACTAATCAAAAGATAAAAAACCTAGTTCAATTATCTACAGTATTCACAGAGACATTTATTTATATAGAAATAATGTTGAAAACTAGCAAAATAAGTTAAAATTGGAATTGGGTTATCCCTGACTTCGACTTGTGTTGCAGGGGCTGACTCCAAGTTGAAATTAGATTTTGTATAAAATGTGTCTGTGTAATCTTATTTGCAGCTGATTCCAGATTTATGGGAGAAAATATTCCTGATTTTTTAATAAACAATAACTAGCTGAATATTATAGATAATTGCACTAAGATTTTTTCTTTAGTTACTGTACAGTGAAACTTTTTATGCTCAAAAGACCCTACAAAAATTTAGATACCCTATTTTTATGCAAATATCACCCTCCAGAAAAAATATATTAAAGAATTCCGCATTTAATTTTAACTTTCAAATTGAAGTATGTGTTTAAAGCCAATTCCTGAATCTTAAATACTGAAGTCAACTATACTGAAGCACCCTGTACATTAGAGGTCTGCATGGACCGAAATTTCCAACCTTCACCAGGCCAGGGCCCGAAAAGACGAATCTAGAACTTGAGCCTGCTCAGCCCTAAAACCATCGAATCTCTGTCCGATCCGATCCAAAATGATTTATTTTCAAATGTATAAAAAACCACAATTTGTGAATTATTTGAATTAATTTACAATGTTTGCAAAGTTATATATGTCCAGGCCTGTGGGCCAGGCCCGAGCCCATGCAGACCTCTACTGTATATGCCATTCCTAGATATTAAAATATTTTCCACTTCCAGGCAGTGTAATAGCATATAGCTGCCATACGCAAATCATATATTTATCATTCTATATCAATACATATACCACCATACATATATATATAATAATATATATATGTTCATAGATACTAATAGATTTGCTGTGCTTAAATACGAATATATCTGCCACCCCAAGAACTCATTTATTTGTCAAACCTAAAGTTATACAGAAAGAATTAAAAAATTCTTTTGAATGAATGTCTCAATAAATGAAATAGCATAGGACAGATTCATATGTTTTGTTCATTTGTTTTTGTGATAAAATGTAAAGATTTTGGTTTAAAAAAAAAAAGACATATCAACATTTGTTCATAATATACATGCATATGATATCCACATTTCATTTTACTAAAGGATAGTATTTGACTCTTTATACAAATTTTGTTTGACACCTTTTTTTTTTTGTAATTAAAATAATTTTAACATTTTTTACAGCTTAAAATTTGCTATCTATTAAAATATGCCACTCTGAGCTGACACCTAATGGGCTTATTGAAAAATCCACAAAAAATTCTACCAAGCAACAAAGATAGATGTTTATTTCATAAATAAGTTATTCAGTCTATGAAATTTTCAAATTTGGTAGGTAATTTTTTTCCCCTTTGGTTTGATTATAAATTGGTTGTTTCAGTGTTCTACTGTCATTTCATATAAGTGATAGCTAATAACCAAACTTGGAAACTTAGCGACAAATTTAAAAAAATTTCCGGAGTTTAAATCCCAATTTATAGTGTATCATTACTTTTAGTGAAATAAATTAAAATTTGGTAACCAGTAAAAATTAGGTAAAACAAACCAATTTGATGTTAAACACCATGAAATAAGCTTTTAAAAATCAAAATTTTGACTTACAATGGGGTACTTACAAGCATGATGGGGAAAACAATCTATGTAAAAAATAGTTTAAACCTTAAGATGTCCAAGGAAGACATCAGGTTTCCAAGAATTTTGTATGTGACATTCCTAGAGTAAATAAACTATCATATTTAACATGTTTTTTTTCTTTCTTTATTACTTCTCAATTTTTTATATAAACAACTGAGAATGCAGGAAATTCAAATTGTTTTAATCCTTGAGCAGTCTAGATTTATAGACCTTTACCATATATACAGTATTTATTTACTGTATATAACTACATATAGTACTCATATACTATAAATACAGAAAAAATGTGAGAATTTTCAGTGTTATTTCTTCTCATACAAACATTTGAATTATACAAGAATTAAAATCTCTAAAGAATTCCAAAATCTGGAACAATGTTGGTCCAAAAATTGCAGAATAATAAGTTTGATACTGTAGCATGAATATTCTTATTAAAATTAAAAAATAATATCAAATCTTATTTTTTATTTTAAATGATGACTTATGAATCTACAAATTTTTTAACATTTTAACATGCTTTAAATTAAATTGTTCAGATAGATTTGCCCTATAGTCTTTTATAGTGTTTCTAATTTTTCAGATCTTCAATTAAAATTAAAATTTATAACTGTATCAACCAATTTCAGGAACAAAATAAGTTTTTTCTCGGCTGCAAAAAAAAGCTTTTCCAGTAAAGACAAACTGCCTTGACAGTCAGCAACTGGAACTGTTTATCTTGTTCTCACAAAAACCTGTTTTACTTCCTCAATCATTTGATTGACATAATTTAATGTTATACTGCTTACTAACAATTTTTTTATTTCATATATTTATTTGCAAGTATTTGAGTGAGACTTTTATACAATTCCATCTTAAGAGAGAATGTAAATTTCACAAATAAATGCAAGTAAAAATATTTTGATGCAATAAGAACAGCATTCACAATTAAATAAACATTTTTATATTAAAAAATGTAACTAGTAAAATTAACATTAAAGCTATGAGATTAAAAAAAAAAGGGGGGGGGGGAATTGATGCATGATTTTGTGAACTTTTTTGGCAACTAGTAACAACAGTCACACGATACAAACAGCTTCAAATTTCTGAAAGATTGAGCTGAGGTTGAAATGGCATAGTCACAGAACTTGAGTGATAGAGAAGCATTTCTAAAAATTAATGTAGGCACATTTCCTATCAATGGTTGATACTAAAATTGACCATTGCAGCCTGAGCTTACTCTAGAAATATGAAACTGGCTTTGGACTGACTGACTTTAACAGTTATTAGAGATTCACAAAATTGTGGAATATAGTAAGTTTTCTTGTTGCCACAGTAGTTATCAGTTATTCAGCACTAAAGAGTGATAATAAGCTTAAAACATATCAAAAAATGGGAAGGAAAATTTTTCCATTCCACTCTGCTTCCTTCATTTTTAGGTTATCTTCCTCTTTATGGATTCTAGTTATTTTCTACATTTTTTTTTTTTTGACAAAGTTAGCTCATTATGACTCCAAACAAGTTAGTTCTTTCGTATTTGAATTTTATATTTCCTGTTTGTTCTAATTGTTTTAGCATTATTTTAAAATCGTTTCTACTTATTTTTCTTGTTCGTATTTTTTACAGCTGGTCTAAATGTGTCATGTCCTTTCATTACCATTTTAGTAAATTAACTCACTATTCAGTTGTTTCTATTTACTATGCCATCCGTTCCCTTACTGCCTTGTTTTCTTTCGGGTCATTCTTTATTTTCTACTATTCTTTCTTTTCACTGCAGTTTTATCATTTATGCACTGTATCCTGCCTCTAGCCTTCCTACCCCATTGTTTTTTTACTTTTATTTCTTCACACAGCAATGACAACTTTTCCACCTATCTTAAGCCATGTGTGTATATAATATATAAGTGAAGTTGTACTTCTTGTTGCTCCTGAAGAAGGTTGTTTTCTGCCTTTAAAACCAGTTGACCAATATATTGTGTTTATGCTTTATTTATTTAATATGATTGAGCATAAAACCTAGTTCCATCAATGCTGGTCACTGCACTGAAAACATGATTTTAAAATTATTACTTTCGAACACAAAACACATTTTAAAAATCGTAAAGCATACCTACCTGAAACAAATTATATTTACAAATGTAATTTAATAAAAGAGCATAAATCCTTAAAAAAGTTTTACAAGAATAGTTATCAGTTTTTATATGTGCAGTGCGAATTTTTCAATAAAATGCATGCACAGAAGAAGATAAAAAATACCTGTTCATCTGAATTAAGCATTGACATTGAGCTGGCCCGTTTCATTCTAATAAAATAGAAAAATGAAAAACCATTAATGCTGAAATTTGAAGACATTATCTAGGTATGGAAGAAAATCTGATCTAGCAAATACAAAAATATCTGAATACATCAAGTACATAAGGTTCAACATTTTGATAATATAGGAACCTCAAAATAAAACATAAAAGGAAGCTTGAGATGGATATAAAGTTTTCTAATAATAACACAACTTGCCAAATTCTTCAACGTCATGATTTTTTACAGCAAAATTAGCATGTGACAACAACTGTGCAAAATGAAAACTTGGAACCTTTTAATAAGAAACAGAAAAGCTTGTGTTGTATGCAAAATAATTACTTAGCAGCTAATAATTATATTAAAAAAAAGGGGAGAAAAATTAAGACATGCAATCAAAAAAGAAATGAAAACAAAGCTTATATATCTATAAATATAAATAATAATACAACCATATATGGTGTAGCAAACACATACTATTTTTACCTTCTCATACTATATCACTGTATAGAGAAAGTATTGTTTTTAAGACCTTCGAAACATATTTCACATACTTTCAGACAGTTGTCTATGTATATGTGTATGTCTTCAAATATTACTATCCAAAAGATGAAAGTAAAGTAATATATTTTTCAGAATTTATCACTTCAATCACATTTTAATGAAATTATTCTAAAATTTAAGCCTCAAGGGGTGCCAGTAAAATATTTAATGATTGTGATGAAATGTTTTTTTTTTTTTATATTATAATGGGTCTATAAAAGAAAGTTTTCTACCTTATCCAAATTAGAGTTCATTTTTCTCACTGAAATTTCACTTCCATCTTAGTTTTAAGGAATTATTCAAAAATTTACCCACTTAAGGGCTTGGAAAAATTTACAACGATTTTTATAAAATAAATTATATGATGTATTTAGCCCATAAAGCAGCTTTAATGCACTAGTCCAAACCTGTCAACTTTGAAACTTCAAAATTAAGGACATTGATAAGAACATTAGGAGTGTGATCACATTACATTATTTTTGGTGCGTTTCACTTTAAATGCCATAGGGATTTTTTTCCTAAAAAATGGAATTTCAAAATCAAATGAAATGCTTTTAAAATAATTACCCAATGCACGAATTCATATGGAAATTCCACGTCACAATTTTTTAAAAGGAGTGCTAATATTCGTGATTTTTGAGATAGAGTGCTAATATTCATGATTTTGGAGAAAGAGTGCTAATATTCGTGATTTTTTTTAGAAAGAGTGCAAAATTTCACGATTTTTTAACAAAAGACGCTTAAATGTGGTTTCTCAAAATAGAGCTAATATTTTTACTATTGAATTTAAATCTGCTAAAACTTTTACATTTATTTAAATGTTTATTTTTAAAAAAACTAAAATTTCCGATCATGTGTTTAAAAGTGCTGAAATTGGAAAGTAATTGTGAAATTTAGCCTTTTCTGTTTATAAAAATTGTGAATTTATACCTTTAAATGATGAGTTTTAGGGCCCTTTCCAAAAAATGATGAAGTTTAACGATTCTCTAGAAAAATTGCGGGTTTAGTGTCCTTTCCCAAAGTGTGCACATTCAGACGAGAATTTCAGTGCTAGTACCATTGCTGAAATAAGATCTAGGAACTCCAAGAATCTCCAGCTTTAGCTGGATACAAACGTATTGATGAACAAGCGAGTGAAGGCTTCTATCTAGGAGTTCTAGTTTAGAAATTCCTTTATGCATTGCATTGTACGATCAACATTTCTTCTTCTCTTTCTTTACAATTGACCACTGCAAAGTCCAGAGATTTTTGAAGAAAAGAAAAGAAGGTAATTTTTGTAAATTTGGGAAAAATAGGGTAATTTCACTAAAATCTATAAATTTGCAGTTTTAAGAAAAAGATTCGTATTTTCATACTAAGAGCTCAAATTTGTACTAAATACAAAAAATTCAGAACACTTGGTAAGTCTGCTAGCCATAATTTGATTTAAAAAACATTTTTCTAGGACCGGTCTAATTTTCATATCACTATAAAACTTCATATACAGATATGTATCTACTAATATAATAGATGCCTGTTTGTATGTGGGGGAGGTGTGGATTCTGATAACTCAAGAAAGAATGCACATTTCATTATAAAATTTTATACGTAGATGCATTATTATATATAAAGGACAATAGAACTAGACTGATTTTCTTGTAATTTGCAGAATTTGAATTTTAATATTTTCATAGCATTTTTTTTCTACAGAAAAACAGAATAATTAGCAAAATAATGACAGCAGTTTAGTCTATGCAGAAAAATGCTAGTTTGAATTACACTATGTATGAAATAGTATTTAGTATATATTAACACAGATCAGTCAATGATCAAACTTATCAGAGTCACTATACCATTGCCAACTTAAAAAAATAAACTTTTAGATTCTGATATACTGCTTAAAAAATACTTTATAATGAACATATGTACTATAAGAAAATCTGGGTTGCCAAAGGTAAATAAAATAATAAGCAAATTAAAAAGTGGGCAAACTAAAAAAGAAGCAAGAAACATTTTTTTATATCAGCACATAAGTAACAACATGATTTACATGCTGATATTTTAATATTAACTTATATTGAATACAATATATACACACTCCTATCCTCAATACTATTAGGGTATAATGGAGTCAGTTGAATGTATAATCAAATTGCTATTGTAATATGTAGATAAATGTTAATTTTAACTTTCAAGAAAGAAAGCTTTACAAATTCAAGGATCTTGACAAAATAAAAAATAAATAAAAAATAAAATAATAATAATAAAATCACAACATGTCAAAAATTTGTTTTAGCAAATTCATCATCTTCATGTTGCATATAGCAATGCTTTTACCTTATTTAATGTTCAGTGATCTTTTTAAAAAAAAATTCAAATAGATTACAGATGATTGATTAAATTATGTAGAGGTCGATTCTTGGAAAGTCATATTCTTTACGAAACACTTTTTTAAATTTTATGAAGAGTCCTTTTCAAATTTAGTAAAGTAGCCAAGATTTCTTTCAAACCGAACCCAGTTAATATAGAAAACAAAAGAGATTAAGAACAAAATTTCAATAGGCATAGCAGAAAATTTTGTTAATTAGCTAAGCTGGTGTGCAAAACAAAAACATGCAGGTCTAAAAATTGAATAAGCACTGCTTTGATTAGAACATTGCAAAATACTTTTCTATGTGATAAAAGTATACAAATGTGCTACTAAATGCTTTATTGCACTGGCTTGATAGTCACAACTCATAATTGGAGATTGAATAAACAATTCTCATATTCTGATAACATAACAAAGACTTTCCAAAGCATGAAATCATACTTCTAATGTATGCAGGATCATTTCCTCTCTTATCAGAGCTCATTACTAGTGAATTGACACAATTTCCAAGTTGCCAAAGTAATTAACACAGCCAGCCTTACCATACATTGAGCTGTAGAATTCTTCTTTCTGGTGAGTTTTCAGAATTTGAACAAGACCAGACAATTTCATACAGTTTGAGATTTAACTTTAATACATTTCATCCAAAGAGCAGGATTGTATTGTTGATCACATTTTTCATAATTTGTAATCAAAAATTTCTAATAAGATCTAAAAGTAATTTTTAATAAGCATTGATGAAAATCTTAGTGATTATTAAATAGTGTTATGTGAATCAAAAACTATAAATTGTCATTAAATTTGAGAGTACTTTAAAAAATAGCTAGAGTGTATCTCCACTCAATTTTCTTATATATTCATATTCTAAACATTATTAGAACGAAAAACGATGTATCTTCTTTTACAGAATTTATAACTAAGTTATTCTTTCAAAATATTTGGTAAAAATTCTATAAATGTTTCTTTTTGAAGTTCACAATAGCTTAATGATGCCAATTATTTGGATACATTTAGTTTACATGTGTTAATATAAACTATTAAATTATTACTTCACCCATATAATACTATATATTACTATTATTGTTCACTACTTTAATTATTACTTTTCATAAGAAATAATGATATAAAAATTTTAAAATTTGAATAATTCAAGCTTTAATCATGAGAGTTACTAAAAATTTGATTCAATTCTAGTTTTTCCTATAATGCATCTACATGTAAAATTTGATAGCGGTATATAAATTCGCTTTTGAGTTATTGGAATTACATGGTTTTAATTGATTTCCACCTGTTCACAAAAATAAAGGAGTTTGGGGAAAAACATGCTTCACAACTGACTACGATTGGCAGCAGAAGTATATGATGAAAACATCCAAAAAGTGTTCCTAAGATATAACAAGTGCGTAAATAATGACAGTGACTATACTACCTTGCAGAATGGATTATGATATGTAGTATTCAGAAATGAAAAAGAAGTTCAAAACAATTAAATTTAGAAATGAGTATTACTTTCTGGATGCCCTTCATATAATTTATTTGATTGTATACAACATTTTGTAGTCAATAGAAGAAAAACTTCTCTTAATACTGATGTCACTGACTGAATCATAATTAATATATTTGAATTAAAATAATTGATTGCACTAATAAAAATCTTCAAATAAAATATTAATAATGAACTATAAACATGTAACATGGCTTTCGTTTTTCAGCTAAAATTAAACAAAACTTTTGGGGAACTAATATTTCATTAGCCAAAATTCTACAAAAGCAAATGCAGTCTAAAAACTGGTATGTATAAAACATCACATCTAATATTTCTTGCATACCAGAATAATGGAAGGTAGAGTTTCAAAATTATTATTAGAATGTTTAGATGTGATATCTAAATCATAATTTTTTTTTTCCAAAATTAATACTAAAAAGTATGCAAGTATTACTTAAAAAAAAGGTTAAAATCCCTTTACTTGACACCTAAATTACAAGCAACCCATTATAAGAGCAAACAAGTGACATTGAAAATAAGAAATTGGTTTGAAATTTCCTTTTTACGAGTGTCCTATAAATTCCAAAAATTCCATGTGAGTACTGTAAAAGGGAAGTGCCTTATATTAATTGTGTGCTCAGAGCAAGGGGTGTATTAAAAGAGAGTACTGACTTCAGAAAAGGGTGGGGGCTAATTTAGCAATCTCACAGTAACTATTATTAATTTGCTTATTTTGAAAAATCCTGATCTCTTGGAGGGTCCCAAGTCACCCAGAGTACCATTTTTTAAGTGCAGAAGAGCAGTTTTATCAACACTCAAAGCAGCAGGCCAAAACTGAAATTTTTTTTAAAAATTACAGACTGCAAGTTTTCATTACATCCTACTTCAGAAAGTGTTAGAAAAGATTAAGATTCTGTTAGCTAGGTGGTTACCCTATTATAGAATTCCAAAAAGCAGATATGCAAAAGCAAAATTAACAAAAACAATAACAAAAGCCATTTAATCACTTACTATTGCCTGGCAATAATATTTCACACTTTAGATAGAAAACCTAAATAGGACACTACGTATATAGCATAATCAGGGCCAGACTACAGGCCAAACCATTTAAAACAAACTTTCAACATGGGATAAATAAATAAATCATTAAATAATAAATTTATTCAAAACAAAATCACTTATTATCTTTCTTCAAGAAAACGAATTACATTTTTTCCAGCCTTGACTCGAATATTATTTTATGCATCCTGCCTAATTTATTGTAGGTTTATTATTTATTATAATATTTATTCTTTAGTAATTTTATATTTATTCACCATCACAGCAAAAAGAATGTTAATAGTGCTTAAAAAATCAATGTTTACTTAAAAGTATATAATGTTAAAATTGTATATTTTGCGCTTCTTTGTACTTATATCATTCTTTGTACTTCTCAAAATCATATTTTTCATATATGTGTAACAGTTTCTAAATTTTAAATAAATAAGCTTTCACGAGATAGAGATCAGTTAACCTTTCATACCATTTTTTAGTAAGGGTCTCTATTCTCTCAAGAAAAGTAAAAAAAAAAAAAAAAGGGAGGAGGCTGGGCCAGGGGCCTCCATCAGCTAGATGACCTTCAGGGTTCATTAGTTGATTCCAAACTATGTAAAGGGGTTGAGAATGTTTAGGGACTTTGTAGATATCCATGTAAAAATTATGAAAAGAAATTGTCAAACATTGCATTGTAAGATCAAAATAAGGATGGCGATAGTTCAAAGATGAAACTAATTGAATATAACTGAAAATGACAACATAAATGTAATTAAATAAAAATGAAATAAAATGTATTTTCAAATTTATCGATACAAGAGTTAGTTCTCCACCCATTTAATTTTAGTTATGTTATACCAACTTTTTATTGCTAATAAAATGTTATTAATCCTCAAATAAAAATATCACAGGCTCAACTGGTTTTCAGAAGTAAAGAGAGCTACAGGATAAAAAAAACAGAACAGTTACATCTACAAAATTAGTGTTAACAGTGGGTCTAACGGATTCACTGTCAACTGTCAGATAACAGCCAAGAAAAACAACTACTACCAATTTAAAACAAATGGCTCAAACTGCTGTAAAAATAACCGTAAAACTCATTAAAAATACAGCATATAACAAATTAGTAATGGTATTAACCAGTTTTGATGGTAAAAAACAGCTACTTTTTTCAGGATAAAAAAGCAAAGCAACCACACTAACAAAATCAAACCGACAGAAACCGTCTAACATTTGCTATTGTGATCTCACCACTACAAAATTTACACCCACAAAAGCAAGGGGCGCGGTAGCCCATTGGTTAGCATGCTGGAGCTGCACTCGGTAGGCCCGGGTTCGATTCCAGCCACTGCCAAAACTGCCGCCGTTTTCACGCGGAGTACAATCACGTTAAACATATGGGTCCGTAAGTCCTTCCGAGAGGTTGGTGGTAGGGGAAGGAGGGTACGGTCCCTGTGGATGCCTCCCCCACTGGGTTCCGGTCCAAATTGGGTGGCACTTTCCGGCCGTCCAAACTGTTACCTTACACCTTTCTGGTAGATCGGACGGTCTGGGTCTCAACAACAACAACAACAACAACCCACAAAAGCACAAAGCTGGCCGCTCAGTTTGCTGCTCATGCCCTCGGGTGAGTCGTGCGGCCTGGGCTTTCCACCCACAAAAGCACAATAGACAGTACCAACAGTCAGTTTTGCCTTTGCCAGTTTGACTGCTATTACTCTAGAAGCTACTCCGAAGAAGCTCCTTTTGTTTCCAAAACTGGTTGACACCATTATACATTGTTTCATACTGCTTCCTAACAAAAAAAAAAATTTTTTTTATATTTCCTCAGTTTGAATATTTTTTACTTTTAATATACATTTTGTATTATTATATAGAGTATCAAGGAAAGTCGTGGACCAGGCAAATAACTTGAGAAGTATTAAGGCTATCATAAATTTTTTTTGTAGGCAGGTGCATAGGAAATCCCTATGGTGCTACATGATGAGACGACTTTAGAGAGACTGTTTTTTAAAGGGGTATGGGGGCCCTTTTGCTTCCTAAGAGATGGGGGAAAAGTCAATTACAAAGCTGTAGAGCATTGAAAACTTAGTATCAAGTATTTTTGTTCCACAGTGAAAGCTGCAAAATAACTCTAAATAACGATTTAAAAAAATTAATTTTATAAATCTGCAGGTAATGGTGCAAATATAAAGACACTGGAAAACACACAGAAACATCTTATTACACAAGTGTATCGTCGTTGACGGAAACATTTCTGTACTTTTTGTATAGTAAAGTTAATTTTACTCTATTGCATTGTCTAGGATGATCAATTTTTTTAAGGGGGGGAGGGGGGGGGGGGTTAAATTGTATACACTGGGTTTCATGATTCTTTTCATCTTGTTATAGGGAAGCGAACAAAACTGCTTAGTATTAATTTTGCAATGCTCTACAACTTCATAATTGACATTTCCCCCTATCTCTAACAGGAAGAGAAATAGTCCCCTGTACCCTCAAATAAAAGGAGTCAGTCCTCCCTACAATTCTCATCATGTAGCTTCATTACGATTTCCTATGCATTTGAATAAAAAATATATGATAATCAATATGTCAAGTTATTGACCTGATCCATGACTTTCCTTAGCATCCTGTACAAACATATTAAAGACATGCAGAAAAAAACAGTAAATAAAATAATAAAAGCAAATTAAAAGAAGCATGCAAATGCACAACAACACAACCTTTTCTGTAAAGTAGAACTCCAAAATCATACCTTGCTGTAAAACTTTCCTCGTTGTTATAAGCCGACTGTTCTCCTTTCAGCTTATGTAGAAGAATGTCACGACTGTGGCGGATTGAAGCCCTCAATTTGCTGAAGCTGCTGCTGCGACGTTTGAGTTTTCCAAAGCTCTAAGGGGGTCAAGCGGATGGGACACATAAGGGTACCGTAGTAATTTTTTGCAATTGAGGAGAGGCTAACCATTGTTATTAGTTACTAATTTGGATTTAGAGCCATGCACACAGTACAATTAGAATAACAGTTACTAGTAAAATTTTTATTTATGAAGAGATTTTGTTTCCTACAATAAAACAGGACTAGTGAAGTAAGAACTAGTCTATTTGACAGAATAAACTTAGAGATGAAGAACATTTTAATAAATATAAAAAAATGTCTACTTTTTTTTAATTACAAAATGCCCTTATTAAGTAAGGAAATTTCAGTACAATACAACTATTTCTTATATTAAGATAGAACAATATAAAACTATTAAAATTAGATACATTAAGAAAATTGCTCATTTCAACTTCTGCAATAAGAGACTGTTTACAAAATTGCTAGTAGACAGACATGAAATAACCACAAAATTTAAACCACAAAAGCATGATAGATCACAAACAAGAAAACATAAAGAAACATTTGTATAAAAAGGATTATTTTACAAAAGTTAAAAAATTGCCAATCACTTACATACTTTAAGTAATTAGTATGTTTAAGTTTTGAATTTTTGCCACGTTTTAAGTAATATGACAAAATTTGTCTATTTCATTTAAATTATGCATTTATGCATCTTCCAAGGCATATTTAAAATTGCATTTGGTTAGTGCGAAACTATTTCTTTACAAAACATTTTGGAAACACCAACTCTATAACTTATAATTACCACTATGAAAATAAAACAGGATTGTCAATAAGATACACATTTATCTAACATTTTAAACTTATGCTTAATTGAGATGACTCTAAGTTTTTATCAGATAATATTAAATTACATGAAGTATATATGATAAGTATCAAAATGTCTAACAGGTTTAGAAAATATTCTAAAAATACTAGAAAAATTTATTCGAGATAAGGCATAAAGAGCACAGAAGCAAATAATTTCAGCCCACAATTGGTCTAAAAGGATAAGGAATGCATTCCCAGCAGTCTATAAGAAAAAAAGATTTAGATAGAAAACTACAGGGAATTTATCTCACAGTTATGTGCAGAATTTCATAAATATACCACTATATGAAATATGCCAAAATCTAATTATAAACTATCTATTGCAATATTAAGTTACTTCAATATTAAGTTACTAAATGAGCTTAAACTATGTTCATTGCATGCTTAATTTGTATATAAATATTTAAATTATTTGAGCAAAAATATTAAAAAACTGGCCACCTGTAAGAGGGTGGATCACAGGGTGCATTTGGTAACATCAGAAAATTAAAAATTATTCACTGAAATGTCAATAACTTTCAATACTCTTCCAAAATAATGGGCTTTGCTAAAGCTCTATGTACACACTGTTCCTATAGAGGATCTTGATTGTATAAATTATTGTTTTTAAATTCAACCATAATTGAATCAAAATTGGTTTAAAAGCTACTTTTATACATAAAAATCTAAATTGTTTAAAATTCTTTCATAAAGCAGACCTTTAAGTCATTCAGCTTCTATTACCCTAAAGAACTATTTAATCTATGTAACAGCATATCTCCCCGGATTTTTATACAACACTATTCCAAGCAAAAAACTGCATGCTAACTTGATATTGATAAAAATTCTTAATGAGCAGAAAATATTTTGAAGACCTGCTGACCCGTTTGAGGGTCAACAGGTCTCCAAAATATGGGAGGTATGTAAGTCTATGTTTTGATGCAGTTTGAGTTTATCTAATGTGCTAATTTTGTTTATATAATCTTGTTCATAACACAGATGGTATTAAGACTTAACTCGCAGACTAATGTAATTAAGACTAATGTAAAAACAGTTCCGATATGGCTGAATTGTAAAATCTTAACTATAATTTTACATTGTTTTCAATAAAATTAAATTTATTAATTCAAAAATTCAAGTTATAGAGGTTGTTGTACTTTAACCTTCATAACTTGCATTTTTTTGTCCAATAACTCATTTTTTATTTTTATTGGCAACTTTCAACTGTTAATAGAAACAAAAAAAATCTTAAAATAAGATTATTTCCAAAATGTAAAAATTTTTGTAATTTTGTTAAATTTCTGAAGTGTAATATCTTAAGAATGGTTTTAGCTAGCACTGTAAATATCTTATAGGATTTAGCAGGGCAAATTACTAGCTTAATACTTTTATGCAGTAGGTACCATATGTATGATGCTATAATTCAGCATTTTGCAAACATTTGGGGTTGCGGAACCCTTTTAAAATGCAATTTGATGGCAAAATCTCAAAATTAGAAAAGTACATTGTGGTTTAAATTATGCATTCAAATTTTATATGTTTTTAACTTTTATGAAAATTTGCACAAAAATATCACGTCATGGAACCCCTATGAAAAATTTTGTTATAATTAATATGTTGTCATTTACGTGTTTTCAGAATTCTCAAATTCTGAACAATCCGATACCAAATGTATAAGAGAATAACTACTTATTGCAATCACCTAACCGTTACTATCATAATATACACATTTGCCGACTCACCTTCAAGAACAAATAGGTTTAACAAATAAATAAACTGGGAAAAAATATTAATTATAAAGTCAGCTATGAGAAGATGATATCTGTGAGGTATTTCTAAATTGAGGGATAATATTAATGATGGTGAACAATCCAACAATGGAGCTACAGCCAATACCATTTGCACTTTACACTCACCAGAAGCTCTAAGAAATTTATTGCTCTATACAATGTTTGAATTATGCTATAGACAGATACTAATATATTCTCATAATTTGTGCCAGCGTGTGCATCCTACAATATGTGACAAATTTGTTTGAAAAGTTCAAATATATATCTAATTATATTTTATTTTTCAATGGTTAAATTCAACAAGTCAGTAACATTATTTAAGAAAAGAACATATCTATGTCAATGTGTTCAATTTGGTGATAAATTCAGCATAATATCAACAACTTGGCAACTTTCAAGAAAATATTAATTTAATATTCTTGATTTAAAAGTTTCACTGTTCCCGGGACAAATAAGTATTAAGGGGGTTCGTATAAAATTTGCAATTTGTTGAGGTTGTATAGCAATTATTTTTTATTGGCATGTCATATAGCAATTAATAATATTGATTGGGAAAGGTATGTGGCTCACGTGTATCTCCAAAATTTAGAGAACAAGGGCTGCACACTGCAAGTGAATAGATGGGATAGATAGCAGCCCTGCATCCACAACTGCAGAATTGAGAGATTCATTGTGTATTTTATGTCTCAGAGTGCAATACAAATGAAATGAATTTAACAAACACTATGATAATGAACAATTATTAATGACATTTTGTGAAAAATCGGTAAATTTTCATAATTATCTTTATCTGAATACCTATATGTTTGGTATGCAATTATAAAAGACATTAAAATTTTCATCTTAAAGAGCATGTATTTTTTTTTCTTTTATGCCAAAAGAATTTATATGTGCATGACTCATAGAATATCCAGTCTTATTAGAGTCAGAGAAATCTGATTTTTACGAAGATACTTGCCTAATTCAGTGGAATTTAATTCAATATACGGGCTGTAAAGGAATGCAAAATTTTAAACTAAGATAAAATGAAAAAATATTACACATCTGAAAAGTTGATTTTAAAATAATGTGAATTTTTAGCTCGAAAAGCAAAATTTCTAATAATATACAAGAGGCACTAAATTAGGACAATTGGATGAGTTTTATCACAAGTAGTGTAAGACTATTGAGAGAAAAAGAAAGTTTCTAGATTCCTTTGTAAATTATGAAATTACCTATGTTGGCTTCAGAATATTTTGCAACTTATGAAATTGAACTTAAAAATGGCAAAGTTCAAGTAAGAAGGCCATAAGCGGGTCTAAAAAGATTTTTTGTACTGCTGTAGTTAACTGCAGTCAAAAAAGTAAAAAAAGTAAAAAAAAAGTAATATAAAAAAAAAAAAACTATCGGATGAAGTGGCAGTATTTAGCTACTTATTACTTTCTCTACAATGGAAAGTATTGGAATTGTGCCAAAAATTGTAACTAATGGTGTTTGATTGATCTACACGTTTTGAGCATTCTAAAACCCAGAAAAAAAAAAACTATTTTCAGTGTGACGTATATGCGTGTGTGTCGGTCTGTATAATGTATGTATCCACTCTAGCTTACACCAATGGGCCAAATTTCACTGTTTTGCAAAATGGTCCACAAAAATTGTCAAAATCTAAAATGAAAGATTACATATGTTCAAATGTATCAATTAAATGCTAGTTTTAGACTTAATTTTATATGATGAAAAGAAGATCAACTACATAACTCTAGGACTAACTGTTCTTGAGATATTTTAGTTTTTTAACATTTTTGACGCATCGTCTTTGAAAATACGTCTAATCACCAAATTGAATTAAAACTGCAAATTTGGCATAATTTAAAATAATTATACATGTTATTTTATGCAATTAAACTCAATTTAATGAATTATGAAAGAAAGAAAGAGAAAATTAATTTGAGTCAGTAGGGAAAGTCATGTACTGCTCCCATTAGATTTTTTTCATTGTAATTGTTCGAATCCTAATTGGATGGAGTTATGCAATGACTCTATCAAATTTTAAACAACAGCTAGGTTGCGATTCATGGAAGCTAACACATACACGCACAGTAAAGGCTACCAAGCAGAGTCCAGTATGCATTTGTTTATCTGTATGTGTGTATATGCTGCTATCTACCATAATATACGTTAGTTTTTATGAATTATTTTAATCATTTTAAGTGCTCTTAACAAAATAGATAAAAGGAGATTCCTTCAGATAAAAAGACTAATATAAAAAAGAAGAGGCTCATTATTATGAAGCAAAAATGTGGTGAAATACTGGTCATAACAACTGTAAAATAGATGTTGGAATGCCTGAATTTATTCTTTAAATCAACTTATAGAATATTATAAAACATGACTGAGAAATAAAAGAAAAAGGTAAATGTTCTAGAATCTATTTGTGGTTTGCAAAAATTTACAAATAGTAGAAGAGTTACAATGATAAATGTGGAGCATCATTTAAATGTATAAGCTGAGGATTGCTATCAGTGTAAGCTTATTTTAAGGAATTATATATATTTTAATAATTACTATGCCTTTCTTAATAATAAATTTAAATTATATGTTTATCCTTTACTGTAATATTCTGTTAATAAGCATAAAAACTTACGTTTAAAAATTTTCATTGCCAATTTCCATCAAGTAGGAACCAATTACCATATTTTGCATTTAATTATAACTTCGAATAATGTAACTCCCCTCCCCTTTCACAGGATTTCTTATTTATACTAGTAAAGACCTAGCTGTAAATTAAATTGAAGTACTCAAAACATTACTATATGCATATGTATGGTACTCTTTACTGATAGCAATACAGACTGTGTTTCAAATTATGTTTAAAGATTGTTGAGACCCATAACCAAAGAAATGTAAAACTTAAAGCAAAAGATAAAAACTCAATTAAAAAATTAAATACTAAAAGATGCATGCATTCTTATTTAGCTGTCTTACTAGTAAATATCTTCATTGTCTAAACAGATAAACTGAGAACAAGCTTAAATCATAAACTCAAGCATTTAAACTGGCACAAAAAATAAAAACGGTAAAAGAAAAATAAACTCTGCAATGGGAAATAACAAGGCATTAAGCTACAGCACAAAACTCAATTGCACATTTAAGGAAGCAGGGGGTGTATAGAGAAAGAAACATGCAATACAAAAACCAAACAGTAAAATGAAATAACCATGATAGAGAAAATACTCAGAAAACAAAACCCAACATTTTAAGAATTCAGTAAATGTGCATGGCCCTCAGTTTGAAGTTCTGAACTCCTACTACAGGTGTGTTATTAATATAGTAAATAATTATAGAAAAGAAAGATTGCATGCCTCTAAAAGCCAAGTACAGAATAGCAAATTTTGTGCAAATCTAAATAATTTCGTACTGTAATACACAAACTTTGTTTATCTAATCAAGTATTTCACAATATTAAAACAAAATTGATTATATATGCATTAATGTATACGCTGATCACCCAATTGTTTGAATTTTCCCATTCATAATTCATTACAGAAATGCAACTAATAAAAAAATTCACAGGAAATAGAGATACAAAGTTAAATTTTCAGGTCTGTGGCATTTAGACCAGTTTATGACAACCCAGATTACACTATGCATAACCAGTGGCAAATGTTAGGGGAGATAACGCAGACAGTGTCTACCTAAATAATTAACAGCCAAGTAACTTTTATTTTAACTATATTATTCAAAATAAATGTATAAAATGCTTTCTTTGCAAATAAATGGGAGATGCAAATATATTTTTGCTTTGACTAGCACCAAACTCTTAAATGTCGGCATATTATTTCAGGAGAGACATGGCTAACTGCCTACCTTATCAAGTGAAGTCTGCATTGGGAATGGAACAAAAAGTTAATGTGCGCACAACTTTATCATTTAACTGTTGTATAGGCTCAGTTAGACATGTCTAAGCTGCAGGTCTGAAGATTCCCTTATGTCCATGATGAGATTTTGTTTACTTTTTTGTGTGTGTCTAACTTATTTTGTTTCCACAAAAAGTGTTTATTGTCTGAGGACTCTGGAGATTAATTTTAAAAGTTAATAGCAAAGTTGAATTAAAGAATTGTTCAATTGTAGGGGCGTTGACATTTTTTATATGTTTATAATCTTTCTATAAGAATCGTAAATTAAACTTTTAACAAGTGAAAAACCAAAACTTGGTGAGTGGAATATCAATTTTCTATTTTCCCCCCCTTGATTTTTACATTTTTAGATAGGAGTTAAAATAAAGTTTCCCTGTGCATTATGTTTACCTGTGAAAAACTTTTTTGAATCAGTTCCATGGAAAAATACAAAATCATGGTTCAATTGCAATAAAAAAAATTCCATAATGTCATTAATTTATTTTCATTGCAATTCATTATATTATATTTTATTTGTAACCTTGTTAAAATATACAGTATGAAACTTTTATTGGCTAATTTTGGTCTATGGTTTTATGTTACCCCAAATTATTTTATTACACTTCACCACTGTGCATAACAAAAACTGAACTCACATTTGACACAGATATAAGAATTTTAATTGTGCCACAAAAAACTGTATTTACTACAATTCCAGACCTTTAAATAAGTATGTCCAATAATATGACCAGGTCAAGATTGGGGCTACTGTGTTCAGCTTGAGTCCTTTTCATCTCTACTTTACAGTAACAAATAAACTAAAAACTTCAGAATTATAAACTGCATTCAATATAAATTACAGTAATCTATAATTTTAAATATGCTGTTTATAATTCAAAGTCTTTTACTATTAGCTAATGGCTTCATTTATTAAATACATAAAATTTCACGTTAGTAACCTTTGTAATTGTTAAAAAAACAATATTTCTAAAATCTTAAAGAATTAAAAGAACTTATTTAAATAACATTAAGATGTCAGTGTTAAAATTAATAATCATTGAATACAAGATATTGTCCAGAATTGATGCATAACTATTTTTAAAATTTCCAAGAAAAAGACTATACACAAATAGTGTGTGTTTAGAATATCTTTTAAGTCTATTGGTTAAAAAAATTAGTGTTAATCAAAATTTTAAAAAATATGTACCAAATCACATTATAATTATTGCTTGCCAGTAAATAGTATATAAGCAAATTAGCCTTGTCATTTAAATGCACAATTTTAAAGTTTGAGCTTTCTGTATCATTTCAATTTTTTTGATAAAAAAAAATCTTGCAGAAAAAGCATATTTTATAATACAAAAAAGGTCTACAGACTTTTGACTTAATCCTTTGAGCAAAGCCTGATATCAACCTCTATTGAACATATACATAATAAGCACAATATCCCTGTTTGCCATACTTTGTGTCAAATTTGGTGCATTATAGAGGTACAAGGGTAATTAGGTAGTAGAGAGGTACAAGACAAGCATTTTTTTGTGCTCTCTTGACTGCTGGGTTATGGAGTCGAATCCTATCTGTGGGGATGGATGTTGTGGCATTTGTTTATTGCATAATGTGATCTGCCCCCATATTGTGCCAGGAAAACATCATGTGATGGATAAATGATTCATGGTTCGACCACTAAATATGGACAAATGATTAGGTAATCCACTGAATTATAAAAAAGTCTGTTTTGTGGGAATTATTAATTGGTTATTCTCGATTCAAAATAGAGTTTCACTCTATTTGTGGGCCAGATACATTTTGTTAGGGGTCATATAGTAATTAAGTTTTGTTTGGAGGTCATATAGTAAATAATAATATTAATTGGAACAGGAGCTCTGTCGTGTATGTCTATTAATTTTAGGAGCACAAATATAGCAGACGGGCAGCATTCATTATAATCATAATCAATGAATGTCACCACATGGTAAAATCTCCTTTAACTGTATATATTCAAAGTTAAACTCTATAGCTGTATTATTTATAAAGCAAAAAATATAGATTTTTTTAGTTTTACACAGAATGGAAAGATAAAGTTAAATAAACCATTCTTGAATATTATTTTACACTAAATCAGTGGTTCCCAAACGGTGATTTGTGATACCCCTTGGAGGTTAATAAAATCAATCAAGGGATTCATACAAAAATTTCAATAGTGGCTATCTCCTTTAATGAATTTTCAAACAATAAAAATGCAGAAAGAATTAAAAATTTCTTAAAACTGACATAGAACAATTATACTCGGGAATAATAAATATTATAAATCCTGAATAGTGCATTTATTGAATAATAAATATTTAAAACTGTCGAACCAGAAAACATTACGCTAGGGGTTCATGATGGAAACATTCTGGTGATAGGGGGAATATGAACAAAATTTGGTTAAAAGTGCTTTGAGTTGAAAAAAGGCTGTGAATTGCTGACTTAAACTATAAATGTTTAATCTAAATAATCATTTGTAGGATTTCTCAAATTTTAAAATAATACATATACTAGAAATGCCTATATCTCTGCCTGTTCATTCCAATTGGTGACAAAATTTGGCAATCATGACTAAAAATTTGGTGCAATATAGCCAACTTGGCAACTTATGGGAACTGCCAAGTTGCTGATTATTCAATATCTCTGAAAATTAAACTGAATTTCTTTGATAATCTATGTCACCTTCTGGAAATTGGTAATTTAAAATTTATTCAAAATATAGCAAGTTTCTCTATTTGTGGTACAGGCATTTTGTTAGGGGGTCTTATAGAATTTGTGTATATTAAGAAATCTTACAGGATTTGTATTATATTATGGGGGTCTTATAGAATTTATGTTATGTTAGAGGAATGTCTAGTCTTAATATATTTTTATCCATGTAAAATAAAACACTTGCTAAGCTTTTGAAAAATAACTTATCTGGGAAAACAATTTTTAGAAAAATTTGAAAAAGGATAACATACTCAACGTAAATGAATGTCAGATTGTCTATTAAAAGTTTAGATATGTAGCATATTATGGCAACTAATAATGTTGAAATCAGCAATCTTTATAAAAACTTTAAATTATTTTAATAATTTTAAGAGAGTTATGAGAAACAGAAGAACAAACAGTTAAAATATAATGCATGTTAACCTTGAATTTGTTATATTAAAAGGACAAGTCAATAATTATTTTATTATTTTTTGGTAATTTCTGTTTAAGCATTAAAACATACATAATACAAACTCAAATTGAAAAGCATAATAATTTGATTTATCAAAAATTATCTAAAGTGTAAACATGTACCTGGGATTCCAAAGGGAATTTAAAAAACATTCAATTTATACAATAATTCAAATTAATCAAGTTTTATTGTATTTAAAAAATCATCATCTAATAAATGTATTGAAATTTTAATGTGTTTGTTTAAAAATCATAGATTAAAATACTGTAAAAGTTTATTTACAACTTTATTTACTTTTTACATGTAATCAAGTTAAAAATATTATTAATGCAATATTATTAAGTTACTTAAGTTAACTAATACTAATATGTGTTATTTAAGTTGAACTCTTATTAGTAATAATTCTAAGTTGCTTCTAGTTCTTATAAACGATGTTAAGTTTTACTCAATACTTAAGCTATAAATTGAATTGAATTTTGTTTAGAATTTAAAGGAGTCATTGGGATTTTAACACATTTGAAGATTATTAAGACAAGTTTAAGAATGATAAAATTTCATTATTAAGCATCAAAAATAGATAAAATAGTATCAAAAATTAGATAAACCATTCTATTTTTGTTTTGTGCTGTTTAATAAGAAAGTTTTTTATCCACAAGTACATTTTACAGTAGACTGAGTTAATTTTATAAAATAAACTTTTAAATAAATTCATTAATGACTATTTCAACTCTCATTACAATACTAAATATCTACAACCACAAAGCTGGTAGATTAATTGGGAAATCCTACAGTACAAATTTTACTGCACTACAAAATGAAATTTACAGGAAAAACAAGTTGAAATTTTACATCAAAATTACTAAAAAATGACAAATATGTATTTTTGAATATATTACAGCACTAAGACTATATACTACTATAATTATTTGTATTGTAATTTGTACTCTGTGCAGGCTCATTTAGCAAATCAAAGAAAGCAGCAGCAAAATTGATTTAAGATAATAGGCATCAATTTATCTTTTTCATATTATGCTAAACTATGGACAATTTATTGACAAAGTATTTAATATTATATAAATTCCAAATTAAAGACCAACACAAACAAAAAAGAAATCTCAGTGAAGTTTTGAAACAAATTGGAATCATGCAACATTCAAAAATGTAAACCAAAAATAGAAAGACAAAGCCCATGCTAAGCATTTGCTATCTCGTGAAAATGAATAAAAAGGGAAATTGGTGATAAAAAATCAATTTTGCCAAAGCCATTTAGTAAATGAAAATTTGCCCACTACTGCAAAAAGTTTTCACTGATCAATTTGCAAATTTAGCCAATGGCTGCCAAAATTTGTTGATTTTTTTTTTCAAGTATTAGCCAATTATTGTAAAACCGTTCGAGAGCTCGGTTAATAAAATCCTTTAAAACTGATAAAAAGTTCTGGCTAAACTTTTATAAATTAGACTAAGTCATTCACTCATAGTTTGAAACTTTTAGCATGGGCCCTGGAAAGAGACTGACAAATATGACTTGGAGTGAACTTGAATCAAACAAAACAAATAATTTAAATTACTCTATATTTTTCCCGAAAAACCAATTTATGATCAAAATACAGAAAATTGCTGCAGTGAAGATTAAATGGGCTGAACAATATGACCATGCTGTCTTTCATGGAGGACTTTATATGGGGAACTGATTGGTATATGTGCTATATGCTAGAAAAACTATGAAAACCTAACACTCTCAGCATATCAGGACATATTAAAGCATAAATAATCATTGTTTAAAGCAATGTAAAATCCATAACCCACAAAGCCATAATCTAAATTAAATTAAAAGACACTATTTTAAAATATTTTTAAGATGTAGCTGACAAGGGCCATAGCAATTTAATTTCTCCCATACAAAGACACAAGGAGAGAGGAGACTTGCGAATAAACCCCAATATAGTTTTTTATAGTTACAATTAGCAATTTCTGTGCAAATTTATACTCAGTTAATGAAACTGAAAATAAAGCAGTAAATACTTATACTAATATCTTTTTTTTTTTTTTACAGAATGTTTGTAATTGTACCTACCATACAAATTTCTAAAAAATCAAATGAACAAAGGTATGGAATGTTTTGCATTAACAAATAAAAAATCCTGATATCTTGACTAATTAATAGAGGATTTATGCACCTTTATATAACATGATTTTTCTATCAAAAACTAACAAGGATTCTCAATTGCTATTAGAGGCTGTTAGGCCTTTTAACACACCTGATAGTTGGAAGATTAGAACTTTAAACTAACATAAGACACTAACATTTTTATCAGCCTCTCCATAAAATGAACTAAAATTAGGCTTACAGAAACTACATAAGAAAAATGGTATAATGAGGAACAAAATAAACACATGGACAAAAACTACATGCATGTATGGTATCACACAAGACAATGGGGAAAATTAGCAACATGATACGTTACATAACATATAGATACTTACAAAATTAAACAAGTTCAAGAATTACTGATTATTAACTTGTTCAAAGATCACCAATAAAGCATCAGATAATATACACTGAATTTAAAGACATTCATGGATGCAGATACATTTTGATGAGATGATCTTAAAATTTAGAAAAATTATGACTTATAATCCCAATTATGTTTTCAGATTGTTGAAGAAGCCTAACATTCAATTTTCCTTCACTAGTTATTGATTAACAACCTGTTGTACAGCATTTTAAAGAAAAAAAAAAAAAAAAAAAAAAAAAAAAATACATAATAGAAAGCAATACTAGGGACAAAAAATATGCATAATTATCTATAATGAAAAATATCAATATGTATTTTAGAGATGATAGTATTTTTAGAATAAAAGACCTCGTTTTGTTGTTATCCTTGTTCAGAGTAAAACAAAATATATGCACAAAACATGACTTTTGCTATAAATTAACTAGAGATGGGTGAATACTATCCATAAATACTTGAATACATCAAATATTAGAAAGTATTAAAGATCTTAAATATAATGCCACTATAAGAAATTAGAATACTTTAAATATCGTGTCATGATTAACAGCAGGTTCTGAAATAAAAAATCAGGATACTCCAGTAGAAGAAATTCAAAATTAACTAGAAAAATGTCTTCTACAAAATGAAAATATTTCCAAAAGAACAGTCTGTATCCTCGCTTGAAGAAATTTTTGAAATATTTAATCATGCCACAGTCAAAAGTTTTTAAATAGAGACTCTATCCCTGGTTTAATTTGTGACAAAAAAAAAAAAAAAAAAAAAAGCAGACTAGATCTTAAATGTGTTTGAATGCTTGTTTTCTTAAATAAAAATCTGCAGTAGGTGAAAAATACTTACAATTATTCAATTACTGTTTATAAGAATACCTAAAATAAAACTACTATCAAATAATTAAAATTTAAAATATAAAGTTTCCTTTCTAAAGTAATGTGGTTTTATTACACTTTTTACTTTCACTTCTTTATTAATTATTTACTAATAAATAATAATATTTGATAAATGTAATAATATTCAAATTCGATATTCGAATTTAAAGAAAGTGTTATTCGCCCATCTCTAAAATTAACACAATTTTAATTTTGTGGGGAAAACAAAAATTGTGGACTTTATTCGGATTTAATTTTGCAGAAAATCAATATGCTTTTCATAATTGCCAATTAAAATAATTGCAGCAAATTTCCTTCCAATCACTCAACATCTTTTGGCATATATTGTACCATCACTGTAAGGAAAATAAAAATTTTAATATCTTGAGAATGGTTTGTGATAAACTCCTAACTGATGATGTTTGTCGAAGTGCAACAAATAATATACTTTGTGAACTGTAATTTTAATTGCACACTTAATCCAATTGTATAATATTTCATATTTCTTCATTACATAATTATCTGTGTATTATCTAAACACACAGTGGTTTCTGCACAAGAATGCTGGCTATCCCTTATGTTAAAATCTTAAATAAACAAAATTAAAACTGATGGCGGCATGCTCAGTACTTGCCAAACAGTATAAAGGAATGTCAAGTTCAACTTGGAGCCAATAGTGACCATTATGTTTTTTATAGTATCTATAAAATATCTACTCAATAATATTAAGACTAATAATTGTTTTTTATTTCTTTGATGATTTAGCTTAAAAAGTGTTTAATATCTTGAAAACAGTGTATCAAAAGAGTAATATTTATTCTTAAAAAATACATGTAAAATTACTAAATAACACAATATTTTGTAATTAATTATCTTTTGATATTCTTTTTCAAATAAAATTTTAAAACTGGGGATCTTCCTCAAATTTGACTTCTAAAATTTATAAAGCTTCCTTGTATTTACCGATTACACAATAATCATACGTATTTTCATTCAAATTGCTCATTTCTATCAAGATATCATGCCCAGAAATACTAAACGCAAGTTGTTTGGGTACATGACAGCTGTTTTATGTACACTAATGCTAATTTGTTTGGGATTTGAGTTTAAAAGAGATTTTAAACACAGTACTTAAAATTTAAAGGTTAGAGTGCCAACGGTTCAGTCACGGGAGCTATAATTGCTTGGCAAAGTACACATAAAACATTTTATTTTACTAATACTAAGCTTCCAGGTGAATGTGATTTAAAAAAGCTTCCACCATTCAAGAACTGGCATGTGCAAATCATATTTTAAAAGTTTATTGTATAACAATAATTATGGCAAATACTATTAGGCTTCTCAGAACTCATCAATGAACACACCTTATCGTGAAAATAAAAGTCAATTGATAGCAATGGTAGAATAGAATTTAAAACCCTCTTAGGAATCACAAAATAAATATTAGTTATATGAATGGATGTGCCACATACATTGAAGATTCAACAAAACGTAGTGTTTCAAAAAACAACTTATAGAATAAATGACAAAAATAATTGCTACTATTAATTGAAAATTTTTATCCATCTGAAGGAGCGAGCTTCTAGACTTAATTTATAGAAGAAAGAAACAATATTGCTTTTCAAAATTAAAGTCAAAGATATTTTATGAAAATAAATTATTAAATTGAACTTGAAATTTAACATAAATCACTTTTTCCACTTAAAGTCAGATATCACTTAGTACATAATTATCTAATAGTCAAGTGAGGAATCATACTTAAATGACACTGAGAAGAAGATAATTTATCTATGGAATTTTATATAATAAGCATGATATAAAATTTCAAAAGTCTAATACACATTTAATGTCTTCAGACAGAGAACCACTGTAAATAAGTCAATAGAATGTCTCTGTAGCAAAATACTTGGATAACTTCATATGAATAATTTCAAGATTGTGGAAGCAAATTAACACAACACTGGTTAATACAAAAGGCTTCACATGTCTGTTATACATTGTCATATTTTTACTTTAACCAGGGCTCACACTATAAGATATACATATATTATATATATACCAGCCTTAATTTTTGGTCTAATCGCATGCAGTTTTCCTAACATTTTAATCAGTAAAACTTAATTCTTCAAAATTTGTTAATCTTGATATAATTTTTCAAAATACAACTCATCAAATAGCCAAATAAATCTCATTACCATCACTTCTGAATTTCAAAACTGCAATATTTACCTACTGATTAAAAATCTTTGCCTCATCCGGTAAATTAAAAAAATAAAAAAATATAATCTTATTAAAATAAACAGCCCAAACATGCTTATATTTTGTTCAGCAAATAAAATACACAGACCGTGAAATAAACACTCTCAACACCTTTATAGTAGGCTGCCTTCAGTGAGCCAACCAAATAACTATCTACACCAAATCCAGATTGGCAAAAATAATACTTGCTTTGAAGGAATTTTATGAGTTTAGGGCCCACAAAATTGATAAATTCAGACAATTTTGGTTTTTCAAAGCGTAAAAAAAAAGTGAAAACTTTTAAAGCCACTCATTTAAAATTAAACCCAAAAATTTTATTATTTTGGGATTTTACTTTAGACTCAAATTATGCTCAACATGCATTTATTAATTCCAAGATTAAAGAAGCTTTTTTAAGAACTTAATACAAAATTTAAGTGATTCCTAGACCAAAACTTTAAAAACGTAATACAAAATTTGACTTTTAAGGACTATAAAAACCCTCCTCAAAACTATGATCAGAGGACATACATAGCCAGGAACATTTCCACACAACTTTAACATAATAGTTACTGTAACAATTACCACTAAATATTCAAATAACTACATCCCTATTCAATATAGAATTTATTTGTGCAGAACTTTGGCTAATAAAGCAATTAAGACTTTTAAAAGCAAAACAATTCTAATGTTTAAAATAATATATAAAAGAAAAAATAAATGAAACAAAATTAAAATTTTTAATAACATTTCCTATTCATTTTAATAACATATATAATTTTAATAACATTTCCATAGTACAGACTAATTGAAAATTATGTTCAATATCAGATTTGTTCCAAAGCTGCGAAAAAAAGCAATCACAAATAACATAGTATTGCAAAAAAACTTCATAAATTTAAGAATGAATTAATATGGCAATTAACACTAATGCAAGGGGAAGACAAAGAGAAAACATTTCATTGATAGAAAACTTTTAGTAAAGCTAGCTTATTAACATAGCAAGAGTAAATGTACCATACTTCCATTAATTTACTTGAAGATCTGTTATACCTTTAAAATAATCAAGAATTTGGTTAAATCTAATTTAGTAAAAATTAGATGCAATCTAATAGTTAATTGTTATATATTACTCAATATTTAGAGTTTATATTCAATAGTTATATATATATATATATATATCAAATTGCAAAGGTTTTCATTCTCGCATGAATCACTCTCGTTCTCTGCATAATGTGCTTAACACTTTCTGATCTATACTTGAGCTAGACTTAAGGACTGCATTTCCCTCAAATTGATGATGCTTGAGTATAGCTCAAGCAGAGCTTTAAGCTTTCTAATTTAATTTTCCTGAGTCACATTCATATTTAGTCGGCACAAGAGTAATCCTTGTACATTTAGCTTTCTAAAAAAATATAGAGATGGCAGCACTGACCCTTTTCTTGCAGTTTCTGACAATTTTCCTAGCATGTAAGATCATAGCCATGGTCTAGCAAGCTGATTCAGCCTATGTATATAACAAAATTTATCATATCAAAGCAATGTTTTCTAAATAATATATGTATGTATACAAGTTTATGTATCCACATATGTACTGTAAATTAATTCTGACTGGGGAAAATATAAAAAAAATTATTCTTTAATAGAATGCTTTCTTTTCTTCTAACACACAATTTTTTTTATTCAATGTCAAAATTTGTGAAATTATTATTTTTGTTATAAAATTTCTATAACAGATACTATTAAAATTTTATCTATCTGTTGATAGAAAAAAAGGTGACCTTTCAGATAAAAAATTGTTCTAATATTTTATTTAAGCAATAAACATCTTCAAAAAATAAAGAAAAGAGGCCAAAACTCCCAGTCTTGTGAAAGAAATACAGTGCAAAATGCTCAGTCTTCAAAGAGTTAAATACATAACTTATTAAATTTCTAAGACATTTAAGCACACAGTAAATTTTGATGTTTATAATTTGGAACCTAAAAGTCTAGTCATATAAAAAAAAAAAAATAAGCCACCAGGTGATTTGGGATCTAATTTGTTTTACTCACAACTGCGTTAATTCTAAAATTATTGTATTACTCAGATTAGCAGGACTTTAGACAGCCCACATTTGCAAGTCCTTAAACACATTATCCTATGATGACAAAGCAAATTCCCATAATTTTTCTGCCTTTTGAAGCAAGTAAAATAAATATTAATTCTTTAATATATATATATATATATATATATATATATATAAATTAAAGAGTCTAAACAGCTACCAAAATATTTAAGTGGCAATTTTATAATGAAATTCATCTGTTTGTATTTTTGAGTCAACAAAGCAGCTGAATGAATTAATCAGTGAATCTAACAAGTGGTTTTCATTATAATTTCATTTGAACAGATTTTAATTATTAACAAATTAAATCTTTCAAAGCATACTAACAATGACTGGCATAAATGCAAATAAAATAAAATGCTGATGTTAATTAAAACTTCATTATTACTCACCATTTATTGCCCAGTAGATATACAATTGATGCAGGATTTTAAAACAAATGTGAAAAGTGGTAGACAATTGAGTGAAATTTATAAGAATTGGTAGAATGATCTTATAACATTAGGGCTGATGACAGTGGCAACTTTAAGGGAAATGATACGTTGAAAAAAAAAAGATATAACAACTATTAACCCAGCAAAATTAAAGAACAAGGTAATTTCCCTATAGTGTAAAGCTTGCTTAATTTGAATCTTCAAGAAAATGGTAAAATATTTTGAGTTATAGAAAATTCAAGTTACAGAAATAAAATTTCAGGATATTTAAAAATGTGAAATTTCACTAAATCGGTGATTTTCTGTAGTTTTCAACTGATGTAGTATGATAGATAACTGATATACTACGTACAACACTTAGATCCCCTGCTACAGACAGACATCTTCCTTTATTAAGTAAGATAAACCTATCTGCCTCTGTTCAAAAACACGGTTTTGCCTGGTGGCTTATCCTGGATTCTACAGAAGCAAAACCATTATCAATATACTTAAATATTTAAAATTTTGCTAATCACAATTTTCTATATTGTACTTAGTATATTTATTTTTGATTTCCTTGTAATATGTCTATTTTATGTTTCTTCACTTTGTATGCATCTCTTTTAACTAAACGGCTAATTGAAATGCAAATTTAGTTTATGGATTAGCTGAATATAAAAGCACAAATGTACCTGTATCTTGTTATATGCTACTGATGAAGAATGCATTGGGATCAAAAGCGCTCAGGCTAAAATTTATATTTTGTACATCCTGCATGTTGAAATTTTTAATTATTTAAAAATATCTCTTTATTTTTAAACCTTATATATTCTGGAATATAACTCATTTTAAAATCTACTTTTTAAATAAATTCATATGCACAAGTTAAAAAATTGTAACTTACTTAAAACGAAAGTCAAGGAAAATTTTTAATAAAAGTAAACAGAGTTCCTATAAAATTTGTCGGAGAAAAAATTTTATTTTGGCCTGGTGTTTTGACCTTTAATTTTCTTTTACTATGAAAGCATCTAAATGTGCAACAGATAAAAAAAAAATGCTATGATTAACATATTATTGCGATTTTGCAAAATGCCAAATTCTCTATCGCATCAAAGCTTTATGTTGACTACTAAAACAGTCATTAGGATAGAGTTCATCTATGGTTTTATCTTAAAATGCATTTGATAATTTCTGTGTCAGTATGATGAAACTTTCGAATCAATTATCAATACTAGTGTAATTTTAAAAAATTACATCATTTGCAATGAATGATCACTTCTTGCAAGAAATCTTGGTTAAATATAAATTGCAATGACATCAGCTAGTTTCTAAAAATATGTGAGTTGTGGAAATTTAAATTTTATTATGCAACATTCAATGTGAAAACTTGAACATGAAAAAATTTGGTTTATGTAATTAAAAACTGCATGAAAAAATACAACCTTTTGGCAAAGCATTGAAGATCTTTTAGTTATGATAAAAAATTGAAATTTGGAGTAAAGCAGTAAAATTTGAGTTTTCTTCATTTCAAGTTAAGAAAGCTTTTATGTATATTGTTTATGGATCAAAATAGGGAAAATTGCTGCAACAACAAAAAACAATTTGATAAAAAATGAAGATTTTACTATGTCATATGAATTTTTTTCTTCTTTATAAATTACTTATATCTTAAAGCAACTCTCATAAAATGAATATTCCATATAAAAACATTATGAAAGACCATACTAAACTCTTAACATTTACAGGCAGGGAACTTTCTTGTCAAAATATATGAGCTATTTGGCAAAAAAGAGATTTTATTTTGAAATCCCTTCATTAGGGAATTTTTCTTTAAAAAGCAAAAACTATATGGCAATTGAGGGAAACTACCCAACACTAGGAATCTTCTGAAAATATAAGTTGTCAGGTATAGGGTATAGTTACAATTTGTAAACAATTTGCAAAACACAACGATAGTGGATCAGAGGGTAGGTTTAACAAAATTTGACTATAATTTAATATTTCTCTTGATCCATGCTCTTTATTGCAGTTTAGAAAAACACTCACACATCACAAACAAGAACTTCCATTTTTATTCAAACCTTCACCACTACAGTAGTTAAAGCCACACAAATGCATCACAGGAAAAGAAATCATTCACACTCACCTAATAAAAGAAGGGGGATGTCGGAGGGTCGTTACTTAAAACTTTTACTCTTTTCGGAGTGATTTAACAGGTTTTAAGAGAGTTCTTGCTGCGCTTTGGAGGGTTCCTAAAAAGTTTTTTGGGTCCTAAAAAGTTGTTCAGAAATTAAAAAGAAAATGTTAATTAAACCCAAGATATCTTGGTTAGTATGAGAAACAAAAAATAAACAGAAGTTAAAATCATAGTAAATAAAAATAAAGGGTTAGTTTAACCAAATCATAAACAAAACAAAACAATTCTGTAGGCCACTGAGGGTGAAATGTATTCAATTTAATTTGGGGTAAAATTTTTCCTATAAAACATGCATAACCACAGAGGAACGGATCAGGATATGTATGGTGCTCTATGGCTATTTTGTGCACAAGAGCTAAATTGACCAGGACCTATACAGGGCTTGCACTTGATTTAGCTTTTTAGGACTTGGCAACTTGTTTAAAACAATGAGTCAAATATGAAAAAACAAAGTCAAACAACAAATAATGTGAATGTTTTCAAATTGTCATTTATTTTACTAATACATATATAATTCAAATTTTAAAGGAAGCTACATTACTTGAATTTTGAAAGAATCATTAATGAAATAAAAAATAGTTTCGGAATAGAAGGTACTAGATTTTAGCAAGTCAGCTGTTAGCTTGTAGTATTTAAAACAGTGGGTCAAGCCGAGTAAAATGTGGGATGTGGTGTTTAATGTTTATCTAGAACCATCAACAATACATGCTCGGGGGTTACCGATCAACCTTTGATCTCTCATAGCTTTCCAGGGGATTGTGATGTTAAATGAAATGAGGATGTTGATTGTAGGGACATAATTGAATACATGTGTGTTTCACAATTACCTAGTATCCTAGTCATGCCAAGTGGAACACAAGACTTTCAACCTAAATTTCTATTTTCGGCAGTCAAGTACAGTCACCCTCCTTTCTGCTCAGCTCACTCATCCAGCCTAATTTCTTTTTTCCCTCATTATTCTTCACCAGTTTATTTTATTTTTTTTATTATTCTTCTTCTTCCCCTCCACCCTCAGGTGCCCACATTAGTCCTGATCGTTCAATAAAGCTGCTCTATATCTTCGGATGAGTCGAACGATCTGGGTTTTCAGGGTGCCCGCATTAGAACTACCCTGGGGATTGTGTGCTGCATAATGTATATAATACCTTATGAGCAATTGCTTAGGGCCCTATGAATTATTTACAATATTGCAAAATATATATAAGGGATTCTTGTGAAATAATAGTGGCTTGAGTTTTGAAGTCTATAAATGCTCCTGGAATGGCCATCTCAAGGGAAGGATCAATTTTATTAAGGACTTCCTAAGAGAAAATGTTATGTATTTATGCTACATGTAAGGAAACGTCTTAAAACCTAAGACACACAGCTTGACAGCACCTAAAGCAGGTGATTAAATTTTAATCTGTTGCTTGACTGCATATGATTCAGTAATGCAGTGTGTGTGCTACCGGCATAAAAAATGGAAATCAAACACTTGTTGATAAGAGCATGATTACTAATATGATATCTTAGAAAACTAAAGCTTATGCACATTTTAACACCAAAAACCTATAAAGACCCAATTTGGAAAAAATCTTTTAAATCTTGGATGGAATTTGATTTGGATGGTTTTTGGATTTCAAGTAGCTGGTAAAAGATAAATTATTGCATTAATAAAATTTTATTTTATAGGTGAAGAACAAAATGAAATCAATATATCATACAATATGGTTTCCTTATAGCGAAGAAAACTCTATCAAGCCTCAGTCTCACATTATAAGAAGGAAAATGTAAAGTTCTATAACAGCCTAGAAAGATCAGTAGATAGAGAACTTGTCTAAAGATCATGAGGTTATAGGTTAGAATCCCCCTTTAGAGAAAATTTAAATGCCTAACATTCTAAATATCTTAGCGTAACACAGGTTATAATTTAAGTGCCTAACATTCTAAATATCTTAGCGTAACACAGGTTATAGATGAATTAAAACAAATTAATTTCAACAACTAAAGTTGTACATCTACAAATTAAATGTTTCCAATTTGTCTAACCCCTGTAGCATTACTTGTAAAGAAATAAGCACACATTGAAACAGAAGAAAATGATAAACCACTTACGTCATCAGTCACTTCACCACAGTGGTCATATGCCATACTATCAAGAGATTCTCGGGAGCCTCGTCGGCTGAAGTCTTTCGATCTTCGTTTCTCCTTTGGAATAGCAGTCAGATCTGCACTCAGAAAATGGGCAGATTTACCCTGCCTACCTGAATCAAGGGCCTAAAATAAAGTTATAAAATATAAAATGTGTTTCCCAATATTTGCCTTAATTTATACATAAGGAAAGCATAGGTCTGTACAATTATGCAAGATATAAAATTTTGACAAATTACTATGTGAAGAGTGTATGTATCTTTTAAAAAATCATAAACTAGCATTACATAAATATTGTGTAGTCCATTATGTTCATAAAATTCCAGAAATCTTTGCTTAAGAATAATTTAAATTTTTAACGCACAAAATGTTAAGCTCATCCAATGATGTGATGCAGAACGTTATGCAAGTTTCTTCCAGACTGCAACATTCCTGATCTTAAAATGGCCAAACACACATAGACCTTCACTGATCAAAATTATTAATTACTAACTAAACATCCTTTTACTTTCATTTTAATTATAAGAATACTAATAGCACCCATTTTTGTATATTACAACTTAACCATATATTAATACAATATTTGGGGTGATCAAAATATAGTAAAGGAATGAACTGTATATATATCGACAATAAACCTGGGTGGGTGTTCAAAAGAAAATCTCAAGTCATTCGTAGAAATAATTGTGAAAACAGACTTAAGATCTATGGTTAGAATGCCTATCATTCATTAAGCAATTTTGGGGTTCAATTTCTACTAGTCACTTTTTACTGTTGCTTGTAAACTTTTTTATGATTTGATATTCTTTCATGTAAATTATTTTTTTATGATAAAAGAGAAAAATTCACCACATTCGTAAAAATTATAAAAAATTTCCAAAAAGATTTAATTTAATTAATTTCATTCAAAATTTTAATTTAAGGGAAAATAAATCTATTTTGTTACAACCATAGTTATTTTAGACAGTCATTCATTTTTTCTAATGAATGACTGTCTGGTATTTATTGTTTCTATTAAAGTCGATATATAATTACAAAAATTTCTCTAAAGATTTTTTTTTATTTTTTTCCATTTATGATATAATTTTATATGGATTTGAACCAATAAGGAGCTAGTAAGATTTCAAAAACAAACAAAGTGGGGTTTTTAAGCAGTTTAGTTCCAGTTTGGTTCCAAACTGCAAACCGCGTCTTAACAAAACATATCTGTCTCACAAATAATAAAACTTGCTATATTTTGCATCAATAATATTAAATAAACAACATGATTTAACAAAGTAATTATTTCTAATTTTCAAAGATATCGAATTATTACTAAGCAACATTTCAGAAAAGTCGCCAATTTGGAAATATTTAACAGGTTCCATTTTACATTCCACCATAAAATTTAAAGATCTAAATTATAATTACTTTTTAAAAACCTTTACTACTTATCTAACAAATATTTTCTTAAGAAATAAGCATAATTAAAATAGTGGAAGAAACATACATAAATGACATTATTAATGCATTGAAATATTTATGACTATCACAATGAATTATGGAAAAGCAATGTATTTTCTGCATTTTTATTTCCTGATCCATTTTTTTAAATTTCAGGTCACTTGAGGAGTTCATAAGAATTCAAGGTAAAAATAGTGTAAGCAAATTCTGAAAAACCACGTTCCTGCTAAGTGGTGAGGGAATAAGAAAGTGATTATTTTTCTTGTATATTTATATCACCTTTTAATAGGACAGAGTTGTTTAAAAATATTTTTTTCGTAAAGTTGAAGAAGCAATTATCAATTTAAATTATAATGAATAAATAATCACAGTTTACTCACCTCTTTTCTTGCCCTCAAAGCACAATCTTCGAGAGTATCAGCAGCCTCATATTTTCCCTGCCGACGATACAAAGCTCCTAAGTTTTTTAATGTGGTTGCAACTGTTGGGCTAAAGGAAAAACAGTGCTTTTATTGATACGTAATTGCAATGAAAAGCATAAAAACAAATAAGCATTCTTTGAAAATAACAAAAAAACTGTAATTTGATATGTTAGATATGTACCAAATTGATGACTAAAGCATTCCATTCACCTAAATATTGGAGTGGTGATGCACTGACAAAAGAGTGAGAAAGTAAACTTAAGAGATAGAGTTGTCAAATGCATTGTATTTGTGAGCCCAATATCTATTGTTCTGGGAAATGTTTCCTTCAGTGTAGCAACTTCGGAATAAAAGCCCTTTTACAAAAAGGGTCTGTGAAATCTTCTGAAAAGGTTTCTAAGAGATTTAAATATAGGCTTTATTACACTATTCTTGAGGAAATAACACACAGAAGATTTCACACACTCCAAGAAAGAGTTTCCGGGGATGGGAGTTAAATGATCCAAGTAATTATTCACTGTGGGAGAATAGATATCTGATGTTTAATGCAAAATAGTTCAACAGAAATAGAGCATCTGAAAATATTTAACGTTAAGCTAATCACTGACAGGTGCAGAAAAGTTTATGGGGATGTGAATGCCTCGTCTCAATAATTGCTTTCTACATTGTCCATTCCTTTCACCAAAATCACAATAATCTAGAAAGTAGCACCCTATACAAAAGCACTAAACCATTTGAAAATGAAGGAGGGGTGGGGACAAAGTTTTGGTTCCCCAGCAATAGACAGGGTTACAAGAGAATTGGAATCTCTCCTACAGAAAATCACCTTGGACCACATACAAAATCTTTCTGTACTGCGTGAATGCGAGTGATGGCTGTCAATCTTAAGACTTCTATTGGTCGAGAACAGCCCTTCCTTACCAATCAACCGTAATGCAAAATTATGGAAACACCCAGTCATTTTTTTTTTTTAATATTTCAAGTTTCTTCAACATGTTTTATGAAACTGTACAACAAAATGCCTTCATGAAATACTGTGGAATTCTCAGCGAACTATTACCACAGATCTAATACATTTATTTAGGTAATATGTGCAAACCAGTTCGACATTGCCTGTGGAAAATGACAAAGTGATTGAAATTTAAAATATTGAGAGTTAATAACATAATCTCAGAAGCAGTGCCTGCAAAATGTTGAAGCAGAAAACCATATTGTCTGTTTTCAAAAGAGTTTCTGAAATTGAAAATTCATCATTGGTAATAGTGATGAAGTGACGATTGAGCAGTTGAAAAATTCTGAAACTTCTACTAGTCAACAGGTTTGTGCTGACCAACAATGGTGATCCTGTACTCAGTGCAAAATTTGCAAATATTAATGATGGACTTTTCAGCCCAAATACTGCTACAAAGTTCACAAATATTAACGGCAATAGAAAAATCACCCAAAATACTGAAGACATTAGATAGGATTTCAAATGATTCAGCAATTATGAAAACAGCTAGTGAAGCAGATCGCTTACAGAAATTGATTTCAAATTTTGAGTTTATCTTAAGTCTGAATTTCTTAAATTGTATTCTAAGTGTCCCTGATATTCTTTTGGAAGAGCTCCAAAATAAAACATTGGACATTCTATCTTTGTTTTCAAAAGTAGAAACAGTGATTCACTGCTTGTCCTCTGAAAGAAATAAAGAATATTTTAAACATATTTGGAATAAAACAGAGGAAGTCTGCAAAAAAGTATATTCCAATGATTATGATATTGGAAAACCGTATCTCCGGCAAAGAAAGGTGCCAAAAAAACTTGATTATAGTAATTTGAAAATAGCAATTTTTATTAGTTTCTCAGGGGTAGAATACAAAATTAATATTTATTACTACGACCAGACACCATTCTTCCAAATTTGAAGCAACGATTTTATGAAAATGATTATAGCAATATTAAACTCAGAGCTACTCAATTGGATAGATTCTCTGAATGAGACAGTCACAAGTAATATTAAAGAATTTTATAAGATAAAATCAAATTACATTCCGCAACTCTGATTTTACTGAAACTGTGTTTAACTAAACTTCACTAATCTGAATGCCACTTAAATAGATGTTACTAACTTATTAAGCATAGCCTATCTATCCGCTGATGTTCATTCTGTCTTGGAACTATTTGAAATCGCTTTGTTATGGATAATTACTACAGCAAGTGCAGAGAACTGTTTCTCCACTTTCTATCATCTAAAGACCTATCTTCACGGTATTATGGGGTAAGAGATATTGAGCGGCTCAGCATTAATACCTATTGAACATGAGATAATGATGAAGTTAAGGCACCCAGAAGGACTTGACAATTTTGTTGAGAAGTTTACATGTTCAGCTGAGTGACGATTAATTCTTTATAAATGTAAGGTATTACATGTCTAATAGAGTGAGTCATAATAAAATTTCCCCATATTTTAATATTAATAATATGTATTGTAATTGCAAAGATTCAGTAATTCAATATTAGTTAAATTGGACATCTGTAATCGCACACAATTTTATGAGTACAGTTTCCTTGTAAAATATTTTTAGTACTAGATAAAATATCTAATATTGGTTAAAAATTAAATTTACTATTTTTTTTTATTATTATAGAATAACAACAATTCAAATTACTTTCAATTGATCTTTACGTAAAAATTTCGAGTAATATGGTACAATGAAAATTTATTCAATTTTAATGCATATGTTTTTGCTTCACAAGTATCTTGAAAGTACTAAATATTCACTTTTATTTTCACTAATAAAGATTAAACTGGATCTGTATAAAGATGTTTGTGTGATATTAAATGCACCTACATGGTGCATCCTTAAATTACCATTTCTAATAAATATCACCATTATTTTAACAATGTAAAAAACTTGTTTGCTCTCAATGATTTTTTTTTTCTTAAACCTTATACAGGCATTTCATTTTACAATTCATGTAAAATCTATAGTTAAAACACCATAAATCAAATTTTAATGGTGATGTGGTAAAGGAACAATCTCAGCTGATATCTACTGAAAGATTATAAATGCATGCCCATTTAAAAATTTTTTAATATGTATCCAAGTTACCCACAATATAGTAGGGCATAATCATACCAAATATACATATATATGTGTGTGTGTGTGTGTGTGTGCTGTTGTTGTTGAGACCCAGACCGTCCGACCTACCAGAAAGGTGTAAGGTAACTGTATGGACGGCCGGGAAGTGCCACCCAATTTAGACCGGAACCCAGTGGGGGAGAGTGTGTGTGTGTGCGTAAATTATTTTAAAATTTATGAAATATTTGATTTTTTTTAAAGTAATTAAAATAAAAATATATCAGATAAAAAGGTAAAAAAAGTTTTGGTTTCCCAACCCCTTAAATTACAAGTGCACCCCCTCCCCCAATTTATGGTAACACTATGCTTATTTTCTCATTCCACCATCAGTTTCAACTGATGTTTGCAAAACTTCTTTACTGTCTTTGATAATACAGTCAAATTCACTTAACATGAGATACTTCCGAGTCACTGTAAAATGTTTGTATTAACTGTTACGCATGAAATCCAGGAAATTTTAAAAGTATTAGATGAAGACAATTCATATTTGTTGTACAAAATTGAGTCATTTTCACCATTACTGATCATAAATAACTTTGATCTTTCTTCGAACTGAAAGAACTTTTTGTCTAATTTTACATATTTTGCAAAATTTACGCTTTGAAAAGTAAGACAATACTGAAAAGCGATAAGCAATATATTCTCATTCTAAGAAATTAGACAAGTCATTTGTTCCAAGTGCTTAGGGTCCACTACAACCTTTTCTGCAGAAGAATGAGTCTTACAATAAGACATGTGATTGGCCAAGCAAGAAATTAGCTGAATGTTTTCTCCATCTTAAAATGTAAAACATTGTATTCATATACAGTCGAACTTCTTTAACTCAAGCTCCTATAATTCAAAGTTTCGATAATTTGAATTAAAATTAATTTTCCTGGTGAAAGTTTAGATGCACTGAATGTTCCTATAACTCACACCTTCAATTAATTACTCAAATTATTTTATATTTATATTGGGCTTCTAGTTACCGAAGTTCAACTGCATATATAAAATTATCAAATAGGTTGACACAAGTCATATATTATGTAAATCTGAATAATTTAATGTAGCTTCACTCCTTCAAGCAGAGCTTTGCCTGAAATTATTTTCTCTTTAACTAAAGGTTTCAAAACTATTAAAATATACTCTGTTGCAAAAAGATATAGGCACCCATGAAAAATTGAGCTACAGCTATGAAACTCAGCATGCAAATGTCATTTTAAGGTTTATGCAAATGATTACTGTCAGTGCCGATGATGTTATAGGGCTCATGCAATGTACATGAGAATCGTGCAGCATTTAAAATGAATAATGTTCTCACTCATGGACAATTGGAACTGGATTTTCTGCTCTGATACTGCAAAGTCGTGCCTTTGATGGTGCTATGAATAATTGTTGGATTTACAGTAGTCACATCATAATGCTAAGGGAAGCTGGTTGGTTTAACAGATGTATCAGTCGCCATCTTGGTCGAAGCAATATGATAGTTGCTCGGTGTTGGCAACAGTGGATCAGAAAAAGCCCATATAACCATCGCCATGTAAGGTAGAGGGTAGGAGAGGAAATAGCGTAGTTGAAAATGCAGAATCTTACAGTACAATAGTGTAAAATGTACAATAGTGTAATAATCAGTACAATAATGTAAAATGCGATGTTAGTGCCATCTATTGCACACTTCCAAAACTAAATGATAATTTCAGTTTCCATTTATATTTCCAATGAGCTTATGGTATTTATTTAAAGTATTTTATCGCTCACTAATTAGGCTTAATATTATATAACATTTTAAAATAAGAGTTAAAAATGGATAAAATGCATATTGAAAATGTTATTTAAAATATTTTTCTCATGATTAACATTTTTTTTATAAAATTTATTTTTTGATTTACTTGATATTCTTGAATGTATTTTAAGTACTTTATTTAAATAGAACTATAAAAACCGAAGCGATAATTCAATATTATGTGTAGTGATTATATAGAAATGTCACTATCTTATTTTGAAAGTATTATATCTAGAAATTTTGTCTATCTCACAGATTTCTGATTTTGTTGCTACAAATTACGTGTAAGCATTAAAATTTAATGCCCTATGCATAATAAAATGTACGAGTTTCAGTATATATTCATAGTATAATTAACCTCCTTGATTCCGAAATGAAATCTATTGCACACATAACTGTATTACATGAGATAACAGAGAAATGAGCTAATTATTTTATTCCTACTATACATATATATAGTTGCATGCACAAAGGAAGGCCCAGTGTGCCTGAACCTGGCATAGAATTTTCATTTTAGATATCCCTTTAATTGAATAAGTTGAATTCATTAAACCACACGAATCCCTCCAAAATCTTGCCCTATATGCACACACAAGTTTACATATAAAAATATATTTCATGTTAAACACATTAATGTACTTTATTTAAGTTACTATGAAATCACCCAATTTGTTGTATATAATGTCCCAAATCCTTTATATGCCCACAAAAATAATGTACTTTCCACCTGTAAATACCAATGTGTTTTATAAACACCAATATATTGGCTACCAGGAAGGCTAATGACGCCACGAACGCCATAAACTGCTGAGAAACGTGTTCAGGAGATCTTAAAACATATACAATACTGCCTCTACACTATGTTCTATAGTATGAGAAAGTAAAACTATCAAAATGTGTTCAGGGGGTTGGTTCTAAAATATATATTGGCATCAAAATATTGAAGTCACAATTTTTCAGGAAAACAATACTTTCCCTATACTATACAGTATGAGAAAATAAAAAAAAATTAAAATGTGTTCAAAACATCCTAAAACATATAATATTGGTATCAAAATCTCGAAATCAAAAATTTTTGTGAAAACAATACTTTTTGTATACTATAGTCTATAATATCAGAAAGTAAAAATAATCAAAACATATTCAGGACATCCTAAAGCATACTGGCATCAAAATTTAGAAATAGAAAATTTTTGTGAAAACAGTACTTTCTTTATATTATGTTCTGTAGTATGAGAAAGTAAAACTGCCAAAATGTGTTCAGGAGATCCTAAAACATATATTGGCATCAAAATCTTGAAATAAAATTTTTGTGAAAACAATACTTTCTCTATACTATAATCTATAGTATGTATTACATGGGATGACAGGGAAGTGGGCTAATTCTAGTATTCCTACTATACAAATATGTGTAGCTGCATACACAAGGGAAGGTATAGGGCGCCTGAACCTGGTATAGAATTTAGATATCCATTTAATTGAGTAACACTACTTCCACTTATATTTTATAGAAACAAAAGATCAGACAATAAAAATATTAATTAATACACATAAAATGCAGCAATTCAGACTCAAACCCAATGTTATTGAATGAGCAGAATCGCTAACAATGTAGTATAAACAAACAATAGTGCCACCAAATATGAACTATCCAGATTGTGATTTCCAATTTTCCAGAGAACAGCCATTATGGATTCCATTCCTACTCTCTAACTTTCATGCCATTGCAGAGGCTCGGGATACCCCAGACAAACAACTGCTCAAGACGATCGTGCAGTCAGGAGAGGAGCCACGTCCACACCAATGGTGTCGCTATAAGCCATTCAAAGGCATTTGCCATTCTCCATGTATCCTATATCAAGAGATACTATTCAAAGACAACTGGCAGAAGGTGGGATTAGGTAACGTTCATTAAGGTGCCTACCACCACTGACCCTTCAACATAGGCAGAAGCGTCTGGATTGATGCCAAGCTCAGTGTCCGATTGGAAGTATGCTTTCTTTAACAACAAATCCTGCTTCTCTCTCAGCACTAATAACTGCCACATACACGTGCGGAGGAGAAATGACCAGCATTCCGATCCTGTATTTGTTGTCAAGCAGCATATGGTCATAATACGTGATGTGGCAGTATTGAGAACTATGTCGTGGGACAGCCGATATCCTCTAGTTGTGATGCAAGCCAATCTGGCAGCTCGCTTGTACGTCAACAATATTTTGCAGCCAATTGTTTTGCCTATGCTGTCAAGCCTCCCACGTTCTATTTACTAACAAGACCATGCTCGACCACATACTGTATGACTTTCTCAACAGTGTCTTCAATGATTTAATATCCTCCCATGGCCATCCAGGTCCCCAGACCAGCTGAAAACCACCAGGTCTCCCATGGCCATCCAGGACCCCATGTTCCCACCAATAGAACACATCTGGAACATCCTTGGATGGCAATTTCAACTTTCTCAGAATATCACTGAATTAGCTGACCAGTTGGAACATTTGTGGCAGAATCTTCTGTAGAGAGATATAAGCAACTTAATTGACTCTATTCCACACCAAATATCGGCTTGTATAGCAGCCAGGGAAGGATTTACCACTTACTAAAATGTCATCTTGTTGCCACCACTTCTTAATGGTTTTTTTTTTTTTTCTCCCAAATTCTAATCTTATCTCCTCAAATGATACATACATGCCGAATTTCGTGGTTCAGTTTCTTAGGGATGCATATATTTTTTGCAACAGAATCTATTTTAATCACTTTCAAGTTATTTTAGCTACTTTTGACATAAATATTTATCATGTATTTTAATTACCACTTGCATTAAAAACTGAAATTTTAGTATTTATGTAATGCTGATATCTTTTGTGATTTTTTTCATATTTTTTAAACTTATACCTTATTCCAGATTGTTTTCATATTTTTAAATTTTTCTAATTGATTTAAAAGATTTTTAGATGAAAATTTCTTTACGCAATTTTTAGTTCATAATTCAATTATTACCATTGAATTCCATCAATGTGTCTCTCAAAAGTGACATAAGGACTGATGCTTACTGGGAATTTTCTGCTAAAGGAAACAAGTAGAACTCCATCGATCTGCCCCTCAAATGCAATGAAAAAATACACTGTATATAGGGGGGATGGAATACTTTGAATTTTCAGCTAAAAGAAACAAAATATATTTTTATCAATAAATTTATTTTATTCGATGGTAAAATTTTCAATTTTTTTTTTCAATGTTTAAGGAAGGGGTCATTCCCAAGGAGGATGAAATAACGGAATCTTACGAGGGGTTGTTTTTTCTTTTTTTCTTTTTTCGATTTAGAAGACTTGTGTTTTTTCTCCAGGGTGTTTTATAATTTTCATGTATTCCATGAACAGTTTATTATACTATTTTAACTTTTAAATGTCTTTTTGGTGATTTAATATTTCCTATTTTCAATGTTATTTAAGATTTTTATTTATTTATTTACTTTTTTAATCAGAAATCAGATTATTTTTGGTTTTATATGCTTCTCCACTTTTGAAACTTTAACATCACTCATTATAAAAGAGAATTTTATTAGTGGCAGAATGCCATAATTTATGAAATTTTTATGGATAGAAACAAATGTTAATTTCATTTTTTTTTTAATATTTTGTATCGGTAATTTATGGCAATTTTTATTTATTCCTTTTTTTCTGATCTTGACTTTGCCACAATTGTTTTTGTTTATCTTACCAATGATAGAATTTTGGTATTTTTTTTTTTTTTTTAAAGCTGAAAATGATGGTCATAACAAATTTAGTAATATTTAATTTATTAAATATTTATAAAAAGAATTTCATTATTACAGTGACATTTTTTAAATTTAAAAATGCGGATCATGACAAATTTGGTAATATTTAATTTATTAAATATTTATTTTAAAAAAATTATTATTATGGCAAACACCGTAATGGTATGAATTTTTAGGATTGGAATCATCTGAAAGGTCTGAAAATGGGTTCTAGAATATTTCAAAATATGCTCCTAACTACTCATTTAAAGAGACTTGTGCAAATCTATACTTATATAAAATGGCAATCAGAAACAAGTATTTTAAACTTGAAAGTCAAGCTTTTATTTTATATTTGACTTTTTAGTACCTAACACACAGCTGCAACAATTAGTAACTATTCCATACCTTAGTAAGCAATAAGCTCTCAGCAATGCAGAGATCTAATTAAAAACAACTTTTATTTTTACAGAAAAATTGAACTATATACATCACTTTTTGAAATAGAAATTACAAAACTTAGAAAAGTGAAAACTTAAAAATTGTACAACTTCTACCTGTCTACTTTAGCCGCTTTATGCCAACCACCATACTCCCCATAAGGGGAATTTTCTTTCTGTTTATTTTTGTTTTCTTCTCGTTCCTCAGCCACTTGCCAAATGGGTTTATTCTCTCCTATAAGAATAACACAAACAATAAAGAATCATACTGTAAAAACATTGCATAAAAATTTTGTTACCAATACTAATCGATGTAGTCCATAAATAACTAATTTTTGCTTTTCTACATTTGTTTCCTTATATCAGTCATTCTTAAAGTGTGGACTTCGACCTCCCTCCCCTCCCTCGGAAGGCTATGAAACATTTTTGGAGTTTTACAGAAAATTTAAATAAATATATATTTTGCTAATTGCTTCTTTTGTAAATTTTGAATTTTAGTTTATTGTGATATTTTTTTATTATATATTGTCCAAAGATGTACAAAAAATGGATTCTTTTTTTATTACAAAAGATTATTTCATACTAAAAATATATCTGTTAGTAATCAATATTATAAGTATTTAATTTAAATTAAATATTATATTTGTTAATGCTGTTATATATTGTTAATATATTTGTTAGTACTGTTTTCTAGAAAATGAAGACTTTTTTAGGGGGGCATCAGTCGCAGTTATCCAGTGCACTGGGTCACCTTAATTTTTAAGTATAAAAGGATTGTGACACCAAAAAGTTGAAGAACCACTGACTTATACCACATTTTACAGTGTATCCTAATCTAATATATATTCAATATTATTAATAACAACTTGTTTCCAGTTAGTAGGCAGTTTCTTTCTGCATAGAAGTTGCCCATTTTAAGAATTCAAACTCAAATTATTGTCTCATCATAATTGAAACTCTTTTTTGTTCTATTCATTTAAAGAACTCAGAAATAGAGGTCATAAATTCACATAGTGTTTCTTAACCTGTGGTACCAGTGGCATCACCAAGAGGTGGTTTCAGGGGTCATAACCCTCCACACAGATCCATTCTATACAAGTGTTAAAATTGTAGTACACTGTACAATGTTCATTTTAAAAACATTCCCAGTAAAACTTTCTTAATGGACAGGATACTTCCGAATAGCTAACACCTCCAATTAATGGACATTATTTTTAATTTCCAGTCTCAAAAGTATATGCAGTTCTGTATATTTATCTACAAATAACAAGTCCTCTGAATAATGAACAATGGTTTTAATCATTAAAACGTATTTTTAATGCGCAATTATGCACTTCAATCATGCATTTAGAAACTGCACTTCCAATCACTATTCGATTGCTATAGAAACAAAGACAAATATAGGATATTCATTTAGTAATAATTTTAAGAATGGTTACAGAAATGTTTTTTTAATTACTGCAAAATGGTCAATGCATAGTAATTAATACACAATGGCTCAAAATGAGTCTAAAACTTGTCATGAAGTATTGTCGAAAACCCAGGCCGTCCGGCTCATCCTAAGACATAGAGCAGCAAAGTGGGTGGCCGGTCATGAAGTATTGTGTAGAACATATTTAATGAACTATGAAGCATGCTTGTCTAATAAAAATCATAAATTACAGTTTTGCACTCACAGAGATATATAATCAATTCTCTATAACATTACACGTATAAATATCTAAAAATTAGTCGGAAGTTTCTAACTATAAGTTTAAAAATTTTATTATTAAAAAATATATTTAATTTTTGCATATTAAAATTTAAGATTTAAAAAATTATCATAAGGAAACTAGAAATCGAAGAAATGATATTTGGAGAATTTAGAATGATAATTTTTTTTTCTGGCAATGCCACTGTGTGGTACGCTCTATAAAAGGGTTCAAATAAGTACACAACTGCACTTACTGATTACATTCCCATTGCAAGAAACTGCATCCTTGGTCATTTTCACACTTCTTAAGTGCTTACTAGCAAGGGATAGAAAATACTTGCAAATGCTGCAAGAAAATCTGTAAATTTCTATGAAGACCAATATATTCAGTTCCGCCACAGAACCAGTTTCACATTTCTTAAAGACTGAACTCAAGCTGCAAAAGGCAAAGTTCATACTCAATGAACCTACCTACCTATAAGGGGCTTTTCTCAAGTGCACCCATTACAGATAACAGCTTCTATAGACTGGTTTATTTATATTGTGCTCATTATGCCCTTAACAATGTAAAATAGCTGATACCTGCAATGACAAGAGCTAAATTTATTCCACTACTGACAAAGACAAGTCGTAAATATCTAAATCAAAAGCAACAGCTGATAAATAAGCAAAATTTTCACCGAGCATGAGTATTTAAAATATTTTATACTTGCAGGAAAAATAGATAATTCTACATAAAGAAGAGAAGTTATATCCATATCTTATCTACTAAATTTGTAATGTCCAATAATAACATAAATTGTTTATCCAATAAAAGTTAATTTCTCTTTAATTTTATGCTTCTGTTATTTATTAATTTAAATTTTGAAAGTCCTTGCAATCTGTGACTTTATTATGACTCCTCTAAAATTTTCAATTTACACATTGGGAAACTACCATATACAAATTTTATTGTAAGAAAAGTAAAAACTGGTTATTCATTTTAAGGAAAAATCTTCATATATAAATGCATAAAACATAATAAACTAGAATTTCAAAACAAAAATATCAATTTAAAAAATTAAATCAGACAAATACTTCTATACATACCATCAATGCTGCCAAACTCCCTTTCATGGGCTCGAGTAAGTACTTGTTTGTAAAGGATTTCAGCCTCCTTGTATTTTCCCTGTTTAAGGTATGCTGATGCCTGTAATAATACACAAAGGTATAAATAGACAACCAATAATACATTCAATCTTGCAATTTTTTATATATTTGTCATGCTAGTCATTAAATCTGTCTATAGGGGGCATTTAGGATTATACTCCCATTGCAAATAAAAGCATCAGTTTTGCTCTTGTTATGCACTTGTCAGCATGGAATAGCTAATATTTGCAATGGCAACAAGAAAACTTATATATGCCATAATTTTGCAAATCTCTATAGCAGGGTTACCAATGATGGACTACGAACAGACATATTTATTATGGATCTCGACGAGATGGTGATTAACAGAAGAAATTATGCCATTTCAGAGGGGGTTATAAAACTGTGTACAATGTTTGGCTCAACATATGAGTGAGATGCAACATTCTCGGAGATGAACAGCTTAAAAAATAAGTTCAGATTTTAACTCATAGATGTCCACCTCTACAATTTAATCAGAATCAGTTGCAGAAATTTCACTCCAAATTTCAATCAAGACGTACAAAGTAAAAAAACATAATTACTGACATTAAACATAAAGATTAATAAAATTTCATAACATTGAATTATACTTTGATTTGTAATCTATGTTTTTAGTATTATTTGTAAATTAACAAAGAATAAAAAGATTAATAAAAATATTTGCTTTAACAATTTCATGTTTTATTTACCAGAAATACATTGTTTTGGTTTTGTTACTAAAAAGGCAAATAAGTTAAAAGGAAAGAAAATTCCAATTCTAAATTAGTATAGACATGTAAGTTTGATTTTGAGTCACTGTTCAAGTTCGCCGAAATGTGAAAATCAGGCAAGTTTTCAAAATGGACCTCCATCAAATACAGTTAGTGGTCCCTCTATGGGAACCAACAAATTCAGTCTAACCATGTAGCCAGCTTCAAATTTCTCAAAAATATAGTTCGATCTGTACAACTGGAACAGCAAAGCTCATAGTCATAAAATCTGTTTCTTCTAAAGTTGGGTTTATGCTCCCATTGTAGATGGCAACATCCATGGAATGGTTTCATATTTATTATGTGCTCATAAACATGGAATAGATTATATTTACAATGATACTAAAAAAAAAAAGAACATGCTACCACAATTTTTCATATCAAAGTTCTGCATATCCAGTTCATTGCAATTTTGTAGTTCCTTCACAGTAGGGGTACCCCAGTCGATCGTGCAATGATTTTCAGTAGATCTTTTCCTTCCATTTCATGTACTTAACATTTTATTAATTGATTCCAATAAGAAAAAAGTCGAATTCTAAATTAATATTAGTTGTGCTTTAAATTTAAAATATAGAATATCTAATAATTTGTTAGCAGGCACAGTAAAACAATGTAGTTTCTTAGAGCTATAATCCAAAAGTTTCTGAACTCTATACAAATACTCACTGTGCTGTGAATGTATAACTGTTGTATCACTATTTGAGTACCCGATAAATATACAATCATGATAAATGAAGCATAAAATGGATGTCTTGTGTTGGCTCTATGTATTTGGTGGAATATTTTCTGACATGAATGTGTGGGGGGCCACAGATCCCTGATGATCAGGGATAGGTTCGAACTTGGAACCTTTAGATTGCTGATCCCACGCTACGCCATCAGGGCCCAAAAGCCAAGGCCGGGGGAATAACTGGGAATGTCTTTCATAGCAGTGAGTGATGCAATGCTGCTAGCCTCCACAAATGTTTTAAAATCAGAGATAAGAAATTCTTTAAGTGGTAAACATCTTGATCAATATTTACAATTATCTCCATCATGTAATCTCGATTTTGAAAATCTTGCTAAATCTGGGCAATGTCAACGAGTTTTATTTAGCTTATGTTAGCATTTACAATACTTATAATATTGTTTCTTTATCATATGATTATATTATACATTATATAATTTTTGTTTCCACTAAGATGTTTAATGCATGTTAAATATCAAATTCTTATTTGTCCTGTATATATGTAGATCACAAAGATAAAAAGGTTGGGCAACCCTGCCATTAGAAGTTTACAAAATTGGGGAATATACAAGTTTCTTTGCTACCATTGCAAATATCTGCTGTTCCATGCTGATGGCAGAGTAACCAATTATCTGCCAAATAACTGATGAGCATATAAGTCCAAAACTGGTCCATGGATGCTATTATCTGCAACAGAGGTGTATTCCTAACTTATTAAACTGATGTTTCAAAATAGATAACATATAAAAATTCTAATACCATTTAATTTATATTAAAATTACATGAATGAATAGAAATGAAATACCTGCGACTAACATGATTATTTAGTTTAATCTTATTATTTCAGTATCATGATAAGAAATAAAAGATCTTAACAGCAAAGCAAAATAGAGTATTGATTATATTACTTTATAAAATGAGATTTCAGAGTAACCAATTATCTGCCAAATAACAAATTGAAAATTAAAAGAACTTTAGCATTGCTAAGCTACACTGATAATTTTTCACATGAAATATTTTAAGGGTTGTTGGGATACACTGGTTCTCCTAATTATAAGGATAGCATAGATTTTGGAAAATTACAAAGAAAAAATTAACCCAAGAACATTATATGTTAGTTACATGTCAAAATTTAGTTATGACATGAAACAAAAAAAAAATAATTACACATTTTATGGCAAATGAAATAAGTACAAAAACCACATTTCCTTCATGTGTATAATTATAAGGACACTTTAATTTTTTCTTTAGTGAGTTCATTTATTTAAACATTAATAATTTGTTGAACCACCTTTCTTAACCAAGCATTGTGCCATTCTTTGTGGCATACTTTTCACCAAGTTTTGCAGATATTTAGGGATAAGTTCATCCCAAACAGAGTAAACACTTTCATGATGTTCTGTAGGGAAAGAAAATTGTATCCCATTTACATAAATTCTAAAATTAGGTGGCCAAGTCGATAATTAAATATTTAAATACTTTTCTTTGAACTGATATTTCATTACTTTGAAAGTGTTGACTGTATGCACCATCATCTATTTTTTGCTACCACATTTACTCAGAAGACATGTAATTGTAAAGTGGGAAACATGTATTTTCAAGTTACTTGCAATTTTTCCTGCAAATATTTTTTATAGAACCGCCATATGCACTACATGTCTTCAACCTCTTCAGCAGCTTCCTTTTTGCCACCTATTATTTTCTTTAAGAAACCATGTATTCTTCTTACAATCACATTATCAATTACATTGTTCTACCTTCGTATAGTTTTAGAAACATTTCAAATAGACAGACAATTTCTGTCATGTAAATTAAATTCCACACTTTTTGTACTTCCACTTCATTTAACTCATTTCCTCGAGGCATATTTACAATTGTCTGCAAAAGAAGAACTACCGACTATGAAATACATGTAGTAAGTCTGCAACTATCAAAATTTGGATACTGAACTAAAATTGATTGTTTGCGTGATAAGTTAAATACAAATAACTAAACTGTCCTTATAATTATGAACCAAATACACAATACAAAATTTGAATGATTTCTAGATTTTTCTATGATTTGTGACATAATGCTAAAAAACTATAACAACAAGCTTTATACTACTAAATGTCTGCATATAATTAACATAATGCTCTTAAGTAAATATTTTCTATATAATTTTTTAAAAAAACAACTGTATAATTATGAGAAGCAATGTATTTCACAAGGTGTAATGTCAATATCATTCTTTGCAAGGTAGAAAATTCCTTTCAGTGATTTCTAGAAAGATTTGGCAAAAACCTTGGTAATTATCAATCTATCTGATATATATGTACATTTTCCTTTAGTCTTGGATAAATATTTGAAAATAATCCCATATTTTGAGATCACCCCAAAGAAATTGAATTAGGGCAATTGAATTAAGGTAAATTTTTTTGCAATACGGATGAACACAATAAAGAAAGGTTAAAAGGAAATGTAAGAACTTCAATATGCAACATTTACTGTAAGCATTAGATTCAGGGTCCGCGCTAGCCATTCGCCTACGCGCCAAATGCGAAAAGATCGCAAAACTGGCGATAAAAAAAATACTTTGGCGAAAAAAATGGCGAATGATTTTTTGGAAACTGTGAAAATTTCGTAAATATTTTTTTGGAAAGTAATATGGAATAAAAGTCAGATTTAATTTGGAATAAAAGTCCGATTCCAGACAAGTAGGCCTATGATATACGAGCGTTGTCTCCCGTCTGTTTTGGGGACGCTCGTTCTCGTGCGACAAGCTCCAAGTATTCTTTAATTCCCAGCACACTGCTCCTCAAAACGGACGGCAGACAGCGCGCATTCCTGTCTCTCAAGCGTCCTTGCCTCACCGCGGCAATCAAAACATTATCTGGATTCCGTCCGTTATGTGAGCCGATTTTTTTCGTTAACCCCGAATCGCACAACCGTTAACCCCCAACACAGTTATTAGATACTCTCCAATAAACAAAACAAAAAAACACTTTCAACTTAAAATCCTGCATTATAGTTTTAAGCAATCCGTTACAGAATTATTTCTGAAAAGAGCCATTTTTTGTCGAAAACGATCAGCCGTAATCAGAGAAACAAGTGATAAACATCGAACGATAATGTTGTATATTTTTTGATGACGCGTATACAATGGTAGTCCGGAGCATCTGGAGGGCAGAGAAATTAGGAGTGTGCGATTGCGTAATTACTACCGCATCGTTTTAGGATCGATTGTCTTGCGGGAAAAAATAACTTTTAGACTTACGATGTTCTTTTTTTTTCAGACTCCGCATATAAATCGCCCCCCTCCTCCACTTTGAAGCGTTTTTTTTTTGTCACAAATTTCTCGACTTACGCGAGTATATTACGGTAAATAAAAAAGCATTTAATTTTAGTTAAAAATAAAATAGAAAAAAGGCAACTACTGATTATTATCACAGATGCCAATTTGCGGTTTGCTGTTTTTGTCATAAGTTGAATCGTAGTTTATCTTTTTGTTACGAATTTTTAAGCCTGCCTGGCTTGTTTTCGTTTCATCTTCATCATCATCTTTGTGGTTTTTATACGATCCTTACGCCTGCCTGAATTTTAAAACCGACATTAAAATTTATCCCTTAGATAGTTTTGGTGCCTAATTTTAAAGAAATATAATGATGATACTGCATATAAAAATATTATGGATGTAACAGGAATTGGTTTCACATGTCCTATGACAATAACCATCGTTAAAAGAGGCTTTAGTAAACAGAACATAAATTTCATTAAGTAGTAACATCAGAGTAAAAAATCTCAGTGACTTGATTCTTATAAATAGTGAAGGGCCAGATATGAAAGATTTTAACTTTAAGGCAGCTTTTGAAAATTGGTGTATAGTACAAAATTCGATGCTTGCCTGGTTTATATGATAATGAAACTATGTGAATTATAGAATAAATTTGTCATTTTTGTAACTCATTGTGATCTTTCATTGGTAAATACAAGTTTAATTTACTAATAGCCTGTTTAATGATTAAAAAATAGAAATCTACCTATCTTTATCTTGTTTAGAATGAAATTAATATTATTAGCTGCATTATGGCTTAAAAGTAAAAATTTTTTTACCGATGGCGACGATAACTTTGACTAATAATCATGTAATTTGGCTAATGATTTTTCAATTTGGCTAATTTGTTGGCTAACAGTTTGAAATTCCTAGCGCGGGCCCTGAGATTGTTATGAAATCATCTTTGGAATTTAAAAACTTATACAATTAATATTTCAACTTGAAAGTAAAATTAAAATTTGGTAAATAAAAATTGCATTTGACAAAAATTATAAAAAATACAGAAATCTTTTGAATATTATTTCATTTCAGCTTTTAAATTTACTATTAAAATCTTAATATGACTTATAAAAAATATAATGCCTGCAAATATGCAAAGAGAGATATACCAGACTAATTAAAGTATGAACTATAGGAATTTTAGCACACTCAAGCTCTATATTATGCAACAGGAACACAGAGACAGACCATCTCAATAATTATCTGCTGTACTGGCAGTGCATATTCTTCTAATATTGGAAGGCAAAAGATTTGTTGGGTCAAGTTTTTAATTTTGATATATTCACCACTTGAAAAAAAATTACTTCAAATTTAACAAACATGTTTAAAGTTAGAAATACAATAAACTTTTTAGTATGTAAAAGTTCAAGAGACCAAAAAAGTTTAATATGGGTACAGAAAATCGTTTGAACTTTATGGAAACGGTTTTGATAATTAATTTTTATGCATAAAGGGCATATTTCTTGCGGCGATTTGCTTCTATCTGATAGCCTTGATTCTTGACTATAGCTTTAGCTCGAATTTCCAAGAAAGTAAACTTTTTCTTAGCACCATCATGTCAATTTTATCCCATTCCTCTTGGGTTGTTTTCCAAAGTGCGTTCAGTGTTCCTGGATGCCATTTTCCTAAGGCTCGTTTTAACATACAGAAAGCGCAAAAGTCCATAGGAGAGGAGTCAAGTGATTTTACAGGTATTTTATTAAATGGGATACATTTTATTCCTGTTTCTGATTCTTTCTTTGCTAAATATTCGGCAGTTGACTTAGATGTGTGACTAGAGCAGCCATACTCAACCTTTTTCTTTATCGGGCCACATACACATGACAACTATTTCACAGGGGCCGCAACATAAGGATTAATGAAAAAACATAAATAAGTCCAAGTATTTACTTATCAAGGAATAAAACTAATGAGACCGTTGATATTGTGAACTCCTTTTAACAATCTTATTTAGATCAGGGTTGTAACTGCTACATGCTACTCTTAAAACGTCATCCAGATGAGAATCAGTAAGCCGGCTTCTATATATATATTCTTTGCATATTTCATTTTCGAGTAGGACGATTCACAAAGATACGTTGTTGCGAACAAACACCGTGAGCAAAATTTGGGCACATTTTTGTAGTCTTATATTGTTCGGGCACTATTTTCTAAAATTCAGCGTACTCCTTTTCCTCCCTCTTTTCTATAAAAATAACTTCCAGGTGTGTATTGTTTTTCATGTTAATAAATTCGTCAAATAGCTTTTCTTAATTACATCCCAATATACCAGCCAGTTCTGATATTATTGCCGGTTCCAAGTGCCAGGGATTTTCTACGAGCAACAGCATGCTCTTGATTTTCCTTAAATCATGAAATCTACCTTTAAATTCTTCGGATAGTGCAGTTACATAATTTGAAATGATTGTATAGTTTTCTAAAGGAATATCAATACCATCCTGTTGATCTTTTGTCATTGTTGAAAAATTTTGGAACATTATTTCTTGTCTCAAAGAAAAAAAACCTTTCCAAAACTTTTCCTTTGCTAAGCCAATGCACCGAGGTATGTAAAAGAATGTCGCTATATTGACTACCCACTTTATCCAAAAGACTTTTAAATTTTCTGTGGTTCAGTTCTCGGGCTCGGATGTAATTCACTATACTTATGACAGTTTTCATCACAATTTCTATTTTGGGATTACCAATACGTGCAGCCAAGTTTTCCTGGTGAATAATGCAATGAAATGTTATTAGATTTGTCAAATTATATTTCTGTTTCAGTAGGGAAATAAATCCATTTTCGAATCCAGGTCATTGAAAGACAGTCATCGGTACACACACAAACTAATTTTTTTATATATATCTTGTTCTGCTCAAGAAAAGTGCAAATAATATAGGGATAATTTGTGCCCCTGGTTCGGCCCTTTATTGGAAGAAATTTCAAAATATCTTCGCGAATTGAGTTCTGTTCAGTACAATATCTTACAAAAACCGAGCATTGTGATGTTGCCGAAATATCCGTGCTGGAATCAAAAGCCAAACTAAAAAACTTGCAGTTTGTCAAGTCTTCAATACGTCTAACACAGGTAGAATTTGAGAGCTGTTTTTTTTTAATTTCTGAAATTATTTGATTTTTGTTACTAAACTTATTAAACAATACATTGGAAGTATTTATGAAACACTCCTTCACAATTTCTGCATCAGTAAGCGGTTTCATTTGTGTAACAAATTTCACATGATGCCTCTGTTACCGCTGCCTCTTGTGACATTGCCATCGACATAACATTTTGTTGCTGTTGCAATAACTTTTTAAAAGAAGCCAATTTCTCACGTCTTATGAGAGATCCCTGAGGAAAAGTGTCATTGAACAATTTGTGTTTAATGGTAAAATGACGAACAATATTATACTTTTTTAATATGACACTTTCACAATAAATCAAACAAGTTGCTGAACCATGTTTGATTTGCACTACAAAATAGGCATTCGTGTTGAAACAATCTATTTTCGTCGGATATTTTTTGTTTGTATTTGGAGGACACTCCTGACATGGTGGGTAATTAAAAATTATAGCTTCACACGTAAAACGGTCACTAGTTCACTGTGGTTTGTTATCACTAACCAACTTTTACAATTAGAAAAATAACTCACGCAATTCGCACCCGCACGACACAAGCAAAACAAACACAAATTCGTGACCTGCAGCCTGCAGATTCAAATGACAAGGGATGCTAAATGATCGGAATTTAGGCGATAGGTTAGTCGCCTGAATTCCAATCTCGCTCTTTTGCCGACCGATTGATAGATTTTCCAGCAAACTTTTAAATAGTTTAACGCTCACAGCTTGTTAAGTTTTTGACTGCCTTTACCGGGCCACTCACAAAAGCTCAGCGGGCCGCAGGTTGAGTATGGCTGGACTAGAGGCTTTGTTCATATGAAGCTCAACTTTATTGATGTCCTTTCCATATAATGCTGGAATTTCTTCTTCAAAAATTGGTTCTACCATATTCTGCTGATAGTAGAGTGAATTAATTTTAGCTTTACTTCAGACTTTTTTGAGTTTTAATTTATCATTGTAACAAAATTCTGCAACTATCATGAATCCCTTTGGGAACTTTTCTGTACATTGATAAAGCCATTTCGTACAGTCATTTTCGTCAGTAAAGCAATAGAAAATTGCTCTTTTTTATTACAGTCATTTAAATACACACATGCCTCATTGAGTGTTACCACAAATTTCCATTTATCAGCAGCTAGGTGTTTTTCATATAATTTTCTACAATTTGTTTTTCTTTCCGCAATATGCTTTGGCAAAAGCAGATTAACTTTAGATTTAAACATTTTATCTAACTTCAAATCTTTATGAATGATTTTACTTACAGTGCCAGAAGACATTCCCAGTTTCGATGCAATGGATCTTTGAGTCGGTGGATTTTCTTTTAGGATCAGAGACTTCACTTTCTTGATATTTGTCTGCATTCAAACAGTCTTAGGATGCAATTTTGCGGCCATTTTTTCATTTTTACTTTCAGTTAGACACTTTTTCCCTTTCAAATTTAATATATTAAAAATACCTTTCTTTGAAATGCAATAACCTCGATTTTTACACCACTTTACAATTTGTTGATACGAATATTTTTCCTCGGAAAACGCATTTAAGTAACCTTCGAGCCATGTATCAATTTCAGGAGCCATTTTCAAAATAAATCTTTTATTCTACATTCCAATCAAAACAAAACAGTAGCAGGCAATTATATTGAAATTGCCAAATCTTTATCTCAAAATGCTAACGAGAAACATAAAATACAAAATTGTTTCCATAAAGTGCGAACAACCTTCTGTACAAGCTGCTTATGGAATAATAATAATAAAAACACTAACCAAATTATTTTTTGTCTTGGCAACATTGGGGTCATCTGGTCCTAGGGTTTTTTCATAGATTTCTAGTGCACGCTGATAATATCTCTCAACCTCTTCATATTTTCCTTGGTTCTGACAGAGAAGAGCAAGGTTATTTAGTTGTTTAGCGACATCTGGGTGATCTTTACCCAAAACCTAAAGCAATAGTTTTATATAATATTTGAAGGTACAAGCACACAAAATATATTTATATAACAAATTATAATATATAGGATTTGTACTCATTGAACTACTTTAAAATTAAAGACTTTGTTAAGTAATGAAACTTGTTATAACCCCACAGAATTTGCTCTACTGTGTCCAAATTCTGTTAGGTACAATACATTAGTCCACAATGTATAATGTCCCAAAGTAAATCACTCTTTACGCAACAGCAGAATCAAGGAACTGGTTTCACTTATTAGTACCCATCGCTTATGAGCACATACAAAAATTCTCTACAATTATTTGCTAATGATACAAGCAGTGGTCACCAGAAAGAATATTTTAAGGAGTATTCTTACTCCTGTCCTAAAACTGAGAAGTAATTTCCAAAGTAGGGAGTGTTTAAAAAATAATTATATGGTAATAATAAATATTTTTTTATATTTATTTATACAAATTACAATACTTTTTTCAAATACAATGCCTGTTTATAGATGTTTTTCTACTTTGCTGAAATGACTGCTACCTCCCTTAAACTTATTTCAATTTAATGTTGCTTTACTAAGAATTTTAATAATAAATAGTAACTATGAAATTGCATATGCACTATTTAGTAACTAAGATTTATCACATAAGCATGTGAAGCAACAGTGAATAGCTAAGTGAAAGCAACAGTATAATATATTAAGATTTAAAAAAAAAAAATTATTAATATGTCAATTGTGGACATTTTATTAGAGCAAACTTTTAAGAATGGAATAATATATACAAGTGTGAAAATGAAAATTATATATATATATATATATATATACATATATATATACACTATATATATACATACATATCCACATTCTTGAAATTCTTATAATTTTTTAAATGGTAATAAACTTGGAATGCAAGTCATTGATGTAAAAATCTACTAGCTTCTCTTTATTTTAATTAAATTTTCATACATTTTTAACAAGATTTAATGAAGTTAATTACATTTTTAACAAGATTTATTGAAGTTAATTACATTTTTAACAAGATTTATTCAAGTGCACTTCAATTGGTTAAATGCTTCTATTGGTATTAAATATGAACAGGCCAGTTAATATATAAATTTATCAAAATCAATAGATGAAGACTGGAGAAGAATTTTGGGATGGTAGCAATTTTGAATACGAAATTCGGAACCTTGATACATGATTTCCCTCAGAAGAGTAAACATGTATTTCTGTATGTTTCATATATGGTATTACAGATTTTGCAAACTTTGAATCTAAAATCACTTTCTCATTTACTAATATAGCAGTGCATGTCACAAGTTTGAGCAGCTTATGTCATGCAGTGTACAATATGCAAAGTGCTGTACACCCTCAACATGACCTGTCTAAGATATCAATAATAACTAAAGCTCATTTTGATTAATCTTAATAATCCACTAAATTTCTTAAAGCAGCATACTGAACAGATGAATTTCATTACATGTCACTTTCAATCATTGCCAAACCTCAAATATCATATGCTGTTGATATGATAATATCAATTATCAAACTTCAAAGAAATCTAGATTGCATAAATTACAAATTCTGACTTTTCCCAATAACAGAAAAAGAAAGAGGAGGAAATTGGAAGTGTTGATGTTTAATGTTTATATGCATTTTATATTACAGTACAACCTCGAAAATCCGGACATCCAAAATCCGGAAACCTCCAAAATCCGGACGTTTTCCAAATTTTCGTTTTTTTGTTTTTGTTTTTTTTTACCCCCGGACTGACGAAGTCGCGGATTTAAAAAACAACAGGGTAAGATTATTTATTTTATACATAAGATTATATATTTTACCGTATTTTCCGGTCGACTTTCTGAACCCGGAAATGAAACGAAAGTTTAGATGGACGGCCGTAGATAGATAGGCTTGTGGTTGGAGCGTGAATTGCGTTGTTAGCGTTAATCCCTCCTCCCCCTTATTCAAGTCACAACTCCTGATGAATTACTTCGCGTAAAATATACATCGTTATTTAAATACGGAATTTTTATTATCAAAATTTCCTTTTCTCATTATTGAAAAAGACATTTTTCTGAAACAATGTAATTTTTAATATTAAACACTTTAAAACGTTATCGTAACATTTTATCACAGATGTTCAATTAAATCTAAAAATCCCGAGAATTCATATTAACGCTCACGGAAATTTATTTTGTTCACTTCGTAGTACGATTTCCATTCTTCAATGTATTCTGTTTTGTCTTCAAAATCTCCTCCCCCTCCCGGTATCTGACGATTTTTTCGTTCTCGTCGAACGTGTCAGCTTGAAATCGACTGTATATTTTGCCTTTTTTGTTTAGAAAGCCATATTTATATACTATAAATAGCAAATAAATAACTAAATAATATCGTATCGCACAGAACCGAGCAACAAGGTCATTAACACACAGACCTCTCAAAGGGGTCGGCTTGCCACCGGTGACAGTCGGCTGTGTTTACGATTAGGAACTAAGCAAATTCCTCTCTTCGCTTTCCCTGCCCCACCACGTCCGGGTGCTGCCGTAACCTAGTAATGACTCATCGTAATTTAGAATAATCATTGAGAGGAGAGATATTTTTCTTTTTTTTTTTTTTGGAAAAGATATTTATTTTATCTACTGCGATATTTTTTACATATTTGACTATTACTAATAAAGTTTTTACTTTTTTCAGAGTCATCAGTCTTTTTAAACATGACATTATATAGATGCTAGATAATAAATAAAACTTTTAAGTTCTTATTTTTTGTTTTTCGTTCGTTAATAGCGAAAACGGTTTAGATACATTTACACCTTTAAATATATCGTTAAAAGTGCTAATCCTCGATCTTTATTAAATACCGGCACTGCATTAAATCTCGACAAAGCCGATATAACGGAAGTTCTGCACTTTGATGATGATGCGCCAATCGTAAATAAATTGAATGATGGTGAAATTCGCGATATGATATTAAATAAAAAAGATCGAAGTAGTGACGATAAATGTGGAAAAGAAAAAATACCCATTAATAATCTTGTGCAAAAAATCGATCACGCAATTAAAGGTCTTGAACAAAGAAGCATTATAACCGAGCAGAAGTAATGTCCATCTACAGGATAAAGAAAACGGTTTTCCCATAAACCAAAATTAATGAAATAACAAATGTTAATTCAAATATTTAAACAAAATGATAAAATGGAATTTTATCATTTCGTTTCGTTCACACATTCTAAATTATTAATGTGTATATTTTTTCTTAGAAATTTCTTTTGCCCTATTTTTTAGATTAAATAATATGTTTTAATTGATTAACTTAACTTTTGCCATTATTTTTACTAAAAATAGTGTTTTATAATGTATTTAGTTAATATCAAATCTGAATTTTATTCAAATTCTATAATCCGGAAAAATCGAAAATCCGGAATCGGCAAAGTCCGGACGAGTCCGGATTTTCGAGGTTGTACTGTACTACTACTTTCGACTTTTACCAGTAGATTATCTCTTATCCAACACAGATTAAATTTGATGCACTGTGAATCGAATTGTAGAATTTGTCAATTAAAAATGAGTACAGTAAAAAAAAAAAAAAAGAAAAAAAAAAATGAAAATTAAGAATGTAAGTTAAATCTTTATTTTTAAAATTTAATATAGGAGAGAGTGTGGTACCCAAACACTTTACGGTTATTGATTTTTATAAATATTTTTTATAATTTAATCTTAGCCAAACACTTACTTCGTATACATTAAACACTGTTTCAAAGATAAAAGTATAATGTACAACATAAATTTTTAATAGATTTTTTTTTTTCAGAGCCTTTCAGTGTTTCGAAGTGCCCCACCTGATGGGGCACATTGGGACAGTGTCTTCCATGGATAATAATTACCAACTTTTCTGAGAATGTGCAGTTATACTGTCCAATTTAAATAACTAACACAACAGTCTCTGAATTTAAGCAGAAACAATTTTATACAATGCCCACTTATTGGACGTACAGTAAAAAAAATCTGGAAAATATACAATATTTTAACAGATGAAAATTTTGATGCTTCTTCAGTAACATATTATTTTACACATATAAACAGCTAACTAAATTCCTCCTGAAGACAACTATGCTTTTAGACTTAAACTCTACCATGACCATTTTACATTTAATTTTACAATACATATACAGTACAACCTCGAAAATCCGGACATCCAAAATCCGGAAACCTCCAAAATCCAGACGTTTTCCAAATTTTCGGGTTTTTATTATTATTTTTTCCCCGGACTGATGAAGTCGGGGATTTAAAATAACAGGGTAAAATTATTTATCTGGAATTATATTTTATAAGCAAATACCGTATTTTTTCCGGTCGACTTTCTGAACCCGGAAATGAAATGAAAGTTTAGATGGACGGCCGTAGATTGGCTCGTGGTTGGAGCATGAATTACGTTGTTAGCATTAATCCCTCCTCCCCCTTATTCAAGTCACAACTCCCAATGAATTATTTCACGTAAAATATACATCGTTATTTAAATACGAAATTTTTATTATCAAAATTTCCTTTTCTCATTACTGAAAAAAACATTTTTCTGAAACAATGTAATTTTTAATATTAAACACTTAAAAATGTTGTCGTAACATTTGATCACAGATTGTTCAATTAAATCTAAAAATCCCGAGAATTCATATTAACGTTCACGGAAATTTATTTTGTTTACTTAGTAGTACGAATTCCATTCTTCAATGTATTCTGTTTCAGAATCTCCTCCCGATATCTGACAATTTTTTCGTTCTCGTCGAACGTGTCAGCTTGAAATCAACTGTATATTTTGCCTTTTTTGTTTAGAAAGCCATATTTACATACTATAAATAGCAAATAAATAACTAAATAATATCGTATTGCACAGAACTGAGCAACAAGGTCATTAACACAAAGACTTCTCAAAGGGCTCGGCTGCGTTTACGATTAGGAGCTAAGCAAATTCCTTTCTTCGCTTTCTCTGCCCCACCACGTTCCGGTGCTGCAGCCTAGTAATGACTCATCATAATTTAGAAAAATCATTGAGAGGAGAAATATTTTTCTGTTTTGGAAAATATATTTATTTTATCCACTGCGATATTTTTTACATATTTGACTATTACTAATAAAGTTTTTACTTTTTTCAGAGTCATCAACCTTTTTAAACATGACGTTATATAGATGCTGGAAAATAAATAAAACTTTTAAGTTCTTATTTTTTGTTTTTCATTCATTAATAGCAAAATCGGTTTAAGCACATTTACACCTTTAAATATATCATCAAAAGTGCTAATCCTCGATCTTTATTAAATCTCGGCACTGCATTAAATCTTCCGGCGCTTCATTAAATCTCGACAAAGCCGATATAACGGAAGTTCTGCACTGTGATGATGATGCGCCAATCGTAAATAAATTGAGTGATGGCATAATTCGCAATATGATATTAAATAAAAAAAAATCAAAGTAGCAACAATAAATGCGGAGAAGAAAAAATACCCATTGACAATCTTATGCAAACAATCGATCAAAGGTCTTGAACAAAGAAGCTTTATAACCGAGCAGAAATAATGTCCATCTACAGGATAAAGAAAACTGCTTTCCCATAAACCAAAATTAATGAAATAACAAATGTTAATTCAAATATTTAAACAAAATGATAAAATGTAATTTTATCATTTCGTTTCGTTCACACATTCTAAATTATTAATGTGTATGTTTTTTCTTAGAAATTTCTTTTGCCCTATTTTTTAAATTAAATAATATGTTTTAATTGATTAACTTAACTTTTGCCATTATTTTTACTAAAAATAGTGCTTTATAGCGTATTTAGTTAATATTAAATCAGAATTTTATTCAAATTCTATAATCCGGAATCGGCAAAGTCCAGACGAGTCCGGATTTTCGAGGTTGTACTGTACCTGTTTCTTTGATAAATAATTTCATTTAAATAAATCAAATTCTTATTCCAAAGTTACTATCTACAAAATTTACATAAAATAATTTTGACTTATTAAAACTAAAGTTTGATAAATTGTTATTTATTTGCAGTAGAGTTTTAAAACACAGCAGCAATTACACAAGAAGGTCATCTAGTGCACATGAAATAGCCTCTTTTAAAACCTGTTTCTAAAATTTAGTGTCCCAAAGTGGGCTATGTCCTACCTAAGATGCCCCAGTCTTCCTTACACAACATTTTACAGACAAAATTAAACATGTTCTACTGAATTTACCCAGGCTATTCATATCCTGATACGGAATTTGATTTAATGGGGTATTTGTTTATCCAGTTGGGGTTTGGCCCGTAATTGACAGTAAAAACTATCTAGCATGTTTTATCTCTAAAGGAAGTTGTATTCAATAGACAAACACAAGGCCAGGTTGAAAAAGATAATGTCTCTGGTTATAATAGAAAAAAAAAAAAAAAAAAAAAAGGCCAGATTCACATCACAAACTAAGAAAACCTAGTAAAAAAACTTAGTTCACAGAAGTATACTGCTATAAGAAAAATGTAAGACTTTGTCAAACAAAAAATATGAAGTAATACCTAGATCATATGACTTACTCTTTCTCTAATTTCTAGAGCTCTTTTACACAATGGTTCAGCTTCTCTGTATTTCCCTCTTTTACCATAGAGGACAGCTAAATTATTTAAAGTAGCAGCAACCTACAAAATATATTGCAATTAAAACACTACATCCATTGGTTGGAAAATTGAATCTTCTTTTAATATATAAAATATATTAACTCATTTTGCATTAAAAAAAAGCAATACACACACACACACATTTTTTTTTCCTTTAACAGACTTGTAAGTTATTAGAAGACTTAATATAAGTGGGTTAAAATAAATATTCAATTTACTTACAAAAGAATGCAGACATTTCCCTGTAAATAATTTGACTACAAAAATCATTATTTATTTATAGCCCAACTAATATTAAAAGTAATTACCTTGCTTTTCAATCTAAAAGTATGTAACAGAGTCAAACAGGTTCCTATTTTCAGATATGGAACACTTAAGTAACATTAATTTAACCTTGTCTGTCCTTGCACTTTTAGATTCTTTCTCAGCCCACTACAGGGTTACTTACAGAAACAGCCTAAAGGCCTAGTTATAAGAAGCAGATTAAAATATGCAGCACATTAAAACTATGTGACACAACTGACCACTGATCTGATATATCATTAATAGATTAGGATATACTTTATGACATATATCTGTGTTTTAGTATTAAAAAACATATATTTTAGCATTTAAAACAAAATGGCTTTTTACTCAAATATTTTTTATAATACCATTTCTATCATTTTTAAATTGAATTGCAGCTGTGTATTGAACAAAATAATGCCATCTATATAAATAAAATTGAAAGTGTCTCTTCTATATAAAAATCCAGTTTGAAACAGATATAATTTTCAAATTTGGATTATTCCAACTTACTTTAATGTGGGTTAAAGGTCTGTACAGGATCAGGCGTAATCCACTGGACTAAGCCCGACCAGACTCATCAGTCAGGTCCAGCCGGGCTTGAATTTTCAAACACTGTTTCGGGGCAAATTAGACCTAAGCTTACGTTTCTAAATAGTCAGCTTGGGTTAAATAGATTTTAAAAATGTTTTAAATGAATTTTAATAAAGTACATGAAATTGAGTTGATTTCAGCTAAAAATAAACCAACTTTAATCTTAATTCTTTATACAAAAAATTCACAAATTTTGTTTTTTAACTCATTTGAATATAAATCATTTTGAGCTGGACTGGGCCTAGTCGGGCTCTACATCTGTAAATTTCTTCAGGCTCAGGCCAGATTTAAACACTGATTCTATAAGGTTGAGCTGAGTGAAAGTATGAAATTTCGGATCTTGCAGACCTTTACTGTAGGTAACCCTGCCCATGCTTTGAGTATTTAGGGGGTTTTGAGATATTAATAAAAACACAAAAATAAGCCTTCCATAGAAATAACATGCTTTTCCTGGAACTTAATGTTATCATGAAAATGAGCAGTACCGGGTGTATTAGCTAGTAGTAATAGGAAAACTTGTGTGATATACAGATACAGTGTACTGATACATTCATTTACTGATGTATGGATACTGTAGCAATATTGCGTCTAATCGTATTGATACTGTATTGTATCAATGTCATTAAAATACTCACACAAATAACTGAATTTTCTAAATCTTTTATTTGACAGTTTTAAAGTAGAAAAATACAAAGTTAAATTTAGAAATAAATTTACAATTTTTATTCTTAACAAACTATATGAATATTATATACAAGGAGTCTCATAAATCCTGGAATGCAAAATAACTCTGTAATTAGTGATGCTAAAGTAATAAATGTTGCATGAAGGTGTACTAAAAAGCTTAAGCACTATTAATGAAAGTAATTGCAAAGCCCCTGGTATTATATTTCGGATCTTAGCAAAATTATTTTCTTTAATTTTAGTTTTAGATTATTATAGTCAATCACAAAGCTGTTATCCTATGAAAATCATGCTCAAAGACATCAATTGTGTTACTGTACCTTTGAAATTGGTTGAGATATGCTATTTATAAAAAATCAAAATTTCCTTATTATCCTTTTTTCACCATTATTCCCTACACTTTCTACTTAATCTTTTTAACGCAATCATAGCAACTAAATATTTGATTGCATGATGTTGTCATTGATGAAATATAACAAATGCAGGAACTTCTTTCTACAGTGTAGGATATAATAGTAAAAAAAGAATACAGAAATTTTGATTTTTTTTTTTTTAAATAGCATATCTAAATCAATTTTGAAGATACTGTAATGCAAATGATGTATTTTTTTTATAGAGTAACAACTTTGTAAGTTGACTATAATGGCCTAAAACAAAAATTAATAAAAATAATTTTGCTAAGTTCCGAAATATGACTTCAGGGGTTATGTAATCACTTTCACCCAAATAACACATAGCTTTTTAGTACATCTTCATGTAACATTTAAAACACTAGCAACACTATTTAGAGTTATTTTGTTATATTCTGGAACTTGCATGACTAGTGGTGATCTGAATAATCAAAAATTGCAATAATTCAGGCATGTTATATTCTATAAATTGCAAAATAATAATAATGCATGACACTTATTCGTGAAATTACACGATAAACTTCAGAATAAAAAGATATAAATTTTGATCGAACTATTTTGATTTATATTTATATTTTGAAATACAGTTACTTTTAGAACTTTTATCATTCTTCAAATATATTTTTCAGCAAAAAAGATAATTTGTTGAATTGCTGTTATCATTATAACAAAATTGTCACGTGTAATGTTTCTAATATAAAAAAATCATTAAATTAAAATATGATAACAAATTGAAGAAAATTACTGATTATGATATGTATCGAAAATTACTGCATCAATACATATTATCTTATACAAGTGTATTAAAACAAAATACTGATGTATTATAAAGTCATGTATCGATAGGTTTGTTATCTGATAGGCTATCTTATAATATAGACATAAATCAAAAATATACTTACTGCAGGATGATTTTCCCCTAAGGTTTTTTCTCTAATAGCAAGAGCATCATTTAGCAAATTTGCTGCTTCTTTGTATTTATTTTGATCCCTGAAAGTAAGAGTAAATGATTTATAACAAAGTCTTAATTATAATGCTATTTTTAATAGCTAAACTTGCCAACCCCCATAACTCACTTTGCGAGTCAGGAGGCTCTGCCTCTTACTCACTGATGCTAGAAGAAAAATTTTCACTTCAGAAGTGCACAAAAAAAAATAGAATAATTCATAAAGTACATCGAAATTTAAAAAAAGGTCTTCATCTTACAAAAACTCAACTATGTAGGTACATGCCTACAAAAATTCGAGGTCTTGCTATTGATAGTCTGTCAAGGATGTGAATTCGCAACTCAAATGCTCCTCATCTGACATTAAATATTTCCCAAACTAAATTTTAAATCGAAAAATGGTTTATTTCAGCATGTTTCTCTAATACTTTTCTACAAATGTAACAAATTTCATATTTTTGTAAGCTATAGTTTATGCGTATGTGATCGAAAAATTCGAGAAATGCGAAAATTTATCAACAGTAGCATCAGCTACTTCTTTTCTATATATAGAAAAAAATAATTAACTTGCACATATTACATATGTAATACAAATTGAAGATTGCTCTTTAACAGAAATAAAATTGTGAATCTAAGAAACTTCTATTTGAATAAAGAAAAATGTTTTAAACTTTTCATATATCTGTAAATATTTTATTGATAATCTTTTGAATATCTATATAGTAAAAGGCAATGTTTGTCTGTCTGTCTGTCTTATATACTATAGGTTCAGCGACCGTGCGTCGGAGAACTATGAAATTTGGCAATCAGAGACCCGGGGAGGGTGGGAAGGTGACACGTAAAAACAGATTTTTAAAATTTGAATTTTTTTTGTTGTTGTTGTTATTTAATGTTTTATGCAATTTTGACCGTTTCTTCCCCTTTTTTCTCCACCATCCAGACGTCGTACAAAAAAACAAATCACACGATCGGAAAGAGCCATCAATTGCGGGTAAAAATATATCAATTTCAATTTCTAATATTTTTTAAAGATTTTAAAACAAAAGTCACATTCGGCTCAAAATAACGAATGTTCGTTTTTAAATCCTCGCATTCGAAAAAGTATCGAGAATTTCGACTAATAATTTACATTTTTAAAAAGCTCAAACATCAGGCTTTCTTACAAGCCCAATCTCGTCAAGAAATACTTACAAATAGCAGCCCGATCCTGATTTTAAAGAAGTACGATTTTAAATTTCTCGACGACTTCACAGCAAAGATCTGATTTTTCTACCACATGCGCGTGCAGCCGGGGACGTCATGCCATTTCCATGGAGATTGTGAATCGGTTCGAGTTATTTTAAATGATGGAATTAAAAGCTTAGCATACGGTCATTATAAAATTTAAATGATTGAATTATGGTGGATTGAATTGAGGTGATGTATTGTATACATCGGGTGAAATTATTATATTTATATTTTAAATGATGGAACGATATGGATTTTTTAAATGGATATTTTAAATGATGGAATGATGGAATGAGGATGATGGAATTAAGAGCTTAGCATATGGTCATTAAAATTTAAATGATTGAATTATGGTTTGTACGGGTTTTGGCCTAGAGACAATTAAAAACCGAATTAATGTTTGCTGTTTATAAGTTTTTAGCTCATTATGCTGGATTGAATTGTGGCGATGTATTGTTTACATCGGGTGGTAGTTGGGACCACAATGAAAAAACTTAAACACTGAAGAAATAAAAAAAATAAATAAAAAGAAAGTTATGGAGATTGTCGCGGTGATATTATGTTATATTTTAAACATGAGAATTGCACTCAGTAGCCGGGTTTGATTCCTGCCACTGCCAAAACTGCCGCCATGTTCACACGGAGTATGATCACGTTAAACCTTTGGTTCCTAAGTCCTTCCGAGAGGTTGGTGGTAGGGGAAGGAGGGTACAGTCCCTGTGGATGCCTCCCCCACTGGATTCCGGTCTAAACTGGGCGAATAAAAAGAAAGTTATGAAGATTTTCACGGAGGGCGCAGTAGCCCAGTGGTTAGCATGTAGGAATTGCACTCGGTAAGCCCGGGTTCAATTCCCACCACTGCCAAAACTGCCACCGTGTTCACGCAGAGTACGATCACGTTAAACATGTGGGTCCGTAAGTCCTTCCGAGAGGTTGATGATAGGGGAAGGAGGGTACGGTCCCTGTGGATGCCTCCCCCACTGGGTTCCGGTCTAAATTGGGTGGCACTTCCTGGCCGTCCAAATAGTTACCTTACACCTTTCTGGTAGGTCACGCCAGTGAGTTTACCATGGTCAGAATTTTCAAGGGTAGCGAACAGGCTGGTCGCCGAAGGCGGCTAGTATAAAAACAACTATCTATTAACAGATACATTCTTACCTTTTGCTAGAGTGGCTACTCTGTATCTCTAAATGAACAAGACTCATTTTTTGCCTTTCAAGCTTTTTGATATATATATATTTTTTTTTGCAACTTTTATGCTGTAATTATGTTTTATTATTACACTATTTTTGGCAGCATTTTGAGCAAAATTTCATAGCTTTGTGCACCAAAACAAATATCGGCAAATCATATTACATCTGTGAAGATTCTCTAGCTCAATATCATTATTACTCTGTTCCCTTTGTGGACAACTTATTTCATGTGAAACAATGTGTGTTTCACGTTTACCCTGTTCCCCTTTTGATTAGTAGTTTAATACATTCAATGAGTGGTTTAACATATTCGATGCACGTTTGATGAGTCGTTTAACACATTTATTTGATTAGTAGTTTAACACACTTGATGCCAATGCTAGCTGACAGGTAATCACCAGAAGCTAACACACTTATTTTTGTAATTTGCGAATTTGCATCAAAATGGCAGCTATTTCGTTGCTTTAGTACATGTTGAAAATGCAAAATGAGATAGGATGAGAAAAATAACATCTCAAATCAAAATTGATAATATTGATGACAAAGTTTAAACATGCTTGTCATGAATGACAGTGAAAAACTAAATGCATTATTGAAAACAATTGACCGACTCCAGTCAGAGCTGACGACACTCGCACAAAAAGCCAATTGGCTTTGATCGGAGCCGTCAGCAGCAAAAGAATGTAATACAACATAAATTTAATGTTGAAATATGCAGCATTTCAAAAATATGATACTATACTTGCAGTAAACCTAACTTAACATCAGAGAGGTATAGGAAAAAGGACAAACCTTCGACGAAGAATATTATTTGACTACCCAGAAGCAGAATGTTTCTAGCTGATCTGCAACGAAGATTGAGGTCTTGGAAATTTATCTGCGGTTTGCACATGGTCTTAGCTATCATGTTCTTCATTAGTTACTTCCAAATTGGGTCATTTTTTTGTGTATTTCTTATATATTTCAAGTTTTACATATTTTTGATTGTTATTTTAATGACTATTTAAATTATATTTATTAACGTAAAAAGTAAATTATATTTAATTAAAATTATGGACATGTAAGTATAGATGTGCATATATCAAATTTTAGTTTATGCTCCCGAAATGGCTACATTTATAAGTGCTTCTTATTGTTTTAATTACGTTAAGAAAATAACCCTTTATTTCATTAATTATATGTTTGAGAAATAGATTGAAATATCAAGGGAGATTCAAAAGATTCACAATAAAATATAAAACATTACTTTTATCTGAAAGTAATGCAAATAAAAATTCATAGAAATATTTATATTTTTAAGCAATATTAATTATTAACATATATTAATAATTGTTATTTTCTTATTTTTCATATTTATTAAATTTTAAAAACTTATTTCTGGTCTTGTTTTTAACCTTTTCTAATTTAAAGTTTATTTTTAAGCTATTGTCAGTTTTATTCATTTTTTAAAGATTTCCTAAATTTACAGATATTTTTCTATACATTTTAAAAACTCACCACTAATTATTTCACTACCTTGTCCAAAATTGTAGTAATGTTTTTCATTATAAGATATTTAGGTGTTTCACACACAACAATTAATCATTCAAGATTTTACAGATTTTATTTTTTAACAATATTACCGATTATTTCCGATATAGCTCCCCTCCCCCCCTTTCCCCTTATTTTCAAGTTTTTTTCATATTAATCTTTTAATTCTTTACTTTCCCAATTAAAGTACCATTTGAAATAATTTATTTCTTTTTATAGTTAAAAAGACCGGTTCTGTTTACATTAATATTTAATGCTAATAATTCCCTTTTTTTTTTTAATTTATATCTTCTAATCACATAGTCCATAATTTTTTTAATCATTGTGATCACGATATTCCCATCATTTTTCTCTCATCATTTTATCAGACATTATGAATATAGTTCCGTAAGTTATTGTTTTTCAAGATCAAAGTGGAATACCAATTCATAATGTAATGATGTTGGCCCTTTAGCTTAGAAAAGTTTGGTTTTTGAATCGCCGATCCCCTCTTCACAGCGAACATGGTACGTGGCACTTCTCGAATAAGTTGTGGGCTTGCTCGCGTCATATCTGCAATGTATTCCAGAAATTCTTCCTTGTATACAATTTATTCTTATTTTTTAATTTATTACGAAGAAAAATATGTTATTATAAATATCTAAACAAATAAAAACTAATTTGGCAAACCGAAAATTTTCGTACATGATATGCATTCCATTTGTGCAAAATACACATGCAATCTGAAATCACCGCAATCATTTCTGATTTGCCGTTTTTCCTTTTGGATAAGCTGGATTCCTCTTCTGAATCCTTTCTAGAACTTGTCGCATTATCTCTTTTTTTAAATAAATCTGCGACATTTTTATTCGAAAGAGATTTATATTGAGCTTTTACTGCCGGATGAGCACAAAAATAATGAGTTTTTAAATTTTTTAACAATACTTGTTCATTACAATTAAAACACGACACTTTTTCAGACTGTGCAGCCATTTTAGCACATTGCACTGTGGTAAAATACACACAAGGACACGCGCCATTTCAGAACTGCACATGCACATCCATTTTCTGGTCACCATTCTCAATGACATTCTTTCACACAATATAAACACGTGCAGGCACAGGGGAGAAGTCTGGTCTCGCAAAAAAAAAAAAAAAAAAAAAATGCAAGACGAGGTACAATAATCTGCAAAACCGAAGTTAAAATAATTTTTTTTTTTAAATACATATACATTTTAAACTACATTTTAAACTGTCTGAAATTGATCTGCAAGAACAAAAGTAATCTGCGGCACGGCAGCGGGCCGCCGTGCTGCCTTATTTCTGCTATAGGGTTTGACTAATCTATTTCTATGACAACCAAATTCCAGATTTAAAAACTCGTTTTTAAAGAATTAGTTCCATAATTCAAGAATAAAGGTATTGCAGATGATTTAAAAAACAATATTGTTTTATAATTATAAATTTCTAATCTACGACAAAAACAACATTCTATAAAATCATTTGTTTATTTTGGTATATTTCTCATACTTACTTTTCTCATAAATATTTTTCTTTAGCAGGTGATAAAATTTGGACTAATACTGTTAAAAAAAAAATATTTCTGATCATGAAAGTCTCTATTCCACGATGGCCATTGACATATCTAACATTCACATTTTCATTCATAGTGCTTTTTAAAACCTTCTTGCCAAATTTACACGAGAGATAAGTTTAATCTAGCAATCGTAAGCACAGAATTTTAATGCATGTATGAACAAATAAAACCAAGTAAAAAGGCTTCTATAGTTTTCACAAAGTATTTAAGTTAGGTTTGCCTGAAGTATAGTCAAGGAATGCCAGAATAATTGTAGAAAATGCAATTTAATTTATGTATTAAAAGGGAAGAAAATGTTAAAAAATATTAAAAAAAAGATAACACAGTAGACAAACAAAAGCTGCAAAATTAGAGAACTTACCTATAAACTAAAGCAAGTATATTAAGCATAGTAGCGACATCTGGATGATCATGCCCACTCGTTTTCTCCAGATCTTCTAGGGCTTGTTTACAAAGTGGCACCGCAACTTCATAACGACCTTGAGATGCATATTGAATGACCAAGTTGTGCAGCGTGCGAAGCCGAGCCGGTATCTCATACCCAGCATTGGCAGAGACAGACATTTGGGTAGAAGGAGTAGGGGAAAGAGCTGAAAAAGTAAATCTTTTTTCAGTCTTAGTTTGATAGCTTAGTTTTATTAGTTTGAAATCTAGTAAATTAATTAATAAAAATGAACTTATAAATTAGTTAAAATTTACTAATAATTTATTTCTAAACACACTAGTATGGAAAAACTACATGATCCAATTAAAAACAGATTAATGATAAGCAGTTTAAATTATGATTTTCTTAAAACACTTTTGAAATAAAAATATTTCTTTTAAAGTAACTATCACTATAAAAATACTTATAATAGTAATATTATGAGTGTAAATGCAAAGCTTTATACATTTTAATAGTTTCCCCCTATATATACAAAAATGCTATATTGTGTATTAGAGATGAAAAGATTCTGTATTGACTAGATCAATCTTCGCTTAGTCCTGAGCAATACACAAAGCAAATAGGGAAATGGCTGGATCCAAATGTTAAGATTTTGTAATATAGCATGAGAAATTTTAATAACACAGAATTTCCCTTTAAAAAAACACATTTTATGCAAACGGTTAATGATAATAAATGAATCCACCATAATGGAATTTCCACAAGGAATATAAAAATCATGAGCTTTATGAATAAAATTTTCCCTTAAATCAAAATTTGTTTGATACGAAAGGTTTTATTTACACAAAAGTATATTTACTGTGCAGGAAATTTTATTTTACTTATTTTAAGAAATTTTCCTAGATTAGAACATTAAACTTGATGCCTACAGAATGAAGACCCAGCAATAAAATAATAAAAAAAAGTGTTTTGGGTTTGCAAACTGCCAAAATTAAAAATGATTTATTAATTAACAAGTAAAAATAAAGTAATAGGGTGATGATTTTTATAGGAAATAGCTTATATATGCAGGGGTTGCTCTGAGTTTTCTATTATTTTCTTTTTTTTTTTTTTTTTTTTTTTTTTTTTTTTTTTTATTTTCGCTAACCTATTCGCAAAATGGAGTGTTTATTTGCTAAATTTTATTATTTTGACTTATATTATACTTATATATTTTGACATATATATACATATAATATATATATATATATATATATATATATATACATATATATATATATATATTAATTTACTGTTTATACATGTAATAATGCCAAGGCATGGGATTACACTTGAGTTCCTAGCATTTGCATATACATATAATAAACTGAGTAATTTATTCTTCTTTTTTAAAAAGTGGTAGAAAAGTTTCCCTTTCAATTATCAATAGATATTTAAAAATATGTAATATATTAAATAACATATTTTTCAATTATACTCAGTCTATCATTTCAATTATATATTATAATCCACATCTCTAGGGGCCTACATAAAAAGTTACATTTTATGACTTTTTACTAAAAGGTGTGACATGATCAAAATTTGCATATGATGATAATCTGCCTTAATTAATGTATTACTTAAATTGGAACCATAAGTATGGGTATGATCTATTTTTCAAGAGATATTAGTCATGCAATCTTTGTGAAACAACCTGTATAAGGAAAGGTACAGATATGCAATTCTTATTAATTAAAATAACATTCTCTTAGAACTCTTAAAATATTATATTTGGAAGAAACTTTCATTCACTGTATTTTATTATTAAAATAATAATATGGATAAAAAGATGTACCTTCATGATGAGCACTATCATCATCATCTTCTGGAAAACCTAAGTTCAAAGGTTCATCGCTGTCAGGTTTCTTTTCAGACACATTTTCTTCTGAACCCTATAAATGAAAGAATGAATTATATTTTTTGGAAGACTCGGTTCAAAATTCGGTTCAAATACTCGGTTCAAAATTACAATGAGGTCATATTGCTAATCGTTATGACGAACATTTTAAGGACGGGAATTCATAAGGTAAGAGCTAGATGGATTGTACTTGCTAAAAGGGAAAGTTTTCTTAAAGGAAACTGTACTATGCTTGTTACATGCTATGAAAACCGAACATGTGCAGTCAATACTATCCTAATGGAATTAAAGATTTTTCAAAGACTATTACAAGTAAGAGAAAAATTCAAGCACTTCTATAACATACATAAAATTTTCAACAAATAAATACTAAAATAGTTTTATTATCTTCTAAGCAGGAAAGTAAATTTTTATTGATAATATCAGCTGTTATAACTTAAACATGAAACATTGCTGTAGAATCATAATAAAATTAAAAATCTGATGTGGGCAGCACATGACTTTCCCTAAATAATGCAAGTACATTTTTTAATGCGAAATAATGTTGGACAAGATCCACGATACAATGTTTTTAATGTTGAAAAGTACACTGACATTGGGTGCTCTTCTGGATGACAACATGTAAAATTATTCAAGTACCAAATTAACTTATATTTCGCACATATCCAATTCGACAATTGGAAATATTGCTAGTATCTGTTAAGCAATATACTCTAGTATATTAAAATGTCAATTATAATTTCATCAATTTGGTAACATTTTCATAAATTTGGCCCCATATTTATGAAAAGTCATCAAGTTAGCAATATTTCATCAAATTAGTCATCAATGATACCAAATCTTTTGAAGTGTTACATATTTGATACTTACTACTGTTCATTTTTATGTATTTTTTAGATACATTTATTTGAAAAACATGCAATATCTCGAGAACAGTTCAAGCAGTTCTAAAGTTTATATCGTTTAGTTTAGGATAAAAAAAAAAATAATCACAAAATGATTATTAACATTATTAAATATCCTGATAATTTTATAATTTTTTTCAAAAATTCATTTAAAAATTTGGGGGGTCTTCTGAATGTTTGGTCGGATTTGAAATCAATACAGATCCAGTATTCATAGATCATAATAATCATATCAAATTACGCTCAAAACACTCCATTCGTTCATGTGATATTGCATCCACAGATTCACGGATACACACACTAATACAGAGATCACATCAAAAGCAAGCGATTTAAGTTTAGGGATGCTGGAAAAGTGCCTACTGTCAAAAACGTGAATTTGAATTTTTGACCTTGTCATAATACTTTCCCTATACATTATACTATGAATGTAAGGAAAAAGATGAAATATATCAATTTCAGATTTTAGTCATAATTATTAACAGGAGTTAGTTCAACTCAATAGATAATAATGGATTTTCCTGGGTTATATTTAAATAATTGGGGTGCTAGCTTTTCTTAGCCTGAACGGTCAAGTCAAAACCCAAGATTCTTAATTAACACTACACATATACTTTTGAACAATTATATAAGATAGGCAACTCAGAGTAAATAACCACGAATATGCTTCATAGAGTACAGAACCAATAGGGAGACTTTGGTACATCTAATATAAACACAAAATAATAGGAAATTGGTATTTATGAAAATCCTTGAATTTATACCAAGAGAACAAACAAAATCCTAAACATAATAAAAATAAATTCTTTAAGAGCATATGACACAAACACTACATGTTTCAATCTATCTAAAGCTTTGGAGTGAAAATAAGAATTTCCAAGTTTTCAAAACTCTGCATGAATTTTGTAAAGAATTTATTTAATAAAGAGGAATGGTTTTTGGAAGACAAGAAAAAACAGCTACAGAAGTCGTACCAATTGTTTTGCAGCATTTTTAGCTGGCCAAATATGGGTTGATAAACTAAATAAAAATAATATCAAATGATAAACCTTATACTTTACATTTAATCTTAAACAGCATGTGATCATACTTTAAATTATTTCAATTAAATAAGCTAAAAATAACTTTTTTACAGAGATTTAATCTAATTTATAAAATTTTGAAGTCAAAATTACAATAAAAAGTTTTTAAAATGCGTGTACAAGAGAACTTAGCCAGTAAATTTAAACTAAGATGAAAACTTGACTAGCTTTCAATTTTAATAACAAAAGGTTAAGTGTTTAAAATGTTTGAAATTAAAAAATTCCAAATGTCAGTTTAAGAGTTTATATTCAGATTTTAATATACAATATATTTTAGCCAAATTCAAATGTAACTTTTATTTACCCGTTTTATTTATATTTTGCAGCATTTGTGATTCCACTAACCATTCATTTCAGCCAAGGCTGCCATATGGATATAGGCCAAATAAGAGCGAGTCTTCTATACTCCATTTTATACCAGAACATACAAAATCACTTTAAAATTTCAAAGATACAATACTCACTGTTTCACTATCATATTTTTTTAGGGCATTCATAAATTCTAAATGTTTCTTATCCTCCTCCAGCTGTGCAACTGTCTGCTCTGAAGCTTGGAGTTTCTGTTGGGTGTTAGCTAGTTCATCACGTAGCCATGCATTTTCTTGGCACAGTCGGCGCACTTGAGCTTTTAACTTCTGCTTCTCAGCTTCTACTGTCTGTAGATGGCCTGCAAGGGCCATCATCACCTGAAATGAATATGGGCTATTGTAGTACATATTGATTAATCCGATAAAAAATTTGCAGTTCTTCAGGTCAAAAATGTAATGTCTAATGAGATTTTGCCTTCTTTGGATTTAAAACCAATTTTTCCATTCTATACAACATGTGCTCAAAGCTTATCCAAGAGGAAGGATTCAGTTATGAACTATTTGTGCTTTGCGGAGAGCATGTATATTTTTTCCCCTTTGCTTTACAGATAGTATGCCATTGGAAATTGAGTAATGTTATCTATAAATGTATTATTTAAATAGCATGCATGTACTTATGACCTGGACACTGCCGGGTAATATATTCTACTCGTAGTAAAAATATACGAACAAATGTATTTTATATTACCAGGTTCATACTCAATTTTGAATAAGAAAATTAAGGAGTTTTGAAGGAGTTTTTAATTGCATATCAAAAATTTTGAAGAAGTTTATAGATTTCAAGCTCAAACCCTCTATATCAGCATTATTTTCCAAAGAAAAATATGTTATAGAAAAATTAACACCTTCGCAGCTACTTAAATTACAAATTTCTTTGAATAATTCCAATATACAATCAAGTGCTATATATTAATAATAAATAAGTATCAGGTAAAACTAAGGTTCGTATCAGTTTTGTAGTAATTAAATCTAAGTAAAATATCCATTTTATAGCAAACCAATTCACCATTTGAATGAATTTTCACTGATATAAACCATTCGAAGTTTTTTTTTATCACAAATTTACATTTATAAAATTCTGCTTAAGAATAGATAAATTTTAATTAACTAATTTTTACTTTATTTATTGTTTAACATTTTCTCAATTAAAAATTTATCTATATAAAATGCACTAACTGATTGGCTGAATGGATGATGTATCAAAATAATTAAGCACTTCTACTATAGCTAGAATCTTGGTTTTGATGTGATCCAATCCATCTCAGCTTCAAGACAAAGGGAAAATCAAAAATTTCGAATTAGGTGTAATGGTGCAAGGGAATAATAGAAAACTCAAAACCTTCTTTTCTAATTATCGAGAACTTCCACTCTAGTTAGAATCTTGGCTTTGGTCACATCTTCTAGGTCAATGGAAAAATCTAATATTTCAAAAAATTCAAAATAGGGGCAATGATGCAAAGGAATAATAAAACAAATCAAAGCAACTTTTCAAAATGATAGAGTACTTTCACTCGGATCAGAATCTTAGTTTTGCTCTCATTCATTCTGTCTCAGCTTACAGATCAATGAAAAAATCAAAATTTCCAATTAGGTGTTGTTGTTGAGACCCAGACCGTCCAACCTACCAGAAAGGTGTAAGGTAACCGTTTGGACGGCCGGGAAGTGCCACCCAATTTAAACCGGAACCCAGTGGGTTAGGCATCCACAGGGACTGTACCCTCCTTCCCCTACCACCAACCTCTCGGAAGGACTTACGGACCCACATGTTTAATGTGATCGTACTCCATATGAACACGGCAGCAGTTATGGCAACATGCAAATCCAGCGTGCAAACCACCAGGCTACCACCCACTCAAGTACTAACCGCACCCGATACTGCTTCACTTCGGTGATCTAACGAGAACCGGTGTTTTCAGCACAGTACAGCCATTGGCCCTTCCAATTAGGTGTTGAAGACCCAGACCGACCGACTCGTCAACAAGGACATGAGCAGTTCCAATTAGGTGTGACAAAACAAAGGGATTTTAAAAACAACTTGCATCATTTTGGCTCTCAAAATGTGTGCCAATCCATTATTTTTTTAGTTTAAAATTGAAACAATTTTTGATATTCTGAACTTTAAGTGTGTAGATATCACATTTAGTGGCCTACATTAAGAATTGACGAAGCAAGATTGAAAATGGCTAGTTTTAAAATAAACTCAGGATAATAATAGTTTGAAAACCTAAATCATTAAAAAAAAAAAGCCTTTAAATTCAAAACAATGCACGAGAATGTTAACTATAAGAATCACCTTATTTCCATCCATCATTATTAACTCTCATACTATTTGCATAATTATGCATAATATTTCTTTAAAATAAATTAACCAAAATATGAAAATAGGCAAGTTTAGTCTACCTACTGCGTAATAATTAAAGAATGGAGATGGATGAAAAAAGATGCTTGTGTACATTCAGTAATACACCACAATACAAAATGAATTGCACAATCCTACCATTTATGCAAGACATTTTATTTAGTAAAATATTTATTCATTTATACTGGCTCATTATAAAAATAACCCCATGAAAATATTTAGAATGAGTCACTTTAAACTAATAGGGTGATTTATGGACATAGTGCACATAAGCAGAACTGAAGACAAAATAAATGTGTTTATAGAGAAAATTATGAGCTATCCACATCAAATTTTTTGTGAAACAAATACTGATCTTTAAAGTTAAAACTTGTTTTTGAAACCGTTTTTTATTGGTTCGGACATGCTTAGAGAAAAATTGAACTGGATGAAAAGAGATAGCGACATCAGGCAAGTGTTTAAAAATAAATATTATACTCGAAAAATATTTATATATTTCAATCTCATTAAGCTGCATGCCCCTCCCCCCTTTAATCCCATTAATTCTGTATTCGCTAATGAGGAATGTAAGAGAATCCTAGTAAGAATAATTATATTTTGAAATATTGCTTTAAAGCAAAAATTCTCAGTTCCAAATTTCAGAAATTTTTACCCCAAATTGACAATAAAAGAATAATTGAACAAAATTTTGCCTTTGTAAAGAAAGAGAAACTTATAGTAATTTATCAGGTAGAAAAGGAAGTGCACTACACTAATCAAAAAGTTTATAGTTATCTTTTACTTTACTTTTATTTCTCAGGAGAGCTTAAAGGGGGTGTTTTGCTTCTATTTTTCCTAATTTTGATCCCGCTAATGCTAATGAATTGAAGTTTGGATTTAGGAGCAAAAGAAATAAAAGAAAAATAATAATCTCTAATATTTTGATAATATTCCTCACAGTGCCAATTTTGGACTATGAGTCATTTGTTTGATTTCCTTTTACATTTCGGAATTCAAAAGGCAAAAATTTTAAAAAGTTTTTAAGGAGATTTTAGGAAAAATAAGAAATTTTAAAGGCCCTTAAAAACAAAATGTAAATTTAAGGAGTTCAAAAGGAGTTTTTAATGACCGTGCAAATCCTGTATTAAATGCATATGTGTACTTTAAAGAAACATACATAACAGAACTAAATACTTTTTACTTTCCTTATATACAATAATGTATAAGGAAAGTAGTGTGATGGGGTCAAAAATTCGAATTCAAGTTTTCAACATAAGAGCATGTTTCAAGCATCCCTGATCATGAATCGAACATTTTTGAGGTGACATCTATGTGTGTATCAGAGAGTCTGTGGAGACGATAACTGGCGAACAAATGAACTGATTCGAATGAAATTTTGTACAAAAATTACAATCCATGAATACTGGAAGCCTATTGGTTTTATACGCAATCGAATACTCAGAACCCCCCTAAATTTTCGAGTGAAATTTTTAAAAAATCATCAAAAAATCAAAACCTCTAATAAAGTTACACAACTAGACATTTCTTATGTAATTCTTCATTAGAAAATGATTAACATAAATTTTAGAATGCTAGCATGAACCGTTCTCGAAATATTGCACATTTTTCAAAAAAATTATCAAAAAAGTTATAAAATAAAAAAAATATTTCCTACTGAGAAATATGTTCACTTTTTATATGTAATACCATGCGATAAATTAGGTGACATTTTCATGTATCCTAGCTAGTTCCATTCATGAAAAAAGATACTTTGAGTAATACTTTTGCATTTGAACGCCAATAGTCATTTATCTGCTATAAGAATAAATTATTTCTCCATCTATAACGCTTGGTGAGATTTTGGCGACGAATTTGGCGGTATGTCGCCACCTTGGCGACATTTCAAATGTTACCATATCAAAGAAAATAGCGCCAAATGGATAAAAATGACACTAAATCAAAGAAAATAATGACTATTTGATGAAAATACAATATCTTGGAAAAAATATAAGTATCTATTATAAGAATAACCTATTTTGTTTTTACTGTAAAGGTAGTAAATACATTGCATTATATAAGGAAAGTCATGTGCTGCCCACATCAGATTTTTTAATTTATGAAAACAATTGAATGTGGCTTTTCTAATTAAAAAATTTCTATAGTATTACAGTACTATTTTAGACTGAATATCTGATAATTGTCAATTGTGTGTCCCTCAAGAAATAAGATAGGAATTTTTGCATATTCGTTTAGAATACAATCTGTTCTACATGTTTTAACAAAAAAGTATTTTTCAACAATATTAAATGTATTTTTGAAATTATGAAAAAAACAAATTCATCATTTCTGTTACTATCCCCGGGTGATGAGTTACGTTTTCATCTCCTAATTACACCAGTAAAAAAATTATAATATTACGATGCTGTCCAAAAAATCAACCCTTCCATCAAATAAGTTGTGATTCAAGTGTCTTAAAATCATTCTTACTGAGCTGTGATTTTAAGTCACTTGAAGAAAACTATTTATAATTTTGTTCAACATCTATTAAAAGTTTTGGCAAAACACAATTTTATTACTCATTTTTGATGAGAATATTTATTATCTGTATTTCTGATAAACATTTAGTTATTATTATGAATGCAAATTTAAAAATACTGTGTCTCCTTTTAGTGCATAAAAGCGATTTATGCATAGTGCATACTTTGTTTACCAGTGTTAGTTTTAATTTCTGTGCGGTACAAAAACAAACCCACATGGCATTCCCATTATGGTCATTTCTAATATATGATGCTAATGAATATATTAAAATTCCATTTAACACACGAAACAGTTGTCATCAATTAGAAATATTAAAAGGCATTTCCCAGAAATTATTACACTCAAAAATTTCTAAAAACTATGAAATTAAAATACCATTTTTTTTAGCGGGGAAGGGGGGAGGGCTGAAAAAGGTCAATTGTTAGATAATCAGCCTTAAAGCAGTTTTCATAATCACTAAATTGCACAATTATCAAATCATACATAGTCAGACAGAACAGCTGAAAATCATCAGACAGAATTAGAAATTAAAAATATATATATATATTATTATTTAATTTTGCATGAAGATAACTAGTTAGAATTAGAACTAATTTGAATTGGCTGAAACTATATTTTCAACCAATTTTAGAAAATTTAAAGATTATTTTGGTGGAGTCTTGTTTCATTATGGCGGCATAACTCTTTATAACAAAACTGGCATATTTGCAGAACTGAGAAAGTAGGTATGTATTATTTTATAGATTAAAATAACTAAAATTACCTAAATTTCAAAATTTAGGCATTTCTAATCCCGGAATTAAGGGATCAATTTTTCAATCCAGGTAGATAGATCCAATTTTTCAATCCAGATCCTGTATTTGCCATCCATAGTTGACACTTAATTTTCATATATATCTACTTTTATTAAGTACATAGTGTTTAAACTAAATAACTGAATCAGATTTTTTTTTAACAACGAATATTCTACTACATCATCAAACCTTATTGCTACTATAACTCACAAAGGAAATAAATCAACATGTTTTTAAATATTCTTACCTGAGCTTCACCCAAACCAAGCTCAATAGATTCAAGTGTTTTCTTGATAATTGAGGTCTTTTCTTCAACAACATTACTGTCATTGGGTTTTTCTTGTTGAACAGCTTTAAGAGAAGTAAGAAGTCCATTTAAAATTGAATTATGTTCATTTTTCAAAGCCTCTAAACCTTGTATGACAGTCTTCGTATTTGTAATAATCTCTTCCTGTGTCATCTGCGTCATTTTGCCAATATTCTCTATCTTCTTTCTATAAATAAAATAAAATAAATAAATAAATACATTGTTTTGACTGTTTAATGAATCTATGATATACACAATAAATCTATATGTGATATTTTGATACTCATTTTTGCTTTATAATTGTGCTATGTTATCAATTTCAGGAATCGCATTCAACTTTTTAAAAAAAAGTGGGGGGGGGGGGGGGACTAAAATAAGAATTCTGATATAAAAAAGTAGGAATTTTAATTCCCCCCCCCCCTCAATTAATGTTTTTCCCCATAAATATAGTGTTGAAATATGCCTAACACAATGATCCTCACAATCATATAGTGCTTTTGGAACAGCAAAAACTCCATTTTGTATGAATTCCAAACAGTAAAACTTGGAGCACTGGTAAAAATTGACTTTAAGGGGGAAAAAATATGAAAAATGGGAGCATTAAATATTGTCAAAGAAGGCACAGAAATTGGAAGCAGAAATGCTGTATTTTATTGTAATTTTATTAAGTAACACACCGCAAGAAAATGAAAGTTAAAGGAAAATTATGCAACATAATTATGCACAAATTATTGCACAACACAAGAATAGATCCTCTTTGTCAACAAACATTAAGTTTAAAAGACTAAGTGAGCTATATATATGCTGTGTTGCATAATAATTTGTGTATAATAACATTGCTTGTTTTTTTGCGTGTGTGTTATGTGTTTTTACTTATTGAAAATGAAATTTACCTAACTAATAGCAAGATTTGGTATTGTCACAATTTTTATGTAAAGTGCTAAAATTTGTGATTTTTATTAAAAAGTGCTAAAATTTGTATTTTTTATGAAAAAATCGTGAATTTTACGAAATTAATGAAAATTATGAAATTTTACGAAGAGCACTGAAATTTCCAATTTTTTAGATTGTGTACTGAAAATCGCGATTTTTGAAAAAGAACGCTAAGAAGCGCGATTTCTTTTAAATAGCATTAAAATTGGCGACGTTTTACATAGAGCACTAAAATTTGCAATTTTAATTAAAAGTGCTAAATACGCATTTTTATTTAAAAGTGCTAAAATACGGGATTTAATTTATAAGTGCTGAAATCGCAATTTTGTTCAAAAGCACTAAAATACACAATGTAATTCAAAAGCGCCAAAATTCGCTATTTAAAAGGGCTACATTTTGCAGTAATTTATTTAAAAATCCTAAAACTAGGAAGAACTGTCTTACTAATCTCGAGTTTTAACACCCTTTCTCAAATAGGATAAATTTTGTGCTCCCTTTTAAAGATTGTGAATTTTAGCACTTTTTCTTAAAATCGCGAATTTTACCGTTCTTGTATAAAAATTGCAAATTTTCATTTTTTCATAAAAACAGACTATGACAGCGATTTTCTTCACTTCGTTTCGTACATCGTATGAAACTTCTCGAACGTTTTTACTGATACGCCCGCGATTGATTACACAAGCAAAAAAAAGAGCTGCCAAATGTGTAAAAGAAGGAAATAAAAGGAAAGTGGGTTGAATTATTTTTGAAAAGTAGAAAAAAGAAGAAGCCGTGCGATCCCTGCAGTTTTTATAAATGGAAATCAGCGATTAAATTTCAATGTTCAGTTTACAAAATGATTTTAATAGGTTTATAAGAAACTCATTATGTTGAGTAATCCTAAAGGTATTTCTTTTATAATCAAACAAAAACCACAGAATCAAAAAAATGCAGCTGCTTTTCAAATGAGCTGTTGCATGACAAATATTGATGAAAAGTCAATTTTATAGTACAAGAGAAAGATTTACAGATTAAATTTTGTAATGCCATTTTTATTGCTTTTAACTAACAATTTTGAATTTTTACAAAAAATATTCTCATTATACACTAGAATAAAAAATACTTGAAAAATAATAATAATAAAGGGCAATATCTCTGAAAAGGATAAATCCCCCACCCCTTTTTCCAATAATCTGATTAGTTATTAAATATCTGAATTTTAATGAAGCATGTTGGCGAATTCTTTATAAGACAGCAAAGAACTTTTTTTTTTGTTCGTTTTATTTATCTGTTATTTAGCATATTTTGCTTGTCCCCGAACATCCACGGTATATCAAACAGAATGCAACATCACCGATTTTAAAAGTGAGTAAAATAACAACAATAAAGCAATGAAATTACAAACACACAATCCAATCCACATATTGCAATCTACTCGCAAATCCATCAAAATCCGATTAGATATTGATAGATTTACACGTTTTCAGAATCCCCAATTAGAATCAACCATTTTTTCAATAATGCCCGTGGGTACAACTCTCGAATAAATGGAGCAGTTCAAACGAAATTGAGTATGATTAATTTTAGTTGGTAACCATAAAAGATTTTTAGAGAGATCGGGTCAAAGCAAAATCGTAAATGTTGAGCACATTTTTTCAAAAATGGGGGGGAAATGCCTTAAATAATAATTGTAGCATAATGCTACCACAATATACCTATTAATAAGAAAACTCCAAATTTTGTCAGTATAATTTTAGTTAGTTTTGTGTGTGTGTTTCCACACAAGATCGAAACTTTAAATAAATTTATAAGGAAAATCATGTAGGACTGATTTTTTTTATATTTTATTTACTTATTTATTTTGTTAAATTACAGACTGGGAATCTGGCATAACCAGTTGTTGCATTGATCGGCCGCAAAAATCGAGGCGCATTCTGAAACAAAGAAGCTAAATTGGATAATTAGAAGAAGAAAAAACTTACATTCTATAAACTTTCAAGCTCTCTGACATGATTTTCACAGGCATAGCATCACTAACAAAGACAAATACTTAATGTTGTTTTTCACTGCAGCACAAAAATATTGCAGCAAAGCCCGCAGTAGAAGCAAACGGAGAAAGCCAACAACAGTAAATGTCAAAAGATATGAACATACGGGATATGAAGTGGCAACAATAAAATAGATATCACTTTAACAGTAAAAGCAGTTCAGCAGAAAAATATTGGAATCTTAAGATCACAATATAGGGCGGACAAAATACTTGTGAAAAACGATCACATGTGGCGTTTTACAGCTTGGTTTGAAGAAAACGGATGTGACAGTTTAAATGCACAACACTGGACGCAAATACGTTAAGATAACCACCAACAATCAATTAGCGGATTGATATTCTTGCAGCTTGTAAAAATGTAATCCGTTTTTATAAAAGTAGCATCTGAAGCAAATATTTTCAAATAAAAATGGATGGAAGTGCACGGAAAATGGACGTGGAACAAACAACACCGATACAGTCTGAAGCAGTAGTGTAATTACAAGATGCGTTTCAAAATACTGAGAAATCGTCTGCTGTAATTCGAATGCGAGAAAGTAGATGAAAATAATTATATCCAATCAGAAATACGAGAAGAATTCCATGGAGGAAGTATTCTGATCGATCTTAAATTTGCTTATGTAAGATATCACGCATATCACGACAGATCCAATTAATAAATATATAACGGTATTCTCTCCGAAGTGACTATCGTCTGACTTTACAAATTGTTCCCCACAGGTGGATAAAGAATTCACTAATCTAGTAAAGGCACTTGCAGACTCAGATGGACGTCAGTGGGGTTTTTCCAGTGGTATGAAATTTGCAGACTCCCGAATACGGGAGGGGGGGGGGGGGCGATTTAATACCGATTGCGCATGAGCATCAATGCGGGGTTTCGTGTACGCAAGAGAGGGTGGGAGCACTTCAGTACTTTAGGCGCCACCACCACAGCCGATGATATCGATCGGATCCTGAGTTTTTGACGAAAACTTGGATCAAAAGCAGCTTGTTGCAAACAATCACTAGGAATTATTATTGTTTAAGATGTTTCTTAAACTATAGCTCTAATAATTTTTTCAACAAAAATAAGATGGGTTAATTTGTATCTGTATGAAGTCTATGTTCAACAATTCAGATTTTTTGTCCAATTGAAAAACTTTTCAATTTATTTCTAAATATAAAATAAAAATATACTGTAATAAACTATAACACGCTGTTTTCCCAGCCTACACCGGTATAGACATCCGTCCAAAAGTGTTCGGTGTGGGTTTTGGAAGTCTTAAAACGTGCTAATCTGTCAAAATCTAAAACTGGAAAATTTTCGGGAAAACAACACTTTCCCCGTACAATAGTATGAAAAATTAAAAATCAATTTTCTGGCCGAAAATTATTTTCTGCTCGGTAATCCTCGAGAACGAGGTCAATACAAAGTTTTATCCTACTTTAATTTTTCCGAAAAGCTACTAGTATCGCATCATATCAAAGCATGCATTTTTTCGACGCTGAGATGAACGGAAATTCCTTATCGAGAAAAATGCCTTACTGGCATGTTAGATAAAAAGCAAAAGAAACAGGGGGAAACGACCATCTACTGACCGATAACACGATATCAATAAAACACTTTCATTCCACTTAAAAAAACGGATGTAATATATTTATCTCAAAAATTAAATAACGAAATCTCAATCGAAAAAAAAATCTAATTTGGGCAATACATGCTTTTCTCTACCTAATATGATGAATTTACTTCTTTGTCAGAGTTAATGGTGTGCAAGGTCCACAGCACAATGTTTTTGGTATGGAATTAGTATCAATTAAACGGAAATTCCGTTGAAAATTCGAATTTTCCCCTTCGTCCATGTAGAAAAGTAACTCGTTAGCCAACTGAGAAAAAATATGAGAGATCCAAAAATAATGATGGGAACAAAAGACATTCACAATCTGATTAAAAAAAAAAATCTGATGTGAAACAGCACATGACTTTCCCTGCAGCCTCAAATTCATTTTCTCTTCAATTCGTTAATAAATCATTAAACTGAGTTTAATTGTACTAAATAACACGCATAATTAATTTAAATTGCACTGAATGTACAATTTCAATTTAGCTTTCGATTTCATTTGGCAACTGGACTTACTCTCAAAACCGGCGTAGCAAAAATGCGAAAAACTGTAATATCTCGAGAACGGGAAGTCCTAAAGTAATGGGGTTGGTTTTATTCTTTTCAGCGTCAAAAATTACGTATAAAATAAGCATTTAATGGATGCATTTGAGCATATGTAGTCTTTTATTTTAGATTTTGGCGATTTTTGCGGGCCATATCACAAAAAAAAAAACAGGTTGTTATTTTCTGAATCACACCAAAATCTAATCAGCAAGAGGGTAACCCACAAGTGACTTATTTACCTAATTTTGTGAACTTTGGTCAATTAATCCTATAGTTAAGAGTGGATACAGACAACTTTTGAGGGTCATTTCGTAAAAAAGTCAGGTTCTTTTATCCCGAATTGTACCAAAATCTAATCAGCATCAGCAACAGGGTCAACCACAAGTGACTAACCCCTATAAATGTTATGAAATTCGGTCAATTAGTTCTTAAGCCACACACACACACACACAAAGTGACTAACCCCTATAAAATGTTACAATTTTTTCGTATACTAGAGGTCTCAAAACGTGTAGATCCGTCGAAAACTCATTGGATTTTCAACACGATTCCAATACTTTCTTTCCCTATACATTACCATGCATTTCAGGGAAAGTGATAAAAAATGCCGAAACCAAAGGTAAGAATCTGGAATGTAAAGACCGGCTACATTTTTAGTTATATTCTATGCTTAGGCCAACCTATATCGTGGCAAATATCAGAAAAAAAAACTGCACCATTTTATGAGAAGTTCTCACGTCATCTTTAATTAATTTTTAAGAAATATTTTAAAACATTTATTATTTTAAAATGCTGCTCTAATATTTTTTGCTACAAAAACAAGATGCGTTAATTTGTATGGAGTCCATGTTCAACACATCAGCTTTTTTATGGGCACCCCACGATTTTATTTTTCGCCGCATATGACCAAAAATGTTACGATAGCTAAAGATTATTTTTTACTTTTTAGTGCATTTTACTAAAACAGTGTAACTCAAAAGATTTTCTATAATATTTTATTCTAAAGTTCACTCGAAACATATCGTAAAATATAAAAGACATATATAAATAATAATCGACAAAAATGTGTACTAGAAAATTTAGTATTAAAACCTATATTTATTATTAAAAAAAGCTCTTATAGTTTTCGAGTAATCGTCTTGTCAAGTTGAAGAAGATTGAAAATTTTCCGTTGTTCAAGATTGTAATGCTTATACGCATCTCAAAAACTAAACGTGCTAGATTTGAACAATAAGCAACAATTTGTAGCTCTTAGAAAGCCCTACAAATGTATATAATTGAATTTTGGATTGAGTTCTATTTTTTTTTTTTTTTTTTTTTTCCAAAAATTTTTTTAAAAAAGTATCTGTTCGAACGAGTTTTTTTTCTTTTTCCGTTTTCCATACTTTCGCTAGAAATATCTTCTTCGAAGCTATAAAAGATAGATATACATAATAAGAGACAAAAATATGTATGAGGAAATTTAGTTTCTAAATCTATATTTATTTTTAAAAGAGAACTCGTTTAGCTTCACAGTAATCGTCTCGTCTTGTCAAGTTGAAGAAATATGAAAATTTTATGTTTTCCAAGTTTATAATGCTAATATCTTAAAAACTAAAAATGATAGCTATAAACTATAAGCAAGAATTTGTAGCTCTTTGAAAGCCCTATAAGAGTATATAATCAGATTTTGAATAGAGTTTTTTTTATTCTTCTCGATATTACAAAAGTTGAGTTTTATTTTACAAAATGTTATTCAGGCAAAACCATTTCGGCTCCATCGGACTGGAACTACCGTCGATATTTTCTTCTAATTTATATTTTTACTTTCTCATCCGTAGTATTGAGAAAGTATTGTTTTCATGAAAATTTTCGATTTCGAGAAGTTGATGCCAATATATATTTTAGGATATGTTCAGGACCAATTTCCTGTGTACATAATATCCACCACAAATATTAATAGATATTCGCGAAACTTTATATTCGGCTTTGTTAACGGAAAATTTAGAACTAGATAGAATTTTTTTAAATTCAAGCAAAAACTTCGAAATTTTATATTTTCTTAACTTGGCAGCATATGACAAAATTTGACATATTTATGCATAAGAAGAGTTATTTATGACTCAATGATTACGAAACTTAAAAGTTTCAATTATTGTAGTAAAAAATAGCCGCGATATAATTTTTGTATTTATGGTGTTATTAGCATCCCCACCCCTCCCGGCGGATACATTATCAAACTTGGTTTCAATCAAAATATTTTTTTCAAACCCTTTAAAATGAAGGGTAACATGCTATAATTATGATCATTTGGAGCAACAATATAGATTTTTCAAATTTTTTCTTGCATAAATTGCAAAAAAAAAGTATCACTCGCTTTCACGCCGTATTAAAAAGATTCCGATAGGTGTAGAATGATTTGATGATTCCTAATTTTGAAAGTCGGGATTGCAAAAATCTTAAGTATCAAGTAAAAACAATAGTACTGCCAGAGAAAAAAAATTGAGGGGGTGGGGATACCAGAATATCTTGTTTCCCATTCCCCCAAATATCATTTCTACAAACTTCAATGGACTCTTATGAGTAGGGTATGGCACTATGGCCCCTTCCCCCTCCCCTAAGCGCCGCTACTGAGAAAAATTCAGTAAATTTTCTGCCCTATCCGCGCTTTGTTAACTTTCGCGGCACACATATTTCGCCGAAATTCTGCTCAAACAGTTGTGAAATATTTTCTTATAAATAAAATGCTATGCTTAGATTATATTAAAACTAAATTTAATACCCAATAAAACATAGAATATGTTTTATTTTAATTTAAAATACTTTTGGTGCTGCCATCTGTTGTCGTAATTTAATTCATACCGACTATTTTTATTTTTTAATGAACATTTTTAAATGTATATTCCTTCTAATACGCTATTAATTAAAACAGCAGATCATATATAATGCCATAATCACGGAAACGTAATTGAACTTAGACTTGAAGACAAAACTGCAGTCCTTAGTGATGTACATTCAGATCCCTTATCAAATTTATAGAATGATAAATTACCTTTCCGTGATTGTGGCATTATTATATATGATCAGTTGTTGTATTTAACACTGTATTAGAAGGAATAGATATTTAAAAATGTTCATTAAAAAATTAAAATAATCGGTATGAATTAAATTACAACAGATGGCAGCACCAAAAATATTTTGGATTAAAATAAAAAATATATTCTATGTTTTTGGGGGCATTAAATTTAGTTTTAATATAATCTAAGCATTGCATTTTATCTTTCAGAAAATATTTCGCAACTGTTTGAGCAGAATTTCGGCGAAATATGTGTGCCGCGAAAGTTAAAGCGCGGATAGGGCAGAAAATTTACTGACGCTCACCCTTAAGCAAATTCCGTTTTATTCATATTTCTCACTGCCTGCAAGAAAACGCAATTGTGTGGGGATTTTGCATCTAGCCAGACAGTCTGAACACCAATTCCACGCGGCACAACTTCCTAGGAGTGGGGAAGTAGACGGTATTGATCCAGACGACACTGGATTTAAGTACAGAACCACGGTAGAAGTTTTGGGGTGGAATCGGAGTCTGAGTGAGTAAAAATTACCAACTGCTACTCCAAAATAAAATTATAATAAAATTATATTAAAATCATATTAAAATTCTATTTAAAATAATTTTAAAATAATTTTATTTTTGGAATATTTGATTTTTACTTTTTCATGTTATAGAATATAGTATAGAGAAAGTATTGTGTTCACGAAAATTTTTGATTTCCATATTTTGATGCCAATATATGTGTTAGGACCTCTTGAATACGTTTTGACTATTTTTTTGAGTGCTGTATGTCGTCTATCTATAGTAGATTTCTTGTGCACACGATAGCTGCCACAAATATTAATGGATTTTCATGAAACTTTAACTTTGTTAACGAAAAATCTAGAACTAGATAGATTTTCTTTATAATTCACTTCAAAATTTTATATTTTCCTAACATGGCAGCATAGGACAAAATTTGAAATAATTATACATAAAAGGGGTTATTTATGGCTCAATGATTACGAAACTTAACAGTTTCAATCAATGTAGTGAAAAATAGCCGCGATACAATGTGTTTGTGACGTCATAAGTCCCCCCCCCCTTTTTCCGTGGGGTACATTGTCAAACTTGTTATCAAACGAAAGATTTTTTTTTTTCAAGTCCTTTAAAGTGAAGGGTAACGTGCTATAATTGTGATCATTTGGACCAACAATACAGATTTTTCAATTTTTTTTCCTGTAAAATTAGCAGCCAATAAAAAAAGAAAAAAAAAACATAAGTTACTTCAAAATTGAATCGAATCTGGTATAAGAAGGACGAGTTGAGATACACTTCATTTAACTCAAAAGTTTTCAGGCAATAAATTAAAAAACATTAAAGTTTAAGAATTAAACATGTAAAAGAAAAAAAACTTAGTTTTTAAGAGTACCCACTTTTATTATTGGTATATAATTCAAATGTCTGAAAAAATGTATCTGACTTAAATGTATAAAAGACAACGGCATATGTTCATTATTTATAACCGTCTGTTATAGTTCAATAGATATTTGGTCGAAACTTAACGAAAGTGAAGCGAAAACTCGCTCGGACAAAAACATACTTCTTCTAAAAATAAATTTTTAAATACTAAAATATTGAAATTATTTTTAGATATTCATAAAAGGTGCCCAATTTCCGACAAAATGAGTACACATTGTTTACACAAATATCTGCTAGGTTCGGAGATACAAGCGTCCAAATCGTTTACATTTATCGTAACGCTCCGATTTAAGACTGACACTACCACCATAGATGTTTTTCACGTAAAAAAAAAAAATTAGTTTCATTATTTAAAAGTTATCTTTGGATGTCTATTCAAAACGACAGTTCCCATGGATTTTAACTAATAGTAAAGTTATTGCGTTCCTGGTATAAGTGGTAGTGATTCGGAAGCGGTCGTTATTAAGAATTAATCCCTAAAGGAAACTAGTATGCACGTCTGTCAACAAGGACACTAACACTCTAAAAAAAACTACTCTGCAATTTTATGTTAGTATGCTTTATTTTGTTTAACAACGTAAGATGTTTAGCGTCGAAAATAGTTGTCAATTGAAAATTGGCCCAGATGGGTTCTATCCCATAGTCAAGTTTCTGCGTTTTATGTCCCCGGTGGGGAAGGGTGGCTTCGAGAGGATTCCGAAAGAGTTTACAGAAAAATAATCTGCAAAAAATATCCAGTTACCAAATAAAAAAAATCTGATGTGGGCAGCACATGATTTTCCCTGCAGACTTATATCCACGTTCTCTTTATTTTAATTAAATTTAATTCACTTTTAATTCAATTTTCGTTCTCTTTCGGTAACCGGGCTTATTTTCAAAGGTGGCGTAGGGAAAGTACGAAAAACTAAAATATCTAGATAACGGCTAGTCCTAGTGTAATGGGGTTGGTCTTATTCTTTTCGTCGTTAAAAATTACGTATTAAACGAGCATTTAATGGATATATTTGAGTATACATAGTTCTTTAGTTTAGATTTTGACGATTTTTGAGGGCCATTTTGCAAAAAAAGGCAAGTTATTTTTTTCCAAATCGTACCAAAATCTAATCAGCACCAGGGTAACCCACAAGTGACTCATCTACCGAATTTTGTGAAATTCGGTCCAGTAGTTTTTCAGTTAGAGTGGATACAAGCTTTTACGGGCCATTTCGCAAAAAAAGGCGGGTTCTTTAATTCCAAATCGTACCCAAAACTAATCAGCACCAGACTCGCCCACAAGTGACTTACCTACCAAATTTTGTGAAATTCGGTCCATTAGTTTTTTACTTACAGTGGATACAAAATCTGCACAGACAGACAGACACACACACACACACACAGATGTCACGCTAAAAATGGTTTTTTCGTATTCTAGAGGTCTCGAAACGTGTAGATCCGTCGAAAACTCGAGTTGTGATTTTCGGCATGATTCCAATACTTTCCCTATACATTATACCCCATGTATTGCAGGGAAAGTAACAAACATTGAATTAAATGTGCAAATTTAGTGTTATTTAGTGCAATTAAACTCAATTTAATGAATTGTTAAAGAAATAAAAAGAAAATGAATTTGAGTCTGAAGGGAAAGTCATGTGCTGCCCACATCAGATTTTTTACTTTCCCTGCAATACATGGTAATGTATAGGGAAAGTATTGGAATCGTGTCGAAAATCGTACCTTGAGTTTTCGACGGATCTACACGTCTTCAGACCTCTAGAATATGAAAAAATCTGATGTGGGCTCTGGGCAGCACATGACTTTCCATGCAGACTTATATTCACGTTCTCTTTATTTTAATTAAATTTAATTCACTTTTAATTCAAATTCCGTTCTCAATTTATAACTGGACTTATTTTCAAAGGTGGCGTAGAGAAAATACGAAAAAACTAAAATATCTCGAGAACGGTTAGTCCTAGTGTAATGGGGTTGGTCTTATTCCTTTCTTCGTTAAAAATTACGTATTAAACAAGCATTCGATGGATATATTTGAGCATACGTAATTTTTTTAGATTTTTGCAGGCCATTTTGCAAAAAAAGGCAGGTTATTTTTTTCCGAATCGTACCAAAATCTAATCAGCACCAGGGTGACCCACAAGTGACTTATCTACCGAATTTTGTGAAATTCGGTACATTAGTTTTTCAGCTAGAGTCGATACAAGCTTTTGCGGGCCATTTCGCAAAAAAAGGCGGGTTCTTTTATCCCGAATCGTACCCAAAACTAATCAGCACCAGATTCGCCCACAAGTGACTTACCTACCAAATTTTATGAAATTCGATCCGTTAGTTTTTTAGTTAGAATGGATACAAAATCTGCACAGACAGACAGACACACAGATACACACACAGACGTCACGCTAAAAATAGTTTTTACGTATTCTAGAGATCTCAAAACGTGTAGATCCGTCGAAAACTCGAGTTGCGATTTTCGGCATGATACCAATACTTTCCCTATACATTACTGTGTCTGTGTGTGTGCGTACGTGCGTGCGTGCGTGCGTGCGTGTGTGTGCAATGTATGTATCCACGCTAACTCAAAAACTAATAACCAAATTTCATAAAATTTGGTAGGCAAGTCACTTGTGTGTGACCCTGCTGCTGATTAGTTTATGGTACGATTCGGGATAAAAGAACCCGCCTTTTTTGCGAAATGGCCTACAAAAATTTCTTGTATCCACTCTAGCTAAAAAACTAATTGATCAAATTTCACAAAATTTGGTAGATAAGTCACCTGTAGGATATCCTGGTGCTGATTAGATTTTGGTACGATTCGGTAAAGAAGAACCCGCCTTTTTTGTGAAATGGACCGCAAAATTTACCAAAATCTAAAATAAAAGACAACATAGGCTCAAATGTATCAATTAAATGCTTGTTTTATAACGTAATTTTAGACGACAAAAAGAATAAGACCCACCCCATAACTTTAAAATGAATCGTTCTCGATATATTTAAATGTTCAATTTTGAGGAAATTAAAACGATTTTCACTGCAGTTAAAAAACTTTTAATAAAATTTCTTGAAACTCTGTAGTTAAATCCCCTGTTGGTTATCCTGGTGCTGATTAGATTTTAATATGATTCAGAAGAGTATAACAGACTCTTTTTTGCGAAACGGCCCGCAATGATAGTGAAAATCTGAAATAAATGACTAAAATAAATATATATATATGTTGAAATATAATGATTAAGTACTTGTTCTTCAGGTATAAATTTTGCCAACTAAGCGAATAAGACTAACCCCACGACTGTAGGATGAACAGTTCTCGAGATATTGTTTTTTTGTTGTTGTTTTGAGGATCTGAAGAATGTAAAGTGAATTAAGTTGCCAAATTTAACGAAGATGCAATAAAAAGACAAATTGGGCATAATATCAGAAAAGTATCCATGTTATTTTCAGCAATTAAACTCAATTGAGTGCACAATGAAATAAAAAATGACAAAATGAATTTGAATCTGCAGGGAAAGTCATGTGCTGCTCACATCATATTAATCTGCTTTACCTTTCGTATGAAATATCTTGACAACTTTCAAAGCAATTATGATGAGATATTTATGAGAAATGTTATATTCTTTTTATTGAGGTGTCCAAAAGACATGTTTCCTGATATTCCGGGGTTCCCTGATTTTACCAGAATGATGATATCCATTCCTTGATGTTTCCCCGATTTCCCGGTTCTGTAGCCACCCTGCATTAGACAATTATATATAGTGCCTTTGCTGCCCTACATTTTCATAATTATCCAGGTATTCGGCTTACCCCAGCACTCATCTAATTAAGCCGAATTCCATTCTCAAAGTTAGAACACTATCCGTAAATCTCCATTTAACAAAAGAACCGAAATAAGAACGGAAAACAACAACAACAAACGCGTTAAAGATACCCTATCTATTAAAAGAAAATCTAGTCGTCAAAATTGAACTTTAACCCCGCAACCAGTTTGCTTTGTGTTCTTCGCGAAAGCACGGCAAAAATAGAGGTCAACAACACTCGGCAAGTAGTATTGGCTCTCCAATCCCACAAAATTTTATTCATTTACTTATTGCAGTCACTCGTTCGTCTTCAGGCTCTGGTGGAATTCAACAGCAGAACAAGCACGCATTAGACCATGCCAATGAATAATGTCCAAAGAGATGAATGTGGTTTCTGAAGACATACAAGGGTTTATTCTACGTCACAATTCACAGATTATAATAGAAAGGCACATGAAAAGTCTATAAATAACAAGAAATTTAAGGAGTCTTCATATGGTGGCAGAAGGTTGTGCACTTTATTTACGACGAATATATATATATATATATATATTTTTTTTTTTTTTCATCTTTTTATCTTGCAGCTTTAACTGTAGAATATATCATTTTATTGCTTTTACGCAGCATGGTTTTTATTACTCTCTTTGGCAACAGCAAATCATATCTTTTCATTTCTGCATATGGCAACATTGGTCTAGTCATATTTTGCTCGTCATGGTTGTACTAATGAAGTGTATTTTAAGGTATTTATGTTTCCTTTATTTTTCCAATCTATATGCTTGACGTCCATATAACACAAGTTTATAGATAAAATCTATCTTGTGTTTCAGAAACAATCATTTTTGTGTTCATTTCGAAGGGATATATGGACTTGACAAGAATTCTTTTCGAAATGAACTTATCTTAAGCCTAAAGCTCTTCCACGTGCAAGCTTTAATGCTTGATTTTTTGTTTTCCTATTTTCATTCCTCACCTTTGAAATTTGTTGATTGTCTTTGTCTTTATGACTTGCATTACGTTTTATAATTTCCTCTTTATGATTGAATTTCTTTTATATCTTTGTATTTTGTAGAAATTTTGGGATAGTGTATTATGAGTTACTACTTACATTCTAACATTGGATTTACAATTTTATATTTATATTTATATATATATATATACATATATATATATATATATATATATATATATATATATATATATATATATATATATATATATATATATATATATATCTTCTTTTACTCACTTATTTTGTAATCATACAATTTTTTGGAAAAAAAGAACAGGAAATGACTATTAACATCTTCAAAATAGAAAATGAAAATCCTTAGTATCTTAGTAAACCACCCAACCCCTCTGAAATTCGATGCTGAAACCATATCAGTCATCATCTAAGTTATATTTAATACAAATCCTGAGAAATGGTTGTTTCAAATAAATATCTTAACCGTAAAGGGAGAAAAAATAAATAAAAACTTTGTTTTTGGAGCTTTAAATCATAACTCGCAATGAGCAGCTTCAATGGAGGCAAATCATAAGAAATATCTAAAAAAATAGGAATTCTACTACATAAAACATAATTGTAGTTCTACAGCAGAATACGAAAAACCATTCAGCTCAATTTCATACAGTTGCATTAGAAACTTGGCACTGTTTAACTTTTTATTGTCACTAATCACTATTATTGCAAAAAGGTATTTTAAAATAACATAATTACTTTATCAAAAGCGATAACGTAAACAAATCTAAATCGTCGAACATGACGTCGAACATGCATATCGTCATGTTGTTTGATGATGATGATAATCTGCTTGTTGCCATTCAGCAAACGATAATAGCGTGTATAAATTACTTACACTCGAAATTATATTGTTTGATGATGATGATGATGATGATATGCTTGTTACCATTCAGCGAACGATAATAACTGCGTAAATTAATCACACTCGAAATTATGTCGTCTAATGATGCTGATATGCTTGTAACCATTCAGCAAACGATAATAGCGTGCGTAAATTAATCACATTCGAAATTATGCTGTTTGTGATAATGATGATGATAACATGCGTATTACCGTTAAAAATGCTATCAAAGAAGTTGAAACAGACAGACAGACGAGCACACATCGGTCGAATTAAGTAAAAGCTTTTAAACACCCGAAATTGGAAGTCAATTTTCCTACCCTCTCTGGAATTTGATGTTGAATCCATATCAATCGTCATCTAAACTCTATCTATAGCCGATCTTTCGGGGGGGGGGGGGGGGGGATATGTTGCAAGGAAAATGCACATTTATGAATCGGAAGTGACATCTCCAAAACTGGAAATTCTCAGTGAGTCCTCCTACACCCTTTCGGAATTTGATGCTGAATCCATACCAGTCATCGTCTAAGCTCCTACAGCCTATTCAGAGAACTAGATATTTCAAGAAAATGTTTAAACAGGAAGCAGATAAGGAGCAGGAAGTGTAATTTTTCTACCCTATACCTCCTCCCGAATATGATGCTGAATCTATATCAGTTGTCATCCAAGATTTATTTAAAGACAATCTAAAAAATGTAATTGTAACAATTAGAAAAATTATATCGCGTTATATTTATAAATTTATTACTTTTCTCCAGTTTTAATTGCTGGAAGTGAAAAGATAACAACTTGAGATTTTATTACATCTGAGAGGCACGTGAAAATTCATCAAGTGAAAATTCCTTTGTATCATCACCCCTGATTCGAATTTTTGAAACTTCCGATTACCCTACCCTATATTGATCTAGAAGCTGGGACAGATCGAATAAGACAAAAACCAAGATTCTTAGAGACCACACGACAGACCGGAAGGCTTTTATGTAGCTATCTATATGTGTGGTCGAAGATTCTTAGTGTGGAAGTATTAAATAATTTTGATAATTTTTGTAATCTCTTTATATAGTCCCCCCCCCCCCCAACTCGAATTTTCAAAATATTATATTCTTCCATTGATCTAGAATTCTAGAAGCTGAGATGGATCGAATAAGACCAAAACTAAAATTCTAGCTAGTGTGGAAGTATTGAATAACTATGATTTTTTTTTTAATATCCCATCGCATCGTCCCCCTTAATTCAAAGTTTTGAAATATTAAATTTTTTTCGTTGATCTGGAAGCTGAGATGGATCAAATGAGACCAAAACCAAAATTCTAGCTGAGGTGAAATACTCTATAGTTAAGCAAAGTAGTGTGAGATTTTTTATTATTCCTTTGCATCGTCACCCCTAATTCGAATTATCGAAATATTTCATTTTTCCGTTGATCTGGAAGCTGAGACGGATCGAATGAGACCAAAACTGAGATTCTAGCTCCAGTGAAAGTACTCGATCATTTCAAAAAGTAGTTTTGTGTTTTCATTCTCTTAGCATTGACACCCATAACTCAAATTTTCAAAATTTTAGATTTGATTTTTCCCTTAGCCTCGAAACTCAAACGGATTGAATGACACCAAAACCAAAATTCTAGCTACAGTGAAAGTGTTCGATAATGTCACCCAATCAGTCAGTTCAGTGCATATTACATAGACACTTGTTTTCATTTTACCCTATTACTTTCCTTATATACATAATGTATAAGGAAAGTATTGTGACGGGGTCGAAAATTCGAATTCGAGTTTTCAACGGGAGAGCACGTTTCAAGCATCCCTGATCACGAATCAAACATTTTTGAAGTGATGTCTGTGTGTGTGTGTGAAAGTGTGTGTGTGAAAATGTGTGTGTGTGTGTGTCAGTGAGTCTGTGGAGACGATAACTGACAAACGAATGGACCGATTCGAACGAAACTTGGTACAAAAATCACAATCCGTAAACACTGGAAGCCTATTGTTTTTATACGCAATCAAATGTTCAGAACCCCCCCTAAATTTTCGAGTGAAATTTTGAAAAAATCGTCAAAAAATCAAAACCGCTAATAAAGTTACGCAAATAGACATTTCTTATGTAATTTTTCATTAGAAAACGATTGACATAAATTTTAGAACCGTTCTCGAGATATTGCACATTTTTCAAAAAAATTATCAAAAAGTCATATAAAATAAAAAATAAAAAAATCCTATTGAGAAACATGTTCACTTTTCATATGTAATACCATACGTTAAATTTGGTGACATCATTCTCGAGGATCTAGCTCGTTCCATTCATGAAAAAGGATACTTTGAGTAATACTTCTGTATTTGAACGCCAATAGTCATTTATCTGCTATAAGAATAACTTATTTCTCCGTCCATAACGCTTGGCGAGATTTTGGCAACGAATTTGGTGGAATCTCGTCAACTTGGCGACTTTTTTAAATGTTGCCAAATTAACAAAAATCTCGCCAAATAGATAAAAATGACGTTAAATCAATGGAAATGACGACTAACTAAAGAAAATTCAATATCTTGGAAAGAATATAAATATCTACTATAAAAATAATCTATTTTTTTTTTTACTGTAAAAGTAGTAAATTCATTGCATTATATAAGGAAAGTCATGTGTTACCCACATCAGATTTTTTTATTCAAGACGTCGGAAATTTTACAAATTCACTTTTCAGTGGTAGAAAATGCGAAAATTCTACTAATGCGCTTTATTTTAAGAACCAGTACCCTACGCAAATTTAATTTTAAGTAGGAGTAAAAACTTATACAACAGGAAGTGCGCGAAGAAAAAAAAAATTGAGAACCATCGCACTACACTACCTGACACCCCCCGAAACAAAGAATTTCTATCAGAACGTAATGGAATTTTCTGCTGCATCCCATTTAGCAACTCGAATTCGACGGCTCATTCATCTTCAGGCTTCAACGGGGCTTGGACGGAAAGACGACTTTGTGATGTGGAAGTGGAGGCAGCCAACTAAATCCACGAACAAGAGATGTCCGAAAATGCAGATGCAATTTAAACGCTCCAGCATAGCACAATTCACATAAAACGCATCACGCTTCATGGTTACACGTCTCAGGTATTTTCTAAAATTTGGTACGCGATCTAAACATCTAAGGGGTTATTACGCATTAGACTTTTAAATGTATAACATGTTTTTACCGACGTAATTCCGTAGGTACATAAAAACCTATTATGTATCTATATAATTGCCTAAAGTTTTTCTATCTTTTTGACCCTTTAAAAATATCCACTCCAGTGCACACTGAATCTGTGCACACTTATATCACCGAGACAGAGCCATGAGCGTCCATAGAACTTTCCTCGGGGGGGGGGGGGGGGGGGTAAAGGATAAGACGACCATGAACTAGCTTGATGCCTGTCTATGTGATCTTCGCCCATGGACAGAACCTAAAGGAACCATATATCCCCCCCCCCCCCACACTAGGTGGGGAAAATGGGAGAGGTGGTAATAAAGTATTTCCACACTATGCAGACCCACCACACACACACATACACACCTGTAACATAGAAGGCTGAATCTTTGCACTTGCTAAATTACTTACAGTATTGACCACGAGATAGAACCTAGCGGAGTAAGATTTTCGATATCTAGCGGGGATGAAAAATAAGGGGAAGGCGGTTGAAAACTATTTCCAGACCCTCCAGAAGCCACAAGGTGAAGTAGAAAGACTTTACTAGTGTAACAAAAAATGTTAAACCCTTTAAATTACCTTAGTTCGTTTTTATTCCTCCGCTCTACGGAAAGTTGCTCTCCAACAGATCTATGAAGGAAGGTCCATAAGTGTACACATTAGCTCTATACAAGGTAAGATCAAAAAGTTCGGAGATTGTGCTGATATCTCCAACCCTGATTGGAGGAGAGGGGAAATGTTTTACCGTGGCGTAGAGGCACTTGTGACGCGAGATGTGAAAAAGAAGAAACAGATGTTTTCCCAGACAATGCGTGTCAGTGAACTGTAATCGTTGGCGTTCGTCGAAAACGGAAATGGCGTTTGAAGAACAACGTGCGAATATCAACATTGCACCTGTTGCCGCAGGTGCAATGTTTCTATCGGCGATTTCCTCAAACGCTGGCAGAATTTGATATTCGTACGTTGTTCTTCAAACGCCATTTCCGTTTTCGACGAACGCGAACGACTACAGTTCACTGACATGCATTACCTGGGAAAACACCTGCTTCTTCCTTTTCACATCTCGCGTCACATGTGCCTCTAAGCCACGGTAAAATAGTTCCCCTCTCCTCCAATCAGGGTTGGAGATATCAGCACAGTCTCCGAACATTTTTGATCCTACCTTGTATATAGTAAAGTGGCCATGCCCCGTTCGAATAAATGTAACCGCACTACCTCCTTGCGGGAAATTAAAAAAGTTTGGATTCGTAATCGGCAACATAGCCGAAAATGAAAGCCAATTAAAAAGCTGTAGAGCATTGTCTAATGCAGTGGTCTCCAAAGTGGGTTACGCTTGCTCCAGGACGTACGTGAGTTCATGGGGGGGGGGGGGGGGTCGTAAAGAAAATTTAATATTTTCTTTTTGTATTTTTTCTCAAGTTTTATATTGACTAAAAAATTAATTAAATAATAACAAATATGAACTTAAGTTTACAAATTACACGATCATGAACACCCGGCCACACACTTTGTTACCATAAACCCCTGGGTTGGTCGTGTGGTCTGGGCCTTCAACGATCATGAACACAATAATATTGTGATTATACTAGAAACTGTATCCCGGTATTTAAAATAGAGAGTAATTAAATTCACAAAGATTAAATTACAAAACAGACACTAGCACATACTCGTGTGTTTTATAACACCGAATCACACCTTAGACAGCTGCTCGGATACGCAATACGCCTCTGTACTGTCCCGGCGCTCGCAAGGGCCATCAGTATTTTCTATTCTAGTTGCAGTGGAACAAACACATCTGTTTTTGGAGTCATTATCGCCGACAGCGGTGAAAAACTATATTCTTGCATTCAGCGCTTTACCAATTTATCCATTTTTCTTTTTCTTTCTTGTTCATTCAGGAATCTAAAAATTCGTATCCTTTTTCGGGAATTATTAGAGCAATTTACGGCTGAGCATCATCCCATTTTATTGCAAATTTATACCACAATGCTCGATATTGAGTCACTGCGCAATAATATCCAATGGGCAAGTATGATATAAAAGGGCGGATGCGGATTACACCTTAGATGCGTCTTAGATCTTATTAGTTGGTCCACTGGATTTGATAACTTGCCTGCAAACATGCGGATGTATTGCAAGTACCATTCCCTCATGATTATTATTTCCCATTTAAGAGTGAATCTCTAATTTCTATTATCAAATTATTAATATCAAATTTGTCACCAATTGCCATTATCTACACTAATTAATTATACAATAAATATTTATCATTGATTAAATTTGCTGTTATGCTTTACCACTAGTATTTATTTAATGTCTACTCATAATTCCATTCCTTCAAGTGGCTGGACAACCGATTCTTGGAATCAGCCAGGGATTAATCTGGGCTATTACAATTTTGTTCCGGTAGTTCTACTTGGCTGTATAAGCCAAGTAGAACTACCGGAACAAAATTGTAAATTATTAGCCACTGTTATATTAGCCACTATCGCCGATCCCACTTATTTTGGCATCTCATTTTATTCACGAATTCGCTTTATTTGTCAAACAGACTGGCTATTTAAAACCCATATAAAACTAGCTATAAAAATAAAGCTTTGACAAAAAGGTTGAATGGGAATCGCTGGCCTAGATGATTGATTACGAGTTGCAGAGTGAACAATTCACACTGCAACAAATTGTTCACATCAGTGAACAATTGTTCACTGATGTGAACAATTCGACCAAAAAAAAAAAAAATACTCGAAACGCCTAATGTAAATTGATTTAAATAAATTAAAGACGAAATCTTTAGATTTTAAAAGTCATTTAATAAACATCCTATAGACGTACACATAGATTAACAAGAAAGATCAATCATGCTTAAAGCATTGATTATGAAACACTTTCCAACTTCAATGCAATTTTATTTAAAAAAGTCTAAAATGCAATACATTCCTCGGTAATATTTTAAAACTTATCACAATACTACATTAATTTATTATATTTGAAAACTTAAACCTTCATTGAAAAAAATGAACTTCATTCAAATGACGGCATTGAAATATAAATTGCCTGGTTTAAATATCTGAAATGCGATACATTCCACGGTAATATTTTTAAAACTATCATAATACTAAGATAATTTATTATATTTGAAAACGTCATCGAAAACAATTGAAATTAATTCAAATGACGTCATAGAAAAAATAACACGCCTGGATCTCTCTATAAAAACAGGATTTCATTCATAACTTTCTCCCATTCATTTCATTCATCACAATACTATAATTTATTTTATTTAAAAATTAAGACCATGGAGCTACAAGTAATTAAACTCTATGCTTAAAACTTCATCGAAAAAAATCGTCCTTCCTTTTATAAAATCAGTTAATATTTCATTCATATCAGCCATGCAGACTCCATGGGCTAAATTATTTTGTTTTAAAGAAATACAGCAATTCTACTACAACTCATTCTACATATTTTGCTGTTTACATTTTACATAAGTGAAAAATGGGCTTCGTTGTAGAAATAATAAAATTTGGATAATCATTTAAACTCAAATATATTGTATTTGCGTTGTTTCAGTATGTAGATGCACAGAATTTAAGCAAAAATAAAGTAGTTTTAGGACGGATACAACACTCGATATGAATTAAAAAGAACTTAAAAACTCACGATTTTGAAACAAGATGGATGCCATATATCATTTTGAAGTGGGTCAATGTGATATTTTCATATCATGGTCACGTGATCGTTTCATATAAGAGGTGTAATTATTATTTTAATTTTTATTTAAAAAACTACTGAATATATTTCGCTGAATTTTTTTTTTATATATTTTATGGAACAATTTGAATATTACCTAAAATTTTCGAAGCAATTTGTGAATTTTAAATCCGCTTAAAAGATGTTTGAAAAATTAGGTCCCATAGGGCTCAATGTATTTCATTTTTTCAACCCGGGTTCAATCTAAAACTAATTGGGTGATATTATTCATTTATATTCCCATAGGTCCTACAGACCGTCTGAGCAACATACTAAAATTTCATTTTGATTAAGTCATTTTTACGGCAGCTATCGTGCTAACGGACAGACAGACAGACAGAATGAACAAAGTCATAAACACTTCTCAACTTTGTTGTAACGTGTTAAAAACCAGAGTACTTTCGGGCATCTCTATACCCTTCCTCAGTGGCATTTGTCTTTAATTTATTTAAATCAATTTACAATTTTGAATTACAATTTTGAAGTGTTACCACTCTAAGTATATAAACATAATGTAGTCTTTTAAATGCCCATTATATAAGATACAGTATCTATAAATAAACCCAGTTGATTAGTCATGGAGGGCTATGAGACACAACATCCAAATTTGCTTCAGAATCTCATTAGCGCTTGATTGGCTAACAATATCTACGACATAACATCTATTTTCCAAATTCGGGCTATAAATAAACCGTACCACCAACGTAGGGCATGGCAAATCCATTAAATAAATTTATTTTTTAAACAATTATTGCTAAATAATATCTACAGCGATAAACTCATCCTTTCCAAAATTCTGGCGATGATTTTGAATAAACTGGCCCACCAACGTAAAAAATCTGATGTGGGCAACACATGACTTTCCTTATATAATGCACTGAATTTACTACTTTTACAGTTAAAAAAAATGTTATTCTTATAGTAGATACTTATATTATTTCCAAGATATTGAATTTTCTTCAATTAGTCGTCATTTTCATTGATTTAGCGTCATTTTAATCCATTTGGCGAGATTTTCGTTAACTTGGCCACATTTTAAAATGTCGCCAAGTTGGCGATATTCCGCTAAATTCGTCGCCAAAATCTCGACAGGCGTTATGGACGGAGAAATAAGTTATTCTTACATCGGATAAATGACTATTGACGTTCAAATACAAAAGTATTACTCAACGTTTCTTTTCTAGTGAATGGAACGAGTTAGATCCAAGAGAATGATGTCACCCAATTTATCGCATGACATTACATATGAAAAGTGAGCATGTTTCTTAACAGTTAATATTTTTTTTTAATTTATGGGATTTTTTAATAAATTTATTTGAAAAATGTGTAATATCTCGGGAACGGTTCATGCTAGCGTTCTAAAGTTTATGTCAATCGTTTCCTAAGGGAAAATTACATAAGAAATGTCTATTTGCGTAACTTTATTAATGGTTTTGATTTTTTTATGATTTTTTCAAAATTTCACTCGAAAATTTAGGGGGATTCTGAACATTCGATTGTGTTTTAAAACAATATGCTTCCAGTATTCACAGATTGTGATTTTTGTACCAAATTGCATTCGATTCGCTCCATTTGTTCGTGAGATATCGTCTCCACAGACTCACTGACACACACATACTTTCACACAGACACACACACACAGACATCACTTCAAAAATGTTCGATTCGTGATCAGGGATGCTTGAAAAGTGCTCTCCCGTCGAAAACTCGAATTCGAATTTTCGACCCCGTCACAATACCTTCCTTATACATTATGTATATAAGGAAAGTTGAAATGACACATTTATTAATTCAATCATTTTCTTCGGCTCGTTTTTTACTTTCCTTCCGGGAGAGCACGTTTCAAGCATCCCTGATCACGAATCAAACCTTTTTTAAGTGATGTCTGTGTGTGTGACCCTGTGAAGACGATAACTGACGAATGGACCGATTCGAACGAAATTTGGTACAAAAATCACAATCCGTAAACACTGAAAGCCTATTGTTTTTATACGCAATCGAATGTTCAGAACCCCCCCTAAATTTTCGAGTGAAATTTTGAAAAAATCGTCAAGAAATCAAAACCGTTAATAAAGTTACGGAAATAGACACTTCTTATGTAATTTTTCATTAGAAAACGATTGACATAAATTTTAGAACACTAACATGAACCGTTCTCGAGATATTGCACATTTTTCAAAAAATTACCAAAAAGTTATATAAAATAAAAAAAATATTTCTTATTGAGAAACATGTTCACTTTTCATATGTAATACCATTCGATAAATTGGGTTACATCATTCTCGTGGATCGAGCTCGTTCTATTCATGAAAAAAGATACTTTGAATAATACTTTTGTATTTGAACGCCAATAGTCATTTATCTGCTGTAAGACTAACTTATTTCTCCGTCCATAACGCTTGGCGAGATTTTGGCGACGAATTTGGCGTAATGTCGCCAACTTGGAGACATTTTTAATTGTTGCCAAATTAACAAAAATTTCGCCAAATTGATAAAAATGACGCTACATCAATGAAAACGACGACTAATTGAAGAAAATTCAATATCTTGGAAAGAATACAAGTATCTACTATAAGAATAACATTTTTTTTAACTGTAAAAGTAGTAAATTCGTTGCATTATATAAGGAAAGTCATGTGTTGTCCAAATCAGATTTTTTTAAACAGCATCTGAGAAATTCGAAAAAATAAAGTTAGTTAAACCGAAAGCACAGAAACGTAAAATATTTTATTTTATACCCATAATTACTCAGAGTTAAAACTTCCGCAATAACCTTTTTTTCTTGTTTATATAAACTACCATCGAAATAAACAAATGTGCATTTTCGCGCTATAAAATCTGCTCATTACATAAAATGAAGGAAAACTGGTCTTACCTGGAAGTGATACTAGACCTTCTACTTAATGATCGTAGCAGACAAAAAACATGATGCAAGTGTTTTGTCAAAATTGAATCATAGAAGGGATATTCTCATTACTACCAGATAATAACGTGACACACATCTACAGGTCGGCACCTATACTGCGTATTTTATTATTTCAGTTCCTACAATGGACAATAACTTACAACGTTACGATGACGTTTTTTCAGCAATCTGGACACCAATGAATTGTTGAAATATATTTATTTGCCGAAAATGTTAAAGGTACGAGTACTTTAGAAAATTCGAATTCGAGTGTGAAAATTCGATTTCGAGTTTTCTACGAATTTACACGTTTTAAGCATCTATGAACTTGAATTGAGCGTCTTTGAGGTAATGTCTGTGTGTGTGTGATCGCGAGATAACAGACACGATATCTCACAAATGAAAAGTTTCGAAAACAATTTGGTACGATTATAACAAATCAGTGAATAGTGGAACCCTATTGATTTTGAACGCGATCGAACGTTTGAAAAACCACTAAATTTTCTATCGATTAAAAAAAAGTTATAAAAAATTAGGACACTCCCTTTAAGTCATGTTTTATTTTGGCAAAAAATTTTCAAGCTCATATATTGAGTTTAACCAATTGTTGAAACATAATAAAAATGGTACAGATATATCTTCTAATACCATTTTGGGGCTTTCATTTTAGCATATGTTGATCAAATTTCATATTTTCTTGTAAATTTGTTTACACATGGGACCAAGAGGTTTTTTCTTCAAATCTGCCTGTGAAGATAATTACTTTCCTTATATACATATAATGTATAAGGAAAGTATTGTGACGGGGTCGAAAATTCGAATTCGAGTTTTCGACGGGCGAGCATGTTTCAAGCATTCCTGAACACAAATCAGACGTTTTTGAGATGATGTCTGTGTGTGTGTGTGGGGGGGGGGGGGGGAGTCTGTGGAGACAATAACTGGCGAACGAATGGACCAATTCGAACGAAATTTGATACAAAAATTACAATCCATGAATACTGAAAGTCTATTGTTTTTATACGCAATCGAATGCTCAGAATCCCCTAAATTTTCAAGTGAAATTTTGAAAAAATCATAAAAAATTAAAACCTTTAACAAAGTTACGCGAATAGTCATTTCTTATGTAATTTTTCATTAGAAAACGGTTGATACAAATTTCAGAACGCTAGCATGAAATGTTCTCGAGATATTGCACATTTTCAAAAAAATTGTCAAAAATCATATAAAAAAATATTACCTATTGTGAAATATGTTCACTTTTCATAAGTAATAATATCATGCTATAAATTTGGTGACATTATTCTCGTGGATCTAGCTCATTCCATTCATGAGAAAAGATACTTTGAGTACTATTTTTGTATTTGAACGCCAATAGTCATTTTTCTGCTATAAGAATAACTCATTTCTCCGTCCATAACGCTTGACGAAATTTGGCGACGAATTTGGCGGAATGTCGCCAACTTGGCGACTTTTTTAAATGTTGCCAAATTAACGAAAATCTCGCCAAATGGATAAAAATGGCGTTAAACCAATGAAAATGGCGACTAATTGACGAAAATTTAATATCTTGGAAAGAATATAAGTATCTACTATAAGAATAACCCTTTTTTTTTTTACTGTAAAAGTGGTAAATTCATTGCATTATATAAGGAAAGTCATGTGCTACCCACATCAGATTCTTTTGTATAGCGAGAACAGATATTCTTATACTTATTTTTAGGAGAATTAAACTACATATTTTAATAGAATGTTTTGAATAACAATTCCATTTAGAATGAAAATGCACATAATTGTAAATTTTTTTATATTATATATTCCGTACGAAGAATGGATATACTGCTAGTACTATAAATCTTATCTCGAATGGTATTATGCAAAATTCATTAAACTATTTCATCTGCTCACACCCTAATTTCACTTCGACAATTTTGCATAATATCAATTTTGAATAATGACAAGATTTATATATTATTGTTTTGAATTAAATCTGCCTACTCCACCAATTTCGTTCAATTTCGAGTGCGATTAATTTTATTTTCTACTTTTCCGTGGACATTGAAAAACTTGTTATTTGTTTCCGCATAATTTATTCTAACTATATTTGTGCGAAATATAAGTTAATTGGGTACTTCGTTATAGTTTTACATATTATCATCAAAAAGTGTCAAATTTCAATGTAGATATTGTAAAATACTATTTCACTGTATAAAAGTTAAAGTGTAGGAAAAGCCATGTGCTGCCCACATCAGATTAATTAGTTTCTCTTATCTATGACACAAATTAAGTTAATACGGGGAAAAAATTTAATCCAATCAGCAGTATTTCATACTATGAACTCATGAACTACACGAACATCTAAACACTACGGCTTACCTAATACACTACATCCGGTTATATTCTTGAAACAAGAACAGCACAAAATTAGTCACGGAAATTCAAAATTGCAACAAGATTTCCTATTATTCGCAGACATAATCACAGTTCGTATCAACCCGAAGATGATGTCACGGGCACAGCTTAAGACGTGACCTTAAGAAAGAACTTAAAACCGGGGTTTCATTCAAGAAGACTTCAAAAAGAACAGTTTAGTTTCACGCTATTAAAAGATCAGCAGACGATAATCCTTCCAAATGATAAACTGAAAAGAACGTGTTTTTCCGACATACGAAAAGAATATATTGTTCGCAAATGGTTGTGAAACAAAATGATTCATTAAAGAACAAAGCAGCGTAACTTATTCGAAAACAATTAGCTTTAGGGATTGCTATCCAAATGTAAAGTTACGTTACAAGGGGTAAAATCTAGAATGCACCCCTCCCCCAAGTGCCAATCCACGCAATTATACTTAACGTTTAAGGTAAAAAAAAAAGGTAATAATAATCAACAAATTTCAGAACCACCTTACAATTTTTTCAACTTCTAGCAAATTTTAACAAATCTTTATTTTTACTATTCAAATCAGTATATACGTCGAACTATGATAGAACGTTATAGACATACGTTATGGTTGAGTTCAAACTAATGCATTCAAGAGTTTAAGAGTCCTTGCTTTTACTAAAAAAGCATTCCGAGATCCTAGCAACGCTTATGATAGAAAAGAATACTGAAAATAATATAACCAGTGATATTTTTTGCATAAAACGTTACACAGACTGCATTATAAGTATGTGAAAAAACGTTTAAACTAATTTTAAAAATATGAGGTAAACTTCAATAAACAGAAATGTGTATGCAAAATCATGTAATCTATTATAGTACATGTACCTCACCTCACTGAGAGCCGCCCACAGGAGGGAAAATACCACTCGAGGGGCTGGGGCCCCGAATTCTCGATTTTTTATTTTTATTTTTTCTATCAGAAGATGTGTAAGATTAACAAAGTGAGCAAAATCAAATATGGGAGGGGGCCTGTGATAGATGTTTGTACGGCGGTAGGGGCAATTTGTATCGGCAACCTTGCCTCAGTACAACTGAACAGATCCAAATGTTGTTCGAGAAGCGTGCCAGATTATCGCGTATAGGGAACCATTGGATGCCGGATTAACGGAAGTTTTCTGGATCTAGTTTTTTAAGTGAACATTTTATAATCTAAAAATTTCAGCGCGTAAACAAAACAAACAAAAAAAAAAAAACTTTTTATGGTTGCGTTGTCCTACAAAAACTGGAAAGAAGAAAATTAAGGTTGTAAGATCTCAGCCTTGTAGGCGATAAGAATAAAACCGCAGATCAAGTGGAGTTGGTCGCTTTGCTAGCGTACGAGAGTATGTCAATCGTGTGGGGGCTGTGGTTGAGAGAAAAGATCATTGCAGGTCAAAATACAAGTTAATGACTCGCTTCAGCGCATTTCTGTAATCATAACTTTTAACATGACTATCTAGGTCTGACACGAGACTTCGAATGATGTAGCAAAATATAATGATACAAGTACATATATAATATATATATATTAAACCTAGCAAGGTGTTATTGAGTCTTTGTCCTGTAGTCTGCTTTCTTTTAATTAAATAAACAAGAAAGATCAATTATGCATAAATCATTGATTATAAAACACTTTCCAACTGCAATGCAATTTTATTTAAACATCTCTAAAATGTGATACATTCAGAGGTGAGATTTTTAAAATTACAAATACCTACAATACTTTATTATATTTGAAAACTTAAAACTTCATCGAAAAAAATGAACTTTATTCAAATGATGTCATCGAAATATAAATCGTCTGGTTCTCTATGTAAAAGCAGTGAATATTTCATTCATACACATTTATTCCAATTCTTTCATTCAGCGGTGATATTTTTAAAATTATCACAATACTACAATAATTTATTTTACTTAAAAATTTAAAACTATGAAAGTAAAAGTACTTTCTAACTCCATGCTTAAAACTTCATCGAAAAGGGCAATACTATAAAATCGTCTGCTACTCTATGTAAAATCAATGGATGTTTTATTCATATCAGGTATATTCCAGACTCCAGGGCTAAATAATTTTGAGTTTAAAAAAAATTCAGCAATTCTTATACAACTCATCTTACAGCTTGATGTGTTTACATTCTGCATAAGTTAAAATTAAGTTTCGTTGTAGAAATAATCAAAGTTTGATGTTCATTTAAACTCAAATATATTCTAATTGCATTGGCGCAGTATATAGATGCACAGAAATTATGCAAAAATAAAGCGGTTTTAGAACGGAAGCAACACTAAATATAAATTAAAAATAACTTTTAAAATTACGATTTTGACACTTGGAAAAATGATGGATGCCATATTTTATTTTGAAGTGTGCTACGTGGTATTTCCTAAAACTTTCGAAGCAATTTGTGAATTTTAAATTCGCTTAAAATATGTTTGAAAAATTAAGTCCCATAGGATTCAATGTATTTCATTTTTTCAACTCAGGTTCAATCCAAGACTAATTGAGTGATATTATTCATTTACATTCCCTTATGTCCCACAGACCATCCCAACAACATACTACAATTTTATTTTGATAAAGTCATTTTTACAGCAGTTATCGCGCGAAAGGACAGACAGAGACAGAATGAACAAAGTCATAAACACTTTTCAACTATGTTGTAAAGTGTTAAAATTTATCTCCATTACTTAAGAATAGAAGCTTTTAACTAGTAGCGAAGAGTCAAGGAAGGCAAAGTAGACAGTGATTACCCAAATAATTTAAGACCAAGTAACTTTTCATTTTAATTATATATCTGCTTGGCGCCTGTTTCGTTTTACCCTGCTTGTATTGTTCGTAAGAAAGCGCACAGCAATTGTTCAGAACAGATAAAATGTCTCTCCGCGTTAGAAGTTCCTTAATACAGAAATGATATAGAAAGCACACGCACCTTCTACCCGGGCTACAATTATCAGATAGACGTGCCTAACTATTTCAATTACACACATTTGTTGCGTTTCAAAACTTTGAAGTCGTAACTAACCATGTTCCACACTCCTTGCAACGTAAAATTTGACATGTCGTTGTCTTTTGTAGTGCATTTTGGTTCTTTAGATTTTAAACCCTACAAGTCCAGACCAGCCCGTCCTGCCCCGCAATAGAAAGGTACATATTTTGTGGGAATAACTCGAGAACTGGAACAACTAGAAAGCTCAAATATCGTACTCGTTTTCTTCTGTGCCACATTTTTTTTCTTTTTTTTAACTTTGCCGGTCCATCCAGTTCTGGGCCCGCAGCAGAAAAATACATGTTTTTAAGAAATAACTCGAGAATAAGAGAGGCCAGAAAGCTAAAATTATCTGTACATTTGTCTTTAAATTCTTCGGACTAGCCCAGCCACAGGAAAACACATGTCTTGGGGGAAGCTTAAGCGAGAAAAAAGCTCAAGCGAGAAAAAAACAAGTTTTAAAAATCCACACAAACATTTATCTGAAAATATATTAAAAAGTAGAAAACAAGTAGAATTTTGGTCCTTGGTTTTATATCTCCCAAAATTATTTTATCAAGCTTCACCAATGGCACTGAACAAAAGAACACCTTGTTTTAAGAAATTTAAATATCGACAAGCATATATCAATGTTGAACAATTCTCCTTTTCTCTCTAGAATTGCCATACCACACCATAACAAAATTCACTGACTTTTCCCAGAACTGTTTTATTTTTAAATTTCAAAGTTAAACACGTAATAGATCAACCAAATAACTGAAGTTTAAAACTTATTCCCACATAAAAAGGGGCACATATTCATAGTTTCGGACAATTTGGATAAACTACGATTCAGGTCCGCCAAGCCGGCTCTCCAAGCGTGGGCTATATAAAGAGATGAGACGAGAAAAGTTTAAAATTTGAGTTCACGCGCAGACCTACAAATTCTGGATAAATTAGCATACACACGTCATACCTATCCTGTATAAACCTCACAACAGAACTTTTAACATTGCAAGCTTTAAACTCTCCTATACCCGAGGATGTTCACCTTCTAAGACTTCTCTTGTCAGCTGTACCAAGGACGATAAAACGGGTGAAAATACGCCTATCTCAAATTACGACATGAAAAAAGGTTTACAGATGGAAATGACAACTCTGGAAACAGTAGGTATAGCATAACTTCTTATTGATGATGAATAGATTTCAATTGTGTATCAATACAGTGGAATTCCCTTAAATTGTGGTGCTCATTTATCCGCGCAAGCACGCACACATACATACACAACATATGATGCGTGTTTCACCTCGACTTTTTCATACATGCATATTCCAGTGCTTAGTTCCACTTCAATAGTCACAATTATTAGATTAAAATATATATATTATTTTTTCAGATTTCGTACCAAATGTTCTTTTAAAATATTTTGCAAAAATTATTTAAAAGTTTATTATTTCGAGTTGGCAATAGCTTAGTGACGCTAATGAATTGGATAAATTTGACTTATTTGTCTTCCTAAGAAAGTTCTTAAGCATAAGCACCCCCATAACTTTGTAAAGAAAGGCCCACGAGTGTACACGTTAGATCTATCTATAGTAAAGTGACCATGCCCGAAGAATAAAAGTGACTTCAACGCGCCTTCAACAAACTCAGCAACAAAGCGAAATAGATAAAAAAAAAAATGCCAATTGCAAAGTAGTAGAACACTACGCGGGAACAGTACTAAAATAAAAGCACATGAATCAAATGTACAGCCTGTTCCAAAATGTCTTCCGTTAGTAACAATGCACATTTAAATTCCAAAACTAACATTAACTAGAGCTCTTATAATACATGTCTAAAATAAATATATATAGGAGCCTTAATATTGCCCGCGTAATTTGACAAGCATTGCAAGTGTTACAATCCATGATGATACGACTTTTTAACAAGCATTTATTGCCTTCCATATACGCGTTCCTTATGTCGATCCCTTTTAATTAGATTATCCTCTACAACTTTGCAATCAACATTATTCTTCTAACTGGCCTTGTTGCAAAATTCGTTATCCTAACTTTTTTTAATACCCCACTAAGGCACTGCAATCACTTTTATTCGATAGGGCATGGTCGTTTTACTATAAACCTAACGTGTACACTCATGGACCTTCTTAAACCCCTATTACACGACAGTAATTTGGAACAACAAACAGTTCACAAAACAACTTTGGGACGTTTGTGACGTCACTCCACACAGCACAGAACGAAAGTGACGTCATTCCAAGCGACAAATGGGGAAGCTAAGCTTCCCCATTTGTCCCAAAAACCATTTGTCCCACAAACGTCCCAAAGCTGTTTTGTGAACTGTTTGTTGTCCCAAATTACTGTCATGTAATAGAGGCTTTAGGAATACTATTGTTACTAACGTGCAAAATGTCCCCACCGGAGTCTCTTTTGTAAACCAGACAGAGAAAACACTTTTACAGGCAGCCATTCCTATGTCGTTAATTCAGGGTTGTCATGCGTTGGAAGTTCGGGGGGATGGGTTGCCAGATCTGGTGATTTATCGCCAATTTGGCGACTTTCGGTAATTTCTCGGATGTCTGAGAACCTTCACGATGTAACGAATATCCTACGAGATACAAAAGAGACCCTTTTGGATATTTCTACAGAAAGTATATACAAGAAGTCATCACTCAGTCGGAGAGCAGTTGGCATGATACGATCTACATTGAATTGTGAGATATGTCAATGTTTTGAAAATAGTAGCTACTGTTTTGTGAAATTAGTGGATCATTTAATTGATGTTTTACTGTACCTGAAAGTTTATTAGTGATCTTGTGAAATAGTTATCGAGCTGTTTGCTGTATATTGTTCCTGTTTACGCTGTACTTGTGCATAAACGTTAGTTATTAAGAAATTTAGACTCATTCTTGTATCTAATGCGGAAATGCGTATTACCCCACTCTAAGCCTCCTATTTATAGGAGCTGTATCCCACCCCCCACACGTGCTGTCAATTGCACTGCTATACTCAATGGATTTAATCGCGATAATATTAATAGTAATGATAATAAATAATGTTACTACTGCTGGGTTACTCATTGTATTGCAACTAGGGCAGGGATTTTGTGGCAATAAATAAAGAAAGAAAGAAATTCAGCGAGCATTCGTCGAAAGTTTAAAAAAAAAAAAAATTGACCATATTCCGCGAAATGTTAAATTTAATTTCAACAGTAAATAAACTTCAAATTCTGAACTTTTCGTGAAAATTTTAAAACCAAGTATTCTCATTTTTAGAAAACAGTAAAAAAGGCCAGCAAAATAAAGTGTTCAGATTTTTGCATACTGTTTATCATGGGTACAAATTATATTGAGCAACCTGAAAATTCCGAGTAAACGTGTCTTTTTCATTCTTATATACACTTTTGAGGTTTGACAAAAGTGGAGTAGGTCTCCTGTCCTATATTACTTTTATTCTGTTTGCTAAATTTCTGTTTGAAAAGGGTATTTCAAATAATTCTTTACAAATACATTTATCGATGTGGCACAAACTCGTTTTCCAGTTAAAGAGTTGTTTTTAAAAGCAGGATAAAAATTAAGCTGCTTTACCGTCACCAAAATGAAGATCACAACGCTGCAAATAACATTTACTCACGAGCAGTACCCAAAGAGCTAGTATCCTAAATTTCTCCTCGAAAGCGGTACCCACTTTGGTCTATAAAGTTCTGCTCGTTGATTTAGCACGAAAATTCAACCGCACGACCTGGCACCTTATCAAGCGCTGGACTGCGAATCCATCTGTCATGAAGTTACATGCGCAGAAGCACTAATTTGCTCTGAGGTTTGATGGAAACTCCGTCGCCTCCCAAGATACCGCAATAATCATCGCGTTCTATGCTTCGTTGAAAGGCATGGATGAAGGCGCTGACAAACTGTTTCTTTAGCCTACAGATAGATACTTGACGTCTAATTCAAATTTTCCAAACAAAGTGTTACACTTTTTTGTTGAATGCAGAATATTCTATTTCAATTATTCCTCCAATTCTAATGGTTTGGTGGTACTATACTAGCCGTACCTCCGCATTTGCCACTGACTGTATATGAGCATTACATTTGAGAGGCACAGCAGAATACTGGTTACTGTCCCTTTAAAACCAGATGATATTTCATCGCATAAATTATTGCGTAATATATATGCATCACAGAATACTGAATGGGAAATAGAGTTAAGGACGAGCAGTATCAATCAAGGTCGTGGAAAATGCATTGGCCAACGCGAAATCCTTCGTCACCTGCAAAGGTGGGAGCTAGCCAAGGACAGCATGTCACGGAGAAGTGAAAATGATGCATTGAGATCTCCATTACTTACTAAAAACCTCCAGCTTAATATAATTATATATTTATGATGAAACAATTTAATTTCAATGTTTTTTAAATGTGATTTCATTCTTGTGGCAACGTTTGTCGATTATGACTACACATTTGCTAAAATTAGCATTCTTTTTTGCTTCCTCTTAATGTAACGCGTTAAGTTCTAGTGTATCTAATTTTACAAAAGAAAAGTTCTTCTTTAGGTCTGTCTCTAACGCTTAGCAATAAATTTGTCAACAGATATCGACAACAATCCTTATCTCGGAAAATAAGTTGACTCGAGATAGTGCAATAATAGATTTTAAATTTTACTCAACCCTGTTGTCAAATATTAAGCAATCAACGAAATGTTATTCAATAAAGAAACATATAATTGATTTGAACCCAGTAGATATGGCAGGAAGATCGCACGCGGTAAACCCACGTTCGATCCTGAACGCCGCCCAAAAACTATCCCCGTGTCTGTGCTGGGCATGGTCTATGCGAGAGTCTATGAGAGAGATGATGGGTTACAGAAAGAATTTTAGGGTCCCGGTGACTGCCACCAGTACTTGGTTGTGGTCTAAATTGAGTGGTTAGATGGGGCATGTGATCCGAATACTATGGAGTACCAAGACAACATGGTTCATAACAAAATTATTCCATTTTTGGCGCTTTATAGGCGAAGGATTTGAATAATGAAGTGTCTATCCTTTGAAAATAAAAAAATTATTGTGTACGATTAGTGGCTATGCTTCAGTTGAGTCGGTTGACTCAGTCTATTATAGATAGGGGAGCAAATATGCATTAATTTTGTTCTTTTTGGGGAAATTTCCATTTCCCTTTTCGGGCAATGCGAAATAATATTCAATATAGCATCGTACATAAAAATAGGGTCGGTATTAAATATTAACTATTAAAACAGTTTTTCGGAATTTTATGAGAAAATGGCAGGGTGCAAAACATGAAGAAACGATCGTACCTTTTAAGGATATCCCAACAAAACGATCGATATAGACATGGGCCGTAAATGAAGTTTGTTTCCATAGTCACGGAAGAAGTAAACAACTTTTGCTACGCATCTTCGGCTGTGTGGAATCAAATTCATTCATCCATAAAACTAGAATGTGTATATTAAAATGCAGCATTTAAATATTAATACGGTTTAACCAAATTTTATTTTGCTGTGGAGACTGAGTCAGAGTTCGTAAAATTATACCGACTCCTAAATAAAACTATTTAAAAATAATTTTATTTTGGAATATTTAATTTTTTTTTTAAGTTTTAGGCAATATATTTTTTTTTAAATCAGATATTTACCAATTAAAAAACTAGTGACATGATTTTTGTTAATTAACTGCTATTTATGTCGTTATCGGAGTCGAATATTAGAAAACAAGGAGTCGGAGAGCAGATATAGAGGGGTCAAGGCAAAGGTTTGAGGTATCGACTCCACAGCCTTGATTAACTTATTAAATAAATAATACGTTAAACAAAACTGCAGTTATACGCTTTATTTACTTGTCCCTTCAGAAACGTATAAATGGTGCTTTACTGTACCATGTATTGTATGGAAATCAAAAATCCAACAAGAAAACAAAATAAATTATATGGCCAAGTAATAATCGGCTCAGCAAAGATGTAAAACCTCTAGCTTCTTTTCAACCAATCTACATCAGAGGTTATGCAACACAGCTGGTGCAATAATGCCGCCCATAATGAAAACAGAATGAGAATCACCAGCGTCTACCAGGTGGAAGACATTACGATGTTTTCAAGTGGGAAAATTACTTTAAACAGATTGTGGGAACAAGACGGAAATAGATTATGAAAGTTCCCCGTAAAAAATTGGATGCGTCCAATACATGCATTTATATACAAATGAACTAATTTCCATATTCTGGGATTTAAAAAATGAAGAGTTTACTATGACTTGATCAGCTGAAAATCGACAGATTCATTGCTGTTTTGATAATAACAATAAACATACCCAATACTTGAAATTAATTATTTCCAAAGATGCCATACTCCCTGCGGGGGAAAGAAATTTTTTAATGCAAGAACGGCCGGTAATAACTTCTAAAAATAATTTTATATTTCTTTTTCGTTCTCAATTTATTAAGGGAAAAAAAAAAATCTGATATGAGCAGCACATGACTTTTCCTACAGACTGAAATTTATTTTCTCATTCTTTCTTTTGTAACTGATTAAAATGAGTTTTTAATTGCACAAAATAACACGGATAATTATTTCAACTTAAACTGAATTTTTAGTTTTATATCAATTTTAGTTTACCTTTGGAGACTTGAGCATATTTTCAAAAGCGACGTGGCAAAAACACGAAAAACTAAAATATCAATTAATTTGTATTACTATATCAATATAATATATTTATACTTATTTGCATAGCTTTCGTTAATTTAGCATATTTTTGCAATTTTGGCGCTATTGTCGACAATTTGGCACCATTAAAAAATGTCACCAAGTTGGCGACATTTCATCAAGTTAACTACCAGGTTCGCCAAACGTTACAGACAGGAGGATAGAAGGACTTTTATAACACACACACACATTATATATATATAAAGAATGTTAATTTACTTGTATTATAAATACCAGAGATTGATCATTTATTGAAAATGATCTGTAGAGCAAATGTGAAAATAATATGGTCTGAAGTGAAAATTTGATATCAAAATTGACTCTAGGACAAGCTTGAGAAAATTATAAATAGAACATTATAAATAAAACAGGTCCTAAATAGGTATGAAATACCCCTCTTTTCCTGTTCCATATATAAGGTAAGCAATTGAAAAAAGAATTACATGTGGTGAAAGATTGGTGAATATAATCCCTTAACTACACCCTAAGATTAAAATTTATTTTGTGTTATAAATCATATATGTAATACAGGTACTTAAGGTATTAATTCCCTTGTTCCCTGCACAAACATACATGGTGTAAATGCATGAATAGTGTATAAGATGAAAAGTTTCAAACAGAAAAAATTGCACATGAAGCTAGGCCTTTCTGGCTCATACTGAATTGGCAAATTCTTGGGCTACAAAATACAGAACCATTGCACAAAGTTATTTTCTCTCGTGAATGGAATGAACTTAGATTTACGAGAATGACATCAACATATTTGTCGAATAATATTGATTGTAAAAAGGGAACATATGTCACGATAGTTAATACACTTTTAATTTTATGTAATTTTTTTTTATAAATGTATTTGAAAAACGAGCAATACCTCGAGAACGGTTCATGCTAACGTTTTAAAATTTATACTAATCGTTTTCTAATAAAAGATTACATAAGAAATAATTAATTATGTAACATTATTAAAAATTCCAAATTTTTAATGATTTTTTCTAAATTCCATTCGAACATTGGGGGGGGGGTCTTCCGAACATTCGATCACTTTTAAAAGCAATAATTTCAATATTCACCAATTGTATCTTTTTTTCAAATCACTCCATTCATTCGTCAGATATCGCTTCCACAGGTTCACGAACTTCCACGCACATTCACACAGGCATCACCTCAAAAAAGGTCGAATCGAGTATAGAGACTTATGCTTGAAACGCGCACTTCCGTCGAAAACTCGAATTCGAAACTTTGGCACAGTAACGATACTGTAGGGAAAGCAATGGTCTTATTAAGAACGTGAGCGTTTTTATATCTACGGTGTACAAGATTCGAAAGTGTGAACTTCAAAGTATCACTAATGCAAATACAAATGATAAAGCAGTGATTTTGAAATATGGCACTCGTAAAAGTGAAAGCAAACAAAAACTTTCACACTTACAACGTACTGCCAAAAGACTATTTTACGAAATTCAGAACAATATTACTTTCCCTAAGTGCATAGTACAATGCATAGAAACATAGGAAAGTATTATGTCAATGTATAGAAACATAGATGCATAAGAATTTAGATTCAACACCATACATATTAATTCTAAATAAAACGGAGATTTATTGTCATTATTATTATTTTTTTTCATTATTTCCCGTTTCTTCTTTCGCACAATGGAAACACAGGAAAGGGTGTGGTTCCTCTTCTGTCCAACTCTGCTGCTTTTTACTATCTCTGCAACACACCGAACATCTACGGCACCGTTTCGCAAACAGTGGTACACACGCACTCATGGATGTACGTAGAAGGGTACGAAGGGGTACTCACTCAAGATCGCTAACTTAACAGATTACAATAATCTACATATGGCCAAATATCTGATAATTATCAATTTTGTGTCCCTTGAGCTTTAAATTAAATTAACTCAAGTATGGCTCGACTCGACCTTCTCATACAAGAATCCATTTTTAAGTAGCTTATAATATATATACATATATACTAGCGCAAATTTTGCAAGAAAAAATTTGAAAAATCTGTATCGTTGTTTGAATTGATTGAATGATCCCAATTATAGCATGTACCTTGCATTTTAAAGGGCTTAGAAAGATCTTTCGATTCATTTAAGTTTGACAATGTATCCCCCACCCCTCTCCCTAGGGGGTCTAATGACGTCACGAACACAAAAATTGTATCGCAGCTATTTTTTAATACAATGATTGAAACTGCTAGATTTCGTGATCACTGAGCAACGAATAGCCTCTTTTAAGCATAATTATGTCAAATTTTGTCTTATGCTATCATGTTCAGAAAATGTAAAATTTCGAGCAAAATTGCTACAAATTACTTCCTATAGTTCATAATTAGAACTTTCAGTTTTCTAGATATATGCATTACAAACTGCAAAAACGGAAACTTGAACTTGACTAGATGATTCCTCCCTCGAAAACTTCCAAGGGTTTTTTAAAAACAAATTATTGATCAAGATTATAGAACCTGGATTTCTTACTAAACATTTTCGTCGCTTACTGTTTATGTCTATTTTTTATAGTTGAGAAGACATTTCTAATGGAAGAAACAGCAAAAAAAGACCAAAACTCGTTCGAACAAAAACTTTTGATTCTTTTGGAAAAAAAGTTCAAAATATTAAAATTATTTGTACATATTCATAAACTGTACCCTATTTCCGACAAAACAAGTAGAACTTGTTTACATTTATAGCTATTAGGTTCGGGGACGTCCAAAGCGTTAACGTTTTCTTAACAAAAACGACTCCTTGTTTTCTTATCAAAATTTCTACTGCTTTAATTTCTGGATGCATTATTTATCCTACTAACATGAGCTGACTTTTCGATCACCGTGTACTTTACTCCAATTGAACGACATCTCTCGATTTGACAAATAAAATTGACAGTTCCTACCGTTTTACTAAATAGGGGCAGGACTTTATTACTTTCCTTGCATACATAGTATAATATATAGACAAAATATTGTGATGAGATCGAAAATTCGAATTCGAGTTTTGACGGAAAAGCAAGCTTCATCCCTGAACTGAACTCGAATCAAACGTTTCTGAGGTGATGTCTGCGTGTATGTATGTGCGTCCGTGGAAGCGATATCACAAGAAAGAGACAAAATTTAGTACGATTATTATATTACAATCAGTTAATACTGCAGTCCTATTGATTCTAAAAGCGATCGAATGTTCTGAAGACACCCCCTCCCCCTCATTAACGAATTATTTATTTTTTTAACTGGAGCTATAATAATGTTAAATAAATAATCATTTCTTACATATTATTAATTTATCATTAGAAAATGTTCCCTGTGTACCAAATTCCATTGCCGTACAGCACTTAGAATCACCACTACAGACTGCACATATTCCTTTAAGTAAGAAAAATCATTTTCGAGATATAGCACGTTTTCAGAGAAATTTATGGAAAAATGTACATAAAATTAAAATAAGTAGCAAACATCTTTAAATCGGCGATAAATTTGGTGAAATTCCACCAACTTAACGATTTTTGAAGATGCCGCCAAATTGACAAAAATATCGCTTAATTAGCGAAAATGGATAAAAATTCAATATTTTCTACTGATTAAAATCGTTTAATGTACGGACTACACTGCTTACCGGATGCTAGTAATATTTCTAATTGTCAAGTAAGATTTTCGCTAAATCGAAATAGTTTTACACATTGTCATCCAGAGAAGAGCAAAATGTTAATGAACAATTTATCGTTAAAAACATATTGCACCATATGAATCTTGTACATAATTGGTTTGCTTGTCGTTGATTTATATAGAGAAAATCATGTGCTACCCACACCAGATTATTTTTAAAATGCTCATTCAACCACAAAATGTATACATTTCAATGGATACTTAAATTACACTTCGTATGTACGCAAATATGTTACGCATATTAAACGTTTACTGGATTAAAACTTGCAAAGACTCAATTTAATGAATACAATTGATGATCTAATCCATTTAACTAACTCGAGGTCAGTCTGTATTTTTCTTTTATGGTAGATTAAACAATAATGCATGCATATCAAATAGAAAAATCAAACTGAGATTAAATAAATAAATAATATCAATCATGCATAAAGCATTGATTATGAAACACTTTCCAACTGAAATATAATTTTATTTAAACATCTCTAAAATGCCATACATTCAGCAGTCATATATATATATATATATATATTTTAATCACAATACTATAATTTATTATACTTGGAAATTTAAAATTTCATAAAAAAAAAGTTAATGCTATAAAATCATTTGCTTCTCTACGTAAAATCAATTAATATTTCAGACTCCAGAGCTAAATAATTTTACGTGATAAAAAATTCAGCAATTCTTATACAACTCATCTTACAATTGCTTGATGTGTTTACATTCTGTATGCTATAGAAATTGGGCTTGGTTTCAGAATAACCGAAGTTTAGTGATCATCTAAAATAAAAAATATTGTAATTGCGTTGGCACAGAATTTAGATACACAGATAATATGCAAAAACATAGCTGTTTTAAGACGGATGCAGCACTAAATATAAATTAAAACAGTCTTTATCAAGATTTTAACACAGGGAAAATAAAATGGATGCCATATTTTCTTTTGAAACGAGTCAAGTGATCTCTTCATATAATATGGGTGTAATTATTATTTCAATTTTTATTTAAAAAACAACTTGACATATTTTGCTGAATTTTTTTTTTATACGTTGTACTTGATAATTTGAATATTTCCTACAATTTTCGAAGCAATTTGTAAATTCTAACTCCGCTGGAAAAATTATATCCCATAGGGTTCAATGTATTTCATTTTTTCAACCCGGGTTAAATCCGAAACTAATTGGGTGATATTATTCATTTTCATTCCCATATGTCTCTCACACCGTCTCAACAACATACTAAAATTTCATTTTGATAAAAGTCATTTTTAGGGCAGTTACCGCGCGAACGGACAGACAGACAGAATGAATAAACAAGTCATAAACACTTTACAACTATGTTGGAAAGTGTTAAAAATCGTTTGTGGCTGCAGTCCGATGCAGACGAAATGGTTTAACGTCTTGGAAAAAAAAAACTCCTTCAAAATATTAAAATATCGAAATTATAACCACTATAATTCGGAAACTAAAAACCTGATCCCAAATTTCCTTATATAACCTGTTCGGGCTTTCAAAGGGCAATAAATTACTCCCTTATTGCTCACTAGCCGCCTTTGGCGACCAGCCTGTTCGCTACCCTTGAAAATTCTGACCGTGGCAAACTCGTTGGCGCGACCTACCAGAAAGGTGTAAGGTAACTGCTAAAGGTGTAAGGAAGTGCCACACAATTTAGACCGGAACACAATGGGGGAGGCATCCAAAGAGACCGTACCCTCCTTCCCCTACCACAAACCTCTCGGAAGGACTTGCAGTCCCACACGTTTAACGTGATCGTACTCCGCGTGAACACGGCTGCAGTTTTGGCAATGGCGGGAATCGAACCCGGGCCTACCGAGTGAAATTCCCGCGCGCTAACTACTGGGCTACCGTGCCATCCGCGACAATCTCCATAACTTTATTTTTATTCGGCAATTTTGGGAATCGAACCCGGGCCTACCAAGTGCAAATCCCGCGCACTAACCACTGGGGTACTTCACCCTCCGCGATATTCTTCATAACTTTCTTTTTATTCACCCAATTTAGACCGGAACCAAGTGGGAGAAGCATCCACAGGGACCGTACCCTTCTTCCCCTACCACCAACCTCTCGGAAGGACTTACAGACCCACATGTTTAACGTGATCGTACTCCGCGTAAACACGGCGGCAATTTTGGGAATCGAACCCGGGCCTACCGAGTGCAATTTCCGCGCGCTAACCATTGGGCTACTTTGCCCTACGCGACAATCTCCATAACTTTCTTTTTATTCATCCAATTTAGACCGTACCCTCCTTCCCCTACCACCAACTTCTCGGAAGGACTCACGGACCCACATGTTTAACGTGCTCGTACTCCGCGTAAACACGGCGGCAATTTTGGGAATCGAACCCGGGCCTGGTAACTGGTTGGACGGCCAGGATGTGCCACCCAATTTAGTCCGGAACCCAGTGGGGGAGGCATCCACAGGGAACGTACCCTCCTTCCCCTACCACCAACCTCTCGGAAAAACATACGGACCCATATGTTTAACGTGATCGTACTCCATGTCAGTGGCGGAAATCGAACCCGGGCCTACCGCGTGCAATTCCCGCGCGCTAACCACTGGGCTACTTCGCCCTCCGCGACAATCTCCATAACTTTCTTTTTATTCACCCAATTTAGACCGTGCCCTCCTTCCCCTACCACCAACCTCTCGGAAGGACTCACGAACCCACATGTTTAACGTGATCGTACTCTGCGTGAACGTGGCGTAAGTTCTGGCAGTGGCGGGAATCGAACCCGGGCCTACTGAGTGCAATTCCCGCGCGCTAACCACTGGGCTGCCGCGCCCTCCGCGACAATCTCCATAACTTTCTACATATTCACCCAATTTAGATGGGAACCCAGTGGGGGAGGCATCCACAGGGGCCGTATCCTCCTTCCCCTACCACCAACCTCTCGGAAGGACTTACGGACCCACATATTTAACGTGATCGTATTCCACGTAAACACGGCGGCAGTTTTGGCAGTGGCGGGAATCGAACCCGGGCCTACCGCTAACTTCCCGCGCGCTAATTTGCAATTTAAAATGACCATATGCTTAATTCCATCATCCTCATTCCATTGTTTCATTGTTCCATCATTTAAAATATCCATAAAATTAAAATATCCATTTAAAATATCCAAAAGTTAAAATATACATTTAAAAAATCCAGATCGTCCCATCATTTAAAATATAAATATAATAATTTATATAGAGCAAAGGCGCTCTATTCAGAACCGTGACGTCACCTCCACCTTGACGTCCCCACCCACCACCTTCCCTGCTTCAGCGGGGGAGAAATGAACGGAACGCCGAGAAATTTAAAATCATGACGTCTTTAAAATTGCGATCCTGAAGGCAATTTTCATTATTTCTTGACCAGATTGGACTTGTAAGAATGCCAGATGTTTGACCTTTCTAAAAATGTAAATTATTAGTCGAAATTCTGAGTACTTTTTACTATGCGAGAATTTAAAAACCAAAAATCGTTTTTTTGAGTCAAAAGTGACTTTTGCTTTAAAATCATAAAAATATATTAGAATTTGTCCCTGAGATTTGAAATTGATATATTTTTACTCGAAATTCTCTGCTCTTTCCGATGGTGTGATTTGTTTTTTTCTATGACGTCCGGATCGTGGAGAAAAAAGGGCAAAAAGGGCAAAAAACGGTCGAAATCGCATAAAACATTAAATAAATAAAAAAGAAATTAAAATTTTAAAAATCGGTTTTCACGTGTCCCCTTCCCTCCCCCCTAGGTCTCAGATTGCCAAATTTCGTAGCTCTCCGACGCGCGGTCGCGAAACGTATAGTGTATAAGACAGACACACACACAGACATTGCCTTTTATTATATAGATAACTAGCACTTTTAATTTTTGAAATAAAAGCATTACAAAATTTAAACAAGATCAATCAAAAGCATTCAATATGAAACACTCTCCAACTGCAACATTTAAACATCTCTAAAATGAGATACATTCAGCAGTGATATTTTTAAAATTATCACAATACTACAATAATTTATTATATTTGAAAACTTCATAGAAAACAAATAAACTTTATTCAGATAACGTCATCGAAATATAAATCGCCTGACTCTCTATATAAAAGCAGTGAATATTTCATTCATAATTTTTTTTCCATTCCATTCATTTTGCGGCGATATTTTCAAAATTATCACAATACTACAATAATTTATTTTACTTAAAAATTTAACCATGGAAGTAAAAGTATTTTCTAACTCCATGCTTAAAACATCGAAAAACGCAATACTATAGAATCATCGGCGTCTCTATGTAAAATCAATGAATGTTTCATTCATATCATCTATATTGCAGACTCCAGAACGAAATAATTTTGCGTTAGAGAAATTCAGCAAGTCTTATACAACTCATGTTACAGTTTGATGTGTTTACATTGTCCACATGTGAAAATTAGACTTCGTTGTAGAAATAATCAACGTTTGATTATCATTTAATGCCAAAATATTGTAATTGCGTTGGCGTAGTATATTGACGCACAAAAAAAAAAAAGAAAAAAAAAGTGATTTTAAGACGGATGCAACACTAAACATAAATTAAAAAGAACTTTAAAAATCACGATTGCACACAAGATGGATGCCATATTTTATTTTGAAGTGGGTCATGTGATCTCTTCATATAATATGAGTGCAATTATTATTTCAAGTTTTATTTAAAAAACTACCAAACATATTTTGCTGTTTATATATATATATATATATATATATATATATATATATATATATATATATATATATATATATATATATATATATATATATATATAATGAGATAATTTGAATATTTCCTAAAATTTTCGAAACAATTTGTAAATTTTAAATTCGCTTAAAAAATGTTTGAAAAATTAGGTCCCATAGAGTTCAATGTATTTCATTTTTTCAACCAGGGTTCAATCCAAAACTAATTGGGTGATATTATTCATTTGCATTCCCATAGGTCCCACAGACCGTCTCAACAACATACTAAAATTTCATTTTGATAAAGTCATTTTTACGGCAGTTATCGTGCGAACGGACAGACAGACAGAATGAACAAAGTCATAAGCACTTTTCAACTATGTTGTAAAGAGTTATAAAAGTAAAATTTTCAATCTTATTGAACTTAACAAGGTGATTGCTCAAAAGAGTTTTGCAAAAACAAATTATTGATCTAGAAACTAGATTTCCAACTGAACATTTTAGTTACTGTTTACTACCTTTTATAGTTTAAAATACATTCCGAGTGGAAATAAGCAAAGTGAAGCAAGAACTCGTTCCGACATAATATATATATATATACACACATATATATACCTATATATTTAAACATTAAAATTATTTTTGTATATTCATAAATGGTATCCTATTACTTGTATTTTTAGGTATTAGGTTCGGAGATATACGCGTCCTAAGTATTTACATTGTTCGTAATGCTCAGATTTCAGCCGGATACCCGTTATATACGTTCCGTCAAAAATATTCAAGGACCACGGGCAACAGATAAAGGTATTACAGGTTGCCCTTGTGTGGCTCATACTTTGTGAGAAAATTAAAAAAAAAAGGAAAATCTGTTCAGTCAAAAACAAATAATTACCTAAGTTCTGCGTCAGGACCACCATCATCCTCCGTAACACCATTTGATTCGCTGAACCTACGAAGGAAATTCCTAAGAACCACCGGAACATCTTCATCAAAAGCAGCTTTCGGCTCATTTACGCCACTTTTCTCATTATCGGCATTAGGCGAATTTAAAGTTACAGCCACACAGTCGACTAACGTGGAATTTTTGACATACACATTTTCTCCTAAATCCAATTCGTGGACCGACTTGATGCTGTCCAATCTTTCTACAGCTTTCTTTGGAGCCGCCATTTTTTTATCTTAAAAATCTAACTAAATAAGGCACACTACGGTGTATGTTATTCTGTTTCATTTAGCAATGCTCTAACTCCAAAGTTTCAATAGAATAAAAAAAGTTTAAACACCGGCGAATAAAAAATACTTATCCGTTATTTTCAATGGCAAACATTTTTCAAACATTCCATCTACAATAGAACTTCAATTAGTAGCTTAAGAAACAGTTCTTTTCTTTTTGGCACACACACGCACAACACAATTGTTCCGATTTAAAAGATTTATATTAAGCTTCTTGTAACAACTTATTGAATAACGCCTCTTTATGGCAGAAGAAATTCAAACCACATTTGATATCGCATCCAAAGGTAGGGCTGATAAGGGAGATAATCTTCCAAATAATCAGGTGCTTTCACCGCGAGTTTCCAGGGATACAAACTGATTAATTTATATATACAAACAAAGGGGCTCAACAGCAGGTTCAAGAAATACAGAACAAGTAAAAGCAAAAAACACTTTTTAATGAACACCCTTTCATTATTTGCATGTAACTTATGACTGAATAAAAATAGTCTAATATTCAGCTTCACTATTATCATCACATATTAAAATTTTTCTCTTATATAAAAGCGAAGCTGAATATTGGACTCTTTTTAAAATATTTTATTTAATTCGACATGATTAATGGTTGTCTGTCTCCTTCAACTTGTTTGACATTTTTTTTAACATACTTTTCTACATAATATAAAGATCTGAAATTCCAGGACCCACCAAGAATTTAAAACTGGGACCTACAAAAAAAAAAAAAAAAGTATTTTGAGAAGTTTTTTTTCTTTTTCTTTCCTTTTTGTTTTTACTATCGGACATTCTTTAATATTTTAATGAGGAGGGAAATTCCACATATCATCGATTTACTTCCTTTATGAAATAGTCCAAAACATAGGGAAAAAATAAAAAAAAAATAGGAGCTCTGCGGTCTCAGCATGTGTGAATGAAACTTTCTAAGAACTGTGATGAGCAAATACATGAAATAAAGGGAAACGGAATGTGTTTGAGATGATTGTTTGTTTTTAAACATCAAGAGATTATTTTTCTCAAATATTTTCAGATCTTGAAACAAATATTGTAATTTTAAAAATAACATGAGTATCTCAGTTCCAAAAAGACTTCAAATTTTCGGTGGCAGAATAGGATAATTTAACAAAAAAAAAAAGTTTTGCATAGTTGAAGTAAAACATACCTAATTATTTTCATACTTATTTGTGATTTTAATTATGTTGATTAAATGTATTTATTTTTTAAATTCTGATGTCATCCTATGCATAAAGCATTCAATTTAGAATAGCTCATTTATAATTTGTAATATGCTTAGTAAAGATACACATATTTATTTGTACAAGGCTATTAAAAAAAGTTAAATTCGCCACAGAATTAATTTTAAGCTTCAGTTACAAAAGTTTTACGAGATAAAATATATTTTTAAGAGTTTATAAACAATAACAATACCCATGAAAAACCACCAGAAAATTGTTACTCAATGCATTTTTATTACTTTCTCATGCTATTGTATAAAGTATTGTTTCCTGAATATTTTCAATTTCGACACACAACCATCGGTCGGTCTACGAGTCGGACGGCCTGGGTCTTCAACACAACCATCGGTCCGGCCGTCCAAATAGCTGCTCAAGTCCTTGGACGAGTCGGACGGCCTGGATCTTCAACACAACCATCGATCGTAACGGGTTCAATAAAAGGTTTTAATAGATTACATTGCATTATTTTCTTTAGATCGTAGCGAATGCATTTTTTATTACTTTCTCATACTATTGTATAAAGTATTGTTTCCCGAATATTTTCAATTTCGACACACAACCATCGGGTGGGGCGCGGTAGCCCATTGGTTAGCGCGCTGGAGTTGCACTCGGTAGGCCCGGGTTCGATTCCAGCCACTGCCAAAACTGCCGCCGTGTTCATGCGGAGTACGATCACGTTAAACATGTGGGTCCGAAAGTCCTTCCGAGAGGTTGGTGGTAGGGGAAGGAGGGTACGGTCCCTGTGGATGCCTCCCCCACTGGGTTCCGGTCTGAATTGGGTGGCACTTCCCGACCGTCCAAACAGTTACCTTACACCTTTCTGGTAGGTCGGACGGTCTGGGTTTCAACAACAACAACACAACCATCGGGCTCCCGGCCGTCCAAATGGTTGCTCAAGTCCTTGTTGACGAGCCGGACGGTCTGGGTCTTCAACACAACCATCGGTCCCCGGCCGTCCTTTTGGTTGCTCAAATCCTTGGATGAGTCGGACGGCTTGGTCTTCAAAACAACCATCTGTCCGGCCACACATTTAGCAGCTATATGCCTTAGGGTTAGTCGTGTAGTCTGGGTCTTCAACACAACTACATTGTCTAGACGTAACTGCCGAGGCCGAGCAACGCCAGGAGTTCGGGGGAAGGGGTGGGGGGTTGCAAGCAGGGACAATAGCCCCGTAGTATTTTTATATCAATGTATAGACAACCAGTAACTTACATGGACACCCATTACTTTTCACATTATCTCCATGCTTATCCCAACATTTATTCTATTGGTTCACCAAAGCATGGATCCAAGACTTGGAAGAATTCAAATGTCAAAATCCTGCAGCCAAGACATCGAACCCAGCTTGAAAGACAGCATTGCAGATAACAACGTCCATGGACTGGTTTTACACTTATTATGCACTCGTCAGTATGGAATAGCAAATATATGCAATAGCAGCAAGAAACTTGCTATCAGCCACAACTTTTGCAAACTTCTATAGGAACTGATAATTTCATACATGCTGAGTTTCGCAACTGTAGCTCAATTTCTTATGAGTGCATATATTTTTCTGCAACAGAGTATATATACATACAGTGACCACTTTCTTATGCAACTCTCAAGGAAGTGAAGAAGTCGCATAACCAAGAGAACCGTACAAGTGAAAGATTGTTCTATTTCATCAAATTATTCTTGATGAAATACGTTTAATTTTAAATATTTATTAAAATATAGTTAATAAACTTCAAAAAATGAAAAAATATTATGACTTATCTCAATTTATTATTTTCTAAACTTACATTTGATTAAATTACAGAAAATGAAGAAATAGTTGCTTATTTCTGTTTGGGGCATCAGGTAAAAAAATATATTTGTAAGTCTGGCAGCGCTTTTAAGCTTTTTTTGAAAAATTACCTTGTTGCACACACCTTCTCACTATGTATAGGATTGCACTTGTTTCAGAAAAATTTATAATTGTTGGAAAATTGCTATCTCCCTCATCCCTCTCTTCACGCATACGGGGCGTGTGGGGCATTCGATGGAAAACAGGACATCTTTAAGAATAAAAAAAATATTTTTGGAGAGGAGATCTAAGCTGCCTAGTTCATTTTTAAGGGTCTAAATAATATATTTCTAAGAATATTTCCCCAGTACTTTGCTTTTTACAAGTGACAAAACTGATTCCAAGATGGCCACCATCAACTGAATCTCATGTAGTTGAAAAAGTGTTGACTTTATGAGCTTCCACTTTATTTTCTGTTACACTTAAAAACACTTTTGCTGTTTCAGTATAATATGCAAATATATTCTCTATTAAATGCATTGTTTCAAAAGGTTTACTTCAATTTAAACTGTGTATATTTAAAAATTCAAGTTAATACAAATGTATGTCCCACACGTGACAGAAATTATAGTATTTTTTGTAATTAGTATTGAACCAAGTAGTTTAGCTTGTAGCCATGCAAGTTTATAAATGACCTAAATATGTATAAACTTTCCTTAAAATATAAAATACCAATTTCATTTCTGAAATTTATTACAGCACATTTTATTCTGTCCCACACGTGACGCCACGTGTGGGACATTTCAAACATAAGTGCTTTCAAGTAAAGAATTTTATTGTTATAACTAGAAAATGATTTAAAATAAAATATCTGTTGATAAGTATATATATTTCTAATCTTTTAAAAGCCAAAAGTATCCATTAAATTGCAACCACTTAGATCTAAGTAGGTATTATTGCGAAACAGTCTCAAAATTCAGATATTGAAATACGAAATAAAATGAAATACGAAATAAATTTTGCAAACAGACTTTGCAATGGCATTTGCATGTGAATATCAGAACGAAGTACAAAGTGCACTATGGTCACGACAAGTGTACTTCTATTCACGGCTGCAACTTTTTATAAAGGCAAGTGTCAGACTTACCTCATATGTTCAGATACATCAAATAAAGATAAAGACACTATTTCTGTTTCCATAGAATTTCTTTATGAAGAAATTTTTCTGTCGGATAAAATATAACGAAGAGAAGAGGTCATTTGGAATAATGGGCCATCCTCCGAAATTAAAAACAAATACATGGCCAAACTTCTATGCATGTTGTCGGAAAAGTACACAGGAGCAAATTTCATGTGGAAGTATTTTGCTACTTCTCACGGTAAAGGAGTGGTGGATGGAGTGGGAGGTAATATAAAGAGACTTGTACGTCAAAAGATGATGAGCCAAGGTGAGATACACACTGTCCAGTCTGCCAAAGATTTTGCTAACTTAGCAAGCCAACTTACACACACACAATACAAGGATCTTCTACATTGGAAATGATCACATGGAGGAGAAAATACGAGAAGAACCCATGGAACAGTGTAATTCCAATTACTGGTATATCACGTTTCCATGTAATTCAATCAAAAGAAAAGGGCGTCATCAACTGTGGAACCCATTCTCTTTCGACTGAAAATATCACCTTTGGAAACAGCAATTCACCATGTTTGATTTTTGGTGAAGACCTGGCATGTGGAAAATGGGTCATTGTAAATTATGAGGACAAACTCTATCCAGGGGAAATTACCAAAAGAGAAGAAAATGGTATATTTGTAGTAAACGTGATGGAAGAGTCAAAAATCAGGGGCTACTTCAAGTGGCCAAAACATCGTGACGAAATTCCTTACAAATGGGAAGAGATAGTGAAGGTTATTTCAGCACCAGTTGTTGCTAATAGTAGAGGCTCTTACAAATTTGTTGACCTGTAAAACTGTCATCACACATTACAAAGAAAATACTATGATTTAAATATTTCATATTTCTGTTTGGTATATAAAAGCTTTGCTTTAATTTTCGTTTCAAATTGTGTTTCTCTTTTTATATATATTTTTACTATTAATATATTATTAATAATAAATAATTAATATTAATATTCATATTATAATAACAGTTTAGTACTTTCATATTAAAATAAACTTCTTGGAATTAATAAAGCAATTGTATTTTTATTAAGTAACAAATCAAATCACACAATGTCCCGCACGTGACGGAGATGTCCCACACATGACATTTATTTAAAAAAAAATTACCTGGGTATATGCTTACCTTACCGCCTATAAACATTTATGAATAATTAATATGAACCTAGGAGCTATATAAAAAAAAATGCTGAAGTCACGTGATTACAGCAGATTCAGAGAAATTTTTGTTACAAGGAGATATAATAAAAAGTTCTGTCAAATGGTGTGTCCTGCACGTGACAGTTAGGTTTAATAAAAAAACTTGGGATTTGAAAAGTTTATGAAAAATTTCTTATGCTTATAAAATCATCCAGCTGAAGTACTTTCATCAGACCATAACAAATTCTAAAACTTCATTCTTACAAAAAAGGTCTACAAGAAAATATAGTTGAAAATGTAGTCTGAATGTCCCTCACGTGACAGTGGAATCACCTGTGTCCATTCTTATTCTTCATTATCATCAATATGTTTTCAGCAGTCCTCACTTCTAATAGAATATTTTCATCACATTCTATGCTATTCTTTAAAACTGGCTTCATCCGAAAACATTTCCTTCCAATCTTCGATATCCCTTGATGCCCATACACTCTCAAAGTTTTGCTCATTACCCTCGCCTTGAAATTCCTTTCCTCGAAAAAAAAAAAAAAAAAAAACAGCTTTTCGGCCGTTCTTGATAGTCTGAGATGTTACACTTTTCCATGCAGTTGTGATGAAATGCAAAGCATTTAGGATTGAAATCTGTGCAGTTTCCTTCTTATTTTCTCAATCGAGAATGAGATGATGAATCAAACTTCTATAATGTAAAAGTTTTTAATAATCCCTAAATCCAGAGGCTGTAACCTGCTTGTACAATTTGCGGGCAAAAAAATTACCTTGTGTGGTACATCTTGTGGATGTGCATTGGTTACATTATGAGGATAATTTTCCTTCTTTACCTCCGAAATCTATTGTCCAATTTCTTTAGAAAGTCGAAGATTTGTGAGTTCGTCCATGCTTCTTTCTTTGAATGTGCATTAACATTCTTGAAATAATGTGTTATTAGGGATATTCCGATTACCTGAGGATCTAATTTTTCGACTCATTACTGTCTATGCAGAAAAGGATAGTTTGTCTTTACTTTTTTTGTATCATGGCATGGATCACCTTCACATGCTAATGTTCTGTTAGACATAAGACTGAAAAACAGAACTGTTTCATCACAATCAAAAACGTTTTTTGGGTCATAACAATGGATCAAATGATGTAGATTTTGTAATCATTGCACTCTCTCCAATGATGTGACAATTTGAAAGTTCATAGCTTTGTTTCAGTTTTTCCAGCCAACCCCAAGATACCGAGAAATTTTCAATGTTGTATTTCTCAGAAAGGATGTGAGTTTCTCCTTTTAACAGGACACCATCATTAGGTATATTTAGTCCTCATTTCAATAAACCACATGATTAAAGCTGATCGTAATTTTTCAAATCTTCTTGGATCACTTTAATTTCACATCATCATACGGCGAACTACTCTGCAAAATTGCATCTTAGTGCTTTTTAAATTCCTTTTAATGTCAATTCAAGAAAATTGAATCAAGCAACTAGTGACTGTTTTGACTCATACAGTTTCTCCTCATACACATGGATAATTTCTTGCCATTTTATACTTCATTTGACTGCTTAGAGCAGACAGATAATGCACTGAACCCAGTAGATAACCACTTTTATAGGGACCAGCAAGTTCCTGGGTGTAATTGGATTTCTCCTTCTGTGACTGGATTTCTCCTACTTTTACAACAAAAAAAAAAAAACTTGCAATATGTTTGGTACAGCAAAGGATTCAAACTGTTCCATTGAAACAACTTTTCCAGCAACTGGACCTTCCACATAGTCCAGTGGCACCGAAACCCATGGGTGCAACTTGCACCCACAGAAATTTGATAATTTCAAATTTTCTTTTGTTGCTAATCTTTAAATCTTATTGGAATGAGATTTTCCCGAGAAAACTATTTAAGTAAAAATAGCGTGAATGAACAATCCAAGCTCACAGTTGAATTATTTCGATTGCAGCAATTGCTAATATACCCTACCCCCTTTGACTCTGAACCCTGGTGTGTTTGACTATTATTACCTAGTAGAGATGGTTTTGGTTTGACCTAAAAAGGTCGGTACAGTCGGTGGTCGGGTTATAAAATAGAGCCTTTTTGAAGTTAGCTCCCTCATGTTCCGACAAACTGTTCAGACAATGATAGTATTGTTTGGTCGACTATGGGTGCGTTATCATATCTTGGATAATGCTGCTTAAAATAAGTTGTAATAAATTCTGGGATATTTGGTGCTAAAAGGACTTAAAATTACCAAATAAATTTGCTGTGTATGCGTTTCATCCATTGCAAAATTCTGCACAAATATCTTTAGCTGCTGGGGGGACATTTTTTATAGATATTACGTTTCAGTGGGTGAAAGGACAATATTTATAGAACCAAAGTTCAAAATGCATGTGTTAGATATTTGTATAATATAGAATAAACTGGCTTAGTTTGAAAAATTTCAGAATTTTACATATAGATTAACACTTTTAATTTTGTTAATTTAGTGGAAGCGGTATCCCAAAAGAAAATAATCGTACAGTTAAACCTTTCAATTCTATAGTGACATTAAAAAGTGTAAATGAATTTTTAAGTATAAAATATTTAAAACAGGAGTTATGAAGCTTCTGACATCGGGTAAGAGTAAGCAAATAATGTTAGGTAAAAACACTATTCTCTAAACTGGAGCTAATTTCGTAAAAAATGTAATTTATAAGCACTATAGATGGTATATGAATTGGAGATTTTGCACACGTTATGTAAAATAAATTATTCACAAAGCATGATAATGAAAATGTAAAAAAAAAAATTGCTATTTTAAACTTTTAATGGTGCTTATGTCAGAAACCGTCTGAAGAGAATTAATGACTAATACAGCCGTGTTAACAGGCACGGACCTATATATGAATTTCAAGGGTTCAACTTTTTTATCAATTTTCGCTAATTGTATTTAATTTTTTATTAAACTTACTCTATTGTAAAAAAATATATGCACCCATAAAAAATTGAGCTACGGCCACGAAACTCGGCATGCAAATATCATTTTATGAGTTAACCAAATGATCAAACTGTCATCGTCAATGATGTTATAGTGAGCATAAGAATGCCATATTGTGCAGCATTTAAAATGACCAGTGTTCTCACTCACCGCCAATTGGAACTTGATTCTCTGCTATGATACTGCAAGCTGTGTACAAAAATGCCTTTGAGACATATTCGATGGTGCTACGGACAATTGTCGGATTTAGGGGATGGTCGCATCATAGGTTTAAGGGCAGCTGATTAATCAGTCGCCATTTTGGTCAAAGCGATATGGTAGTTGTTCGGTCTTGACAACAGTGAATCAGAGAAAGCACATGTAACCATTGCAAAGGCTCAAGATGCTTTCGATAGACATCTGCTTGAGAGGATCATGCAGTCAGGAGTCACACAGAATGCCCACACAATGACGTCGCTATCAGCCATTGCAATCCTCCATGCATTCGGTATCATGGGATGCCATTCGGAGATGACTGGTAGAAGATGAGATTAGGAGTCAATGCCCATTAAGGCATCTACCATTGAACCCTCAACATTGGCAAGATCGTTGGGATTTGTGCCAAGCTTGGTCAGTCAGACAGTATCAGCACGTTGATTTTAGCAACAAATCCCGCCATCCCTTTCAGTGCTGATGACCGCCACATAGGTGTGTGGAGGAGGATTGGCCAGAGTTAAAATCCCGAATTTGTTGTCAAGTGGCACATGTGGCACATCTGAGGAGCCATCTCGTTGGACAGCCGATCTATTTTAATTATGCTGCAAACCAGTCTGGTGGCTAGCTTGTACGTCGACGATATTTTGCAACCGTTTGTTCTGCATATGCTGTCAAGCCGACCAGGTTCTATTCACCAACAAGACAACGCTTGACCACATACTGAATGACTTTCTCAACAATGTCTTCGAGGATTTAATGCTCTCCCATGACCATCCAAGTCCCCAGACTTATTTCTCATACAATACGTCTGGGACATGCTAAGATGGCAGTTACAGCTTTCTCAGAATAGCACTGAATTAGCTCACCAGTTGCAACATTTGTGGCAGAATCTTGTAATCAGTATAACTGCCAGGGAAAATTTACTACTTACTAAAATGTCATCTTCTTGGTAGCACTATTTTTAAATGAAGCATTTTCCCCCACCCATGTTTTAATCATTTGCATATCTTCTCAAATGATATGTATATGCCGAGTTTCGCGGAAGTAGCTCAATTTTTTACGAGTGCATATATTTTTTTGAAACAGCGTGTATTTTTTTACGTATTACATACAATTTGTGCTATGGCTAACTTGCACAGAAGGATACAATATTTTTTAGAATGTTACTCATCGTTACTTTCCCTACCATGCATCGTTTTTTCCCTACCATGCATCGTTTTTTCCCTACCATGAATAATGTAAGGGGAAGTATTGTGAAACCATAAAAAATTCACCTCTCAAATTTTGGCAGATCTACGTGTTTTGAGCATTCCTGAATGCAAAACACCATTTTTTCAATGTTGTTTGTCTGCAGGTATGAGTTGATTATGGAATTAACAATTAAGTATCCCAGTTCAGCTGGAACAAGTAATTATATTCATTTGATCATTTTTTAATTTTATTTTTATTCTTTACTCAATAAAGACTAACTAATTTTAACTAAAGTATGAATTTATAAACAACTTGTGTTTTAGAGGAAGTTTAGCAAAACATTTATACCTACAATTCATTTGACGACACTATCCACTGAGCTGCTAGTATGATTATATTTCCTTCTACATTTGAAGTAGAACTATAATTTCCATTCTTTTCTCAGCAATTATATTTTTATGTTTATATAAACTGGGATTACCATCCTTTTAACATTAATTAGATTTCAATATTTACAGTGTTTTAAGGAAGATTGTAGCTTCATAATATGCAGGTTACAGATTTTGGGGCTTTTTTTTTGTAAATAATTAAAAATCTATTAAATTTTTCAAATGTGCTCTGATCAAAAAAAATCTGATATAGGCAGCACATTACTTTCCTTGTATAATGCAATGAATTTACTACTTTTACAGTAAAAAAAATAAGTTATTCTTATAGTAGATACTTATATTCCTTCCAAGATATTGAATTTTGGTCCATTAAATGTCATTTTCATTGATTTAGCGTCGTTTTTATCCATTTGGAAAAATTTTCATTAATTTAGTAACATTGAAAAAAAAATTGCCAAGTTGGCGTCGTTGGCGACATTCCGCCCAATATGTCGCCAAAATCTCGCCAAGCATTATGGATGGAGAAATAAGTTATTCTTACAGCAGATAAATGTCTATTGGCGTTCACATACAAAAGTATTACTCAAAGTATCTTTTTTCATGAATGGAATGAGCTAGATCCACGACAATAATTTTATGAACAGGTTTCTTAACAGTTAATATTTTTTTTTTAATTAATAGGAATTTTTGATAAATTTATTTGAAAAATGTGCAATATCTCGAGAACGGTTCATGCTAGTGTTCTAAAGTTTATGTCAATCGTTTTCTAAGGAAAAATTACATTAGAAATGTCTATTTGCATAACTTTATTAAAGGTTTTGATTTTTTGATGATTTTTTCAAAATTTCACTCAAGAATTTAGGGGTTTCTGAACATTCGATTGTGTCTAAAAACAATAGGCCTCCAGTATTAACGTATTGTAATTTTTGTACCAAATTTCATTCGAATCGCTCCATTCATTCGTGAGATATCGTCTCCACAGGCTCACTGACACACACACACACACACAGAGATCACCTCAAAAATGTTCAATTCGTGACCAGGGATGCTTGAAACGTGCTCTCCCGTCGAAAACTCAAATTCGAATATTTGACTCTGTCACAATACTTTCCCCATACATTATACTATGTATATAAGGAAAGTAAAAAGAAAATACACACATTACTAAGACCGGCCGTCCAAATGGCTGCTCATGTCCTCAGGACGAGCCGGACGGTCTGGGTCTTCAACACATTACTAAGCCAAGTATGAGCTTTGTAATAAGAGGGACAAGCATACATGGACAGGTTTCAATAGCATATATCAGTGGTAGACAACATGCTGACGTGGAGGTGTGATATATCACCTATTTTTTTTTCTATTAGAAGTAGAAGGCACATTTATTAAGTGGTAACATGAGAAATTACGGTAACATACTAGTCATACTATTTGTTGCAATATATATATATATACATATATATATATATATATATATATTCAAGTTGCAGCTTCTTACTTTTCTTTCATTGGACTTTCAAACTATTATATATATATATATATATATATATATATAATAGTAGTTTGAAAATCCAATGAACGAAAAGTAAGAAGCTGCAACACGATAAACCTAACTTTCTAAAACACCCACAGAATAAAATATAAAACAGCAAATCATCAATCAAATGGAAAAAAATACAAAACACGAGTTATCAAGTTACAGAAAATCAACAAAGTTCAATGGTATGGAAATGAATAAAGAAAAAACTTAAAAAATCAAGCTATATCGCTATACACGTGGAAAAAGAGCTAAGCCTAAAAAAATGGAAATGGAATACAAAATGGAAATGGAATACAAAATCTTCGTAAAATTTGTTCTCAAGTCCAAGTATTTTGACGAAGCAGACACAAAATATGTATGTTTCTGAAGAAATAGATTATATCTATAAACTATTTCTACTTGGACGACATACATAAAGAAGGAATAAAAAAGAAAAAATGAATACCAGGAAAATGCACAGCATATGTACAAACGAGTCGAAACCGGGAACTCTGATTGAAGAGACCAGTGTTGCCATTCGCAAAGAAAAAAGAAAAAATGATCTACTGTTGCCATTCATAAGAATTGAAAAACAGCAAAGCGAAATGGTAAGAAAAAGTAATAATATACATAAAGAGCTACTAAAAGGGGGAGCTAATAATAGTAATGCTGACGTGGAAGAGGATGTAAAAATAAAAGTATTAAAAATACAAGAGAATGGAGATGACTGGCTAATATAAGATACTATGAATAGAATTATAAGATACTATGAATAGAATTATAAGATACTATGAAAAGAATTATAAAAATCCAGCTATTCTAAATTTTTTAACAATACCATTTACTAAATAAGAGGGAAATTTATATAAATTGCTGGTAATTTTGAGATTATTTATATGCATAGCATGAAATTATTTATCAGATAATCTATAAATTCTAAAAAGCTGATTAAGTACAATATTTTTAAACAATTGAATCGAGTTACAGGAATTAAATGGTAAGATTTTATTACTATTAAAATTATAATAGTCTTTTTTATCATATAAATTTGTAACAATTCTATTAGAAGGATCAATAAAAAGATTTAAATCCAAAAAATTAACATTATTACTAATAGTAGCTTCATTAAGAATTAATTCCAAATTGTCTGGATAGAAATATATATCTATGAGATCATTTTCTGCATGTACTAAGCAAATCAGATCATCAACATATCTGTAAAAAGTATAATCTATTGAAGTAAAAGACTTTTCATAATGATAAAGGTATAAATTAGCTAACATACTGCTACTGCAACCACCCTATGGAACTCCTGAGACTTGTAAGTATAATTTATTACCTTGAAAAATATAATTATTGAAAATAACAAAGTGAAGAAGTTTAGGAAAATTTATAAAATTGGTTTGAGTTGATAGATTAGTAATATAAGCATTATAAAGAGCTAAAATTACATCATACAGGTTTGAGATCTTAATATTATTAAAAAGATCTTTAAAATCAAAAGTTTGAAATCCTATTAGTTTTCTAAGTGATGTTAATTTATTCTTTAATTCTTTACTATTATTTAAAATAAGGTATTTATTTCTAGACTGACGTAAACTATCATTTATTAGATTTAAAGAATTTAGTAACAATTTACTTGCAGTAGTGGAGTAAGTATTATGGCCACTAGTTACTGTTCTAAATTTAATAGGATTTTTATGAAATTCTGGAATAAGCACTATATAAGGAAATTTAAGATATTTATATTTAATATTTAAATCACTATACATATTGATAATTTTCAATTTAATACTATTCATGGAATGTAAATCATGTTTAAAAAGACTATTATTTTTTAAATAATCTAACAGAAATTGAATATAAAATTTTTTACAGATAATAGCATAATTATTAGAGGCTTTATCATAAGGTGACCAATTTTTTTACAATGAAAAGGAGGACGAAAAAATTTAAGAAAAAAGTACAACTTAAATAAATGAAACATTTTATTAATTCAAACAAAAATACACTAATTATGCTTATATCCCTTTTAATTATTTACTTAAACGAGTATTTTTCCATTGAATGAATATTTTTTGTCAATATATCATTTTCTAACAGTAACAATATATTGGAAATTTCGGAGCAAGAAATATCCTTCATATTGAATTTTACCGTAAGTGCTGCAGCTAGAGTATCAACATTCAATCTTGATTTCTCACTTGTCCAAAAATCGTTACCAATTGAAAAAGAATTGAAATAATTTCGTATTTCCGTTAGAAGTAAACACGAAGTATAATATAAAGTAAACAAAGTGAAGTGCGCAATGGTGCGAGACACGTGAAGTTCTCCTGTGCACTGCGCATGCGTTTCATAATCGCGTCTTTCCGAACTGTACCCGTAACAGTTCGGCGCGGCATCTCTGAATACAGAGATTAACAGGTTAGATTTAAAATATCAAAAAGGAGGACAGGTAGGAGGACACTTTTCGAGGAAGGACAGAACCTGCAAAAGAAGGACTGTCCTCCCTAAAGGAGGACGATTGGTCACCTTATTTATCAACATAAGTGATAACAAAGGATCTTTGTAAATCATTAATGGAATGTTTAATATTATCAATATTATATAAAGATCTAGACAATTTAATATCTCTAATAGCATTTTTAATAGATTCTAATATAGTAAATTTCCACATATTAAATGCCTCTAATGGCAGAGCGTATTTACAAGCTAATTTATTATATATATATATATATATATATATATATATACATATATATTTATTCGAAATCTTGAACCCACAGTGCAAAATGACTTCTGACACCTCTGACATAGTCCCCTTCATAATGTCCCTACTTTCTGGTTTCCCAGGATACTTATACAAAAGAAGTGTGCTTCCAGAAGAAGATTATGACTAGTTAATGGCACGGATGTACCTGCTCTTGGAAAAGAAATCTTTTAGCAATTGCCACAGCCACAGCACCTCTTCTCCCTAGAGACTTTATTGTTAGTACATGTAAGTAGAGAAAAAATAACTATTAATTATTGACAGGGTCTTTAAAATCTTGAATACAGTGACCATACAATTTTGAGTTGTAGTTCGACTGAGAAATAAAGCATCGCACAAGTGAGGGGGAAATACATTTGTCTGAACCATTAGAAGCATCAAATAAGTGAGAGAAGCGTATAACTGAAAGTCGCATAATAAAAAGAAGTTTAACATTATTCCCCATAAGCTGTAGCTGGGACCAGAAAAAATCACCATATAATCAAAAAAGTTGTATAAGTGGGTGCATAAATGAGAGGTCACTATTTAAATTAGTTAAGGAGCTATCATGTTTTTAGCTTAGTTAAACATTTTTAAAATCACTTAAAATAAAAATGCTTTTGAAATTATGAATCAGAACCTACTAATTAATGAAATGAAGTAGCTGTATTCATGTATTTTATATAGTAGGGGATTTGGGGAGGGTTGACCCACCATGATCTTTTTTTTTATTTATTTCAAGCATTTTAAATCCTCCAAAAGATGGCAGAACATTCTGCTGATGTAAGCTCTTACCTATCAAAATATGCTAGTTGTTCTCAGTCTGTTGTTCAAACTAGATCGGATTTTGTGTTTTCATCATCAAAAAGTAAGTTTCTTTGTTCCTATTTGTAAGCTTTTTTTTGTAAATATTTTTGTTTAAACATAAGAATTCAAACTTATATGCTGAAAGTTCAAAACCTTAGCTACATAACTACTAATTTATTATTTTTCAAATCGATACCTAATTTATGTTCTTTGAAATCAAATTTGAAATCAAAACCAAAATCACTACCAAGGGAGGCTTGACCCATGGTTCACACATTCGTCCTATGTAGTAGCAGCTCGTCAGTCCGGATTATGGTTGTGCTGCTAATAAATTGTTTAAAAAGTTTTTAAAAAGCATGTTTTAAACCAGCTAACCCTGTTTTAAATTAAACTACATTTTTTAACACAATAATATAAAACAAGTCAAAGCCATGATTTAAATAAGAAAAAATGCTTAAACTAAAAAACCATTAAAAAACAGGATTTAAACCAATGTAGTTTAAACCAGCCCAGCCTGTTTTAAACTAAACTAGATTTTTAACATAACAATTTAAATAAAATTTCATAGCTATAACTGTTCCATTTATTTGTACACAAAAGACATTCTTTTGTCTTAAACAGTCATTTATTGTGAAAAAAACAAACAACAAAAGCGAACAGTTTCTGACTCAAAACAGAAAATCAACTGAAACAGAACTGTGCATACGATACAAATAGTGTTCTTCCATAGGCTTGAGTTGCAATTATTGCAGTTCGCAGAATTAAAACAACTCCCTCACTTTGCCCTCTACGTATCACATGGAACATGTGCACTTAGCCTTGTAGCGGAGAAAAGAATTTGAAAATATTGCAGCCCAAAAGATGTTTTATTGATACACTTTAAATACAGAAACTTGATTTTCCCACTTATGTTGTGGCTGCAAGAATTTATTTACAGACATTCAGATCTGCATAAAGTGTAGATTTAGTGTGGGAAAATTGTATAAATGCCATAAACAAATAAAAATATATATATATATTTTTAAATAAATTACAAGGGGTGCTGCAGCTCTGCATCACTTACATGAGCAGCTACTGGTCCTATGATTATAATGAATTCATATATGAATGAGTATAAAATATAAATTGTTATTTTTAAGAAATTTTTACATAATTTAACTTCATAAACATCTAATTTAAACATCAAATTTTCTTTGACAAAGAAATGTCCAGTTAACAAGCTATTCTTTGGTACCTAGTTATGGTTTCAAAACTATATTTAAAAAATACAAGATTACTTTAATTTAAATGCACCCACAGATAAACAAATATTTAATTTTAAAATGGTCTGTGTTTTATAATGCCCAATTGTTTATATGTATAAAAAGAAGACTTTAGATTTTTGAATTGTGCCCCTTTACTATAACCTCTAAAACACTGCTTCATAGTAAAATCCTGTCCCTAAAGTACAAGAAACAAGAACCTCTTTTCGAAATAGTTTAAGGCCCCACAAGACCAAGGCTGTACTTTCAGGTCTAGGGTACCCTGCTGAAAGTTCTTGAATCAAGGTTAGGTTTCAGATTTTTTGCTATGCGACTAATGGACAAACAGACACGCTTGTTTATTATGTTAAAATATTTTGCCTTATGTATTTAACTGATATCTACACCTTTTATTCGAACTCTTTGCAACTCTTCTGATAGAAGGTTAGAGGACTACCATTTCTGCCTTGTGAAGTGAAGAAAAACATGATGTGTCAACATTTTATATTTGCGACTGTATAACAAATTTCTTGGTTAGGAAACCTTTGTATTTTAAAGTAGAAAATTAATAACGCAAATATTTTCTTTTGAGAAAAGAAATCCAATGAAAACTTTTACATTTTACCAAGTGCTAGACATTTCTAATACCAAATTACGATTTGTGAATCTATGACCGTGTTGTTGCTGAGACCCAGACCGTCCGACCTACCAGAAAGGTGTAAGGTAACTATCTATGACCGTATGGATTTTCTCTCTTCCATTAAATTCCATGGTCACTTTTATTTAATACCATCTAGAATTTTTACATATATCTGAACACTTATTATTTTATCTACCCAGAGACTGAAGAGTATCTATCACATCAGTGAAATATATTATAAAGTTGCAGAATTAAATATTCAGTAGGAGGAACTACAGGAGTTGCACCAAGAATTTATTTTGATTTTTCTGACTATAAGTACTGTTATCTGTTCAATTTTTAAAGCTAATCTTATTCTATTTTAACATTTACTTAGATTAAAACAAGGGGGGTCGACCTTCCCTTAATGTGGGTCAAACCTTCCATATGTGTGGAGGCTTGACCCACAAATTGCTTTTTTTTTTTAAATCAATTATTTTTCTATCTTGGTGTAAAACATACTTCAGTTGTATTTTTAATAATAAATTGTATGGTCTTAAAAAAATGTGAAGCATGTCTGTGGGTACAACACTCTCCAGTCTCCTCTACAGCTTACAGTAGTGTCACTAGAAAACATTTCTGGGAGGTTGGGGGGGGGACAGTAACAAATTTTCTTAGTTCTAATTTTTCCCTTATGGGTGGGTCCCTGGGTGTGTTATGACAACAAAATCCCCTCTCATTGGCATATCCACTGACAGACTGTCTCTATTGGGTATGTCAGATACAGATTTTGTTTATTATTAACTTTGACATCTTAAAAAAGATTTTGCTATAGTCATCAGAGCTAGGCATGTATAATATGCATTTCACATTAGATACATGGTTTCCTACTGACATATTTTACATTGTAGAAAACCTCAGGTTTTCGACACATTCTATGATTAGAAAATCTCAAGTTTTCGATGCATTCTATGATTAGAAAACCTAACCAAGCAATTTACTTCAAAGTATTTAGATATGATTTTAAATATTTAGGTGTATGATTTTATAAAATATTAACATATTTTCACAATTTAAGATAAAAAAAATTAACATTTAATTGTTTATAACTTTATTATAATTAAATATATATATGCTCAAAATGAATTTAATGATTCTGAATTCCAATACTTAAACTCAGGGATCTTTAGTTTTTTATATCGCCTGCTAGTGGTCATTAAAGATATAGCAACCAGTTTTTAAAAATATAACAAATAATAATACAACATATAATTAGAAAAAGAAACAATTACATAATAAATGGAAGATTTTATTAGGAAACAATGAAACACACACACACATACACAGAGCAATATCTCTCCTTCGTTGATGTCCGAATAATCTTTCAATATTAGTGTAACATTTGAATCACAAAATTAAAAAAATCTTTTAAGTGGTCATCAGTTAATCTTAAGAGATTTTTTAATTTAATATGCTTCTTTCTAAAGAATGATCACTCGCAAATATAGCTGACTTTCAAATATAGAAATGATTTTCTTAAAATAATATTCGCATTTCTATATAGTTACTTTTTATTAACAAAGAAAATAACTATGTTTTCATTTTTAAATAATGATTTCAATATGTCTGAGCAAATATATTAATTTCTAAAAATTTTACTAATAAATCATTATTAAATTTTTATTAAATTTTATAATTAAATCTGCATTTCATAAAATGTACGCTTGTTATAAACAGATTTTACTGTATCTCAATATTAAATTATGGAGATATCAGAAATGAAAATGAACTTTTAAAAAGAGTAAATCAAATATTAAAAAAAGTCAAAAACAATGAATAAATGAGAAGACAAGCTATCTGAGAAAAAAAAGTGTATCACAGAAAATACAATGAAACTACAGAAGATTGTGCAAAAGTAAAAGTGTTCGAAATGCAATTGTAAATTATGGACAACTCTCCAAATGCAAAATTGGTCAATTTATTTAATTTGTTAATGTGAGAGATTACGTTAAAAGTGAAACAGGGAGTAAAATAGTAAAACTAAGATTCTCTAAATATAAAACTCAATTTTTGAAATGATTCTACATCTGAACATTATAGACTAAAGTGAAGTTGCAATTTGCGGAAGATTTTTAGACATAAAAACAGGATAAATTGTGATTTACTATTAAAAAAATTGCATTTTTAGAAAAAATATATATCAGTATAGGCATAGACAGGATTTTAAAAAGTGAAGGGGGGTATGATCTAATAGGAAAGGATTACAATACTAGATTTTGTTATGGACCTTATAGATCTGATCTAGGTAATGTAATTTTTCCACCAATGGGTAAGGGAATTGTGACTTTCCCTCCCATATCAACTGCGGAGGAAAGAATAAGTTCCCTATTCTTCCCTCCATGATATTCACCTAAGTCATTCAAAACCAAACTGGAATTCAATTCAGTGACTTACTTTGTCACTGACTACTTTATTAGTTACTCATAAAACAGCCAGCAAAAAGCATTTATTTTTGGTGTTAACTACTGCTATACACACAACAGATTTTTTTGCATAAGCACAGACAGCAGTCAAGCCAAGCCAAGCCAAGCCGCTTGCTTACGAAGTATCTGGGTCCGAGGGACCCTCATCACCTCAGAATGTAGAAAATGTCCAATAGTAGGTTTTTCATTAGCAATGTTGATAGCAATATGCACTCTTTGAAGAGGGTGCTATGTAGAGGTCAGAGTAAAAATCATACTATTGGAAATAGAACCTGTATTGGGTCAGTTTGAGAACCTGCTGGGTATCGAACCGTCCAATACAGACAGCATAATACTTCAGGTGTGCTAGTAATTCAGACATTCAAGATATATTCTAGCAATTTTAAGTAAAACACTTCAAGAATCAATCGTAGAGATTGACCCATGATGAATTGTACACCTATTTATAATAGTTTTTTATGTAGTAAATCTGATTTACAGAATATGTCCTAAAAGGTATATTTATTGACATTTATATGTCAGAAAAACTAGATAAAACCATAATACAGTCCAATAAAGAATTGGGACAAATAAATAATTTATATACATTATGAGATTGATTCTTATAGATATTTATATAGGTTTTTCTACTTTATAATTGACATTTACTTTAATTTAGACTCGCTTTGTACGTACTATATACCTATATAAAAGTAAATTCATAGTTTAAATGCAGAAATGGATGCGTTAACATGTATTATTAATTAAGGAAAATATTGAATATCATGACTCACATTCTATGGAATATTATTTACAGACCAATCAATCTGCTAAGATTATAATAGATCCATTGAGGATTACGACATTTTGAACAAGCATTTGTCATATTCGACAATACACATTTTAAGCGAATTAAAATGCAATAAGTGCATTTGCTTTTGTCAATTTTTCCCAAAGGATGACAACACAAAATGCATTTCAAACAAGCTGTACCCAAGCTGTTGACATTTTAACATAAAAGTAATCTTATTGATACGTACTATTTATAAAACTGTGAAAAACCGAAAAAAGTTACAATAAACTCTCCTGTAAACATAGAACTCAAAATTCATAAGAGAAAACATATATGAAATACACAACTTTCGAAACAACTTGGATGATTCCGTATGCAGACATTGAAAAATGACACCTTTACCGTAAAAAGTAAACATAAACAGATGTGCATTATAATATTACAAAATTTAATAATACAGATCTATTACTTACTATATAGCTGTATGAACACAACTGGATTGTTGTCTTACACAGTATCTCGACAGGTGAATAATGTGTACTTCAATACTCGCTAAGTTAAAACTTAGCACGTTTATGATTCATATTGAAGTTCAATATCATTTCGAAAAGACGCAAGTATTTCCATACACGAAAGCAGATTTTTAGGCTTCAAGAAGGTAATGTCGGTATTTTTGAACATCAGCCAAAAATTGGCTTTTACCCGATACCGGCTGCTGTCACTGCACGCAGGAGTACCAGGAAAATATTGTCCAACACCAAGCTAGAACTATAACGAAAACAACGAAATATAATTAACGACTCCACCTGAAATAAGGCAAATTTTACGTGTATATGAAAGAGATAGAAAAGAGAATAATGTAACGAAACACATTGATCTCTAAATGAAAACCATACCTAGAGATTTAGTGTGTAAAATATTCGGAAGGGGGCAGATCAAAACTATTTTTGGAGGGTTCGAATGCTCAGTTGAGTAGTTTTCGGTATCCATGGGCTGAATCAAAACCATCTAGTAACGGTGATTTGTGCCGGATTTATACTAATTAGCACGAAGGCGTAATTTTAAGAATTTTTGTCGTGACCAACGGAGCAGCTATACCTAAGCTCGGAAAAGCGAATAACTGTTCTGCCAACAAGAAAAGTTGCTATGTTGTCCGAAATTTCGCGAATCTCTGCGGTAACCAAAAAAGTCAGATATACCACGCAGTCAGCATCAATTCTTTTTAGTATTGACTGCAACAGCCAAGTTCATACTCAAAGAATACACAGATAACAGCATCCATCAACCAGTTTTGGGTTTATTATTTGCTCATCTACATGGAATAGATGATATCTGTAAAAAATTCGCTATTAGTCACAACTTTGCAAACTTTTAGGACAATTTTGGTCGTACTATGAAGCCTGCTTCAAATTACAATAAAATGTTGCTTGGACTAAAAGCAGCTTCAATGGCCAAGTTCACTGGAGTCGTTCCAAAAAATTTGGAATACTCTTCCATGCCTGTATTTTGGCGTATCATTTTACTTCAAAGAATATTGAGCTCAGACTACACATGATTGAATTGACAATCACAGAACCCATTTTCTGTGTTTCCAAAGTTAGTTACCACAGTCCTATTCCTAGAGAGCAGAATTCGTGAAGCAGGTCTTCAATATGTTCCGTCATATTGAAAACACCTGTGACCTGTGATGACTAGTAATTAGACTTCAGGATTGAAATTAGACTTCAGGAGGATGCCAGTTGGGAAGCATGATAAAATAATTTGGGAAGACAGTAAACTGAAGATCAAATTTAGCAAATAAAATTTCATGCTATATATTTTTGCATGGTTGCAAATAAAATAAAATATACAGTAAATTTCCGATAATTCAACATGTTCAGGACTTCAGCAGTGCCGTCAGTGTTTCTTTCAGGTATACATTTTATGGGATATTTTATAGGACTTTGTTTCTATTTATGTGATAGGAACAGCTATATAGGACATTTAGATATATTTATATAGGACAAATAGAAAACTTGCCCCCCTCTCCCTAAAGTTCCCTTCGCCCTCCCGGCTAATAAGTACTGAAAGACTGCCTGAGTGCGTATTATCACATTTGCTGGATTATCTGGTGTCGAAACGGTATAAAACGGGAAAAATTGATTTAAAGTAAAATAATGGACAAAAAAGTTACACAGACTGAATTACACTGTAAATGTACCTCAGTGCTCAGTCTCAGTACATCAGAAACGAATAGATCCGAAAGCAGTTCGAGAAGCGTGCCAGGTTATCAGTCGTTCCGAAACATCGGATGCCGGATAAACCGCAGTTTACTGTGATGACTGAATTACGATGAAAATAAATTAATGACATTTTGCAACTGTATTGCAGTGGAACCTCGATTTTGTGTTTATCTGTGGAGCAATCTGAGGTAACATATCGCCAAATTGGCGATATTTCGCTAAATTTGTCACTAAGTTTGCTAAATTTATCGTCAACACAGATGGAGCGAAGAGCTTATATATATATATATATATATATATATAAATGACTATTGGCGAAATGTTGGTCGTAAAAATACAAACTATTATTCAAGTATCTTCCCTCGTGAATGGAACAAGCTCCTCAAGATTGATGTTAACAAATTTGTCACATAATATTGCATGAAAAACAAACATATTCCATGATAGTTAATACTTTTTTTAATTTTTTGTACTATTTTTGATAAATTTACTAGAAAAACGTGCAATATCTTGAGAACTGGTCCATGCTAGCCTTCTAAAGTTTGTGTTATTCGTTTTCTAAGGAAAAATTATATAAGAAATTATCATTTACGCAACATTATTGAAGTTTTGATTTTTTTTAAATTTTATTCGAAAATTTTTGGGCCTTTTGGACACACATTCACACATATATCATCTCAGAAGCGTTCGATTCGTGTTCAAGGATGCTTCCAGTATTCTCCAATTCTAATATTTGTGCCAAATTTCGTTCGAAACTCTCTCTCTCCATTCGTTCGTGAAATACCCTATGAACATCACCACAAAATCGTCAGATTCGAGTTTAGAGATGCTTGAAATGTGCATGAATTCGAATTTTCGAACTCGTCACAACACTTTCCCTTACTATGTATATAGGGAAAGTAATAAATATAAACATTGTCTGATCTGAATGTATTTGTAAATTTGTATGAATATAAAATAATATAACGAAGCACTTTAGATTTCTGGAAAAAAAATTTCAATCTTTTACAGCCAAAAAGGGATCCCAACTCGAATATTAATAATTTCAATTTTTGCCAAAATTTAGGGGGGATTATAGAGGGTATTTATTCGACTTATTATATAGAGGGTATTTATTTTATTATAGAGGTTATTTTTATTCGACATTTTTACAGAAAAAACGCTAAAATGCCTTTAAAATGGAGAAATAGTTAACATTTTCAAACATGAAGAAAATGCAGTATCATATGACAAATAAAAAAATCTGATGTGGGCAACACATGACTTTCCTTATATAATGCAATGAATGCACTATTTTTACAATACAAGAAATAGGTTTTTCTTATAGTAGCTATTTATATTCTTTCCAAGAAATTGAATTTTCGTCAATTAGTTGTCATTTTCACTGATTTAGTGTAATTTTTATTCATTTGGCGAGATTTCCGTTAATTTGACAACATTTAAAAAGTCGCCAAGTTGACGACATTCCGCCAAATTCGGCGCTAAAATCTCGCCAAGCATTATGGACAGAAATAAGTTATTCTTATAGCAGATAAATAACTGTTGGCGTTCAAATACAAAAGTATTACTCAAAGTATCTTTTCTCATGAAAAGAACGAGCTAGATAGATCCAAGAGAATGATGTCACCCAATTTATCGTATGATATTACAAATGAAAAGTGACCATGTTTCTCAACAGTTAATATATTTTGTTTTAATTTGTGGGATTTTTTGATAAATTTATTTTAAAAATGTGCAATATCTCGAGAACGGTTCATGCTAGCGTTCTAAAGTTTATGTCAATCGTTTACTTAGGAAAAATTACATTAGAAATGTCTATTTGCGTAACTTTATTAAAGGTTTTAATTTTTTGATGATTTTTCAAAATTTCCTTTGACAATTTAGGGGCGTTCTGAACATTCGATTACGTTTAAAAACAATAGTCTTCCAGTATTCACGGATTGTGATTTTTGTACCAAATTTCATTCGAATCGGTCTATTCGTTCGTCTGTTATCGTCTCCACAGACTCACTGAAACACACATACTTTCACACACACACACACAGACATCACCTCAAAAATGTTTGATTCGTGATCAGGGATGCTTGAAACGTGCTCTCCCGTCGAAAACTCGAATTCGAATTTTTGACCCCGTCACAATACTTTCCTTATACATTATGTATATAAGAAAAGTAAAAAGAATATGCCAAATGGTTTGTGAAAGCACCATATTTGTAGAGTTTTTATAAAAAATGACAATATGGCAATCCAACTCCTTTCTTGTCAGGTCTCGAACGATATGATTCAGTCGGGCAAAAATGCAAAAATCACGTGCATTTTCTTTCGGTTCCATTTTCAATCATGGAATTTCTCCAAACGTGAGTAGACAGAGAAAGAGTCGTCTCACCTCAAAATTCCGACTGATGCCTAGAGGGAACAAGAAAGATGTTGACTTTAAGGTCTAAGCTAGACGGAGCACAAATACTTTGTTTATTTATACAGAAAATATAAATATTTTATGCACTTATTTCGGATAACATATATAATTAAAAAAAATCTGATGTGGGCAACACATGACTTTCCTTATATAATGCATTAAATTTACTACTTTTACAGTTTAAAAAAAATTTATCCTTATAGTAGATACTTATATTTTTTCCAAGATATTGAATTTTCTTCAATGAGTCGTAATTTTCATTGATTTAGCGTCATTTTTATCCATTTGGTGAGATTTTTGCTAATTTGGCAACAATTAAACACGTCGCCAAGTTGACGACATTCCGCCAAAGCGTTATTCTTATAGCAGATAAATGACTATTGGCGTTCAAATACAAAAGTATTACTAAAAGTATTTTTTTTTCATGAATGGAACGAGCTAGTTCCAGACAATGATGTCACCCAATTTATCGCATGGCATTACATATGAAAAGTGAACATGTTTCTCAATAGAAATATATTTTTTTTTATTTTATATGACTTTTTGATAATTTTTTTGAGAAATGTGCAATATCTCGAGAACGGTTCATGTTAGCGTTTTAAAATTTATGTCACTCGTTTTGTAATGAAAAATTACATAAGAAATGTCTATTTGCGTAACTTCATTAGTGGTTTTGATTTTTTGACGATTTTTTCAAAATTTCACTCGAAAATTTAGGGGGGTTCTGAACATTCGATTGCGTATGAAAACAACAGGCTTCTAGTGTTTACGGATTGTGATTTTTGTACCAAATTTCGTTCGAATCGGTCCATTCGTTCGTCAGTTATCGTCTCCAAAGACTCACTGACACACACACACACACACAGACATCCCTTCAAAAACGTTTGATTCGTGATCAGGGATGCTTGAAACGTGCTCTCCCGTCGAAAACTCGAATTCGAATTTTCGACCCCGTCACAATACTTTCCTTACACCTTTCTGGTAGGTCGGACGGTCTGGGTCTCAACAACAACAACAATACTTTCCTTATACATTATGTATATAAGGAAAGTAATAAAAGTTACTTGATCGTAAATTATTTGGATAGACAATGTCTCCGCCACTGGAAATGGGTCATATAGTTATAAGATCTCGACTATAAACGTTTCCAAAGTTAGAAATATTGCTTGTAGGAGTGATCGATTATCATCTGGGAGCGTGAGTCACGCTCTGATAATTTTCAAAATTAGTTTAAAAAGTCAAAACATGCAAATAATATTTCAGAAGTATCAATAATCAGTTACATACTGGTTTCCTATTACTTTCCTTATATACAATAATGTATAAGGAAAGTATTATGACGGGGTCGAAAATTCGAATTCCAGTTTTAAACGGGAGAGCACGTTTCGAGCATCCCTGATCACGAATCAAACATTTTTGAAGTGATATCGGTGTGCGTGTGTGTGTGTGTGTCAGTGCGTCTGTAGAGACGATAACTGACGAACGAATGGACCGATTCGAATGAAATTTGGTACAAAAATTACAATCCGTAAACACTGGAAGCCTATTGTTTTTATACGCAATCGAATGTTCAGAACCCCCTAAATTTTCGAGTGAAATTTTAAAAAAATCGTCAAAAAATCAAAACCTCTAATAAAGTTACACAAATAGACATTTCTTATGTAATTTTTCATTAGAAAATGATTGACATAAATTTTAGAACGCTAACACGAACCGTTCTCGAAATATTGCACATTTTTCAAAAAAATTATCAAAAAATCATGTAAAATAAAAAAAAAATATTTCCTATTAAGAAACATGTTCACTTATCATAATGTAATGCCATGCGATAAATTTGTGACATCATTCTCGTGGATCTAGCTCGTTCCATTCATGAAAAAAGATACTTTGAGTAATACTTTTGTATTTGAACTCCAATAGTCATTTATCTGTTGTAAGAATACCTTACTTCTCCATCCATAACGCTTGGCGAGATTTTGGCGACGAATATGGTGGAATGTCACCAACTTGGCGAGTTTTTTTTCAATGTTGCTAAATTAACGAAAAACTCGCCAAATGGATAAAAATGACGACTCATTGACGAAAATTCAATATTTTGGAAAGAATATAAATATCTACTATAATAATAATCTATTTTTTTTACTGTAAAAGTAGTAAATTCATTGCATTATATAAGGAAAGTCATGTGCTGCCCACATCAGATTTTTTACTACGGTAACATGCTTATGCATTTTCTTATGAATCGCTAATAGCCTTCATGAATACTACATACGTAACCTCTGTGTCAACTCTGTCACTCGCATTGCAATTCCGCATTTGCTAAATCTTACAGTCATGTTTAGTTGTTTGGCAATGCATGACATCACAACAGGTCCGCAGAAAATGCCTTTGTATCACTTTACCACATAGGCGTAGCCAAGATCATAAAAACGCGCCAATGACCGAATGGAAGGGTTATATAGAGCTGTATTTAATTTTTGCAATGGACCTTATGGAGAACTAATGTAAGCGTTCTATCACAAAGGTGACGACACCCACTTATCTGCCTACCTCATTATTTTATCATCACATGTTATGTTAAAAATTATTATGTAAAGAGGCTGCTGGAGTATTGAGAAAGTATTGCTTCCCCGAAAATTTTGGATTTCGAGATTTTGATGCCAATATACACTCAAGTCCAAAAGTTAAGCATAGTTGCTGTTTATGTGAAAATTTCAGGAAATCTACATCGGAATGGAAGGAAACGCTGTATGAGGGTGTAATAGGGTTATAGAAGAAGAAAACAATGCAAAACAAGAATAATAACGACTTTTATTATCCAAAGAAAAGGGTTGAAAAAAAGGGTCACAATACGAATGTCAACCTTAGTGGAACAGAATGATTAAAACAATGTGATGCTGCAGTTTAATACGGTGTGTGGGAACCTTGGGTAGCCACGCATGCTGCACAACGATTTCCCATACTTTCAATGAGGGTTTGGATGAGTTTTGTGCTCAAAGAGTTCCAAGCCTCACGGAGAGTAGTTTTCAATCCCGGAACGGAGCTTGGTGGGTAGCGGAGGGCTGCAAGATGTCTTCCGAGCATATCCCACACATGCTCTATTAGATTCAGATCAGGAGAGTTGAAAGGCCACTGCATGTGCTGGATATATTCAGTTTGAAGGAAGTCGTCGACCAAGACCGCACGGTCAGGAGGCGCGTTATCATCCATGAATATGAAATCAGGACCAACAGCACCTCGAAACAATCGAACGGTAGGCTCAAGGACGTCATCTTTGTACCTTTGACCGGTAACCGACCCCGTGTCAAAGATGTGGAGGTTTGTGCGGCCGTCCATCATGATGCCTGTCCAGACCATGACCCCCCAAGCGGAAAACGATGTCTTTCCGTAATGTTTCCAGACGAGAATCAGTTTGCAGGCTAAACCTGGATTCACCACTGAATATGACATTGTCCTACTGTTGTCCACTCCATTGCCAATGTTCCAAACTCCACTGTAAATGAGCGCGTTTCTGTGCAGACGTCAGGGGGATGCAAACTGCTGGTCGTCTGGCATAAAGACCAACGTGTTTGAGTCTCCTGTAAACAGTTTGTCTTGAAACAGTGATTCCTGTGACGCCTGTCAGGCTGAACCCAGTTGTCTGGCAGAACGGTTCCTATGACGTCGCGCAGTTATCACCAAATATCGGTCTTCATAGAGTTTCGTCCAGAACAGAGCACCAGGCGCGAAGCGCCTTTAATCTCCAATCTCTAGGTGTGGTTCTTATCTTCATACTGTGACATTATTTCATTGGTCCATAGTTGGAGGTTCGAGGTTTTTGATTTACTGTTTTTATTATTTGTCCTAGCTCCTAGTGTGGCAGTTTGTTGCACATTAAGAGTTTAAGCAGTTTGGGGGGGTTGATGCAGATCTGAGGGTAACCTAGCATTTTAGCAGTTTAGGATTTTAAACATTTTGTAGAAAACCAAAGATCGCGAGTTTTCTTTAATATCAACTGATTAAGGTGGGACGTTCCTAGTACCGAATATCAAAGTTAAGTACCGAGCGGGGTCTCTTACGAGATTTAGCCTTGCGATGATCATAGTCATGCAGATTAAATAATAGTTCATTTGGGACAGATGGCAGATTTTTGTAGAATTTAAGCGCTAGCTTTTTGATTTGGGCTCTAACAGTTTTTATTTTGAAGTCTTTCCTAATTACCGAGTTTCTTAAGTATCTAGGGGCTTTCCTTATAATCCTTAGGGTTTTGTTTTGTCTTGTCTCTAATAAGTCTATGGTAGTTTTACAGGCATATCCCCATACGGGTGCTGCATACAGCATTCCCGGGCAGATGACCGATTTATAAATTAGGAGTTTATTTTGATAACTTAGATTTCCGTTTCCTATCATTGGGTATAAGTAAGGTGACCAATCGTCCTCCTTTAGGGAGGACAGTCCTTCTTTTGTAGGTTCTGTCCTTCCTCGAAAAGTGTCCTCCCACCTGTCCTCCTTTTCGATATTTTAAAACTAATCTGTTAATCTCTGTATTCAGAGACGCCGCGCCTAACTGTTACGCGTCATGTGACGGTACAGTTCGGAAAGACGCGATTATGAAACACATGCGCAGTGCATAGGAGAACTTCACGTGTCTCGCACTATTGCGCATTTCACTTTGTTTACTTTATCTCTATATTGTACTTCGTGTAATCAAAATTGAATGTTGATACTAAGCTGCAACACTTACCGTAAAATTCAATATGAAGGATATTTCTTGCTCCGAAATTTTCAATATATTGTTACTGTTAGAAAATGATATATTGACAAAAAATATTCATTCAATGGAAAAATACTCGTTTAAGTAAATAATTAAAAGGGATATAAGCATAATTAGTGTATTTTTGTTTGAATTAATAAAATGTTTCATTTATTTACGTTGTACTTTTTTCTTAAATTTTTCCGTCCTCCTTTTCATTGTAAAAAAATTGGTCACCTTAGTATAAGGCTCCTATGGTTATATACGCTTTTTTGATTATGTTCGTTACGTGCAGTTTCCAAGTTAGGTGGGAGTCTATCGTTACACCTAGGTATTTAGTAGATTTTTCCGCTTTTAGGGCATGGTTGTTTATGTACAGAGGAGGCGGAGGTTTACGTTTTCTTGAGAAATAAATCCAATGACATTTATTGGGATTTAATTTTATTCGCCATTTTTCCAGCCATGTTTGGAGTATGTCTAAGTGTTGTTGTAGCTGTCTGTGCATTACTGAGACGTAAGGGTGTTTTGCAAGTATCGCGCTGTCGTCTGCATAGAGTGCCAGCTCCGTGTCTGGGGTCCTGGGAATGTCATTTAGATATATGTTAAAGAGTGTCGGGCCCAGGATGGATCCTTGCGGTACACTACTTTTAATGAGCTTGGGTGTAGATAAGTTATTTTTTACTCTGACTTGAAAGTGTCTGTTATTTAGGTATGAAATTAAAAGTTTGACAAGTGCGTCAGGGACTTTTAGAGTGATCAATTTGTAAGCTAATCCACAGTGCCACACTTTATCAAAGGCTTTTTGGATGTCAAGAAAAATCGCAGCTGTGGGTGTCTTATTATTAAAACCAGAAGAAATGTACTCTACCACTCTCAGCAATTGATGAGTGGTGGAGTGTTTTGGCCGAAATCCAAACTGCTCCGGAATGATAATGTCATTCTCACTAAGGTGCGTGTTCAGTCTCTTAAGAATTATTTTCTCAGTAATTTTACTAAGTGTCGGCAACAAACTGATTGGTCTGTAGTTGGCTGGAATTGAGGCATCCTCACCAGGTTTATGGATCGCTATAATTATCGCTTCCTTCCATTCTTTGGGGAAATAATTTAGTTCTAGTATTTTATTTATTAAGATGGTCAAGTAAAATATTATATTTAAGGGTAGGTTTTTTACCGCGATATTCCTGATTTTGTCGTGCCCTGGGCTTTTACGGTTTTTAAGGTTTTTGATAATCTCTACTATTTCTTGCGGGGTGGCTGGGTTAATCTCAGCCGTGACCGGGGAGTTCCTGAAATTGTTTAGAGTTTGCCTAACCATTCTTAGGGTGTTGTGACATTATGTTCTTGTTTTGGCAACACTAACTTTAGGTACTTGAAGAATGGCAACACTACTATGTTTTGATGTTCCCGCTACTAGCGTGCGATACTGCTTTGCCATTTTGTCATGCATCATTCTAGTTGATTAAAGCTTTCTTTAAGTCTAACTCGTTTTCTAATGATCATTTCTATTACAATTTAATCAACTAGATTTCTTGGATCTAAATTCACATGAGATGGAACGACTTCTCAAGCCAGAGAGATTCGACGTGGATCCAACGTGCGTAGGAGCTGAAGCAAAATGGAAACATTGGAAACGGACATTTTCAAATTTCCTGGGCGAAGTTCAGCATTCGACTGAGGAAAATAAGCTTCATCTCTTGTGTAATTACGTGTCGGCGGGTGTTTATCAGCATATCAACGAAGCAGAAAACTACAATACGGCTATTACTGCCCTGGATTCTATTTACGTTACTAAACGAAACGAAATATTCGCCAGACACTGCGTGGCTTCGAGAACTCAACAATCGGGAGAGTCTGTGAGTGAATATCTACAGATACTTAAACAAATGAGCAAAGATTGTAATTTCAAATCTGTTACGGCTGAACAATACAAAAATGAGTATATTAGAGACGCATTCATCCGGGGTTTAAGGAGCACTCGAATTCGAGAACGCCTGTTGGAGAACACTACAATTACGTTGGATAATGCATTCGACCAGGCTAGGGCATTAGAACTGGCAGAACATCACTCCGCTTCATATTCTGCAAATTCGAATTCGGTACCTGTGGCTGCTATGGAGCAGAAAGACGAAAAACCCGAGGAGACTCACGCAACTGCAGCTATACCAGCCCGCACCGGAAAATGCTTTTTTTGTGGGAATGACCGCCATGTTCGAAACGTCTGCCCGGCCAAGGATGCACTATGTAGAGGGTGTGGAAAGAAAGGTCATTACCAGAGAGTCTGCAAGTCTAGACTGTCGCGCCCCCCGAACAATTCTACGGCATCAGTTCATACTTTAGCATCAGCATCAATTATCCCCAGTTGTCTCCAAAAATCTATTACTAAAGTGGATATAAATGGAATAGAGCTAAATGCTCTGATCGATACTGGCAGCTCACTCAGTTTTCTAAACCAATCTCTGGTAAAAAAGTGTCGAATACTAGTGAAGCCATACTTCGGTAGAATAACTATGGCTAACTCTTCCTTAAGCTCGGACATTACTGGCTGTTCCATGATAACGGTAAAATTACAAACTCATTCATATACAAACGTAGAGGTGTTAATCATGAAAAACCTCTGTGCAGATTTTCTGATCGGCCATGACTTACTAAAAAATCATTCTTCAGTTGAGATTGATTTCAACGGTGACAGACCACCTCTGAAAATCTGCTCATTGGCAATTGCTCAAGTCCCCTCTGTCTCACTGTTTGCTAACTTAACCCCTGACTGTAGACCAGTGATCACGAAGTCAAGGCGTCAAACGGAAGAAGATAGACTATTTATAGCTGCGAACGTAAACAGACTACTAGAAGAAGGTGTAATCGAACCCAGTAATTCACCTTGGCGTGCACAAGCATTTGTCGTGAAAGGAGAACACCACAAGCCCAGAATGGTTGTCGATTATTCACAGACAATTAATAGATTCACGATGCTTGATGCTTATCCTCTTCCCAGAATTGAAGAATTAATTTCACAAGTGTCTAAATATGAAATATTTAGTACTATTGATCTCAAAAGTGCCTATCATCAGGTACCCATATTAGAATCTGAAAAACATTATACAGCTTTTGAAGCTGAAGGTAAACTGTACCATTTTCTACGTGTCCCTTTCGGTGTGACTAATGGGGTAGCATGCTTCCAGAGAATCATTGATAAAATAATTAAGGATGAAGGTTTAGAAGGCACTTTTCCATATCTTGATGATGTAACGGTATGTGGGAAAAATCAAAGAGAGCATGACTGCAACTTGGAAAAATTCATGATTACTGCTAAGAAATACAACTTAACACTGAATGATGAGAAGTGTGTTTTTTCTACTAAATCGATCAAACTACTAGGATACTTTATCGAGAACAAAACTATAAAACCTGACCCCGACAGACTGGCTCCACTGTTGAACTTACCTATTCCTAAAGACACAGCGTCTCTACAACGTGCGCTGGGCATGTTTGCCCATTATTGTCGTTGGATTCCCACATTCTCTGAGAAGATTCGCCCTCTCTTGGCTAAGGGTCCCTTTCCTCTTCCGGAAGTTGCTGTGAAGGCTTTTGACTCATTAAGGACCGATATAGCTAATGCCTCCTTGTTTGCTATTGAGGACAACATACCCTTTAGAGTGGAAACAGACGCCTCTGAGTTTGCTATAGGGGCTTCCTTGAGTCAAGCTGAACGTCCTGTGGCATTCTTCTCAAGAACTCTGAACGCATCTGAGCAGAAGCATTCCTCGATTGAAAAGGAGGCCTATGCAATTGTTGAATCCCTACGGAATTGGCGACATTACTTAATTGGTAGACATTTTGAAGTTTTTACTGACCAAAGATCAGTCACATTCATGTTTGATCAGTGTCATAACAGTAAAATTAAAAATGAGAAAATCATGCGTTGGAGATTGGAACTTACCTGCTTCAAATTTGATATTATCTACCGACCTGGAAACAGAAATGCAACTGCGGATACTCTATCAAGAATAACGGCGGCTACCAGCCCAGGAGTGAATATAAGAGAATTACATGAGGCATTGTGTCATCCGGGAATCACCCGAATGTATCATTGGATCAGATCTAAAAATTTAGCCTTCTCTTTGGACGACATTAAGAGGGTCATAAACGCTTGCCCCTGTTGCAACGAAGTCAAGCCACGATTCTGTAAAAATGATGGAAAATTAATCAAAGCAACTGCTGCTTTTGAAAGATTAAATCTGGATTTCAAAGGACCTTTACCAACAGTTTCCAGGAACCGCTTCCTCCTGACTGTAGTAGATGAGTTTTCGAGATTCCCCTTTGCAATTCCCTGTTCTGATATCTCGGCGTCTACCATTATAACTCACTTGCAAAACATCTTCTCAATTTTTGGAATGCCGGCTTATATACATTCTGATAGAGGTTCATCTTTTATGTCCCGTGAGTTAAAATCTTTTCTCACTCCACTTGGGATAGCGACTAGCAGGACGACTGCTTACAATCCGCAAGGAAACGGCCAAGTCGAAAGATACAATGGAATCGTATGGAAAACTATCCAGCTGGCACTAAAATCAAAAAACATGGCAATTGAACAGTGGGAAAATGTTTTACAACCTGCCTTACATTCGATTCGCTCCCTACTATGCACCTCCACAAATGCTACACCTCATGAACGAATGTTCTCCCACATTAGAAGATCCTACAATGGTTACTCCATACCTACCTGGCTTACCCATCCAGGTCCAGTGCTAATGAGGAACAACACACGAGCTAATAAGTATGAGCCTATTGTGCAGGAAGTAGAACTCATTGAAGCAAACCCAGACTATGCTTATGTTAGACTCCCAGACGGACGTGAAACCAGTGTCTCTATACGGCACTTAGCTCCAAGAGGGGAAACTCCTTTACCTATCAATGACGACGGAGACAGCTGTAGCAGCCATCTGCCTTCTTCTGATATTCTGAATTCTGAATTGTCTAACGCACATACAAAAACCCCACCGGTGAGTCTCAAAAATATGACAGAAGATGAAGCTCAAGACAGTGTACCACCATATCCTAGCAGTCCAGCCTCCTCATCAGAGAACTTCTGTAAGAATACTGGGGAGAGGTCCCAGGATCCTACTACACTTCGTCCCAGCAGACCGAAACGCCTGCCTTCCTATTTAGCCGACTGTGTGATTGACTAACACTATGGGAGGGGTGAATGTGACATTATGTTCTTGTTTTGGCAACACTAACTTTAGGTACTTGAAGAATGGCAACACTACTATGTTTTGATGTTCCAGCTACTAGCGTGCGATACTGCTTTGCCATTTTGTCATGCATCATTCTAGTTGATTAAAGCTTTCTTTAAGTCTAACTCGTTTTCTAATGATCATTTCTATTACAGGTGTCCTGACACATTAGATCGTGGTTTGGTTCAAATTGCTTTTCGTAATGCCTAGCAAGCGCCTCTGCCTTTTCTTCGTCTGAGTACGCAATATTAGCGCCATCTATTAGTGGCGGGAGTTTAATTTGAGGTTTTCTGAGTCTTTTAGCGAATTGCCAGAGCGATACGTCTTCCTGGCTAAGGGATTCGATTAATTCTTTATACTGTTGCTGCTTTTCTGCGACAATTTTTTCACTGACTTTACACGTGAGTCTATTAAGCTCCCTTTTAAGGGTAGGGTCTCTGTTAGCCTGCCATGTCTTACGCATTCTATTTCTCTGTTTAACTAACTGTTTGACATGGTGGGAAAGTGTTGGCATTTTTGATGACTCACGATGTGTTGTGGCAGATGCAATAGCTCTCCTGATTTCTGTTGTGAGTGTGTGCGTGGCAAAGTCAATATCCGCCGTGCTCATAATGTTGGGTACTGCTAAATGCGGCTCGAAAAGTGCTCTTTTGAATACGTTCCAGTTCACCCTCTCTTGTCCCAGAGAGGCTGGAAGGGGAGTGTTCAAATCGAATGTCACCAGTACCGGTAGATGATCCGAGTCGAATTCATCCAGGGTATCAATTGTGTGAGCGTATTCTATGTTTCTCGTTAGGACAAAGTCTATGAATGAGCCATTGGCACCTGAGAAGCAGGTTGGTCTCGACGGTGCAATGATGTCAGTGTTTGTTGTGTTTAGCAATCTATGTATCTGTGTACCGCGTGTGTTGGCTCTCCTGCTGCCCCACGCTCGGTGGTGTGCATTGAAGTCGCCCGTGAGTGTGTTTCGCCCGTTTTATGTCTTCACGAGCTGTTCTCACTTCCTCCACAGTCATTTCTCTGGAGGTCGACGGTTTAGGGGCCTGCTCTTGCACCGATCTGGTAGGTGCTGAAGTTTGAGTTCTTTTAACCTGTGGCACAGAGTGCGAGGAGTCCTGATGGGGTGTCTGAGGGTTTAGACCGAGGGCCTTTTGCCTCCAAGGGGGTATCTGATTTTTGGGGGGAGGGGGGGCATACCCCGGTGCCTTTCCTCTGTTCCAGGGGTTCTTCGGGCATTGCCTGAAGTTCGCCGGGTGATCTCCATTGCAGTTAGCACACGTTGCCTTCTCTGTCCTTGGTCTTTGGCAGTCACGTGTGAAGTGTTCTTCAGCACACTTAAGGCACTTTGGTGGCATGCTGCAATTCTCAGAGGAATGATTGAATTGCTGGCACCGGTAGCAGATTTTGAAGCCCCGTGCTCTGAAGGCCTCTACCTTCACAGCCAAGTATCCTAATCTTGTCAGTCGGTATACCCTCTGCCAGTCTTCCGTAGGCCTAATGCTGACTAAGAAGATCGGCAGGGGCAATCTCGTTTTTGTGTTTCTCAGTTGAGAAACCCGGACTACATCTAATCCTTCGGATGTTAGAGTGATTTTTATTTCCTCAATGTTATAGTTTGTTGGTAGCCCCTTCAAAACTACCTTTTTGGGCCTTTCCGTCTTTAAGTTTAAACTGTGGAAGGGGATTTTCTCACTAGATAAATGGCGTTGTACAACCCTATAGGCGTCAGCGTCATTTGGAATCAATTTTAGCATGTCTCCTGTGAGCTTGCCAGATACTTTATTACCTGAGATTTCATTTAATTTTATAAGGAGAGCCTGGTAATTGTCATTAAACTTGATGAAAAAACATTCCGCTTTTGGGTCTTTTTTCTCAACCACTACACTATTTTGCCTGTCACTATTTTGAACCGTTTTTGGTTTTGGTGCACTTTTGAACACTATAGGTTGCGCGACAATTTCAGCATAACTCTTGGTTTTAACATTATCATTTACATCTTTATCAATTTTTTCACTACAATCCATGTTATCCTTGTCATTAGATTTTAAGTTTAATTCTCCATTCTGGTTTTTAGTAGGAGCATCCATAGTAGATTGCCCCTCTATCCTCCTCTTTTTATTTGGATTTTCAACAGGTTTAAGTTTATCTTCATCTTTAATTTCTTTAATTAAGCCTAGTTCTATCATTTTACATTTAATTACATCACTAGAATTACTTCCTTCACAGTTATAAATCTCATTTAAATTACTAGCATAAAACCTATCCAAATTCTGGACCAACAAAAAAGAATTTACAGAAAGAAACGAACCCAGAATCTTGGAGACTTGGTCCTCGTCCCGTCCGAGTAGTCCATTCGTCAGTAGCTCCCTGATGTGTAGCGTCAGAGTGTAGATTGCCAGTACACAAAAGTTCACAGCGTTTTACACTTCTTCCTTCCAAGCGGGCATCAATCCATCCTTGGGCAGAGTATCACAATATTCAATCATGGCATCCCTGAGAGGCCGCAGTCCATCTTCGTCTAGCTCACCAGCAAGTCCGCGAGTAGCTTCCGTATCGAATGCATCCAAATCCATGTCGTCAGCGTAGAAACGATCAAAGCAATAGCACTACCACGTGGGAAAAATGCGAATATCGGTCTTGCCGAGAGGTTGTTACTCTTGGCCGACCTGGTACTTGTCGCCGGGTAACATCTCTAGTGGTTTGGAACCTCTGCCACAGTCTGGAGATCACACACTGAGGCACATTCAGAATTCGAGACGCTTCGGATTGGGATCGACCGGATTTCAGCATTCGAATAATTCGTCCCTTCAAAAACATGTCCAGTTGCCATCTTTCGTCCTTTTTAACACTTTACAACAAAGTTGAAAAGTGTTTATGACTTTGTTCATTCTGTCTGTCTGTCTGTCTGTCCGTTAGCACGATAACTGCCGTAAAAATGAGTTTATCAAAATGAAATTTTAGTATGTTGTTCAGACGGTCTGTAGGACCTATGGGAATATAAATAAATAATATCACCCAATTAGTTTTTTATTGAACCCGGGTTGAAAAAATGAAATACATTGAACCCTATGGGACCTAATTTTTCAAACATTTTTTAAGTAAATTTAAAATTCACGAATTGCTTCGAAATTTTTAGGAAATATTCACATTATCCCATAGAATATATATAAAAAAATTCAGTAAAATATGTTAAGTAGTTTTTTAATTAAAAAAATTATTTAATATAGGGAAAAAAACAAATTCAATTAAATTCTGACTTTGGGATATCTTCCAGAAAGAAAAGAGAGAGATATTATATAATAAATATCTCTCCATTTGTTTAAACGTTTTGCATATGGGAGTGGCTTCATATTTTAAAATAAATTTGGTAGATAACAATTTTTCATTTTTTTTAAATTTTATATAACTCTTCATGATAAATTTAATTGATGGCATTTTAAATGCACTTTCCTACGTCCTAGAGAGTTAAAATTTGGTACACAGCTTAAATTTGTTGAACATTTTATTCGACAAAAATTTGATGGATCTTTAAATATAGATCATACATTTTTTTCGAAATGGCCTGAAAATAATCCCCGTTCACTTCTATAAATCATTGTTGTAATATTGTTAAAAATTCTGATGTGGACAGCACATGTCTTTCTCTGCAGACTCATATTCGTTCTCTTTATTTATTCAATGATAATTTGAGTTTATCTGCACAACATAAGTATTTTAAATGACATTGAATTTACACGTTAAACTTAAATTTGGTTCTCATAGGATAGCTGGACTTATTGTCAAAGGTGGCGTAGCGAAAACGCGAAAAAACTAGAATATCTCAAGAACGGCTAGTCCTAGAGTAATGGGGTTAGTCTTATTCTTTTTGTTGTCAAAAATCACATATAAAATAGGAATTTAATTGATATAATTGAGCACACGTAGTCTTTTATTTTTATATATAACGATTTTTGCTGGCCATTTCGCAAAAATAGCCCGTTCCTTTTTCCCGAATCGTAGTAGAATAACCTACAAATGATTTATATACAAAATTTTGTTAAATTTGGTATATAAATCACTTGTAGGTTATTGAAATATTATACACCAAATTTTGTTAAATTTGGTTCATTAGTTTTTAGCTAGAGTGGATAAAGGCAATTTCTGCGGCCATTTCGCAAAGAAGGCAGATTCTTTTATTACGAATCGTACTATAATCTAATGAACATCAGGATTTCCCACAAAAAACATACCTACCAAATTGTATGAAATTCGGTCCATTAGTTTTTCAATTAGAGTGGATGTAATATCCACACAGACACACAGAAACATACACAGATACACCCTTACACACACAGACGTCTTCCTAAAACTAGTTTTTTCGTGTTCTAGAAGTCCCAAAACGTGTAGATCCTTTGAAAATTCGAGTTCCGATCTTCGGCACGATCCCAATACTTTGAGTACATACACATACCCATATATATTATCTGTGTATCTAAATTCCGTGCCTATGCAATTACAATAGTTGTGATTTTAAATGATCCTTAAACTTTTATTATTTCTTCAAGGAAGCCTAATTTTAACATATGCAGAATGCAAATATCTCAAGCGATTGTAAGATGAATTACATAAGAATTGCTGAATTTTTTTCACACAAAATTATTTAGCTCTGGAGTCTGGAATACAAGTTATATGAATGAAATATTCATAGATTTTGCATAAAGAATCAGATGATTTATATTTCGATACAGTTTTAAATATTTAAGTATAATAAATTACTGTAGTACTGTGATAATGTAAAAGATATTACCACTGAATGAATCACATTTTAGAAATTTTTAAATGAAATTACATTTCAGTTGGAAAGTGTTTCATAATCAATGCTTATGCATGATTGATCTTTCTTGTTGATTGTTAACAACGCTCCGTACCACAGCAATTGCGAAATTCTGCCTCAACTGGCCATGTCGCTCGAGGCTGTTTTATACTCGTCCCTATATACGTGCGCCGGTGCTTTGCACATGTCGACGTCGACCGAACTGTATATGCACAATGATTTATCTTTGTCCCACGATTCTCCACAACTGATTTTGAACCATTGTATCCATATTAACTCCGAATTTTTCGCATTTTACGAATTATGCTTAACTTTTGGACATGAGTGTATGTTTTAAGACCTTCTGAATACGTTTTGACTATTTTTGGAGTGATGTCCGTCTGATGTCTGTGGTGGATTCCTTGTGTACACAATAGTAACCACAAATATTAATGAATTTTCACGAAACTTTATATTCGTCTTTATTATTAAGAACTCTAGAACTAGATAGAATTTCTTTTTTAACGTGGCAGCATAAGACAGAATTTAACATAATCATGCATAAAAGGGTTTATTTAAGGCTCAATGATCACGAGACTTAATAGTTTCAATCATTGTTGTAAAAAATAGCAGGGACACAAATTTGCTTTGTTCGTGACATCATATATTAGCCCCCCCCCCCCCTTGGGAAGCAAGTTTATCCCCCCAGAGGGTACATTGTCAAGTATGGTATGAATCGAAAGATTTTTTCAAGCCCTTTAAAGAGAATGGTAACGCACTATAGTTGTAATCATTTGGACCCACAATACTGATATTTAAAATTTTTCTTTGTAAAATTAAAAAAAAAAGGAATTTTGGTATGAGAAAGTTAAGTTAATCCACACTTCAGTTAATTTTTTTAAAATTTTACAAGAAAAAAAATTGAAATAACGGTATCGTGGGTTTAAATGATTACAACTATAGCGTGTTACCCTTCACTTTAAAGGGCATGAAAATATTTTTCGATGCATATCATATTTGACAATATACACCCTGGGGGGATAAACTTGCACCTAAGGAGGTGGCTAATGATGTCACGAATAAAACAAATTTGCCTCGATTTTACAACAATGATTGAAACTATAAAGTCTCGTGGTCATTGAGCTATAAATAAAACCTTTTATGCAAGATTATTTTAAATTTTGTTTTATGCTGCTACATTAAAAAATCTGATGTGGGCAGCACATGACTTTCCCTGCAGACTCAAATTCATATTTTCTTTAATAATTCGTTATATTGAGTTTAATTGCATCAAATAACACTAAATTTCTAATTCAATTCTTGTTTTTATTTGGTAATTGGAAATTTTTCCGAAATCGGCGTAACAAAAATGCAAGAAATCTCAAATATCTTGAGAACGGTTAGTCCTAAAGCATAATGGAGTGTGTTATATTCTTTTCCTCGTCAAAAATTGCGTATAAAACAAGAATTTAATTGATACATTTCAGAATACGTAGTCTTTTTTTTTTATTATATTTTGTCAATTTTTGCGGACCATTTCGTAAAAAAGGCAGGTTGTTCTTTTCCGAATTGTACCAAAATTTAATCAGCACCAGAGTATCCCACAGGTAACTTATCTACCAAATTTTGTGAAATTTGGTCAGTAAGTATTTTAGCTAGGGTGGATACATGGGATTTTTGAGGGCCATTTCGTAGGAAAAGGCGGGTTCTGTTTTTACGAATTAGACTAAAAACTAATTAGCACCAGGGTCACACCCAAGTGACTTACCTACCAAATTTAATGAAATTCGGTCCATTAGTTTTTGAGTTACAGTGGATACATACATTGCACAGACAGACAGACGTCACGCTAAAAATAGTTTTTTCGTATTCTAGAGGTCTCGAAACGTGTAGATCCGTCGAAAACTCGAGTTGCGATTTTCGGCATGATTCCAATACTTTTCCTATACATTACCATGTATTGCAGGGAAATTAAAAAAAATCTGATGTGGGCAGCACATGACTTTCCCTGCAGACTTATATTCACGTTCCCTTTATTTTAATTACATTTAATTCACTTTTAATTCAATTTTCTTTCTCGTTTGCTAACTGGACTCGTTTTAAAAGGTGGTGTAGCGGAAAAACAAAAAAACTAAAATATCTCGAGAACGGCTAGTCCTAGTGTAATGGGGTTGGTCTTATTCTTTTCTTCGTTAAAAATTACGTATTAAACAAGCATTTAATGGATATATTTGATCATACGTAGCTTTTTAGTTTAGATTTTGACAATTTTTGCGGTCCATTTTGCAAGAAAAGGCAGGTTATTTTTTTCAGAATCGTACCAAAATCTAATCAGCACCATGGTGACCTATAAGTGACTCATCCACCGAATTTTATGAAATTCGGTCCATTAGTTTTTCAGCTAGAGTGGATACAAACTTTTGCGGGCCATTTCGCAAAAAAGGGCGGGTTCCTTTATCCCGAATCATACCCAAAACTAATCAGCACCAGACTCGTCCACAAGTGACTTACCTTCCAAATTTTGTGAAATTCGGTCAACTACTTTTTTAGTTAGAGTGGATACAAAATCTGCACAGACAGACGTCACGCTAAAAATAGTTTTTTCGTATTCTAGAGGTCTCGAAACGTGTAGATCCGTCGAAAACTCGAGTTGCGATTTTCGACATGATTCCAATACTTTCCTTATACATTACCATGTATTGCAGGGAAAGTAAAAATTTAAAATTTTGAATAAAATTCAAAGTTTCCGCTTGAATTAAAAAAAAAATTCTATCTAGCTCTAGTTTTTAATAACAAAGACAGATATAAAGTTTCACGGAAATCCATTAATATTTGTGGCTGCTATCGTGTGGACTGCAGACGTCAAACAGACAGATTGGACATCACTCCAAAAATAGTCAAAACGTGTTCAGGTGATCTTAAAACATATATTGGCATCAAAATCGCAAATTCGAAAATTTTCGTGAAAACAATACTTTATACTGTATTATAAGTACGAGAAAGTAAAAATAAGATTTCTGATATCTCAAAGACAGCTCTTGATTATTTCTTAATACTACATACTTGCATCCATTCATTCTAGGTTAAAATGAATGTACAAAATATTTATTCATTTGATAATAATGAGTTTATTTTTTACCGATGAAGATAAAAATAAAACATGAAATATCTTAAGAACGATGCATCTTATTGCCTCATGAATGATGACATTCACATTTAAATAAAAACCATATATTAAGTACCTATTTGAGTGACATTTTCCTACGTCATTATATTTTTTTAATGTTTACTAAAATAGATGTTTGAAAAATTGAGGGTTTACTGCATGATCCAATTACTCTGAAAATTAATAGGTCTCCGATGTTCATGGATTGAAATAATCACATCAAATTTCATTCAATTTGCAAAATTTATTCGAAAAATATAGCACTCCAAGTAGAAAAATACTAAAAATTTTAACATTTCGTGAGCAGCTCATAATAATTTCTAAATAATGATGTACATTCATTTCAGATTTAATCTGTTTATAACGTATTCATTTAATTGATAATTGCGAGCTTATTTCATTTTTCTAAAATTTTCCTTGTTAGATCAAGAACTCAAAATATCAGAAGAACGGTACATATCAGCATCTTATAAATTATAACTTTTGCGTTAAAAAGCTGACATATTAAATATTTATTTCCTTACCATTTTCATTGTTATTACTTTTTTTTTCAATTTTTGAAATATATAATCGAAAAAATAAGGGCCTTCCATTCTTTTGTTCACCCCAATGGCAATAGGCATTTGATGTTTAAAGATTTAAATAATCATACAAATTTTATTCAGTATTATCAAATATGTTCTAAAGCTTTTGTGCCCACAAAGAAATAGCCACACATATAAAACTGGTTGTTTCATACTCAAGGATGCTCAAAACATGTTTATATCCATCAAAATACACGGGGTTTGATTTTTGACTAATAATTATTTTTATATAGAGACGTTTCCTAAGCGCTGAATGGAAAGTAAAAATATTCAGGAGTTATTTGATTTTAATTGAAGAAAGGGTCTATATGGACATACTATTAAGGGAGAAAGAACTTTTTAAAAGAACCTGCATCACATTTATGCTACATTACATACTGCTGAAATCATGGAAATTTAGCACACAGTCTTAGCCGCCCTTCATCTTTTATACTCATATTAAAAGTTAGCATGAAAACAACAAATCTGTTTGTATAATATAACAGACTAGTAGTATATATGTTCGTCATATGGAATATATACATTATAAAGAAATTTAAAATTCACATTCATGTGCAAATTCCTATAGTATTCTAAATTATATTGTCATTCAAAATATTCTATTAAAATATTTAAATTAATGCTCTAAAAATAAGTTAACGAATTTCTGTTCTCACTATACAAAATTATCCTCACAGGCAGATCTGAAGAAAAAAACATCCTGATCCCGTTTGTAAACAAATTTACAGAAAATATGAAAATGAATTAATATATGTGAAAATAATAGCGCTTATTAGAAAATATACCCATACTACTTATATTCTCGTGGATCACAATACATACCCGTGTATTCATAGAAGATTGCCTGTACTACAATTTATGAGTTTCAAAAATCTTTGTTAAAATAAAGCATATGACGCAATAAATTTAAAATATCAATAATCCCTATAATCTTTAAACCTGAAGGCTGTAATTGATATAATAGAGTCAAAAATGCAATTTTGATAAAATTTATTTTATCTACATTTTTTTTATTATTTAAATCGGAAAAGGTTTAATAAAAATTGTTTGCTGCATAAACACACTGGATTTAAATCCGTTGCTAAATGACATACAATTTTCTTCAAATAAATTGGCAGAAAAAACATCATAATACTATCTCTATCTTTGGAAGGTTTAATTGTATGTTTTTTATTAATATCTTGACAACTTCTGGTCCTGGAAACTATAAACATGGACTAATAAGTGGAGCCATTTTATGACTACCAGCAAAATTTCATGAAATCCGATGCAGCCGTTCTCCTATGATGATGAGACAAATACACACATAGATAGACATATTTTCAATTTTATTGATATAGACTAGCAGTATGCCCGTTCTTTGTATATAAAGAAATGTTAAATTCATAATTATGTGCAGCTTCCTATAGTATTCTAAATGATATTGTTATTTAAAACATTCTATTAAAATATTTAAATTATGCTCGTTAAAAGAAGTTTAAGAATCTCTGTTCTCGCTATAGAAAATTATCTTTACATGCAGATCTGAGGAATAAAACATCTTGATCCTGTTTCTAAACAAATTGACAGAAAATATGAGATTGAATCAATATATGCCAAAATAAAAGTGCTAAAATTGTATTAGAAGATATACCCATACTATTTTATTTATATTCTCGTAGATTAGAAGATATACCTGTATTACTTATATTTTAGTATAAGACTATACCCATGTATTAGAAAATATACCTGTACTATTAATATTTTAGTATAAGATTATACCCATGGATTAGAAGATATACCCGTACTACAATATATAGATTTGAAAAATCTTTCACCAAAATAAAATAGATGACGTAAGAATTATAAAATATCAATAATTATTGTAATCAATAATCTTCATAATGGATATAATCCAATCAAATATGTAATTCTTATAAAAATTTATTTATATACATTTCTTTATTATTCTAATAAAAAAAGATTCACTGCTTTATTAACTCTTTGGGTTTAATTCCATTGCTTAGCAACATATTTTATTTCAAATATAAACTCATTGGGTTTAATTCTGTAGCTTAACAACATCATATCCTTTTTTTTTTTCAAATAAATTTGTGGTACAAATATTATTTGTATAATGCTATCTTAATGAAAGGTTTAATAGTGCATTTTTTATTAATATATCAATAACCCCTGGTTCTAGAAACTCGAATCATGAACTAAATTTTAAGCAGGGCTGTTCCAAGTCTACCCCGAAAATTTCATTAAATTCGGTGTCCTTGATGATGAGACGAACACCCACAAGCAGATAAAAAGAAGATTTTCAATTTTATTTATATAGATTAGGATAGTGTCTGTTATATTTGCATATCAGTTTAATACAGGGGAGCATCTATATTTTAACAATGCAGTTAAGATAATTTAATTTTTGTTTTCAATTACAATTAAACATGACAATGTTTTGTAATTAAGAACTTGAAAATTTTTATAATACACCAAATAAAATGTGCAGTGCATTTTACTTAAGTCTCACCCGTTGAACAAATGTAGTTTTTGATACAAAGATAGGAAGTGGAAAATTTAAATATTACTTCAATTTTAGTAATATTTAAAATTTCCAGCATTTAAAATTTAAAAAAAAATTATTTCTAGTATGTTGTGGAGTGGTAACAGTGCTACTGTACATATACCAAGATTTTTCTTTCTGATGGTATTGTGGTCCAGTTTAAGTAATCTTGATGATAAGTCAGTGCCAAAACATTGTCTATATATTGATTATTATTTATTTTTTATAAATTTTGCTGGTTGAATATTGAAGTAAACTTATGAAAATAAATTCTTGGAACAATATAGTGACAAACTAGTTAATGTTTCTTTTCAAATGAACCTCATCATATACAATAAAAGTAAAGCATTTATAATTAAACAATTTATTACAAACTTGGGTGTACAAAATTCTACATGTATGGTTAAAATTACAGACATATTTCACAATATATACATTTAATTGAATAGAGGAAAAATTGAAATCGACTTTACAAATTCTAAGAATTAAAAGTCATTATCTTATGAAAATAAATAAAAAATAAAAATCCTCTCAATTGATCAAACATCTTATTCTTTTGATCTGGTCAAAGCTTTCAAATTTAACAATGCACTATTTTAAATAAAAAACAACAACATGAAAAGTGTTTTCTTTTATTTAAAATGAAAATTTTAAATAAATAACAAACATTTTTCATGATTTTTATTTTAAAAATGTCATCTTAAGTGATAAAGTTGATCTGGTCAGTTTTAAAAGTTATCAATGTTCTATTTTAGATTAAAAATGAGCTTAAAAAGGACCAAAGATTAAAACCATCACTTTTACTGAAAATTTTATAAAAAAAGTAGGAATAAAATTTTTTCACAAATAAGAAGAAAGTGTTAAAAAAAAATGTATTATAGGTAGTTCTCTCTGTTAAAATTGTTAAATTGCAAAAGGGAGAACAAAATCATGATTTTGTGAATGACTTTTTAAAAAAGGTTAAATACATTAGTGGATTTACTGAATATTTTATAAACCTTAAAAGTTGTATTATGTACCACAATTTCCTGCATATCCATTGAATATCTATTAAATAAACTCCAAATTTTTATGCTGCAGATTATAGGCCACTATAGATTATCCATGTCAATTTTTTCCAAGCAGAAAAATGGTCAGAGATCTTTTAAAAACAAAAAGAGAAATTGCTGAGAAAAATGAATAACTGAAGGAATCCATTATTTTACAAAAGGTGTGAAAATATAGCTGAAGTGTGTCAGTGGATCAAAGAAACAAGAGACTATATGTATTAGCATTGACCATCGAAAATTCCTTACAAAACTGTGGACTAACATAGAAAAATTTAGCATATTCTACACCCGAATATGAGGACGATAACTGTTTACAGTTACATAAAGCTGTATTAAATCAATTTAATTCTGATTTCGAGAACTTGGATGATGGTTTTGAATAAGAAACATTATGCAAATGTAATATAAAATATGTTTTGTTAAAACTTATTTTTTCAAACTAACAATCTTTTTAACATTGTTATTGTGTCACTTTTCAGTTCAGTTCCATTATTTTAACTACTTTCGCATAGATATATAAGGAAACAAACAATCAGGCACCCTGATTTTATCTGCAGATTATCCGAAGTATAATCCGGACGTGATAAAGCCATGGCATGCCAATGGCCTTTTTAAATATATAAAAATAATTTTCTACATATCAGTGTATACAAAGGCTTAAAAGAATCTATGAATTATTAGCTTTATCAGAGAAGTAGAATGTATTTTCTCCTCCCAAATTTTGAAATTTATACATACATATATATATAATTTTTCTAGATTCATTCAATTTTCTTAACTTTTGAATTCTGTTGAAAATAATGAAAAATAAAAAGTGTATGTAAGATGTTCTATGCATACAAAGAGACAGAATAGAAGTGCAAATCCATGGGGGAAATATTTAAATGCAAAAACTGCTTGCTATAAAATTTTTGATTTGTAAACATTTTCTGGCAAAATGTAGAGATAGTATAACAACGAGAATATGTATTAATAGCATAATTTAGACAGATTCAAGAGACACGGAAATCTGGAATTAAAAATACATAATCTTGACGTAAATTACAGGAATAAGCTAAAATATCTATGGAAGGCTCAGTAAAAGCAAATATTGGATAAAAAATCTCAAATCTAAGGGGTAAAATAACAAATATTACTAAGATCTTCTAAAATGTAAGGGGAAAAAACAGACTATAAAAAAAATTATAGAGTAAAAACAACAATTTGGACTATAAGATAGTAAATAAATTATCTATGGGACAAAATAGAATTGAAATACAAAAATTTAACAATAGGATTTTCATAGGGCTAATGAATATTACAGTGGGAAATAAAAAATGTCAAGTTATGACAGTGTTTATGAAACAAAATGGTAATAATTTAAAGTTACCTATTAAAATTTACGATTTTAGGTAAAGAAAGTATTTCAATTCTTTTAAGCAAATGCAAATGAAATAAATTTAACATGTATATAAAGTCAGCAATTTCTCACTATTTTTCAAATTTGGTAAAATAAATTTATAATACAAATTTCCTCTAAAAATATACATAAAATAATAGAATTTAGTTTCCACATTCTATCATTCATAGAGATTTCTCATGTCTGGTAGATGAAATACATTGACTCCAATAACAGCCCTGTTGAAATGAATAAGATCAAACCTCTAGTTTCTTTCTTATGAAGAAAATCACACATCTTCTTTTATTGTTCCTAATGAAAAAATAATAATATGAAAACAAAATTAATATGAAGTTATGTATATGTGATAGTTTACAAGAAAAGGACCCCGTTCGTGGAAGTTTTCAAAATTGAATTTAGTGTCTTGTTGCTTTACAGGCTAATTCTCTAATATCCCCCCCCCCCCCAAAAAAAAAACTGCATATTTTTATGATAATTGCAACTCATCTTACAAATTTGGCATTATTAATCACACAAGAACATTAAAATTTGGTTAATAGCAGGGTTAGCTGCTATTAACCAAATCCCCATTGGTTTTGTTTGGTTTACATCATGTTTAAACATGATTAAAAAAAAAGTGAATTTTTGTTTACAATAATAATTTCTTAGCATAATGGAAACATTTTTTGTATTTGGGAAGCATGCAGCTACCTAAATCCACTGAAATATAAAAAGGGTACACAGTTATTGGTATAATATCTATATACCATGTTATCTCAGAAGTAAAATTACCAAGACCCCCTTTTTTTCTTTCTTATAAACAATCACATATTATGTACTAATTGTGAAATTATTCACTTATTATACTGACCAACTTTATACAGCCAACTCCTGAACTGAGCAGAATAAAATGTGGCTTTTATAAGTCTAAGATATAAGGAAAAGATCTACAGCCTTTTACTATCCGCGAGCACCAGCACTATGTAAAATTCTGCCAGGAAGCACAAATATTATGTTAAACATTTTTAAACAAACACAAACACCATATTAAACAAGCTAATCAAAATATTTGTAAACAAGTATATACATAGCTTTTCTATGCAAATCAAAAATTAAGATTTGGACATTCCTAATGTTACCAATCTTTTAACAAATTGCTTTAAAAAATAACGTTTTGATAACCAAAATATCTTAAACTAAATGTTTTCGATTGCATCGTATAAACTAAACCCAACAATTATTTCATAGCCCATTTTTTTGCCAGTCTTTATGAAGATCTAAAATTTAATGCAATATTAGATGTTAGTATAAAACTTTGTCAATGTAGAAAATAATACAAATGAACATTGTTGCATAATTATAAATATTGGATTAGGAGAAAAAGTTTAATTATCAATCAATGGTTCCTAAGAAAGACCTTAAGCACCCTAATAACTTTGTAAGGAAAGGGCCATATGTGTACATGTTATGTTTATCTATAATGCCCTTAGTGGAGAATTTAAAAAAAATAATATAACAAACTCGGCAACACAGCGACATAGGAGAAGAAGGATAGTTACAAAGTTGTATAGTATTGGCTAATTAGTAGGAATTGATACCCAGAATGAACGAAATACATATATGGCAGGCAATAAATTCATATAATGCTTATTAGTCTTTGCCTAATAATCTCCTATCATCGGTTGCTACAGTATATGATACAGTGATATCTGCAGTGCCTGTAAAAATATGTGATCATAGTCATTTTTGAATTCAGAAGTGCACTGTCCAAATCTTTTATTGAATTCCTCACGACTAATGGTTGTCTGTTTGTCTGTTTTAACTTTGTTGATAACATTTTAACATATTTTCCTACGTTCTAAAGATCTGAAATTTGGTACACAGCTTAGTCCAACAGAACATTTTAATCTATTAAAATTTAGTGATCTTCGAAAAATAAAACTGGCATTATTTTACAAAATGGCAGGGGAAAAAAATATCCCTTCACTTCTATAGAAATATAATCCAGGACTGTAGCCAGGCAGGGGCCAGAGGGGGCTGAGCCCCCCAAGAGGTATACTCAGCCCCCTCTGATGGAAATATTTAAATCTTTTGTAGTGGTATGAAATTTCATACAACATGTCATCCAAATTTTGCAAAAAACTGCTTTTTCAGAATTTTTTGTAAACTTCATTTTGTATAGCACAGAATTAAGGTTCTTTTGTTGCTGAATTTGTGGTTATATTGATGATTATCAATTTATTTACATATTTAATTTAAAAATATTTAATAAAACTTTAAAAATTAAATTAAGAATATAGCATTTAGGGTACTTTTGTATTATTGAGAGTTTCACAGTTATACATTGCCAACTGATGAGCAGTAATACAGATAAGTAATTAGTTATATAGAGTACTACATTATCACATTATACATTATCAACAGATAAGTAATTACAGTCAATTTAATATTATGTGATATAATATATTTAATTATAATTAAAATATAAGCTATAAAGCTTCTAGATAAGCTATAAAACTCGCAGTGTTCTGTAAAATCCAGTCAAGAATTCATATAGTTCACTTATTGCAATAAAATTACGTATAAGCAGAAACAGTATTTTTTTAATTTGCTTCTCCTATCATATGAAATATCTTGACAACTTTTAAAACAATTTAGATGAGAGGGATCACTGTGAAAAGTTGGAATTTTAAAACCCTTTTCTTTTTATTGAGGTGTCCAATGGGCTGTTCCCTGTCAAATGAAACACGAATAAGAAATTCTATATATGTGTATTTTCGTGAGTCAGAAGAAAGCTGTGATTACAAAAAAAAAAAAAAAAAAAAAAAAAAAGAAAAAAAAAAAGAAAAAAAAAAAAAAAAAAAAAAAAAAAAAAATCCGATTTCTCTGACTTTACAGTTTTTTTTAAGAATTCCCAGATTTTTCCAGAATGTTGATATTCCCCGATGTTTCAATAATTTTCCTGAATTCCAGGTTCTGTAGCCACCCTGTTATGGAGAATCTTAGGTTAATATATGGAACTTTTACTCTAGTTTAAGATTTAATTAATCAGCTGAAAGTTATAAAATAAGATAAAAATATTGTGTGTGCAAAAAATTATTTTAAAATACTGTAATTTGAATTTTTTATTTTATTAATAGTGAATAAAGTAAACAAACCCAAATCGTCAAACATATGCATATGCTTGTTGCCATTTGGCAAATGATCGTAATGTGAGTAAATTATTCATACTCAAAATTATGTTGTTTGATTCCTGAATATGACAGCAATTCATCATTAACCATATTGCATCAAAGATATGCTTTCTGTAATAGTTTTACTATTGATTTCTATTCATTAGATAATGCTCTAACACTGCAATTGGCTTTTTTTGTTTACTACCTCAGTTTGTCGCTGAGTTTGTTATTATAACTTTCTAAATTATCCACTAGGGGAACTGCAATCCCTTTTATTTGATTGGTATGATTGATCATTTTACTATAGAGCATGGGCACGAACAGTCTGCGTAGTAGAATGCACAGAAACGTAAGGGCAAAAGGGCATTATTTTTACCATAGAGGGTAATGGTAAATTGGTGATGATGGCAAATAAAAATTAAAACTAGACCCATTAAACATAGAAATTTATTTTTGTGCTAAAAATAAGTTGTTTGGAATACTTGAGTAATAATATATCTTTAAACATTTCATTTTCTAAAGTGTACTTTAAGAGATTTTAAGTGAATGTACCTACTCGACATTTTTATCATAGTCATTAGCTAGCATTCTGAAGGTGTATATATTTACTAGCATATTCTGCAGTGTATATGCATGCGATGAGGGAAAGGTAGATAATTAATTTTCTTAAAAACTTTTGTATATAATTTATTGAAAGTGAATAATTTATTTTCTAAGAAATGAAAAGTTTCAATGAAATAAGATAAATTTTGATATTTCCTACTAAATTTAGGGACTAAACGATTGAAAAATTCTAAAATAGCCGTGTTTAATGCAGAAATAACTAAAATTACCATACTGCTAAGCATACAAGTATTTTGCTTAAGAAATGTAAGGGCAAAATTCTTCAAAACCTCACGTGGCCATGCTCTATAGATTAACTTAACACATACACTTAAGGACCTTTACCTACACTTAAGTTATTTGGGTGTTTAAGGATTTTGCTAAAAACCCTGTATACATACTTTTTAATTAAGCCCAATTGTTGCTGTGCAAGTATGCTCTTTTATCATAATTACATATTTGTTTTTTAAGATATGAAATAGCTAAAAGTTTGTTTATCTACTTAAACGTGTATAAAATTTAAAATAAACTTTATATATAAGGATTTTGAATGAACATGCAAGTCAAATATTCTCCAACACAACTTTAGCAAGAGAGCACTAAGTTGCCACTGCGATGCTTGGAAACAACAGGTTGTAGATAAAATAGTGGATTTGTTAAAGGAACAAAAAACTGAGAATAAAAAAATCTGATGTGAGCAGCACATGACTTTCCCTGCAGCCTCAAATTTATTTTCTCTTTATTTTATTAATAATTCATTAAATTGAGTTTAATTGCATAAAATAACACATATAATTAATTGAAATTGAACTGAATTTACACTTTTAATTCAGCTTTCAATTTCATTTGGTAACTGGACTTATTCTCAAAACCAACGTAGTGAGAATGTGAAAAAACTGAAATATTTTGAGAACGGCAAGTCCTAGAGTAATGGAATGGGGTTGCTCTTATTCTTTTCATCGTTAAAAATTACACATAAAAAACAAGCATTTAATTGATACATTTGAGCATAAATAGTCTTTTTTTTTTCTTCAGATTTTGACGATTTTTGTGGGCCATTTTACAAAAAAAAGCAGGTTCTTATATTTCAAATCATAACAAAATCTAATCAGCGCTCAGGGTAATCCAAAAGTGACTTATCTACCAAATTTTATAAACTTTTGTCAATTAGTCTTTCAATTAGAGTTAGAGTGGATACAGAAAATTTTTGTGGACTATTTTGCAAAAAAAAAAAAAAGCTGATTCTTTGACTGTGTGGTAGGACTAAATGTATTTTTCCATAGGAGTTTGTAAAACAGTATATGAGAATGGCTCATGAAAAGGTATAGATACTGCTTTTTTCAAAATTTAAAAATTGAGTTTCTTAATTATAAGCATTTTTGTTTCAATTTTTATTTTCCCTGCAATATATGGCAATGTATAGGGATAGTATTGGAATGATGTAGAAAATCGCTACTCGAGATTTCGATGAATCTATGTTTCGGGACCTCTAGAACACGAAAAAACTATTTTTAGCATGACATCTGTGTATGTGTGTGTGTGTGTCTGTCTGTGCAATGTATGTATCCCCTCTAACTGAAAATCTAATGGACTAAATTTCATAAAATTTGGCAAGTCACTTGTGGGTGACCCTGGTGCTGATTAGATTTTGGTACGATTCAGAATAAGAGAACCCACCTTTTTTGTGAAATGGCCCATAAAAATTGTACGTATCCACTCTAACTTAAATACTAATTAACCTAATTTTACAAAATTTGGTAGTTAAGTCAATTGTACATTATCCTGATGCTGATTAAATTTTGGTATGATTTGTGAAAACAAAAAACTTGCATTTTCTTGCAAAATGGCCCACAAAAATCATAAAAATCTAAAATAAAAAACTACATATGCCCAAATGCATCAATTAAATGCTTGTTTAATACGTAATTTTTGATGATGACAAGAATAAGACCAACCTCATTGCTCTAGGATTAGCTGTTTTTGAGATATTTTAATTTTTTCGCATTTTTGCTAAGTCGCCTTTGAAAATGTGTGCAGTTACTAAATGAAAACGAAAATTGAATTAAAAGTGCAAATTCAGTGTAATTTCAAATAATTATGCGTGTTTTTTAGTGCAATTAAACTCAAATTAATGAATTATTAAATTCAAATTAATGAATTAGTAATGAAATAAAAAGAAACTGAATTTGAGTCTGCAGGGAAAGTCATGTGTTGCTCAGATTTAAATTTTATTTCAAAAATTTTTTTTTCTTTTCATATATGTATAGTATAATGTATAAGGGAAGTATTGTGACACAGGGTAGAAAATTGGAATTTGAGTTTTTGACAGGAAAGCATGTTTCAAACATCCCTGAATACAAATTGAACATTTTTGAGGTGATATCTATGTGAATGTGGATACGATATCTCACAAACAAATGGAGTGATTTGAAAGAAATTTGGTACAAAAATGACAATTAGTGAATACTGGAAGCTTATTATTTTTAAATGCAATGTAATGTTCAGAAGATCCCCAAACTTTTGAACGAAAATTTTTAAAAAATCATGAAATGATCAAAACCTTTAATAAAGTTATGTAAATAATAATTTCTTATGTAATTCTTTATTAGGAAACGATTGACACAAATTTTAGAATGCTAGCATGAACCGTTCTCGAGATATTATACATTTTTAAAATAACTGTTTAAAAAAATCACATAAAATGAAGAAAATATTGACTAATGTGAAATATGTTCACTTTTCATATGTAATATTATGCAATAAATTTGTTAACATCACATTCTAGTGGATCTAGCTTGTTCCGTTCATGAGAGACTAAACTTTGGGTAATAGTTTTGTATTTGGATGTCAATAGTCATTTATCTACTATAAGAGTAACCTATTTCTCCATTCATAAAGAACTGCGAAATTTTGGCAGCAAATTTAGCGGAATATAGCCAACATGGCGACTTTTTTTAATTGCTGCCAAATTAACAAAAATATTGCCAAATCAATGAACATGACGACTAAATGATAAAAATTCAATATCCTGGAAAAAACAGAAGAATCTACTATAAGAGAAGATACTTTGTTGTTGTTGAGACCCAGACCGTCTGACCTACCAGAAAGGTGTAAGGTAACTGTTTGGACAGCCGGGAAGTGCCACCCAATTTAGACCGGAACCCAGTGGGGGAGGCATCCACAGGGACCGTACCCTCCTTCCCCTACCACCAACCTCTCGGAAGGACTTACGGACACACATGTTTAACGTGATCGTACTCCGCGTGAACACGGCGGCAGTTATGGCAGTGGCTGGAATCGAACCCGGGCCTACCGAGTGCAACTCCAGCGCGCTAACCAATGGGCTACCGCACCCGAGAAGATACTTTGTGTAATAGTTTTGTATTTGGACAATATTTGGTTCTCCTATTTATCTGCAATTAATAAAGCTTGGCGAAATATTGTGAACGTGGTGACTTTTTTAAATGTTTCCAAATTGACAAAAATATCGCCAGATTGACAAATATGACACACACACAAAAATGAAAATGATGACTAATTGATGAAAATTCCATATCTTGGAAAGAACATAGGAACTGACAATAAAAATAACCCCTGTCTCTGTTTGTAACGCTTAGCAAAAGATTTAACGGGATATCGCCAATTTGACGACTTTTTCAAATATTGTCAGACAAAAATGTCTCCAAACTAATAAAAATGATGCTAAATGAGAGGTAATATTACACACATTTTGAATTCCGTCATATGATGGGAGTACCTTCTATTACATAAGAAATGCTCTTCTCTCCATTTGTCTGTAACACTTGGCGAAAAATCTAGTAAAATATCGCCAAGCCCGGATTGACGAAAATATCGTCAAAATTGCAAAAATGACACCAAGTTAAAATGATGCCTAATTGATGAATTAATTATTAAAATATTTCAATATTTGGACTATCTTACTTACTGAGGATGCTATCAATATTGATAGTTATTAATTTAGAGTTGCATAAAATATAAGTTAATTGGGTACTTCGAAATTGTTTTAGATGTTATCATCACGAAAAGTGCTAAATGTACAATTCAACATTATAAACACTGTGCCATGGATCTTATACATCATTTTTTTACTGTGAAAGAAGTAAATTCATTGCATTGCATTATACTTGTATAAGGAAATTCATGTGCTGCCCCTCATCAGCTTTTTTTCTAGTACCATTGATATAGAAAGAAAATCATTCGGTGTTTCCATGGCAATATCCAATGAGGCAATAGTTGAATTTGTGAGGGAACAAATTAGATACAGTGTAGCAATATACAGATATAGTGGGGTTCATTTTATTTATTTACAGTATTGGTTCTTCATTGTCGGATTGTATTCATATGGATTGTTTTTCTTACACACACAGTTGCCTGTTCACAAACAAGGGAAGGGGTGGATAAAGTAAGGAAAATATAAGTTTGAAGCTTCGACAGACAACGCACCAGTTTCCATGCAAAAAAGAGAGTTACTTTTTATTATTATTACTTTTTTCAGTTCTACAGCAGTATTTAGAATATTTTTTAATTTAAGGATCTGCATTCCATTGTCATTGGACAATCACCAAGGAATCCAGTAATTCTTGTTATAGTCAAAATTATACATACTATCTTTATCAGTGTAATTCTTATGAAAATTTTGCTTATATACAGAGTTCCAAGGAAAGTCTTTAACAGGGTGTCTACAGAGTTTCTAAAAGTCAATTTCATGACTTTTTCTTGACTTTTTGGGGACTTACCAACCTAAATTCATGACCTTACTTGATTATGTCGGTATGTAATTATACTTCAAAATATCTTTTGGAAAACACTATTATTTTTTATTATTTTATTTGTGCTTACATACATCGCCCAAATTTTTCATATCTTTTGGGAATTACCTGAACTTTTATGGTGTTTTACACAAAGTATTAATTGTTTTATTCATTAAACACATTTCTTTATTTTCTTTTCAGTTAGTCCAATTTTTTTTCCAATTGTTCAATTTCTTCATTTGCCATTTGCATTATTTGCAATTTTCTTTTCTTCATGTCTTTAAGTTTAGCTTCAGCCATCTTTTGCTCAAGTTCCTCAGAATTCAGCTTTAATTTCTTTTGCTTCATAGCCTCATTCCTTTTTCCAGAAGCACTGCGAGCTGCTGCAATCATTCCTGTGGTTATAGGAATACTTTCCACACCGCCATAGTGAAGAACAGCAGAATGAATTGAACGTTGAGCTAACAATGAATTTTCTTCTAAATTTTCAACAATGCACTTTTTGTTGATTGAAAAACTTCGCTCAACGGCAGCATTGCCGTGGAACATGGTCAATACCTTCTTAGCAAATATTACTAATGGGTTATCCTCATCCACAGTTCTCAAAAGATCCATCAGAAACTCATCTAGTCTGTCAGTTTTCATATTGTAAATCCTCAATTTTGTTTTTACTGTAGGATCTTCACAAAGCTTTAAGTATGTGCATTTAACACAATCAGCCTGAATTGGAGTTAAATGTTTTTTCTCTACAAATTCCTTTAATGCTATAGACACTCGATTTGACCTAATTGATTCGGATGATAACATTACATGTGGTGAAAAACATGATAGTCCTTTGACCAGTCTTTTACACAAAGGAGACTTAATTTTCAGTTTGTTTAAAAGATTTATTAGAAAATCTCTACATTCTGTTTGAAAGACTATTTTGTTATTTTCTGTCACCTTTAAAATAGCAGTTGAAGCGCCAAATCCAACATCAATTTTTTTAATGGGTACATGGTAATCCTTGTTGTTGATGTCAACAAGCACAATGTCACGCAGATTTTTTACTGACACTATGTGTTTTTCAAGAAAACGTGAAGCTAGACTTTTAAACAACAATGCTAATTCATCATATAGATGTGGTAATAAGGGCTTATCTGATTGAAAGTAAATCAAGAATGTCTCCAATTCTGAGGTAATTGACTGTAAGAAGTACAGCCTGGCAAGAAGAAGTTCATCTCTAAGGAATTTAGACACAGTCTCAAAGTTTTTTGTAGCTGGAGGGTGAGCTTTCGCGCCTTCTACATACAACTTTAGGAATGGTAATATTTTAATTGCCCTTTCAATTACATTTGAATTCTCAATCCATCTGATTGCACATAATTTTAATGGAAATAGTGATGAGCCAGAAAAATGCTGATAATCTGCTCTTCTAGAAGGAAAGTCCTTAAATAATAAGTTGCACGCAAGAAATCATTTATATCCCATTTTGATTTCATGAGTGCCGTCTTGTAGCATCCATGAAGCACATGAAGAGAACAAGTTCCAACATCTAAGAGTGTGTTACCCTGTTCCATTTTCAGATGCTCATCAAAATCCTTCAAAAATTTTAAGTTCACATTTGGGCCATCAGTTTCTATTTGCAGGATTTTCTCCAATGACAAACCAAAATCTTTAAGGCAGGTGGTAAAGGAATAAAGTAAATCAGCAGCCTTAGAATGGCCTAAAAACATAGAAGATAAGTAACGTGTATTAACCACATTCTGTGAATCATTCCAGAAACGAACAAGAATATCCATTTGACCTTTCTGGGCCACTTTATTAAGACTTTCATCTATACTAAAACAAAAGAAATCACATTTTCGAATGTCATTTACTAGTTGATCTTGGAAATAAGGTCCTAAACCATATGCAATAACATACGCTAGTTTATCTTTGTGCATTTTAAATTTTTCAGCGATGATACTGTCTGGGAACATGATCTTAAAAAGGTTGGATGTACCTCCACCACTTCGACTAGAAATGTGATTAAGCGTAGTGTTGAGGGCCCATAAAATTTCTGCTTTAGTGACTTGATCATTTAGTAGAAATTTTTTCATCCCATCAGCAGGCTGTACATTTTTATTTTCTGTATTTTTTACAGTTTGATCAGTAGCTAGCTCTTTTCCTTCATTTGCAGAACATTTTCTGTCCTCTTGCTTTTCCGAAGTTTTAAAAGGAATAGTCATTTGAATTTTATTTAGTAATGCATTTGCTAGAGTTGAATGTTTTTTCCCTTTAGCATGAGTTTTAATGCAGCTAATACCACTATGACTTATGTCAAATTTAGAGTTGCATATTTTGCAATATGCTTTATATATATCATTGGTTACTGGAGATAACCATTTAGATACGTTATCTTCAGAGCACAGCCATAAATCATTAAATTTGCATTTCTCAGGCATTATGAGATTACGCCTGAAAATAAATAAAAAATAAATAAATAAACTACACAAATACTGAATAAAATATCAAACACTTTCAAGACTAGCTTTTGTACATTTAATTTAAAATGTAACTATATAGAATTTATGCCTCAAACGAATTCAATTATAGAAATCAATATATATATACTAAAAAACTAAATTTATAAATATTAAAAAATTATAAGCTATTTTGTTTACTGGTATATTGTAATTTTTATTAAAGTGAGCTGCTAATGAAATGATGATTATTCAAATGTAGGATAGAAAATCATAGAAATTCACAAAAATGTACGTTGAGGATCGAGAACAGTTGTTTATGTCAAGTGTCTCTCCCAAATTTTAATAAAACATTATTATAAATGAAAAAAAAAATTACACAAAGAAAGAATATGGCAAAAATTGCGGCAGGACTGCCCATAGAGGGGGCCTGGACCTACAATATGTTTATTTGGAGGATAGACATAAAAAATTTACAAAGAAAGAAAAATCAAATACATCAATTATGGTGTGTGTGTGTGTGTGGGGGGAGGGGGGGGGGGACGCAATTTGGGGCGATGCCCTCCGGAGACATTTTATGTTAACCTAGCTTCTATTTATCTGACACAGCAATTAATTGCATTAAATGTCAGGTTTACTGGTAGAATATGAAATTTCAGGACAATAAATTATAAAGCAAAAAATTTATAAAGGTTTTATCCGGTGAAAATTACTTTATAATGAAGACAAATATTTATGTTTGGCAAAACACAGGTTTTCACTAAAGAGAGTAACAAATATTGATCTTTAATAAAAAAAAATATATATATAGCACTGAATTATGTTTCTGCCAAAATGGTTTCCCTTTTATTTGCCTAAATCATTGCTTTAATACCATTTTTTGAAAAATATCCCTTCACAGAGTTTATACTCATTTTTTAAATAGAAAAATTTATATTATGCAAATAAAATTAAAAAATTAACCTTAATAATTAGCCATAATATGAAAATAAGCTAGTTTAGTCGATCTAATATGCAACATTTAAATGGAGATGGATGAAAAAAGATACTAACGTACTCTCGGCATTTCACGTGAAGTAACTGAATTGCGCAATCGCACTGTTTATGTGAAAATAATTAAAAAATTAACCGTAATAATTAATCAGAATATGAAAATAAGCTAGTTTAGTCAATCAAAAATGCAATATTTAGAAGATTGAGATGGATGGATGGAAAAAGATACTATTGTACTCTCTCGGCGATTCATGAGAACAAACTGAATTGCGCAATCGCAGTGTTTATGCGAAATTAATGAACAAAATAACTGCTGAATTAGACATTTTATTTATGCTGAATTAGTCAACCTTTGAAGAAGTATATTTATTACTTTCCTAAAATAAGCGATCCGTATCTTAATTTACGTTACACGCGGCCGTAAATCTCCGTTAATTTGATTGGCATTACCCTGCATTTTATTATGGATTTGCTACGATCCCGGAAATGGTAGATATTAGTGCTAAAAAAGCGGAAATGCGGTGTTTCCGAGGAATTATACTATGTCTGGTTAATTGATAAATTTCAAACATAAAAAGCCGGAGAATTTCCCGGGAGATTGATTTCCTATTAATGTTAAAAAATTCAAATAAATGCGGAAATGCGTAAAATATAGCAATATATGCATAAAAGCGTAAAGAGCAGTTAAAATGCGTAAATTTTACGCATAATGCGTAAAATGACAGGTATGATCACGGGTAGAACTTCTACAAATAAAAAAAATCTGAATAACTATTTCGGAAGTTCGTGCGCGACCTATCCACCTTATGTATAAATTTGAATAAAGTTTTAGAAAAGATTTCAACTTTTTAATATAATTTGGCAATTGTAACAGAAAACGGATTTTCGCCGATTATTTCAAGAAATCATCTAGAGAAAAAAAGCAAATGAAAAGGGGCAACATTTTATGTCCATGTTTGCAATTTGTTACTCTAAATAAATGAATAAATATAAAGAAAAATTCCGTGTATTCCACCCATTTATTAATACGCAAGATTGTTAACATTAGGAAAAAAGAAAATGATAACAGATAATCAGCGAAGGTATCTCCCCATCTGCCAGGAAAAAACAACATTGCAAAACGAAAAAGATCCATTCACAATTCAAGGTCAATGAAGAAATGGCCTTACCACTCGAATGGGAAATAAATCACCCGGCCTGCTTAATCAATGCATTTCACTCAAATTGTTTACAGGGAATTCTCGATCAAAATAAAAACAAGACAGAACGTAAAAGCACTTGGATTGGGAGTGTAAAAAGGAAGTTTCAGAGGTTTATCGAACTAACAACTTTAATTGTTAGAAATTATTCCGCAAATATTTCCGATTTTTACCAGTAAAGAATAAACTTTGAAAACAAAATATTTTGGGTACTTACGTATACACACAGGAAAATGACATATAATACGTAAGTACCAACAATTTATATTTTTTATATTTAAAAATTTAGTTTTTGTATTAAATGTCATTCTCCTGTGTGTCCCAATAGTCAAATAATATCCCGGAGGTTGGCATGGTTGCGATAATACGTAAGTACCATATTTGGTTTTTTGTGCTCAAAGTATAGAAAATGCGATAAAAATCGGGATCTAACTTCGTTAGAGCTTTCGAGAACATCTCGAAAATTCGCAATTTATCAAGTGCAGATCCCGATTTTTACCGCATTCTCTATATTTTGAATCCTTGGATTATGTTGCAGAAAATTACAGTCAGTCACATTAAAAATATTAAAACAAAACATGTACTTACGGTGTATATAATGGTAGATATTGCAGTTTCCAATTTTCTTTCTAGAAGAACACATGGAAAGCTAGAACAAAATCAGAATTCATGGTAGTGAGCCGTTGCATACGTGATAACCGTTGCCCACGTGCCGTTGTCTACGTGCAACCAATGAAAAAGTTGAGTTTGAGGAAATGGGAATGACGTTTAATCATAGTACCTCCCACGATGACTCATAGCTTTCCCTCGATAAATCACGGCTGACGGCCACCATGACATTTTTTTTGCATTCTGGAAAGAAAAAGCATAGAAACTTAACTTTACATACGGAGGAAAATTCACGGAATTTTTGCGGCGCGACAGGAATTTTCGTGACTTGATTTCATAATTCATGACCTTTTCGTGACCCATTTTCCGTTTTCGCTACTTTTTCGTGACTTTCGTGACCTGTAGACACCCTGTTTAACCTTTTGCTTACGGGTGGGACAGCGTCAATCCCAAACAAAGAACCTTTCAAAAAGACAGGTATTTGACATACCCTATTCCAAACAGTTCGATCCCCCTTTGCAGACATTGGCATCCATGGACGTCAATGCTTGCAAAGGGGGATCGAACTGCTTGGGATAGGGTGTCAAATACCTGTCTTTTTGAGAGGTTCTTCGTTTGGGATGGACGATGTCCCACCCGTAAGAAAAAGGTTAAGCACCCCAATAACTTTGTAAGGAAAGGCCTACGAGTGCACATGTCAGGTCTATAGTAAGTTTTTTTTTTATTTCCAATGGCAAGAGGAAATAACAAACGTCTTACAACAAAGTAACACAAAAAACAAAAGTCAATTTCTCATCAGCAGGTTTCTAGCACTCTAATATCTTCTCACCTTGGAGTCCCCACGTAAAGACGAGCATCCCTTGATACAGTACCTGTCCATAACTTTGCCCTTTCCACAAAGAGGGCAATTTGGGCTGTCATAAATACCAATGTGGTGTAGATGACTCACCAGACAGTCATGGCCAACTGCAAGCCTGAATTCCGTGACTGCCCTTTTACGATGTTTATCCGAAATTTTTTGGTCCAAAATGTTTCTCCAACTCCGCGAGAAAATACGAGAAGTGTGTTCTGTTTTCCACCTAAGGTCTATATTAAGTAACCATGTCATGTCGAATAAAAGTAATTGCAGTACTTCTAGTGGAGAATTTAAAATAGTTAGGATAATAAACTCAGTAACAAAGCAAAATAAATGAAAAAGGCAAATTGTAGTGCATTGCCTAATTAGCAGGAATAGACACCAGGAATGAAGGAAATGCATGTACAGAAGGCAATAAATGCCAGTCAAAAAGTTGTATCACCAGATCTTATAACACAATGACAGGTGCAATACTTGTCAAAGTATGCAGTAATTATTTTTCTTGAATTGAAATGTGCATTGCTGCTGAGAGCATTTTGAACAGGCTGTCTTGTGCATTTAAGTGTTTTTTATCTTTGAATTTCTTAATAGAACAGCCATTTGACAATAACCCTAATTATGTCCTATAAATTCATTCTGTAACAACTTTATTGTCGATTCCTATTTATTAGATGATGCTCTAAAACTATTCTCAGATAGGGGCACTGCAATCCTTTTTATTTGATCTGATCAGGTAGTCCCTTTACTATTGATAGACATAACATGTACATTCATGGGCCTTTCTTTACAAAGATACTGGGTGTGGGGTGCTTCAGAACTTTTGTAGGAACACTGCATAATGTATTTATGCTTGTGTATTGCATTTAGCTCTAAGGCACTGTGCAGTTTTGAGCTGTGTGAATCATATGTAACTCATGCTGATCTAACTTGTGCATACTTTCTGTCGCCAAACATCTTAAATGGAATTTGCACTCATTATTGGTCTCCTTTGTTTTAAAAAAAAAAAAAGTATGAATCCTGCAATGTAGCTGTATTTAACATACGAGGCATGTTTTTTAAGTAAGTACCGTTTTGGAATTAAAAAAAGACGTGCAAAGATATCGCAATAATTTTATTTCTACATGAAAGCCTGTACCTTAATCTATTTTCTACATAATTTCCGTGAATATTGAGGCACTTGTCATAACGTGGCACCAGTTTTTGAATACCCTCCTCATAAAATTCTGCCGCCTGACTTGTTAACCACTGTATCACAACTGTTTTGACTTCGTTATCGTCTTGAAGACGCTGACCACCCAGGTGTTTCTTCAAGTGCAGGAATAAATGGTAGTCGCTGGGCGCCAGATCAGGGTTGTATGGAGGATGATCTAGAGTTTCCCATTTAAAAGATTTGATGAGATCTTTGGTCCGATTAGCCACATGTGGACGGGCATTGTCATGCAGCAAAACGATACCCTTACTCAACTTGCCACGTCTTTTGTTCTGGATTGCACGACGCAGATTGTTCAATGTCTCACAATAAGACGCTGCATTGATTGTCTCATTACGAGGCAGAAACTCCACTAGCAATACTCCTTTTTTGTCCCAAAAAACTGTGCACATGATTTTCCGGGCAGAAATTGTTTGCTTAAACTTCACTCTTTTGGGTGATGATGAATGTTGCCATTCCATGGATTGTTGTTTTGATTCTGGTGTGACGTAGGCCACCCATGTTTCGTCACCAGTAACAATTTGGTCTAAAAAATCTTCACCTTCATTGTGGTACCGCTCAAGGAAAGTCAATGCACTGCCTAAACGTTGGGTTTTGTGCAAATCTGTCAACATTTTTGGAACCCAACGTGAACACAATTTCCGGTAATTCAAGTTCTCGGTCACAATGCGATACAAAACACTACGAGAATATTGAGGAAACCAGTCGCACATTGATGAAATTGTAAAGCGTCTGTTTTCTCTCACCTTTTCTTCCACTTTCTGCACCAAATCTTCATTAAAGACCGAAGGACGCCCACTCCGTTCTTCATCATGCACATTTGTGCGGCCATCTTTAAATGCTCTCACCCATTTCCTTACCATTCCATCACTCATAATGTTTTGTCCGTAAACTTCACAGATCTCACGATGAATATCGATCGGTTTTACGCCTTTAGCACTAAGAAATCGTATAACAGCCCGTACTTCACAATCGGCGGGACTCACGATTGTCGGAGGCATCTTAAACACTCAGTAAACAACGTATACAATGAAGAATCAGACTGTAATGGCGTCAGTGCGTAGACAAGAGATGTAGGTAACCAGCGCGCATGCGCGGAACGCCGACCGTAGCGCTGCGGCGGCGGAATCGCAAAACGGTACTTACATAAAAAACATGCCTCGTACATGGGATCGAAACTTCAATACAGAGCAAGCTATCTTTGTTTTACATGCTACACATATACAGATATGCTAAAACTTCACTTACTGCAAAGATTTTATGCTTAAATATGCAGCTTTGAGACCATAAAAAGTTCTGAAATAATTTTATTAATTTAGAAATTTAATAGGGTCCATCTTACTCGGGGAATGGTACATACATGGTACGGTACATGGGATCGAAACTTCAATACAGAGCAAGCTATCTTTGTTTTACATGCTACACATATACAGATATGCTAAAACTTCACTTACTGCAAAGATTTTATGCTTAAATATGCAGCTTTGAGACCATAAAAAGTTCTGAAATAATTTTATTAATTTAGAAATTTAATAGGGTCCATCTTACTCGGGGAAAAAATTATGGAGTTGAAAAAAAGTAATATATCTAAATTTCAATATAATATTCTATGGATTTTTAAATAATTTTTTTACCTTAAGTTTTGTTAAATTTGATTAGAGTTTTAGAAATATAACAGACACATGAAAAACAATTATTGCCACGATTGCATTTTTAAAAATATTTTATGAACTTTTGAAAACATTGGTGCAAGGAACTTAGTGCAAGGAACAAATGTAATAAATTTGTTAATGTGACATGACATTGTTCATTACTCTTACCACCTTCTTATTTTGATCTATGGATAAAACTAAGATTACATTTAGATTTGAGGTAAGTATTGATTTGTGGCAAGTTCCTACCACTTAAGGTGTAAAAGAAGAAACAAATCTGCTTAATATATATTTTTTTGTACTTCCTTGATAGAAGCACACATATGAAAATTAGGTAACTACAATTCAGGGGCGGTTATTCAGGGGCGCCGCACGTACCCCCTTGATCAAGCACTTCAAATTCCTTTAGTTATATAGGTTAATTACAATTTTTAAGGAAATTATCTGAAATTTCTTTCAACTAAAAGTCGAATTATTGGAAATAAATGATAAAATTGTCACTAGATGGCAGCACTAAAGCCTTGATTTTCAAAAAAATCTCTTATTTCCTCTTCATACTATATTAAATTTATAGGGAAAAATACTGCATTATAGGGAAAGACGAGGGATTTTAATAAGAGCCGCGTCCCGTTATCGACTCTCTGATGATAGAAAGAATGGTATGTGAATACAACGGCAATAGAAATTTCAGCTAAAAAAACAGACATTGCAATATTCCAATCTGATCTGAGCCGCGGCTTATATCGCGGCTCTCTTCTAAAGAAGCCAAGAAGACTCGAATACCGTAAACGACTGACTCGAATTGGCTGAGTTTCGCTAATTTGGCCTCGAATTTTTCTTGATAAATGAGTGTTCTAGCTCTCGCTTCTTTTTAAAATAATAAACTTGGATGTTTAAATAAATATTTGAAAATAAATTACTGTATTTATCTAATTCTGATTTATTTTATTGATCCTATTGACTCCTAGCTTTTTCAGTTTTGGTTCATGAAGAAATAGTTTAGTAGTATTAGATATAGAAAATAGAAATTCAAAAAAGTTTCGATATATATTTTGTGCTTTTTACTTCATTGAATAAGTGGGGGTTATTGATGGTATTTTGGGGGTTCCGTTCTTCGTTTCTGGTAGAAAAATGCATTGTTTGGAGCACTCAGTTTAATTTCGCTGCGTAAGCGCCCGGACGGGGGGGGGGGGGGGGGGCATTTCTGATGTAGGGTGGTTCTGTCTGTCCTTTGGAAAGGGGATTATTTCTGATTTGGGGTAGTTCCATGCTTTGTTTGTGATGAATTTCAATGCGTTTGACTTCTTAATTGCTTAAAAGTCACGAGAATTGTATTTGTGGCATGCCCGTGGATATTTTTAGTGACACTTTCAAAAATGTGTTGTCTGAGGGGGTGGGTCTCTTGATTTACTCAGCTGTCTTACTTTTTCAGCTATTTAACATTAAAGATTGAAAAAAAATATAAATATTTGTTAAAGAATGTTAAAAATTAATTTTCAACCTGATACTTGATTCTTTGATCTGACGTTGTTTTCCTTAAAATCTCCCCCCCCCCTCTTCATAGGCGACTATTCAATCCCCCTGGTTTTGCTTCTAATTTCATTGAAGTCCAATATTGATCCGATACTCCCTAGGCGTAAATTTCACTTGAGGTAGTCCTAAAATTTCTCATCTCGTTTCCTAATTAAGCGATTTTGAATCTACTGGCAGCTATAGTCTCTGCACTATCCATACGCGTATCGTCTGGACATGCATATTGTTTTATTCAAACCCCTCTGAGCGTCACTTTTAGTTTAACTAGCCCGCACGGTTTTACTTCTCGATTCCTAAATTGAGCGATTTTGAATCTTCTGGTAGCTACAGTCTTTGTACCATTTGAATATACATATCTTTCATATCAATCCCCTGGGCGCAATTTTTACTTTAAGTAGTTCCCTTCTAATTTCACATCTCGGCTCTTAATTGAGCCATTTTGATTCCGTTGGTGGCTATAGTCCCGGCACCATTTGTACATGTGAACTGGATATACATATTTATTGTGTCAGCTCCCTGGGCGCAACTTTCAGTTCGGTTAGCCCCCCCCCAAATTTCTTATTTCACCTTCTAATTGAGCGATTTAGATTTTGCTGGTGGCAATCACTTAGATATACAACCTTATTATGTCAACCCTCTGGGAGTAACTTTTACTTTAAGTAGCCTCAATTTCATATTTCGGTTTTACAAAAATGCATCGCCTTGGTTCCTGAAATATCCGTGCACGATATTTCAAGACCGTACGATGTTTACATTTTCCGCTACAGACCTTACACACACACGCCGACACACAAACATCGTCTGTTATTATGTAATATGAAACAACCATGGTGGAAGAGGGGAGACTCTCCTCTTTTTTATATTTACATTTTTATCTATCTTAGTGACACTTGCTCCGATTTTGATGCAATTTTCACACTGTATTTTCTACTCTACAATGGACCCACTCGATCTGCTCACTCTAAACTTTGATCCACTTTTGTTGAACCCGTGCAGCGAGTTAACTGCTTATTGCTATAGAAACCAATTGCTATATATAGTGATTACTAGCAGGCAGAACTTGCTCATATCATTTTAAAGACGAATAGAGAAAACCATAATGCATAAGAACTTTCTGTAAATTCCAAATTCATTCTTAAACTTGTATGAAAATAGTTATTCCGTTTCTACATATAAACGGCCGTAGATTTAGTTGATTTTCGCTCTCTAATTATGTTACTGTTTGGGTTACAAGGATGATCAGGTACAAAACTATTAGCCATATTGTGTACCTGAGAGAAATTGTGTGCATTTTGGGTGTACAAACAATTGCGCTAATCATAAAAAAATACTGCACATGCATACGACTGAGAGTATTTAATTTTTACAAATTTGATATAAATTTATTTAGAAATACATTCAAATAATTTCCATGGTTACAATAGGCTCTTATTCATTTTAAGGAAACTTGCAAATGCATATCAGCGCAAGTAAAATAATAATTTGGTATACAGTTATTTTGAGGTAACGCCGGAACTAATTTATCAGTGCCGGACAAACGACGAACTCAAAGTCTAAAAGACGTAGTTGTCACAAACTGAGGAGGGATGCTATAATATACATAAATACATATTATAGTATGCCTCTATACTTAAATATCCCCATCTATACATAAATACATATATGAGCGCCTCCCTCTACACCTCGCTCACGAGCCGCCACTGCTACAATTGTTTCTGGAGCAATATGAGCCTTTATCATCAGGCCAGAAGGAGTGTCGAGAAAGCCCAGACTGTCCAGCTCATCCTAGGACATAGAGTAGAAGGGTGGGCGGCTGGAAAGAGCCAGAAGAAGTATGTATTAATCACGAGATCAAATACACCAATACAGTTGTATTTGATCAGTCAATCTATCGATTAATACTGTTACATTGGTTTCCCTCATGTAATGTAACATCGCAAGAATGACTTCCATACCTACAAAGATGGCCCCTGTGTTTTCTCATAATTTTTATAAAGTTCCCCTTTGACCACCTGCAATGGAAAGGGTCAGTGAATCCTGGACTTCATGCCTGTGGGTGGTCTCGTTCAAGATGGAGGAAGACGGGAAGACTCAACGGGGGGTAAGCGGTCGTTGGGGGCGCAGTTAAGCCCAGACGTCACGCAGGAGCGTGGGACTTCAGCCACCTGCAAATAATAACTCAGGGGCTACTGACCAAGCCCTTCTGTCATGGACTGGCCACTGAAAGTGAGGATCCAAATGTCCTCCAATGATATTAAGGGGGGCTTAAACCTAACAACGAATAAAATTTAAGAGGGAGGAGAGAGCGACTTGGAAGATTTTCGAGAGAGAGAATTTTTGGTGGAGAAATCGGGAGTTGCCTCTTGTTTTGTTGAATGTGAACGTGGTAGAATTTTGACGGAGCATGATGCTCGATTTCACACGACAGGCCACGGGCCCAAGAGCAATGGTAAGACTTTTGACTTCGTACAGCTTTCAAATTTTGACTCTCTCTTCCTCTCTTTATTTTTAATTACCTCTATACGAGGAGTTTCTATGATTTTGCATTGTGGCCTCAAGCCAAATGCGTTTTGTTTTCAAAAGCCATTAGTCAGACGTGCAAGATATGTATTTAATGCTTAATAATAATTTGTGATTTAAAAGAGAAGATAACATGTTGAAATATTGATTTCTTGCTTGATGTTTATGTTATTACTCGAAAGATTGTATTTGAGTTTAGGATAGAATTAGTGAATGGTATTTAAAATTGGTGTTAACGTTTTTTTTAAGTGAGCAACTTATGCTCAAACCTTTTCATGTTATTTCCTAAAATTGTTAATAAACCTTTTTTGTAATTTTTAAAATCTAATTGGTGTCCTCATTTCCTAACATTTTAATTATTTCTTAACTTTTCAGAGTAAAATCTTTAAGACTATACGACATGGCGGCCTTTAACGTAATGTTAAATGAAATTTGCTCATATTTTTCGCACCCAAACCGGGCGTGTGGAATTTCCCATGCAGCAAATACGCATTGCTTCAGACCTGATACTGAGGGCTCAAAACATCCTTGAAACAATTGCAGTCACCTAATTTTCATATCTTTTCCTAGTAAGGAAGTACAAGTAATTTGCATTCTCCCAAGTAGCAGTGAAATTTGCAAAAAAACTTTTGACTTTGAATATAGTTACCTAAACCATTGCCAAGAGTTACAAATGAAATTCCATGCCCCTCCCCCCCTTCCCCAATAAAACTTTTATAATAAAAAAGGTACATTGAGCAGGGAAGATGGGTTCCCAGTATTTTCCTACTTTGCCTATAGTAAAAAATGACCCCTGACTTTTGACTTCTGGCACATTTAAAGGCATAGAATAGATTTTTTCACATACAATGGCATGTTATTTTACAACTGTTTTATCTTTAAATAATGCTGAAAACACAACGTAAAAGCAGTTTAATGTAATGCTTAAGTCCATCCTTCTGAACAAATAATAATACAATTGAAACTTTTGATTGAATGAGGCATTTTCCAGGTGTCATAGTAAGTTGATTATGTGCATTTTAGAATCAATGAAATATGATCCTTTCTTTAACACAATTTTCCACTTAAGAAGATTATCACATCGCTCCCTGATAAACATTTTAAGTAGTCTCGATCATATGCTGATTTAATGATAAAAGGGATAGAATACATATTTGCTATCACAATAGAAATAATGAAATGCATTACCTTCTAAAAAGGACAGACATTCACAAGCAGAAATAGAATCATCTGAAAAATTGGAATATGTTGATTTTTAATTTTTTTGTGGAACATTTATAAATAATTGCTATTCAGAATACAATTTTTTAGTAATGATTCAAAGATTAAAGAAATTTTCAATGCAAACTTAATATCAAATAAATAGGAGACATTTATGGATGTTTTATGACATGTAAAACAATTTAAATATTAATGAAACATCCACAAATGTCTCTTATTAATTTTAAAATTAAAATTTTACATCACACTCAAATGATATAACTTATGAATGATTAATACACAAAATTAAAATGCTAAATTCACACACACACACAAAACGATATAATTGAATTACATTTATGATTGTCCTAGTTTAGTTGGCTTGAAATATAGTAATTCTAATTATAAATGGTTTGTCATGTGCACTTTTTGAAAGTGTACATGACAATGTGTTATGGTCTTAAAACACGTCTTTCCTCAAAATATCAAATTAAAAATTTTTAGGGAAAACAATATTTTCTTTATATAATAGTGAGAGAAAGTAAAATTCCTGTGATAGTCTTTTGTATGAAAATAACAAAATCTTAAAAGTCATTTTTACTTCTTATACCAACCACTGTATAGAAAAGGTATTGTTTTCCTAAAAATTTTCAGAGATTTTGAATAAAAAGATAAAACAACTTTTTAACTTTTATGAACACATTCTGAACATTTTTGGGAGGATATCCATCTGTGTTTGTGCCTTGCAAAGTAAAATGGCATGACAAGTGAAAAATGCATGCTCTTAGAAATTTGGTGGATCTTTTACCAAGCTTCTCGTAATTTGAGTCGGCCCTGATGAGAGAAACATTCCAAGTGTTGGACTAATATTTTCCATTAACAGTTGTTTTAGAATAAATATATGGGCCGACTTTAAAACCCTTTATGAAGATTCAAATATCAAAAAATTAATTTTCACAAAATTACAAATTGCAAAATGAGATGCCTCAAAAAATAAATATACAAGAAAGATCAATCATACATAAAGCATTGATTATGAAACACTTTCCAACTGAAATGCAATTCACTTAACTTTAAAATTCTCAGTGCTTATTTATAACAAAAAGAGTAATGACACTAAACGAATCCTTTTATATCACCTAAAACTTCTAAAATGTGATGCATTCAGCTCTGACATTTTTTAAATTATCACAGTACTACAGTAATTTATTATACTAGAAAGCTAAAAACTTCATTGAAAAAGATAATGCTAGTTATACAAAATGAACTTTATTCAAATGATGTTATTGAAAGTGTAATTTGCATTACAATGTTTTTGTAGTTAATATTATGTCATAATTATAATATTTCATTATAGAAACTACATCGTTTGCTTATCTCATGTTAAATTAGTTCTTCGAAATTGTTGTAACAAACCATTTAATTTTATAAATCATCTGCCTTTCTACGTAAAATTATTGAATATTTTATTCCTATCACTTATATTCCAGATTCCAGAGCTAAATAATTTTGTGAAAAAAAAAAAAAATTCAGCAATTCTTATACAACTCACCTTACAATTGCTTGCTTTTAGTTTCTGTATGATGTAATGTTAAAATCAGACTTCGTTGTAGGAAACAAGAAAGTTTATAAATTATTTAAAAGGAAAAATATTGTAATTGTGTTGGCACAGAATTTAGATATGCAGATAGTATGCAAAAAATAAAGCGGTTTTAAGACAGATGCACTACTATATATAGATTTAAATGATCTTTAAACATCTATGGTATATAGAGCGGAAAAAAATAGAACCCATATTTTATTTGCGCAATGAGCCACATGATTTCTTCATACATCAGTTCATATAATATGGGTATAATTATTATTTCAATTTTTATTTTATAACCTGCCCAACATATTTTGCTGAATTTTCTTTACACATTTTATATGATAATTTGAATATTTCCTAAGATTTTTGAAGCAATTTATAAATTTTAACTCCATTTAAAAAATATTTAAAAAATTAAGTCCCATAAGGTTCAATGTATTTTATTTTTTTAACTTGGATTAAATCTGAAACTAATTGGGTGCTATTATTCATTTTCATTCCCAAACATCCAACTGACCATCTCACCAACATACTAAAATGTCAATTTTGATAAAGTCAGTTTTATGGAAGTTATCGTGTGAACAGACAAAATGATCAAAGTCAAACATGTTTCAACTATGTTAGAAAGTTTGAATAAAAAAGATTTTTCATAAAATAAATTTGAGTTTTAAAAGATGAACTCTTCGCTTCACACAATCAACCATCTAATACCAATTGTTCTAGAAATATATTAATGATAAAAGTTAAGATTAGATTTAAAAAAATGTCATATGCAAAGCAAAATTGTTGAATTTTCTAAATGCTTCTCATTTTTTTTTAATACAAAAATGGGTTAATGTGAAAATGTTTTTGATAAAACCTTGTTAATACAGCCATGAGTGTTCATGGACGTAGTATTCATGGTTTATTTAGTTTGTCAGAAATTGGTGCATATTTACATAACACAAGGAAGAAACATGAAAACCAATCATACACTTTGAAAGTATAAAATGTCTGATGTAGGTAACACATGGAATATATTTGTCCCTAAATATTAAAATGAATTTACTTCATTCACAATCAAATAATCATGCACAAGATCCCTGGCACAATATTTTTAGCCATTGATGTACAAATTTAAATTTGGTGCTTTTGTTGTAGAATTATTTTGACGAGTTTAAATTAACCTATATTTTCTGGTAAATTTAATTTGACAATAGAGGAATAGGCAAAATTGCTAGTTTGCAGCTACTAATATAGTCTATCTCAGTGATTCCCACCATTTCTTATTTGTAAGAAATATTGAAATATTTTGTAAAATCTGGTGGAACTCCTAATTGGCTCAGACATATTAGTTTCAACACGGGAAAATTACAAAATAGATGTATAAAGCAGTATATTTCATAAATAACTAACTCCTACTTTTGAATGAAATATTACAAGAGTATTTATTGCTTCCTTCTATTTATTAATTACTGCTAATAAAAAATGACAAATATTTTTGTTATATTTGGCTTACTAGTTATAAACAAACATTGCGTAAAAATTTTGTTTTTCATAAAATTGTTAGCAAAAACAAGTTACATTTTATTGTTTTATTAAATGTATCTGGCATTGCTTGAGATTTAAAGCAGGTATTCAATGAATTTTTCATTAAATTTTTCAACAGATGACAGGGCTGATCTTGGATAAACGAGTCCCTGCCGTAAATTATGGCCAATGCCAGATACAAAGTAAATTTTGAATAATAAGACTTTTGCAGGTTTTTGTAAAGGTTTCTTCTTAACTATAGGTTTCTTCTTGGCTTTTAGGTTTGCCCCCCCCCCCCCACTTTTTTTCCAGGCTCTCTTCCTCAAATCCCACAACATGATATCAATGAACAAAATACACTCTAAGACAAAAAAAATCTACGCACCAAGAAAGAATTATCCAAATGAGACAAAATTTGGTACGTGTAATGTGGATATACAGAAAAAGAAATGATTAGAATTTCAGAACCATTGGATGATTTGTTGCACTGAAAGATCTACACAAAGTGAGCACGTCAATATGGCATTAGTCCACCTCTGGCCTTGATACAAGCTGTTATTCGACGTGGCATTGATGCATAAAGTTGCCGGATGGTGGTCTGAGGGATGTTGTTCCAAACAGCCTTTAATGGACAATTCGTCTATATTCTGGGATGTTTGCAGGCGACACCCCATCTCAGTGCAAATGTGCTCAATAGGCGAGATATATGGGGATCTGGCTGGCCAAGGAAGTGTGTCGTATGCACACAGACAATTAATAGAGAGGCGTGCAGTGTGTGGCCTGACATTATCTTGCTGAAAAGTTAGCCCGGGGTGTTGTGAAGGGAATGGCAGTACAACGGGTCATAGAATGTCAGCAACATACCGCTGTGCTGTGATGGTGCCACGGAGGACTAACAAAGGGGTCCGGCTATCAAATGAAATGGCAACCCAGACCATAACTCTCTGTTGTCGGGCAGTGTGGCGTGTGACAGTAACAGCAAGATCATAATGATGTCCGGGCTGTCTCCAGACATGTCTGCACTGGTTGTCGGGACTCAATTCGAAGCGCAACTCATTATTGAAGACAATTTGTTCCCAATCCAAGCAATTTCACGTTGATCGGGCCTGGCACCATTGCAATCATTGTTGACAGTGCATACTGGTCAGTGGTAGGCAGCGTAATGGGTGCTGCGAGTATAAATTCCGCTCCCATAGTCTTCTATTAATGGTTCGGGTGGTCACTTCAGTGTTTGCCACACGTTGAATGGTTGATAACGATGAATCTTGTGTGTCACAGCTGCTTTAACAATCGCTTTATCTTCCCGTTCTGGCATTGCTCTAGGCCATCTGCTGCCACTGAAATCTGCCATTCTGGACTCATTCTTGCCAACATCTTCTAATTGCTGTATTGTTCCTATTCAAATGCCGAGCGATTCGTCGGTGTGCCCATCCAGCCTCATGCAGTCTGACCACATGCCCTCTTTCAAAATCCTTCATATGCTCATAGTGGCAGCAAATTCACCGGTGAGGCATTGTTATAATCAAGGTATGTAAATGCAATCGAAATCTACTGCACGTTTTGTTCCTGAAAGTAAGGTTCGCTCCTTATATATACCACCATAGTGCTCAGTTTCAATGCGCTGTAGTTTTGACTATTCATTCATTGGCTGCGAACTTTCAATCATTTGCATATTCGGTAGACAGGTGTTTGCATGTACAGTTTCATTACAATCAGATTATTTTGCGGGGTGCGTTTATTTGTCTTAGAGTGTATATGAGTTACCGTTTATGGCAGGGAATTTAGTTTTAAAGATGATACAATAAATATTTATTTTTTCTAAGTGAGTTAAATAAAACATTAGAAAAAGACACATTATTAGAAAAACAATTGTGAGCATTCTGATGACATAAAGGTTTAATGTAATATGCAAAATAAACTAATTAAATTAAAATTTGGTTTGAAAAAATACTCAAAATATCAATAAATTCTTGAAACTGATATTTGATACCATAGATGATGCCAACAGCAGCAATAAATTAATTGCAGAGCAATAAAAAAATTGCAGAGTCTCACGAGTGAAAGTTAGATTTGGATATGTTTAGGGGGATCGTAAAAGATTTTTCAGTGGGCATGGACTATTGGATTTAATTTTTGTCCTTATCGATAATGTGTATGATGGGCTGAAGTTGAAAGGGTTGACTGTGTCCCTTTGAACTGTTTGTAAAAGTCCAAAATAGTTTTAGTAATTAGTTTTAGCAATGTGCAATAGTTGGTGCCAACAATTGACTACTGTACTGAAATAGAATTGAATTTCGATTATAAAATTATTTACTTTTAAACTAATTAGAACAGGGCTGGACAAATTTCTCCTCAATCTAGGAGCCAGGCCAAAAAAGTTAGGAGTAAGCTATTAATTTACATTATTTTGCATTTTGGCAATATTTGCTAGAAAATGCTTATGATAAATAGTTACAATGATATATTGCATTTAATATAGTTACATAGTTAATCCAATTTTTACACTTTTCATATTATTTAATACTTAGTGTTTTATTTAATCTAGTTTAAAACTTATGTAACTATGACATTATGTTTTCTCCTATTTTGTAATTTCCTCCTGTTTTTCATTAGGATTAGGTTTTACATGGACTTAGTTGTTTATACTTATATATAAGCAATCATTTTATTTCTATTATTATTTTCTCTATGTTATATTGTCATACTAATAATTTTACTTATACTATTATGAATTACACTATTTATATGATTTAGTGACTGGCAAACATATTTATATTTATTATTATATAATTTGATAGATATTGCCAGGTATTTTCAATTTATGTTGGGAATTGTTTAGACCGATATCAAATTACCAACATTGTCCTACGGATAGTTTTGAATATAATAATTACCCCACTAAAAATTATAATTTCAATAAATGTAAGAATAAAAATGGCAAAACCTGCCCATCTGCTTCTAAAACTCAAATTACGAACTAAGATAGCCATCTGCCTTTCTGTAAAATTTTTAATTGCATCTATCGATTATCTTGTAACATTTGCAATATATCATATATTGGACAAACTAGTAATTTCATTCATCTAAGTATGAATGTCCATAGAGATCACATCAAAAAATATATTCTCAATAATAATTTCTTCCTACTTCCAATAAAATAGAATATAAGCACTTTGCTAAACATGGTTTTGAAAATATCGCTATACATATTTTGGATATAAAAACTAATATAGCAGATAGGATTTATTTTGAAAACTACTATATTAAATCAAATTGTACTCTTTTTCCATATGGATTAAATCAAATATATCTAAATGGAAATATTGTAAAAAATAATTTTGTAGATAATAAATATTCTATTTTTAATCACCCTTTTTTTTTAAACCCCATTTAAATAATAGTGAATCAGTCAAATTCAAAAGATTTAAACGTGGTATAGGAAACACATTACAACATAATTTTAAAGTTGAAATAATTTGCTTACATAATCAATTTAATAACACTTTTCAATGGAAATTAATAAAATCCTGGGTTTTTGCGGTAAAGAAAAAACATTTAAATAAAGTTTATGCAATTTTCTTAAAATTAAATCTTGCTAATGAACATTTTAATCATATTGCCATGCTTATTACAAGATCACAGTATTTAAATTTAAAACTTAATCAATTTCATCTTAATAATATGTCTACTAATTCATATTGTGTAATCTCTTTCAAGCATCCCATTTATAATTCTATAAATTTTGGTCATCTATTTAACAAGTTCAAACATTTAACGCCTATTGGAGATTTGAGTATATCAAAGACTTTTAAATACAACAAGCCTATTGGTAGATCAATATTTAATTATAATGAAATTTCACAATCTCTCTCTATAGATCATGATTCTAAGTCAATTTTAGATAATGAATGTATTTGTAAAGTAAACAATTATGTTAAATTTCTAAATCCAGACTTGGGGCATATAGTTACACAGGAGACTTAGGTATAGTTAGACAATTCATTAAGAACCATTATGTCTTTTGGCACTAAATTCAGGTTACCCTCTTGTAATATATCTTTTAAAGTTTTAAAATCAATTAATCTTGATAAATATATATATAAATTAGCTTCTAAATATGCTATGCCTTTAGAGGCATTTAATATGTGGAAATTTACTTTATTAGAATCTATTAAAAATGCTATTAGTAGTATTAAATTGTCTAGATCTATATATAATATTGTAATATTAAACACTCCATTAATGATTTACAAAGATCTTTTGTTATCACTTATGTTGATAAAGCCTCTAATAATTATGATATTATCTGTAAAATTTTTTTTATACAATTTCTGTTAAGATTATTTAAAAAATAATAGTCTTTTTAAACTTGATTTACATTTCATTAATAGTATTAAATTAAAAATTATCAATATGTATAGCGACTTAAATATTAAATATAAATTTCTTAAATTTCCATATACAGTACGCGACCTCTTATCCGGCGTTCTAATATCCGGACTCCCCAAAACCGGAATACGGCAAAAAAATGCCAAATTCTGCACCAACAAGCGATTATTTGCTAAATATTGTGCCAAATAGCGCGATTTTTTGTTTAAAATCCCGCCAAATGCTTTTTTGCTTTAATTAGCAATATCAATTTAAAAAAATGCATTGAAACCTACTATTTTAGAGGGTTTGAAATAGGACGCGCAAACCGCGCACGAAATTCAAAATTCCTGCGCAGAAAAAAATGTCGCCGCTGATTCGTCTTAAATTTCGAACACGAACGCGAGGAATTCTCGCGATAGTGAATGAAAATATTCCATGGATCATGTTTTTTCTGAGAAGTTCCACAATAGAGTTGTTTCAACCACGTGGCACTCTCTTAGTAACGAGCCTTAGCAACGCTTGCTGGTAGTCAAACAACTCATAGATAGGCCATTGCTATACACGTTGTACGTTGCTTCAAAAATATTAATTTAAACTTTAAGTAATAATTATGTCATCTAAATATTTTCAGGATATGGATGATCGAGCTAAAGCTCGATATTTACTAAAAATTACATCAATAGGAAACAAAGATCCTTATTCAATGTGTAAAAGTGAATTTACAACATGTGAATCAGATTTTCCAAAACTTAGTTATTTCGATATGGTGAACTTAGTTTTCGGGAAAAGTGCATATACGTCCGACGAATTTAAGGCATTTAAAAGTCTGGAAGCTTTTAATCAGTTTGCTTGTGGCTGGGTGAAAGATGTATACACAGTCAAGATCTCAGGATTATGCCTCGTAATTGGAAAGGTAAGAGTACATGCTAGTTTTTATTTATTTTGATGATGATTTTTAGATTGATATTGTGTTTTTTCATATTTTATACATTTATTGTAAAAATATAACATTTATAATAAATCAATGATTGTATAATCAAATTATAAAACTAGAAAAGTTTACGCTTTTTTTAAAGATTTATAAAACTTAAATTGAAAAGCATACTGTGCCATATAATGTACTCACCATGAATAAAATGCTCACCAGTGGCTTATCCTGACTCCAAAAAGTGTGTGTGTGTGTGGGGGGGGGGGGGGCAACTGTTTAACATTTGCTTATGCCAGGGTTATTTTAAATGAAAAATACGCATAACATTAAAAAGTCTTGAAAAGTGTGTGAGGGGGGGGGGGAGGGGGCAACTGTTTAACATTTGCTTATGCCAGGGTTATTTTAAATGAAAAATACGCATAACATTGAAAAGTCTTGAAAAGTGTATGTGGGGGGGGGGGGGGGGGGGGTCACTGCAAACTTTTCTGTGCTTCAAATTTTCAGTATTCCAATCTTCTCTGTTGATTGCTTCTTTTAACAGACAAGTCCTTGATTTTATTCCCTTTATTTTCAATTATTCGAGGGAATGAAAAAAATGATACAATTAATTACGGCACAAATCGCCATTATCAAATTCAATTAAAAGAAATTATGATTATATATGATATCAGCTGGATATAGTTTGAAGATATATATAAAACGACATTTTAAAAAAAAATTCACACCAAAACGTATCCTGGCGCTCTTCACTAAGACGTCTTTTTGACTCATTTCCTCTAATTAATACAGCAGGGAGTCTAAAAAAATATTTGCTGTCTCGATCAGAACGATTTTCGCATTTCAAAACACCACAAGCGGTAGTCATAATGACAAATATAAAATTTTGTAACACTATACACGCCAGTATATCTACAATTGACTCAAACGCAAAGCATGCAATATATGACTACCAGCAACGGTTGCTAAGTGGTAGCTTGGCGATGTGACGTCAGGTGAAAAAGCTCTATTCCTCTTTTCCGGAAAACATCCGAAGTAGCACCGCTTTGCCCAAAAATTTCCTAAGCAGCTGCATCCGGCCGTCGCCCCCGATAGTAGCTCTCGGAGGTAACGATCAGGCACGGGCGAGACGCGTCATTCCATTCTTCACTAGTTTCGGATAAATCTCCTGATAGTATATAGGAGCCGCGACTTGTCTGTAACTAACTCCTGTATAGTATAATATAGGAGTTAGTTACGGACAAGTCGCGGCAAGGTGCTTTTTTATTGGTGTTTCATTTTTTTCTGGGTGTATAGGGCAGAATATACTAGGCACAAAAGTTTCGATTTTTCCGAATTCGTTACATTTTCTTTTCTGCGCTTTGTTCCGGGACTTTGATTTTCGGTAAAAGTATTCCAACTTTTTCGCTAGAAATATCCCGATATCGCTAAAGAAATCCTACGCTCTTCAAACGCAATGTGCCACGCAGAGTGCACACTATTTTGCACAATTTATAATAAACATTTATTGGAAAAGATTAAAAGAAAGAGAGTCATCAGCGCATTTACGAGATGATAGAAAGTACGTTTAAGTAAGGAATTCCCGAAATTAATGAGAGTTAATTGTTGCCGAAATGCAGAGAAAAGTTATAGCAGCTATAAAATGTTATTCAGGGACTTCTGATTGATTTCTTTACATACTTAACCTAAGCAATAAACTTGTCATTTTCTCGGGAAAATCCTTTTTTTTTCATCTCCGTGGAAATATACACATCGTCAATATTTTAAAAAACGTTGATGGAATTCCAAGATCAAAATCATTTTCAATTAAATCCAATTATTTGGATGAAAATGGCTATTTTGGACCGAAAATTGACCCTAGCAAGAAGTTCCATTGCAGTATATTTATGGGGTTTTAACGTGTTACATTTATTAATTAGTAATTTATAGAAGACAGTTTAGCAATATCGCGAAATTGTTTTATTTAAACACGATCGCGGGTATATTTTGTTTTATTTTTAAATATTTTCCATTTTTTCAATCTGCTTCCATCCACTAAAATGTTTATATTTTTTGTGCTTTTTATGCTGGGATATTATCTTTTAAACATATTGTTGGTGAAAATGAGATATATGTTTAGGATAACGAAATTAAAATTTTTTTATTTATTCAGGTATTTAGAATTATAAGGCTTATTAGAAATACATTTGAAGAGCATAAATTAGAATTTGATATATTTGCACCCATAGTTGAATATCTCATTTCAATTAAAAATGAACATCCTTCCCATCTTAATTTTATTAAAAGTACTTTAAAATATTTTGAAACATATGAACAAGGGTGCTTCTGCCAAAATATTAGATGAATATGGTGAGGGCCCACTTTAGTTGAAAGGTTAAAAACAAAAAAAAGACTTCTAATAACTACCCTGAATAATCAACTTTTTTCAGACATTTTTTTCTTTCAAAATTTTTCTTAATCACTAAATTTGATACTATAATTACATGTAATTTGCATCTTAGTTAACCCATATAGATTGTAAAAAAGTTTTTTTTTAATACATTTATGTTTTTAAAATGAATTATAATTTTCTATAACGACATTTGAGATCATTCCAGTAAGTTTTAGAGAAAGTGTTCCGAATTACGGAAAAACCCCTTATCCAGAATGCCTGAAGTCCCAAGCATTCCGGATAATAGATCCTGTATATAGTGCTTATTCCTAAATTTCATAAAAATCGTATTAAATTTAGAACAGTAACTAGTGGTCATAATACTTACTCTACTACTGCGAGTAAATTACTACTAAATTCTTTAAATCTAATAAATGATAGTTTACGTCAGTCTAGAAATAAATACCTTATTTTAAATAATAGTAAAGAATTAAAGAATAAATTAACATCACTTAGAAAACTAATAGGATTTCAAACTTTTGATTTTAAAGATTTTTTTAATAATATTAAGATCTCAGACCTGTATGATGTAATTTTAGCTCTTTATAATGCTTATATTACTAATCTATCAACTCAAACCAATTTTATAAATTTTCCTAAACTTCTTCACTTTGTTATTTTCAATAATTATATTTTCCAAGGAAATAAATTATACTTACAAGTCTCAGGAGTTCCACAGGGTGGCTGCAGTAGCAGTATGTTAGCTAATTTATACCTTTATCACTATGAACAGTTTTTTACTTCAATAGATTATACATTATACAGATATGTTGATGATCTGATTTGGTTAGTATACACTGAAAATTATGTCATAGATATAGATTTCTATCCAGACAATTTGGAATTAGCAGAAACAACAAGCACACAACTATAATAGAAGGTCTTTATTTCACTTCTTTAAAACGTACAAAACTTAAAAAGGCCAGAGCGCTTTCGAGCGTAAATATGCTCTTCATCAGTGGCTACATGGAAATAGGAATGATCGTTCATATATAGACCAGAAAAGGTGACAAATTTGCATAAATACAATTATCAATAAACTTACGTTTATCTACGGAGAATCCAAAAATACAAAACATTTTGCACAGATTCAAAAAATCGAGCATAAATCATGAAAAGAACAGTAAAAATTTACAATTTTATTACAGAATTTTCAAATTCAAAAAATTTTAAGAAATGGGGGCAGTCAGGCACAATCCCCGAGAGGATGACGTCAAAGATAACTATGAAGAGACTTGAATTGCATGGAGTCGAGAATGAGTCGCCACGCATAACTTAAAATCTGAATGGGGTCAAAATTACAAATCAACTCGCGGTAAACATAAATAAAGAGGGACTCAAAAAGGAGAATATCGAGGGTTATTACAATGCATAAGAAGGAAAGTTTTTTTCAAAAATGTGCCGTAAATTTTCTTTAACAACAAAATGAGCAAGGGCCGTAGAAAGTTTACCACCTTTGACATCCCTAGCATGTTCTGCCAAACGGATGCCAATAGTACGTTTTGTACTGCCAATATAAAATTTAAAGTTACCATCGATGGACAACAGGGGAACCACATACACCCCAGCAAAGCTTTTAAAGTCATCCTTATCACCCAGCTTATTAGACTGAATCCAGTTAAATAAAGAAGAAACATTAGAGTGAGCAGGCCTGAAACTAAATTCAGAGCAGAACTGAATAAAGGGACGGAAAATCCTAGGATGGTACGGGAAACTAGACTTATTCTAGTTTCCAGTAGTTTTGTACGTCTTAAAGAAGTGAAATAAAGACCTTCTATTATAGTTGTGTGCTTGTTGTTTCTGCTGGTTGAAATCAGACGTGATGCCAATTTTATTTATTAATTTGGAATTAATTCCTAATGAAGCTACTATTAGTAACAATATTAATTTTTTGGATTTAAATCTTATTATTGAACCTTCTAATAGAATTGTTACTAATTTATATGATAAAAAAGACTTTTTTAATTTTAAGATTAATAAAATCTTATCATTTAATTCCTGCAACTTGATTCTATTGTTTAGAAATACCGGGTGGTCAGAATTAAAACACCCCTACTCTGAGCTCTCTATACATCGAACTACTCAGTGTAAAGGCTCCAAAATTGTTGAACCTACTATTCAAGACATGGGGAAAGGGATTACGCGAAAAAAAAATTAGTTCCAGAAACACCGATAGGTGGCACTGTACAACAGAAAATATGCTGAAAAGACACAAAATACACATTTGTAACACATTTTATTCGAACATACCAAACATTCTTATCAGAAGGACCTTATCGATGCAGGGAATGCTGCTCAATATGGTTCCCTTCTTCAAGATGTAAAATCTGCAGTTTGTGGACAGCTTGTTCAACTGCGGATCGTAATTGGTCGATTGAGATGCTTCTCACATGCAGAGTGATACTTTCTTTTAAATCTGCCAAGGTTACCTCGAAGTCCTCGATAAACAAGACTTTTTAAGTATCCTCACAGCCAAAAATCACAGGGATTAAGATCTGGAGAACGAGATGGCCAGGTTGTCGGAAACGCATGACTAATTACTCTATCATTAGTAAAATGTTGCCGAAGAAACTGCTGTATACAGAGTCCAATGTGTGGAGGCGCTCCATCTTGCATAAAGGTAATTGAATCAAGACATTGGTGCTGTTGCAGTTGGGGTACAACAAAATTTTCGAGTATGTTTTTGTACCTCCTGGCCGTCACGGCGCATGTCACAGGGCCATTGGGAGTAGCCTCTTCGAAAAAGAAAGGTTCAAGAATGAATGTGGCTGTGAATCCACACCAGACTATTAACTTTCGGTGAGTGAAGTGGAATCTCTTGAAAGGTACGAGGGTTTTCCGTGTCCCAAATGCGACAGTTATGGGTGTTGACTGTTCCACTTAGATGGAAATGCGCTTCATCGCTCCATAGAATCTGCCATGGCCACGATGCATCCACTTCAACTCTAGCCAGAAATGTCAATACAAAGGTCAGTCGCTTCTCCCTGTCGATGGTCAGCAAATGGTGATTGTGACTAATTTTGTATGGGAAAAAATGCACTATATTTCTCAGTACGTTCCGCACTGTGCTGTAGGGAACACCCAAGTGTCGTGACACTTCACGTGCACTACTACAGCCTATAACGTTATCCATTGATTGTTCAACAATAGCGGTGGCAATATCGTCAACGAGTCGATTTGAGTCCTCGACCCGGCTGGACTCCAAGATGTCCAGTTTTCTCGAATCGAGTGATCATTCTCCTGAGAGCTTGTGGAAGTAATGGTCCTTTGCGCAAATTCTTAAGTCGACGAAGTGCAGCTGCAGCATGTCTTTTGTTTTCATAAAACAGCTTCACAAGCAAAGCACGTTCTGGCAGTGTGATAGCCATCGCTGATAAGAATGAAAATTTCCCAGTTTTATCCCCTTTTATGCCTAGAACATAGTAGCTGCAAACTAAGGGTTTAAGCAAATTTTTGTGCTTACAGTGCGAAATTGCAGTTACAATGACAGTTTAAGTTTCTTCACTTTTTTATCTTCTTTTTTTTTCATATCAGCAAAAGAAATTAAAAAGGAAAAATTCCATATCGCATGTGTTTGGTTTTTTGTGATTATTTTGTGTCTTTTCAGCATATTTTCTGTTGTACAGCGCCACCTATCGGTGTTTCTGGAACTAATTTTTTTTTTTCACATAATTCCTTTCCCCATGTCTTGAATAGTAGGTTCAACAATTTTGGAGCCTTTACACTGAGTAGTTCGATGTATAGAGAGCTCAGAGTAGGGGTGTTTTAATTCTGACCACCCGGTATTATACTTAATCAGTTTTTTAGAATTTATAGATTATCTGATAAAAAAATTTCATGCTATACATATAAATAATCTAAAAATTACCAGCAATTTATATAAATATCCCTTTTATTTTGAATTCTATTCATAGTTTTTTATATTAGCCTGACTTCTCCATTCTCTTGTATTAATAATATTTTTATTTTTACATCCACTTAAACATTAGTCTTTCTATCATTAGGCCCTCTTTTTAGTGGCTTTGATTGTATATTATCACTTATTCTTGCCTTTTCGCATTACTGTTATTTATTTCTTACAAATGGCAACAGTAGGTCATTTCTTTTTCCTTTGCGAATGGCAATACTGGTATCTTCATTCTGGGTTCGACAGGTTCGTGCATTTGTAGTGTTATTTTCCAGGTATTCTTGTTTCATTTTATTTTTTCTTCTTTATGTATATTGTCCAAGTAGAAATAGTTTATAGATATAATCTATCTATTTCTTCAGAAACATATATTTTTTGTGTTTGCTTCGACAAAATACTTGGACCCGAGGAAGAGTTTTGGAGAAGTGAACAAATTCATGATTTAGACCTAGCCCTTATCCACGTGTATAGCATTAATGCTTGGATTTCATTCGTTTTTCTTTTATCAATTTAATACCATTGATTTTTGATGATTTTCTTTAACTTGATGATTCAAAATTTGTATTTTTTTCCATTTGATTGAAGATTTGCTGATTTATACTTTTATTTTGTAGACTTGTTAGAAAGTTAGGTTTTTCGAGTTACAGCTTCTCACTATTCTTTAATTGGACTTTCAAACTATTATATATATATATATATATTACTTATTTTGTAAAAATCACAAATTTTGGCAGTCTTCTTAAATATTTTTCTTGTCATTCAGCTCAAGAGTTAAATTTTCTATTGATTAATAATTTTCTTTTTGACTTTCTTTGATTTTTTGCCGATCTGCCAAATTTCTAGTTGCCACCACTAATATTTTAGGTACTACTGGCGACCTGGTGCTATACGTGTTTGCCAGCTCTGAAAAAATCTTGACGAGGCATTTTGTTTCAAAAGTCGAGGTACTTCTGTACCAGATTTTATAGCTATGGGTCGCTTAGATTTTTTGCTACAGATAACACAAACAGATAAACATCTTTTTTTATTATTATAGATGATACATTCACATTTTCAAGCGATGTAATTAAGAAACATATTTTAACTGGTTTGACATCTTTCTATTATTGGTTGACTTTTTTCAAAACTTTTTTCTAGGAACCTTCCCACTCCTTTTGTGCAGGACTTTTAGTCATGCTTATTACTGCCAACTAAATTCCTTGCTATTATAAAAATTCCCTACTTCAACAAAATTTCTCATTCTAAGTAAAACTCTCAAGCAAACATTTAACCAGGTTAAATTTTTAAAATACTTCATTGTTATATTAATAGATCATGTTAAAACCTCAATAATATTAATTTTTTTTACTTAATAATAAAAATAGTAGCAAGTTGTACTTTTTTTGCAAGCTTTTGTAAATTCTCATGGAACTGCATCTACAGGCTTGCGGAACTCTGGTTGAGAATCACTTGTCTATTACATGTTTTTAATAATTATAAACTATAATTTTGGTGTATGAAATCAATGGTTTGAGTTCCAATTAGAGATGTGGATTTTATGGAAAATTTTGAAATTATTCTCTATATTACATTTTAGCTGGAATAATAGGCTTAGTGACTTGGCATGAGAAATAAATTAAAATCTTAATGATCCTTATCTGAATGATAAATAACTTGCTGTTTATTACAGGTACCAAAAAGTAGATTATACACAAATAAAAAAGAATTGGTTATAATTGAAACATACATTAAATATTATATTGCATTTCTTTCAATACCAACTGATAATTCAAAGGAAACACTCTACCATCTTCTTAAAAAATAAATTACTAGTTTATTATATGTATAAATATAAATTATTAAATATATAAACATATATGACAAAAATAAATTAAAAAATGCCTGTAATTAAGTCCCTTTAAAAATAAATTATTTTATATATTAAAAATTGTTTAAAAAATACCCGCTTACTGTAATTTAAAAAATATCTGCTTACTGTAACAAAACACACACTTGGCCTGCGCCTTCCTTCATTTTCCTTTAAAAATTAGAAATCTCGATAAAAAACTTCTTGTAAAGATACTTGCTTTTCAGAAAACAGTTTGGAATTCTATTTTCAAATTAAATAAAAAGAAAAAACAGAGTGGAAAATTTTCCAGAAAAACATAGTGGAAAATTTTCTGTCTAACATTTCTAATTCCAATCAATGGATTCCTAAAATAAAATACAAAATTCTATTTGTTATTCATATTTTAATAACAAGTATTTCTTATTTTACCACCCCAAATTTCTAGTACCAATCAATGGATTCCTAAAATTAAATACAAAATTCTATTTGTTATTCATATTTCAATAAAAAATATTCCTTATTTTGAAATTTACATCAAATGGGGAATCTGTCAATGTAGCAACTGTTTACTTATCATAAGCTAAGTTTACAAATGTGTATGTAAATCGGATGTTTAGGGAGGGACTAGATTTTTAATCACTGTGCACAATTTCAAGCTTTTAGCACCAGCCATTCCAGAGAAGAATGGTTCCAAAGATGACATTTGAGCGGATCCTAAAGAGTTTCACTAAACTTAGCTCAACAATACTAAATAAAATTAAAAAATAAATAGGATGACATCTTTTAAATTCACAGATTTAGGAAACCCAAAAAATAAGTGCACTTGTTGCAATCAGCTGTATTTTCATTGGCAATTCCTGACATATCATTTTTGACATTTCCTGAAGTATCTGTATACCAAATTTCATAGCCATATGGCACTTTGATTTCCCACTACAGATAGACATCTTCCTTTATTGCGTAAGATTATGTAATTACAGAAAGGAACCTGTAACATATCACAGTGACCTTCATCCTTTCAAGTCGGAAATAGAAAATTCAGTAATTAGATGGTAACTTCTTAATGACATTTGAAAGATGTCACTATTGCATAACCAGCTCTGGCATAAAAGCATTGATGTCACAGGACCTCTCAATTTGGTGTAGATTCAATGTAGTATCCCTGAAATTGTTATCCACAACTACCTAAAATATATCAAATTGCCCTTCCTTTCAGATCAGTCCTGGTAAAATACATACCAATATCTTTCCTTTGGATTGTTTTCTTCTTGTTCTGCTTAGTAAATTTATATGCTTCTCTTCCTAACATAGTTATAAAAAGTTCCTAAAAATAAGATGTAATAATTAGAATACTTCCAGTAAAATGAAATAAGAATATATATTCTTATATAGTGATATCAGTTATCTCCCAACATACAGGGTTGAAATAAGGCTTGAAATTTAGGACAATCCCCCTTTAACAAAAATTTTAGGGGGGATTTTCAATAACTTGGGGGGAAATTTAAAAATCCAGAATTTTTATTAGTAAACTGTAAAACAAGGATATTTTTATATTTTCAAAATTGACATTTAGTATTTTCAGCCTTGGTTTGAAAATTATCAACTTTATTACTTTCCTCATATACATAATGTATAAGGAAAGTATTGTGACGGGGTCGAAAATTCAAATTCGAGTTTTCGACGGGAGAGCACGTTTCAAGCATCCCTGATCACAAATCAAACATTTTTGAGGTGATGTCTGTGTCTGTGTGTGTGTGTCAGTGAGTCTGTGGAGACAATATCTCATGAACGAATGGAGCGATTCGAATGAAATTTGGTAAAAAATCACAATCCGTGAATACTGGATGCATATTGTTTTTAAATGTAATCGAATGCTCAGAACCCCCCTAAATTTTCGAGTGAAATATTGAAAAAATCATCAAAAAATCCAAACTTTTAATAAAGTTACACAAATAGACATTTCTCATGTAATTTTTCCTTAGAAAACGATTGACATAAACTTTAGAATGCTAGCATGAACCGTTCTCGAGATATTGCACATTTTTAAAATAAATTTATCAAAAAATTCCATAAATTAAAAAAAATATATTAACTGTTGAGAAACATGTTCACTTTTCATATGTAATATCATGTGATAAATTGGGTGACATCATTCTCGTGGATCTAGCTTGTTCCACACACGAGAAAAGATACTTTGAGTAATACTTTTGTATTTGAATACCAGTAGTCATTTATCTGCTGTAAGAATAACTTATTTCTCCGTCCATAACGTTTGACGAGATTTTGGCAATGAATTTAGCGGAATGTCGCTAACTTGGCGACTTTTTCTATGTTGCCAAATTAACGAAAATTTCGCCAAATGGTTAAAAATGACGACTAATTGACGAAAATTCAATATCTTGGAGAGAATATAAGTATCTACTATAAGAAAAACCCATTTTTTTCTGTAAAAGTAGTAAATTCATTGCATTATATAAGGAAAATCATGTGTTGCCCACATCAGATTTTTTTTTAAATAAATTGGAAACCCCTTTTTATGACTGGAAATGGCAAGCAAAGAGAAAACATACACTGTTATTTTGTAAATCGCATAATTTTAGGATAAAGGACATTTTCAATAGTCTATATTTGCACTTCACCAGGCTAATGTTATTCAAAATATTTTGAACTATTTTTTTAAGTACTTTTAGTAAAATTAAGATGAGAAGGATGTTCATTTTTAATTGAAATTAGATATTCAAGTTTGGGTGCAAATATATCAAATTCTAATTTATGCTCTTCAAATGTATTTCTAAAGAGCTTTATAATTCTAAATGCCTAAATAAATAAAAATGTTTTAATTTCATTATCTTAAATATATATATCTCAATTTCATTTACAATATGTTTAAAAGGTAATAAAAGGTTTAAGGTTTCAGCATAAAAAACACAATAAATGTAAAAATATCAGTGGGTGCAAACAGATTGAAAAATATTTAAAAATAAAACAAAATATACGGGTGATCGTGTTTAAATAAAAAATGCCTGCGATATTACTAAACCGTCTTATAAATTACTAACTAATAAATGAAACACGTGAACCCATTTTATGCTAGGGCCAATTTTCGGTCTGAAATAGTCATTTTCATACCCAGGATTTCATTGAAAAATGGCTTTGGAATCCCATCAAAGTCCTTTAAAACATTTGTATATTTTCCGGGAGATGAAAAAAATCGGGTTTTCTGAGAAAGTGACAAGTTTATTGCTTAGGTTAATTATTTAATTTAAAGAGGTTAATCAAAAGTCATAAAATGATGTTTTATATGTTATAATAATTTTCTTCGCATTTCTGCAAAAGTTAGTTTCTGCAGTGTTAAAAAACATACTTTCTATATTTGGTAACAAAATTCTAAGAAGATTGTATTTTCATCTCACAAATGCGCCATTTTAACACTTTACAACATAGTTGAAAAATGTTTATGACTTGGTTCATTGTCTGTCTGTCTGTCCATTAGCACGATAACTGCCGTAAAAATGACTTTATTAAAATGACATTTTAGTATGTTTTTCAGATGGTCTGTGGGACTTACGGGAATAAAAATGAATAATATCACCCAATTAATTTTGGATTGAATCCAGGTTGAAAAAATGAAATACATTGAACCCTATGGGACCTAATTTTTTAAACATTTTTTAAGCGAATTTAAAATTCACAAATTGCTTCGAAAGTTTTAGGAAATATTCAAATTATCCCATAAAACATATAAAAAAAATTTCAGTAGAATGTGCTAGGTAGTTTTTTAAATAAAAATAATTTAATATAGGGAGAAAAACAAATGTAATTAAATTCTGACTCTTGCTATATCCCCCCCCAAAAAAGAAAAGAGATATATTTTATAATAAATATCTTTCGAAGAGTTTAATTACTTTATATAGAAGACAGGTTTCACATTTTAAAATAAATATGGTAGATAACAATTTTTCAAATTTTTTTTAATTTTATATAACTCTTCATGATTGATGGTCGTCTGTTTGTCTGTCATTTTATACTTATTTGATGGCATTTTTAATGCATTTTCCTAAGTCCAGTTGAAATTTGGTACACAGCTTAAATTTGTAGAACATTTTATTCTACAAAAATTTGGTGGATCCTCAAATATAGATCCTATATTTTTTTCGAAATGGCCTGCAAATAATCCCCGTTCACTTCTATGAATCATTGTTATAAGATAGTTAAAAATTCTGATGTAGGCAGCACATGACTTTCCCTGCAGACTCATATTCCCATTCTCTTTATTTCTTCAATAATAATTTGAGTTTATATGCACAAAATAACACCCATAAGTATTTTAAATGATACTGAATTTGCACGTTAAACTTAAATTTGGTTCTCATTTGATAGCTGGACTTATTGTCAAACATGGAGTAGCGAAAACTCGAAAAAACTAAAATATCTTGAGAACGGCTAGTCCTAGAGTAATGGGGTTAGTCTTATTCTTTTTGTTGTCAAAAATCACCTATAAAATAAGCATTTAATTGATATAATTGAGTACACGTAGTCTTTTATTTTTAGATTTAACAATTTTTGCGGGCCATTTCGCAAAAACAGTTTGTTCCTTTTTCCCGAATCGTATGGGACTTAATTTTTCAAACAATTTTTAAGCTAATTTGAAGATCACAAATTGCTTCAAAAGTTTTAGGAAATATTCAAATTATCCCATAAAAATAAGAAAAAAATTTCAACAAAATATATTTGGTAGTTTTTAAATAAAATTTTGTGTCAAAATCGTGATTTTTTAAGTTCTTTTTAATTTATATTTAGTGTTGTATCCGTCCTAAAACCGCTTCATTTTCGCTTAATTTCTGTGCATCTATAGTTTGAAACAATGCAATTACAATATATTTGAGTTTAAATGATCAATGCCATCCATCTTGTGACAAAATCATGATTTTTAAAGTTCTTTTTAATTTATATTTAGTGTTGTATCCATCCTAAAACCGCTTTATTTTTGCTTAAATTCTGTGCATCTACATTCTGAAACAACACAATTACAATATATTTCAGTTTAAATGATTATCAAACTTTGATTATTTCTACAACGAAGCCTAATTTTCATTTATGGAGAATGTAAACAAATCAAGATATAGGATGAGTTGTATAAGAATTGCTGAATTTCTTTAACACAAAATTATTTAGCTCTGAAGTCTGCAATATAGCTGATATGAATGAAACATGCATTGATTTTTCATAGAGAAGAGACGATTTTTTCGATGAAGTTTTAAGCATAGAGTTAAAATACTTGTACCTCCATGGTTTTAAGTTTTTAAATAAAATAATTTATTGCAGTATTGTGATGAATGAAAGTAATGGAATAAATGTGTATGAATGAAATATTTACAGCTTTTAGCTAGAGAGTTAGGCGATTTACATTTCAATGACGTCATTTGAATAAAGTTCATTTTATTCGATGAAGTTTTAAGTTTTCAAATATAATAAATTAATGTAGTACTGTGATAATTTAAAAAATATTACTGTTGAATGTAACGTATTTTAGAGGTGTTTAAATAAAATTGCATTGCAGTTGGAAAGTGTTTCATAATCAATGCTTTATGTATGATTGATCCTTTTTTTTTAGTTTAAACCATGGTTTTTCGGTTTTAAAAAAGTGAACCATTTTTTTTAAACCGATTTTAAATTCCAATGATTTAAAATATGACTTTTTTGTGTTTAGGTTAAACCATGGTTTTTCGGTTTTAAAAAAGTGAACCATTTTTTAAAAACCGACTTTAAATTCCAATGATTCAAAATGTGACTTATTTTTGTTTAGCTTAAAAAATGGTTTTTCGGTTTTAAATAAGTGAACCATTTTTTAATGTAAATAACATATATTGTTGGGATATCTCCACTGGCTGATTGGAGTATTACGAAGAATGCAAACACTTTGAATATTTATATTGCCAAATCTAATAAATAAAAATGTAGACAATTTTAATTATTTTGTTGTAAATATGGTTCTAGTTATAAATATATAAAAATTTCAATATTTTAAACATTTGAAAAAAAAACTGAAAAGTTTTTGCCTCATTTTGTTTACTTTCAAAATATCTTCTAAAACATAAAAAATGGATATAAATAGTAAGCAACAAAAATGTTCAGTAGGAAATTCAGTTTGTAGATTAATAATTTGTTCTTACAAAACTCTTACAGTTTTCTTACAGTTCAAGATGATTGAAAATTTCCTGTTTTTTAAGTTTGTAATGCTTATATATCTCGAAAACTAAAAGTGAATTATAAGTAGTAATTTGTAGCATTTTGGAAGCTCTATAAAGACATATAATTTATGTCGAATAAGGTTCTTAGTTTTTGAAATAGAGTGGTTATGATTTCGATATTTTAATACTTTCAATTATTTTGAAAAGGTGATTCAAATTTTGATATTTTATTATCTTGAAAAAGTGGTTCTAATTTCGATATTTTAATATTTTGAACTGTTTTTAAAATGTCTATAGAAAACAAACCACGCATAAAGCAGCTGAAAGGATTCATGCAAAATCAATTCAGTTGCATCGGAATAGAGACACTACAGAATTTTTTTCCATCCTGAATCAGCAGGCATTTTTTAAACATATAATTGTTATTTATTTTGTGTTTGATTTTAAATTTGAGATTGAGAAAAATATTTTTTCTGTTGTTATAGATGAAATAGAAGAATTTTTATAACTTTTCAAAAGCACATATACTTACACTGGCTAACTGCAATATACAAGTATAAGAAATTTTTATGTATAGAATTTTTTTATATAACTCTAAATTTAAACAATGTTTAGCCGTGTTATTTAAATATGATTGTAGCTGTAATATAAAAATAACTACTTTTAGAAGTCAGTGGACATATTATATTAACTTATATGTAACATTTGAAAGTAATTTTAAAATTTTCGGTTTGAAAATTTTCTGGAAAATCCACATCTCGAGGTGGGACATAAATACAAATTTGAATATGTATATTTTTATCTATTCTGTTCAAATCTCATCAATCACCAAACATTTTTAGAATCTCCAAATTCATTTAACTTTTTAAATTTTTTTAACCACACAAAATATCTCATGATTGTGCACCAATATTTCATCAAGGAGTAAGTAGTAGTAGGAGCTGCAACACATGCAACATTTTAAATATTACAGCTTTCCCTTCCATTGGAAAGTCTAGGCTAAAATACTAAAATATTGAAATTATAAAATCTAAACTTTGAAAACTAAGAGTTTGGTTCAAAATCTAATTTTATACACTTGTAGGGATTTCGAAGAAATATAAATTCTTGCATATTGTTCATAGCTAGCACTATTGGTTTTTAAGATACAATTATTACAATCTTGAAACCCGGACAATTTTCAATTGTCTTCCACTTGACAAGACAATTACTTGAAAACTATATGTGCTTTTTAAACAAAATTATAGATTTAGAAATTAAATTTCCTAATACATATTTTTTCCCGTTTACTATTTATATTTATCTTTTATAGATTTGAAGATATTTTGAGTGAAGGTAAGAAAAAGGAAAAGAAAAAATATTCGTTCGGGTAAATACTTTAAAGTTTTTCGAAAATAAAAAAAAAACCTCAATCCAAAATCCAATTATTTGTAGGGGTTTCAAAGAGCTTCTTGTTTTTTATTCATAGCTAGTACTTTTAGTTTTTAAGATATATGCATTACAAACTTGAAAAATGGAAAATTTTCAATCTTCTTTAACTTGACAAGATGATTACTAGAAACTATTTTAAAAATATATATATATAGATTTCAAAACTAAATTTCCTAAAGCATATTTTTGTCACTTACTATTTGTATCTATCTTTTATAATTTTAATAATATTTCGAGTGAAAGTAAGAGGGGGAAAAATTGCCCAGACAGATACTATTTTAAGTTTTTCTAGAAAAAAAAAGTTTAAAATATTAAAATTTTTATTTATGAATATATAAAAATATAAATTCAAATTTTGGACAAACCAAGAAAATTTTACATTTTTATCTATTAGTTCGGAGGTATAAATGTCCAAAATGTTTACATTTTTCGCAATAATCCGATTTCTGTCACAGATACCTCCAGCATAGATGTTATTAACATCAAAAGTCACCTGTGGCAGTCCTGCAATGTGTTTCCTGCATAGGCCACTGTGGCCCCCAAAACTTTACTATACATGTTTGAAAATTTAATAAAACTGAAAAAATTATTAATATGTAACAATATCTCAGCAAACTCATTCTATTTAAAAGTTTGTTGCGAATTTAAGTTAAATTATTTAAAAAAGTGCTGACGCTGACAACAATCTATAACGGTTGTTGAACAAATTTGCAGAGATCTTGACACTGCATAGTTTTACTTATGCATTAGTTAAATTTACAATAATGGAATAAAAATTTAGTGGTTTTGTCGACTTTCAAATGTCAGTGCATGGGCATACAATTTATGTTGACCACACAGAGATTTGAAGTCATTGGTCTATTTCAACATGGTACAATGCTAATTTGCCAGTAATTAATGTTTTTTTTAAATAATGGTAATTTTAAATAATGTATAGTAATTTTTACTTTCCCTGCAATATATGGTAATATATAGGGAAAGTATTGGAATCATGCCAAAAATCACAACTCGAGTTTTCGACGGATCTAAACTTTTTGGGACCCCTAGAACACGAAAAAAGTATTTTTAGCATGACATCTGTGTGTGTGTCTGGGCAATGAATGTATCCACTCTAACTCAACTAATGGACCGAATTTCATAAAGTTTGGTAGGTAAGTCACTTGGGTGTGACGCTGGTGCTGATTAGTTTTTAGTACCATTTGGGATAACCCCCCCCCACCTTTTTTGTGAAATGGCCAGCAAAAATTGCCTGTATCCACTCTAGCTGAAAAACTAAGGGACCAAATTTCACAAAATTCGGTAGATAAATCGCTTGTGGGTCACCCTGGTGCTGATTAGATTTTGGTATGATTCGGAAAAAAAAGTAACCTGCATTTTTTTGCGAAATGGCCAGCAAAAATCATCAAAATCTAAAATAAAAACTACGTATTTTTAAATATATCCATTAAATGCTTGTTTCATACGTAATTTTTAACAAAGAAAAGAATAAGACTAGCCGTTCTCGAGATATTTTAGTTTTTTACATATTTTCTCTAAGCCATCTTGGAAAATAAGTCCAGTTACCAAATGAGAATGAAAATTGAATTAAAAGTGAATTAAATTTAATGAAAATAAAGAGAACGTGGATATAAGTCTACAGGGAAAGTCATGTGCTGCCCACATCAGATTTTTATACATCATAACATACCCAGAAATGCTTGTTTTATAAAAAATAAAACTATTATTATATATACAGTCGAACCTGCCTTAAATGGAATTCATGGGCCCGTAAGAATTTTCCGCCTTGGAAAGGTTTTCATTTCATGCAAGTCATTTCAGGAAAAGCTAAGTTTAAAAGTTTAGCTGGAAATGATGATAGTTCACATGTAATTGCTTACCTATGCATCAGACTTTAAAGGAGCGGTGAAACATGGTTTTGTAACATAAACAAATAAAGCACTTCTCGTAGCCTCTGTTATTTTATAATTAGGTTTCGGTTCTTGTTTTGATTTTAGCTTAATGATTTCATTGGTGAATCATAGGAATATAAGAGAATACTTTTTTAAGTTTGGGTTTTAGAGGAATGTGCGGCAGTGAAATTATTAGGTTATTTCGGATAAAAGAAGGGCTGGGCCAAGGCGTTTTCTTTTCGTGGAAGAATATACTCGTATGATAAACGAACTGAACAGTAATGAAGGTGATGAAGATAGTAAAGATTCGTGGAACTGTAAATTTCTGATGATGAATCTTAAAATGCAAGTGATTCCTCAGATTCTGAGTATACTATTATTACAATGCCACCAGCTTAAGTAGCTGTTTCTGCGAATGATGTTTGGAAAAGAGATTTGAAACATCTGAATTCTTTTGAATTTTTGAGCATACCTGAAAACGATCATAATATTATGCCACTTAATTTAGATAAGGAAATTGATTGTTTTAGCATATTTTTCGATGATGAACTAGTAGAATTCATAATAACAGCAACTAACGTAACTTTGTATTGAGATTTGTATGAAAAATATACATCTAATAGAAAATAAGTATTTCTTTTATTCATGAAAAAAGTGGATTGCTGTGTTGCACAGGTGATTTTAATGAATTTTTTTCGAGAGTTAGGCTTAGAGCAAAAAATTAGCCGTCCTTTGAGCCACGACAGTTCCGGAATGTCGCCAACCATAAAGAGTTAAAAGACACACAACATACAAATATTTCATTCGAACTGAAAACATCCCCCCCTTGCAAATAAATGTATAAATGTAACCCCAATATAATGCATTGCATAAACACCAAGAGTAACAATCATTTCTGAAAATAAATGTAACTCGAGAATAATGTCAAGCGTTGGTGACTATTGGTAGTCAAATGACATCATGTCCAGTCTTTGGCATGGTTATTATATCTTTTGTGCATTTGTGGAAGCTCATCTAAATATAATAATAGGGAAAACCACCCTTTTCATGACATAACTAGTCCACATAAAATTTACTAAAATTGCAATATAATAGGGTGAGTGCTCCAGTTACGGCCACATTTAGGATAGGTATAAGTTTAAAAATTTATCCTGCTTAATTGAATAAATACTATGAATTGATACAAATAACATTTAATAGTAAATTTAATTTACTTTTAGGTAATAACAATATTTTATAAAATTTCTGTTCTTGAGATTTTAAAAAATAAGCAAAATCTTCCAATTTGCACCAGTTTTGGCCACCTCCATGTCTTAGTTTTGGTTATGATAATTAAATGTTTTACATCTATAAAAACATTGATAAATTAATATTCTGATGCCCATAGTGGATATTTATTAACTATAGGTCTATCTAGTAGCTGTAAAATAATTAAATTAAAAAGTTATTACAAAATATTAATTACAAAATTAAGATATGGAAGACATTTCATAATGAGATAAACACAACACATATTTAGGATTGATAAAATGTGTTATAAATTTCGTATTATTCAAATTCTTCACTATAAGCATTAGAATCTTCATTTAGATTGGCATAATTCATGCACAAGAAAACACAATCATCATTTAAGTCTGGCAAAGGTTAAAGAATGTGAGTTGCATTAGGTAACAATGTAATTAAGATTATGTTCTTTTCCCTGCAAAAACTGCTAAGATGTAAAGTAACATGGAATATATGCCCATCTAAAGAAATTATTACTGGAAATAATGTTTGTTTTTTGACTAAAAAAACATTAGCAGAAAAGAACTCGTAAAATGTCTTTCCAGTCATTCATCCAGTTTGAAATAGTATCTACTCCCCCAATGACCAGGTGTTGATAAGCTTTTAAAACTGGCATACCATCCATAATTGCTATTATCACACTTTCAACTTGAGAACAGCACAGACTTTTCATTTTTACACCTAAGCCCACTTTCTGTCCCTCCATATGCAAATTTTGTGTAAAATCACAAAAACTACTAATTACATACTACAAAAACTACTAATGCAACATAAATTTACATTGTAGCATTGTTTGAAATAATTAAATTGCCAAATTAAAGTGCCTAATTTACATGGTCAAAACTGGGGCACATGTTATTCCACTTTTGACCACCGTCATGACCAAAAGTGGAGTGCGTGTGTGTAATTTATTGTACGAGGTTTTTTCATAGATGAGAAAAGAGAACACATTCACAGATTTATTTTTCCGATGATATGTTCCAACGATGGTACATATGATCAAAACAATGTTTGCAAAATGGAAGAACAAAATTTATTAGTTAAATAACACAGTCAATTGTTATTTATTTGTAAAATTGTTACAATGTGGCCAAAACTGGAGCACTTACCATAAGAATTTATATTAGAAAACACATACTGTAGCTTTAGCAAGAACGAAAACAGCATCCTGACTAGCTATAGTAACATCTGGATCTAGTTTAATCAAATTTTTTATTCGTGTTAAAGGAAGTTTAGCAAGTTTTTCAATTTTCTCTGGACCTTTGTTAACCTCAGAGGAGTTAGTAATTTTCGATGTGGAAGGCTTAATAAAATTTTCATCTGATCTACTTGTAATTTCTACAGTCAGATCATCAATTACAATTTGTTCAGAAACATCGACATCTTCACGCTCAGAAATCTCCATGATTAATGAAAATTTCGAATTTGAGATTGAAAAAAAGTTACTGTTTGGTGTTTGCCATGAAATGGTGTTTACATACAATTTTACCGCGACAAAAGAATGATGCCATCCCAGTTCAGAGCCAAACAAAAGGTACAAAAAATAAAAAGTATGAACCTTTTCAAAAAGAAATACATATTTGCAGCTTTTGACTTTTTCTCTGTGTCGATTGTTTTCAGAAAAATTCTAAATCTAACTATCAGACTAATTCTTTTCGGTACCACGGAAATTTACCAATCTACTTCAGTGTTCATTCAAGCGTCATATTAGACACAAAATACTGTATTATGTATTAGTATAATATATATATATATATATATATATATAATATTGGAGTCCTAATAAATATTAATTCAATAATGAGTCTTCCGCCACTTTACGGTTTTACAGCAGTTTTATTTCTTCAACTTGGCATCAATATTTTCTTCTTCTGCGCTGCGCTCCACCTACACTGCGCAGGAATCTTCCGTTCTCTCCATTTAAGGGGTAAGTTGGATAACATTTTGACACTATAAATTGACGTTTGGGAGGTGCTTTAACTAGTTAATTATTCTATTCTGTCATATATTAATACCAGTTCTCTTTATAATTTTTGTATAAAGTGAAAATATGCTTAACATCATATATTTTCTTATTGCAGGAATTTCGCTGCTACAGTGCAGTTGACGCCATATCTGCTACTGTTATTTTGTCGATACATTGCGTAGATTCACAGTTTTATATGACGTCTTTATTTTGTTTGATCGGTGAGTATTGATTTACATTCATATATTATATATTCGGGTCATTTTGAAACTTTTCTACGATTGTGAATTTTACATGTAAAAATGGCCGACTTGGCCTTGCCGTTTCGTAGTCCAATAAGGTTTTTCTTACCCTAATTGTGACACGTGGGCATCGCAAAATTTTCAATTGTTTTGATTTTTAGTAATTTGAAAAATAATTAAAACATTTTAAGATTTGTTGTTTATGCATTGCTTTGACCTGATGATTTAATGATTTAATTTTAAGACTTTTGTAAATATTCGACAAATCTATCTGAGCATATGCTGGGTTTGCAACCTTATCGGAGATAAGATAAGGCTTTTGGTGTGGGTTTGTTCAGTAATATATACGCAATAATTAGCCATTTTGCGTTGACTACTATTCTGATTTTCTGTTTTTAATTCAATTTGGAGCGCAGTAGGTCTTGACATCAATTTGATACCCTCTGGTATATGATCTTAAAAATATCAACCTTTCTATTCAAACAATGGATTTTGATTTTTCTATTTGCGCATTCCTGTCCCCACCCCTCTTCTCTACCAAAGAGTATTTACTAATAGGAACCTTTAGAATAATAAAGGGAAATGCAGCAAATCACAATGTATAGTAAAGCGGTATTGATACGTTTTTCTTCATTGATCGCCACATTCCCAACTGTTGACATAATTTTCGATAATACTTTCTTACCGTATATTATTTAGGTAATACAGCAGTTGTTCCATTATTTTTTCACTAATCCCTTAAAAAAAAAATAAAAGGTGTTTGCTATTTAAAATATTTGTTCATAGTATTATAATATTTATTGAAATACCATTTATTAGAATTTTTATTTTAATTGATATTGGAATTTTTGATGACTAGAATATAATTCAATGTGCTGTGATTTGCATAAATTCTTTGTTTCACCTGGGTGTTAAGGTGTTTATCAGATATTCTTCATTGGTGTTAAAATAATGGGATTCTTAATTTGAGTTTTAATAATTATATATAGTTGTAACTTAAGGGTGATCGGTAGAATAGCCCACATCTCATTTTTCAAAGTACAAAATCGCTCCAAGTTGGCACGATGCACCGGGTTACAATTTCATTCTGCTTACTTTGCCAATCTGGTAGCCTACGACTTTCCGGACATCCAATCAGCACGCGGAATATTATTTCTATAGTAATCTGCATATTTCATCAGATCCTTTTCGTTCAAATTCGTTGAATGTTGTTTCGAATAAATATTTGTTTCTTTTCACGTAATTAACGTACATAAAGATTGCCGTCAGTAGATATTTTTATATTGCGGATAAAGTTTCTAAATGACATTTGGTAAGCTGCAAATGGATTTGAGCAATTGTTTTTGTAGATTTGTAGATATTTTTTAAGATTCAATTGGATTGTATGAAACGTGCTCTCGTGTAGAATGTAAGTGTATGTTCAAGAAAACATGTTTGTGTGGATGTACTAGAAAATATGGATAAGTATTGTTAAATTAAATTTTCGATGTTTCCAGTTATAACCTTTTAATATTGATTTAAAATCAAAAAATATTTTAAGTATTGCTTGTTTTAATTTGGTTTCGAAAAAGTTTTTTATTCTGTCATTACGCAATATTTTTATAATGCACAAAAATTGTATTTTGTAAGCTTTTTATGAGTATTATTTCCTTTTATTAACATTCAATTGTACTTTCATTTACATTCAAAATTTCAGTTTATAAAACTGTAGAATATGTCAGATTGGTAGGAGGAGCCTATTTTAAAGCACTGGAAACTACGTCACTTGAGTTGGGAGGAGTAAATTTCAAAACACTGGGAAACTCGCCAACTTGGTGCAAATTTTGTACTTAGAAAAATGTGGTGTGAATGGAGTTTCAATAAATTGAAATAGTGAGAAAGGCATTGTTTAAACAAATATAAAAAAATTTGTAATTTTAGCTTGCATTCCGCCTTTTATCTAAATTGGCAGGCCAATAGCAACATCCATAGACTGGCTTTTTTTTTTTTGCTAGCTATGTAAAGGCTAAATTTATCAATGTAGAAATTTCTGATAAAGGTTGAGCAGTAAAATTGTAGAAAAATTAAATCACTCGTAACTATAAAAGAAAAGGCCATGAATTAAGGTATTTGCCAAAGATTAAATATTAAATGTAGGAGGTTGAACCAATGAATAGACTCTCCTCTCCATCCAAAAATTTTCCAATAAATTTGCATGTAATGTGCTTTTAAAATTTTTTGAAGCCCTAAGTATAAAGTGGTGAAATTTTGCACGTTTTCATTTTTTTTTACAAATTAAAATAGATGTTATTAATTCAAACTTTTTATGTATATATCATGGTTTTTGATGCTTTATTGTATTTGACAAATTTCCAAGTATCTTATTTTTGTTATTTTTATTTTAACTAAAAATAGTTATTCTAGTAGATTTAAAATTATATATCATAATGTGGTGGAATACGTTACTTTGACAGGGAGGGGCTTCTACTCTTGACTCCCTTAGTAAATCTAGAGAATAATATCAAATTTCTGATTTAAAATAATGGTCTAACTGTAAGAAAAATAAAAACCCAGAAAATTTAGTGTTGCTAAAGTTAAAATGTTGAAATAGTTGAATGAAAACAAAGTACTTATCTAAATATTCTAAGAAAACTAGTGAAATATCAAAAATATCCAAAATCTGAACACCAACGATAGAGTATATGTGACTAAAGATATTCTTTAAAATAATTAATTCAACCTTAAACTGAAAATTATTTAAAAGTTTGCAGCTGTTGTGTTTGACAGATAGAATAAAACCTGCTGTGTTTAAAAAGGATAAATGAAGACATAATATTTAGTTTAAAGAAAATTAGTTTATTAAATTGTAACTTCAATTATTTCCAATTAACAAATACAAAAACACTGCTCACAGGCAGGCAACTCAGGAAGAATTAACATTAGAATTTTAGAATTTTATCAACTTAGTTAAAATTAAGGAATTAGCATAAAAACTTAACTCAAAACAATCTATTTAAATTTCATCAAAAATCATTAACAAAAATATTAAATTTAAAGAATTTTAGAATTTTACCCAGGCTCTTAAAAATTATGAAGGTTTAGAAATTTGCTCTCAAAATGAAGTTTTAAAATTTTAATTTTACAGAATAAAATTTAGTTAAATGCATTTCAAAAATATTAAGAAATCATATTCAGAATTAAAGAAATTAAGAGTTTAAATAAAACATGTGTATTCACCCGGATGGGCCATCAGACAGGGGGGGGGAAGTTCCAATCATTGGAGCTGCACAGATTTTGGAAAAACTGGTTTTCTTGGGATCAGGAGATCAACAAACTTTAGTCAGGAGAGGATTCAGCACTTTCTTGAAAAACATCAGTACTCAGGAGATCAGACCTAACAGCTACTTCTGGAACACTCGGATCTTTTTAGAACGGCCGTCCTCGTCAGAAACTACGTTCATGCAGCTCGCATAAGGAATTTTCACCACGTACTTTTCTGGAGAGTTACGTCGCGAATTCCGCGATAAAAGCTTGAAAAATGCATAATTTAAATTAAAACAACTAATGAAAAAAAAGAATAACGCGAGGAACTTAACGTTCCATTAAAAACTCGCGTGGAACATAAGTTCCATTCGAAAATAAACAACGCGCTTCTCGCGCTAACCACAACGAAGGATTTCAACAAAAAAACTGAAACTGAAAAGTTCTACGCGCGTATTTATACTTGCGGCAAAAGGGCGAGTTTAGATAAACGGCAGCAATTAAAATTCGCTTACCGAAATTAGAATTGCCAAAATAATACTCATAATTCCGAGAGCAGACGATCCGTAAAAACGCGAACCAATTAAAAAAAATCCCGAATTCTAAAGAGGCGCGAAAAACGCTTAGGTGGCGGCTTAATCGCAGTAAAGGGCCCGCGAAACAAAATTCCGAAAATGGCCGCAACTGAAATTTTTGAATTACAGTGAGACATGGAAATAACTTGAAACTGTAGAACAAACGGAATTTCTAACCAAAATGGGAAAATGGGACGTCAAATTAAAGGGAATTTTAAGGGGAATCAAATAAATAAATAATTTCTAAAATTTGCAAATCAAAAGTAATATTAATTTAAGGAATGGAACATTTTTAACTAAGAATATTATAAAGAAAATTAATTTAGATGATTAAAAATATTCTAATTAAAGAATAAATGAAAAAGCCAATAAATATTATTTAAATATTACCAAATTAAGAATATTGAGCCAGGGAAAAAGAAATAAAAGTAAATTTTCAAATCTCCAAATTACCTAAATACTAAAGCAACCCAACACATTCCTTCCACCTATCCCCCAAAAATTTTTCATTTGAAAAATGAAAAATTTTTGATAATAAAATAAAATATCTATCAGAAGTTACCAATTTAAGTATAGCAATTTTTATCCGAATTCAACCTCTATTTCGGAATAAGCAATTTGTTAACAAACTATAAACTAAAACAATAATTATATAACAGTGAATAAATTTTTGTACATCAGATCACTAAATTTGTGTAGACAAAAGTAAAGGTAGAGGATTTGACATTGATTCTCATTAGCTATAAATAAAAATAAATTTTTAAGAAAACATTGGACCAGCCAAATAGTTTTCAAAGAATCGAAACATTGAATTTTGAAAAGGTACCTTGAATAACCAATGAGAAACAACTCTCACTTCCACTACAAAATATAAATACCAGCTGGAAAGAGAAAAAAAAATGTGTAAATAGAGTGATCTAAAAAAATAAAACAATGTACATAAGTTGTATAAAATAAATAAAATTTCAATAGAAGTGTCAAATGACAATTGACACAATAACAATTATTATCAATAAGTAACAATAATATACTAAAATTTCAAAGACACAAGTATCTATTCATGTCCATTCAGAACTACACATAACATCATCTGCATCTGCAGTTATCTAATATACACTGCCACTTTTATCTTTGCAGAACTCTAATACTTTTAACGACAACAAATATATACCAAAAAAATATCAACATATGTGATCAGAACTTACGTCATGGACCACCTAATCAAATATTTGCATAAATCTGCACTCTCAATAACAATAAATAAGTAACTATATATCTCTATCAATATAAATATAATCAATTCATATAATCCAAATTAATCTTTTCTCAATCATTCTCTAAATCCTGCAGTAATCTGCAATATCAATAGCAACAAATTTTATCTTAAATCAACATCAATTAAATCCAGTTTGCAGCATTCTGCAATGTATCAATAACAAATACACACATATAAAAATTATACACTTAAAAAAAATTATGTTGCGCAACAATAAAATAAAAAAAAAATGTCATTCTAGTTTTTCCTTTGTCGTAAATTATATCTTTGTGTTGGAATTATATCATTCTCATGAGATGTATTACTTGCTGAATTATCAGATTGTGCACAAGAAAAGAACACAGAATCTCTTTCTGGAATTTTTGTTAATCTGTCAATGTGCACCAACTGAATATTTCGTGTGTCATTTACATGTTGAATTTTAAAGTTTACATTAGATGTTTTTTGTATAACTTTAAAAGGACCTTTATTAAGTTTGGAGAGTTTCTTACAATGTCCCCTTGGAAAAACAGGAATGTATAAATATACTAAATCTCCAACTTTTATATCTTTTATAACAGCAGACTTATTTCTGTATGTCTCTTGTGTTTTAGCTGCTTTAAGTAAGTTCTTCTTTACTATTTCAAAAGATTTTTTCATACGAATTGCCAAATCCTGACTATAATCACTAACAGTGGTAAAATTTTGTTCATTTAAATTAAAAAGAAGATGATGTGGCAAAATTAATTCTCTACCATAGAGAAGATTAGCTGGAGACTCACCAGTCGAGGAATGGATTGAAGTTCGGTGGGCCAGCAAGGCAAAAGATAAATGTCGATCCCAATCCTCTTGTGTTTCAGACACTAAATGACTAAGTGTGTTAATTATTTTACTGTTTAAACGCTCGCAGACTCCATCCGATTGTGGGTGATAGCTAGTAGTGGTATGTTTTTCAATACCTAATTTTTCATACAACTTCATGGCAGCATTCGAAATGAAATTAGATCCTTTGTCAGTGATAATGTGTTTTGGCACACCATGAAGAGAAAAGAAGTTTTCTAAACAATTTAAAATAGTTTCAGATTTAATATTGGGGATAGCATAAGCTTCTGGCCAACGAGTAAAATAGTCTGTAATTACCAGTATGTACTTATTGCCAGAGTAAGTTAGAGGCATGGGGCCAATACAATCCATAGCTATTCTTTCCATAGGGTAAGTAGAATTTGGAAACCTCTGTAAAGGAGCTTTTTGTTTTTGTTTAAATCCTCTTTTCTGTAAACAATCAGGACAACTCTTAACATAATTTAAAATTTGAACATACATCCTAGGCCAATAAAAGTGTTGCTGAATTTTCCTCAAAGTCCTTCTAAAACCACCATGTCCTGCAGTGATCGAATCATGACAATAATTTAGAATATCAGAGATCAAATTTTGTGGAACAACAATACGCTCTTTTCTTTGATATTTTAATTTAGGTTTCCTATTAGTACAATATAATACATCATCTTTTAAGAAAAACATTAAATTTTTAGGGAATGGGTCAATATTTTTATCTAAGCATGAGCCAATTCTTATACAATTAGGGTCAGAATTTTGAGAATTACGTACTCTTAAAAGAAGGTTTGTATCAACATCCAAGTCTATAGTGTTTACGTTTACATTATTTACACATCTAGATAGATAATCAGCTGTTAAATTTAGGCGACCAGGTTTATGAATAATTTTGTAATTAAACTGGGTCATGGACATTATCCATCGTGCTATCCTAGAAGTGGGGTCTTTTAATTTCAAAACATTTGAAAGGGAGGCCTGATCACAATAAACTGTAAAATGTTTTCCCAAAAGGTATTGCTTAAAATAGGATGTTGCCCAGACAACTCCTAAAGTCTCTTTCTCGACTGTGCTATAGTTTATTTCTGCATCTTTTAGTTTTTTACTAGCATAAGCAATAGGGTGCAAAAATCCATCCTTTCCTTCTTGACAGAGAACTGCTCCTAGAGCAAAATTTGATGCATCGGTACATACCGAAAACGGTTTTGAAAAATCAGGGAGATGTAAAATGGGTTCTTTAAGTAATTCGGATTTTAAGGTTTGATAAGAATTTTCTGCTTCAGGGGTCCAAGAGAATTTAATATTTTGCTTAGTTAAATTAGTTAAGGGAAGAGCTTTTAAGGAGTAATTTTCAATAAATTTTCTGTAGAAGCCAGTTAATCCTAAAAATTGGCGAATTTGTTTTTTAGAGGTGGGTATTTGAAAATTTTTAACAGTTTTTAAATTTGAGGGGTCAGGCTGGACAATACCTTCAGAAACTTGAAAACCCAAATAATTTATTGAAGATTTAAAAAAATTGCATTTACTTGGCTTTAAACATAATTTATGTTGAGCTAATCTATCAAATACTACCTTTAATTTCATTAAGTGTTCCTCAAAGGTTCTAGATGCAATAACAATATCATCTATGTAAATAGAAATTTGTAAAGGGGAAAGCTTAGCTAGGACGATGGACATAAGTCGTTGAAAGGAGCTGGGGGCATTTTTCAAACCGAAAGGGACTCTTTTCCATTCATAGTGGCCAAAAGGTGTAGAAAAGCCACATTTGTGTGTGTCGTCTGGGTGCAATTTCATTTGATAAAATCCTGATGTTAAGTCTAATGTAGAAAAATATTTCGCACCATTTAAACTATCAATCAATTCAGTGATATTTGGCAGTGGAAAAATATCATCAATAGTTTTATCATTTAATTTTCTAAAATCTGTTACCAATCTTAATGTTCCATCTGCCTTTTTAACAAACAGTACAGGTGCGGAGAATGGTGAATCACTTTCTTGTATAATGTCATTTTCAAGAAGCTCATTAATTTGTCTATCTAATTCATCTCTTACATGATAAGGAACTCTATAAGGTTTTTGTTTAACAGGAATATCATCTTTTAAGTTAATGTTATGAAAAACTGTATCACACCCCTTTAAATCTGGAATAGAATTAGCAAAAATATGTTTATAATCATTAATTAAACTCTCTATTTGTCTTTTTTCATTATAGTCTAAGTGTGAAAGATCAAAATTTCCTCCCCAAACATCAAAATTATCACCACTCTCTGCACTTGACTCAGTAATATTGTTAACTGAAAAGGAAGATACTACTGTGATAGGAACAATTTTTGCTAAATTTGAATGCTTATTTATGTGCAACTCATCAGTTGACAAATTCAATACTTTTACATTATATATATTAGATCTAGATACATTATTTACTGATCTAGCGACCAGAATTTTACTGTTGTTTAAAGGCTCAATCATCACAGTAGGTGAATTAAATTTAACAATCTCTTTTAATTTTAGTTGTATGAAAGCCTCCGATAGAGGAGGAATTGTGTATTTCCTAAGTGCATAGCACAAATTATCCCTATATTTTTCAGAATTCAAAGTATTTTCTCTGTTAATTTCATAATTATTAAAGAATTGAGTTGTATCAGATAATGAAAATGGTACAGATTCATCCTTAATTGCAAAAGGCACAGTTACAATATTATTGTATAAAACATTATTAGTAAAATCTATTGACATCTTATAACCCTTTAAAAATTTCACACCAAGTATTGCTGAATAATTACAAGAATCACAGTCCATAATATAAAAATCAACATTAAATATTTTGTTATTTAAATGTAAATTAATATTTAATTTCCTGGAAATTTTTATAATATCACTAGAGATGCCTTTTAAATTTATATTACACTTTGTTAATTGACTGTCAGGTATATTTAAATGAGATAATACATTTGTAAACAACACATTAATAGAAGCACCAGAATCAATAAGTATAGGAATATCAACATTATTTATCATACCAGAAATCACTGGTAGAGACAAATTCTGTAATGAAATCAAATTTGAATTTTGCACCACAGGTAACACCCCAAGGGCTTCAGAAGGTAAGTTGGAGTGAAAACTCCCTTCACCCTTACTTAGTTTAAATTTTGTTTGTCGTTGTCATTTTTATCACCCCTAGGTGTATAAAAAGTGTTGTAACTCATTTTAGGTTTAGTTTCATTAATGTCAGGCTGAAAGTTTTGATTTGGCTGATGGTAAAAAAATTGAGTAGGTTGTTGAAATCCTTGCATTTGTTGTGGAAAACCATATGGATAGTTTTGTGTAGGTTGTGGAAAATAAAAAGGTTGTTGATACATTCGAGTAGGCAGAGACCTAGAATTTCTGTTGAACCTGTGTGATTGAGGAAATTTCCTACAATCCACACTTATGTGACCTAATAGACCACATGAAAAACACCTTCGGCTATCCTTTGTCACTCTAGTTTGAGGCAGCTGTGGTTTGGTGTTAATCTGAGTTTGCAACTCAGCAAGCCTTTTAGTGAGGTTCTCTACCTCCATTTTATTTCTCTTAAGCTCATCATGGAGCTGCTTATTTTCAGACTCTCCAATACTCATGACATATTGGGGATCATCCCCATGTTGCTTGCTCCACACCTCTTCCTCCGCCACAGCATGCCTTTTTGCAGAGTCAAAACTCTTGTGGTTTTGAGGTAGGATTAGCCGTTTGAAATGAGGCTTCAAGCCTTCAATGAAAACAGAGCACAAGACATCAAGTCTTTGCTGGTTTGCCACTCTGTCATTTAGTAAGCCAGGTGAAACAGTTTTGTATGAGGAAGCCTCAACTCTAGCAGCAAACTGGCGCACAGATTCATTTGGTCTCTGATAACTCTGCAGAAATGCTCTCAAGTTACTGTGTAAACATTCTATTGAGGAAAATCTGTCGCGTAAAGCTTTAAGAATTTGAGAGAAAGATTTCTCTTCTTTTAACTTAGGATTATCTCTAATAAATCTTGCAGCTATGCCTGACAGTTTTAACTTTAAAACTAAGACCTTGTCTGACTCTGACCAATTTGCATGGTCAGCTAACATTTTAATTCTATCTATGTAATCCTCCAATGGGAGGCCAGATTCCTCTCCTGAAAATACTGGGATTGAATCTAAAAAGTCTCCTATTGAAGAGACTGTTTTAAAATTACTCATTACATTACATTTAGAAGAATCTATTTTTAATCCCTGTTCATTTGAGTCATATTGTTTACTATTAACATTTGAATCAATATTTTTGTTACCAACAGAATTTACATTATCAGAGGTTGCCTCAATGTTTATTTTAGAAGGTAAATTTCTTTCCAATAAGGATAACCAAGTTTTCTTGGTACTAGCAACCTGACTTCTGGGAATTAAATCCCAATCTTTACCATCATTTGAATTTGTAAGAAATGAAGGAAATGGCTCTTTACCAACAAAGAACATAGCATATAATAAAGTTTCAAAAGGCTTATCTTTAGAGCCATCTCCAGTTTCATCTGACCCAAATACAGAAACATACATACAGTTACTTTCTCTAATATCATCCATAATTGCAATACAATTGAAAGTTTAATACTACTAATAAATATTATAAAACATGAGAGCAATTTCTAGACTGGTACACGGCACCAAAACTACTGTTGTGTTTGACAGATAGAATAAAACCTGCTGTGTTTAAAAAGGATAAATGAAGACATAATATTTAGTTTAAAGAAAATTAGTTTATTAAATTGTAACTTCAATTATTTCCAATTAACAAATACAAAAACACTGCTCACAGGCAGGCAACTCAGGAAGAATTAACATTAGAATTTTAGAATTTTATCAACTTAGTTAAAATTAAGGAATTAGCATAAAAACTTAACTCAAAACAATCTATTTAAATTTCATCAAAAATCATTAACAAAAATATTAAATTTAAAGAATTTTAGAATTTTACCCAGGCTCTTAAAAATTATGAAGGTTTAGAAATTTGCTCTCAAAATGAAGTTTTAAAATTTTAATTTTACAGAATAAAATTTAGTTAAATGCATTTCAAAAATATTAAGAAATCATATTCAGAATTAAAGAAATTAAGAGTTTAAATAAAACATGTGTATTCACCCGGATGGGCCATCAGACAGGGGGGGGGAAGTTCCAATCATTGGAGCTGCACAGATTTTGGAAAAACTGGTTTTCTTGGGATCAGGAGATCAACAAACTTTAGTCAGGAGAGGATTCAGCACTTTCTTGAAAAACATCAGTACTCAGGAGATCAGACCTAACAGCTACTTCTGGAACACTCGGATCTTTTTAGAACGGCCGTCCTCGTCAGAAACTACGTTCATGCAGCTCGCATAAGGAATTTTCACCACGTACTTTTCTGGAGAGTTACGTCGCGAATTCCGCGATAAAAGCTTGAAAAATGCATAATTTAAATTAAAACAACTAATGAAAAAAAAGAATAACGCGAGGAACTTAACGTTCCATTAAAAACTCGCGTGGAACATAAGTTCCATTCGAAAATAAACAACGCGCTTCTCGCGCTAACCACAACGAAGGATTTCAACAAAAAAACTGAAACTGAAAAGTTCTACGCGCGTATTTATACTTGCGGCAAAAGGGCGAGTTTAGATAAACGGCAGCAATTAAAATTCGCTTACCGAAATTAGAATTGCCAAAATAATACTCATAATTCCGAGAGCAGACGATCCGTAAAAACGCGAACCAATTAAAAAAAATCCCGAATTCTAAAGAGGCGCGAAAAACGCTTAGGTGGCGGCTTAATCGCAGTAAAGGGCCCGCGAAACAAAATTCCGAAAATGGCCGCAACTGAAATTTTTGAATTACAGTGAGACATGGAAATAACTTGAAACTGTAGAACAAACGGAATTTCTAACCAAAATGGGAAAATGGGACGTCAAATTAAAGGGAATTTTAAGGGGAATCAAATAAATAAATAATTTCTAAAATTTGCAAATCAAAAGTAATATTAATTTAAGGAATGGAACATTTTTAACTAAGAATATTATAAAGAAAATTAATTTAGATGATTAAAAATATTCTAATTAAAGAATAAATGAAAAAGCCAATAAATATTATTTAAATATTACCAAATTAAGAATATTGAGCCAGGGAAAAAGAAATAAAAGTAAATTTTCAAATCTCCAAATTACCTAAATACTAAAGCAACCCAACACAGCACACATTATAAAAGGCAATTAAAATTTTCACAATAATGCTTTGAATTAACTCTTAATTTTCTAGTAAAAATATTAGAATAAAATTAATTTGCTGGAATTTTTTAAGATTTAGAATGCTAGGAATATTTTTTGTTGCAGAACACTTAGGTCGTGGAAATCCAGCTCACTATCAGGAAGAGTCATTTGTGTCATCTAGTTTGAAGATTATAGGCTTACAAAGGTTTATGCATTGCCGAAAGCAGTGGGACATCAATTGGCAAGCAGTAAGGTAAGCAAGCTCTTTATTATTATTCCATATATCTTGGTATTATAGCAAAGGTCTGTTATATTTTGATGTTTTTCCTTAGCCAATTGCCAAATTTTGATTGTAGTTTCATTTTCAAACTACTGTACGCGACCTCTTATATGGCGTCCCAATATCCAGACGCTCCCAAAACCAGAATTTGGCAAAATAATGCCAAATTCTGCTCCAACAAGCGATTCTTTGCCAAATATTGTGCCAAATAGCGATTTTTTGTTTAAAATTCTGCCAAATGCTTTTTTGTCTTAATTAGCAATATTAATTAAAAAAATGCCTTGACACCTACATTTTTCCAGGGTTTGAAATAGGACGCGCCGAAATTCGCACACACTCGCTGCCTCTGATCCTTCTTAAATTTCGAAAATGAACTCGAGGAATTCTCATGAGAGCGAATGAAAAGCAGGAATGAAAATATTCTGTGGATAGTGTTTTTTCCGGGAAGTTCTGCATCTCCATAGCGCAACTCCACTTTTCCAGAAAACATCCAAAGTAGCACCGTTTCTCCTGAAAATTTCCCAAGCGGCTGCATCCAGAACGGGCGAGACGCGTCATTCCATTCTTCACTAGTTACGCATAAGGCTCCTGTATATATAGGAGCTTTAGTTACGGACAAGTCACAGCAAGGTGCTTTTTTAATGGCGTTTCATTTTCTTCTGAGTGTATAGGGCAGAGCACACTAGGCACAAAGGTTTCGATTTTTCCGAATTCGTTACATTTTCTTTTTTGCGCTTTGTTCGGGGACTTCGATTTTCGGTAAAAGTATTCCAACTTTTTTACTGGAAATATTCCTATATCGCCACAGAAATCCTATTTGCTTTGTGTATGCCCTCCAAACGCGATGTGCCGCACAGAATTCACACTATATTGCACAATTTAATAAACATTTATGGAAAAGATGAAAAAAAGTCATCAGCACATTTGCGACATGATAGAAAGTACATTTAAGCAAGGAATTCCTGAAATTAATGAGTTAACTTTTGCCGAAATGCGAAGAAAAATATAGCAGCTATAAAATGTCATTAGGGCCCTTCTGATTGATCTCTTTAAATACTTAACCTAAGCAATAAACTTGAACTTGTCATTTTCTCGGGAAAACTAGATTTTTTTTTTTTTCATTTTCATGGAAATATACAAATCTTCAATATTTTGAAAAACATTGATGGAATTCCAACATCAAAATTATTTTCAATTAAATCCTATTATTTGGATGAAAATGGCTATTTTAGACCGAAAATTGATCCTAGCAAAAAGTTCATTGCAGTATATTTATGGGGTTTTAACACGTTACATTTATTAATTAGTAATTTATAAAAGAAAGTTTAGTAATATCGCGGAATTTTTTTATTTAAACACTATCGCTCGTATATTTAGTTTTATTTTTAAATATTTTCCATTTTTTCAATTTGTTTCCATCCACTAATATTTAATATTTTTTGTGCTTTTTATGCTGGGATATTACCTTTTTAAACATAGTGTTGATGAAATTGAGATATATGTTTAGGATAAAGAAATTAATTTTTTTTTGTTATTTATTCAGGCATTTAGAGTTATAGGCTTATGAGAAATGCATTTGAAGAACATAAATTAGAATTTGATATATTTGCACCCATATTTGAATCTCTCATTTCAGTTAAAAATGAACATCTTTAATTTTATTAAAAGTACTTTAAAATATTTTGAAACATGCGAACAAAGGTGCTTCTGCTAAAATATTGGATGAATATGAATATGGTGAGGGCCTCCTTAGTTGAAACGTTCCAAAAAAGACTTGTAATAACTACCCTGAATAATCAACTTTTTTCAGACATTTTTTTCTTTCAAAAAATTTTTTAATCGCTAAATTTGTTACTATAATGCATTTTAGTTAACAAAGTATATCTTTTCATATGGATTGTAAAAAATCTTTATTTAATGTTTTTAAAATGAATTATAATTTTCTATAACATTTTGGACTATTTATCTTTAGCAAAAGAAGCTAAAGTGAAATACAATTGTAGTGTTAAAAGTTTCGTCGTAGTGAACACAAAATGAAAAAGATGCGCAAAGATCTTCAAACCGATCAATTAATTGATAGTGACTTTTTCTTCAGTTATGGCTGTGCATGTCATTTTCTAAACCTTTTTATGAAATGATATATCTAACTCTTAAAACAATTATGAGTCAAATAATTGAAGTTCAAAAACACTTTCGAAATCATCATCATCATGCATTAGAGTTATTTAAGCGAATATGATGGATCTGTTATTCCCCAATTACCATGTGAAACAAGATGGAATAGTCAAATCAGATGTCTGCCTGATAAATATGAAAATGAAATTCTAGCTAATATGATCAATATCATTAATAACATCCATCTTTATAAGGAAGCCAAGCATTTTTTTTACCCAACTTAAGCCTTTAGCTGCAGCTCTGGATTGCCTTCAAGCTGAAAATGCCATAATAGCTGATGTTCATGAATTTCTAAATTTAAAAGAAAATAAAGACTTGAAACCTTATGAGACATTGTTGAATAAAAGGCTTGAACAATGTTTAACCCCAGTTTATTTTGCTGCATATATGTTGCATCCAAAATACAAAGGTGAGAAGTTGAACTCCATTCAGGAAGAATATGTACGTCAACTGCTGTTAGAGATAAATACAGATTTTCTATCTATATTAATCCAATACCAATCACAAACTGATCCTTTTCCAAAATCATTATTTTTCAGTTTCTGCCTTAAATGTAAATTCCATATCATGGTGATTATCACTAAAGAAACATATTGATGCTAAATTCAGTGAACTTGTAATTCACTTGCAATCATGCATTGCATCATCAGCAAGTGTAGAAAAATTATTTTCAACTTTTAGCTTTGTTAAAGACAAGTAGAAATAGTTTAGGAAATGAACAATCCAGCCAACTAGTTAATTGTTACAGAATGCTTAATTCTAAAACCTGTATCGCTGCAAATTAAGAAATAAATGGGTATTTGTATTTGAGCAAGTGTTAAATTGTTTCTTTTTTTTTCACTTTTTTTGGTTAAAAAAATAACAAAAAGCCACTTTTAGGTGGTTTAAACCACTTGAGGTATTTGGGACAGACCTTGCTTTAAAGTGAGATAGTGATATGGAATTAAGTTAAGTATATGAGGGGGGGGGGGCAATTAAAATAGAAACTTAAAATGTAGCACAAGTGAGATGTTTCATAATGCTCATGAGACATTCCATAATTCTAATCATTTAACGAAATAAAAATTTTAATTCTTCTAGTTATATAAATATTCAACGGGTATTCAGCTAATTTGTTTCTATAGAATTTTACTTTATAGTCAATTCATAAAATTTTTGTAGTGCATTGCTATTTTGCTTTTTCCTAAATACTCTAAAACATCCTTTATTTATTTTTTTTTCATTTTAAAACAGTAAGATTTGAAATTTATAGAAGTACAATATAAATATAGGACGGTTCTTTCAATGTATTGTGTAAAATTTTAGTACTAATATATCATACTGTGTAAAATGTCAGATTAACAAGAAAAGTCCTTTTAATAATAAAAATCTGATGTGGGCATCACATGACTTTCCCTGCAGACATATCCACGTTATCTTTATTTTAATTAAATTTAATTCATTTTTTCAATTTTTGTTTTCATGTGGTAACTAGACTTATTTTCAAAGGTGGCGTGGAGAAAATACGAAAAAACTAAAATATCTCGAACGGCTAGTCTTAGTGCAATGGTACTGGTCTTATTCCTTTCATCGTTAAAAATTACTTATGAAACAAGCATTTAATGGATATATTTAAGCATACGTAGTTTTTTATTTTAGATTTTGATGATTTTGTGGGCCATTTTGCAAAAAAAGCGGGTTATTTTCCCCCGAATCGTACCAAAATCTAATCAGCACCAGGGTAACCCACAAAAGACTTATCTACCGAATTTTGTGAAATTCGGTCAATTAGTTTTTCAGCTAGAGTAGATACAGGCTTTTGAGGACCATTTCGCAAAAAAAAGGCAGGTTCTTTTATCCTGAATCGTACCCAATACTAATCAGCACCAGATTCGCCCACAAATGATTTACCTACCAAATAGTTAGTTTTTAGAGTGGATACAAAATCTGCACACAGACACACACACATACGTCACGCTAAAAATCAGGGTTGTTTGATTTAAATCATGATTTAAATCGCTTGATTTTTTAAAAATCATTGATTAAAATAATTTTTTAATTTTGTCATTTCTTGAAGTTTTTTTTGTATTTTTATGCCAAAATAACCTGGAACAGAATAAATGCTTAAAATAATAAAATTCCACACCAAGACATCTTTAGAGTATATAAAAAAAAAAAACTGAAATCCTTTCCTTAACTCTCGATCAGTGGAGATAACACTATTCATTGCTTGGAGTATAAAATCAAGTAACAATGACAACTGACCAGTGTTGCCAACCTATTTTCTAACTTTATAGCTAAAAATCACTCAAAATATATCTAGAATTATCTAGATTTTCTGTCAGTTATCTAAAAACATAGCTAGACAATATTTAACATTTTAATTGTTCTTGTGATGATTTATTGGGATCAGTGGTTGCGATACAGTTTTTACATGCATATTTCAAGCTACAAAAATTTAAAATACCTTTTGAAATGTTATTTATAATAGAAAAATTAGAACATAGGTTGTGCAGAGGTAATTGCGCACTGCCTCACCAATAAGAAGTATGTAATTATTTCTTTTTTCTTTCATAACAGCATAATAATAATAAGGTAAAGAAGCTTACCTTATCTGTACAAAGGGCGTAGTTTACTATTTCGATCCAATTCCCTTAACCCTTTCGGGACGGCGGCATTCCGAAACTACCGTGGCCCAAAGGACGAAGCGCTTAGTTTCCGAAATGTGCCCAAAAGACGACTATTTTTTGCGCTAAGCCTAACTCTCGAAAAATTCACTAAAAATCGCCAGTTCAACACAGCATTCTAGTTTTTTCAGGAAGAAAGGCAATACTTATTTTCAATTTGATGTATATTTTTCATACAAATTTTCTTTTATCAAAATATTAAAAATTTTAGTGTATATATGTTTTGGGTACAGATGGATAATTCTTTGGCATGTCCTTCTGATTTTTTAAAACTGTACCACATATATGCGTATTCTTAAACAAATACTTTACGAGTACAGGAGAGGTAAAAAATTTATCCAAATACAAAGTATATCCTTTTCTTAAAAGTTCACTTAGAAATGTTTTCACAACGCGTTCTCCATACCCACCATCAGAGCTTGATAATCGTGTCCTTTCCAGTATACACAAGGAAATTCCATTTATGGCCTCATTCCGATTCTGACGATTTATATATTTTTATTCCATATCTAGACCTTTTCAATGGGATGTATTAACGAAATCCCAGCTTTCCTTTCCATGAGAACATAAATAACCTAATCATTTCATTGCCGCACATTCCTTTACCCCCTCCCCCACCCACTCAAAAAAAAACCTCTCTTATATTCCTCTAATTCAACAACGAAATCAATAAAAGACAAAATCAGAACGAGACCCGGAACTCAATTATAAAATTGCTGATGCTACGAGAAGTGCTCTGCTTACTGTACAGAACCATGTGTTTCACCACTCCAAATGGAGAAATAATTCATTGGATTCTCCTTGTGCCAAGGTCAAACATCTACAAAATACATTTAAGTTGCTTCCAGGGGCATTTAACGCCATCTAGGAGACAAATACATTCAAATTAAAGCGTTCCACGTAGAAACACCAATACGTGCCAGTCATCCTTTAGGGTAAAATTTCCTCCGGCCCGTGGGTGTGCCGTTTGTCCTTGAATGCAAGTTCGCAGCTGGCACCTGGGTGTGCCGTTCGTCGCGAAAGGGTTAGTCTTAAAAAATATCGTTTTATTATGTTTGGTTTTTTCTTGATGTCAGGCATCTTTGTGACACGGAATGATTGCACTTGATTGAAAAAAATAGATTATTTTATTAAATTCTGCATTAAAAGTTACACTTAAAAGAAACTAGCATTTTGCTCTGTAGTAATACAACAGCAGAAGAACGAAAAAAAAAAGAACTAAAAAAAAAGAGTTCACGCAAGTGTACCTGTATATGTTTTTATGAAGCGCGCGCAGATCACATGATATAAACAAATTCCTTTTCTTGCAGAAAGGAGAGAGTGGGGGATGAAAAAAAATGTCAAAAGTGCATGAAAGTGGTATTTTTTGGATACGTTTTTCGCAGTGATAAGAGATCATTCATTTCTAACAATTTATATGTGCTGTAATAATTTTTACCATAGAAATAAGAAAATTTGGTTCCTTCCTTTTTTTGTGATTTTTGCTGGCGCATACCAATATAGCAAACAATGTTGGGAATAGGATTGACCGGCCCTTAAGCAGTTTAGCAGATTGGGCTCCCCCCACCAATCCCTAAAGGACTTAAAATATCACTCTGAAGTCTCCAGGATCATAGGGCCCCTGGGCATTATCCCCTTTGTCTCTCCCTCTCTTCAATTCCATAGTCCCCAACCTATACAGTACGAAAACTAAGGCTTTTTGGTACTTTTTGCTCTTGATCACAGTAGAAAAAAAAAAACTTTAAAAATTGTAGCTCCACCTCTGATAAGAATCTAACACTTTATTTCCACATTAACATCATAATCCTCATCTCTAAAATTTGAAGTGCCTGACTGAGAAACGATAAAACTTCATTTGCTGTACATTTTCGATATGTAACCATAGCTTCTATGTCCTTCAAAATTGGTGGGGTGGGGGGTTATAATCGTAACATTTCCCATATGCGTGTGTCTTAATAGCATACCTGCCAACCTTTACGCATTATGCGTAAAATTTACGCATTTTAACTGCTCTTTACGCTTTTACGCATATATTGCTATATTTTACGCATTTCCGCATTTATTTGAATTTTTTAACATTACTAGGAAATCAATCTCCGGCGAAATTCTCCGGCTTTTTTTGTTTGAAATTTATCAGTTAACCAGACATGGTATAATTCCTCGGAAACACCGATTTTCGGCTTTTTTAGCACTGATATCTACCATTCCCGGGATCGTAGCAAATCCATAATAAAATGCAGGGTAATGCCAATCAAATTAACGGAGATTTACGGCGGCATGTAATGTAAATTAAGATCTCGATCGCTTATTTTATGAAAGTAATAAATATACTTTAAAGGTTGTCTAATTCAGCATAAATTGCTAAAATGTTATTTTGTTCATTAATTTCCCACAAACACTGCGATTGCGCAATTCAGTTTGTTCTCATGAATTGCCGAGAGTTCAATAGTATCTTTTTCCATCCATTTTAATCTTCTAAATATTGCATTTTTGATTGACTAAACTAGCTTATTTTCATATTCTAATTATTACGATTAATTTCTTAATTATTTTCGCATAAACAGTGTGATTGTACAATTCAGTTACTTCGCGTGAATTGCCGAGAGTACGTTAGTATCTTTTTCCATCCATCTCCATCATTTAAATGTTGCATATTAGATTGACTAAACTAGCTTATTTTCATATTATGGCTAATTATTAAGGTTAATTTTTTAATTATATTTGCATAATATAAATTTTTCTATTTAAAAAATGGATATGAACTCTGAAGGGATATTTTCCAAAAAGTGGTATTAAAGTAATGATTTAGGCAAATAAAAAGGAAACCATTTTCGCAGGAATATAATTCAGTGCTATATATATATTTTTTTTCTTTTTATTAAAGATCAATATTTGTTATTTTCTTTAGTAAAAACCTGTGTTTTGCCAAATATAAATATTTGTTTTCATTATAAAGTAATTCTCACTGGATAAAACCTTTATATATTTTTTGTTTTATAATTTATTGTCCTGAAATTTTATAAAATTGGTGTCCTGAAAAATCCGATTTAAATAAAGAAAAATCTGATTTTTAAAAAAAAATCATGATTTTTATCCACCTTGCTAAAAATAGTTTTTTTCGTATTCTAGAGCTCTCGAAACGAGTAGATCCTTCGAAAACTCGAGTTGCGATTTTTGGCATGATTCCAATACTTTCTCTATACATTACCATGTATTGCAGGGAAAGTAAAATAATGCTAGAAATTTTAAAGTGATTGTAGTCTAATTATTTTCTTTTCCTTTTTTAAATTTAAATTATGTGAAGCATGAGAAATATAAGGAATATCATTGAATGGAATTTATTTTTTGAATATCTAGTTTTAAATTTATACACTAATTTTGGAATAACCCAATTCTTTAAATATTCAACAAAATCAATAACAATTCAATAAATAATATATCCCCAATGAAATGTGATGAATTTTCTGTTTTAAATCCTAATTTAAACCCTTATTTTTTCTATGAGTAAATATATGTAATTAAAGTGTTGTCTTTCTTTTTATAGAACATCTAAAAAAAAAAAAATCCAGTCAATACATTTTCTTGTATAAGTTGTTTTATTTCTGTCTGTTTTTCTAGAATTTTTCAATACTTCACTTCATGTCTTTAAAACTTATAAAATAAATTTCAGGATACTTTGTAATCTAAATTCTTTACTTAATAACTGTATAAAGTTTCGTGATTATAGAAATAAAGGTAAATAAAAAATGTCTTCCAAATAACATTGCTTTTCATCAAATTTACTATTATGGCATCTCAACTAAATTTCAAACTAGTGTTCTTAACAGAAGCAGGTGGAACGTTCAGATTTTCAGGGTTTTTACAGGTCTGGTTAATAAACTTGTATACCAACTTTCATTAAAATCTGGGTTGGTGGGTTTCGTTTTTGAGCAAAATTGGATGATTTGACATTGATCTAGGTATTGCTTTGTTCCAATTCATCTCTGACTAGAAGGCAGCTCAGTTCGAAAATGCTGTCTTTATTTGGAATTCTTAGTAAATCAGTAATTTGTTTTCAGCCTGTGCCAGGACTCCGCAGGAGGTTGAGGTTGTTGCAGTTGACATTGATTGGCGAGATTTTAATAGCAGTTTCACAAAGAAATTCAGAGTGGTCTGAATCAAAACCATGCTATTGAGGACAATATTTAGCAAAGTTAGTAACCCTCTACTTTTAATTTCAGATCTATTTAGGTTGGAAAGGTTAGGTAGTGAAAGGTTCATATTATCAAACCCAATTAGTACTGAATTCAGAGGGTTCATTCATTGTATTAGATTGTATAAAGCTGTAGGTTTGTCAGCTTAAAATGAAAACTTTTTTAATGTTGGAATAACTGAGAACATGAGCACTTTTAGTAATTGAATGTTCTACAAGACTTAAAAGTTTTAGTTATCTACCAAAGGTCCTATTGCATTTTGCAATTCCTTCTTTCTACCAATCATTCATCAACACCATACATTAAGAAGTAAACTTGCACTTGAATTATTGCAATTTTTTCATGCATAGCAACAAATATTGATAATTTCTGCACACAATCGAATTAAATATGACAAAATTTGGCATTGCACTGTTCAGCCTTTGTGGTTATGAAAGCAGTTCTACAGTGGAGATTGGATATAGAATGACAATTCTACCAACTTTGATCTAATTACACAAATACACTGTACATTATAGATCAATTATACTATAAAAACACTTTGGCAGGGCACACATTGAGGATTCATGATGCACTGTATGTCATGCAGAGCATCTCGTATGTTGCTCAACTATAAACTATAAACTGGTTTTTCTAATGTTCTGATTCTCTAGTGCAACGTGTTGTTATGGGATTTTGTGTTTTGTGGCACCTCTTATTTATACTCATCTAAACTTTCAACCCACTTTTGTTGCAAAGCTAGCTAAAAAACTAGTTGCTATATTTAGTGACCAGTGTTTTTGTAGAAACTTTTTGAAGTTGAGTTAAGTTGGGTGGCTGAGAAAAGCTACCAAGTGGGGCAAACTTGACTAGAGAGAAAAAAAAAAGAAATACATTAGTCAGAGGGTCAGTCTGTTGGATTTGGTCTTTCTAGTGAAATCAGCATTAGATTATTTAGTGTTCTTCATGATTCTTTTAGCAGGTTTTAATTCGCTTTAGATCAGAAAACCTATTTTATACTCAGTAGGTATTGACCACTTTCACAAGACATCACAACTAAGGCTGTGGAGTCGGTATTGATGTTTTTTAATTTATTGCATAATTTAAAAAACTATTAGAAGATTATATATTCCAAAATAAAATTAGTTTTATTTAGGAGTTTGTATATTTTTAGACTCCAACTCTAAACAGTTACTTAGATTCTACAGCCCTGGTCACAACCAGTTAATCTGCTTCCTGTCAGCCCCATTGGATGAAAAAGATAGTTTTACTATGAAAAACCAAACCCCTTCATGCTTTGCTATCCCATGTTAAACCATGGTGTGCTTTTTTTGTTCGAAGATTAAAAGAAAAAACTGTATAATTTAGCTTGTTCTTTATATTATTAATATGGTGGGATCTTTAAGTAGATGTTAGCATTAAATACTACTCAAATGAGAAAGTGATGTTTGCTATTAAAAATTACTTTTTTAATTTTTGAACGAACTAGGGAGCTCTGCCACCTTCTTGCTATGCTTCGCCAGTTGGAGGCTTTGCTCTCTGTGCTCGCAGAGCTTGCTTCGTGGGCTATTTCAAGTCAAACTAAAGTTTAAATCTGTAAGCTGTTTACTTCATAGTGTTAATTCTATTATTTCTCTATAAATGTACCAATTTCATATTTTTGTATGCTGTAGTTTTTGCAGTATGAGACATAAAATATCTCATAAGCTACATCGAAATTAATAAGAAGGGTGTCATCTTGCAAATTTTATGTAGGTACCTCCCTGCAAGTATTCAGCTTGCTATTGTTATTCTATCTAGGACGCAAAGTTGCAGCTCAAATATTGACTTTGATATTAAGTATTCCTTAAACTACAATATATATAAAAACTTTATTTGAGTGTTTCCCAATTTCTACAAGTGTACCAGATATTATATTTTTGTATGCTATAGTTTTTGCAGTACAAAGCAGAGAAACTTGAGGAACGAGAAATTTGTCAAACAGCAGCGTCGGCTACTTTTTTAATAAAGTAGAAAATAGTACTACCTAGACTACAGTAGATTTTATAGTTAACAAAGTATTTGTTAAATAAAAAATATTGCATAGTGATTATCAGTATCTAGGCCTGGTTGAACAAACAGTACCTGGTCAACTGGCATTCTGTGAAGAGTATTTGGTTAACTAAATTCTTAAGAAATAATTAGCAACTTCTTGATTTTGTATAGAAATAGAAAGTCTATTTTTGGTGCATTCACGAGAAAGTTAAATTGAGGTGTAATAGTTTTTCTTTAATTTTATTCAAAGTTCTTTCTAATTTTTTTCAAAGTTCTTTCTAATTGAGTAATAAAATTATTAGACTTAATTTTGCTATATTTTTTCTTCAGGGTGCTTTGTAATCATCAAAAATTACGACCATTCAGGTCGTGACTTTTCGTCATCTCAGCCTCATCTTCCGTATTTTTGACACCAAGCAGGGAACGTGGCAGGCCAGTTTCTTGCAGTTCTTTCTCCACCCACCACAACACTCTGCAATCAACACCAGCTCTTTGATCCCTCCACTCTACATTACTAATAACAGTTCAGTTTTTAAATTGAGTAATCATGACTAACATTAATGTCAATCGTAGTCTTACAGACCAATTTTACCGCTATAAGATGCCAAAGCTTCTTGCCAAGGTGAGTACTTCTTAAAATTGAGTATTAAACTTCATTTTTCTATGCTAGTAACAAATTTTGGATACCATTCAATGAAGTTTTTCATTTTTAAATACAGTGTTGGCTGCTTATTATATTTACTGGTTACCAGCTACTTTGACTCGACTGCAAATGCTACATTTATTACATAGCTATCAACTCGCCCAAAGTTTTACACTCTTAGGATTTCCTGAAAATCTCCTTCTATTTGGGTCATTCCATGTGAAATCAACAACAAAAAAAGAATATTTAGTTGCATGACCATTTTTAAAAATTTTTTTGCACATGTGTTTGTTCTTACCTATTCCAATAGATAAAAAACAACTTTTAATTTTTCTTGTTTGTTTTTAGGTACGGCCATTTGTCCAACATGACAAACTATAAATTTGGCCAATTTTGATTCTTGCGTAAACTTAAATATCTTGGAAGGAACTCAACAGCTAAAGACTTGGGATAAAAACTATTTTACTGATCTTAAAGTGGACTACATTTCATGTCATTGTAATGTTTGGTTAACTGCAGTCTAAGGGGCTGAAATTCAGCGTTTAAATTTAGCATCAATTTCTCTTAAAATAAATAAAAATTAATCTGAATCTTCAAATTTTCACTACATCTTATCCTACTCCCATAGTCTTAGCCTGAAAAAAAATTTAGTCTACTCCACTTTTTACTTTATTTTTAAGTTGCCAAACTTCTAAAATTTCAAAAATGATCACTTAACACCCCAAAAACCCCATGTGGGACATAATTTAAAAATTAAAAAATTGGTTCAATAAAACAACTCCATACAGATAATCAGGTGAAAGGTCCTTTTTTGTATATTTTATCCTTTCTGCTTTTAAAATTGAAAAGTGACATTTTCAAGACATGGGAAATTTTCAAAATAGGACGTACTTATTATTTAAATGCCTATTTAAAAATATGTTGTTTTGCTTGTGCATTTCTTTCTTTATTATCATTAACATTAATTTAAAGGCAATTTCATATATTCTTGCTTATGATTGGGGAGGGGGAAGAGAAGTTGTCTGTGTTAAAAGAAAATAATATCGAAATATTATTTGTACTATGTTACCTCAAACAAAAAGTTCTTTTGATGTTCTAACTTTGCATTATCTTTAATTGATATTAAAATTACCAATTTTAATCCCACCCCTAAAGAAAGAACATTTCACAAGTTGAAAATATAAAAACTATTTCAAATTCAAAAGAAAAGTGACTATTTTCTGTATTAAAAATAGTTACACAACAAAACTAGTTCTGAGCAGACGTCTAGCAAGATTACCTATGATTAAAATATAAAGAATTCCACTAAATGGTTGAGTTTTAATTTTTTATAAAATTGGGTGATTTGATTTGGAATGACTGTTGGCAGGTATGCATTATTGAGTAAAAATATGCAATCAAAATGACTAACTTTTTTTTAAATAATGGTAGCAAGACTTAGAATTAAGCAATACTTCAAATTTATGAAACCAAAATAATCTATTTCTATTCATGTTAATGTTCAAATTCTATTGAATAATATAGAATATTTGTGTTATATTTGCCAAAACTTCTGTTTAGATGTTTTAATTGAAATTAATATAGAATATTCTAAGTGCTTGATGAGTTTGCTATAAAAGCCAAATTTTTATACTAAAAGTTAATTTTTCCTGTTATAAAAGTGATACAAGCGTTTATTTTCCCTATTTTAAAATGTAATTGAATAAGATTGGTTCTCGTAGGATGATTGAAATTATGAAATTGGTACATACATTCATTTGCTGCAACAGGGCCATAACTCAAAAATCATGATTTTTCAGACAAGGAGTTTGAAGTAAAAGTATAAGCGAAAAGTTATTTCTATAGTACACCAATAACTCAAACTACAATTTTTTTTTATTATTGCAGCAAATGAGTTATAGTTAGCACATACAATCTCAATTGTCTTTCAAAACTTCTTAAACTTTGTTTTAGGTTGAAGGAAAGGGCAATGGCATTAAAACAGTAGTGGTAAATATGGTTGAAGTAGCAAAGGCATTGAATAGACCTCCAACTTGTAAGTTTAATTTTTGCTCTATTTCCTCCCATTATGTTAAATGTAGATATTTTCAAATTGCTTCTATTGAGATATACACTACATGACTGAAAAAATGACACTAAGGAGTGGGCAGAAAAATATGCAAATTGCAGGGTAGACACAGCTCAGAGTTATGTAGATGTGAAATGCACACCTGTCCCATGCACGTTGAGTGAGATATTAGGAAGGAACCTGCAGTAGTCGCGCCACTCTGTATGGCTGGAGCGACATCAGCATGCGTGGACCAACGCATCCGCCAGTAAGCGTTGGTGGCCCTGCAGGCCACTTCCGATGTCCTTTTGCAGCATATGCAGGACACCCTTGATGCTCCCATATCGACCAGGATCATTATCTGCTGATTGGTTGCCGGCGATCTGTACTCATGGTGCCCATTCAGAAGACTGCCATTGACCCAACAGCACAAACGCCCCAGTTTGCAATGGTCTCTGTATAGAGCCAAGTGGACAGCGGAATGGTACAGGGTCGTGTTCTCAGATGAGTCACACTTCTGTTTTAGCAATGACAGTCACAGTGTATGAGTCTAGTGCCAAAGTGGTAACTGGTCCAATCCTGCCGCATCTGTGGAACACCACACCGAACGGCAACGTGGCATCATGGTTTGGTGTGCCATCGCCTATGATAGCAGGTCACCTCTGGTCCGTATTGAGGGCACTATGATGGTCCAATGATACGTGGATAACATGCTGTGGTTGGTGACACTACCCTTCAGGGAGTGCCAACACATGGTACACATCAGCTGACATGCCCCGCAAGGTACCCAGGTGCTTCCCTGGCCACCAGTCTCCCCTGATCTCTCACCAATCGAACACGTCTGGGACGTAATTGGATGTTGCTTGCGTGCCCTGCCACTGCCGCATTTAAAAGACTAACTCTGGCAAAGACAGGAAATGGGCAGCCATCCCTTGGGACACCATCCGCACGCTCACTGACTCTATACCTAGATGTGTTGCTGCCTGCATCGCCACCTGCGGTGGTCCTACAACTTACTGATCAGACTGTGTTATAGCTCCGTGCATCATATTGCAATAAAGAACATTGCTTATTGTTCGTTGCTGTCTTTGTTTGCCAATTTTCATCACTTTCTGCCCACTCCTTGGTGTCTCATTTTCACCATCACGTAGTGTATAAATTTAATTTCAAGATAATTCTGTGCCTTTCTAACACTTTCCAACATAGTTATAAAGTGTTTATGAATTTGTTCATTCTGTTTGTCTGGCTGTTCGCACGGTAACTGCCGTAAAAATGACTTTCAAAATGAAATTTTAGTATGTTGTTGAGACAGTTTGTGGGACATATGGGAATGTAAAAGAATAATATCACCCAATTAGTTTTGGATTTAACCTGGGTTGAAAAAATGAAATACATTCTCTATAGGACTTTAATTTTTCAAACATGTTTTAGGTGGAGTTTCACAAATTGCTTCGAAAAATTTTAGGAAATATTCAAATTATCATGTAAAATATGTAAAAAAAATTAATCAAAATATGCTAAGTAGTAAATTAAAATGAAATAATTACTCATATTATATGAAGAGATTACGCAACTCATTTGCAAAATAAAAAATAGAATCCATATTTCTTTTTTTCCTGCTGTAAGTCATGATTTTTAAGGAACATTTATATTTAGTGTTGCATCTGTCCTAAAACTGCTTTATTTTTGCGTATTATCTGTGCATATAAATTCTGTGTGCCTATGCTATTACAATATTTTGATATTAAATGATCATTGAACTTAGATTATTTCTACAATGAAGCCTAATTTTAATACAGAATGTAAACAAATTAAGAGATTGTTAGGCGAGTTGTTTAACCGTTTACCCGCCAAATTCATTTCAGATTAAATTTTTACTATTTTTTTTGTATTTTCTATTCCATTACCATCTAGTTAGATGAAATATATCACTATTGTGAGGGGAAAAAATTTCGAGATACTTTTTTTCTCATGTTCCCAATTGGGAACATTGGCGGTATTAGAGGTCATATCAGGTATTATTAAAAATACTTAGACTACTATTGTAAAAGCATTTATGGTGAACGAATCAACGTAGCTTTGAGATAAAATGAATCTAGATTTTAATACCATGGTCATAAACAAATTTTTAGACAATATAAATCTTTTTAGCAATGAATTAAAAATTTAATTAGAAATGTTATCATGAAACAACTTTTTACTATCTACTAAATTTCAAAATATTTTTCACAACTGCACATTGAAAAAAACAAATGATTGATTTCGAGGCTACCCAAAAAATTTCATTAAATTCGGCTCAGCCGTTCTGTGATGATGAGACAAACGAAAGTTTCATTTTTCACTAATATCTCGAGAACCACTGGTCATAGAAACTCGAAACATGGACTAAATTTTAAGGCTACCCTAAAAATTTCATCAAATTCGGTTCAGCCGTTCTCCCGTGATGATGGGACAAAGACAGATTTTCAATTTTATTTATAGATTCCTTGCAAAGAATGGGTATACTGCTAGTAAGTGATATGTGAAATATTTGTTTGCATTGAGATTTATATTTTGATGTCATTTGAAGTTAATTTTGTTTAACTAGAATTGTCATTTTTAATAAAGTTTTAAGTTTTCAAGTATAATAAATTACTGTACATTAAATTACAAAATATCAATGCTAAATGTATAGCATTTTAGAGATGTTTAAATAAAATTGTATTTCAGTTGAAAAATGTATATATGATTATGATTCATCTTTCTTGTTATTGTATTGTGACTAGCCATTCTGATTAGTGTACTTTTATTTAGATCCCACTAAATATTTTGGATGTGAACTTGGGGCTCAGACTCAGTTTGACGCAAAAAATGAGCGTTATATCGTCAATGGATCTCACGAAGCTGCAAAGCTTCAAGATCTTCTGGATGGCTTTATCAGACGTTTTGTTTTATGTCCATCTTGTGATAATCCTGAAACTGTTCTTGTAAGTATAGTTTTCATTTAAGGTTTGATCTTTATGTTTATTTGGGGTCTTATTTAGTATGGATTGAACCAGCTATAGTAGAAGCACATATCAAAAAGATACAGCTACTTGGTCTCTGGCTATTAAACTTCTATAAATTGTAGCCACAGTCAATACCTTAATGTGGGATGGTTTACAAGACTAAGGTCTGTTGTGGCTTATCCTCCGGCTGTCTGACGAAGTCAGACAAGATCCATTGGACCGTTGACCCTAAGGAAGTCGAGGACCAGAAGGGGGGGAAGAGTATATGTCCTCTCTGGAAAGTCCAGGATGTGTTCAGGAGAAGCCTGCTGAGCTTGACATTTAGAGCAGACTTCAAAAATCCTCCTGCCCTCAAAAAATGAGAGACCTTTTGTGTGGCCGCTTGCTAATCTGGATATTGCAGTTCGAGAGGCTCTGTCACAATTGAGAACGAACGAAGAGCCCGGGTCTCTGCCCGCATACCAGTGATGGCTGGGAGGAACCCTCCACTCCCTCGAAATTTCAGAGTTGACTATGGATTGATGTTCAGAAAAAGTAAGGGTCGAAGAGGAAGGACCAGAGTGGCCACAACCCTCCTTGGCCAGTCCATCCGCTTGCTCATTGGTCTAGTTGTTGGTAATTTATCTTTTGAAGTAACGGCATTATACACTCAGGAATGAGATTTTTGTGAATCTGCAAATCCCCCTCTTCCTCCATTTCAGAGTACTTTCACTTTTTAACACTTTACAGCATAGTTAGTGTTTATAACTTTGTTTATTCTGTCTGTGTCCGTTCGCACAATAATTGCCGTAAAAATGACTCAAAATTAAATTTTACTATGTTGTTCAGACAGTCTGTGGGACCTATGGGAATATAAATGAATAATATATAACCCAATTAGTTTTGGATTAAACCCGGGTTGAAAAATGAAATACATTGAACCCTAAGGGACCTAATTTTTCAAACATTTTTAAGTGGATTTAAAATTCACAAATTGCTTCGAAAGTTTTAGAAAATATTCCATAAAATATATAAAAAAAATTTCAGCAGAATATATTCAGTAGTTTTTTAAAAAAAAATTAAAATAATTACACCTTTTATGTGAAGAGATCACGTGACCATTATATGAAGAGATCGTGTGACCCACTTCAAAATAAAATATGGCATCATCTTGTATCAAAATCGTGATTTTTAAAGTTCTTTTTAATTCATATTTAGTGTTGTATCCGTCCTAAAACCACTTTATTTTTACTTAAATTCTGTGCATCTACACCCTGGAACAACGCAATTACAATATATTTGAGTTTAAATGATCATCCAACTTTGATTATTTTTACAACGAAGCCCAATTTTCACTTATGCAGGATGTAAACACCAAAAGATGTAGAATTAGTTGTATAAAAATTGCTGCATTTCTTTAATGCAAAATTATTTAGCTCATTGAGTGCAATATAGCTGATATGAATGAAACATTTATTGATTTTACAAGGAGAAGCAAACAATTTTTCTGATGAAGTTATAAGCATAAGAGTTAAATTGCTTGTATCTCCATGGTTTTAAGTTTTTAAGTAAAATAAATTATACAGTACAACCTCGAAAATCCGGACTTTGCCGATTCCGAATTTTTGATTTTTCCGGATTATAGAATTTGAATAAAATTCAGATTTAATATTAACTAAACACACTATAAAGCACTATTTTTAGTTAAAATAATGGCAAAAGTTAAGTTAATCAATTAAAACATATTATTTAATCTAAAAAATAGGGCAAAAGAAATTTCGAAGAAAAAATATACACATTAATAATTTAGAATGTGTGAACAAAACGAAATGATAAAATTCCATTTTATCATTTCGTTTAAATATTTGAATTAACATTTGTTATTTCATTAATTTTGGTTTATGGGAAAGCAGTTTCCTTTATCCTGTAGATGGACATTATTTCTGCTCGGTTATTAAGCTTCTTTGTTCAAGACCTTTAATTGCATGATCGATTGTTTCCATAAGATTATCAATGGGTATTTTTTCTTCACCACATTTATCGTCGCTACTTCGATCTTTTTTTTTATTTAATATCATATTGCGAATTTTGCCATCATTCAATTTATTTACGATTGGCGCATCATCATCACAGTGCAGAACTTCCGTTATATCGGCTTTGTCGAGATTTAATGAAGCGCTGTAAGATTTAATGAAGTGCCGAGATTTAATAAAGATCAAGGATTAGCACTATTGCATAGCTGCCAACCGTTCCGAATTTTCCGGATTCGTTCCGAATTTTTACGTCTGTTCCGAAAATCCGAATTTTTTCCACAAAATCCGAATTTTTGAAAATGTTCCAGTTCCTGTTTAACCCCATTTTCCCCCCTGTATGGCCATAAAAGTTAAAACATGCCAAACAACTGGTTTGTGACGTCAGAAAAACTAAGTAAGGAAAACGGCTATTTATCATGAAAAGTAGCTCTGTCAGGGGTAAGGCTCCTATATAGCTCCTATATATAGGAGCCTTAGTCAGGGGGTGTGCCACTCCTTTACCACGAACATTTCTGTGACGTCAGATGTAGAGTATTTATAGCGCGCGACCGTGGGCGTCACCCCCGGTAGAAGCCTGCTTTCGGAGGTGACGCCGTGGGTCGGCAAGCGCCTGACGCGTGGTGGCGCGGCAAGCGTCTGAGAGTGCTGGCGCATCGTTGTTTGCTCCTCTAGTTTTGAACTACGAACGTGACTGGGACTGGAAATACTGGCTGCATAGTTTTTATGACGCACTTTTAGCTCTGTTGTCGATGCGATTAGCGACCACGTTTTTTCATCCCATATTGGCCTTTGTGTTGTGTGTTTAATCTTCTTATTAATACTTACATTTTATTGACATTCATAATGGCAAAAAATCGTCGGACTCAAAAATATCTCGAACGATATTCAACAGAATTCGATTTTATAACAAAATCTCGAAAAGGTGAAACATTTGCATTTTGCGTCATGTGCAACACGGATATAAACATATCTCATGGAGGTAAAACAGACATCGTCGTCCATGCTAAAGGTATGAAGCATAGTTCACAAATGAAAGTTGTGAAGCAAGCTTCAAAGTTGAACTTTATGCCAGCTTCAAGTAATGATATACAGACAATTCGTGCAGAAGTGCTGTTTACAAGTTTCTTGCTAGAACATAATGTTCCTATTGCCGCTGCCGACCATGCTTCCAAGCTATTTTCAGCAATGTTCCCAAATTCTTTGGAAGCTAAAAATTATTCCTGTGGAAGAACTAAAACATCCCACATAATTAAAGAAATAGCTTCAGAAAGTACCAGAAGCATGATAAATGCTTTAAAAACTGGCCCTTTTACAATTGCTACTGATGGTAGCAATGATACAGATAATCAACTATATCCCATCGTTGTAACGTTTTTTGATAAAGAAACTGAACAAGTGTGCTGCAAACTTTTATCTTTGCCATGTTTGGTAGGTGATAGTACAGGGGAGAATATTGCTAAGTTGGTGAAAGATGAACTTGATTGTTTTACCATTCCATGGCAGAATTGCTTGGCATTATCCTGTGATAATGCAAATGTGATGATTGGTAAAAAGAAAGGTGTTGGATCATTTTTGAAAGAAAAACAGCCAAATTTGATAGTTTGGGGCAGCATGTGCCACCTATTAAACTTAGCTGCTGAAAAGGGATCAGCAGCTATGCCTATTTCTTTTGATGAACTTCTTGTAGATATATTCTATTACCTGAAGAAAAGTTCAAAGCGTAAACAATGCTTAAAGGTTTTTCAAGATTTGCACAATGCTGAGTCTAAAAAAATTCTCAAGCACTGTGTGACACGCTGGCTTTCTTTGGGCAAGTGTCTTGGGCGTCTTCTTGACCAGTGGGATGGAGTTTTATTTTATTTCAAAGAAGAATCTGTAAAAAGTTTGAATGTGAAACAGCAATTTTCACCACGTATTGCTGCATTTAAAATTCCTAAGGTAACTAAGGAACAGCCTCTTAAGCGAAAAGCCGAATCAGAAAGTGAAAAGCCCAAGCATGTCAAACATAGCCATCCAAAACTAGTTCAAAAGGGAACTATACAGAATACGAAAACGGGAAATGCTTCGGAAAGTGTATTCAGCAAAAGTGCTTCCACTGGTGTACAAACCAATTTGAACAGTCAGAAAAAATTGGAAAAAAGTATCCTCAGCAGAGAAGAGAGGATCTTTTTATATCTAAGTTCGGATCTGTACCATGCCCTTGCATTTTTTCTGAAAAATATAATTGGTGTTTTCGAAAAATTTAATGTGAGTCTGCAGTCAGAGACCCCCAGAGTCCATAAGCTAAAGTCCCAAATTCAAGTTTTTTTTAGATTTATTAGTCAGATTCATAAAGCTTGAAGTTGTGAAAGCTTCGACATGTGTCTTCGATATCTCTTATAGTGATTCAACAAATCATAAGGATAATGAAGACATATCTGTGGGATCAGAGACGTCAGAGTGCCTGAAAAAGTTAAATTCTGATGAAAAAAAGCAGTTTTTTGAGTACGTCAAAAACTACTATTGTATGACATGCAATTATATTATCAGAAACTTTCCAATCAACTCTGATGTTTTACATCATGCTGAAGTCGCAGATGTGTCTCAGAGGGAAAAAGTTAAATTTGCTTCTATAAAATTTTTTATAGACAGATTTCCTTCTATACTGCAAAAAAACTCAACAGAATCAACATTTGATGTAATTGATAGTGTAGAGACTGAGTTTTTGCATTATCAAATGGCAGCTCTGCCAGAAGAAATAATTGCTGAAGATAGACCAGGTGTTCAGTGGGCTAAGTTAGCAAAGCAAAATGATCCTGTGTGTAAACTTTTGTATGGTAAATTGAGTAGTATCATGTTGGGGATACTAACACTCCCCCACAGTAATGCTGCATGTGAACGAATTTTTAGCCTTGTAAAAAGAAACAAAACTGATTTTAGAAGTTCCATGAGTATTTCAACTTTACAGTCTACTTTAATTGCCAAATCTCGGATAAATGGTGCTTGCTATGAACAAACATATGCCAATTTCTTGAAAAAGGCCAAATCTGCTACTTATGTATCAATACACCAAAAAGATTCTTAATTTGTTTTTGTTGTACTTTGTAATAGTGTAATGAAATTTTTTTTTCAAATATAAAAATAGTTTAATTTTACTTTTAGTTGAATATTGATGTATTTAAGGAGAACAAATATAGTTATAATTTTATGGGTGTAAAAAAATTATGCATTTCATGTATGTTTCAAAATTCTTATCTCATGAGGTCTTAATTTTTTTTATTAAGATTAATTATATATATATATAGGTTTCACCAACTTTCTTCCAGTGTGTGTGGGGGGGGGGGTTGCAAAATCACTGTCAATACATAATACATAGGCTAAGAAATACTGACATGCTAATTTCAATTGTGTGTGTGTGTGTGTGTGGGGGGGGGAGCAAGTACTCCCATGCTGGAGACACCCACGTATATATATTTTATGTGCAACTATTGCGTGTCATTTTTTTCGCGTAAAGTGTTCCTAATTTTTTATTCTCAGGGTTGGCAGCTATGCTATTGACAATATACGTTTTCGCTATTAACGAACAAAAAATAAGAACTTAAAAGTTTTATTTATTCTCTAGCATATATATAATGTTATGTTTAAAAAGGCTGATGACTCTGAAAAAAGTAAAAACTTTATTAGTAATAGTCAAATATTTAAAATATATCGCAGTAGCTTAATATCTTTTCCAAAAAAGAAACATCTCTCCTGTCAATGATTTTTCTAAATTACAATGAGTCATTACTAGGCTGCCACAGCACCGTGAGGTGATGGGGCAGGGAAAGCCAAGAAAGGAATTTGCTTAGTTCCTAATCGTAAACGCAGCCGACCCCTTTGAGAATCTGTGTGACCTTGTTGCTCGGTTCTGTGCGATACGATATTATTTAGTTATTTATTTGCTATATATAGTATGTAAATATGGCTTTCTAAACAAAAAAGGCAAAATATACAGTCAATTTCAAGCTGACACGTTTGATGAGAACGAAAAAATCGGGAGGGGGAGGAGATTCCGAAGATAAAACAGAATACATTGAAGAATGGAATTCATACTATGAAGTGAACAAAATAAATTTCCGTGAGCCTTAATATGAATTCTCGGTATTTTTAGATTTAATTGAACAATCTGTGATAAAATGTTACGATAACGTTTTAAAGTGTTTAATATTAAAAATTACATTGTTTCAGAAAAATGTCTTTTTCAATAATGAGAAAAGGAAATTTTGATAATAAAAATTCCGTATTTACATAACAATGTATGTTTTATGCGAAATGATTCATGGGGAGTTGTGACTTGAATAAGGGGAGGAGGGATTAATTCACGCTCCAACCATGATCCGATCTACGGCCGTCCATCTTAACTTTTGTTTCATTTCCGGGTTCAGAAAATCGACCGGAAAATACGGTAAAATAAATAATCTTGCGTATAAAATAAATAATCTTACCCTGTTGTTTTAAATCCATGACGTCGTCAGTCCGGGGAGGGGGGAACCCCCCCCCCCCCTCCTCCGAAAATTTGGAAAACATCCAGATTTTGGAGGTTTCCGGATTTTCGAGGTTGTACTGTAGTATTGTGATGAATGAAATGCTGCTTTTATACAGAGTCAGGCGATTTATATTTCTATGATGTCATTTGAATAAAGTTCATTTGTTTTCAATGACGTTTTCAAATATAATAAATTATTGTAGTATTATGATAATTTAAAAAATATTCGAGGAATGTATTGCATTTCAAAAGATGTTTAAAAAACCTGGCAATTTATATTTCAATGCCGTCATTTGAATGAAGTTCATTTTTTTCAATGAAGTTTTAAGTTTTCAAATATGATAAATTAATGTAGTATTGTGGTAGTTTTAAAAGTATTACCGAGGAATGTATCGCATTTTAGAGATGTTTAAATAAAATTGCATTGAAGTTGGAAAGTGTTTCATAATCAATGTTTTATGCATGATTGATCTTTCTTGTTTTATTTTTGTCTGAAAAATTTTCTTTCTATGGTTAAAAATATTTTCCTTGTTAATTAATTCCAATATTTCTCTTAGACAGGGGTCTACAGATCATGAAAGTCCCAAAAAATTGTGAAATTGGTCATTCATGACGCAATATGGAAATTTAACGAATTTTAAGATTAGTTTCCCCACAATTGTAAAAACGATTTCTGAAGTATCATGAAAGATGACCAATGATTATTTTTCTCCCACTTTTGCAATTTATCCGAATTAACTAATTTTTTTATATATATTTCATGTTATATACAAAACTATTTTTCAAATGTAATATTGATGAAGTAAAAAGTATTAGTAGTATTGCTAAAACTGCATTCATACATGATCTTCTGTATAATTTGTTTAATTGGGAAAATATTTTCAGGGGTCGTACTTGCCTTGAAATTTCTGAAAAAAATATTTCTCCTGAAATGTCCTTATTTTTTAAGTGCCATCCTAAAATTTTACATATCATTATTGTCAAATTATTTACATTTTAGCAGAGATGCATCTTACTATGGATTCTCTATAGTTTCTCATCTTGGAAACATCCTCATCTCATACTACGTATTACAGAATTTGCATAGTTTTCTACGAAAAATTTCCTTCAGTCTAGGGCATTGTAAATTTATGGGCACATGCACAGTAATGCCCATCAAATTAACAGGGATTTACGGTCCTTGGTTTCATTGAACTGTGATAATATTTTTCATCTATGCAATCTGTTTGAAGTTTGAGTCAGTAGCAGTTTGGGCTGGTCTGTCTGAAAATATGCCAATTCGGACTCCTAAATGAAACTATGTCCGGTAGAAAAAGTTGTATTTAATTGTTGGGTAGAAAAAGTGCATTTATGACACACTAAAAGCATTTCTAAATATTCCAAATTCTCAAAGTTTTTAAACCTAAACATCATCAAAATTACATATGAAAATGCACCATTTGACCAGTTTCTCCCTAAATTTACAAATATGTAACTAAATATGTAATTAAATGGAACTTTCCTAAAAATAAAAACATGCATTAAAGTAAAATAAAAGAGAGAACACAGATTTTAGGTTTTCAAAATCTAACGTTTATTAAAATTTTAAACTTCACTTTTAAAATAATTTTCAAAATATTTTACATCTCATTAACTAACAAATCCAATAAACAACTTAAATAAATAAATAGAATGGCCGGTCGTATAGTGGTAGAAAAAACGTTAGAATATTAAATTTTAAAGTTAACAATATTAAACTTATACAACTATTTATCAAAACTAAAATTTTAGATAAAAAAAACATCAGTTAGCCAAAAAGGGAATTTAGAACAAAATTTAAAAAGATAACCACAGGATTCGCAACTTAAAATATATAAGTCTAAAGGGGTCTTATTTCTGTGCTAACTCAAAACAATTGGAATAAAGACATATTTTAACTATTGAGAAATATTAGAATTTGGAGGAAAAGGAATAATATCACCAAGGCTCCAAGAAAAACGGCGGAAATCGGCGGGAGGCAGAATCACCAAACGTGCAGCAGATCCAGAGAACACCAGAAGAGGAAAATCCATGGCACAGGGTCACAATATGTCCAGCAGAAAATCCGGAAAAGGCCGTTCCACGGGATTCAACTCCAAAGAGATTCTCCACACCAGCTGGACGTCGAGTAATAAAAAAATCATTTCTCTCAACAGCCGCACCGGACTACTGACATCAAAATGGAGAACTTAACATGTGTCCGTCAATTGGGCTCGGAAATGCGAACTCCATTCATCATAAAATAGAACTGGCAGCTTGTCAAGATAAACATATTTCTAATTGGCCGGTAAGACTTCCTCGGCCGACATCACATAAATCGTGAAACATCTTGGATCATTATTTAAATGATATGAAACTAATTAGCATGACTCTTCATTCCGTCGCAGCTTCCAGACATAAACAACATCAGAGAGCACAGCGGCAAAGGACTGCTGATTGATTATAAACTAAACAAATCAATCCACATCTTGAAAAACAAAACACACATCACAGCCGGGAATAATGAGACATTTCAAGCCGAATTCGAACTACGGCTCGCGCCGAAGCGCTGAAAACAACAACTTTAACAGATTACATCTCTGGTTCTAATCAATTGCAAAAAAGCAAAGAGCAAAGAGATCGAAAAAGTGCGCGATTTGCTTATATACTGCCAAACATCGCTGCCACAGATTGTAAACAAAATTATTGATGAACGATAAAATAATTAATGACAGACGATTTTAATATTACGGTCAACCAATTAAAAAACTCGAAATTTTAAAGAAGAGAAATGGAATTTCAGAGCAGACGAAAATTAAAAAGAAATGAAGTGAAACGATTTGGAAAATACGAATTCGGCAATAATTTAAATATGGACGATTCTGAAATATTTAAAAAGCTGAAAATAGAATAAAACTGTAAAATTGCGATGAATTAACCAATTTTTAACAGAGAGCAATAAATTTGGAATCAAATTAAAGGGAATAAAAAGGGCAATAAATGGAATCACAAATTAGCCAATTTAAATAAATTTAAACCGCTAAAACCTAAAAAGAACGAACTTTTGCCGTTTTTAAAACAAAACCTATGGAATACAACATATTTGGACAGAAGAATATCAAAACCTAAACAATTGGAAGATGAATAACTAAAAGAGAATGGCTATGTAAATAAGACCCCTGAACACATTTAAACCAAAAGCAAAATTCCTAAAATTGTTAAATATCCAAAAGTATAACCCAACAACTCCTTCGAACGTCCCAAAAAAATTTTTCATTTGAAAAATGAAAAATTTTAGCTAACACATGACAAAATTTCGCGAAGCGAAGGAGAAAAAAAAAAATCAAAATCTCAACTACATCTGTAACATGAGCCATAAAAATCATATAGAAAATCAAATTCCTTATAAATAAATCAAAAATCAAACAATAACTTCACTAAACACTCTCATAATATCAGATCATAAATTTCTTAACTCTAAAATAAACATGTAGATTCACCATTAAATCCTTCAACTTCATTATAACTCTATACTATGAAAATTCATCAATTCATTTTAAGATGCTCCAACAAATACGTCATCAAAGAGAAACAGTAGAAAAATAATAAACAGATCTCCATATCATTAGCTGTCATGAATAAACATAAATTTTAACGAAAACTTTGGACCAGCCAAAGAATTCCAATATTCTAAACAATAAATTTTGAAATGGTACCTTCAACATAACAACCAATAAATACAAATCAACAAATTCATCATGAATCTCCTCCTCTACAAAGAAAACAATTATTCGAAGCATAATTTTCAATTTAAATAATAATATCAAAGTTGGCTCAAGTTACAAACAAAAAATTTGTGGAATATTTACCCCCAAAATAACAAACTCAATTCCCTAACAATTTGGAACTGAACACAAATTTAACCGACTTGTTTACAAATTATACTATAAACTGATTACTTGGCAAATTAGATCGTTTAAAATACAAATATACATTAAAATGACCTTATGCATCATTTTACACCAACAATAAACGCGATTTCACTAAATATGGTGCAACATCTTGCACTCTCAACAACAATAAACTCAAATATCATAACTGTAATCTCTCTGGAAATCTCAAAAATTCTCATAAAAATCAAAAAAAATTAAGACAAGGGGCCGAGGGTTGTGAGTCCTCTCAAAGGTTGTGAATCTTTTTTGAACCCAAAAAAATAGCACAAAAATATCCATCAAGTATAAGTAGTACATTTAAATTCACTAACAGCCAAGTGTATCACATTACTTTAACCAAAATACCAAAGAAAAAATCAAATTACAAATCCCCATTTAAATTTTTAAAACCAAAAGAACTCAAATTGCATTGCACAATTTTAAATATTCCACTTAAAAAAAAATTTAATTCTCCTATAATAAAATAAATTTATCCACTTTAACGACCAAAAAAAATTTTTAAAGACAGTATTAAAATATCAATATCAGATTCAGAATTAAGAACAAACAAACTGATTTTATCACCACTCTATTTGAGTGTGAAAACCAAACACATGATCAATGTGAAGAACAAGATAACTCAAGTTGATATTTATGTCACACTCATATTGGAGTGTAAAAAACACCTGCATTACCCAATTTTTCAATAAATCAACAGCATTTCATCATCTACATTCACATATCAGTGAGCATTTAAATCTCAATTCCAAATCAGAACATACAAAAAATTCTAAGTCGAAAAACTACTGCTTTAATTCTATACAATTTAACTTAATAAAAAAAAATATTCTCATATTAAATTTACTCAATTAATTTTTCTCTATTTTATCAAAACAATTTTAAGTGTTGCTGGGAGCGTGGGTTATAAGAACATCAAAATAAAAAAAATTGTTAATGAGATGGGATTAGAACAAAAAATGCAAATACCATAAAGTGCGTTCCTCGCATGCCTATAATTTCCTAAATTTATGAATTAAATGCAATTTTACACTACTTCAAATAATAAAATTCAAATCAAATTAACTTACATTAAGGAATGCCTAAATAAAAATTCTAAATGAAAAAATCAAATTCAAAAGTTTCCTCAAAAAATTCTAAATGAAAATATTTAAATCAATCCTAAAATTTTAATCAAAATATTAAAATAAATTCCTCTAATTTAAATCAAGAACATTCTAAAACATCATGCCTCAGTTCAGTTTAAGAACACAACAACATTTCAACAGTAATTACTTTTAGAATAAACAGGTATGGAATCATTTTACTGAAATTTCATTTTTAAGAACAAAAATTATTAAGAACATATATTACAGTTAGCATGAATAAGCCCCTAGACTGGTCAAACGGCGCCAATTGTCCGGTAGAAAAAGTTGTATTTAATTGTTGGGTAGAAAAAGTGCATTTATGACACACTAAAAGCATTTCTAAATATTCCAAATTCTCAAAGTTTTTAAACCTAAACATCATCAAAATTACATATGAAAATGCACCATTTGACCAGTTTCTCCCTAAATTTACAAATATGTAACTAAATATGTAATTAAATGGAACTTTCCTAAAAATAAAAACATGCATTAAAGTAAAATAAAAGAGAGAACACAGATTTTAGGTTTTCAAAATCTAACGTTTATTAAAATTTTAAACTTCACTTTTAAAATAATTTTCAAAATATTTTACATCTCATTAACTAACAAATCCAATAAACAACTTAAATAAATAAATAGAATGGCCGGTCGTATAGTGGTAGAAAAAACGTTAGAATATTAAATTTTAAAGTTAACAATATTAAACTTATACAACTATTTATCAAAACTAAAATTTTAGATAAAAAAAACATCAGTTAGCCAAAAAGGGAATTTAGAACAAAATTTAAAAAGATAACCACAGGATTCGCAACTTAAAATATATAAGTCTAAAGGGGTCTTATTTCTGTGCTAACTCAAAACAATTGGAATAAAGACATATTTTAACTATTGAGAAATATTAGAATTTGGAGGAAAAGGAATAATATCACCAAGGCTCCAAGAAAAACGGCGGAAATCGGCGGGAGGCAGAATCACCAAACGTGCAGCAGATCCAGAGAACACCAGAAGAGGAAAATCCATGGCACAGGGTCACAATATGTCCAGCAGAAAATCCGGAAAAGGCCGTTCCACGGGATTCAACTCCAAAGAGATTCTCCACACCAGCTGGACGTCGAGTAATAAAAAAATCATTTCTCTCAACAGCCGCACCGGACTACTGACATCAAAATGGAGAACTTAACATGTGTCCGTCAATTGGGCTCGGAAATGCGAACTCCATTCATCATAAAATAGAACTGGCAGCTTGTCAAGATAAACATATTTCTAATTGGCCGGTAAGACTTCCTCGGCCGACATCACATAAATCGTGAAACATCTTGGATCATTATTTAAATGATATGAAACTAATTAGCATGACTCTTCATTCCGTCGCAGCTTCCAGACATAAACAACATCAGAGAGCACAGCGGCAAAGGACTGCTGATTGATTATAAACTAAACAAATCAATCCACATCTTGAAAAACAAAACACACATCACAGCCGGGAATAATGAGACATTTCAAGCCGAATTCGAACTACGGCTCGCGCCGAAGCGCTGAAAACAACAACTTTAACAGATTACATCTCTGGTTCTAATCAATTGCAAAAAAGCAAAGAGCAAAGAGATCGAAAAAGTGCGCGATTTGCTTATATACTGCCAAACATCGCTGCCACAGATTGTAAACAAAATTATTGATGAACGATAAAATAATTAATGACAGACGATTTTAATATTACGGTCAACCAATTAAAAAACTCGAAATTTTAAAGAAGAGAAATGGAATTTCAGAGCAGACGAAAATTAAAAAGAAATGAAGTGAAACGATTTGGAAAATACGAATTCGGCAATAATTTAAATATGGACGATTCTGAAATATTTAAAAAGCTGAAAATAGAATAAAACTGTAAAATTGCGATGAATTAACCAATTTTTAACAGAGAGCAATAAATTTGGAATCAAATTAAAGGGAATAAAAAGGGCAATAAATGGAATCACAAATTAGCCAATTTAAATAAATTTAAACCGCTAAAACCTAAAAAGAACGAACTTTTGCCGTTTTTAAAACAAAACCTATGGAATACAACATATTTGGACAGAAGAATATCAAAACCTAAACAATTGGAAGATGAATAACTAAAAGAGAATGGCTATGTAAATAAGACCCCTGAACACATTTAAACCAAAAGCAAAATTCCTAAAATTGTTAAATATCCAAAAGTATAACCCAACAACTATTTAAAAAGTTTTATTTTGGAATATTTAATTTAATAGGTTTTAGGAAAAATTTAAAAACAAATATTTACCAATTAAAAAACTTGATATAAAATTAATTGCTATTTATGTCTGTATTGGAGTCAGACAGTAGAAAGAAAGGAGTTAATAAAGTTGGGTACAGAAGTGTGAGATACTGGCTTCACAGCACTGCTGTTTCATTGACTAAAATTTTTATAATTAGGGTAAAAAAAAGCTATTTCCCAAATGTATTCTTAATGAAAGGCTGTTTTCCAGTGATATTGTTGTCTGAAAGTATTTGTTCTATAGAAGATGCAAGGTTTGTAACATGTCTAGATCTGAGTATTTAATGTGGAAAAGTTGTTAGGCTAGATATTTTAATTTTGTAACATAGAATAAAACATTTTATAACATATATATTTAAATTTGAATAGCAGATGCATTTTAATTCCATTTTGCATTTAACAAGATTTAAAGTAAGCAGATATTTATTCATTGTACATTTTTTACATTCACAATTTTTGTTGAAAAAATTCTTTTTTAAGTGTTCAAATTAAAACCTCATTTGAACTATCTTCATTTTTGGGAGTGAATCTCCGTATTCTTCTGGCAACTGCTTCATAGAAATTCAATTTTTAATATGTATGCAAGAATTTACATATGCAAACATGATCACAGTAATTTCAATATTCTGGAATGTATTCATCCTTTAATATAAAGATCTCGATATGGTACAGGGAAATCAATATCATTCTATCTTTGGAAACATGGGATTTTAGTTCATAAAATCATTCACTTATGGCATCAGTAAATTTGTCAATCAATGTTATGATCAGTCATGATCAAAGTTGTATGATATAGTTTCGACAAATTCAAAACTGACTTGTGATCATCACTTCTGTATGGAAACAGACTTTGCATATGACCCTCCTAACATCATGTTCCCTATGTGTCAATTGTGAATAGTGAACTCTAATAGGACACGATTACTGAAAAGATAATATACTTATTTCCCCGATACCATGCCATAGCTACCAAGTCTCCCGGTTCTTATCCATATCTCTTGGTAAGGCGTTCAATCTCAGTTTTCAGTCAGCTGCCCTTATTTTCCACCTTTCTAAACAGAGATAACGTGAGTGAGTCATGTGACTTGTTTTGGTTCTTTTTGTCTGTCAGTTTTCTGCTATCCCAGAGGGAAAATGGGAAGGATCACTTCATCTGTAACCCTAACTGTTTATTCGTTGTTTACACTTATCACGGTGTGCTATGTAATTGTAATGTAAAGTTGTACTATCAGTTTTTTAAAGATTCATATTCAGAAAAATTAGTTTATTTTGAAATTGTCTAAAGGGGGTGGGGGTAGGGCTAATTTTAGCACTCTTTTATAAAAATTACATAATTAAGTAAAGTAGCATATTTTATAAAAATTTCGAATGTTAGCTCTTATACAAAAAAATACTCAAATTTTGGGTTCTTTCATAAAAATCAATACTTTTACTGCCCTTTCTCAAATTGCAAATTTTTAGTTTTTCTTAAAATTCAGGATTTTTGGTGCTTTTTCATAAATGCAAATTTTATTGCTTTTAAATAATTTCATATTTTGCCACGTTTAAATAAAATGGTTTTAGTGCTTCTTTTCAGAAAATTGCCAATGTTAGCATTTTTTTTTAAACACTGAATTCTAATGTTGCTCTCTTAATCAGATTTTAGTGCTCTTAATTTTTTTCATGAAACTTTTTAATTTAAAAACTTCAGTTCTTAGCACATAGTTAAAAAATTTGAATTTTAGTAATTTTTCATGTAAATTGCTAATTTCAGTCATTTTTCTTAAATTGCATATTCTAGAACTTTCCTCCGAATTAAAGTTTTTAAAATTGAATTTTTGCTTTAACACGACATGGTGAATTTTAGTGCTTTTTCTTAAAAATATGCAAAATTCATGATTAATGTAAATATGAAATGATTTATATTTTTAACTTTGTTTATAGCTTGTATTTATTTTAGAAAGTGCTTAATTTTTCTCCAGATGCTCTGAAATGGTCCTTAAGTATTTACTTTTATAGACATACGAGTACGAACCCTGGGAGGATTTTTAATTCTTACTCTTCTGCTATGGTAAAATAATCAGAAATTTTATTAGTAGGCACTATCTAACATTAAGTTAAAGCAGCAAACACTATTTGAGAAGTATTTTTAAAAATTTTATTCACGTTAGATATGCATTAATTTGCTGCATGTAGCATTTGTTTTTCTGTCTTTTCAGACTGTTCTTCCAAAGAAAGGCGTCATCAACACTAAGTGTATAGCTTGTGGGTACAGTGGACAACTTGATTCTACACATAAATTGACAACCTTTATTCTGAAGAATCCACCGGGCCAAGTGAGTTATTTTTTACTTATTAAAATTTTCTTATGGAACTCTATTATAATAATGTATTTGATTATTTAATATACTTGTTAACTCTTTATGTTAATATAATTGTTAATATAATTCTTGTTCTCTTCTCTTACTTGTTAATATAATTGTTAACCCTTTCACGACGGCGGCATTCCGGAACTGCTGCGGCCCAAAGGACGGAGCGCTTCCGAACTGTTCCCAGGAGGTGGCAATTTTTTTGCGCCAAGCCTAACTCTCGAAAAAAATTCACTAAAAATCACCTATTCAACACAGAAATCTACTTTTTTTTCAGGAATAAAAGAAATATTTATTTTCTATTTGATGTATATTTTTCATACAAATCTGAATACAAATACTCGTTAGTTGCTCCCATTATTTTATCCAAAATAAACTAATAATTTCACTGCCTCTAATAATTGTTATTATAATTGTTAATATAATTCTTGTTATCTTCTCTTACTTGTTAATATAATTGTTAACCCTTTCACGACGGCGGCATTCCGGAACTGCTGCGGCCCAAAGGACGGAGTGCTTCCGAACTGTTCCCAGGAGGTGGCAATTTTTTTGCGCCAAGCCTAACTCTCGAAAAAAATTCACTAAAAATCACCTATTCAACACAGAAATCTACTTTTTTTCAGGAATAAAAGAAATATTTATTTTCTATTTGATGTATATTTTTCATACAAATCTGAATACAAATACTCGTTAGTTGCTCCCATTATTTTATCCAAAATAAACTAATAATTTCACTGCCTCTAACCCCCCCTCCCCCCCCCAAAAAAAAAAAATACTCTTATATTCCTATGATTCACCAACGAAATCATAAAGCTCAAATCAAAACAAAACCCGAAACTCAATTATAAAATTGTTGATGCTGCGAGAATTGCTCTGTTTGTTTATATTACAAAAATCATGTTTCACTGCTCCAAATGGAGAAATAATTCATTGGATCCTCCTTATACCAAGGTCATGTATTTGCAAAATACATTGAGGTTAGTTCCACAGACATTTAACACCATCTAGTAGACAAATTAAAACGTTCCATGTGAAAACACGCATGTGTGCCACTCGCCGTTTACGGTAAAGTTTCCTCTGTAACGAGTGCGTGCTGTCCGTCCTTGAATGCAAGTTCGCAGCCGATACGCAGGTGTGCCAATCGTCACGAAAGGGTTAATTATGCAGTTTGTATGAAATATTCTCGATATTAAAGGTTGAAAGCAAAGAATCCATAAACAGATGTTTGTAATGAAAATGTGAAAATTTATAGTTAAAATTATAAAAAAATTGTGAAATGAGAAAGATGCATGTACATGAAGTTATTTCATGATAATGTGGTTAAAAGCAGGGGAGGATTTTTTTTGTTCTGGGAGCCCAATTTTTGGCCCCAAAAATTTGATTTTTCATTTCTATAAAGTTTGTATTTTTTTATGCAAATCTGCATTTTCTTCATTTGCATAAGAGTACCTACAGGTCATGAAATCAGAAATGGATGTCAAGAAATAAGAACCAAAGTCACAAATTTTAAGATTCAAGTTTTCCCGTTCTTGCATCTGAATCAGTTTCCCTGTGATCGTGCAATTTGTGCTCACAAACAGCAATTATTCCCATAGCACCCCGAGAGAGAGAGACAGATGAAAACCAATAATTATCTAATTAATATGGGATAAACTCATTTCAGGACTGCCATTGGTGGCTTTTTGCAACTATTTTTCACCCTAGGCGACTATGGCCAAAGTTCAAATAAAAATAAAATTTAGTTTTCCTATTTACATTTTTTGTTTGTTCAATTAAAGTTGGCTATGTGCACCATGCATGATGTCACATGGCATAACATTTGTAAATCACCAGAGATAAACAAAAAAATCTCCTAAGCTTGCCTCTTGTATGTATCACGACTTAAATCAAATTGAGAACTTCAGCACTTTTCATAATAACAAATTTCAGTATACTATTGAATAGTTATTTAAAATAAAATTGTTTATTTTATCACTTTAATAACTACAGAGATCGCATTTTTCCTAAAATTCCTTATTTCTTTTTGTGTTCCTTAATTTCTTAAAATATTCATATTCCTAAAATTTGAAATTTTCATTAATTTCCTAAAAAAGAAACAAAAATTCAATCAGTTGAGATTGAGAAAGATGCAGAAAATATTTCCACACAGGTTTTTCAATTTGTTTTGTAAGGAGTCCTGGCGATGAATGCTTACCTTCAGTTTCACTAGCTTGGCCCATATATTCTAAAAACAGATCCCCCTCATGAAGGGAAATTCAGCATGATGCCTTATGTATTGATGCTGGTGGGGAGAAACTAGGGTTTATTTTTTTTCATTAGTGAGTTTGATTAATATATTGGATGTTGGAGGGAAAGGGGGGAGCTAGATTTGGACTCTGCAAATTCTTTCTTAATTTTTGTATGGAATAATTTTCAGTGTGCCATAAACATTTGGTTAGAGTGCATTGCTGTATTGGCATTTTATCTTTTTTATATTTTGTTGAGGGGCATTTCTATCTGAGCTTATGACTAAATTCCTTTCCAGTTACATTTTTCTCTATTGCATAATGGTACAAAATGCCTGAAGGTAAAACTAAATTTAATATTACTTAGTTTACTAAAGAACTTGATAGAGTTGTTTTAAAAAAATGGTGTTCCGAAACTTCTTCATCTGTTGGCGGCGTGTCTCACGATATTTGGCTATGCACGGCAGAAAAATTTACGATAGGTATATACTTGGTAATACGTACATTATTTTATTTCCACTGTTATAACTTTTATTGTGTACCCCTAAATAACCTATCACATACTCCGGGTTGGGGATCTCTGTACTAGAGGATGAGGTCAAGGTTTCTTAACTCTTGGGATTGCAATTATCTGTGAATGGAAGTTGATTCAAGAAAGAAGGGGCAGGGGTTGAAATGAAAGACAAAGGGTTTTAACCAAAGAGCTGTTATCTTAATTGCTCCTCAATGAGTTTTAACTGGGAAGTGGAGGCGTAAAATCCTTTGCAGGAGGCGGATCAAAAGCAAGTCCTGCATTTTTGTCCTGGTCCGTAATCACTGACATAGACGTGTATATGTCATTCATTATACAGGGTGTCCAGTGCTATCTGTGCCCAATGGCTATCGCGAGAAAACTTCACAGCAATTGTGCAATATTCTCCCGGTCTCACACTTTAACAGGAACCTCCTAAATGAAGTTATTGGTCACACTCGTTTTACTCACAGGCATTTACTTTTAGGAGAAATTGAACCCCTTTGTAATGTTTGTCAAACCGCAGCAAGTGTAAAACATATTCTAATTACTTGTCCTAAATATAAACAGTTTCGTTTTAAACATTTTAAAACGTATACTCTAACTTTGACGGAATTGATTGGAGAAAACCCTCATTCAGGGATTTTTCCATTCTTATTAGACATTGGGTTTTACCATCATATTTAAATTCACTTCCTATCACCTTTTAAACTTTTTTCATCTTGTTTCCATCATTAACCCTCTTGCATTGTCTTGTTTTAGTCATACAACTTTTTAGATTATACACTTGTTTTTATTCTTTACCTTTATCTGTATTTTAGTACCATATGTCCGGCGCAGCATATCCTCTTTGGATCTTGTGCCAAAAATCCTAAATCAACCAACCAACCTAAATGAAGTTAAAATGACAAAAATTTTTTTTTTTTTTTAATTGAAAATCTTTGTTTTACTCCTTTTTATTTTATAACAGTATATTATTTTTAAAGATATGGCCAGTGGAAGTATTTTCTTTTTATATTCTTCGAATTAAACTATTAAAATATTTAAAGCCTTTTTTCTGCCACATTTTTATGGAAAGATATTTTTGAACAAAAACATTTTATTTAAAAACGTTTCTGCCACCAAATTTTGTGTATACAGGGTGTTCCAAAAAGATTGAAAAACTCTTTAATTCTTTACCTGTTGGAGATAAGTGGGCAATGTAATGGAGATAAGTGGCATACAGGGTGTTCCAAAAAGATTGAAACACTCTTTAATTCTTTACCTGTTGGAGATAAGTGGGCAATGTAAATTGCAGAAATGTTGAAAGTAAGGTAGGAAATAAGACTATGTTAATGAAATAGTCCTCCCATTAATTTTCAAAAAGTTACATATTTTAAGTTTTTATACGACCCCCCCCCCCCCCCAGACATATTTCGTCAATCAGAAAATTTTTATTTTTAATGCAATAAGATCATTAAAAGAAAATCTGCATATCTGTATCTTTAAAATTGAGCGAGTAATTGAACATTGTGAATGGGGACCGTATATCAAATTAGAAATGTAAATTTATGACATCACAACAATAAAACTAGATGATAATACATACGAAACATTTTTGCAAATTCCACGTAGGCTCACGATGCAATTACAGATTCGTAAGTACTTTTCACATTGAGACATGTCACTTTTTATTTGAAACAATTAAAATAAATAAGTAAACAAATGCAAGTATGTATTTGATTTTGAAATTTAACATAATTTTTCAAAACGAAGAATAGAACTCAAGACAGATTTTTTTTCTGTTCTTTAACTCTTTAGCCATTTCAAATGTTGATAGTAAAATAATTTAAAAAACTGAAGATTGAAATGCAGACTATTTATTTTTTAACTTGCATATTTATTCCCAGTATTATTTCTATTCAATACAACTAAACATTTTTTTAATATTATACCAAAATAAAGATTAGAAATCATTTAGTGAATTGTCAGTATGAAGTTTAGTTCTGAATTGATGAATTAACACTTAACTTGTTGTGTATTATGGTATTTTTAACAAATAAGCTTTTCGAAATTTTGACTCATGTTTAGATCAAAAATATATTAATAATTTCCATCATTTTGTTTATGATCCCTATTTTCACTGATGCTTATAACTTTTCACATGGTACGGAAAAGTGGCATAATTCAGATTTTTTTTCCTTTATATAATTCAGTTGATTTTAAAGGTACAGATATGCAGGGTTTTTTTAATGATATTGTTGCATTAAAAATAATTTTCTGGTTGAAAAATTCGTCTTAAGGGGGTTGTATAAAAATTTAAAAAGTAACTTTTTGAAAATTAATGGGAGGACTATTTCATTAATGTAGTATTATTTCCTACCTTACTTTCAACATTTTTGCAATTTACATTGCCCACTTATCTCCAACAGCTAAATGATTAAAGCATGTTTCAATCTTTTTGGGGCACCCTGTATACTAGATAATGCACATTTTAACAATACATGATAATTTTATAAATGTGTTTAAAAGTATACTGCTCTTTTAAACAATAAATTTGTTTGTGTCTTGTCAAATGTAAAAAATTTGTTTTGTGAATTATGGATTTTTTTTTTAAGTTTGCAAATCTTGAACTATTATTGTAATGATTTAATTTCTACAAAACTGACAATAAAATATTATAGATAACAAAAGCATGGTTTAGAATTAATATGAAAGAATGGGTCAAAATTAAATTTTCCCATGTATTTAAATACTGTTTTTAAACGCAATTGACAAGTTGGTATTATACTATATATAATATGAATTAAATCATTATTTTTCCAGTGTAGTATTTTTCTTTAGTTATGTGAAATTCTGTTAACACTTAAAACGTCTGTCGTGTAAATTTGACAATAAAAATTTGAGTAAATTACTCAAATTTTTGTTTTCAGCTTTTTTGCTGTTTTGGCAATCTCATCCCTGTAAATAAAATTGCATATTTAAGCATTTTTAAATAAAATTTCGAATTTTAGAGGCAAGTAAAGTAATAAATGTTAGCAGTTTAAAATAAGTCTTGTACTATGCTTTTTATTAAAATTACACATCTTTGTGAGCTTTTCATAACATTTGAATTTTAATGTTTCAAATTTAAGGTTTAGATGATTGTATTAACACTGCTTTAGTGTGGGATTAAATATCTTAATTTCCCCCCCCCCCCCCTTGCACAATGCATTCCTATTTTTCTTTCTGGTATGTTGACAGCTACGCAGTAAAACCTGTTAAGTTATTGGTAAATAATTTTTTTTTTGCTTTATTCCTTAAACAGTTTTCACTGCCCCCTCCCTTTTGTGGTGGCTGTTTATTTTTTTTATGTAATTTCTACTTCAGATTAATCTTTGTATCTAAAAGGTCCAAATTAAAGTGCAATTGTGAGCTAAATTGGGACAACTTTTTGCACTGCATATATTTGATTACTTTGTTTACATTTCAGATTCAATTTTATTTTTGTACAATAGTTTTAATAACATGCTTTCAGGCTATTTTATTAATATAGTCGATGTATAAAATTGTGTTGGAAAACTGACTTTGAAGCCTGCACTTGGTTGAAGCTGAAATATGTTTTTGTCAATCTTATTCTCTTCATTATTCTAAAATTAGTTGATTTTGAAATGCTCTAAATTAAACATTGTATTAAGCAAAAATTTAAAATGTACTAGATGTAAAGTGTCGCAGATACAACATGCAGTCAGTTGAAGTAGCTTATTTTCAGACATGTCATCTGTTCTTATGAATGTTATATGCTTTCACTTGTGTTCTGAAAATCTATTTTTACAGGATCCAACTAAGACATCTAGCTCATCTGCAAAGAAAAGCAAGCGTAAAAGCAAGGATGAAAAGACTCCCAAAAAACAGCAGAATGGTGATGATAATGGGTCTTGCAGTCCTCAGCATGATTCTGATCTCGAAAATGGATCACCTGAAAAGGTAAGATTTCCTTTTTGTTGTGAAATTTGAAGTTTTATATGTTTATACTTTTACCCCTTTCCTGTACCCTTTTTTCCAAATTAATCCATTTTTCCCCCCAAATCTTAGTGTCATAATGAGTACTTGTTAACCCTTTCGTGGACGGTTGCCATGCTCGCTCGACGGCTGCGAACTTGCATTCAAGGACGACCATCATGCATTCGTGGCAGAGAAAACTGTACCCTAAAAGATGAGTGCCACGTACGCGCGTTTTTATGTGGAATGTTTTTATTTGTCTATTATAGTTAAATGTCCGTGCAAAAACTCCAATGTATTTTGCAGATACTTGGCATAGGAAGGATCCAATTAATCATTTCTCCATTTGGAGTGGTGAAACATGGTTTTGTAATAGAAACAAAGAGCACTTCTCGTAGCATCAGCTATTTTATAATTGAGTTCCGGTTCTCGTTTTGATTTCAGCTGAATGATTTCGTTGGTGAATCATAGGAATATGAGTATTTTTTTTTTTATTTGGGTTTAGAGGCAGTGAAATTATTCTGTTTATTTCGTATAAAAGAAGCAACTGAGTATTTTGTATTCAGATTTGTATGAAAAATATACATCAAATAGAAAATAAATATTTCTTTTAATCCTGAAAAAGTAGATTTCTGTGTTGAATAGGTGATTTTTAGTGAATTTTTTTCAAGAGTCAAGTTTAGAACAAAAAATTTGCTGTTCTTTGGGAACAGTTCGGAAGCTAAGCGCTCCATCCTTTGAGCCGCGGCAGTTCCGGAATGCCGCCATTGCGAAAGGGTTAAGGTACACACATATATTAAATAAGTGTGGAAAGCAGGGTTTAAACTACTAAACAAAAGTCTTGAGCATAACAGGGTGCTGCTCATTGTCCTTAACTTTCTAGTTCCTAATTTTGATTTTTAAGGATGTTAAAACTACATAAGGGCTTAATTTTCTTACAGATATTACATTTGTCATTGCAATAAATAAAAGTAGGAACATTGATTCTTGTTAAAGAGTAACAATTAGACTTCATACTGTGGAGTTTTCCCATTCCTATATAGAAAAGGGGTCAAGGTGTTTTATATTTTTTTCTTCCACTGTTCTTGTATAAGCTCAACCCTAATTTTCTAAGTTTTATTATAGATTACTATTTTGCCTATGGTCAAGGTTTTTGCTGGCTTTTAAATAGCATTAGCAATTTGATTAAACCAGATAAACATTTTTGCAGAAAATGGATTATAATTTAATGAATTAACACAAACATGGAGATAAAAATTTTAAAATCCCCATCCTTTGATGATTGATGTACATCAGACAATTAACAAATATAATACGAGGATGAAAGAAAGAGGTTAAGCATTGTTTTCTGTGTGTTATCCTGCGCAGTTGCCTTGATGATTATTGGCTAGAGCACTGATATTGATGAAGTCACTACCCACTACTGAGTAACTGTTGTAGGTTATATTCCCAATTGTATTTTCTTTTCTATATGCATATTTGGCAATGGAATATAATTGTTTTCATTAAGAAGCTTTAAATTTTTATACATATCTCATGGTAATGAAAGATGATTTTAAAATTCCATCTGTTTCAGAAACAAAAATTTCCCAGTACATCAAAATGAAGTGAAATATTGCATGAATAGAAATGCAGTAGTTAGTGTAAGATGTATGCTTTTGCCTGTCTATGGTTGGGGCATTCAGCTGAAATCGGAGCATTATGAAAAATGTGGGCACTTTGGACACTTATGTCTCTGAATCTAAGCAATTTATACTTTTAATATAAGCACTTTATACTTTTAATATAAGCGATTTATGCTTTTATAATATAATGTATGCTTAAATAGCTAGCTGTGATCAGTGAATAATTTGCAACCCTTTGAAAGCTCTACATGAATATATAATTGAAACTTTATGGGTGTTTTATTTTTCAAGATGTTATTTACGCAAAACTAAGATCATCCTTTGATGATTTTAGTTTATCTAGCTGTGAACAACAGTGAAAATTTTTGTAATCCTTTGAAAACTCTACAAAGGATATATAATTGGAACTTTATGGATGCTTATTTTTCAAGAAGTTATTCACGCAAAACTAAGGCCATCCTTGATGATTGATGTACATCCGATAATTAGCAAATGTGAGGACGAAAGAAGGGGTTAAGCATTGTTTTCTTTGTTATCCTGCAGCAGTTGCCGTGATGATTATTGGCTAGAGCACTGATATTGATGAAGTCACTATCCACTACTGAGTAACTGTTGTAGGTTATATTCCCAATTGTATTTTCTTTTTTGTATACGCATATTTGGCAACGGAATATAATTTTTGTTAGGAAGTTTTAAATTTTTATGCATATCATCATGGTAATAAAAGATGCTTTTAAAATTCAGTCTGTTTCATTATAATGTTAATCCATTGCTCAAGACTGATATGTACCTCTTAGGAAACATAGCCAATTCTTGCCTTTGCTGGTTTTAGTAGTTAATTTATCTTTTAAAATGGGAATGAGAGATGGTTGTTTTATCTCGGTTTAGAAACAAAAATTTCCCATTACGTCAAAATGAAGTGAAATATTGAGTGTATAGAAATGCTGTAATTTGTAAGATGTAGGCTTTTGCCTGTCTATGGCCTGTTTATTATTTTGCCCCGCCCTTCTTCTGGCCGAGCAGGCATAAACCAGGACACATCCATAAGCTGATCTATTACTGCAGCCCACAGGAGTGGAGCATTCAAGCAGACCCGCATATTGCTATGCTTTACAAAAATCATACCAATGGTCTGACATGCTATATTCGATGTGGAGATGAGTCTCCTAGAGACAGGCATCCCGAAATTAAACGTCTTGGTCTTGGTGGTCTGTGGTTAAGGCATCCAGCTGAAATCGGAGCGTTATGAAAAATGTAGACACTTTGGACGCTTGTCTCTGAATCTAAGCAATTTACACTTTTAATATAAGCAATTTATACTTTTTTATCAGAAATATTGTACAATCATAATTTGTAAATTATGAATAATGTTGTAATTTCGATTTTTTAAAAAGGGGTGGTTCTAATTTAGCTTAGTTAGCTTTGAACCGTGAATAATTTGTAATCTTTTGAAAGTTCTACAAGGATATAATAATTGTTTTATTTTTTAGACATTATTCATGCAAAACTAAGTCAGCTTCATTGGACTGGAACGAGCATTGATATTTTAAAACCAGTTTTTGCTAGCTATGATGAAAAACCTGATACCTCTAATGATATATGTGATTCTACCATTTCTCTGATTTAGTATTCTAGATCTGCGAAACTTTCAATCATACATTCAGTTGTTTATTTAAGTACTTTTGTGCAGTTTTTGAAACTATTAAATTTTTCTTTAATATTTTTTGTTTTGTTAACTATAAAGTTTCTTGAATAAATTGTGCCACTGCATTGGTTAGAATAATCATGAGTTATTAATTTGATTCTGACCAACTGGTTTAAAATAGTTGTCATGGGATTAAAGTTTGTGCTTTTAAGATTTGGACAACTTCTGCAATAATTAAAAAAATATATGGTAATTTTGGATTAAGTTGCTATGATTTATTGATTACAGCAGTGGTAACATTGAATTATCAATTAAATTCAGTTTAGCTGTGGAGTTTGTAGAGGTGTAGCAGTTTGGTGTTGGAGTCTGGTAAAAATATACCCACCCAGATTCCAAAATAAAATTGTTCAAAAATAATTTTATTTTGAAATATTTATTTCTTAAATATTTTCTAGACAATAAATTAAACATCGGATGTTTACCAATTAGAAAAAAAAAAATTCATATGAAAAATTAATATTGTAGTAAAATAGATTTGCATAAACATTTTAATTAAACAGAAGTTATGCTGGTTCAAAATTAAATAATTTGTAATTAAATATGGATGCAATGAATGTTTCGAAATTCATACTAGTATATGGGACTCCAACCAGACAATCTGTTTTATTTAGCACGTAGCATTGTAAAATTTAGCTAAAATCTCATTAAATTTAATTTCAGCAATTTTACAGTTCAAATGTAAAAAAATTGTTTGAGTTTAACGTACAGACACCAGACCTGCCTATAAAGTTGTCATGTGATTTAAGATCAATTTGCTTTTAAGAATTGTGCAGTTTCCACTGTTATGGGGGGGGGGGATTCATGGTATCTTTGGATTAAGTTGCTATGATAGTTTATTGGTTAGACCAATGATTAGTTTATTGGTTAGAGCAATGATTACAATTAATCAGTTAAATAAATTCTGAGTTAATTGGATTAAATAGTTGGCATGTGAATATCAGATAATTTAAGGTTCATGTAGCTTTACCAATAATGAAAAAAAAAATCATGGTAACTTTGGATTCGGTTACTATGATGATTTTTTGGTTAGAGCAATGATTATGATGAATTAAATAAATTCTGAGTAACTGGTTTCAAATAGTTGATTAAATCATGTGATTAAAATCTATTTGCTTTTGGCGTGATTCATGTAGTTTCAACAGAAAAAAAAAAAAAATTCATGGTATAACTTTAGATTCAGTTTCCATGATTTTTTGGTTACAGCAATGATTAGGATAAATTAAATTCAAAGTAATTGGCTTCAAATAGCTGTAATGTGAATAGGATCAATTTGCTTTTAAGATTCATGCAGCTTTCACTAATAATAAAATAAATCATGGTAACTTTGGATTCGGTTACTATGATGATTTTTTGGTTAGCGCAATGATTATGATGAATTAAATAAGTTCTGAGTAACTGGTTTCAAATAGTTGTCACGTGATTAAGATCGATTTGCTTTTGATGTGATTCATGCAGCTTTCACAGAAAAAAATTTCATGATAACTTTGGATTTAGTTTCCTTGATTTTTTGGTTGCAGCAATGATTATGATGAATTAAATTCTGATTGCAAATAGCTGTAATGTGAATAAGATTAATTTGCTTTTAAGATTTGTGTAGCTTTTGAAATAATAATAAAAAACCATGGTAACTTTGGATGCAGTTACTATGATGATTTTTTGGTTAGAGCAATGATTATGATGAATTAAATGAATTCTGAGTAACTGGCTTCAAATAGCTGTCATGTTGATAAGACGATCAATTTGCTTTTAAGATTCAAATTTTTGCAATAAAATAAATCATTGTAGCTTTGGTTTCAGTTTTATGATGATTTTTTGGTTAGAGCAATGATTATGATGAATTAAATAAATTCTGAGTAACTGGCTTCAAATAGCTGTCATGTGGATGTGATAAATTTGCTTTCAAGATTCATTCAGTTTTCACAGTAATGAAAAAATAAATCATTGTAACTTTGGATTCTGTTACTATGATGATTTTTTGGTTAGAGCAATGATTATGATGAATTAAATTCTGAGTGATTAGCTTCAAATAGCTGTAATGTGAATAAGATCAATTTGCTTTTAAGACTTATGTAGCTTTTGCAATAATAATAAAAAAAAATCTGATGTGGGCAGCACATGACTTTCCCTGCAAACTTATATCCACGTTCTCTTTATTTTAATTAAATTTATTTCACTTTTAATTCCATTTTCGTTCTCATTCGGTAAGCAGACTTATTTTCAAAGATGGCGTAGAGAAAAAATGAAAAACTAAAATATCTCGAATGGCTAGTCCTAGTGTAATGGGGTTGGTCTTATTCTTTTCTTCGCTAAAAATTACGTATTAAACAAGCATTTAATGGCTATATATGAGCATACGTAGTTCTTAAGTTTAGATTTTGATGATTTTTGCGGGCCATTTTGCAAAAAAAGGCAGGTTATTTTTTTTTTCGAATTATACCAAAATCTAATCAGCACCAGGGTGGCCTACAAGCGACTTATCTACCAAATTTTGTGAAATACGGTCAATTAGTTTTTCAGTTAGAGTGGATACAAGCTTTTGCGGGCCATTTTGCAAAAAAAAGGCTGGTTCTTTTAACCCGAATCATACCCAAAACTAATCAGCACCAGATTCGTGCACAAGTGACTTACCTACCAAATTTTATGAAATTCGGTCAATTGGTTTTTTAGTTAGAGTGGATACAAAATCTGCACAGACAGACAGATGTCATGCTAAAAATAGTTTTTTCGTATTCTAGTGGTCTCGAAACGTGTAAATCCGTCGAGAACTGGAGTTGCGATTTTCGACATGATTCCAATACTTTCCCTATACATTACCATGTATTGCAGGGAAAGTAAAAATCATGGTAACTTTGGATGCAGTTACTATGATGATTTTTTGGTTAGAGCAATGATTATGATGAATTAAATAAATTCTGAGTAACTGGCTTCAAATAGCTGTCATGTGGATAAGATCAATTTGCTTTTAAGATTCAAATTTTCACAATAAAATAAATCATTGTAGCTTTGGTTTCAGTTACTATGATGATTTTTTGGTTAGAGCAATGATTATGATGAATTAAATAAATTCTGAGTAACTGGCTTCAAATAGCTGTCATGTGGATAAGATCAATTTGCTTTTAAGATTCATTCAGTTTTCACAGTAATGAAAATATAAATCATTGTAACTTTGGATTCTGTTACTATGATGGTTTTTTGGTTAGAGCAATGATTATGATGAATTAAATTAGTTCTAAGTAACTGGTTTGAATAGTTGTCATATGATTAAGATCGATTTGCTTTTGAGGTGATTCATGCAGCTTCTAAGAAGTTTAAAATAAAGAAGAGGAAAGATGTGACGGTATCGTCCGTGCCGGATCGTCACCTCGGAGAGCTACTATCGGGGGGTGACGGCCGGTTGCAGCCGCTTTGAAATTTTTGGGGAAAACTGTTCTACTTCGGATGTTTTTCGGAAAAGAGGAATTGTGGAATTTCTCGGAAAAACATGATCCACGGAATATTTTCATTCGCTATCACGAGATTTCCTCGCATTCGTTTTCGAAATTTAAGAAGAATCAGCGAATGCGCATGGCATTTTTTTCTGCGCGGGAATTTTTGTCAGCAGCTATTGCTGTGTTAGCTGAGTGACTTGACTAGAAAATTTGAAAGTCATTTGCAGATTTAGCAGTGTTTTGGCCATATCCATATCTGAAGTGCTGGTAGAAAAAATTTTTGTAGCAGATGATACGCAGTAGTGATGTGTTTTCTCAAGAAAGCAAGCTCGTTCAACACAAACACAATTTATTTGTTGTGAGATCCATTGCATCAGATAAAGTTACAAAATAAATCACTGTAACATTCGTTGCAAAACTATATACAATGAGCTAGCAAGCTCATGAAAAAGGTTTTTAAACAGTCTATGACTAGGCACACATTCTCAGTTACTATAACATCGGTAAGTAGAAAAACAGCTACTGTACCACACATGCCGTGCACGTTAATGAAGCCACCATCATCAGGTCACACGTCATGGCTTTAGAAGTTAGACTACTCTCTACCGATCAAGGTCTGCCTTCCATAAAGGTCTTTCATGTCTACTACATGGTCTGAGAGTCTCACTGACTAACTCCGAGATCACTAAGGTCTGCTATAAGATCAGATCCGATCTCCTCACCTCTCTCCTCTGAATAACTGAGAATGTGTCCTATCATATATACACCGTGATGGGTATGCTCCGGAAACACAACCGTTGACGGCAGCGCCCTCACTATATGCAAATCAGATGCACGCGCGGCAAGAAGGCGATTTGCATGAATGGCATGTTCTGTTCCCGTCACGAGTCGTTCACGAGAACGGTAGAACCATTCTAAAAATGTAAACACGTTCTCGCGATAACGAGAATCGCGATGAAAACAGAACCAAGTTTCCAACAATTTTGAACTTCATGCGCGATTTGCGCGTCCTATTTCAAAATCCTCTAAAATAGTAGGTTTCAATGCATTTTTTTTTTTATTGATATTGTTAATTAAAGCAAAAAAAAAGCATTTGGCGGGATTTTAAACAAAAAATATATATATGTATGTATATATGTGTGTGTATATATATATATATATATATATATATATATATAGCTTGTTGGCGCAGAATTTGGCATTATTTTGCCGTATTCCGGTTTTGGGAGAGTCCGGATATTGGAACGCCGGATAAGAGATCGCGTACTGTATTGCATATCCTGAAAAGCAAAAGCTTAATTCTAGGTACTAATATGCAAATTATGATGAAAATTTTGACACCTTACATGATGTTAATGATTTTATTCATGCTCTGACTTAGCTAATTATCAGTGAACTGAATGCATGGATTCTTTAATTGCTCTCATCATTCTTTAAAAACTAAACACTCAAAGATGTAGATGATTCTTCTGATTATAGCAATATATTTTTGTTAAACTAATAGCATAGCTGCCAACTCTACTGGTTTTTCCAGAAAATCTCAGTTTTCCAATTTTTAAAGAATTCCCTAAAGTTTGGGATTTTTCAATGCCAATCAAACTTGCGGCTGCCACTTTGTTTCTTCCGTGCTTGAACCTAGTACCAGTACTAAGTTGCATCATTTTCACTTTGGATACTGTTTTATAAGTGTGATTTTGCGTATATGTAGATAACATTGCCGTGTAATGTTGAATGATCAATTTCCACTTATGTTTAATTTCAAATTATGTGAATGAATACATGTTAAATTTCTTTGTAGTAGGCTTCATTATATTTTAAGTGCAATTTCGTGAGTATAGATTACATTCCTGTGCAATGTTGAAACATCCTCTTTCATTCATATTTAGTTTCAAATTGTGTGAATTAAAAATGCACAACATTCATTTCTTTGCTGCATGTTTCATTATTATTTTTGTAAAATATTTGTTTATGATTTCATGTGTATAGATTAAATTTGTTGGATGTTTAAACATCCTTTTCCGTCCATCGTATTTTTGATAGAATCTCAAATTAGCTAAAATGTACTTTTACATCTTTGCATTTTACATAATGCAGTATTGTTTTCTTTAAAATGTGTCAAAATGAGTGATTGCACAATGGAATATTTTCCCTTAATTTCTATGCAATGTCCCAAAAGAATTTTTCCTTCCACATTCATTAATTTAACTAAATTACAATTTGAGAACTGAACATATTTTGCTAATTGTTTCAGTGAGCCCTCCTAAAATTTCTCGGTTTATACCACTGATATGCTTTTTGACATTATGTAAGAGCATTTTTCTTATGTAGTAAGCATTTTCAATGTTATTTTTTGAAAAATAAACTGTGTTTGTGTTAGGGAATAATATAGGGATATTTTACATAAGTGATATTGGACAAGTTATACACGGACTTGTAGAGCGCTGTAAAATATGCTCACCGCACTATCTACTTGATATTTATTCTTGAATGTTGGCAGGTACGTAATAGTCTTTGCCAATAGACTATGGATATCAGGGTTTGAACTAGCATACAAATGTATTTTAGCTTAAATTTCAGAAAATATTTTAGCTTTTTCTGGCTTTCTTTCTTTGACCATTAACTTGGCATAGTTGTCAACTCATGGTTTTTTCCAGTAAACTCCCGTTTTTTTTTTTTTATTATTATTATTTCTCTCGGTTTCCCGATTTTACACGAGAATCTACAGATTTTTGTAAAATATTTTAGAATTCCCTTGTTAGGTATTATTAATAAAAATTTTCTGTTAACGGTAATTTCGATCAAGCTTGCGGCTGTAATTTTGTTTCTGTCGTGCATTAACAGAGTACCAGTACTAAGCAGTATCCATCATTTTCACTTTATAATGGATAAAGTGTGATTTCATATATATAAATTACAGTGCCATGTAATGTAGAAACATCTGTTTCCATCCATGTTTAATTTCAAATTATATGAATGAAAAATACACAGCATTCATTTCTTTGTAGTAGGTTTCATTATTAATCAATATTTGTTTAAGTATCCTTTTCCACATATCTTATTTTTTGCTGTTTACATAAAAATGAAGGATTATTTTCTTTAAAATATGCTCCTTTCTCCTTATTTTTATGGCAATTTTTATGGAATCCCAAAAGCACTTTTCTATCCACATTCATCTAATTAACTAATTTAGAATTTTAGAAATCATATTTTGTTTCATTGAGTCCATCTAAAATTTCTATGTTTGTCACTGATGTTTTTTTATACACTATGTAAAAACATTTCTTATGCAGTAGGCATTTTCAAAGTGATATTGAGCAGGTAAAAAATGCTCATTGCGCTATCTGCTGGATTTTGATTCTCTAATGCTGGCGGGTATGACTTGATTTATTTTTTTAATATCCATATGGAATAAGATGTTCGTCAAAAAAAAAGGTGGGAGGGGTGCATAAATTTAAAAATTTTTATTACAATAAACATATTTTCAAATGGTAGTAAAGGAATCTGGAGATTGAATTGCACTTCAATCTCATGTAGGTAAATCCATTAATTTCATAAATCAATTGAACCTTAATTTTGTAAATCAATTAAGGTAAATCAATGAATTTAATGTAGAGAAAGCATTTTTAAATAATTCTTAACTGTGTATTCATTTTTGTGCGCAACATGTTTTTAGTCTTCACAGGTAAATCAATTAATTTCGCCTATCAGAAAATATATCTATAATTGTGTGGGAAAATATGAAGTTGGTGACTTTTACTTTTTAGCTAAAATTGTTTTGTTGCAAATGTTGTACCAAAAATGAGATTTAAATACCTCTTAGCAGAATGCTAAAATATTAAGTTTAAATAATGATGTACATTATTATTATTAAATTAAAATCTGTGTTTCAAATCATGTTGCCCTATGATTAATAATGTATTAGCTTTTGATTGGATATGATAAATACCTTTTGAATGAGGGTACCAAATTATATTATTAAAATGTGATTTTATCCAGGCCAGTGGGGTCCTGATATATTAGAAAACCCTGAATGTGTTGATAATGTTATGGAGATTTTTTTATTATGAATTCAAGTGATTGAAATTTACTAACAATGAAAGTATATAATATTAGAAGAGTAAAGATATTTATACAAAAGTGATTCTTCGAAATTATTGCATACACTGAAAGGTAAAAGCTCGACTAATTCCAGAGTTTGGGGAAAATATTCTTGTGATAAGAAGGTTGGGTTGATTTTATGCTAAGTTTTTCAAATTGCCAACTATTCTCAAGTTACGTTGTCTGTTTTGAAATATTTGACTTATTAACACATTATTTATTAATGTAAAATCTTTGCAAAATGTTTGTAAAAAATTAATTTTTTCTTGGAAAGTATTGTGGGTACAAGAAAAATTGTTTGTCTACCATATATATTTGAGTAGTAAATTGTTATATCTAATGCTAAGCATGATGAAACACTTGACACCTCTTACATGATGTTTATGATTCTACTCAAATTCTGATTTAGCTATTGCATTGATTTGAATATATGAATTCTGTATTTGCTCTCTTAATAATTTGAGATATTTATAAGTAGTTAAAAGTTTACATTCAAGCTTAGTGTAATTAGTAACTAGTATTTGAAATTTTTTTTTTTTTTTCTTAAATAATTCTTAACTGTGCATTGATTTTTGTGTGCAACATGTTTTTACATTCTTCTTGGTTCTGATTAACTTTATGTTGCCTCTACCCTCATAAATCTTTAAAAACATTTATTGCTTAATGTGCCGATTTATTAATTTTGTTGATTAAAATTAATATTGTCAAAAATGCATTTTACATTAAATTAATTATTTATTAGTATATTAATTATACATGTAATCTGTTCTAGAACTTACTGCTGTGTACATTGCGTTGGTGGCCGCAAAACCCACCTATTTCTGTGCTTAACGGGATACTAAGTTAACAAACTAAAAATTAAGGTTAATAGTAAAGGAACAAACATTTATTTATCACATACTCAATTTACACTCTTTAGTTTTACAAATTAAATAAATATCACAATAGTGGAATACATCTGAACGGTAGTTCGGGGGGTGAAATGCCAGATGAATTGATATTTGGTTGGAGCACGTGGTGGGATGCATTAATTAGCTTTTCCTTAAAAACACAAATTTAGACAAAGAGGTTATCCTCATATAGTTTAATTGTACGGTACCTGATCTTCTTTCATATAACTTGGGTAACACCGATGCTTTGTCACACTTTACACTTATAATACCAGATGAACATGAGCTCTCCTTCGAATTCCTATATCAGAGACGCACACACAACTCTTAACTCTGCTACCGTCGCTTCTTCTTGACTAGTCTAACTCCAACAGCCTGCCTTGACCAATTCTGACTCCCACTTCGAGCAACTCTCACTTATATCCCTTTTTCGGTCGGCGGTCCACGTGCTGAAACGTGCTGAGGGCTAATCCGTAGACATGGCGTCGCCGTCTCGGTTGCCGTCAAACGGCTTAACGTGGTATGTAAACATGGGCGTGGTATGTAAGATATGGGGCCACCTGTATATTATCGCCCATCTGCTTAGTGTGGGGATAATCCGCCCGCATTCCTGGTTCCATTATTTTTTAATCCTTCCAAATATTTATTACTTTACATTTCTGGCATTACATTCTCACCCCCCCGCGAAAAAAGAAGTCCAAAAGTTACTCTCCCACAGTTTCACCCCAGTGGTAAGAAATTAAGTTCACAATGGTTCCTCGCAAACACATAAGTTCATCCATCGTGAGAAAGGCTGAGTTCCACTTTTTAGCCTCGTACACTCATAGCTTTGATAGTTCTTTGTAGTTTCTTGATAGTTCCCTGTCAAGTTAGTCCACTATTCATAATTGACATAATGTACCATAAATTACATGAGGATTACCAACATTCACATTATTATTAAATTGTAAATTTTGATATATATTATTTGCAATGCATAATTTTCATTTCTCCTTTTACATAATTATTTACATACGACATATCATTACATAACAGCATTCATTACTTTATTATTATTATACATTTTCTTGTTATCATTTCATTTTGTAACATATTGCAGTAGTGCAACTATCAAATTCCGATTCTTGGTTATGGTTGAATTCCATACCACCATATTATTTATAAATTACTTTGTTATTTCACTTTTTTTTTTTTTTTTTTTTTTGAACTTGCCATATATGTAATGTCAGAAATACATAACATACTTTTTGAAATATACTTATATCCACAATTTAAAACATATACATATACACTCAATTATCACTTTCTATTTATGACATTAATTACAAACTTTTTACATATTTTTCATATTCTTTGTTTTATGAAATTACTATTTACAACAATTCGAGGGCGAAAATTATACCCCCTGGCATTATAACAAACCTCATCATCATTTCTATTATTTTCACAGTTTAATTGCTTTTCTTTAGTGACCTTCCCTTCCTTAATCTGACTTTGATCATTATTTCTAATCACTTTCTCATTTTGATTTTTTTCTTTGTCCTGTGTGTGTGTGTGTGGTTTGATTCGCTTTCGTCACTATCTTTCAAATATTGTTTTCGCTCCGCTGCCATGTATAGTTTATTTATGTGCACTTTATAAGTTTTATTTTCATCACTTTTAAGACATATTATAACATTATTATTTCGGACTAATTTCGTAATTCTAAATGGTCCATCATATCGATCCTCTAATACCCTTGGTTTTAGGAACTTTTTTAGGTACACTGTCGCTCCTATAAATATATCGTTTTTTCTCACTATTTTATATTTCTTTATTTGTTTGTCATTTATCAGCTTTTGTTGTTCCGATGCGTCTTTCACGACTTTATCTATATTTTTTAAATGCTGTGCCACATAATTTTTATAATTATTTACATCACTATACATTATATCTATTTCTTCCTTACTTGGTATGTTTGTTTGTTTAATATTTTCAAATGGCAATGATAAATCTCTAAGATAGAACAGGAATGAAGGCTCAAATCCTGTATTACTGTTAATAGTGTTATTCACATAAAACTTAAACCATTTTAAAGATTCATCCCATTCAAACGTAGTCTTTGACAAACACATTATACATTGTTTCATGTCTCTGTGTATTCTTTCACAACGACCTAAAGAACTTGGGAAATAAACCGAACTGTATCGCCTTTCAATATTTAATGCATTTGTAAAATCTATGTATTCTTTACTTTTAAAAATTTGAGCATTATCGCTTTGAATAATAATTGGAACTCCATAAGTTGTCACGAAGTTTGTTAGCTTATTCACTATTGTTTTAGCAGTAATGTCTCTGACTGCATAGGCCTCAAAGTATCGTGAAAACATGTCTACAATTGTAATTACAAAATTATTTCCTCCATTACTGCGCGGTAGTTTTCCTACGCAATCCAGTTGTAAATATATTCCTGGTTTTAATATTTCTGGCATAGCCTGAAGTCTGGCTGGTGGTATATTTTTGTGTTTTACTAATAAGCATTGATTACAAGACTTACAAAAATTTTCCACGTCTTGGAAAGCCCCTATCCAAAAATATTTTCTTGAAAGTAATTGGTATGTCTTTTTTACTCCGAAATGAGGGAAATGTGCTATCTCTATTATCTTTCCCTTTAGCGAGTGCGGTATTACAATCTTATTCTCATTTATTTTCCTATACGTTTGTCTTTTATTTTCCTTCTTTACCATTAACAGTTTATTTTGGCTATCAATATAGTATACCTTGTTATTGTGATATCGGTTTCTTCCTTTTTGTAATTCCTCTCTAATTTTACTTAATTTTTCATCTACCATTTGTTGCTCTAATATTTTCTCCACATTTATCTCATCATTTTTAATTAAAGTATTTACATATTTGATTTGGTTATCATTGTCAAATACATATCTCGAGCAATAATCACTTGCGTTATTTTCACCTTTTTGATATTTGAATTTAAAATCATACTGACTTATGTCAATTAGCCACCTCGATATGATATTTGGCATTTTATCTAATTTTATGTGGTACATAAGGGATTTTGCGTCACTCAGCAAGGTGAAACTCCTTCCGAACAGATATTCTCTGAAGTGTTGTAAGGATGCGTGTATAGCTAGCAATTCTAGCTTTATTGCAGGATAACGCTTCTCTGCCGGGTTCACAGGTCTTGAATAAAATTCGATAACATGATCGACTCCATTTACCCTTTGCATCAAAATACTACTAATTCCCTTACCTGAGCCATCCGTAGTTAAGACAAACGGGTTTACTTCATCAGGCTGTCTTACAACTGGTTCTTTAAAAATTGCATTTTTTAATTTTTCAAAAGCTTTTCTACATTCATTATTCCACTCGAACCTAACATTCTTTTTTGTCAAATTTACCAACGGTTCTGCAATTTGTGCATAATTTTTTATCAGACCTCTAAAATAGTTTGTTGTCCCAAGAAAGCTTTTTACTTGTTTAACCGTTTGGGGTTGTTTGAAATTTTGCACTTTTGCACAGTTTTTTATTGATGGGCTTATACCATTCGCATTTACTTTATATCCTAAAAATTCAATTTGCGATTTGCATATCTGTAACTTCGCCGGGTCGAGTGTTAAATTATTTTCTTTCAATCTTTGGAAAACAATTTTGATTTTCTCTAACATTTCGTCGTTATTTTGTGCGCATATGACTAAGTCATCTAAGTAAAAGTATATTTTTAACTCTGATAGATCTCCTAACACTTTGTTCATTAAAAGTTGAAAATATGCTCCTGAGTTTTTAAGACCAAACGGAATTCTTTTAGGATTAAAATTTCCCATAAAAGTTGTGAACGTTAAGGCCTTTCTATCTTGTTTTCTTAGTTCGATCTGAAAAAACGCCGCCTTCAAATCCATAACTGTATAAATTTTACTACCAGCGATATTTTGTAATATATCCTTCACCTTTGGTAAGTTTATTGGCAAAAGTGGTAAATACGCGTTTATGGCCCTATAATCAATAGCAAGTCTATATTTAGGTTCTTCATTTGGTTTACTTGGTTTCTTTACAAGAATTATGGGACTAGCGTACGTGCTTTGTGAACTTTCAATAATGTCATTTTCCAATAATTCCCTAATTTCTTTTTGCGCAATTTCTCGTACTGCTCTCGGAATTGGGTATGGTCGACTCTGAATAGGATAATTGTGCATGAGTTCGATTTTCGGTACTATTGCTGATGTTTTACCTAGGGTAGCATATGACTTTGAAAAAACCTCTGTATTGGTCATCATTAATGCAATAACTTTATTTCTATCTTCCTTATTTAAGTGCTGTACTTGAAAATCGTCTGGAGATATTTCTTTCTTTCTTAATTCCCGAATTTGTTGATAATCTGTTTTATTTAAATTTTGAATATTATTAATTTCCAACGTGGGTTTACTGCTTTTATTTTTTGTATCAACAATTTCGATTTGTTCTGTTATTATACCCACGTTCATATTTTTATTAAGTGTAATTTGGCAATTTTTTTCATTGTATAACAACATTCTAATCTTATTTTTATTTTCTATACTTTGGATCGCTTCATCCGTGATTACTGTTCTTGCCATTTTTATTGGAGAAAATAAAACATCCTGTCCCTCATTTAATTCCTGTGACAAAATCAATTGGACTATTTCTGACTCCCCTGGCTTTAATGTTATTTTTCTTTTCAATTTTGCGAAAATCTGCTTTTCCTCTTTCTTTTTAACATTCTTATTCTTATTACTTTCATTAGAACTTGGTAACCATTTTCCATCATTTACATTATCGCGAGTGCTACAATTTTGCATATTAGAGTCTTTTCTATCGTTATCGCTTTCATTATCCTCGCTTATTCTACCTTCATTCTCATTATTGAATTCATTACAACAATTATTTATTTCCTCATATTCGTTGTCATCATTATCATCGCTTATTCTATCTTCATTCTCATTATTGGATTCATTATAACAACTATTTATTTCCTCATATTCGTCGTCATCAGTATTATAATTTTCATAATTACTATTATATCTATTTTCATCGCGAATTCCCTGGCTTTGTGGTTTTTGTTTTGAATTCTGTATTGGGTTTGTATTTTCACTTTTATACAATTTAATCGCAGTATTCCCAAATTGTACTTCGTTATCTTTTGTATTTAAAATTGCTTTATGTGAGGATAAAAAGTCGTAGCCTAAAAGCATTTTATATTGCCCCTGAAAGTTCTGTTTTGTCACGAAAAAATAATTTTTGCATGCCTTTTCCCCAATTCTAAATGAAAATTGAATGCAATTTAAAAATTCTATATTTTCTTTAGTAAACGTCTGAAGTATTACTCTTCTGGTTATGTATTTTATTTTTACATTTCTATTCTGTTTTAGTTTTTGAAATGTTTCCAAATCTATAATACTAACTTGAGCCCCACTATCAATTACACTTATTATTTTTATTCCTTTGCAATCTATTTCTACCATCGGTAATTGTGGGCTAGATACGTTTTCACATTCGCTTGAAAGGATACTTTTGGTATCATATTTTGCTTTATCATTATTTTCATAATATTGTCCTCTCTTCAAATTTGTATAGTTTTGCCAGTCATCTCCATTTTTGTTATTTCTATATGTTTGTGAACCGAATTTATTTATTTCTCTGGAATTTGTACGATTCGTTCCTTGGTCCCAAATTCCAGCTCTTAGTTTAAATTACTATTATTATTGTTTCTCTCATATGTGTTTGATCTTATATTTCTTCCGTTGCGCCCCCTAAAATTTCCTCTTATACTTTGCCTCTCTCTATTTTCTACGTTGGTTTCTAATTGATCGTAATAATTTCTTTGATCATTATTATTTCCTTGATATTCCCTATTATTTCTATTATATCCTCCTCGTTCAAAATTTCTGAGATTTTCGTTTCTGTTTCCTCTGATATAATTTGTTTGCTCCAACCCATATTGCTGATAATTCATTCGTTTGGGATTCCTTGCAAATGCAGTATTACACTCATTGTACCAGCAATCTGAGAAATAATGTCCATTTTTTCCGCACCCTATGCAAAAAACAGCTCGTTCCATGGATTGATTTGGTATATTTTGCAATTTTAATTTATTAATTTCTAAAGTCAAATCTTGAACCTGTGTTGTAAGTAACATTTCTTTCAGTTCGTTATGTGATCCTTCTGGAGTCCTATCATTAAGAATTATTTCAAACAGTTCGGCATCTTTTATGGCATCTTCAAACCGCTGCGGATCTTTTTTCTTCACTTCAATTGCCAAATCAGGGCGTAATGCGCTAATGAATTTTCCCAACATTATTTTATTGGTTATTTTCTCTACCTCTCCATCTGTTGTATCCTTAAGGTTCAAAAATTTTCGCGCTGCGTTTTTTATTTTTAGCACAAGCTCGTCCACTGACATATCAGGCGTTTGTTTTATTTTATTGAAAGCTTCCTGTTCTTGCGTTATCGTTATTCTGTTTGAAAACTTATTTATTAGTAATATTTTTATTTTATCAAACTCCTTTTCGTTTTGTAATTCAGGGTTTTGAATTAAAAACTGCATAGCCTTATCTTTTAATCTGGTTTTAATGATAGCCGCTTTATGCTCTTCCTTCCAACTTGCTAACTCCGCTACTTCATCAAATTGTTTTATAAAGAAATTTATATCTTCCTCCTTACTCCCACTAAATAATGGCAGGATCTGCATTACTGGAATATCCATATTTTTATTATTTCTATCCAATTTACTATAATTTTTATTTGATATTTTTGAATCTTCTTTCAAACTTGAACTCCTTGTTATAATTGAACTTTTCACCACTTTTTTAACTGGTCCCATTCCTATATCCCATTTTTCTAATTATACCTTCGATCTCATTTAGAAGAACCATTTTTTCCATTTCATTGATAAAACTTTACATAATCATACATATAACATAAGGAGAAATGAGAATTGTGCACAATATTTTCACAATCATCTATGTCGCCACCAGTTGTCCAACCTTATCAATATTTATTTTTTATTATTATTATTCCTTTTATTTTTATTAATTTCATAAATCCTTATTTTATTCCCGTTACTGCTAAAGTCACGAGCACCAAATGTGCCGATTTATTAATTTTGTTGATTAAAATTAATATTGTCAAAAATGCATTTTACATTAAATTAATTATTTATTAGTATATTAATTATACATGTAATCTGTTCTAGAACTTACTGCTGTGTACATTGCGTTGGTGGCCGCAAAACCCACCTATTTCTGTGCTTAACGGGATACTAAGTTAACAAACTAAAAATTAAGGTTAATAGTAAAGGAACACACATTTATTTATCACATACTCAATTTACACTCTTTAGTTTTACAAATTAAATAAATATCACAATAGTGGAATACATCTCAATGGTAGTTCGGGGGGTGTAATGCCAGATGAATTGATATTTGGTTGGAGCACGTGGTGGGATGCATTAATTAGCTTTTCCTTAAAAACACAAATTTAGACAAAGAGGTTATCCTCATATAGTTTAATTGTACGGTACCTGATCTTCTTTCATATAACTTGGGTAACACCGATGCTTTGTCACACTTTACACTTATAATACCAGATGAACATGAGCTCTCCTTCGAATTCCTATATCAGAGACGCACACACAACTCTTAACTCTGCTACCGTCGCTTCTTCTTGACTAGTCTAACTCCAACAGCCTGCCTTGACCAATTCTGACTCCCACTTCGAGCAACTCTCACTTATATCCCTTTTTCGGTCGGCGGTCCACGTGCTGAAACGTGCTGAGGGCTAATCCGTAGACATGGCGTCGCCGTCTCGGTTGCCGTCAAACGGCTTAACGTGGTATGTAAACATGGGCGTGGTATGTAAGATATGGGGCCACCTGTATATTATCGCCCATCTGCTTAGTGTGGGGATAATCCGCCCGCATTCCTGGTTCCATTATTTTTTAATCCTTCCAAATATTTATTACTTTACATTTCTGGCATTACACTTAATATGATGAGAAATCTGACACCTCTAATGATGTAGATGATTCTATTCCATTTTACCTGATTTGAGCAATAAAATATTGTCATGATTCTTTGCCAAAACACAATAAATTGTAGGTTTAACAAATGTTGTAATGATTCTGATGAAGAGCAATCTGAACCAGTTGCGTTCACAACAAAAATCATAAGCGTAGGACTGAATTTGGGAAGAAAATTGGACAACCATTTCTTACAATCTGACACAAATGTTGATCGAGCTTTCAGATTCCAGCGACACCTTCGTAAATGTTTAAATCAATATGAAGAGGTCTATAAAGATTTAGCAAAAAAACCTACGCAATTGTTAATTACCGATTTCATGACAAAGTCTTGTCAACCCGAGATCTTGCCTAATTCGTCAACCATTGAGCCAGAATCGCATCAAGAAAGCTCAAGTGATGAAAGTGACATCATACCTATCAGAAAGAAAAGACTGATAGTACATGAAAGTGATGACAGTGGTTAAACTTATAATTAATTTTTAAGGGTCTTTGTTTTTTTGTTCTTTGTTCCTAATGTAAAATAAATTAAATGTTATATTACTACATTCATATGTTTGTTGTTTTATAAAGTAAGTATAATTTTCTAAGATGTCTTACTTTTGTTTTACTTAAATAAATGACTGAATCATGCACATTTTGGGGTTATTTTCGTTTTACACGATTTTACTTAGCAAAATCCTAGATTTCAATTTACACGGTTTTGTGCAAAACCTATCTTCCGTGTAAATCGGGGGACAGGTGTATTAGCTTTTGATTGTGTATGATATAAATGCTTGTTAAATGAAGGTACCAAAATAAATTGTTAAACATTGATTTTTTCTGAATTATAACCGAATGCTGAGCATGATGAAAATCACATGACACCTCTTGTATGATGCTTGTGATTCTACTAGTACTCTGATTTAGCTGTTGAATTGTCATTGAGGGTATTGATTTTAAAACTAGACTTAATGCTATTATGAAGTCTAAATTGTGACAATATGAAGTCTTTGTTTAATATTACTGAGCGGCTTTTGTGTGCAACATGTTTTTACATTCTTATCCGTTCTAATTAACTTTATGCTGCCTCTACCCTCATAAATCCTTAAAAATATTTATTGCTTAATATGATGAGAAATCTGACACCTCTAATGATGTAGATGATTCTATTCCATTTTACCTGATTTGAGCAATAAAATATTGTCATGATTCTTTGCCAAAACACAATAAATTGTAGGTTTAACAAATGTTATAATTCTTGGTTTTGGAATATTGGTACCCTGTGATTATCAATGTATTAGCTTTTGATTGGGTATGATATAAACGCTTGTTAAATGAGGGTACCAAAATAAATTGTTGAACATTTGATTTTTTCTGAATTTTAACCTAATGCTGAGCATGATGAAAATCACATGACACCTCTTGTATGATGCTTGTGATTCTACTAGTACTCTGATTTAGCTGTTGAATTGTCATTGAAGGTATTGATTTTAAAACTAGACTTAAGGCTATTATGAAGTCTAATTTGTAGCAATATGAAGTCTTTAATATTACTGAGCGGCTGATAACATCTATGGATTGCTAAGCATGATGAGAATTCTGACACCTCTAATGATATTTATACATGATTCCATTTTTTATCTGATTTTAGCAATTTGTTATCGTAAGCATTAGGGCAACTATTTTTAGTATATCGATTGGATTGACTGAAGTTTGGTGACTGATAATTTAATATATCAATTTCATTGTAAAGGCATTAATATAGCCACAAATGTAGAGCTCTCATTTCAACCTGATACTTGTTAACGCATCAAAATTTAACAAAGTTAAAACTTAATGGCCAACCTAGTGAATTATCTAATCTTTATGAAACACAGATTCCTGATGAAAAAGTTTAAAATAAACTTTGATCTCTCCCATAGCAGAGTGTTCTACCAAAACAAATTAAAGGATACAGATCATAATGTATCAGATTTTCTTTAGAGGTGTATAAATTTTTTAATTCTTATCGCAATAAACATTTTCTATGCTGTAAATGAAAGAATTTTGAGATGAAATTGCACCTTATCAGAAAAAATATGGTCAGTTCAACTGTACCTGATGTGACAATTGATACAAGATTTGTGATTTCTTTATACCAGGAAACATTCACTAAAAATGACAATCTCAGACTTTAGCTTTAAAGTATCTATTACCTATGGCTATCATATAGCAACTTTAAAAAAATTGCTTGCTACGAATATACCTCTGATTTCATTTGAAATTTGTGTAATTGACGTAATGCAAATTCATGGAGAGGTTAAGTACTATCAAAATGTTGAAGCTAAAATGTTTTTTTTCCCCTTATAAACAATACTAAATAACTAATGGGCAAAATGCATACCTATTTATATTTTATCAAGCATAATTTCATAAATTACAATATTTCTTGTAACTTGTGTAACATGCTTCTGTAACTGTTGTAACAGCATCAATTTCTTATGTCGGTTATATTTCTAGTGTATTTTTATTTCTCGATATGGTTATATGAAATCTAAAGTTTTTACTGATACATTTTATATTTTTAATTAAATCATAAAAATGTAGATTTCTAGCTAGCTAATTATGCATTTCTTCTAATTTATTTTTGGGAAGAAATGAGACTTCTATGTGGAATGACCATACCTATATAATTGTGTGGAAAAATATAAATTTGTTGGCTTTTGCTTTTTAGCTAAAATTGTAGCAAATTTTTTACTAAAAATGAGATTAAAATGAGTTAGCAGAATTCTAAAATATTAACATAATTTAAATCATGATAAACAATATTGAAAAATTTAAATCTATTCCAAATAATGATGCCCTGTGATTAACAATGTATTAGCTTTTGATTGGATGTGATAAATACTTTTTAAATGAGGGTATAAAATTATATTGCTGAAATATGTGATTCTGTCCAGGTCAGTGAGGCCCTTATATCAAGATACATACGGGTGCTTGGAAATAAAAAAAAATTTGAATTTTATATGGCCATTTTAAAGGTCTTAACCAAGAAAATTGGAATTTTTCAAGTACTTTTAAGTTCTTGAAAGTGCATGACAAAAGGAGGGATGAAAATGTTCCACGGATCTGTGGCATTTTGTTTTTCCCAATAAATTCTGCTAAGCATGGAAATTTTCTTAGTGGTTCATCTGTTCCCGAGGATTTCCAAGGCAACTGCATTTTTTTTTTTTTGCGCCAAAACTTCACAATGGTTTCAACAATAAGCAATAACTTTAGTTTGCTATGTATCTTTAATCTCAGAAATGCACACAACTTCATAATGAGTGGTTGATTGACATCCTAGAAAAATTACATGGTACTTAAGTCCTTGAAAAGTACTTGAAATTTATTTAGAGTGTACTCACCCTGAGATGTGCAATTAGAAATCCCTGAATATGGAAATTTTTTAAATATAAATTCAAGCGATTGAAATTTACTAGCAGTGAAAATCTAAAGTATTAGAATAGTAAATATATATATATATACAAAATTGGATCTTAAAAAATTATTGCATACCTTGAATAGAAAATGCTTGACTAATTCCAGAGTTTAAGGAAAATATTCTTGTGATAAGGAGTTTATTATATCTAGTTCTGGTGAAAGGGATTCATATGCTAAAAGGTTTGGGTTGATTTAATGCTAAGTTTTTTCAAATTGCCAACTATTTTCAAGTTATGTTGTCTCTTTTGAGATATTTGACTTATAATTAACACATTATTTGTTAATGTAAAAGCTTTGCAAAATGTTTGTAAAAATTTAATTTCTTCTTGGAAAGTATTTTGGGTACAAGAAAATTTGTTTGATTTCTACCATATATATTTGAGTAGTAAATTGTTATATCTAATGCATGCTAAGCATGATGAAATACTTGACACCTCTTACATGATGTTTATGATTCTACTCAAATTCTGATTTAGCTATTGCATTGATTGAATATATGAATTCTGTCTTGGTTCTCTTAATCATTTGAAATAGTTAAAAGTTATACTAGTCAAACTAAGTTTGAATGTATTGAAATTTTTTTTTAGATAATTCTTAACTGCATTCATTTTTGTGCAATGCTTTTACATTCTTCAAAGTTTGGATTAACTTTGCTGCCACTACCCTCATAAATCCTTAAAAATATTTCTTGTTTAATATGATGAGAAATCTGATGATGTCCTTGAAAATTAACAAGGGGCCAATGCAACAAGTTAAATGCCTGGCAGATTAAATGTCTGAGGAAAATTTTGGGAGTATTTTGGCCGTATGTTATGACTAAAACTGAACTCTACAAGAGTACTGGACGGGAGGCAATTGAGAGATGGAGATAAAAAAAAAACATGGAAATGGACTAGACATGTCTTGAGAATGCCACATAATAACATCTCTGCTGTGGCACTTACTTGGGCGCCTGAAGGAAAAAGATCTCTGGGTCGACCCAAGCTTACTTGGAGGAGACTGGTAGAGCAGGAGAGAAATTTGATGGGATGGGCGAACTGGTCAGAAGCAAGGACTGCGGCACAGGATTGACTAGGGTGGTGACACAAGCTGAAGGCCTTATGTGCCACTATGCACGATGAGTTATGATGTCTTGCCTTCCAAATAGATGCTCTGTTTTCAGATGAGTCGGATGGTCTGGGTCTTCAACCTCTAATGATGTGGGTCCGTAAATCCTTCCGAGAGGTTGGTGGTAGGGGAAGGAGGGTACGGTCCCTGTGGATGCCTCCCCCACTGGGTTCCGGTCTAAATTGGGTGGCACTTCCTGTTACGGAACAAAAAGAATAAGGTAACACGGCTATTTTTCACAATGATTGGAATATTTATAAGTAGTTAAAAGTTTATGTTCAAGCTTAGTGTAACTAGTAACTTAATAACTTGTATTTGAAAAAAAAAAACATTTTTTTTTTCTTAAATAATTCTTAACTGTGCATTGATTTTTGTGTGCAACATGTTTTTACATTTTTCAAAGTTTTGATAAACTTTGCTGCCACTACCCTCATAAATCCTTAAAAATATTTGTTGCTTAGTATGATGAGGAATCTGACACCTCTAATGATATAGATGATTCTATTCCATTACCTGATATGAGCAATAAAATATTATCATGATTCTTTGCCAAAAGACTATAAATGGTAGGTTTAACAAATCTTGTAACGTCTGGTTTTGGAATATTACCCTGTGATAATCAATGTATTAGCTTTTGATTGGATAATGATAAATGCTCCTTCAATGTGGGTACCAAAATAAATTATTGAGTATTGATTTTTTTCTGAATTATAACCTAATGCTAAATATGCTGAAAATCACATGACACCTCTTGTATGATGCTTGTGATTCTATTAGTACTCTGATTTAGCTATTGAATTGTGATCGAAGGTATTCTTTTAAAAACTGAAAAAAAAAATTAATAAAGTCTAAATTGTAGCACAATTGCAACAGTTCAATTATGTAGCTAGAACTGTAAAATCTCTGCATTGCAGATGCATTTGGTATATCTAATATGCTATCTTGCGTCTTATCAGAAAAAATATCTATATAATTATGTGGAAAAATATCGAGTTGGTGACTTTTAGCAGAATGTTAAAACGTTAACTTAGTTTAACATAGTTTATGATGAACATTATTATTAAAAATTTAAATCTGTTTCAAATAATTATGCCCTGTGATTATTAACAATGTATTAGCTTTTGATTGAATGTGATAAATATTTCTTGAATGAGGGTACAAAATTATATTGTTGAAATATACTCATTGCCATAAAAATTTGCGCACCAAGAAAGAGTTGTCAGGATCGAATTAAATTTTATCTATGTAAGTGCAACATTGATATTAAGTGATTACAAAATCAAAGCAAAAGGATCATTTATTACAGGAAAAACTACAAATAAATGGAGGTTCTAGTACCCTGTTGGACCCTTCTCTAGCGTGAATACACGATACGAGCGGGCATTGAGGCATACAGGTCTCGTATGGTGTCCTGCATCATCTCATTCCACAGTTGTAAGCGTGCCTCTAGTGCAACCAAACTCATATGCTTGTCCATCTTGCCGTCCCAAGTTATCCCAGATATGCTCGATCAGTGACATCTGTGGATCGACAGGCCAGGGAAGGGTGGTAATGTGGCGGAGGCATTCCTGTGACACCCTTGTGTGATCGAGCATTGTCCTGTTGAAACATGGCTTCTGCGAGCCTTGCCATAAGTGGCAACACATGTGGCTGAAGGATGTCACAAACGTACTGCTGGGCTATCATGGTTCCATGTATCAATATTAGAGGTGACTGGGTGTCATGCGACAGCACCCCATACCATCACACTAGCTGTGGGAATAGTGTGCCGCTGTAAGGCGAAGGCAGAATTAAGGTGTTCACCACGGGGCTTCCACACACGTAGTTGTCATGACTGCGCGACCTGGTTCCATTTGGTTACAGTCCAATCCCATATAGCGTGACACCACTCCAAACGGAGGCGATGGTGGGTGGGTGTCATTGGCAGCACACGTAATGGGTGCTGCGAAAGCAAATGTCCTTCACCCAAGTGTCTTGCGATGGTATGTACAGACACAAGGGCCCATAATGAATGTGCTGCCAGTGTTCGGATGACGGACAATAATGCAGTTGACATTGTGCATGCGTGTTGGGTGATGTGACGGTCCTCTCGACTATTAGTATGCTCAGGACGTCTTGAGCCTGGCCACCGTGTATGCGACCTCTTTTGTCCACTGGTCCCAATACCTCACAGTAAAGTTTGAATGACCTAGGTGGCGGGCTACTGGTCGAGCTGACCACACACCTGGCTTCCATCATCCCGATGATTCTTCCCCTCTCGAATTCTGACAGCTGATCATATTGTCTTCAATGGCGGCGTAACGGCGTCCCTGATGAAAGAGTCCGTATCTTTTTTCTGCACCAGGGAGAACGAAATTTAAAGCTCTCTGGTGGCATTATGCAATGAGCAATCACGCTGTATGTCTAATCATTTGCATACTTGCCTGACACGTACCTTCATGCCAAGTTTCATTACAATCCCACAATTATTTCTTGGTGCGCAACCTTCATGCCAAGTTTCATTATGATCTCACAATTACTTCTTGGTGCGCAAATTTTTATGGGAATGGGTGTATATGATCTTATCCAGACCAGTAACGCTCTGATATTGGAGTGCATACGGGTGCTTGAAAATTAAATTTTTTAAATGGCTATTTTCAAGTCCTTGAAAAATTCCCAATTTTCTCGGCTAGATTCATGAAAAGGGAGGGATGAAAATGTTTCACTGATCTGCAGCATTTTGTTTTTTCCCAAGAAGTTCTGTTGACCTTGGAAATTTCCAAGAGAGTGTACTCACCCTGTGATGTGCAATTAGAAAACCCTGATTATGTTAATGTTAAGTTTGTAGAAATTTTTCTTTATGAAATTTTCAAGTGAATGAAATTTACTAATAATGAAATTCCTTGTGAATATTTGAATAGTAAAAATATTTATATAGAAGTGAATCTTAAAAAAAATATTGTATATATATATATATATATATATATATATATATATATACACACCTTGAATTGTAAAAGCGTGACTAATTCGAGTTTGAGGAAAATATTCTTGTGATAAGGAGTTTATGAATCCCCTTCACCAGAACTAGATACAAGTTAAAAGGGTTGGGTTGATTTTATGTTCAATATGCTATGTTTTTCTAATTGTCAACTATTTTCAAGTTATGTTGCCTCTTTGGAATATTTCACTGATAATTATTTGTTAATGTAAAAGCATTGCAAAATATTTGATGTAAAAAAAATAATTTTTTCTTGGAAAGTATTGTGTGTACAAGAAAATTTGTTGAGTCCTACTATATTTCGAGTAGCGAACTGTTATATCTAATGCTAAGCATGATGAAACACTTGACACCTCTTACATGATGTTTATGATTCTACTCATATTCTGATTTAGCTATTGCATTGATTGATTGAATGTATGAATTCTGTATTTGCTCTCTTAATAATTGAAGATATTTATAAGTAGTTAAAAGTTTACATTCAAGCTTAGTGTAATTAGTAACTAGTATTTGAAAAAAAAAAAAACATTTTTTTTTTCTTAAATAATTCTTAACTGTGCATTGATTTTTGTGTGCAACATGTTTTTACATTCTTATCTGTTCTAATTACTTTATGCTGCCTCTACCCTCATAAATCCTTAAAAATATTTATTGCTTAATATGATGAGAAATCTGACACCTCTAATGATGTAGATGATTCTATTCCATTTTACCTGATTTGAGCAATAAAATATTGTCATGATTCTTTGTCAAAACACAATAAATTGTAGGTTTAACAAATGTTATAATTCTTGGTTTTGGAATATTGGTACCCTGTGATTATCAATGTATTAGCTTTTGATTGGGTATGATATAAACGCTTGTTAAATGAGGGTACCAAAATAAATTGTTGAACATTTGATTTTTTCTGAATTTTAACCTAATGCTGAGCATGATGAAAATCACATGACACCTCTTGTATGATGCTTGTGATTCTACTAGTACTCTGATTTAGCTGTTGAATTGTCATTGAAGGTATTGATTTTAAAACTAGACTTAAGGCTATTATGAAGTCTAATTTGTAGCAATATGAAGTCTTTAATATTACTGAGCGGCTGATAACATCTATGGATTGCTAAGCATGATGAGAATTCTGACACCTCTAATGATATTTATACATGATTCCATTTTTTATCTGATTTTAGCAATTTGTTATTGTAAGCATTAGGGCAACTATTTTTAGTATATCGATTGGATTGACTGAAGTTTGGTGACTGATAATTTAATATATCAATTTTATTGTAAAGGCATTAATATAGCCACAAATATACAGCTTTCATTTCAACCTGATACTTGTTAATACACCAAAACTTAACGGTCAACCTAGTGAATTATCTAATCTTTATGAAACACAGATTCCTGATGAAAAAGTTTATTTTAAACCTTGATCTCTCCCATACCAGAGTGTTCTACCAAAACAAATAAAAAGTTACAGATCATAATGTATCGGATTTTCTTTAGAGTTGTATAAATTTTTTAATTTTTATCGCAATAAACATTTTTTACAATGTAAATAAAAGAATTTTGAGATTCAATTGCACCTTATCAGAAAAAAATATGGTCAGTTCCACTGTAACTGATGTGACAATTGATACAAGATTTGTGATTTCTTTATACCAGGAAACATTCACTAAAAATGACAATCTCAGACTTTAGCTTTAAAGTATCTATTACCTATGGCTATCATATAGCAACTTTAAAAAAATTGCTTGCTACGAATATACCTCTGATTTCATTTGAAAATTGTGTAACTGATGTAATGCAAATAGACAAGATGTAATTGCTGATTCATGGAGAGGTTAAATACTATCAAAATGCTAAAGCTAAAATGTTTTTTTTTTGCTTATAAACAATACTAAATAACTAATAGACTAAATGCATACCTATTTATAATTTATTAAGCATAATTTCATGAATTACAATATTTCTTTTAACTGATGTAACATGCTTCTGCATTGATTGAATATATGGATTCTGTCTTGGCTCTCTTAATCATTTGAAATATTTATAAGTAGTTAAAATATATATTGGTCAAACTAAGTTTCAATTGATTGGAAAAAACATTTTTTTTTAAATAATTCTTAACTGTGCATTTATTTTTATGTGCAATATGTTTTTAGTTTTCACACTTCTAATTGACTTTTGCCACTACCCTCATAAATCCTTTAAAATATTTATTGCTTAATATGATGAGAAATCTGACACCTCTAATGATGTAGATGATTCTATTCCATTTTACCTGATTTGAGCAATAAAATATTGTCATGATTCTTTGCCAAAAGACAATAAATAGTAGGTTTAACAGATGTTGTAATTCCTGGTTTTGAAATATTGGTACCCTGTGATTATCAATGTATTGGGTATGATATAAATGCTTGTTAAATGAGGGTACCAAAATAAATTGTTGAACATTGATTTTTTCCGAATTATAACCTAATGCTGAGCATGATGAAAATCACATGACACCTCTTGTATGATTCTTGTGATTCTACTGGTATTCTGATTTAGCTATTGAATTGAGATTGAAGGTATTGATTTTAAAACTAGATTTAAAGCTATTGTCAAGTCTAAATTGTAGCAATGCCAAAAGTTAAATTATGTAACTAGACCTTTAAAAATTTCTTTATTGTATATTCTTAGTCACAAATACATTTGCTGTATGTGGTATAAGTATGATTAAAAGCTTGACACCTTGTGTGTCAAGACTCAAATGCTTTGACTTAATAATTTAATGTGCAGTCTTTGATATAACTAAGCAGCTGATAGCATCTATTGATTGTGAAGTATGATGAGAATTCTGACACCTCTAATAATATTTATAGATGATTCAACTTTTTATCGGATTTTAGCAATTTGTTGTAAAAATAGTTGTGCTTAGGATATCGACTGGATTGGTGAACTTTGACTGATAATTTAATAAATAAATTTCATTGTAAATTTATTTATTAAATTATATAATTAAGTGCTTCTAGAATTTGAACAGCAACTTATTTAGTTGTCGTGCCATAGTTGTTAATTTATAAATGTTTCAAGGCGATTATTTCATGCAAGTACTACTATGTATGTAATGTATTTTTCTATTAAGCAATATTGGTATTTTCTATTTTCTACATTGAAAGTGCCAAATTTTGTTACTAAAAGACACTGTAGAAGACTATTTTAGCAACTATTTTCAGCTTATGAGGTAACTACAGCAACTATTTTGTATATGACCCTCCAGTGGCATCCCTGTTGTGTTTGTTCACAGCACTCATGTTTTGATGGCTGTGATTAGGCTCAGTTCAAGGTTGCTTTGTTTAATCACTTCCTGTATGTGACAAAGTCAGTGCTTGCTTTTTGCTGTTATTTAATATCTGTTTGTGAGCAATAAATTAATTTTATTTTGCTCATCTGGTGAACTCTTTTAATGCAATGTACACCTTATCCACTACAAAGAAATTAGAACTTTGTAGTAAGAAAATTTACCACCATAAAAGTCAAATTTCTCACAGTATAAAACTGAAGTTTGTAATGTATATCCATAGTACCGACTGAATTTTATTTTGGCAGGATGATGATGATGATTGGTGTGACGACACAGATGCTGAAGCTGTAGCTCGACGAATGGAAAGTCTGACATCTGGAGCAAAAACTTTAATGCTTAATGATGACTTAGAAAAATCCCCCCAAGAAAGACTTGATTTATTCTATGAATTCGTTAAGGTATACTAGTTGATTCATTTTTTTCTAATTAATTATTTTTAGAGCTAAATTGTCTTATGTGTAAGGTTATCTATTAAGATAGTTAAAAACAAATCTATATATACTAATTGCCAAGTGTCCGTCTGTCTGTCATGCTTTTTTTAGGCACTTCCTGAATGGATAGACTTGGAATTTGGTGCATGGCTCGATCATTCGATAAAAACCCCAGGAAAAATCAAATTTTTCGAAAACGTTCTCTAGAGGGGGGGGAGGGGGGGGGTATAGTATTTAACCACTCCACACACCAAAAAGGTTCGAAAAGTGAAATGATAGGAAAGCATGCTTTGCCATAAGATAGACTTCAAATTTGGTGTATGGGTAAATCGTTCAAAAGGAAGAAAGTGTGCAATTTCTGATTTCCAATATTTTCTACTTAAGGGGGTGCCGCATACCAAAATGTTCGATTTACCAAATAAATGAGAAACGGCTTCTTTAAAATTTGATAGAGACTTGAAATTTGGTATATGGAATAATCATTTGATAAAAACACCCGAGACGATTATAGTTTTTCAAAACCGTTCGTTTGAGGGGTGCTCCAGAGGAAAATGTTCGAAAGGTGAATTGATAAGAAAACATACTTCGGGATGAGATTTGAAATTTGGTGTACGGGTAACTAGTTTAGAAGGAAGAAAGTGTACAATTTCAGTTTTCCAAGATATTTGGTATATGGGCGAATCATTTAATAGAAAACCAAAGACGAATAAGAGTTTTTCAAATATGTATATTTAAGGGGGTGGGTACGCCACAGGAAAACATTTAAAAACTGAAATGATAGAAAAAGCATGCAGGAACAAATGAAAAAGCTTCCTTTACAATATGATAGAGGCTTGAAATTTAGTATATGGGGTAATCATTTGATAAAAAAAACCCCTAAGATTATTACGGTTTTTCAAAAATGATTATTTAAGGGGGTGCAACACAGAAAAACATTCGAAATATGAAGTGATAAAAAATGCGTCACGATACGGTAGAGACATCAAATTTGGTGTACTGGTAGATAGTTTAAAAGGAAGAAAGTGTGCAATTTCAGATTTCCAATATTTGCAACTTTAGAGGTGCCGAACACCAGTATGTTCGATTTTCGGAATAAATGAGACATGCTTCCTTTAAATGTGATAGAGGCTTGATATTTGGTATATGGGTCAATCATCTGATAAGAAACCCAAGGCGAATAGTTTTTCAAAAATGTTCATTTATGGGTGTGCCGCACAGAAAAACGTTCGAAAGGGGGAGATAAAATAGTATGCTTCAGGATGAGATAGAAAAATTTCAATGCATGCTAGTTTCAACAATCTAAAATATTGAATATACCACTAAGCAGTAACACGAGAACTGGAACAGCTAGAAAATCCAAATTTAGTATGTGATTGTTATATGGCATATTTTAGTTATATGAATTTTTTAACTTTGTCTGGCTAACCTGTCTTGGCCCCACCATAGGAATGTACTCTCGTTTTTGCGAAATAACTGGAGCCAGAGTGTTAGTATGTCATTTTTTTATTTTGTGGTTTATATTCTTTAATTTTAAACCATATCATGCTGGCCCATTTTGCATCCCCCCCCCCCCCCTCACATAAATGTACTCATATTTAGGGAATAACTTGAACAGGAGCAGCTAGACAGCTCACATTTAGTATGGTTTTTTTTTTAAGGTATATTATAATTCTTTGAATTATTAACCTTATAGGGCTTGCCTATTCTGGGCATGCCATAGGAATGTACTACTTTTGATGGAATAACCCAAGAACAGAAGTAGTTAGAAAGTCTAAATTTAGTATATCACTTTTCATTTTGTAATATATGTATTTTGAACCATATCGGGCTATAACCAGTCTTGAGCCCCCATAGGAATGTAATAATTTTTAGAGATTAACTCGAGAACAAGAACAAACTAGAAAGTTCAAATTAAGTATAACATTGTCTATTGTAGTATATTTTAATTCTATGCACTTTCAACTTTATTGGGATCGCTTGTCCTGGGCTCAATATAGGAATGTTCTTGTTTTGGAGAAATAACTTAAGAACCAGAGCAGCTAGAAAGTCCAAATTTAAAATGCGTTTTTCCTTAGAATATTGTTATTCTTTGTACTCTGAAAGTTATGAGCTTTTGTAGTAACTTGTTATAGATTTGACATATATTTGATTGCATTTTCTATTTGTTATATAGAAACACAAAGAAACTGGAAAAATAGAGAACCTGCAAAAAGAATTGGTTGGTGAGGCTGAGAGACTTGATATCAAAGACAAAGCTGTGTTAGTCTTATGCGAATTATTACTTGGGGAACACATTTTGCAAGAAGTCAAGACCCATCGACTCCTGTTTTTGAGAGTATGTTATTGTTGAATATAACATTTAAAGTTAAATTTCTCAATTTTTTTTGTAGTTAAAATACATTTTGTTCTGTTGATGTAAGTTATACAAAAATCTGACATAAAAAAAAAAAATGCATAATTTGTGAAAAGAAACTTGCTACATAGGAATCTTGCGAAGTGAAATTTCAATGCTTTCCTATTTTTCCCATTGCTGCTCCTGGTTTTTGGCAATTTGTCCTATTTATAATTTTGAGAAAATGTTTATATATTGTTAATATTTATTTACAATATATTTTTAAAAAATCTTCTATATCTTTAAAAAAAAAAATATTCTGGATTTTATTTTACTAAGTTAACATCTATGTTTTGCCCAAAGCTCATAGAATATAAGCTCTTGGTCTGTTTAACAGTTGCGTATATTCTTTTATTAGTTTTCAGTCATTCATTGTAACATAGTTGCCTACTTTTCCCTATTTTCTGGGAGACTCTCAAATTTTATTAAAATATCAATTTTTCATATCAATAGTTTTAATTAGTAAGCATTTGGATGTTTTTTATTTATCACCTAAAAACTATATAAATGAAATTAGAAAATTAAATATTCCCAAATAAAATATTTTGGAGTCTGTATTTAAACTGTTCGTTTTCACGGCTCTGCAGGCTGTTGTGCATAATTTATAAAAACAATTTCTTAAAAGATGACACAAGTACTATAACTGGATGTATGGAATGCAGATTTGTCCTCTATCTTTTGAATGCCAACTCTGCCTTTATACAAACTGATTTTTACATTTTCTGCTGATTTCTGGGAAAATATTCAAATCTTATAAGGGAGGGGGATATTTTAAATGGAATTCTCTCAAAGATTTAATGAAATATATCAGGCTTTCAGAAATCGCCCGTCCTCGCCGGGTTAAAATTCAGCGAGGACGACCAATTTTCAGAAGTTGCGATTAGAGATTCCGTAGATAACAAATTGTTGTCATCGTAAAATTATGGCGAAAGCCGCCCTTTCCCGTGCCATGAATGAAAATTGAAATGTCGTCACCTGCAAATCCCCCTAGTGTGCATTATCAATGCCTTCTTTCTAGGCGAGGCGTCAGATCTGAATTGTAACCACAGGCGCTAGTTATTTTTCTCCCCTCCACCCAGTGAATCCGATGATCACACGAAAATGCGATAGTGCACTCACGATCGAAGTGACATGTTCTCTTCTCCTTTTCAAGGTCTACATGTGCGGAATTTTCGTATTTTCACAAGACTGACAATACCAATGCTTAAATCCAGACCAAGCCCGAAGAAATTTATAAATGTAGAATGAACTCGGACTGAAGATAACTGCGTCTCAGCAGGCCTGAAATGATTTGTATTCAAATATGTTAAAAATAAATTTGTAAAAATTTTGTACGGAGAATTTAGTTTGTTTTCTTAAACATTTATCTTTACATAGCTGAAATAAAAGCAATAAGTTCATGTATTCAATTTAAATCCATTTTAAAAATTTTCAAAATAAATATGTTCGGCCCGGTCGTAACGGACGTTTAAAAAAAAAAAAAAAAGACTACCCTGCCCGAAACAATAGAAAACTCAAGTCCAACCCGGGCCTAAGCCCAAATCCCCATTTAACTCTTTAAAACCCAAACTATAAAATTTTCATTTGCTGTAATACACGGGAGTAACAAGTTTGAATTTTTGGAATGGATTCTTCTAGTTTCAGCCAGAAGTGTTTTATTTTCTTCCCCACTTTGGTTTCAACTTTAAAACTACAACAACAACGTTTAAAATTCATTCATGGCATTTGTTCCAGTTGTTTGACAACTGAAGTTAAAGTATGAAACATCTATTCAGTCCAAAAAGATTTTAATCTTGATTGACTACATGCCCTAGAAATTAAGAGTACGGATGAGGTTTAAACTGTTTAGAGAATTTATATGAATGTTTATTTACCACGCCTTCAAGTTACCAAACATTGAAAAAAGGAGCGATTCCTTACATATCTTACCCCTTTGCCCCACCCATAGATCGGAATTCTGGCGGTCCGATCCATTATCGGAGACTCCGCGTCGGCGACTTTCATCGCTGCGGTTAAACGCTGTGGGGTGGTGCATGAATATGCAGTTATCGCACTTCGTGAGGCAGTTGGTTCTAATTTATTATTGTTATGCGATGTATTTAAGCACATATATTAAGGAATATAAATTGGAAAAATAATTCTTAGGAGATATAGGAAATATATTATATGCATACTTAGGGAATACTTACATACTTAGGAAATATATTATATACATAGATGGAAATGTCTATTTTTGACCAGAAATCCTGGGCTATTAGCCCAAATTTTCCTTTTGGTATATTTATGGTCTTTTAATGCACTTCATTTATTAGTAAATTTGTAAAACATGGTTTTTAATACTGTGGAAATTCGTCCATGTATTTTCTGTTAAAATATATTCCATTTTTGAAATCTTGCTACATTGACTAAGACTTTTATATATTTCATAAAGTGGTGAAGTTCTGAAATAAAATACTGTATCGTAAATGTGTTCTGGTGAAAGGTTGTGAAATGCAATAATGTATGAAGATTACTTTGAGAAATTTGTGTTATAGTTTTCTCTTGTTTACTTTCAGTTCACAAATGCGAATCATAAGGCCCAGAAGTATCTACTTGGTGGCTTGGAGCAAGTAATCAATTTGCACAAAGATTCACTTATGAACAAAGTTCCGCACATCCTGAAACTGTTTTATGATACTGATATTTTGGAGGAAGAAGTCTTGATTGATTGGTCACAAAAGGTTTGTAACTTTAACCAGTATGTGAATACACTTTAGCTGCCGTGTGAGTTATAATTGACTCTCATGTGATTTGCAGCATAGTATTGAGTATCATAGCAAACATGTTTTAAAATCATGATTTTTGCATATTATTTTCAAGGATTCTAAAAGTACATAACAGTTCATATGCCTTGGAAAATTTTTTGGTGGAATTTAGCTCAATGTCTTTAAAAAATTAACTTTTATTTAAAAAAAATCCCTGCATAGTTAATAAACTTCTGGGCAGTTATGCTGCTTTTTATAATTTTTATCTATTGTTAATCAAATTTTTACCAGTTACTGAATTTAAATTTATTTTGCTAACTAAATTGATTACATATCTTAGGTTTTGTAATTAAGGCTCTGAAAGTTTTCAAAATTTTCTGGGAAATGTGGGAGGGGGGGGGATTTCATTTCTATGTTTAACTGAGCTCTCGGCTTATTTTTCATGATACCAGTGTATTAATCACCTAAAGCGAAAACTACCTGTTATTCTAACATTAAGAACGTTTCAATTTTTGCCCTGAAAACTCCCAAGCAAAAGATTTGAAATTATTTAAAAACACATATTTTTTATTTGTAGAATTACTCAAGTCACCAGATAACTCAGTATGTTTTGTTTTTTTTTAATTGAATTAGTTTAAAGTTTTGTAGTTTTGAATCCAAAAATTGCAATTTTTGTTTAATTTGTTGATTTATCACATTTGTCTCAACGATATCTAGGGCTTAAAATGCAAAATTCTAACTTTACGAATTTAAATTATTTCATTCTGATTTTTTTCTCTTTGGTATTATATTAGAGTATTGTGCTAAAAATTACTTTAATGTGTTCAAAATGCATTGCAATGGCATTTAATAGTTGTGACTTTACTTTTTTACTAAAATTTAATTCAATTCCTTGCAAACAAGAGTTTCTTCTGTGAATCTGCATATTTCCGCTATTGTGTTGGTTTTTATTTTCTCAAGTATTTGTGTTTATTTTTTCGAATTCCTTTTTTTTTTCTGTGGGTGAAAATATTAAGTTTCAGAATTTCTCTTCCTTGAGCAAGATTCATCAGATTGTTCCAACTCTAAAATGTTATATGTATGTCTGAATAATTCAATTAAAACCAATGTATGCTTGTAGCATGCATATAATAAAGGTTTAATTTCATATCCTCTTTGCTAATGAAGGATTTTTTCTGATTAGGTATCAAAAAAGTATGTCAGCAAAGAAATTGCTCAAGAAATTCATGAGAAGGCGAAACCTTTCATTAAATGGCTCCAGGAGGCTGAGGAAGAAGAATCTAGTGGTGATGAGGATGATGATGAAGAAGCTGTGGAGGTAATAATGCTTTAAAACTTGATATGTTGTATTCCTGTATTTGTCAAACTTTGGTGATTCTGCTAGACTTCTAGTATTTACATGATTTCAGACACTGCCAGCATCATATAAAAATAAAGCATCTGGAAGCTAATGATCTTGCTGAGGGGTGGGGGTGCTAATTGTCACAAAAACAAAAATTGCATTATGGCTATTTTTCGCAATGATTAAAACAAAGTTTCATTATCATTGAACTATTAAAAAAGAAACCTTTTATGTCTGCTTATGTCAAATTTTGTCCTATGCTGCCATGTTAACCCTTTTGGGACGGTGGCATTTCGAAACTGCCGTGGCCCAAAGGACGGAACGCTTAGTTTCCGAACTGTTCCCAAAAGACTGCTAATTTTTTGCGGTAAGCCTAACTCTCGAAAAATTCACTAAAAATCGCCAGTTCAACACAGCATTCTAGTTTTTTCAGGAAGAAAGGCAATACTTATTTTCAATTTGATGTATATTTTTCATACAAATTTTCTTTTATCAAAATATTAAAAATTTTAGTGTATATATGTTTTGGGTACAGATGGATAATTCTTTGGCATGTCCTTCTGATTTTTTAAAACTGTACCACATATATGCGTATTCTTAAACAAATACTTTACGAGTACAGGAGAGGTAAAAAATTTATCCAAATACAAAGTATATCCTTTTCCTAAATGTTCACTTAGAAGTGTTTTCACAACATGTTCTCCATACCCACCACCAGAGCTTGATAATTCCATGTCCTTTCCAGTATACACAAGGAAATTCCATATATAGCCTGATTCAGATTCTGACAATTTATATATTTTTATTCCATATCTGGACCTTTTCGAGGGGATATATTGACGAATCCCAGCCTTCCTTTCCATGAGAACAAAGATTAATCAATGAACACATTTCTTCTAGGAGTGTATATAGATTTATATTTTGAAACTAATGCATCTAACACTGGTTTCAATTTATCTAGTTTTGGGGCATTACTATCAAGAGTAAAATGAAGGTAACGTAATATTCCTATAAATCGATCGCGACTCATAACTGAATTGAAAAAAGGAGTACTGATAATTGGATTCTTAGAAAAATACATTTTAAGATTTGGTTTTCTGACAATGCTCGTCAAAACTACTAGTGCGAGAAATGCACGAAATTCGCTTCCTGTCACAGGTGTAAATACATTTGAAACAGGTGGCGTCTTCGATGTGGAAGGAGAGAGATTTTTCTCCCATTTTTTCTTTGCAAATTCATTAGTTGCTTTTACGATAAATTCTACTAGTTCATCATCAAAAAATATGCTAAAAAATCAAGTTCCTTATATAAATTAGGCGGCATGATATTGTGATTTATTCCAGGTATGCTCAAAAACTCCAAAGAATTCAGATCTTTCAAATCACATGTCCAAACATCATTCGAAAAAACAGCAACTGAAGCTGGCGGTGTTGTAATAATAGTACGCTCAGAATCTAAAGAATCAATTGCATTTTCAGATTCATCATCAGAAATAACACTTTCACGAATCTTTACTATCTGCATTGCTTTCATTACTGTCTGGTTCGTTTACCATACACGTATATTTTTCCACAGAAAGGAAACGTCTCAAACTAGCCATACTTTTATCCGAAATAACTTAATCATTTCACTGTCGCACATTCCTTTACCCCCCCCCCCCCCCCCAAAAAAAAAGAAAGAAATATATATATATATATACTCTTATATTCCAGAATTCACCAACGAAATCATTAAAAGCTAAAATCAAAAGGAGACCCGGAACTCAATTATAAAATTGTTGATGCTGCGAGAAGTGCTCTGACTGTTTACTTTACAGAACCATGTTTCACCGCTCCAAATAGAGAAATAATTCATTGGATTCTCCTTGTGCCAAGGTCCAAACATCTACAAAATACATTTAAATTGCTTCCACGGGCATTTAACACCATCTAGTAGACAAATAAATTCAAATGAAAATGTTTCACATAGAGACACCGATACGTGCCACTCGCCATTTAGGGTAAAGTTCTCTCCGTCACGAATGCATGCTGTCCAACCTTGAATGCAAGTTCGCAGGCGTGCCAACCGTCACGAAAGGGTTAAGAAAATATGATGCCTCGTTCCTTAGCTGGTAGAGAAGGCAGTTCCGTAATGAGATAATATAGTTTAAGTGAGGCAGTTTTACGTTAGTTAAAGCGTAAAAATTTAAGATGTTTATGAAAGTGCATTAAAATAAATTGCTTAAATTTGTAATTTTTATGGAACTGGTGTTTTAGTGCATTTATCATTGACGTTAATTTATGCTGCCAAAATGACTGTTATTTTCAGTTTTTGAGACCAACTATTGTCATCACTCTTGTGGCAGCCATATCATTGTTTTTTGAATGATTTCGTACTTTACTGCTCTAATTGTTTATTTGATGTATGTTTAACATTTTCATTTCTTTTGTAGGTTGTATATTCTGATCGTCACATCAGTACATCTATAAGTGTTGAGAAAGAAATGCCAAAACCTGTAAAATCTCAAGTCCCTGCTGGCAATGATGATGACGATGACTTTGACATAGATGCCATATAATCTCTTTGCTAATTATATGTCTAGCACATACTTTGATATTTGTGATATTCTTTCTCTGTATCATATGCTTGTAATTTCAACATTCAAAAGTATGCTTTTTCTGATTCCATGTTAAAATTGTTTGTCTAGTAGATTTGAACTTTTTGCCACTTTTTTAAATTTTTTCTCTCTTGAGAAAATCTTAATTTTGGGATCATTGCATGGAAGATATGTTTTCTTTGTTTTAGGATGCGATATTAGTCATTTTTTCCATTGTATTTTGTAATGGTGTAAAAAGGAGCTTAAATAAATCTGCAACAAAAGTTTCTTCTGTTCATTTGTTAAAAATTAGTCTTTTTTGCATATTTCAAACCAAAGGTTACATTTTAAAATAACACACCAAACCTACCTGTGATTTTTAAAGTATAATATCAACATTTTACCAAACATTATGCCTTTGGCAATGGGAAAATTCATTAGAAGTTGCATTTTGTGCAGATTTGTCAAAATTAATATTATTTGACAAATTGTGAAAATGAAGTTGCTAACATCTCAATTTTTTTTACAAGATATTAGGGTGGTCCAAAATTGTATAGGAATTTTTTTTTTCCAATTATCATTCATCTCACCCCTTGAAATTGTTCTATTTCATAAAAAGATATCTAAAATTTTATTGCAATCGAAAGAGGGAAACATGTAATTTTAAAGCTATTGCAATGCAACAGCTTCAGATTAACTTTTGCGATAATCATGGGGCCCCCCACACCCATTCAGAATTTTTTGGGCAATTTCCCCCCCCCCCCCCCCCCCCCCCCCTCTCAAAGTACTAAGAGAGTGGCAAATCTTCCCTGCAGACATCGTATATTTGAAATTATACTTAAGTGTATTTCAGCTAAAAATGCCCTCTTCATCAGGTCCAGATGTACAAATTTTCAAACGCTTTCAACAGAGACAGGCATAGCTTAACATTAATAATAAAAAAAAAATTGAAGTCTGGTATAGAAGAAAAAAAATCTTCGAAAAGTTTTATTTTCAAATCTAACAGAAATCTGACCTATTATAGTGCAGCACGTAAAAATGTGATAGTTTCAAGATAATTTTAAAGAATTCTTAAGAGTTTGCAGAAATTTTCATTGGAAGCAACACAAAAGAAATATATCTTCGAGCTCCAGGAGCGTACCATCATGTGCGATAGATGGCAAAAACACGTTGCTTTACTATATTATGGTCTCATGATGAATTTAAACTTAATCTTCAAGGAAAGAAAAGGCTTTTCTGACATTTCTTGTAAGAATATATATATTAAGGCTTTGTTCATGGCACCTTTGGCTCAAGAGGCACTCCACTCAACCATGATATGGAAGTTTTGAAAAAGCTTATTGAGTATGAATCTGTGGATCTAGATATATCTTGTATCATGGTCAACAAATTCAAGTCATTTATGGTATTTATTTCCAGAAGCCTGTGCTTTTAGCTTTTTTTGAAGCTGGTTTTGAAGCTTTTTTTAGTTTAGCTAAAATGGTACAGAATCTAGTGAAAGATGGTACTCAAGAAAAGGGTGTCAAGCGAATCATACTAAAAAATGAGGACATTCCTGGACTAATAGATAAGTCTATTAGGGACTTCATTTCAGAAGACTACAAACAACTTTTTGAAAGATTTAATATTTCTGCAGATTTCCTTAATATAGATCTAGTTTCGTGACCTGAAAGTGAAGTGTATAAGAAATCCTCAGTTGTGCAGCAATTAAAGGTGGCCAATGACACAGTTAAAAGAGGGGTTAAGTTGATAGAGAACTACAACGAAATACTAACAAAAACTTAGACCAGAAACAATTTCTGTTGCAAGTTGTCATTGACTACAAGCTTCTTTATCCCGATGCAAAGAAAAAAAATTGTAGTGAGATTGTCATTTGTTTCCATTTGTTGATATTTCTGTCATTATCTGTACATAATTTCAGATTTTAATAAACAAACATCCCAAAAATAATGCACAGTATCACATTTTGTAATATTTATTCATTTAAATTAGAGGGGTTTTCTTCAAGTAATGAATTGTATAAGTAATTTTTTGTACCCTTGTATTGATATTAAATTTCATATAAAAGACTAAAAAAAATAAGTCTGTGCCAGCAACACATTTTATCATTCATATGAAGCAAAACTTTACAAAAATAATTTTTTAACCACTAAAATATTTTAAATAGCGTCATTAAAATCTGCACATTTTTCTTAGACTTCTCTTTTCAGAAGCATTGGCGTAGCTGCCAATGCTTTTGATTTACCCGGAAAGTTTCAGATTTTTGGCCATCATTTTAATCTGATCTGAAACAGATTTCTTCAGATTTTTCATTCACAAACTAAAAGCCCCTGCTTTCCCCCTATTCTGTGACAAAAATTCCCCAAAACTGTCCCCTCTTCATCTGAAAATTATAAATTTTCACTTCCTTTCTGGCGACTTACGGATGTATTCCATTCACATGGAGAGTAGCAGTCTTGAAGATGTACCAACTGGTACAGAGTAGTTTGTACAGATTTTTACTTCATCTTAAGGTTTTACGGACATTACTCCCAAAACTATGTGAAATCTATGCATCCCACCATTCAATTTATATTCCCTGCTTTGCTGAGAGTCCAAAATTATTAGTTTGCATCCATTTTCTTCTAATGATTTCATATCAGAACAATAGATCTAATTTATTTTTATAGTGAGAGTAAAAAAATAAGATAGCGAAATTGTCTTTTTTTTTTTTCGGGCTTTGCTGAGAGTAGTACACAATTGCCTTTTTCCATTTATCTCCATCCCCTTATTATTGCACATTAACTTGACTAAACTAGTTTTTAATATTTTTGTTGATTATAAAGCTTAATTTTTTAATTTTATATTAATAGTATCGGTGAAATTCAGTTTTTCTTTTTATTTGCGGTCGTTGCCGAGAGTATCCAATCATCCTTTTCCATATTGCTGTATACAGGGTGTCTCATAAAGACTGCTCAAACTCTGCACAGCCAGATTCCTCGCTTGGAATACATAAAAATTGGCCAAAGAACTGTACCTCTGCAACCCATAGTTTTTGAGAAAAGTATGACATATCTGGTGTAAGAAAAAACTATTGGAAACATTAACATCGGTGTTTGCATATGTTTATGATTCTCAAAATGTCCACCGCGCACATCGAGGCAGGCAGGCATGCATGCACATGCCATGGAATGGCTGACTGCACATGTTGCAGCAGTGTGGTGTCCACAAAAGTACATGCAGCATGAAGATGAACAACTAAGTCACTTTCTGTAGTAACTAGGTCTCGATAGACAAATTCCTTCCGATGGCCTCATAGGGAAGAAATCCGAAGGTGTCTGATCTGGCAGCCATAAAACCAGACCCCCACATCCAATCCAGTGACCTGGGTATTCCATATCCAGCTAAATACGTACAGGAGAGCTGAAATGCATCTGAGCTCTATCATGCTGGAACCACTGACCATGTATTGCCGATAAGGGTATGTGATGTCATGGAGAAATACTATGTCCCATGAGCTGTTCAGGCAGCAGATGGTCCAATCATGCGATTGCCTAGTATGCCGGCCCGCACATTTACAGACCAGCAAACCTTGATGTCTCTGCATGAGGATTGGACTCTGACCACATGTGACTGTTGGAAGACCCATCATGTGTGAAGTAGTAACTAGGTAGTAGTAGAATGCAAAAATTTAAAATCAGTTTAAAAAGATTCTATATTGCACGTCGCCATGAAGATTTAGCAGAACCACTGCTACAGTGGTTTATCTAGAAATATCATTGAAGAGACCATACGTGAAAAATAACTAAATGTATTTTCACGAAAGCAATATGAAGGATAAAAAACACTACGCATATCATTTACTTTGATACGGTATTTGCCAAAGTTGAAATAATATAGTCTTAAAAATTTACATCAGACAGAAAACTAGGCCTAACTGAACTAGCCACATACTTTGCCAATTTACTGGCAATCACATTTGAAACCTTATACAACATCGTGCATAACATAACATTCTAGAAACGGGAAAAGTTTGAACAGTAACATCACGATATCAGACAAGATTTCAGCGAACCGACCAACAGATTGTGAGAAGATCAGACAATATGATGATTCAACTGACCCATCCACAAGTTTAAATAGTGCTGCGTCATTGAAGTAGAAGTTAATGTTTTTCCTGGAGTAAGCTAATCTCTAATCGATTGAAGTAGAAATTAGCATAAAGTCAATGCGTCGCTGAAAGTCATCTGGATGTAGACCTTGCATGGGTCTGCAACGAAATGGGTATAGCCCCTCTACCCATAGCTTGTGCACAGTACTGCTACTCGCATTCAGCTCACTGGTGCGTGTGCTCAGTTTCTTCTACCCACTAAGTATTGCATCTTCCTTTGCTGGCGTGAGCCTGCCGTGCTTTCTTCCACCAACATCGTGGAGATTGTATGTCGGGTCGACGATTCCCGTATTTCTCAGTCTGTCGTCCAACCTGCAGATGACTTTGGCATCAGGAGGACGGCGTGATGGATAGTTACGGGAATACTTCCTAGCAGTTCGTAAGGCATTACCATTACATTGACCGAAGATAAAGTACATGTCGCAATATTCACATACGGAATACATTATCGCCATGCGAAGATTACCAGTAGCTATTAGATGCAGCTTTCGATTCAAATGATGGCTTAACGTCATTCCACGGCGTGTGCATGCATGCTTCGATATGTGTGGTGGACATTTTGAACATCTTCCTATGTAAACGTATACAAATACCGATGTTCGTGTTTCCAATAAAATTGTTTTTTCGTACACCAATTTCAAGCGAGTAATCTGGCTGTGCAGAGCTTGGGCGGTCTTGATGGGACACCATTTAATGGGATTTAATTATTTATAGTACAATCCTGAAATTCAGTTTTTTTTTTGTAAGCGTTTCCGAGGTTACGCAATTATCCTTTTCCATCGATCTCCATCTCTCTTGTTGCACATTAACTTGACTAAACTAGCTTATTTTCATATTTTGGTTGATTATAAAGGTTAATTTTCACATAAATGGTACGATCATGGAATTCAGTTTTTTTTCGCTGGCGTTGCCGAGAGTATGTAATTATCCTTTTCCATCCCTCTCCCCATTGTTGCACATTAACTTGACTAAACTAGCTTATTTTCATATTTTGGTTAATTATAAAGGTTAATTTCTTAATTATGCAATTTTCCCTCTATTAGCCTTTTTTTCTCTTCCCTGTTTTAGGTTATTTTATTCATTTTTTTTTAGTAGGATGTATTTATTTTACGATGATTTTGCATAACGTCGCCGAATTTGTCTAAAGTCGTGAATTTTTTCTTGTTTATTAAAATCAGATTTCCAGCTAGATCCAATCAGATTTCCAGAGTTGGCAGCTATGCATTGGTATTCAGAATTCTAGCCCTTCCCCCGATATATATATATATATCATAGATTATATTCCAGATGCTATTGACATTTAGCATGTATTTTATCATAAATAATACAGTTATGCCCTTTGAAAATTAAGATAATATGCAGAATTTTCACATATGAAAATTTGGTATAAAACATCTGATTAAATTTGCATTTCTACAAATGATACAAACTGCATTGATCTGATACTAAACTTGCATGAAACTATGATGTGGAACCCTAGGGGTTTCCACATGGAACACATTTTGAAAAATACTTTTGTAAGCTGTAAAATTAAAAATTATCCAGAATAAAGAATTCAATAAAAATGAAGAGACCAGCAGTAAAAGTAAACTTAATAGCTGAGAGATATCATTTAAAACACAAGTTTAATATTGTCAATAATGAAGCATTGTTTTAATGCTAGCATAGTGGTTCTTAAACTTCGTCTTGAAACACTTTTTCACACTTAAAAATTGTGGAGGACCCACAGAGTGGTCCGGGAGTAATCTATATGAATAAAATTCAAAATATGTTTCATCACTGCGAATTGCTACACCGAACTTCATGAAAATTTGATGGGTAGCCTTGGTTACTAGTCAACTTGAGTATGGCCCTACTTAAAATTTAAATGTCTTGACTGTTTTTAAATCCATTTATAAGTAAAGTAATTACAGTAGACAATTCTTTTTAAATTATATTCGATCAATTTATTTATAGTTTTCTATTTTATTGCGGTAATTATAATAGTATTGTAATGGAGTTACGTTTAAAATACCAAATCAATCTAATGTGGGCAGCACATGACTTTCATTATATAATGCAATGAATTTACTTTAACGGTGAAAAAGAGATGAAAAGATCCACAGCACAGTGTTTATAACTTTAAATTATACATTTGGCACTGTAAATTGTACATCCGGATGACTATTTTGTACCCAATTAACTTATATTTTACGCAACTCTAAATTAACAATTATCAATATTGATAGCATCCTCAATAAGCAATATAGTCCATATATTTAAATATTTTAACAAATTCATCAATTAGGTGTCACTTTAGCAATTTTGACTATTTTCTTCAATGTGGGATCAAATATCGCCATGTTGGTGATATTTAGAAAAACATTGCTTATAAAATAAAAGGTATGCTCATTAAAAATTTAAAGTTCATAACTACTAAGTTCAGCAAATTTAATGGGATGTATTTCACATTTTCCATTTGAAGTGTCCAATATCTGTAATGTGCATCCTACCTTAGCAAGATCATCTACATCCATTATCTTCCTCTAACCATTTGTCCATATATGGGAAATGAATTTAAATGATAGTATTAACAGTTACTAGTCAACTTAAGTATACATACTATATGAATACACTACTATTAATGCACACATTAAGACATAGGAAAAGATAGATTGTAGATTCTATCACTACTGTATTAGTGCTGTGTAGATAATATAAACATACTATTTGCGACCCCCAGATATGAAAATGGTTGACAATAGTAAAGTATTTTAATGTATATTTTTTTATGGATAGAAAAATTAATTTAATTTTTAAAATTAAATTGTTTTAATTTGATAAATAAATATCTGATATGTTAATCTTACTATAAATAAGACAACATAGTGGGGAAGTGAATCGCTTTTTAAGTGACAATTTACATGTTTTTATATCTTATTCCCCAGATTAAGAATAAGTCACCCTGGCACAGGGCTCACCCTTCTAATTTAAAATAAGATTTCCTCCCATCAGCCCACCTGCATCACTTGCACTTCTGATTAATGTCCACAGACACATAATGAGCCATACACCTCTTCCATTCAATATTAATATTTCTTATTCAACTCCTTATTGAAATATACATTAGCATCCCCTAGAATAACAATTTACGCTCCCTAGCAAAACATAGCTGTTCAAGAGCAGTGAAACTTGCTCTATTTTGAATGAAAAGCATTAATAATCTCTTCAAAGCGACAGGGATTTTCAAACAAATTAAATGTGTAGATTTTGAGTTATTGAATTTTTGATAATTTGACAGACTACATTTTGCTAATTTTGCAATATTTTTCAAACATCACCAATTTGAAATTTAATTAATATATCATCTGTTTATTAATATGTTTGAATTTCAATTCATTCCTAAAATTTAAAATCAATATCCTACTTATGTTCTGGTTTTAAATTTTATCAATTTGTTTTCATTTTTTGTTAATTTAGCATTGCTTTCATCAATATAGCGACATTTAAAAAAGTTGCCAAGTATTCTGAACAGATAAGATAGACTTGGTTCATTATAGTATTAATTCATATGACACACAGCTACACTATTTTTGATATGAAGCCAGAGTATTATGAGCAGCTTAATTTTATCCTACATGTTTGGATTATGAAAAGCCTGAATTCTGTATCTGTAATTAAAATTTGACTTTGTTTGATAGTTGTTAAAAATCATTCATGCTTCAGGTATATAAGTATTTATTGTATACAAGCGCTATACATGATATAGATTGAATATATAATACAATACAAGTTGAGCCATTTGAGTGTTTCAGGTACAACAATTCTTTCAGGATTTCAGATGTTACTGATATAATTTCTTATCCAAGCTGGAGATTTCTTTTATTTTCTTCTCTCATTGTAAATTCACTGTATAGTCTTATCTTCTACTGACAGCCATTTTTGCGTGAAATTTTTCTTTTCTTAACATGAATGGAAAAATCAATATGAAACAGGTTAAAGTTTTTTTTTTATTTGAGACTATAATTTTTTTTGTTAAGGTGGACATTTTTGCTTAAAAAAATATACAGAGAGTGTTTAAATTTTAATTTTTAAGAATAGAATTTCTCCACTTCGTGTTGTCTTGTAGTTTAATAGAATTTGTTTGACGCTTTATCCTTTCACAGATATCACTTTATCCTTTTGTAGCTAAAAACTGCATACTTGTAGAACCCATCTGAAAGGAATTTTCTAAAGCTTGGATCGTTCTCCTATTGCAGATATCAGCATCCATGGGCTGGTTTCTTGACCTGCAATGGCAGCAAAAAAAATTTGCTATGTGCTACAATTTTGTGAGCTACTGTGGGGATCAACAAATTAAGTTTTTCCACCATGTAACTGGCATCAAATTTCATAAAGATTGTTATTGGGTGGTTTAGCTCATTATGGTTTGAAAAATTGTGGTACACAGTAAGTTTTCTTGATGCTATTATAGGTATCGGCTATTCTCACTGAAGGGTGCTAAAAAGTACGAAACAGGTCCACAGATGGTATGTACAATGGGAGTTCAATCCTAACTTTTAGAATCTACTGCTAGAAATAGCTTTGATGCAGGTATTTGGTATTTATATTATAAATTAATTAGAAATATTTCTAATAATTATTGGTAAAATATGTTAAATAAAAGGTTATCTAAAGTTTTATAGAATTTTTTTCATTTAACGCTTTTAACATCTTGGAAAGCACAAAGAATGAAATTGACATTCTGTGTTGAAATGTATTGCTGTGTTCTTGTTTTCATGCAAAATGGGGAAACCAATTAGAATTTGTCCAATTATGGGGATCTTCATTTATAAGCTGTTTGTAAACATGAAACACACAGGTGACATAAATGTAATGAAATTATGACTAGCTTCAATATGATGAAAAGAATCTTGACTTCAAGAATGGAAGAATGATGGGAAATATGCACTAACAGATCTTCGATTGAGAGACTTGGGAAATGGATATTGCTGGTATTCAAGTGAACTATTTGTCGAGGAAGAACTTGATGACCATGAATAAAATGGTGGAGTGGATACCCGATGGCTGGTCTTCTGGAATGCTGTAGAAGTACTTCCACTTGATGATTCGCCATCATCTGCAAAATAAAATATTCCATAAGATTATTTTATGAAGAATATCAATAGAATGACTTGAATTCCATAAAGAATATCAATAGAATATGACATGAATATCAATGGAATATGTCATGAATTCCATGAAAAATATCAATGGAATACGATATGAAATTGAGGAATATCACTATTAGGAGTATGACACATGAGCATTGTCTCCCGTTTGTTTTCGGGACGCTGCATGCTGGGAGTAAAAGAATGCCTGCAGCTTGTCAGTGTTTTGGCATGACAAGATCTAGGCATTCTTTTACTCTCCAGCTTGCAGCGTCCCCACAACACAGGAGACAACGCCCGTGTATCATAGCCCCTTAAAAGTTTCAGGACCTATCTATTAAAATATGCGAGTCTAAGTAATGTTTAAATATAGGTGTAATAAAAATATTCGTATCGGATTTGTTCCCATTGTAGATGCCAACATCCAAAGGCTGAATTTGTGCTACTTATGCACTGTTCAGTACGTACCTGCAGTAGCAGCAGTAAAATTTGCTGTGTGCCATAATTTTGTCTTTTTTTTTTACACATTTAGATTTTCAGACTTAATGTTTGTTGACAAAGAGGATCTATTGTTGTGTTGTGCATAATTATGTTGCTTAATTTTTTCCTTACCTTTCATTTTATTTTAGTGTGTTACTTAATAAAATTGCAATAAAATGCAGCTTTGCTGCTTCTAACTTCTGTGCCTTTGACAATATGATTAATGCTCCCATTTCATATTTATTCCATCTCAGGATGGATTCTTGAGAACTGTTTCAAAATTTGATGTATTGTTTTAATTAGATAAAAATGTTAATACTTTATTTTCAGAAAATTTCAAAATTCTCATTTCCTTACTTCAAACTGTTACAAAAAGGTTTTATTTCTATAGTGGCATTTAATATGGCACTTTTCTTGCTACCAATTTAAAATTTTTCTGTTTCAAGTCAAGTTTTATTGCTCAGAACTCATAATACAAAATGGGATTTTTGCTGTTCCAAAAGCACTGTATGACTGACTGCCAGCTCATTGTGTTAGGCATATTTCAACACTATATTTATGGGGAAAAGTATTACTTGTGGGATGGAATTTAAAATTTCTACTTTTTCATACTTTTTTTATATCAGAATTCCTGTTTTTGTTCCTTTTTTTTTCTTGTGCGTGTTGCTTGCGAATTCAGAGCATATAAGTTTTTAGAATTTGAATATTAAATTAAACAAATTAAAATACCAAAAAACAATAAATTAAAGTAACACATTTAAATCTCGAAAACATATTTAATATAGAGGAGCATGTTTAATGCATGAGTGCACACTCCTTGATTAGCTGTTTAAAAGTTGTTTACTTGTTATTCGTAGGAAGTATAGTTTTAAAATGGGGATTTTGCCTTGTTACAGTTTGCTTTAATAATTGAAATCATGATTATGAAAATCTGCATACAATTTCAAGTATACATGCAAAATTTCATCATTCTATTTATTGCAGTTTTCGAGTAAAAGGGATAACAGAATTTAGGCAAACGTTGATTTTGTTTCATTAGGAATGGAGAATGGACTTCACTTCACTTGTCCATCATTATTTGGTATGGCCTGGTCACGTAGCAGGTGGACACCAGGTGTATACTGGGGACTAAAAAATTGACTATATATTGCTGCAAAAAACTTCCCTGCATAAACAGTGCTATTGGAAGCATCTGAGTTGTATATTGCAAATTAAGAACTTTTTCTAGAAGTTGCTGAAAGTATGTAATGTATATTAGAATACAGAAAAAAAAATCTTTCCAGTGCAGTGCTTGCTCTTAACCTGTAAAATTTCGAGTCAAATTGAATCTTATAACTCAAAGGGTATGAGTCAAACTTTTGGAGTCACTTTTTGTTATTTTTTAACATTTGTAATTTTAATTTTAAAATGGTAAAAAAGAACGGATGTATTGCTCATATATACCACACATATTTATAATGAAAACAAAATAGTAATAACTTTTAAATTTTGATTGAATTGATGGACAAATTTAACTTCTATTAAAGTTTGTACTATAATTATCACCATTTTAAACAGGCACAAAATAGCCAAACATCAAAAACTCGCGTGGAAAAGAAGTAAAAATAAATAGCATGGGTGAATTTTGCAAATCTTATTTGACTCGCAGTTTCTAAATAGCGAGTCAATATAGTTTAAAAAGTACCGATTGACATGGCAATTGCAAATGAATGTGAGCTTTTCATTACTATATTTATGCTGTGAAGTAGGTATAAAGGTGATGCATCATACAGTACCATGAGCATTACAAATTAAAAGTGTGGAAATTTACTTGCCAAGGAAAGGTGTTTCATCATACAAAGAACTATTTCTATGTCTTATGATTTGTGAACTCCTGCAGTCGCACGGAGAGGGAATGTCCATGATGGATTCGGAGGCTGGCTTCCAGAGTTCTAATAAAATAAAAATACAAACTGTACTTGCATGATTTTTAAATGAATTATTATTAATAAAAATACAACTTTGGTGACCCTGTTGGTCAAGGAACAGTATCAACAGCACAGAGACAGTCCACAGATATGCAAGCCGTATGTAGCATGGCATTATCTTGTTGGAAAATGGCCCCAGAATGACATGCCATGAAGGGTAACGCAAACGACCGCAGGATTTCATCAACATATCGTTGAGCTGCTAAAGTTGTATGCAGGATGACTAGGGGCGACCTGCTGTCATAAGAGATAGTACCCAACACCAGGGGTAATGGCTGTGTGCCTGTGTAAAAACAAAGGCTGATTGGGACCTCTGGCCCTGGTGCCTCCACACACGTACTCTATGGTCATCTGCTGAAAGACAAGCGTGATTCATTGCTGAACACTATGCGATGTCAATCTGTTGGCAGCCATGATGCTCGGCTACGACACCACTCCAAACGACTCTATCGATGTTGTGGGGTTATGGGCAGACATCTTAAAGGTCGCCATGAGCATAACCCCCACCTCCACCTAATGCCGTGAGATGGTGGAAGGTACCACGGGTGATATGGAAGAGGCTGTAGCACGTTGGATGGCGGACAATGATGCCGTTGGGCCTGTCACACAATCATCCTATCTTGCCTCGCATTCGTGCACCATAGCCTTTCAGAGACTTCATTCAGCCGATGAGTTCCTTGCAGCAATCTTTGCTGCCACCACTTTTGCACAGCAGTATCCGTTCGGTGCAGGTGGCGGCCTATTGTTCGGTATGACCAGCCAGTTTCACGCATCCCGACTATACGACCACGTTCGAACTCATCTAATTGCTTATAAGGTTTTAGGCAACATCGTAACGGCATTACCGGTTGTGTCTCCACGGAACTGCAACGCCGATAACGAGCAAAGATAAACCGTCCACATTTTAAACCTGTTTTATAGGATGCTAGTTGCACAGTAGAAACGTGCTCTATGACTAAGTTAGCACTCATTGGCCTTGTAAATTTAATCATTTGCATACTTAGTGTAAAGGAATTTGCATGCGAAATTTCCAGATGATCGGACTATTTTATAGGGGTACTTCGTTTTTTTTTTGCAAAAAAGTGCATATACTAGCTGAATACCCATTGAAAATCAACGGTCTCACAATAAGCAACCCCTGAATAATGAAAAATTTTAATAATTCGCTTTTCACATTTATTCGGCAAATCGAATATTTTGGTGTGCAGGATCCCCTAAAGAAGAAAATATTAGAAAACTTAAATTACGCACTTCTTCCTTTCAAACTATCTACACCTACACCAAGTCTCTATCTCATTCCGAAGCATACCATTTTATCATTTCCCTTTTAGAACGTTTTTCTGTGTAGCACACCCATAAATGAACATTTTTGAAAAATTCTGTTCATCTTGGGTTTTTTATCAGATGATTGGCCCATATACCAAATATTAAGTCTTTATCACATTTAAAAGGAAGCGTGTCTCATTTATTCGGAAAATCGAACATATTGCTGTGCGGCAACCCCTAAAGTAGTAAATATTGGAAATCTGAAATTGCATGCTTTTTTCCTTTGAAACAATCTACCCGTACACAAAATTTGAAGCCTCTATCCTATCTCGTGAAGCATGCTTTTTCTATTACTTTACCTTTCAACCATTTCTCTGTGTAGCACCCTTCTTAAATGAACATTTTCGAGAAACCATATTTATCTTGGTTTTTTTTATCAAATTATTAGCCCATATACTAAATTTCAAGCTTTTACCACATTATAAAGGAGGCGTTTTTCATTAGATTGCGAAATCGAATATTTTATCAGCGGCACCCCCTACAATAGCAAATGTTGGAAAACTGAAATTGCACACTTTCCTCCTTTCCAACTTTTTACCCGTACACCAAATTTGAAGTCTCTATCTCATTGCGAAACATGCTTTTTCTATCATTTCACCTTTCGAATGTTTTTGTCTGGAGTATCTACACCCTTAAATATACATTTTTGAAAAACACTATTCTTCTTGTGTTTTCTATCAGATGATAAACCGTCCCATATATGAAACATCAAGCCTCTATCACATTTTGGTATGCAGCACTCCCTAAAGTAGAAAATATTGGTAAATTGAAATTATACACTTTCACCCTTCCAAACTATCTAACCGTACACCAAATTTGATATCTCTATCTCATCCCGAAGCATGTTTTTTTTATCAATGCACCTTTCGAACGTTTTTCTCTGGAGCACCTTCTTAAATGAACATTTTTGAAAAACTATATTCGCCTTGGGTGTGTTCATCAAATGATTAGCCCATATACCAAATTTCAAGCCTCTATCAAATTTTAAAGGGGCCGTTTCTCAGTTATTCGGTAAATCGAACATTTTGGTGTGTGGCACCTTCTTAAGTAGAAAATATTGGAAATCTGAAATTGCACACTTTCTTCCTTTCGAACGATTTACCCATACACCATATTTGAAGTCTCTATCTTACCGCAAAGCATGCTTTCCTATTATTTCAGTTTTCGAACGTTTTCGAAAAATTCGATTTTTCCAGGGGGTTTTATCGAACGATCGAGCTGTGTACCAAATTGCAAGTTTCTATCTATTCGGGATAAGTGCCTAAAAAAAGCGTGACAGACGGACACTTGGCAATTAGTATATATAGATTAAAAGATTCATAAATACCAAAGCAAACTAAAAGTGTTAATTATACTTAGCAAGTATGTAAAGCTAGATAAAATAAAGTTAATAAAGTAAGGCGATTGCAAAATACATTTAATTTATTGCACAAATGAAGCTTATAAATAAAATGATTTCAATAATAAAAATCTGATGTGGGCAGCACATGACTTTCCTTTGTATAATGCAATGAATTTACTACTTTTACAGTTAAAAAAAATGTTATTCTTTTATTCTTTCCAAGATATTGAATTTTCTTCAATTAGTCGTCATTTTCATTAAGTTTCATTGATTTCAAAACATTTCATTGATTAAGCGTCACTTTTATCCATTTGGCGAGATTTTCGTTAATTTGGCAACATTTAAAATGTCTCCAAGTTGACGACATTCCGCCAAATTCGTCGCCGAAATCTCGCCAAGCGTTATAGACGGAGAAATAAGTTATTCTTACAGCAGATAAATGACTATTGGAGCTCAAATACAAAAGTATTACTCAAAGTATCTTTTCTCGTGAATGAAACGAGTTAGATCCACGAGAATGATATCGTCAAATTTATTGCATGATATTACATATGAAAAGTGAATAGGTTTCTTAAGAGTTAATATTTTTTTTATTTTACTTGATTTTTTGATAAATTTATTTGGAAAATGTGCAATATCTCGAGAACGGTTAATGCTTGCGTCCTACAGTTTTTGTCAATAGTTTTCTAAGGAAAAATTACATATGAAATGTCTATTTGCGTAACTTTATTAAAGGTTTTGATTTTTTGATGATTTTTTTAAAATTTCACTCGAAAATTTAGGGGGTTCTGAATATTCGATTGTGTTTAAAAACTATAGGCTTCCAGTATTTACGGATTGTGATTTTTGTACCAAATTTCATTCGAATCGCTCCATCCGTTCGTGAGATATCGTCTCCACAGACTCACTGACACACACACACACAGACATCACCTCAAAAATGTTCGATTCGTGATCAGGGATGCTTGAAACATGCTCTCCCGTCGAAGACACTAATTCGAATTTTTGACCCCGTCACAATACTTTCCTTATACATTATGTATATAAGGAAAGTAAAAATATTATATGAAATTCCAATAACGGATTAGAGATAAGTTGTAACACATATAACCATAACTTAAACTATAAGATAGCCACATATAAAACCAAATTTAAACTCTTATCAAACAATTTATAATAAAGTAAAAGTAAAACACTGCCAAATTACATGCTATGCAATTATAAAGTTTATAAAAATCCAAAGATAATTTAGAGATTTTTTAACACATATAAAACATTATCTAATAAATACAATAAGCCAAAATTGAAACAAATTCCTATCATGTACTAGTACGTAAAAGGAAGGTTAGGCAAGTAAGCATTATGATTTTCCAAAATTTTAAAAATAGAGATATAACTATCATGGAAAGAACATATCTAAATCAATGCAATTATGCATTCATCATACTATGAATAATAAACGAATATCAATGGTGAGAATTAAAATCTTTAACCTATCATTGGAATTTCATATAATATTTTCATTATATATATATATATATATACAGGGTATCCCAAAAACATTGACCTCTGCTTTTATTCCTGAAATATTGATCTTAGACATATATAATAAATTACAAAGCTCCGTAAGGTACAAAATTTTATGAAATCGATAAAAAATTTCAGAGGATTAAATTTGAAGAAATACAAAATTTAAATTTTTATGAGACCCCATATAAAAACATTTCCAATGAGTAAAATGTGCCCCATGCACTAATAAGGTGATTTTCAAAATTGCAGTATTTTATCATAAAAAGTCTCAGAGATACGTTTAAACAAAGTGGGTGAGGGATTAATCACAAATTAAAATGTAAATGTTTACAGCAAGAGTGCAAATGACGAAAAGCAGAAATTCATCATAGGCAAATAATATCTGCCTCTTATCTTTAATGGATCTTTGGCATGGATGGAAAACATTTTAAACAAGCTGTGTAATCTCTGTGTAAAGTTATTATTTCTACACAGTGTAGATACTTTTGTACCAATAAATAGCAAAATTATTATTTATTTATGTAATCATTATTTTCTTTTGTAATTTGTGTATGACCCCTGAAAAGCGATCTGCCGAAATCATTTTTCCCCTCGAGAACCCATGTCGATACATCGAAAAGTGGTTTATGTTAGCATTTTTGTCTTTTCATATCTCTGGGACATTTTATGATAAAATGCTGAAATTTTGTACATAACCTTATTAGTGTATGGGGCACATTTTACTCATTGGAAATGTTTTTGTACGGGGGCCGTATAAGAATTTAAATTCTATATTTCTTAAAATTTAATTCACTTGAGAATTTTAATCGATTTTATAAAATTCTGTACCTTTTTTTACGCAACTTTGTAATTTATTATATATGTCTAAGATTAATATTTAAGGAATAAAAGCCGAAGTCAATGTTTTTGGGACACCCTGTATATGTACATACGTATATATTTAAAATAATAGTTTGAAAATCCAATGATAGAATAGAGAGAAGTTGCAACTCAAAAAACACTAACTTTAAAATTTTTAATTATTCATATTTGCAAGGTATCCTTAATTCTTTTAGCATGCTTCGGTATTTATGAAACGTGTATATATATATATTTATATATATATGCTAGAAATGGTTTTTTTTGTACTTACCGTAGTTTATGCATAGTTTTCGATTTAAAACTTTCAATTTATATATATATATATTATAAAATTTTAGAAATATGGTTTTTTAAATGCTGTGCCATTGAAGTAGCTACTGATCAGCCAGATCAAATCACTGCATTCAAAATCTGATTATAGAAAATATAGATATACAGGGTGAGTCGGAATTGTTTTTACAAAAGCAGAGGGGTGATAGTACCCCACCAGACGAGCAATAATTACCATGGAACATAGGGTCGCATTGCACTCAGAGAGGCAGAAAAGAGTAAAATTAGAATACGAACCTGCACGTACACCAGTGTTGGGAAAGCGAATGAACGATACCAAACGTTGCACAAACAGATTTATTGTGCAGCGACAAACTCACAGCAAGTGCTCAAAGTGGCGACCACGCGTGTCGTTGCACCGTTTACACTGGCGAAGGAATGACTGACGCACCCTCTCGAAGATTCCGGGTGCTGTGCTAATGTGGTCTGCGGCAACAACGATGCGCGCGACGAGATCTTCCGCCGAGTCCACAGGCGTCTCGTACACTAAAGATTTCATGTAGTCCCAGAAGAAAAAGTCTAGTGGGTTGAAGTCTGGTGAGCGAGGAAGCCACGCCACAGGTCCGCCCCAACGTGCGGGATATGTGGCATTCAAGAAGTTCCGGACCGTGATGGAAAAGTGTGCCGGGGCTCCATCGTGCATAAACCACATGTCGCTCTGGATGGGGGGCGGAATGGCCTCCAATAAACTGGGCAGCACGTGTTTCAAAAAGATACGGTATGTTGCGCCGGACAAACGGTCTGGCAGGATGTACGGGCCGACCAGGTAATCACCAACAATACTTGTCCAGATGTTCACGGTAAATCGGTGCTGGTGTTTACGATGGGTTGTGCAGTGGGGATTACAGGCAGACCACACGTGTTGATTATGCATGTTGAAAATGCCTTCTCTGCTGAACGTTGCCTCATCGCTAAATAAAACTAATGCAGGCAATCGTGTATCGGTATTCCTCATCCCGAGCATCCACTGCACAAAGGCTGCCCGGTGGGGATAATCATCTGGATGCAAATATTGCACCTGTTGCACGTGGTAGGGGTGCATGAGTTCCTCGTGTGAAATACGCCACACCACTTTCTGAGAAACACCCATTTCGTCTGCCACCGCTCGCGTACTGGTGGACGGAGCTGCTACAAATCTCGCCAGGACTCGCTCTTCCAGTTCAGGCGTTCGTGCAATTCGCGAACGTCCTGCATTACTGTTAGCGATAGCGAACGACCCGGTTTCTCGCAGTCGTCGATCGACACTGGCAAAGGTAGGACGACTGGGAATACGACGCGTTGGAAACCGCTGCTCGTACAATCTTCGTGCTACGCGTCCATTCCCTTTGGCTTCACCGTATGTGAGGTGCATGTTAGCCAATTCCTCGTAGGTGTACTCCGCCATAGCATTCACGCAACGTGTCGGACGATATTATCACGGGAATAACTTGCGGCGCTGAAGTTGTGCCGGTTTTTAAAGGGCAACGTGTGCTCTGATTGGCTATCGCCGGAATCTACTAGGAGCCAGTTATGCTGATTCTGCTCCCTGGACATTTGCATACGGTAACTTCGTTCGTGTCTGGCGTAGGAGATACTACGTAGGCAGGTACACAATAACGTCCGAGGCGCTGACTGCGTCATGCTCGACGCGGTTCGACGTGCCTCTTTTCTGCCTCTCAGAGTGCAATGCGACCCTATGTTCCATGGTAATTATTGCTCGTCTGGTGGGGTACTATCACCCCTCTGCTTTTGTAAAAACAATTCCGACTCACCCTGGATATTGATATAATAACAGATTAATGGTAAAAGAAAAAAGAACTTGCTTAAGATGACACACAATGCCTGTAATGACCGGTCTTCACAACAAAGAGTCGCTTAATACAGAAAAAAGTTGCTGATAAATTTGGAACCGACTGTTAAGATTTTGGAATGATACTACTGGGGAGATGGTATGAAAATGGTAACAAATATTTTTTATCACTAACAAATTTTGTGAGCAGTGATGACCATGGGTTCTTTAAACATTACGTTTTAAAGCAGAATGGAAGCAAATTCTGCAAAAGGGCCTTGTTTTGGAGCAGCTCAGGGTAATGAAAGCAAAATTAACATAACTACATTCCCCTTAAATTACCAAGTTGACGATACTGCTTCAAAAATGCTGCCAAAATCGCTAAATTATCGCAAAGTCTCAGACAGGATAAGGGCTTTGTTAACAGTATTAAAAAAACCCCTGTATCAGAAAATCGATAAATTGAAAATGATCATCTTTTAGTCTTTGCTTGGAGAGCTCGGCGGAAAGCTGTAGCAGATTTAGCGTTATCCAGGGTGCACCACGGGGAGGCCTGCTACGTTACACTCCATTTTGATGAAGAACTGGAATCAATATTTGTTGCACTTCAACAGCTTTCCATTCAGCAGAATTCTTTTGAGAGGGCTGTGATCCTCTCCGATTCAACATCTGCCCTTCAGGCAGATGTTGAATGCTGCCCTCTATCATCTAATTTCCGCCCTCTATCATCTAATCAAGAGAGGTAAAGCCCCCGCGTCCAGCAGTGTAGATCTCTTCTCGGGAAAATACAACGCAAGGTGTCTTTCCAGTGGGTGCCCTCCCACTGCGGTGTCGAGGGTAATGAGAAAGCAGACTTTTTGGCAAAAAAGGGGTGCAATATAATCCAGAAATCGGACAGAAATTTGCCATTTCATTCATCAAAACTTGAAATAAATAGAATTTTTAGACATTGCTTCCGTACTGCGGCCATTTGCTCCTCTCGTGCTAAACTCTGGAGTGTTCTCAGCACCAGTCCTCATTGTGTTCCTGATGCTCCTCGTGCAACTGCGACTGCCACTTTTAGACTTTTGACTGGGCACAATTGTCTTCGTGCCCATCTTTTCAGTTTTAATATTGTCAATTCACCTGTGTGTGTTTTGTGTACAACTGGACAAGACATGACCGCTGTGCACACTGACGAATGCCCTGCATTATCTCATTGTAATTGTATTGTGGAAAAATATTGGAGAGCACGAAGCCTTATGACTTAGTAGTCAACAGGCTGGCATTTGATAAATCAATAAAAAAAATCTTTTAGTCTTTGCACAGTTTTCTAGAATGACACACATGCTTACCATAATCTTTTATATGTTGATGAATATAGTTTATCCATTCACTCAGTTGAATGGGAGAATCTGCTGCAAGTAAGAATTCTTTGTCCTCGCTGTCCTGAGTAAACTCCACTTTAAAGCTGAATCTTGGGTAGGAAATAGCTTTGGAGCTTGGCGTAACTTTGGTACCCTAAAAATGTTTAGACAAATTTAGTGTTGCTCGTGCACACACACACACACATTGTTTACATTTACTTTTATTATAATTAGAAGCGGAGCATGCCCGAAAGAAACACTGATAAAACCTGCTATCATATCTCTTTCATTCGGAAATCGATTGCTCGAATAAATTGATTTTTTGAAGCATATTTCGACGGATTTTAGCTTTAAATGTTCATAGTTTTTAAACTAATTCAAATTAAAAAGGACCTGAAGTACGCCTGTACCGAATTTCACCGCAGTCCGAAGCTTCGATTTTCCACTACAGATGACACATATAGGCATATTTTATTATCTACTATTTGCATTACATATACAATATACCATGTACATTAATAGTGTAGTTTAAACAATAATTATGCTACCACCATTGTTCGGAGGATTATCTTTTTTTTTTTTCCCACAGGGAATGAATGAATGGTATGGAAATCTTAAATTTCGAATTTTCAAGTTCTAATAATGCAAATTATAAAATTATTTTATCTAGTTCTAGTTTTTCATGTAATGTGAATTTTATAGCAGAATGTGCATTTTATCTTGAGTTATTCAACCAACACACACACAGGAGTGTTTAAATCCTGCTCTTCCATTCAGGGTCGGCCATAAAAATTGTGGACCCCCTCCATATCTGATTTCCCACTTTATGTTAATTCTTCATATTGATCCCTCTCTAAAAATATATTGGAGGTCCCCCTCTCCACCCCCCACATACTTGAGTGGTATCCGTCCTACCTAAGGGTGGCCCTGTTCCATTAGGTGCGTATATAAAACACATTAGTATTTAGAGGTTGAAATAGAAAACTATTTTGTTGTACTTCAAATTCACTGTTTTACTTACAGTTTGGATGGGAATGACTATGTCTGGATTTGAACTATGGACATCAGCAAAATTAGACCACATAGAGAGATTAAAATTCTTTAAAGAACTCAGCATTCTTCTGGAACCCGTGATGTTTCCAATTTGCTACAAAAGAAAAAATACAGATAACATGAGATTACAGCAAGTAACAGGGAAGATATACCACATATCTTGGGAAATAGTATTTGGGATTTATTTTGCCCTTGTTGGGATCAGGGATCGTAATATCGAACTTTCACTTCTTCAATTTCAGAATTAAGAATTTTTTATTTTTTGGATTCTTCGGCAAATATTTTGTTTAAAGTAATTTTAAAGAAGTTAAATTTTATGCTTGCACGGTTAAATTTATTTCTTAGTAAATACTACATTAAAAAAACCGGTGTGGGCAGCACATGACTTTCTTTATATAATGCAATGAATTTACTACTTTTATAGTAAAAAAAATAGGTTATTCTTATAGTAAATACTTATATTCTTTCCAAGATATTGAATTTTCGCCAATTAGTCGTCATTTTCATTGATTTCGTGTCATTTTTATCCATTTGGCGAGATTTTCATTAATTTGGCAACATTTAAAAAAGTCGCCAAGTTGGAGACATTCCGCCAAATTTATCGCCAAAATCACCAAGCGCTATAGACGGAGAAATAAGTTATTCTAATAGCAGATAAATGATTATTGACGTTCAACTACAAAAGTATTACTCAAAGTATCTTTGGATGGAACGAGCTAGATCCACAAGAATGATGTCACTCAATGTACCGCATAATATTACATATGAAAAGTGAACATGTTTCTCAACAGCTAATATTTTTTTAATTTATGGGATATTTTGATAAATTTATTTGAAAATGTGCAATATCTCGAGAACGGTTCATGCTAGCGTTTTAAAGTTTACGTTAATCGTTTTCTAAGGAAAAAATTAAATAAGAAATGTCCATTTGCGTAACTTTATTAAAGGTTTTAATTTTTTGATTATTTTTTCAAACTTACACTCGAAAATTTTAGGGGGGGTTCTGAACATTCGATTGCGTTTAAAAACAATAGGCTTCCAGTATTCACGGATTGTAATTTTTGTATCAAATTCTGTTCGAATCGGTCCATTCGTTCGCCTCCAAAGACTCACTGATACACACACACATATTTTCACACACACACACACACACACACACACTTGCACATACACACACACACACACACACACACACACATTTGCACATACACACACACACACACACAGACATCACCTCAAAAACGTCTGATTCGTGTTCAGGGATGCTTGAAACGTGCTCTCCCGTCGAAAACTCGAATTTGAATTTTCGACCCCGTCACAATACTTTCTTTATACATTATATGTATATAAGGAAAGTAATATAGCGATAATTACACACATACGTATCCCCGGTCCCTGTGGATGCCACCCCCACTGGGTTCCGGTCTAAATTGGGTGGCACTTCCCGGCTGTCCAAACAGTTACCTTACACCTTTTTGGTAGGTCGGACAGTCTGGGTCGCAACAACAACACATACGTATCCCGAAAATAAACATTAATATTTAATGAATTTTGGGAAATATAACGAACCTTTCTACAAAATACAGGGACTACACTTGATTAATGTTTGCTTTCCCTACATACATAATATAATGCTTTGGAAAAGTATTCGGACGGGCTCTAAAATTCGAATGAGTTTTCGAAGGAAGAGCACGTCTCATCGAACGCTTTTGAAATGACGTGTGTGTGTGTGCGCGCGCGCGCGCTCGCTGTTCTCTCTGTATAGCAGGTTTGAGTTTTACCAGAATTGCAAAACTAAAAAAACTGATGTGGGTAGCACATGACCTTTCCTGCAGACTCATATTCATGTCATCTTTATTTCTTTTGTAATTCACTAAACTGAGTTTAATTGCACAAAGTAACACCCATAACTATTTTAAATGAACATGTTTACATTTGGTAACTCGTTTACAATTGGTAACTCGAATGACTTTCAAAGTTGGCGTGCCGAAAAAACTCTAAAATATCTCGAGAACGGCTATTCCTATTGTAATGGAGCTGGTCTTATTCTTTTCATCGTCAAAAATTATGTATAAAACAAGCATTTAATTGATATATTTGGGCATACGTAGTCTTTTATTTTTGATTTTGACGATTTTTGTGTGCCATTCCGCAAAAAAAAGGCAGATTCTTTTTTTCCAAATCGTACCAAAACCTAATCAGCACCAAGGTAATCCACAAGGGATTTACCTTTAAAATTTTACGAAATTTGGTCCATTGGTTTTTTAAGTAGAGTGGATACAAACTCTGCACAGGCAGACACACACACACACACACACACACACACACACCGGCCGTCCAAATAGCTGCTCTTAGTCCTCTGGACGAGTCGGACGGTCTGGGTCTTCAACACACACACACACACAGCCGTCATGCTAAAAAAAGTTTTTCGTGTTCTAGAGGTCCCAAAACGTGTAGATCCGTCGAAAACTCGAGTTGCGATTTTCGGCATGATTCCAATACTTCCTCTATGCATTACCATGTATTGCAAGAAAAGTAAAAATCTGATGTGGACAGTACATGACTTTCCCTGCAGATTCATATTCACGTTCCCTTTACTTCTTCAGTAATTCATTAAATTGAGTTTAATTGCACAAAATAATAGTCATAATTATTTCAAATTACACTGAATTTACACTTTTAATTCAATTTTCGTTTTTATTTGGCAACTGGACTCATTTTCAAAGATGGCGTAGCGAAAATGCGAGAAAACTAAAATATCTCGAGAACGGTTAATCCTAGAGTAATGGGGTTGGCCTTATTCTTTTTGTCGTCAGAAATTACGTACAAAATATGCATTTAATTGATATATTTGAGCATACGTAGTCTTTCATTTTTAGATTCAACAATTTTTGTGGGCCATTTCGCAGAAAAAGGCAGGTTCTTTTCGTCCGGATAGTATCAAAATCTAATCAGCATCAGGTTAACCTACAAGTGATTTATCTACCAAATTTTGTGAAATTTGCTGTATTAGTTTCTCAACTAGTATGGATATAGGCAATTTTTGCGGGCTATTTCGCAAAAACACGCGGGTTCTTTTATCCCGAATCGTACTATAATCTAATCAGCACCAGGGTCACCCACAAGAAACTTACCTACCAAATTTTATGAAATTCGGTCAATTAGTTTTTCAGTTAGAGTGGACACAAAATCTGAACAGACAGACATACACACACAGGCGTCACGCTTAAAATAGTTTTTCGTGTTCTAGAGGTCCCAAAACGTGTAGATCCGTTGAAAACTCGAGTTGCGATTTTTGGCACGATTCCAATATTTTCCCTATACGTTACTATGTAGCAGGGAAAGTAAAAAATCTGATGTGGGCAGCACATGACTTTCCCTGCAGACTTATATTAACGTTCTCTTTATTTTAATTAAATTTATTTCACTTTTAATTCAATTTTCGTTCTCATTCGGTAACGACTTATTTTCAAAGGTGGCGTAGAGAAAATACGGAAAACTAAAATATCTCGAGAACGGCTAGATCTAGTGTAATGGGGTTGGTCTTATTATTTTTGTCGTTAAAAATTACGTATTAAACGAGCATTTAATGGATATATTTGAGTATACCTAGTTATTTAGTTTAGATTTTGACGATTTTTGCGGGCCATTTTGCAAAAAAGGCAGGTTATTTTTTTCCGAATCGTACCAAAATCTAATCTGCACCAGGGTATCCCACAAGTGACTCATCTACCGAATTTTGTGAAATTCGGTCCAGTAGTTTTTCAGTTAGAGTGGATACAAGTTTTTGCGGGCCATTTCGCAAAAAAAGGCGGGTTCTTTTATTCCAAATCGTACCCAAAACTAATCAGCACCAGACTCGCTCACAAGTGACTTTCCTACCAAATTTTGTGAAATTCGGTCCATTAGTTTTTTAGTTAGAGTGGATACAAAATCTGCATAGACAGACAGACACACAGACAGACAGACACACAGACACACACACAGACGTCACGCCAAAATTGGTTTTTTCGTATTCTAGAGGTCTTGAAACGTCTAGATCCGTCGAGAACTCGAGTTGCGATTTTCGACATGATTCCAATACTTTCCTTATACATTACCATGTATTGCAGGGAAAGTAAAAGCATTATTTCGTGAATTAATTGGTATTAAATCTAAAATTTCTGGATTTGGGGGCTTACAATCTCGAGATCAAAACTTTGGACACTATTAGGATATTCGGGGATACTATTTTTAATTGTGATTGTGACAGAATGGGGTGTGGCAATTTCCCGGATGTTGCAAAATGGATGTTTATTTTTAAATGGTGTTATCTGTCCGTCAATTGGGGCTATCATGCCGTCTTGCAATAATTACTAATTATATATTTCCTGTGTTATTAAGTCATGATGTTGCTACACAATTAGTTTCTCACAGAAATAAAAAAAATTGGCGGTGGTTTCAGTACGATGGAGCCGTAAAGGATTTGCGTGAATAACATTTTGTAAAACAAAACTTAACTTCTGTGAAACTTAACTTCTTTCTTCGAAAAACAATTCAATTCAAAATATCATTATGTATACTTATAGGGCTTTCAAAGAGCTACAAATTCTTACTTATTGGTTACAGCTATCACTTTTAGTTTTTAAGATATAAGCATTACAAACTTGAAAGACGTAAAATTTTTGCACTTCTTCAACTTGACAAGACGATTACTCGAAAACTGTAAGAGTTTTTTTTTTTTAAATAAATATATATTTAGAAACTGAATTTCCTGATACATATTTTTACCGCTCACTATTTATATCTATCTTTTATAGTTTCGAAGATATTTAAGTAAGTATGAAAAAAAAAATTTTTTTTCAGACAGACACACAAAGAGACAGACACGGGCTTTCAAAGAGCTACAAATTCTTGCTCAATTTTCATAGCCAGCTCTTCTAGTTTTTGAGATATTAGCATTACAAATTTGAAAGACGTAAAATTTGCAATCTCCTTCAACTTGACAAGATGATTACTCGAAAACTATAAGAGTTATTTTAATAATAAATATAGATTTTAATACCAAATTTTCTAGCACATATTTTTGTCGCTTATTATTTATATCTATCTCTTATAGTTTACTACATATTTCAAGTGAAAGTTAGAAAAATGGAAAAGCTCACTCGCTCGGAGAGCTACTTTTTAAAGTTTTTTCGAATAAAAAGTTCAAAATATTAAAAGATTGAAATTATTTTTATAAATTAATAATCTGGATCCTATTTCTGACAAAAGAAGAAAGATTATTTCTATTTTTATTTGTTAGGTTCGAAGTACAAGCATCCAAAGTGTTTACAGTTCTCGTAATGCTCCGTTTTTCCCCCAACCATAGATGGACATGTGGAACTTTTATTCTGGTTTAAATTTTGCTTACGGGTGGGACAGCGTACATCCCAAACGAAGAACCTCTCAAAAAGACAGGTATTTGACATACCCTATCCCAAACAGTTCGATAACGCCAATGCCTGCAAAGTGGGATCGAACTGTTTGGGATAGGGTATGTCAAATACCTGTCTTTTTGAGAGGTTCTTCGTTTGGGATGGACGCTGTTTCACCTATAAGTAAAAGGTTAAGATTCAACAAATCAGATGAAAGTTGTAAACAACAACAAAAAAAAAGTAGCTGACGTCGCCGCCTCTGCTGTTTGACAAATTTCTCGTTCCCCGTGTTTCTCTACTTCGTATTGCAAAAAGTATAACATGCAAAAATTACGATTTGGTACACTTGTAGAGAATGGTTTAGGGAACACGCTGAAATAAACCGTTTTTTCATATATTGTCGTTTAAGAAATATTTAATATCGAAGATAAAATATTTGAGCTGCGAGTTCGCGTTCTAAATGGACTAACAATAGCAAGACCACACATTTCTGCAGACAGGTACCTACATAGTTGAATTTTTGCAGGACGGAGCCTTTTGCTTAAATTTCGATGCAGTTTACGAGATATTTTACTTTTTAGCATTTCTGGAGTGAAAAATGTTCTTTCGTCCATCTATTTTCTCTGTCCCGTACCTCAAAAACTACAGCATACAAAAATATGAAATTTGGTACATATATAGATAAATAATAGGGTAACCCGATGAAATAAACCGTAATTACCGATTAAAATTTTAGTTTGGCTTGAAATAGCTCGTGAAAGGAGTTAATGGGTTTGCGAAGTGTAGCGAGCAGGGGACAGAGCCCCCCCCCCCCCCCCAGTAATGTAAACAAACTCGAATCGTTGAACATGTGCATATACTTGTTGCCACTCGGCAAACGATAATAACGTGTGTAAATTATTCATACTCAGAATTATGCTGTTTGATTCCTGAATAGAGCAGCCATTCGCTTTATAACCCTTATTGTACCCTACTACCATAAAAAAAGAAATAAAAATGAAATGACTGTATTATTGTTAGAACTTGCACACTTACTTGGACTAGACTTAAATATCCTGAGTATGCATCGTCAGACATACACACGGGTTGTACAGCAAGTCGGCAACAAAAATGACCGAACAGGGGAAGTTGCTGGGTTTTCTCTGTACTTTCCATTACTAAATCATATGTTTTGATTCGAGTATTTGCATCTTTCAAAGAAAGCGTGGCATGAGCTATCAAGTCAAAGTCAGCATACCTGAAATGAATATAAGGAGCATTATAATACGAAATGCCTAAGCAAAAGCATATCTAAATCATTTTTCATATCTACATATTCTATTGTTCAGATTCACTTATCTTATAAAATATAAAAGGCTAAACAAAAGCATAACTAAATTATTTCTTATGTTTACATAATCCATTGTTTAGGTCCACTTAACTTATAAAATAGGAATAAGCAAAAGCATATCTACATATTCTATTGTTAAGTTCTACTTATCTTATAATGAGGTAAAGATAAATCTAACATTTAGGAAAGAAGCATCATAGGGTGGTAAATGGTGTGTAAACTTTTTCTGTGACTGGAACCATTAAGAATTTTTATTCTTTTTTACATACTTATTTCGCACAGTAATACGAATATTTGGTAAGACAGAAAGTGACAACTCAAGAACGGAGCCAACGGCCGTACCGTGCTGAAAACACCGGTTCTCGTTAGATCACCGAAGTCAAGCAGCATCGGGCGTGGTTAGTACTTGGGTGGGTGACCACCTGGGAACACCGCGTGCTGTTGGCACATTTCGGACGCGGTAGCCCGGTGGTTTGCGCGCTGGATTTGCACGCTGCCACAACTGCCGCTGTGTTCATGCGGAGTACGATCACATTAAACATGTTGGTCCGAAAGTCCTTCCGAGAGGTTGGTGGTAGGGGAAGGAGGGTACGGTCCCTGTGGATGCCTCCCCCCACTGGGTTCCGGTCTAAATTGGGTGGTACTTCCCGGCCGTTCAAATGGTTACTTTACATCTTTCTGGTAGGTTGGACGGTCTGGGTCTCAAATCAAACAAACTCAAGAACGGAAATACAAATCCTTAGTGAATCCCACCCCACCCCCTTTGGAATTTGACGATGAATTCATATTAGTCATTATCTAAACTATATCTATATATAGCCAATCCAGGATGTTTTGAGGAAAGTTTTGAACCGGAAATGAAAAAAAAAATCTGATGTGGGCAACACATCACTTTCTCTACATAATGCATTTACTTTTTTTCACCGTGAAAAAAAAAAGAAAAAAATGGTGTATAAGTCAACGGCAAAATGTCTTGATGCTGAATTGTATATGTAGAGTTTTACTCGGATGACAATATGAAAAACTATTCCGCTATTTTAATATTTCGAACTATAGCTGAAAGGTGGTTCTAATTTCATTATTTTAATGCTTTGAACTGTTTTAAAAATAACTAAAGAAGACTAACCACCCACAAAGAAAGATGTTATTCACCCAAAACCATATCGGCTTCATTTTATAAAGCAATGTTTTTTTTTTAATCAATGGTATAATACATGCGAAATCAAAATACTTCAATTGTAACAGCACAAACAGGTTATTAAAATCATTAACTGATTTTGAAAGTGAAAAAACAACCTTCTTCTTTCGAAGATGAAAAGACAAGAGTGACCATGCCAGCAAAGGCAAGAAGGCGTATTTTTCAATAAATAGTTGCATCACTTGATCCCAAAACAAAATCATTACAAAACCGAAATAAAATAAACCTTGGAAGAACGATAAAGAACAGCAAAAAGAATTAAAACACTTTCTCAGTAAATAAAACTAACTCAAGTATCCTATGATAAATTAATTCATTAACCCCCGCTTGACCAACGTAAAATATGATTTTTATTACTTAAGTGATAGTAAAAATAAAGCTATCGCAAAAAATGTTTAGGGTAAAATAATCGAACTGGTTGCTAACTGGGTTAATAGGGAAACTATTACCAGACGCTTTCATGCCTTTGCTAATGTAATCCAGGAGGAGGAGGCTGTTTTTGCCTCCGTTTGTTCTGCTTGATACTTTAAAGCAACTGTTTATGGTGGTTACTAATACAAGGTAGGATCAAAAAGTTCGGAGACTGTGCTGATATCTTCAACCCCGATTGGAGGAGAGGGAAACTATTTTACTGTGGCGTAGAGGCACATGTGACGCGAGATGTGAAAAGGAAGAAGCAGGTGATTTTCCAGACAATGCGTGTCAGTGAACTGTAGTCGTTTGCGTCCGTCACAAATGGAAATATCAAAGAGAATATCAAATTCGGTGAGAATATCAAATTCTGCCAGCGTTTGGGGAAATCGCCGACAGAAACATTGCACCTGCTGCAGCAGGTGCAATGTTTTTGAAGAACACCGTGCGAATATCAAATTCTGCCGGCAAGCAGAATTTGATATTCGCACGTTTTTCTTTAAACGCCATTTCAATTTTCGACGAACGCGAACGACTACAGTTCACTGACACGCATTATCTGGAAAAATCCTGCACTGCGGACCTGCTTCTTCCTTTTCACATCTCGCGTCACATGTACCTCTACTCCACGGTAAAATAGTTCCCTTCTCCTCCAATCAGGGTTGGAGATATCAGCACAGTTTCCGAACTTTTTGATCCTACCTTGTATAAATGCTTGAATTTCATATTATTTTAGACACGAATTTGAGGGAATTTTGTGTTGAATAATATAGCATATATCACATACTCACCCTGTTTTGTAGTTCAAGTCTTCCTTCTGAAAGAAAAAAAAATTATAAGTATTTTTTGCCGAATATAGTAAAACGGATATGAGACAAAATAGAAACAAGTGTAACACATTTCTATACTTACAAAATTATCAGAAAATCTTTTGCCTATTGCTTTGCTCACAGAGTAAGAAATTTTCTTTTTCAGCTTATTTGAAGCGCTGGCAATGCTTAAATCCTCTTGAAGAATGTGACTGTACACCTCCAGACGAAAGTCAAAGTCATGCGGAGCATTGTTGCTGGGGGAGAAATCAATTTGTTAAAACAAAAAATATAGAATGATGCAGATGACTGCGGGATACACATGCATAGGGAAGAAGTCACTATTGAAAAATTCGAGATTTAATATATATAATAATTGTTACACTGGTTTTTGTCTTTCTGGGACCTCCAGAATCCTTTCCGAGATCTAGAAGATTGAATTTTTGTATACTTATAGTATTGTCTATATATGTATTGACTACGGGACATAGTAATGACTACGGGACAAAACCTAACGGAGCTGGATTTTCAATCTCCTTCCCCCCTTTCAGCGAGGGGGGGGGGAGAAAAATGAAGATTTTCAAATAGTCTTTCCAGACTATACCGAAGCCCCCAGTGGCTTAAAAGGCTGAATATATGTCCACTTACAGTATCAACTATGGGATAGAACACAAGGAAGCTGGATTTTTATTTCTCTCCTGAGGTGGACAAGATGAAGATGAGGAGTGGTTCACAAGCCCTTCTAGATCCTCCAGAAGCCCCTGGCAACAAAGGAGGCTGAAACTATGCACATTTATAGCATATATCACGAAACAGAACCTAATTGAGTTAATTTTCGATTAAAAGTAATATATTAGCGATAAACAAGCTGAAACTTATTTTTAAAAATTGCAACATATTTTTTAAATTATTAGTTTTTCTATTCTCTCTTCTCTCTCTCGCTCTCTCTCTCTCACACACACATGGCCGCGAAAACATTAGATTCGAGTTCAGGGATGCTTGAAAAGTGCTTTTCCTTCGAAAACTTGAATTCGAATTTTCGAATACATCATAATACTTTCCCTACACATTATACTATATATAGGGAAAGTAAAAGTATTTTACTTTTTATCCTAATACTAGTGAGACCTTTTGGCATTCTGCCGGTAAATAATTTGAAAAACGGGTTTATTCAAGGGATATCTTACTATAATAAAAGTTAACACCCAATCATTGTCTGTGCAGCCACAACATGAAAGGAGGTATTATAACATCCATTGTTGCAAATAAACTAAAAATGAGTCCAATGTCCGGCTTCGTTTTAAGTATGTGATATCATATGCAACGTAAAGCTCCAGAATTATCCATTGTTGTAAATAAGTTAAAAATGAGCCTAATATTTGGCTTCGTTTTCAATATTTGAGGCCACTCAACGTATAACTCCATAACATTGCTTTTTATATATAGAGATAATGAAAAATCAATATACGGGTGTCCCAAAAAGATTGAAACGCGCTTTAATTCTTTACCTGTGGGAGATAAGTGGACAATGTAAATTGCAAAGATGTTGAAGGTAAGGTAGGAAATAAGACTACGTTAATGAAATAGTCCTCCCATTCATTTTCAAAAAGTTATACTTTTTAAATTTTTATACGACCCCCCGCATTCATTATTATTTTTAATGGAACAAGATCATTACCCCCCCCCCCCCGCATATCTGTATCTTTAAAATCAACTGAATTATGATAAAGGGAAAAACCTGACTTATGCCACTTTCCCGTACCATGTGAAAGGCCGTTTCATCGTGAAAATAGGGATCATAATTACAAATTGACGATGGAAAATGTTTAGATCAAAAATACGTTAATATGTCTCAAATTTTTTTATCACAAATGCATCTAAATAATGCATTACACAGACAGAGATTATATAAAGCAGTGGTACTCGCTACGCGGTTGGGTATCCTATGCATTATCATCCAGTTTTATCTTTTTTGTGATATGTCACAAATTAACATTTCTAATTTGATATAGAGTCCCCATTCACAATGTTCAATTTTCAATTAAATATAACTCGCTCAATTTTAAAGATACAGATATGCGGTTTTCTTTAATGATCTTGTTGCATTAAAAATAAAAATTTTCTGATTGACCCAATTTGTCTAAGGAGGGGTCGCGTAAAAATTTAAAAGTGTAACTTTTTGAAAATGAATGGGAGGACTATTTCATGAACGTAGTCTTATTTCCTACCTTACTTTCAACATTTTTGCAATTTACATTGCCCACTTATCTTCAACAGGTAAAGAATTAAAACGTGTTTCAATCTTTTTGGGACACCCTGTATATATATATATATATAATTTGCATGTGAGATTCGATGTCCGAGCAAAAATATCTCGAAACCCGGAAGGCCTAAGAAGTTATAGTTTGGTAGGTAGTCAGTTCTTACCCTAGCAGGTGGCGTGAATACCTTAGCGATCCGAAATTTTCCTGAAGGTGTGTGCTAGCTCCAAGTTGGGTATCTATGTCTGGCCAAAAATAACCAGTAAGAGTCCAATATTCAGCTTCATGATTAAAATTTTCTCTATAGAAGCAAAGCTGAATATTGAACATTTTTTTAACTATCTTACAACAATGGCTATTTGTATCACCATTGTTGTAACAAACACTTACCCAACTAAAAGTGCTTGCAGAGATTAGAAAAACGAGTATATTCTACAGCGGGCCAAGGACGGGCACATATGATAACAGTTGATTCCTGAACGGGCTATAATCTAGTAGTTTAATAATTTATAATACTTCAACCTACCTATGGGGGTATCTCGATTACTAGTTTAATACTATTTATAGTATTTGTTGAGAGAGAATACTAGCAGTATACCTGTTCTTTGTACGGAATATACAATATAAAGAAACTTAAAATTCACAATCATGCGCAAATTTCTATAATATTTTAAATGATATTGCTAGTCAAAACATTTTATTAAAATATTTAAATTAATGTTCCTAAAAATAAAATTTAGAATCTGTTCTCGCTATATACAATTATCCTCACGCAGATCTGAAAGATCAGGAAGATCTGAATAATAAAACATCCTGATCCGGTTTCTAAACAAATTTACAGAAAATATGAAATTGAATCAATATATGCCAAAATAAAAGCGCTAAAATTGTATTAAAAGATATACACATGCAACTTAAATTCTCGTGGATTAGAAGATATACCTGTACTACTTATATATTCGTAGATTAGAAGATTATACCCGTGTATTAGAAGATATGCCCGTACTACAATATATAGATTTTAAAAATCTTTCACCAAAATAAAGCAAATGAATTTGAAGATATCAATACTCCCCGTAATCTTTAAACCCAAAGGCTGTAATGGAAATAATCCAATCAAAAATGTAATTCCGATAAAAATTTATTTATATACATTTCTTTATTATTTAAATAAAAAAATATTTATTGCTATATTAACTCATTGGATTTAACATTGGACAACATGATGTTATTTTTTTTTCTTATATAATTTTGCGGAACAAATATCGCCTGCATAATGCTATCTCAATGGAAAGGCGTTTTTTATGCGTTTTTTTTAACACTTTACAACAAAGTTGAAAAGTGTTTATGACTTTGTTCATTCTGTCTGTCTGTCTGTCCGTTAGCACGATAACTGCCGTAAAAATGACTTTATCAAAATGAAATTTTAGTGTGTTGTTCAGACAGTCTGTAGAACCTATGGGAATATAAATGAATAATATCACCCAATTAGTTTTGGATTGAACCCGGGTTGAAAAAATGAAATACATTGAACCCTATGGGACCTAATTTTTCAAACATTTTTTAAGCGGATTTAAAATTCACAAATTGCTTCGAAAATTTTAGGTAATATTCAAATTATTCCATGAAATATATAAAAAAAATTTCAGCAAAATATATTCAGTAGTTTTTTAAATAAAAATTAAAATATTAATTACTCCTCTTATATGAAGCGATCACGTGACCATGATATGAAAAGATCACGTGACCCACTTCAAAATGAAATATGGCATCCATCTTGTCTCAAAATCGTGATTTTTAAAGTTCTTTTTTATTCATATTGAGTGTTGTATCCGTCCTAAAACCGTTTTATTTTTGCTTAAATTCTGTGCATCTACATACTGAAACAAAGCAATTACAATATATTTGAGTTTAAATGATCATCCAAATTTGATTATTTCTACAACGAAGCCTATTTTTCACTTATGTAAAATGTAAACACCAAAATATGTAGAATGAGTTGTATAAGAATTGCTGTATTTCTTTAACGTAAAATTATTTAGCTCATAGAGTCTGCATAGCTGATATGAATGAAATATTCATTGATTTTACAGAGAGAAGGACGATTTTTTTCGATGAAGTTTTAAGCAGAGAGTTTAATTACTTGTACCTCCAAGGTCTTAAGTTTTCAAATAAAATAAATTATTTTAGTACTGTGATGAAACAAATGAATGGGAAAATGTTTATGCATGAAATGCTGCTTTTATAAAGGGAGCAAGACGTGTTATTTTTTCTATGACGTCATTTGAATGAATTTCAGTTGCTTTCGAGATGAAGTTTTCAAATATAATAAATTATTGTAGTATTATGATAATTTTAAAAATATTACCGAGGAATGTATCGCATTTTAGAGATGTTTAAACCAGGCAATGTATATTTCAAAGCCGTCATTTGAATGAAGTTCATTTTTTCCGTTGAAGGTTTAAGTTTTCAAATATAATAAATTAATGTAGTATTGTGATAAGTTTTAAAATATTACCGAGGAATGTATTGCATTTTAGAGATGTTTAAATAAAATTGCATTGAAGTTGGAAAGTGTTTCCTAATCAATGCTTTAAGCATGATTGATCTTTCTTGTTAATTAATATCTCAATAACCCTTGGTCCTTGAAACTCGAAACATGGATTAAATTTTAAGTGGGGCTAATTCAAGTCTACCCCAAATATTATCAAATTCGGAGCAGCCGTTCTTTCGTAATGATGAGACGAACACACACACAAAGAAACAGCCAGATTTTCAATTTTATTTATATAGATTCCTTGAGAAATTGTTTTGTGTGATTATTTAAAAATAAAATTTACTTGAATTTTGAATGATGCAAAACAATGAGACCCCATATATTTTATAGGGGGGGGGGGTTCTATCAGGGGGCTGTGGCCACGAAAAAGTGGTTAGGCAAACTCACATAATGAAATATGTAAGCACTTACAATACTATAACATCTTCAAAAGCTATATCTGTCATGCTTCTATCCACATTATTTATCATAGCTGTGTCATAAACGTCGGTCCCCACTTTGAGCAGGCAGAAGACGGCGAATCTTCGGTAATCTCCGCGGTTTTTGAAGTGGTCACTATCTTTCCAAATCAGCGGCATGCGTATATCTGCAAACAGATCATATTTTAACATGGAGAAGTAAATTCTACTGAAGATTACTTAAAGTAAAAGAAATGTTTATAGTGCAGGAGAATAAGAAACTTATACAACACGCGAAAAAGAAAGTTTTAAGAAAAATGAAAGAGAGAGATAGAAAATTCTAATGTGGGCAGCACATGGCTTTCCCGCCGACTTAAAAAAAAAAAAAAAAAAAAAAAAAAAAAAAAATATATATATATATATATGTCTATGTATATATAAATATATATATATACATATATATACACACACATACACACACACACACACACACACACACACATATATATATATATATATCAGGTCCGCAGTGCAGGGTTTATCTAGACAATGCGTTTTAGCGAACTGTAGTCGTTCGCGTTTGTCGAAAACGGAAATGGTGTTTGAAGAACAACGTGTGAATATCAAATTCTGTCAGCGTTTGGGGAAATCGCCGACAGAAACATTACACCTGCTTTTCGTTTTCGACGAACGCAAACGACTACAGTTCACTGAAACGCATTATCTTGAAAAACATTTGCTCCTTCCTTTTCAGATCTCGCGTCACATGTGTCTCTACGTCACGGTAAAATAGTTCCCCTCTCTTCCAATCAGGATATATATATATATATATATATATATATATATATATATACATATATTAAATATATACATATATATATACATATATATATTAAAATTATAATATGAAATTCCGATGATAGAATAGAATAGACATGCTTTTTCAGTTGTTAGCATTTTTTAAGTGAGTTGTAACTCATAAAATCTTAACTTAAAAATGCTAATAACATTAAAAGATATATATATATATATATATAAATTAAATTGCATAAAATACGTATATTTCGATCTATTTAAAAAAGCATTTTTAAATATGAAGGGATTGTTTTTCGCCCTGGTTTAGTTCCGCTCACTCCCGGTCAACTTTAACTTCATAAATTCGCTAGTGCCTTATACATATAAACTTTCAAAAAATATTCATTGAAATTAACCAAATAGTGACTTATAATTTATAGGAGTTTTAATACACAAACTTATAAGAATGAATAATTATATACCTGTAACTGACACTTTCCCTCGGGTTGGTAAAAGAGATATGGGTCCAAATCTGTAAAAATACAGGTTTAAAAAGACATGAAATAGATGTAAAATATCATAAAAAAAATAATTGTATAATTGAAGAAATGAAGTGAAATTTAATATTTTATGCAATAAACATGCATTTGGAAGATACTCCCTTTTCATGTACCAGCATACATGGATCGGTTTCGCGCTTATTATTCGCTCGTCACAATGGAATAACCTATATCTGCAATGACAGAAAGAAACTTGTTGTAAGAAACCACAATTTTTGCCAGTTTCTATAGAAACTAAAAATTTCAGCTCCTTCGGCAGAGGCTGGTGATCTGAAATGGGAGTGTCTTGCAGATTTTTGGGGCAGGTTTTGTGATCATAAATAAGGATGCAGTCATAGTTCATCTATATGCATACTACCAGCAGTTTGTTTAGAAAAGGCATTTTTTCGACTTTTTACAAAATTAGCCATTTTAAAACGGGATTTTTCGCAACATTCCAAATTCAAAACCCAGGACTCTTTAGAAACAGCTGAGAGAATATTTTAATTTTATTGTCCTTATTTTTAAAATACGTTTCTGGTTTGCGTGGATTTGTCAATTATTGATGTAACATATCTTAGGGTATGTGGTAGATTAAATCAAACAACATAATTTCGAGTGTAAGCAATTTACGCATATTATTATCATTTGTCGGATGGCAACAATCATGTGCACACGCTGCTCTGGATTAGATGAAACACATGATCGACGATTTGGGTTTGTTTACGTTATTCGCTATTAATAAAATAAGAAATTACATTATTGTAAATTATATTTTAACAATAATAGCACTTTATACACAATCTTTTTTTTTTCTTATTTTATAACTTTTAGCTGATTAAGAGGCAAGAATATTTCAAACAGATCTAGAACACAAAACGCGAAAATTCGCCAGTGGTTTGTATCAGCCATTGAAAAAAAAACAACTATAAACATATCAACACGGGGCCGATAAAAGTTCCCTCCTCCGCCCACGAAGACGAGGGAAGTTGGTTCTCGAAAATGAAATCTTAAGCATTTAAAATAATACAGAGAGAAAAAAAATATATGAATCGTTAAATTATTCGTAAAAAAGGAAAGAGTTTAAAGGTTGAAAAAATAGTTAAACCCTTGTAAAGGAAAAAAGATAAAACATTACAGGGGAATAAAGCAGCAATTAAGAAAAAAATAACAAAAGGAAAGAACCGGTTTCGAAAGTTAATTTCATCAATCAAACTACTATAAGAAGAATATAACTAAATTGAAAGAAAAACAACCGGTTTTGCATGCTATATGAGTTAACTTTTAAAGATGTGTGTAAAGAATATTCTTCGGCTGTGAAGATGTAAGTAACTGCATATGTATCAAGATTATCAGAATTTGAGTAAATAATAAACTCCTAGTTGAAAAGCAAGTACAGATATAGTGTGGGAAAACAATCGATTTTGAAGAACTGCAACAGTGACTTCTTCAACTATATTTAAATAACCAAAGAACAAACTGCTTTAAAAGTACAAGTGCATGATACTGAAAATATGAATATAAACAAAAATTAAGGAAATAATCTGTTATGGAAGCTATCTGAATTAACATTATTAACTAAATTCCAGTAACAAACGAATAAACAACTTTAAACCACTATTGAGTGAGATTAAAATTATGAAGAAACTAATTAAATAATTGACAAAGATAAATAAATAAATAAATAAATAAATAAATAAATAAAAAATAAAAATAATAAATAAATATAATAAATAAATATAATATAAAAAATAAATAAAAAAATAAATAAACTGTTTCGGATACTATATGAGTTAATGTTTGGAGTCAAGAGTAAGGAGGACATTTTCCCATGTTACGGAGACGTTAAGAATTGCTGATATATCATTAACAAGATTATTAGAGTTCAAGTAAATAAAAGTTCCTTTCAGAAAATTTAGTTCAGATGTAGTGTGGGAATGCGCGATGATTTTTGTCTGAGAAAATTGAAATGGATGAATTTCAGACCAACAATGTTGGAAAATGGATAACTTAGATATTTCTTGTCTAACTAGCGAATTTTAAATTATTAGTTAAGTTTTAACTAGTGTAAAACAAATGAACTGAATACTAAAAATTTTCCGATTCTTTTGACTTCTCTACTAAATTATTTTGAATAAAAAAAAGTGACTATGTGTAAAATGAAAACCTGAAATATACAGAGTTCACAAGAAAATCTTTAAGCACCCCAATAACTTTGTAAGGAAAGGCCCATGAGTGTACACGTATGGTCTGTCTATAGTGAAGTGATCATGCCCGATCGAAAAAAAAAAAAACTGATTGCAGCGCCTCTAGCGAATAATTTAAAAGTTAGAGTAATGGACTCGGCAAAGATAAGCGGATAATTAAAAAAAGCCAATTACAAAGTTGTAGAGAATTATTTAATGAGTAGGAATCGACACTAGAACTGTTACAGAAAGCATGTATTCGACAGAATAGGGTTATTGGCTAATGGCTGTCCTATTAAGGAATGTTAAAATAAACAAATCTTTTAATATACAAACGACTTTTTGCACCTTGAAACATAAAAATAGATGCGAAAAGGTTATTTAATTAATACTGTTTGTCCTCAATTATTTTCGTAATTTTATATCGATTTTTCAGGAAAAGGGGGAAGATCGAGTTTCCCCCAAATTCAATGTTTTGAAGATTAATAGTTTTTGTATTTGCTTTGTAAAATAATAGTTCCACATTTCATGAAAATATAACCCGAAAAATAGTTTCAACAGGTAAAAAAAAAAAAAAAAAAAAAGAGATACAGAGATACAGAGCTTGAGCGACAGATATATATAGATAGATAGATAGAGAGAGAGAGATACACCTTTAAAAAATGGTCAAATTGTGTTCAAGGATATTTACAAGCAATTTTGGACTGAAATCAACCAACCAACCAACCAACCTACCAACCAATCATCTAAGCTTGGGTTCAATACGCGCATCGCAAACTATTTGAATCTGAAGTCATGTTATTTTCTCCCTCGCCAAAGTCATGTTGCCAGGAAAACTGTTTTACAGGCACAGTTCACTGCGTTGTCGGTGTGGAATTCTTTGTTACTCAAAAATTTAAGTTTTTGATTGCTTGTATTAAACGATTTTAGCATACACATCCTTTTTTTTTTACAGGCTTACGTACAGAAGGTGAAAACAGCTGTATTTAAAGTGTTGAGAACGGATTTAGATAAATGAGTTGAGGGATGTTCATGTTTGTCAACTAGGTGTAAATGTCTAATCTGAGGACGTAATTTTTTGCAATATCACGAATAAGTTTAGGATTTCAATAACGTAAATTATGCTAAACTATAAAATGCATGTATGACCATGAAAACTCCGAAATGAAAAATATGACCATTCAAAAGTCAAAACGAAAAATATCCCAAAGAATACCCACGCCCCCTCCCACCCAGTCGAATTGAAGTTATTTATATTTTACACGCTGTTTTGGGTTGACGTTAGTTACGATGAGCTGATCTATCTACAACGTTTAGACTTGTAAAGGCGCCTATAAGACTATTAATATAAGTTTTCCATCTTTTCCTTTTACTTGGTGTTAGTTTTATAAAAAAATATTTCTGCTCTGTCTGTATTTTGTTTAACGTTTCACACTGATGTGGAGATTTGCACGAGTTATCCGAAGAACTCTGTAATATATATGCCTTAATTTATGTTTCCTAAAAAAATCTGTTGTGGGTTGCACATGACTTTTGCTACAGATTCAAATTCATTCTCTCTCTCTTTTTTTTCTCATTTGTACAAAAAATCGGGATAATTATTTGAAATGACTCTAAATTTGCGATTTTAATTTCAATTTTCGTTTTCATTTGGAGACTCGACGTATTTTCAAAGGCGACGAGGCAAAAATGCGAAAAAACAAAAATATATCTCGAGAACGGTTAGTGCTAGAGTTACAAGGCTGGTCTTTATTCTTTTCGCCGTCAAAAATGGTGTTAGCATTTAATTGATACATTTGAGCATATGTAATTGTTTATTTCAGATTTTTTGAGTGATTTATTTTTCTGAATTTCGTGAAATTTGGGCAATTAGTTTTTCATATATACGATTTTTGCATATGTTCAAATGTATCAATCAAACCCTTGTTTTATATGCAATTTTTGACGACAAAAATAGTATAGACCAACCCATTACTCTAGGACTAACAGTTCTCGAAATATTTTGGTTACTTTTTTCCCATTTTTGATCGCCTTTGAAAATACGCCAAGTTTCCAAATGAAAACAAAACTTGAAATTAAACTGCAAATTCAGAGTAATTTCAAGAAACTATCCGTATTATTTTGCAAAATTAAATTCAATTTAAGGAGCTATGAGAGAAAGAAAGAGAGAATGGATTTGAGTCTGTAGGGAAAGTCATGTGCTGCCCACATCAGATTTTTTATTTTCTCTCCGTAAGTAGACGTTTAAACGGGCGGTGGACGACGCAATTTTTTTTATTTATTTATTGAGTTAAAACATAAAAATTTGTATAAATATTCCTCTTAACATTATTATATAAAATACCATTAAATTTTTTTCAATTTTGTTATAATTTTGTATTTTATTTTTTTTAATTTAATTTTTTTTAACGAAAATTTGAAAATGCTCCTTGCGTGCCATTTATTCACATTTTTGATTAATTTTACATTATGATCATTCAAAAACACATTATGATCCAATTTGGGTATTCATTTTTACATCCCTTAGAAAGTTAATTTTTTAAAAATATTTTTCTGCATTAAAACTTAATTTTCATTTAATTAGGTTCTTATTCACTTTTAATTACCTTAATAAAGTCCAATTATTAAATGCATACCCAGTTTCATTAAAAATTATGAAAGGTGTCTTCTTGCCAAATTTCATGCAACTCAAAAAAAAATTAAGACGCATGGCGCATTTTAAAAATGTAAAACCTTTGAAAATTCCGTTTCGAAAAAATGCATTTAACCAGTTGCTTACGGGTGGGACAGCGTCCATCCCAAACGAAGAACCTCCCAAAAAGGCAGGTATCTGACTACCCTATCCCAAAGAGTTCGATCTTTCTTTGCAGGCATTGGCGTCCTTGGACGCGGATCGAACCGTTTGGGATAGGGTATGTCAAATACCTGTCTTTTTGAGAGGTTCTTCATTTGGGATGGACGCTGTCCCACCCGTAAGCAAAAGATTAAATGTGTAAAATAGTATATATATATTAAAAGAAAAACTTTTTTTAGTCGATTTTTGCTCATTTCAACATACATCGTCCCCTTAAGTAGTATATTGCAATCCCCCTCCTGTATATTGTCCGATTAAATGTAGCCTAAGCAGTCATTTAAGGTATTTTAGATTGTACTGTAGTGGGTAATGTATGTTATCTTGTTTGTATATATTTATATGTGCCTTTTGTAAATAAATATTTTTGTTGCATTTTGCTACAGCCCCATCTATTTTACTCTCTAATCGGGTGTGCCGCTGAAAGAGACATCCCTTAGGACACTCGTTTATATTGATTCGAGAAACATTAAGTAACGTATAATCTAGAAAACCAACATATTCAACGATGATACTTCTTTCATTTTATCAATATTATTTTATACAATTATTTGAAAAACATACAACATTATCCAGAACGGTTCATGGCAGCGTTCTAAAGTTTAAGTATCTCGTTTTCTAATGATAATTGCGTATCAAAATATTATTTATTTAGCCCAAGTACTAGCGTGATTTTTTATGATTTTTTCTCAATTTTATTCGAAAATATGGGTTTCTATCGAACATTCGGTCACGCACAACAGTGTTCCAATATTCACATAGTGTTCCAATATTCACAGATATTCTCTCAACAGTATTTCAATATTCACAGATTATGATCATTGTACCAAATTCCAAAGATTACTCTATTGCGGTTTACATGATATCAAGTCCATAGATTCACGGACACATGCACACATACATCCCCTTCGAAATCTTCGATTCAAATTCAGGGATGCTTAAAATGTGTAAATCGTTGAAAACTCGGATTCGAATTTTCGATCCTGGTACAATATTTCCTCTGTACATTATAATATGCATGTAGATTCTCTGTAAATCATAATATGTATAATATGTATGTAGTAATAATTAGTCTGAAAAAGTTCTGCGCAGATATTTGTACTTTTCCTACATATACGCAGTATACCGTATTATTTTCCCTACATACATAACATACAGGGTGTCCCAAAAAGATTGAAACGTGCTTTAATTCTTTACCTGTTGGAGATAAGTGGGCAATGTGAATTGCAAAAATGTTGAAAGTAAGGTAGGAAATAAAACTACGTTAATAGTCCTCCCATTCATTTTCAAAAAGGTACACTTTTTAAATTTTTATACGACCCCCTTAGAGAAATTAGATCAATCAGAATTTTTTTTTTTTTTAATGCAACAAGATCATTAAAAAAACTGCATATCGGTATCTTTAAATTTGAGCGAGTTATATTTAATTGAAAATTGATATTGTGAATGGGGACCCTATATCAAATTAGAAATGTAAATTTGCGACATATCATAGAAAAAGATAAAACTGGATGATAATACATAGGATACCCAGCCGCGTAGTGAGTACCACTGCTTTATAAGATCTCTGTCTGTGTAATGCTTTATTTAGACGCATCTGTGATAAAAAAATTTTGACATATATTAACGTATTTTTGATGTAAACAATTTCCATCGTCAATTTGTTTATGATCTCTATTTTCACTGATGAAACAGCCTTTCACATGGTACGGAAAAGTGGTATAAGTCAGATTTTTTTCTTTATCATAATTCAGTTGATTTTAAAGATACAGATATGCGAGGTTTTTTAATGATCTTGTTGCATTAAAAATAAAAATTTTCTGATTGACCAAATCTGTCTAAGAGAGGGGGGGGGGATCGTATAAAAATTTAAAAAGTGTAACTTTTTGAAAATGAATGGAAGAACTATTTTATTAACGTAGTCTTATTTCCTACCTTACTTTCAAGATTTTTGCAATTTACATTGCCCACTTATCTCCAACAGGTAAAGAATTAAAGCGCGTTTCAATATTTTTAGTACACCCTGTATAGTATAATGTATAGGGAAAGTACTGTTATGGGCTCGGAAATTCCAATTCGAGTTTTCCCAGGAAGAGGAAGTTTCAAGCATTCCTGAATTCGAACCCAACGTTTTTCAGGTGATACCTGATGTGTGTGTGTGTGTGTGTGTGCATGTATATATTAGTATGTGTATGTTTGTGTGTATGTTATTGTGTACGTTAGTGTGTCTGTCCATGAGTTTTTTGAAGCGATATCTCACGAACAAAACAAATGGAGCGTTTTGAAAAAAAAAATTGATATGATTATAAAAATAAGTGAACCCTATTGATTTTAAACGCGATCGAATGTTCGGAAAACTCAAATTTTCGAATAAAATTTTGAAAAAATCATTAAAAAAATCAGATTTTTTAATAATAAATATATAATGATTTCATTCGTAATTTTTGCTTAGAAAACAAATAATCTAAATTTTAGATTGCTAGCATGAACCATTTTTGGGATAGTGCACACTTTTCAATTAAATTTATCAAAAAAATTACATAAAATTAAAAAAAAGAGTAATTATCATCAAATAGGTTCAATTTCTATATGCAATATTATATGACCCATCTGCTAACATCATTCTCGTTGATCTAGTTCATTCCATTCACTAGAGAAGAATATTTTTTGCGTTAGTTTTATATTTTGACGCTCAAGAATTCATCTATTTATTTCACGGGATATTAGCTAAATGTTCATTGTATTTTGATGAGGATATTTTCCCCTAATAATGTAGATTTTGCACGTACGCATGAGTAAGTCCTGTTGAGACTAATAATTTGCCCAAAACATTTTAAGATCTTGTACACTATTATTTCGCTGTGAGAAACTTACATTATGTAGAGATATCATGTGCTGCCCACAGCAGAATTTTAATATAAGAAACTCATATCCCCCACCTTCAATTGGAATTCTACAAAACGATAACGTAAGCGTTGCTATGTTAATGATTTCAACAATGACAGCAAAACAAGTTACATGATGATTATTATAACACCCATTCGTCCCTATTTGATGCGTGAAAACGTGGGTTTGGGTTGGCGGTTGGAATCAAACTTATGGTATTGAAATTCATGAGGGCACTGTGAGAACAAGGTACAACTTTCTGGTCAATGGCTAACAGCGGGAAGTCTGCGGATTGAAGTTTGTTCCTACGTATAGCAGAAGAGAGGCGTGCCAGATTCCACAGTACCCAGTAGGATGGTTTCAAAATAGAAAAGAATAATAATTAGGTTTGAAAATAAACCATTTCTAAAGGATGCAGATAGCATAAATGATATCGTTCAGTTTTTTTTACTTGAAATAATATATAAAAAATAATTGAAAGCAGATCACACTTTTTGTAATAATTTTATTCGTTTATGAGTTATCGGGTCGCCCCCCCCTTTCTCCCCCCTCTCTCTCGCACACGCACACACATTTCCAAAAAATTTCTTAATAGCATTTTCTCTCTGTATTAAAAGATAAAATTCGTGGCAGATTAAGAGAAGGGTACCTTGGAACACTTTAAATTTTAAAATCAGGTTTGATTTGATCCAACTCTTGGTATTTTACTTACCACTTGAACTAGATGTTCCTTCAGTGTATTTACTGCTGTGTTTTATAAGCTCTACTGCAAATAAGTATGATAACTTATCAAAATTTTTTGGTTTTATAGCAAAAAAACAAAACAACAACAACAAAAAAAAGCTTTTATATAAACTTGGTAGACAGTAACAGTGGAAATAGAATTCATTTTTTTAAAATAAAACTACGTTTTAAAGAAAAAGGCTTGTTTATTGTGAAATTAGATATAAAATGGTCATAGCATAAAAGCATGAGAGCCTTCTGGAAGAATCTGAATAGTTGGCGCACCTTGGGATACCAGATAAGATTGTTTTTTGCAGTGACTGCTGTAGATTTTAATTTTCTGGAGACGTCAGATTTAAGCATTTGTTACTCAAGAAGACTCTAAATTTTCCATCTGTTAAAATGCTCAATATTTTCCAGAGGTTTCACTGTAAGTTCAATATATGTGTATCGTATAAAATTGTTTCTGCTTAAATTCAGATTCTGCTGTGTTAGTTATTTACATTTGGCACCATAATAAAAAATTTGTCTCAGAAATGTTTACAATTAATAATGTTCTATCAATTAAAGACACTGCCCCAAGGCCTTCTATCAAGTGGGGTTGGGACACTGGAAGGGTTTTGAAAAAAAAATTATTATCGTATGAGACATTCGAAGTGGATTATGCTTTTATCTTATGTAGAAGTGTTCAATGTATATGAGTAAGTGTTCAAGATAGTGCATTATAAAAATATTCATAAAAATGAATAACTGAAAAGTGTTCAAGGTACCCCTCTCTCCAATATATTGAGGAAAAAATAAGAATCTTAACTCGCGTAGTTATCAGAATAACATGATTTTTGGACCCCGCAGTAAGAAAATATGCCTACATATTCAATTTGAAGTAAATAGCTATAAAACTGATAAAGTTATAATTTTGTATGAAGACCCAGTCTGTGCATCAGCTGGCGCAATCATAGACGCAGATAAGAAGAGGCTGGCAGCTGGATGGCCACTGGATTTAAATTCCATTGCGAGGGTGGATTGAATAAAAATGTATATTGCCTATATTGAGACCAAACTTTGATGCATATTTTTAAGTAAATGCTAAAAAAGAGGCTAATTAATTGTAAATAATAAAATAATAATAATAATTATTATTATTATTTTTTTTTCACTTTGACAACTTTCATCCCAAGACCTGTACTTCTTATTTAAGGCAAATAGCATTTTTTCATATTTTAAATCCATGGGCAGCCAGCCCAAGGTGCAAATTTTCGGTTTTGAACTTTTTTTTTTTACAAATAATAATAATTAAAAAAAAACCCTAATAATATTTTAAGAAATGTTTTCGATATATTTGATTCCAAAATCTGTATCTGTTATTAAGACCAATCTCTGCTTTCTATACCCAAAATTCACGTTCGAAATCCCCGGACAAACACTTAAGACCCTTACCCACATGATTGAATACAAGTTGATTGAATACATTAATTGAATACAAGTTTCCTTTCATGGCCCCTTTCTATGCGTTTTAATTGAGTACACGTTTCCTTTCATGGCCCCTTTCTATGCGTTTTAATTAAATACAAGTTTCTTTTCATGGCCCCTTTCTATGCGTTTTAATTGAATACAAGTTTCCTTTCATGGTCCCTTTCAATGCGTTTTAATTGAGTACACGTTTCCTTTCATGGCCCCTTTCTATGCGTTTTAATTGAGTACAAGTTTCCTTTCATGGCTCCTTTCTATGCGTTTTAATTAAATACAAGTTTCCTTTCATGGCCCCTTTCTATGCGTTTTAATTGAGTACAAGTTTCCTTTCATGGCCCCTTTCTATGCGTTTTAATTGAATACAAGTTTCCTTTCATTGTCCTTTTCTATGCTTTTTAATTGAGTACAAGCTTTCTTTCACGAACCCCCACCTCTGTGCGTTTTAATTTAATAGAAGTTTCCCTTCACGGCTCCGTTTTAATTGAGTAGACGTTTTTTCACGCCACCTCCATACACCGAGGTGTTGCTTAAAGGAATCTCTTGCATTGTTAGCTCTGCGAGCGTGGGTGTTACGCCACTGTATAAATACATCAATACTGGATACTCTACCATCCTAGCTTATCTTGAAACACCAGACTTTGAAAAAAAGATTCGAATTTCATCCTTAATTATTCAAAGGATTTGACCACCCACCTTTCTGATTGCTTGATAGTCTTCCTCCTCTGTAATTCTGCCATGCACGCCCCTATTCTTTCGTTGGAGGTGAGCAGTGACTTAACAGCTTCCAGAGATTGCAGTTGGTGTCGGCAGGCATGCAGAAGTTTAGTTGTACCCTCCTGCATTTTGATCTCCAGGTCAATTTTCTGTTCCAGGTCATATTCCTGAAACGGAAAGAAAAGGGGTATAGCTTTATGCTAAAACTTATTCGTGGAACAAAATACAGAAAAAAAAATAAAGAAAAAAAATCAGATGTAGGCAGCACACCATCCATTTCTTTCTTTATTTTTATAGATTAACTAGCAGATACGCTCGATGTTCGTGATTTAAATTATGTGCACATTTTTAACATTTCTTATTGCCCACCAAAAAATTTTCTATTAAAATATTGAATTTAACTCCATTATAAAAAATCTGATGTGGGCAACACATGACTTTCCTTATATAATGTAATGAATTTACTACTTTTACAGTAAAAAAATAGGTTTTTCTTATAGTAGATACTAATATTCTTTCCAAGATATTGAATTTTCGACAATTAGTCGTCATTTTCATTGATTTAGAGTCATTTTTATCCATTTGGCGAGATTTTCGTTAATTTGGCAACATTTCAAAAAGTCGCCAAGTTGGCGACATTCTGTCAAATTCGTCGCCAAAATCTCGCCAAGCGTTATGCACTAAGAAATAAGTTATTCTTACAGCAGATAAATGACTATTGGCGTTCAAATACAAAAGTATTACTCAAAGTATCATTTTTCACGAATGGAACGAGCTAGATCCACGAGAATGATGTCACCCAATTTATCGCATGGTATTACATATGAAAAGTGAACATGTTTCTCAATAGGAAATATTTTTTTTATTTTATATGACTTTTTGATAATTTTTTTGAAAAATGTACAATATCTCGAGAACGGTTAACGTTAGCGTTCTAAAATTTATGTCAATCGTTTTCTAATGAAAAATTACATAAGAAATGTCTATTTGCGTAATCTTAATAGTGGTTTTGATTTTTTGACGATTTTTTCAAAATTTCATTCGAAAATTTAGGGGGGTTCTAAACATTCGATTGCGAATGAAAACAATAGGCTTCCAGTGTTTACGGATTGTGATTTTTATACAAAATTTGGTTCGAATCGGCTCATTCGTTCGTCAGTTATCGTCTCCACAGACTCACTGACACACACACACACACATACTTTCACACACACACACACACACACAGACATCACTTTAAAAACGTTTGATTCGTGATGAGGGATGCTTGAAACGTGCTCTCCCGTCGAAAACTCGAATTCGAATTTTCGACCCCGTCACAATACTTTCCTTATACATTATGTATATAAGGAAAGTAAAAAAATGTATAAGAATATATATATGGCACCAGTAGTGTAGCGTCCATTGAGGTTAAAAAGCTGAGCCTCCTTTGTTTAAAATCTAGTTTAAAAAATTATTCAAACATACTTTTATAGTTATTATAATTTTTTAAATAACTTTGTGAATATATAGGTAATATTTAGAAAATTATTACCATTTTCTTGCTTAAAGTGACACGTTTCAAAGTATTTTTCCCATTAAAATGCATATTTTAATGCTTTAGAAGCTGAAATCATCCAGCCTTCTTGGTCTATAAGGAGAAGCATGGTATTACAACTACTCAACTGTTAAACTCCGCCCTCGCTGATTAACTAATATGGAAGCTAGCTTACAGAAAGACGTGGTTATTGCTTCCTCATTTTCAACCCTTTGTAAACAGTCAATGATTGGATGTGAGACATGACGTGTCATCAATGATGGTTTGGAAGTTTGAAAGAAAATTTCTCGGGCTAGGCTAATGGATCCTCTATTTCGGGTCAAACGTGGTTCTATTAATTAATATTCCTAGAAAATAATCATTATTTATAACGCTAAAGAATTTGAGTCATTTTTCCCAAATAACCTAGCACTTACCGAACTTTAAACAATATCAAAACGAAGAAGTATACTAATAATGACACTAAACTTAAGTAGTTTGCAAAGCAGACTTAGCTCTTTATATCGGGATCAATATGGCGAAGTATCCGTTTGCGTATTTGGGAGATTTAGAAACAATAAAGCTGATTTTCCTTCAAAAATCCTATGTTACATGAGAATCTCAGTTAAATAAACAAGAAAGATCAATCATGCTTAAAGCATTGATTATGAAACACTTTCCAACTTCAATGCAATTTTATTTAAACATGTCTAAAATGCAATACATTCCTCGGTAATATTTTAAAACTTATCACAATACTACATTAATTTATTATATTTGAAACCTTAAACCTTCATCGAAAAAAATTAACTTCATTCAAATGACGGCATTAAAGTATAAATTGCCTGGTTTAAACATATCTAAAATCTGATACATTCCTTTTTAATAATTTTAGAATTATCATAATACTACGATAATTTATTATATTTGAAAACTTCATCGAAAACAACTGAAATTCATTCAAATGACGTCATAAAAAAATAACACGCCTGGCTCTCTCTATAAAAGCAACATTTCATTCATAAATAATTCCCCCATTTATGTCATTCATCACAATACTATATAATAATTTATTTTATTTAAAAATTAAGACCATTGAGCTACAAGTAAGTAAACTCTATGCGCAAAACTTCATCGAAAAATATCGTCCGTCTCTTTCTAAAATCAATGAATATTTCATTCACATCAGCTAAGCAGACTCCATGGACTAAATGATTTTGTGTTAAAGAATTACAGCGATTCTAATGCAACTCATTCTACATATTTTGCTGTTTACATTTTACATAGGTGAAAAATAGGCTTAATAGTAGAAATAATCAAATTTGGAAGAGCATTTAAACTGAAATATATTGTCATTGCGTTGTTTCAGTATGTAGATGCACAGAATTTAGGCAAAAATAAAGTAGTTTTAGGACGGATACAACACTCAATATGAATTAAAAAGAACTTTAAAATTCACGATTTTGACACAAGATGGATGCCATATATCATTTTGAAGTGGGTCATGTGATCGTTTCATATCATGGACACGTGATCGCTTCATATAAGAGGTGTTATTATTATTTTAATTTTTATTTAAAAAACAACTGAATATATTTCGCTGAATTTTTTTTTATATATTTTATGGAATAATTTGAATATTGCCTAAAATTTTCGAAGCAATTTGAGAATTTTAAATCCGCTTAAAAAATGCTTGAAAAATTAGGTCCCATAGGGCTCAATGTATTCCATTTTTTCAACCCGGGTTCAATCCAAAACTAATTGGGTGATATTATTCATTTATATTCCCATAGGTCCTATAGACCGTCTGAACAACATACTAAAATTTCATTTTGATTAAGTCATTTTTACGGCAGTTATCGTGCTAACGGACAGACAGACAGACAGACAGACAGACAGACAGAATGAACAAAGTCATAAACACTTTTCAACTTTGTTGTAAAGTGTTAAAAAGTAGTTGATCATTTTTTATCGGATTCTTAGCATATTGTAATTATATGATATTTTTAAGTTTTCATAGCATAGTATTTGTAAATAATTATACAGTATTGTTTAAGGACATTGTTGAGTACAGTGATTTTCAACTAAGCTTATGTTCCAGATTTCTCACCAATTTTTAGTGCACTCTTTTATACATGGGAGCCCGTAGAACGTTATTCGGGGAGGGGGGGGGGGGTCCGGTAAACTTAAAAATGAAATGCACAACATCGTCTAGCTTGCTGCTCGCCTTTGTTATCTTGAATCTCCAAGAGGGAGAGTGTCCTCTCCTACGAGCGATCATTTAATAAAATATTTGTTAAAGTTCAACTAATTTAGAAATAAGAAAACATTTAAAATGTTATATTTTGTATGTATTTATCTTACATAGGTAACATTTTTTAAAATATCATGCATTTCATCCGTTCTTAGCATTTTTATGTTACATTATTTTATTTTACTCACCAAGGAAATAAAAAGTATTGAAAGTGTGAATTCCAATAAAAATTTCACTTATAATACAAAAGCCTTTTCCAAGTTAAAACACCAATAGCTCAGCCTCCCCAATCAATAAATATCACACTACACTACTGCATGACACACGGCCATCATATGTGGTGTGGGAGCCATCTCGTGGGATAGCCGATCTTCCCTACGGCTCTCTTGTACGTTGACGATATTCTTCAGCCGATTGTTCTACCTATGCTGTCAAGCCACCTAGGTTTCATTTACCAGCAAAACAATGATCGACCACATACTGCCTAATTTTCTCAATAATGTCTTCGAGGATTTAATACCCTCCATGACCATCTAGGCTCCAGATCTATCACCAATAGAGCACGTCTGAAACAATCTGGAACGGCCTTTCTTAGAATACGACTGAATTAGCTGACTAGTTGCAACATTTGTGGTAGAATATTCCGCAGAGGGGCAACATCAACTTAATTGAATCTATACCGCACCGAATATCGGCTTGTATAGCTGCCAGGAGAGGGTTTACCACTTACTAAAATAAAATCTTCTTGTTCCACCATTTCTTAATAAAAAGTTTTTTCTCTCCCAAATTCTAATCATTTGCATATCTCTTCAAACGATACATACATGCCGAGTTTCTAGGCTGTAGCTCAAAGTTTTTATAGATAGATATTTTTTTTTGCAACAAAGTGTACATTGTTTGGCTTTTCAATGACCACAATTTTTGCATCAAAAATATTTCAAATGACTTTAATGACACGGAAAAATACTTTTAATATAAATTAGAAAAAATCTGATCAAAAGATACTCCTTGTTCACTACAGCACGCGAGAGTAAAAACTAACATTGAGTAGACTCAAAAATAATCTGTTTATCATCCACTTGATACTAATCTATTCAATTGAAAATGACTGACATAAGTTGAATGAATGAATGATAAAAGAAACAAAAAAACATTTATTACTGATTACTACACTGCTCAACATATTGAAAGAATGAGCTTTATAACATCCTGTTACTCTGGTTAGAAGACGGCTGAATGAACTTAATGAAGTAGTTAGCTGTTATAATGGCCAGACAATGAGAGTTACAAAACGCAATTGTTTCAGCGGATCTCTGTTGCTTTAACCAACACTCTTCAGTTGTGTATGGGGATTGTTATAAGTTCAGACAAGACAGAGAGGAAAAGTAACCACAGTATAATTCAGCATAGTGGCGTTGCTGGGGGGAGGGGGTCACAACCCCTCACATTGTTTTCTGACGACGTTTCTAATTCAAGCAGTACGTTATTGCGGTAAAATAGGCAGGGGTTGCCATTAGGGAATGAAATATCGGACGATTTTTATAATCCCGGAATAATTTTTCAATCCCAAAGGAGCTGAATGAATGGGAATATTCTTTTTTTGTTTCCTTTATAGGAAGCTATACTTTATACTTTTATGTTTTGATTTACATACAACTACTATTACGTATGAATTTAAACGATAATATCGCATTGAGATCTTCTTATAAATAAATTTCGATTCAAAGAACTGCCGGATATAATGAGCATTTTTATAAAGGTATACTTTTTGATAAATTTCCCGTTTGTAATGATTAATGGACGCCGATTATGTTCATATAAAACATTGAACATTATCGTCTAAAGTAATCTATCTTAAATTAAGCAATAAAATATATGAAAATAAAAAATTTAATTTTTTTTTATTTCCAATGGCAGAGAATAAGACATAAGAGAATAAGATAAATTTAATTAAAACTGTGAATTGTAATTTTAAAGAAGTATACGTTCTACGTGTTATTTGTACAATTAAATTTAATTTAATACAATATGGAAGAAATAAAGAAAAAATGAGTTTGAGTCTATAGTGAAAGTCATGTGGTGTTAACATCAGATTTTTCCAGTTTTGGGAAAACCTTTTTGTCTTCTTTCTTTTAGTTAATGCTAACAACTACTTGTATTTTGGGTATAAAACATTATGCAGACGATTTTTTTCCAGAAAATTTATTGGATGAAAATTATATTATATTGCTCAGCAACGGAGCAAAATCAAATGTACTTACGATTTTTATTAAATTTATCCGATTTATGTAAAAGAAATTGACACAAACATATATTTTATAAATGGATGGTATTGTATTTTTGATTGCTATTGCGTTCTACGATCGTATTTTTTTACCTTTGTTTCAATATGAATAAAATATATTGTAAAGAACTCTATTTCAGCTGGGAATCGAACCATCGATCTCTATTACTCGCTGGCCAGACGATGCTCTATTACTCTAGAAGACGACGCAATGCTCTATTTATACGAATAGACTTATTACAAACTTGATATTTTTAAAAATGGTCCAAGATCATTTCTACTATATAGGCCTCTGACTTCAGAAATATTATTATCTACTAAATTTAAATTTCATACCAATTGAATGACACAAATTAGTAATATATTATCATATTTTATAATGTCAAACACTTCACACAAACGCATTAAAGTTTAAATTGCTAAGATATTTCACAATCAGTAGCGAAAATTCTAGAAGTTGAATACCCCCTCTCATCGCCTCACCTTCTCGTTCCATGAACTATACCATTAACCTCTCCCCGGTCTGTTTTTTGTTCATTCACGGTCAAAGGAAAAGGATGTTGTATTCATTTCTATATGCATACGCTCTTGTCAAAGTCGAGTCGTTTCAATGCTTCCTGTATCTCCGGATCGGGTTCATTTGTATATGGTTGTGAGAATTAAGCACTACTACTTTCACTTCAACATAATGCTGAAACATACGAAAAACAAAATATATAAGGAGGACTCGCCATCGAGATATTTCAACAAATCGTCAACTAAACTTTGATGAGTATATTTATTACACGCAAATAGCTATTAACAATATGAATGAAAATTTAAAAATACTATGTCTCTTGTTAGTGCATAAAAACGAGTTATGCATAGTGCATACTTTGTTTTCTAATGCTAGTTTCGATTTTTGTGAAGAATAAAAACAAACCCATATGACATTCCTGTTACAGTCATTTCTGATACGGAAAGCGTAATGAATATGCATCGAAATTCCTTTAATCATGTTAGACATCTCTGTCATCTACTAGAAATTTTAACAAAAATTTTCAAGAGTTTATTCAGAGCCAACTAGAAACTGTAAAATTAGAAACATTTTTTGAGAATCTGGAAATTGACGATTATCGATATATTTAGTCATAAAGTTAACTTCAAAATAACTTCAGGATTGACCTGGGGTTTCAACTTCACCCAGATAAGCCTAATAACTAAAGGTTTAACTTCAAGAATAAGACAAACAATCCGATAAGGTGTGTTTGGAGAGGAAGGGGGGGGGGCTTTTATAAAATTATCTGTTTGATTAAGGGCCTTTTAAACGCTTTTTAATATCAAAAAAGGATATGATTCCAAATATAAGAAACATTTAAAAACAATAACATACTAGAACTATAGTTAAAATTACAATGAGAAAACGCTTAAAGTCATCCAATTCCATGAAACACACGAAAAATTATTCTCGTTCACTCATAATTACTAAAACTCAAAATTACTGAAATTGAAAGAAATAAATTCCCGAAACATGATAAGTATGAATCTCGTTCATTTAAAATCACTTGAAATCAAAATGATTAAAATTGAGAAAATTATTTATTAATTTTTATCACAAATCAAATTATTAAAAATAATATTTTTTAAACCCATTTTTCCCCCAAAACATTCCAAGATCATGGTCATTTAAAATTACTAAAAATCAAAATTATTAAAAAAAAATATCTGAAGGAGGCAATAAAACGTAATTATCCAATTGGCTTCCTGAAATGTTATTATAATTCCCTATTTAATACAAAAAAGGGAGAAAATGCTTACTTAAAGGATATGGCAGAGGTATAGAACGATGAAAGTGAAAATAACGAATAGCGCATGCGTGGACTCCTGTTATATATGATGCACTCCATCTTAACCGACAGGGGCATTTGCTGCATTTCCATTCTTTCTCTTGCGATCCTGGTCGATTCCTATTTGTTTTCTTTGCACTTTTTCGAGTGTTTTTGATTTGACACATTTACGGAAGTATGGCTTCTGCATGGCATTGGTACCGTGAGTGTTGCCCGGGCATAAAAGCAGTCTTTTAAACGGGAAAGAGGGGTCGCCATCCCCCTCTACCATTTTATGCCTTGCATTTGGTCATTTCCCCTCTTTTTCATATGAATCTTATATGTTACTTTAGGAGAATGTGCTGCATTGCGCCAACTTCTGGAGAAAAATTGGATAACTGTGAAATAATTTTATTTTAATATGTTTACTATGCTATATATATATATATATATATATATATATATATATATATATATATTAAAATTGAAAATCCAATGATAGAATAGACGTAGTAACTTCTAACACACCAACTTAAAATTTGCTTACAAAATACAAATAAATAAAAATGAAATTCAACCATAATGAGGAAATTAAAATAAATATTACTGGTCATCAAGCTACATATATAGTTAATGTACTATTGTCCAATCTGAAACAGGCATTTGTTTGGATTAATTAAAATTAAATACTCAGACCTGAAGATGAATTTAATTCTGGTTAATCTTCGAATTTGGGCCGGTGCTGTTCTTTTCTATTATCAGCATTATGGCCGTGGTTTTGCTTCTATGATGATATTAATATTTCACGATTACTTGAATTGACTATTTCTATTATTACATTTTTCTAATAATTTTTTATATATATATATATACATATATATTTATTTAAAAAAAATTTCAAATGTCATTTTTCCCTAATTCTTCCAAACATTCCACAAAAAAATTACGTTCAATTAAAATTACTAAAAATAAAAATGACGAAAACGAGTAAAACTTTTAAAGCCATTTTTCCCCCAATTTCACAAAACATTTTGAGAATTAATCTCGTTCACTCACCACGAAGCCAAGGAAGCACAGTCCATCCATTCGTCTCGGCTTTAAGCCTCGAAACTAAATGAATTCCTCATTTTTTCGCGCTCAGTTAGTTAACACACTGCTCCACATACTCCCTTCTCATTGTGGGATTGAAGGAAAAAACAGCAAAAACAGGGATTTTTCACGCTACGCTAGCCATGCCGAGTTGTTCTCGTTTCTTTTTTCGCTGGCAACCTTGACGTTTTGTTCAGGGTCAGGATCTCGTCGTAGTAGCGTGTGGGATTTAATATTTGGATGGCGTGGAGGTCCTTATCTGTGTTTTTCTTGAGGAAGAGTTTTTTTAGGAGAGGTGTTCCGTGATGTTTAAGTGAGTGTGGCCTCATTCAGGGAGAGTTTTTTCCCTCTTGGCTTTTGAAGGTAATGAGCAATGAAAGTGATTTTCAATTTTTTCTTTCGTGAGAAGGAGGTGACTTTTTCACACAAAATAAATGGCAATGAACACCGTAGAAATTAGTGAAGTCGTGCCGAACTCTCGAACTCTTCACCTCTGAATTTCGAAATTATCATTATCGACTGAGCTGTCTAGACTCGGAAAAGACCTCAATATTCTCCTCCCCTACGCATAATATGATATGGAGAACTAAGGTTCCTATATAGGGGTATTATAGGAGCTCTTCCGAGAACAGTGGCGTTATCCATAGTCTGCTTTTCTGCAATCAAAGTCACTGACTTCCTGTAAGGTATTTCGAGTAATTCTTTCCGGAGTAATGTAGATGGTAGTATGTCTGCACAGAAATCAAGGGGGCATTTCTGTTTCCGGCCAAGTGTTGTTTTGAGCTTAAGTTATATCTATTGCGCTGCGCCTCACTTTTTTTGCTAAACAATAGTTGTAACTAGAGATGGACGAATAACACTTCTCGAATTCAAATATTTACCGGATCTCGAATCTCGAATATTCGAATAGTCCAAATAGTTATTCCAAATTGCTAATAAATAATATTTTTATATTTTAAATACTTTTTATTAATTATTAGTAAATAAATTAACAAAGTAAAATATAAAAGTACAGAATGTAATAAAACCTCATTATTTTACACCAGCTTTTTATTTTAGGTGCTTTTAACTACAATAATTGAATGATTAGAAATGCTTCTTACCTACTGCAGATTTTTATTTAACAAGCATTCAAATACGTTCAAGATCTTGGCTGCTTTGTTTTTTTCGTCTCGAATTAAACCAAAGGTTCTAAAAGAGAAGATCTGAAAAAATCTGTTGATATCTTAAATACTTGAAGCTTTTGCTTACGGGTGAGACAACGTCCATCCCAAACGAAGAACCTCTCAAACAGACAGGTATTTGACACATTGAAGGAGGGTACGGTCCCTATGGATGTCTCCCCCACTGGGTTCCGGTCTAAATTGGGTGGCACTTCCCGACCGTCCAAACAGTTACCTTACACCTTTCTGGTAGGTCGGACGGTCTGGGTTTCAACAACAACAACATTGAACCTGCTGCAGCAGGTGCAATGTTTCCGTCGACGATGGACGCCAATGTCTGTAAAGAGGGGTCGAACTGTTTGGGATAGGGTATGTCAAATACCTGCCTGTTTGAGAGGGTCTTCGTTTGGGATTGCCGCTGTCCCATCCGTAAGCAAAAGGTTAAAGACATTTTATTAAGCGAGGATGCAGACTGTTTGTTCTTTTTAAAGTAATCTAAAATGTTTTCATTTGGTGGAAGCAAACTGTCTTCTAGGTACGTTCGAATTTCTTCTTCTGGATTACTCGAACTTTTTATTCTAGAACCTGCTGTGGCATAATCATGGCATGATATTCGAGGTATTCGAATTTCTTCCAGGCGTTATATTCGAGATCTCGCATCTCGAATACTTTCTAGTATTCGAGTATTCGCGGATAGCATTCGCCCATCTCTAGATCGGCCATTAAAAAAATATCATATGTCCCAATTTTTACGAAAATTGAATTATTTCGGTTTTGGAATCTTTGAAAATAGTTTCATATGTTGGGAGGAAACAGCAAAAGTCCCATTGAATTTAATGTGTGGTACAGGCCATTCATGTTTGCCATCAAAATATTAATAAAGTACCAATAAATAAAAATATGATTGATAATTTAAAAGAAGTCAAGAATAGCATTGAAGATGAACATTGAAACTTTTATGAAGAAATACTGAACTGGATTACTTTTATGAAGAAATACTGGACCCAGTGGAAGGTACCAATGAAAAGAAGGAGGAATTAGATGGTAAATATTACTATGTACCATTAACAAATGTCTTAAATTTCTTATATATTCTTATAATATTAAATTGCTACTCCTCCCTTCCAAATATTTTGTATTATTTTGGATAATCAAGTCATTTTTTAAAAGTTTTCTGACTTTGTTTATTCGCTTCTTGCAAAAACGTTATAAGTTAATGAACTTAAAAGTTATGTATTTTGAAAAATTTTCAATCAAACTTCTTGTAGCAAGAACAAAAGTTTTACTAAATATGTTGTAAAAAAATATGTTATAATCTTTTTTTATTAATTCCTATTTTTGTACACTTTTTATTGATTCCTGAAAATTTCACGACAGACAGCAAGCCAACAGCCGACTATAATTGGTCGGTTGCCAGATTGTGGTCCATTGCCTGTGTTGCTTTTGCTGTAATGCGCCTTTGGAGAGGACATAGAGTTGCTCTATGACGTCCATCCTTGTTCTCTAAGCTTCGGACACATAAAATTTGGGACACTTTGGGACACTTGTACACTTTTTATTGATTCCTGAAAATTTCACGACAGACAGCAAGCCAACAGCCGACTATAATTGGTCGGTTGCCAGATTGTGGTCCATTGCCTGTGTTGCTTTTGCTGTAATGCGCCTTTGGAGAGGACATAGAGTTGCTCTATGCCGCCCGTCCTTGTTCTCTAAGCTTCGGACACATAAAATTTGGGACACTTTGGGACACTTGTACACTTTTTATTGATTCCTGAAAATTTCACGACAGACAGCAAGCCAACAGCCGACTATAATTGGTCGGTTGCCAGATTGTGGTCCATTGCCTGTGTTGCTTTTGCTGTAATGCGCCTTTGGAGAGGACACAGAGTTGCTCTATGACGCCCATCCTTGTTCTACTCCTCCCTTCCAAATATTTTGTATTATTTTGGATAATCAAGTCATTTTTTAAAAGTTTTCTGACTTTGTTTATTCGCTTCTTGCAAAAACGTTATAAGTTAATGAACTTAAAAGTTATGTATTTTGAAAAATTTTCAATCAAACTTCTTGTAGCAAGAACAAAAGTTTTACTAAATATGTTGTAAAAAAATATGTTATAATCTTTTTTTATTAATTCCTATTTTTGTACACTTTTTATTGATTCCTGAAAATTTCACGACAGACAGCAAGCCAACAGCCGACTATAATTGGTCGGTTGCCAGATTGTGGTCCATTGCCTGTGTTGCTTTTGCTGTAATGCGCCTTTGGAGAGGACATAGAGTTGCTCTATGACGTCCATCCTTGTTCTCTAAGCTTCGGACACATAAAATTTGGGACACTTTGGGACACTTGTACACTTTTTATTGATTCCTGAAAATTTCACGACAGACAGCAAGCCAACAGCCGACTATAATTGGTCGGTTGCCAGATTGTGGTCCATTGCCTGTGTTGCTTTTGCTGTAATGCGCCTTTGGAGAGGACATAGAGTTGCTCTATGCCGCCCGTCCTTGTTCTCTAAGCTTCGGACACATAAAATTTGGGACACTTTGGGACACTTGTACACTTTTTATTGATTCCTGAAAATTTCACGACAGACAGCAAGCCAACAGCCGACTATAATTGGTCGGTTGCCAGATTGTGGTCCATTGCCTGTGTTGCTTTTGCTGTAATGCGCCTTTGGAGAGGACACAGAGTTGCTCTATGACGCCCATCCTTGTTCTCTAAGCTTCGGACACATAAAATTTGGGACACTTGTACACTTTTTATTGATTCCTGAAAATTTCACGACAGACAGCAAGCCAACAGCCGACTATAATTGGTCGGTTGCCAAATTGTGGTCCATTGCCTGTGTTGCTTTTGCTGTAATGCGCCTTTGGAGACAACATAGAGTTGCTCTATGACGCCCATCCTTGTTCTCTAAGCTTCGGACACATAAAATTTGGGACATTTTGGTACACTTTTACACTTTTTATTGATTCCTGAAAATTTCACGACAGACAGCAAGCCAACAGCCGACTATAATTGGTAGGTTGCCAGATTGTGGTCCATTGCCTGTGTTGCTTTTGCTATAATGAGCCTTTGGAGAGGACATAGAGTTGCTCTATGACGCCCATCCTTGTTCTCTAAGCTTCGGACACATAAAATTTGGGATCTGATACACAGGCATAGCATTGGTTCAGTTCCACCGGGTGAAAATTTTAACTACAAATTAAACTCCGCAGTGATATAAACTCCAAACAAATATTTTTTATCAGCATTTGAATAAAATTTTTTGTGCACGATAATCTGTGGGCAAGATATCGCTCGAACAAATTGAGTAAATCAAATGAAATTTGATGCGATTATTACAATTTATAAATGTGTGATATTTATTCATTCCAAGGAAGCTCGGTCTACTGTAATTTTAATTTTTAAAATTTTAAATCAAATGACCTCTTTTACTGAAATTTAATGCACCGTTCTCGAGATTTGCTCGAATTTGATTTCAAGTAGGGAAAATCATGAATAATTAAATATCCCTAGAATTATTAAATAAGTGAACGTTTTGTGAGTGCTTTTAAGTAGAAATAAATCCACATCATTGGTCCAGTGTTATTATGAGCCGTTATTCTCGAGATATTACAAACTTTACTTTTTTTTTTACAGAAAGTGCAATTTCTCTTTAAATAATTTAACCATTTCTACGAAATTGGGTGCGTTTATTTTAAATGGTATCAGCAATAAACCAATGATTTTACCATAGATCAATTTATAAGAAAGCACTAGTTGTGTTTTTGTTTTAATGTGAATAACATCTATGGTTGGTGTGTCTCTGGCTTAAATCGTCGACTTAAGAGAAATGTAAACACTTTGGACGTTTATATCTCCGAATTTGATAGATGAAAATGTAAACAATTTTTACTTGGCTTGTCGGAAATAGGGTACCATTTGTGAATATACAAAAATAATTTCAATATTTAAATATTTTAAACTTTTCTTTTTCGAAATAACTAAAAAAAAATTTCCCGAGCGAATTTTCGTTTCACTTTGCTTACTTCTACTCGAAATATCCTCTGAAGTATAAAATATAGATATAAATAGCAAGGGCCAAAAATGTTCAGTAAGAAATCCAGTTTCTAAATTAATAACATTTTTATTACAAAGCTGTTATAAGTTTTCGAGGTATCGTCTTGTCAAGTTCAAGAAAATTGAAAATTTTTTATTTTTAAAGATTGTAATGCTTAAATCTCGAAAACTAAAATTGCATTCTATAAAGTGTAATGAGGTAATTTGTATGCCCTTTAAAATCCCTAAATGGATATCTAATTTGATTTTGGATCAAGATCTTAGTTTTTAACACTTTACAACATAGTTGAAAAGTGTTTATGACTTTGTTCATTCTGTATGTCTGTCTGTCTGTCCGTTAGTACGATAACTGCCGTAAAAATGACTTTATTAAAATGAAATTTTAGTATGTTGTTCAGACGGTCTGTGGGACCTATGGGAATATAAATGAATAATAGCACCCAATTAGTTTTGGATTGAACCTGGGTTGAAAAAATGAAATAAATTGAACCCTATGGGATCTAATTTTTTAAACATTTTTTAAGCGAATTTAAAATTCATAAATTGCTTCGAAAATTTTAGGAAATATTCAAATTATCCCATAAAATATATAAAAAAAAATTCAGTAAAATATATTAAGTAGTTTTTTAAATAAAAATTATTTAATATAGGGAGAAAAGCAAATTCCATTAAATTCTGACTCTTGCTATATCCTCCAGAAAGAAAAATGAGATATATTATATAATAAATATTTTTCCAAGAGTTGAATTATTTTATATATAAAAGAGGTTTCGCATTTTAAAATAAATATGGTAGATAACAATTTTTTAAATTTTTAAATAAAATAAATTATTATAGTACGTATTGTAATGAATGAAACGATTGGAAAAATGTTTATGAATGAAATGCTGCTTTTATATAGAGGCAATTTATATTTCGATGACGTCATTTGAATAAAGTTCATTTATTTTCAATGAAGTTTTCAAATATAATAAATTATTGTAGTATTATGATAATTGTAATGCCAGATGAAAAAATTAACAATCGGCACAATAATTTTAAAAATATTTCCGAGGAATATATATCGCATTTTAAGAGATGTGTATATAAAATTGCATTGAAGTTGGAAAGTGCTTCATAATCAATGCTTTATGCATGATTGATCTTTCTTGTTAAAATATAGTGGTTATAATTTCGGTATTTTAATATTTTGAACAATTTCGAAAATTTTGTTTTAAAAATGTCTAAAAAAGACAAACCACCCATAAAGAAAGATCTTATTCGAGCAAAACTATTTCAACTCCACCGGATTGGAGCCGATGCCGATTTTTCCCCTTAATAATATCTAAATTTTCTAATCTGTCGAAACAGTCATTTGATGAACGCATCAGATTAAAAAAATAAAATAGTCGTCTCTTGCACTTAAGTAAAATTTCGGACATTATCTGGCCGTCTAAAGTATAATTTCCCCTTAAAGAATAATATGATAATGTCAAAAGGGGGAAAACGCATTTTTCAGGGTCGCAGCTTTTCGACAAGGCATTAATATTCTTACCTCGCAAGAAAGAATTCTTATCAGAGTCTGGAGGAAAAACATTTTTGTGTCTGACCCTATTCCCGGTGAGAATTTTTGTTTCCTGCATTTTTCGCTGAGGAATATATATATATATTCTTAGGGGGAAGTGAGCAGCCAGGACGTAGACGATAAATCAGATGTATTTAGAAATTAATTAATTTGTTACATAATTATTATATGAAGGTTAAATTAATTATTTGAAGAAAGGAATAATTATTTTTCAAATTAAAAGTAAAATTCCTATTTATCCCTGTGATTGTAAAGCATCTACATTGAGATTGCAGATATCAATTTTTAATGATTTTCTCCAGTCTAGAGCTGATTTCCAACCAGCGTGTCGCGGCACCTTTGTCACAACTCGAGTGGTGTCGCGAAATTCAGAAATTCATGATTTAAATGCTTATACTATATTACTCATTTTTGTACAAATCTAAAAAATCTGATGTGGGCAGCACATGACTTTCCCTCCAGACTTAAATTCATATTTCTTTATTTCTTTAATAATTCATTAGATTGAGTTTAATTGCATCAAATAACACTAAATTTGCATTTTTAATTCAATTTTTGTTTCTATTTGGTAATTGGATATTTTTCCGCTAGCGGCATAACAAAAATGCAAGAAATCTCAAATATTTTGAGAACGGTTAGTCCTAAAGTATAATGGAGTGTGTTATAGTCTTTTCCTCGTCAAAAATTGCGTATAAAACAAGAATTTAATTGATACATTTCAGCATACGTAGTATTTTTTTTTTTTAGATTTTGGCAATTTTTTGCAGGCCATTTCGTAAAAAAAGGCATGTTATTCTTTTCCGAATCGTACCAAAATCGAATCACCACCAGAGTGTCCCACAAGTAACTTATCTATCAAATATTGTGAAAGTTGGTCAGTTAGTATTTTACTAGGGTGGATACATGAAATTATTGAGGGCCATTTCGTAAAAAAAGGCGGGTTCTTCTTTTCCGAATCGTACCAAATTCTAATCAGCACCAGAGTATCCAACAAGTAACTTATCTACCAAATTTTTTGAAATTTGGTAAATTAGTATTTTAGCTAGAGCGGATAAATGAAATCTTTAAGGATTATTTCGCAAAAAACGGCGGGTTCAGTTTTTACGAATCGTACCAAAAACTAATCACATCCAAGTGACTTACCTACCAAATTTTATGAAATTCGGTCTATTAGTTTTTGAGTTAGAGTGGATACATACATTGCACAGACACACAGACAGACAGACAAACACACACACAGACGTCACGCTAAAAATAGATTTTTCGTATTCTAGAGGTCTCGAAACGTGTAGATCCGTCGAACTCTCGAGTTGCGGTTTTCGCCATGATTCCAATACTTTCCCTATACGTCACCATGTATTGCAGGGAAAGTAATAAATCTAAAAATGAGACGTTAAAATATGGAAACCGTACAATGTTTACAAATTTATCTGAATATAATTCAAAAGATAATACTTATAAATGAAATTTGAGCACATTTATAAGTGTACATCTTACTAGCAAATTTACAGCATTATTTTGTCAATATGAATTTTTTAAAACATTAATAGATAAGAACCCTTCATATCCTCAAAAATTAGTGATTTTTCTTTAAATGAAAATGAAGAACTAATAGATTTACAAAGTAACAGAGTTACGAAACCGAAGTTCAAAGTAGTGAATTTAAAAACTTTTTGGGTTCTTTGTAAAACATATTACATAGAAATATCAAACTGAGCATTGTCAGTATTATTAAATTTTTCTATAAACATATATTTGCGATCTAGGCTTTTCTACAACGACAAACTTAAAACATAGAAAAGAAGATATGAAATTTTCTATCGCTCCTTTCCAAAACCCTGCAAGCAACCGATCTCCGCCTGGATCGAACGATCTATTTATTCACTGATTTGAAATTATAGTCTTTCTTTTATATCTGAAGTGAAATTTTACAGGTTCTATTGCACTTTTAAAAATATGCAAGGTAGGATCAAAAAGTTCGGAGACTGCGCTGATATCTCCAACCCTGATTGAAGGAGAGGGGAACTATTTTACCGTGGCGCAGAAGCACATGTGACGCGAGATGTGAAAAGGAAGAAGCAGGTGTTTTTCCAAACAGTGCATGTTAGTGAACTGTAGTCGCTCGCGTGCGTCGAAAACGGAAATGGCGTTTGAAGAACAACGTACAAATATCAAATTCTGCCAGCAACAGAATTTGATATTTACACGTTGTTCTTCCCAGTTTTCCCCATTGTTCTTTCTATCAAATTCTGCCCGTTGGCAGAATTTGATATTCGCATGTTATTCTTCAAACGCCATTTCCATTTTTGACGAACGCGAACAACTACAGTTCACTGACACGTATTGTCTGGAAAACACCTGCTTGTTCCTTTTCGCATCTCGCATCACATGTGCCTCTACGCCACGGTAAAATAGTTCCCCTCTCCTCCAATCAGCGTTGGAGATATCAGCACAGTCACCGAACTTCTTGATTCTACCTTGTATATCTATAAAGTATTATGCATTTTCCGCATAGTACTATGTAATTTAAAATGCGATTAAGAAGATTTATTCACTGATTTGAAATGATAGAATTTTCTTCAGATTTGAAGTGAAACCCTACAGGTTCTATCGCGCTTTAAAAATAGATATCTGTAAAGTGTTATGCATTTCTCCCATAGTACATGTAATTAAAAATGCGACTGGGGAGATTTTTTTCCCTCCCGTTTAATTGAATAATCCGCTTTATTAAATCGAAAACGCTTCATATGAACGTCATTCAGTTCGTAAGTAAAATACACTTTGTTAGAAGGATAAGGAAAACTTGAGCAACGTATGTATATAAGCACAAATAAGATGATAAAGCAGCATACAGCTGTTTCGGGGATACGTTGGATCCTCTTCGTCAATGCAAGAGAATCAACAAACACGAAATCCAAAAGAGAAAATTTGTCATTTAATTAAGCGAAAGTATATGTCATCTCTCGTCTTCAACCACAAAATTCTGTAACAGCGACTATTTCGATTGCATGCCTGATTCATGGAAAATAAGTTCTCTGACCTTTACTTGTTCATTCGTCCATTGTTAGAGAACTCGTCTGCGTAACACAGTGACACCCATCTCACCCGTCCGAACACCGCCTTGCGTGGGCCCACTTTCTCTTCAGTGGCGTGCGATGACTCACGCAGTGTCTTGGGTGTCGAAGGGTAATATTCATTGGGCGTAACTCTTGCAGACACACCGAGCAGTTGTGAAATGCTTTATAGGGACTTTCGCTTTGTGATGATAGCGCTTAGCATTCACTTCGAACACGAAGAAGCTGTGCTGCAATCATCTTTACTTAAAATCGTATGTGTATAGTCAACCATTTTGTTTTTATTAAAGTCTATATATGATTAGTGTATTACGGCATACAGAAAAAAATCGGTCTAGTTTGATGCAGCTAAAATGATTTTCCGTTAATAATGTCTTGTAAAATAAAACTCCAATAAGTTTATTCGTCTTTTTCAGTCTTATTTGTTTCGCTGACAACATATAATATGGGACCATGGTAACTAAAGTAACATACATAATAAAGTTGTCTTCACTAATTTCGTATACATGTAATCATCCTGCTAACAATCTTTGGGGATGGTTTGTCTTCTTTGGACCTTTTTAAAATAGTTCAAAATATTGAATTACTGAAATTAGAACTACTTTTTAAAATAGTTTAAAATACTAAAATATCGAAATTAGAACCACCATATTTTAAAAATTAAAAATCATATAAAAAATCTAATTTTTCATGCAAGGCTTTTAAAGGGCTACAAATTCTTGCTTACTGTTTATAGCTATGCAAAAGACAAGATTGCTGAACTTTCTTCATTAATTTCCTATACATGTAGTCATCCTGATGCTAACAATCTTTGAGAGTGGTTTGTCTTCTTTGGATCTTTTCAAAACAATTCAAAATGTTAAACAATCGAAATTAGAACCACGTTTCTAAATAGTTTAAAATACTGAAATATCGAAATTAGAACCACTATATTTTAAAACTTAAGACCCATATCCAAAATCCAATGTTTTTATGTTGATCAAGGCTTTCAAAGGATTACAAATTCTTTCTTACTGTTCATGGCTATGCAAAAGCGAACATTGCTGAACTGCCTTCACTAATTTTTTATACATATAGTCATCCTGATGCTAACAATCTTTGAGGGTGGTTTGTCTTCTTTGGATCTTTTCAAAACAATTCAAAATGTTAAACAATCGAAATTAGAACCACTTTTCTAAATAGTTTAAAATACTAAAATATCGAAATTAGAACCACTATATTTTAAAAATTAAGAACCATATCCAAAATGCAATTTTTTATGCAAGGCTTTCAATGGGCTACAAATTCTTGCTTACAGTTTATAGCTATGCAAAAGCGAACATTGCTGAACTGTCTTCACTAATTTTCTATACATAGTCATCTGATGCTAACAATCTTTGTGGGTGGTTTGTCTTCTTCGGATGTTTTCAAAACAGTTTAAAATGTTGAACTATCGAAATTAGAACCACCTTTCTAAATAATTTAAAGTATTAAAATATCGAAATTAGAACCACTATATTTTAAAAATTAAGACCAATATCCACAATCCAATGTTTTTATGCTGGCAAGGCTTTTAAAGGACTACAAATTCTTTCTTACTGTTCATAGCTATACAAAAGTGAACATTGTTGAACTGCCTTTTCCTTTCTCCTATACATTTAGTAATCCTTCTAACCATGGTTGTGAGTGGTTTGTCTTCTTTGGACCCTTACAAAATGTTGAATTATCGAAATTAAAACCACCTTTAGAAATAGTTTAAGATATCGAAACGGGCTAGTGAAACGTTAATACCAGGTCACTGAAACCAATAAGGGATGATTTCATGAGCATAGATTACATTGTGAGCAATTCGAGTATGAAATGTTTCAACATTTTCTCAACAAACAACAACAAACGACAAATCATCTTGTGTTTGTAGGCCAAAACGATTTTCGAAAATTTCTGTTTTCGAACCGGGCCATGACTGAATAGTCAGATCTAATCTGAGAAAAAGAGTAATCTATGTTGGAGATCATTCTGTAACTAACAGGGTTACGGCCGCAGATATTTACACATCCATCAGATACCATTCGGGTATTGCGTCATTATAAAAAAATCTGATATCGGCGGACAAGACTTTCCTTTCAAACTCAAATCATTTTTTTTCTTTATTATTTTACTGGCAGTACACCCGTTCTTATGTAATATATAATAAAAAGAAACTTAAAATGTGCACTTATGTGCAAATTCTTGTAGTTATGAAATTGTTATCTAAAATTTTATTAAAATATTTAACTTAATTCTCCTTAAAAGAAGTATAAGAATCTTTATTCTTGATACACAAAATTATCTTCACAGGTAGATCTGAAAAATAAAACGTACTGACCCCGTTTGTGAACAAATTTACAAAAGTATGAAATGAAATCAATATATGTCAAAATGAGAACGCTAAAATTGCATTAGAATGCCCGTACCATTTTTGTTCTATTTCAACAACTGACTAAACATAATGTATAAGTTTGAGAAATATTTTCCAAAATAAAACAGAGGATGTAAAAAATAAAAAATATCATTAATTCCCGTAATCTTTAAATTCGAAGTTCGAATTTGATGCTCAATCCAAATCAGTGTTTATTTGAGCTCTATCTATATCAGATCTCAAGAAATAGATGTTTCAGGTGAAAAGTTTTCGCAAGAACGATGCTATGTCTAAACATTTGCCACAAATAAGGTGAATGGTACAAATTAAATGGGAAGGGGTAATACAGTAAGGCATTTTGAAAATTTTCAGAGCAAGTTTGTAAAGCTTTACAAAAGAAGGAATTAAAGCAGCTAGCTATTCATTCTAAATTATTCTAAACCCAGGCTGTAACTAAATTATACACCATTGCAGGATTTAGACAATCAAGAACGCTGTATAAAACTAAAATGAACGTGAATTTTAAAGAATCAATGACAGCTTCCAATTCCAAACGTTTTGAATTGCAGCTTTTAAACCACACAACTCTATAATCGCTTTAGAATGAGTTCACAAGCAGCATACAACAAAGAAGTAAACATAGAACCAATGAAACTTGGAGCTCTATGGCATCTAAATCGCGGATTATTTGAGCAAATAACGGTGATTGTTTACTATGAAAAAAATACGAATTTACTCACATGGAACATGAGATCGTCAAGCACGTTTTCAGGAAAAGCAATTGAAGGATAAATAAGTGCAGATGATTGAAAATAAGGTTGTTAAGTTGGAGTTATGAATAAACGTATCATACTACAGTTGCAATTATAGTTTGCTGTAGTTAAAATCTAGTGTGAACGTAACATCTTTATATTTTATTATGCATTGAACTAACTGATTAATTGACTGAATGAAGGGGATGGTGTACTAAAATTGTAGAGCACTTCCTCTTTAGTTAGAATCTTGGTTTTGGCGTCATTCGATCCATCTAATTTTAAAGCCAAGGCGAAAATCTAAAATTTCAAAAATTTGAATTAGGGGGCGACGATGCAAAGGAATAACTAAAAAAATGTAAAACCACATTTCTAAATGATTGAACACTCTTCTACTTCAGCATGAATAATCTCGGTTTACATCTCATTCGACCCGTTTCAGCTTCTGGATCAACAACAACAACAAACAATCAAAAATTCGAGTTAAGGATGATAATACAAAGATACTGTCAAAAAACTTATATCACTTTGCCTCTCAAAAACAATAAATACACAATTTGATATATTTTCACTGCCAACAGTTAAATCTGGTTATCTATCAACAACTTTGATTGAGTGTATAACGCCACATTTAATGATTACTAGTCATTGAGAAAGCGCGAAGCACGGGTGAAGTAATTTTATATATTTATACATTGATAATATTGTCATTCCATGTCAATTCACTCATGTCATGATATCCACCAACTCAGATTTTCATGAAAGTTTTTTTGCTTACTATTACCGTTGAGTTATTCAATCCATGTAAATTTTTTCCATTATAGACCCCATAGTTTCTAAGTTGTAAAAGGATTTAGGGAATTGCACATAAATGACTTTTCCAAATTTTTACCACATACCAATAAAAGTGTGCAAATTTCAGAAAAAATACTGTATAAATATTGCCTACTTCTGAGAGATAATAAAGTTTGATTAACTTTATTTATTAGAAAAATAAGTGCAAAGATGTTTTCATTAATTGTGTTTTATGGCATGAGGCACAAGAGTTTTCAGGGCGCTTTTTGACTTTCCCTGCAATACATGGTAATGTATAGGGAAAATAATGGAATCATGTCGAAAATCGCAACTCGAGTTTTCGACGAATCTACACGTTTCGAGACCTCTAGAATACGAAAAAAACATTTTTAGCGTGACGTCTGTGTGTGTGTCTGTCTGTCTGTGCAGATTTTGTATCCACTCTAACTAAAAAACTAATGTACCGAATTTCCCAAAATTTGGTAGGAAAGTCACTTGTGAGCGAGTCTGGTGCTGATTAGTTTTGGGTACAATTTGGGATACAAGAACCTGCCGTTTTTTGCGAAATGGCCCGCAAAAGCTTGTATCCACTCTAGCTGAAAAACTAATGGACCGAATTCCACAAAATTTGATAGGTAAGTCACATGTGGGACACCCTGGTGCTGATTAGATTTTGGTATGATTCGAAAAAAAATAACCTGCCTTTTTTTGCAAAATGGCCCGCCAAAATCTAAAATAAAAAACTACGTATGCTCAAATATATCCAAAAAATGCGTGTTTAATACGTAATTTTTAACGAAAAAACGAATAAGACCAACCCCATTACACTAGGACTAGCCGTTCTCGAGACATTTTAGTTTTTTTCGTATTTTCTCTACGCCACCTTTGAAAAGAAGTCCAGTTATCAAATGAGAAAAAAAAATTGAATTAAAAGTGAATTAAATGTAATTAAAATAAAGAGAACGTAACTATAAGTCTGCAGGGAAAGTCATGTGCTGCCCACATCAGATTTTTGTAATTGAATCTGAAAGTATGGCCTAAAAGACTGTGAAAGAAAAATGGTGGCATTTTGATTGCTAATATTTTTAGCAGCTGATAAAGTAAGTCAATTTATAAAAACCTATAGAGCCATCGCTCAAATAAATTTTGAAATGAACACCCACCAACTGAAACATATTTTACTTGTTGCTACCACCAAGTTACTACCCCATATAAAATTTTTCCTCTCTAGGCCATATAAAGTCTGAGATATAAAATATCAAAGTTTTGGAAAATTGCACATAAATGACTTTCTCGAGACTCCACCTTTAAAGAGGCAGTAGGAAAAAATTCACACCACTGTGTTTAATCCATATATCACTATCAAAATGACTACATATCACTACCAAAATGACTACATAGCATACCAAAATGACTACATATCAATAATAGTGTGCATATTTCTGTAAAAAAGAAATATAGCATAAATATTGCCTACCTTTGAGAGACACTAACATTTAATTAGTTTAATGGTATTGATAAAATTTTAATCGCAAAGACATATTTATTAAGTATTATGGCGTGAGGCACAAAGAGCTACCAAGGTTCAGTTTTCTTTTAAATGTAGCCCGCAGAGAAGTATACTTTGTGCACAGTGTTTGAGCCGCTTATTTAGATAAGTAGCAGTATACCTAGCAGTATATACTAGCAGTATATATATTCTTCGTACGGGATATATAAAGAAAATTAAAATTCACAATCATATGCAAATTCCTATAGTATTCTACATGACTTTGTTATTCAAAACATTCTATTAAAATATTTAAATTAATGTTCCTGAAAAGAAGTTTAAGAATATCTGTTCTCACTATATAAAATTATCATCACATGATGATGTGAAGAATAAAACATCCTGGTCCCGTTTGTAAACAAATTTACAAAAACAAAATATGAAATTGAATCAATTTGTGCCAATATAAAAGAGCTAAAATTGTATGGGAAGATATACCCTGTACTACCTATATTCACGGACATTAAAATATATACCCGTTTATTAGTAGATTACCCGTACTACAATATATGAATTTCAAAAATCTTTACCAAAGTAAAACATATGACGTAATAAATTGAAAATATCAATTATACCGGCAATCTTTAAACTTGAAGGCCGCAATGGATATAATTCAGTTAAAAATGCAATTTCGACAAAATTCATTGTATATACATTTCTTTATTAAGGAAAAGATTAAATAAAAATTGCCTACAGCATTGGATTTAAGTCCGTTGCTTAGCGACATGATATCATTTTCTTCAAATAAATTTACGATAAGAAATAATATCGTCTGCAGAATGCTACGTCTATGGATGGTTTAACTGTATGCTTTTAATTAATATCTAGACAACCCCTGGTCCTACAAACTCGAAACATGGACGCAGTTGCAAGTGGGGATATTCAAAGGCTCACAAAATCGCATGAAATTCGGTTCAGCCGTTCTCGCGTGATGCTGAGACAAACATTCAGACATATTTTCAATTGTATATGTAGATTTTGGACACCAGTATATTTGACACTTCGCCATTGAATATAAGAAAATACAGAGGTTAAAAGCTTCAAATGTCTCCATTTGGAGAACCTGCTATACGAGAAAGTAAAAATTGAAAGTTAGAAAACACGAACTTCTCACGAGTACATACCAAAAGCAAAAACAACCAAACTGTAATAGCTATAAAATACATAATTTAAAACCTTAATCACGCAAACCATCTCACGAAGAGCAGCCCGAAGACCTATTTCTAGGTCAACATAACTTTCGGAAAATTTAAACGAGACCATCTCTCTCCGCAATAAGCACGGCCATAAAAGCGAAACCGAAACAATGAAACCGAAAATTCACGGCCAGAACCACTTTAAGAACAGTTATTCTGGATGAATAACTGTAACTGCCAGGAATCACTCACATAGAACTCACTCACACGTAAAAGTACCGTCTCATCGATAATATTTTTCAGGAATGCATGGAGCTAATTGAAGGAAAAGGCACTGAATAGAAAGAATATATGACTGCTTGTAAAATGAAAGCTATGTTTATGATTCGCAAGTGGCACAGAGAAATGTATTTGTCTTCTAATTATTGGTGCATGGAGCGCATCAGCAAGTATCTTGGTCCGCCTCATGCTTTCAGACATTGACCATATAATGACAATGTACGCTCATGCGGGGCGGCATGATATTATTTAGGCTGAGATTGAAAGGGAGTTATGCCGCACGAACGTTCTCGCTTTGTCTGTATACCTTTTCTTCGATAATGAAAGGAGTGGAGCAAAAATTTTACGGGATTTGCTCGGATGTCGAACTCGCGCCCTTGTTACTGCGAGAAGGAAGTGGTTGTCATTGATTCAGGTAGAAAACAAAGTTATAAAAGAGTAAATACTTCTTGTTGTTTACTAATGCCGGTCGTTTGGCCATTAGACAGAAAGCTCTCAGGTATTTCTCAATGATTGAATTAAAAGTCACTAGTGCAGGGCACCCATCCAAATATTTTCCAGACATAGGCTGTCCCAGGTCACATAAAATACAATCCGGGGAAGCGGCAAGTCCAGTTCAATGGAGATGAGCCCTGAGACAGTCATGACCAGTCAGAAGTCTGAACCGGACAACTGCTTATTGTCGAGGAGCCTCTGGAATGACTGAAATTGTCTTGCTGAGGAAGCTCCATAACTTTCCTTTTGATGCCTCCAGAGATTCTGTCTCACATTTCCTTTAGTAAATATGTCTTACATTTTGTTACATTGAAGGGGTGTTTTAAGAAGGGGGCGTTGGCTTGGACTGAGATTCGTTGAAGCTCTGAGAACCGATAATTTTGGCACCCCCCCCCCCTTCAGCTATACAGGGTTTTGAGGAAAGTTATTTTATGAATTTTTTTTATGTTGTTTTTCTACTTTGTATAGTAATGTATAAGGAAATATATAAGGTTAGGAACTTCGTAATTTTCACTATGTAATGAATTTCTATTTGTAATGATGTTCCTGAGTACACACCTTAGGTCTATCTGCAGTATAATGACTATCTCCGTTAGAATTAAAGCGATTTCAGTGCCCCTAGCAGGGAATTTATAAAGCTAGGACAACGAATTTGACAACAAAACGGTCGTAGAGCATTGTCTAACAAGTAGGAATCAACAATAAAACTGAGCATTTTCTGGGCACAGTATTGTCATTGGTGAATGGATGTTCTATTCAAGAATGCTAAAATCGACAACATTTGCATGCACAGAAATCTAACAGTACAGCCATGTACAGCCTGTTAAAATTGACCTCCTGCCAGCAATAATACACATTTGAATTCGAAAAAGATTATGAACGAGGTACTTTGACAAGCATTGCAGATGCCACGGTGTTGCAATCTCTGATGATACCACTTTCTTGCTTATTTATTTTGATAGGTATTTATTGCTATTCATTAGATAGTGGTCTACAGCTTTGTAATATGTTTTTCCGTCTATATCGCTTTGTTGATAAATTCGTTTTCCTAACTTTTTAAATTCTCCGCTAGTGGCGCTGCAATCACTCTGTTTTAATCGAGCTTATTACGGGATATTGAGCTTCTCTGGGGTGCTTATAAGGACTTTCCTAGGAACCTTGTATATAGTCCAACTTATTAGAAAATGCTAACATATAATTTTAACACATTAATATGACTCAAAATTTAAAGTGCCTTTAGAATTTGGAGCTGAATTCATATATAATTTATCATATAGTCTCTATCTATAACCAAGCCTGAGAAATATATGTTTTAAGTAAAGCGAAAATTTTTTGAACGGAAATGGGAAAAATAACCGAAAATTGAAATCCTTAGTGAATCTCCCTATCTCCCCCGGAATTTGAGGCTGAATCTATATCAACAATCGTCTAATCTTGATATATAGCAGATCCTGAGATATAGGTGTTTCAAAGAAAACTTTTTCTCTCTATATTAAAAAAAAAAAGTTGCTGCCGCTGCCGTTGCCGCTGTTTGACAAATTTTTCGTTTCTCGAGTATATTTGCTTTGTACCGCAAAAACTATTGCATATAAAAATATAAAATTTGGTACACTTGTAGAAAAAGTTTTTGGAAATATGCTGAAATAAACCGTTTTCTGATATATGTAGTAGTTTAAGAAATATTTAATGCCAAAGTCAAAGACAAAATATTTGAGCTGCAAGTTCGTGTCCTGGATAGACTAGCAATAACAAAGCCACGAATTTTTGCAGGCAGATACTTACATAGGTGAGTTTTTGCAGGACGGATACCCTTTTTAACACTTTACAACAAAGTTGAAAAGTGTTTATGACTTTGTTCATTCTGTCTGTCTGTCTGTCCGTTAGCACGATAACTGCCGTAAAAATGACTTAATCAAAATGAAATTTTAGTATGTTGTTCAGACGGTCTATAGGACCTATGGGAATATAAATGAATAATATCACCCAATTAGTTTTGGATTGAACCCGGGTTGAAAAAATGGAATACATTGAGCCCTATGGGACCTAATTTTTCAAGCATTTTTTAAGCGGATTTAAAATTCTCAAATTGCTTCGAAAATTTTAGGCAATATTCAAATTATTCCATAAAATATATAAAAAAAAATTCAGCGAAATATATTCAGTTGTTTTTTAAATAAAAATTAAAATAATAATAACACCTCTTATATGAAGCGATCACGTGTCCATGATATGAAACGATCACATGACCCACTTCAAAATGATATATGGCATCCATCTTGTGTCAAAATCGTGAATTTTAAAGTTCTTTTTAATTCATATTGAGTGTTGTATCCGTCCTAAAACTACTTTATTTTTGCCTAAATTCTGTGCATCTACATACTGAAACAACGCAATGACAATATATTTCAGTTTAAATGCTCTTCCAAATTTGATTATTTCTACTATTAAGCCTATTTTTCACCTATGTAAAATGTAAACAGCAAAATATGTAGAATGAGTTGCATTAGAATCGCTGTAATTCTTTAACACAAAATCATTTAGTCCATGGAGTCTGCTTAGCTGATGTGAATGAAATATTCATTGATTTTAGAAAGAGACGGACGATATTTTTCGATGAAGTTTTGCGCATAGAGTTTACTTACTTGTAGCTCAATGGTCTTAATTTTTAAATAAAATAAATTATTATATAGTATTGTGATGAATGAAATGGAGAAAGTTATGAATGAAATCCTGCTTTTATAGAGAGATCCAGGCGTGTTATTTTTTCTATGACGTCATTTGAATTAATTTCAGTTGTTTTCGATGAAGTTTTCAAATATAATAAATTATCGTAGTATTATGATAGATTTAAAAATATTACCGTGGAATGTATTGCATTTTAGAGATATTTAAACCACTCAATTTATATTTCAATGCCGTCTTTTGAATGAAGTTCATTTTTTTCAATGAAGGTTTAAGTTTTCAAATATAATAAATCAATGTAGTATCGTGATAAGTTTTAAAATATTACCGAGGAATGTATTGCATTTTCGACTTTTTTAAATAAAATTGCATTGAAGTTGGAAAGTGTTTCATAATCAATGCTTTAAGCATGATTGATCTTTCTTGTTTTAATTTCAATGTAGTTTTCGAGATATTTTACTTTTTATGCACTTCTGAAGTAAACTTTTTTTTTTGTATCGGAACGTCTAGCGATTTCTCTGTCTCGTACCGTAAAAACTATAACACGCAAAACTATGAAATTTGTTACATTTATAGAGAAATAATAGGGCAACACGATGAAATAAATCGTTTATCGATTTAAACTTTGGTTTCGCATGAAATATCTTCATAAAGGAATCCAATTTTTGGATATTCTGGACTAAGAAAAATCCCTGCTTTTCCCTCCTGCTGAAAATAGGCAGGAAAAAAAATATTTTAGAAAGTAGAATTTTTAGGAAATATAGATATGAAGCGAGTGCAACGAGTAATTCGAAGAGGGTTGCGAAAGCAGGGGGCAGAACCCCCCTAGTAGTAAAAACAATTGCAAAAATTTTTGATTAACAAGAAAAGAATTCTAATTCTAACCGAAGAACTTTCTATAGTTTTTTTTTAGCTGCGTTTCTTGTAGTATTAGCTTACTACACGGGATATCATGCATTTCTGGTTACGAGGCGCGGAGGTACAAATTTGTTATTCATGAGGGCCGCTCGATCCTACAGTGGAAATGCAGTAGCGTGTCGTCACAGCTAGACATTTCCGTCATTATGGATATCGAACGGGCGGAAATTGCAGAACTACGGGATTGTGGGGCAAAAGCTACGAGAGCAGGTTAAAAGTCATACCATAAAAGAAACCGAGGTCACAATGTAGAATCTTATTTGCTTGCTAATTGGATTATGGCCATGAACGTTCATAGAACCAACGAGTTAGTATACCTCGATGCATAGAACCTTTTCCAGGGGTTTCAGAGGGAAACCACTGAAGTTGGATTAACTCAAGGATAAGATGCACAACATCGACTAGCTTCATACTCATACCTTTGTGACCTTGAACATCCAGGGGAGGCAAGTGCCACCCCCCCTATGGGCGCCCATGATTATGGCATCCAATACCGGGATCCCGTGTCAAATTTTATCGGTACTTGAAAGTGGTACCAGTATTGATACGAAAAACACGTATTTCGATAGGACCAGTTTATTACATTTATCAAATTCTTAGATTTTGATAGTAACTATTATCTCATAAAAAAAACCCACTTTATAGTAAGAAATATACCTAAGTACAAAAACGAAAACCTCTTTTCAAGAAAGTCATAAAATCTTAAAATGGTTTGCGCCAAATTCCGTCAGAATTTTCAGGTCTACAGTGACATGTTGAAGGATAATAACTCTTCTTCGAAACAGGGTTATGGAAAATGCAACAATCTCATAAAAATATATTACTTCTTTTTTTCACCCTAATGCCGATTGTAATACAAATGGATTTTTACTTTCTCATATTATGTAATATAGAGAAAGTAGTGTTTTCATGAAAATTTTCAAATTCGAGATTTGGATGCCAATACATGTTTTAAGATCTCCTGAACACGTTTTGACTATTTTTGGATTTATGTCCGCCTGTCTGATGTCTGTGGTCGATTTCTTGTGTGAACGATATCAGCCACAAATATGAATGGATTTTCACGAAACTTTATATCCGGCTTTAAAAAAATTTCGGCTTCAAAAAACTTCAAAATTTATTCGAAATTTTGCAGTTTTTTAACATGGCAACATAGGACAAAATGTGACATAATCATGAATAAAAGGGTTTGCTTATGGCTTAATGATCGTGAGACTTCATAGTTTCAATCATTGTTGTGAAAAATAGCCACGATACAAATTTCTTTTGTTCGTGATGTAATTAATTCTCCTTGGGAGGCAAGTTACCACTCCGAAGGGGGGGGGGGGGATTTGTACATTGTCAAGTATGATATCAATCGAAAGATTTTTTTTCAAGTATTTTAAAGTAAAGGGTAATACTCTATAACTGTAATTATTTGGAAACACAATACCGATTATTCAAATTTTTTAATGTAAAATTTGAATAAAAAAATGAATTCTGGTATAAAAAAGTTGAGTTGAACCACACCAGTTATTTTTTTTAGTTTGGAATGGAGAATTTAGAATACGAATGTGTCAAAAAGTCCACATCCATATATTTGCTTTTTTTCATACTATTGCATACAGGACCGTAGCTAGAAACGAAATCCAAGTAATCCTGGAGTAGAATTCAAGGGCGGGGGGGGGGGGGGATCAACAGATTTTAAAGAGAGGATCGCTAGAAACTTTCTTGGGAAAGTTTACAGATGCTAATTATTAATAGATTTTGTAGTACACAAATTTTGATTTAAGTGACCCCCCCCCCAAAAAAAAAATAAAATTCACCGTATTTAGTTATAATGAATTAAAATTTAATATTTTTTAATTGAGCAATTTATTTAAAGGTTAAAATTCAATATTTCAGTGCATGTCTCTCCACCTCCCACCCAGTGGGAGGTGAAGAGGAATGCACTGAAATATTAAATTTAGCCTTTAAATAAATCGCTCTATTAAACAAGAAAGATCAATCATGCATAAAGCATTGATTATGAAGCATTTTCCAACTGCAATGCAATTTTATTTAAACATCCCTAAAATGCGATACATTCAGCGGTGATATTTTAAAAATTATCTCAATACTACAATTTAATATATTTGAAAACTTCATCAAAAATAATTATTCAAATAACGTCATCAAAATATAAATCACCTGGCTCTCTACATAAAATCAGTGAAATTTTCATTCATAAACTTTTTTTCCATTCCTTTCATTTAGCGGCGATATTTTTAAAATTATCACAATACTACAGTAATTTATTTTACTTAAAATCTTCAAACCATAAAGGTAAAAGTACTGTATAACTCCATACTTAAATCTTCATCGGAAAAGGAAATAGAATCGTCTGCTTCTCTATGTAAAATCACTTAATGTTTCATTCATATCAGCTATATTGCAGACTCCAGAGCTAAATAATTTTACGTTAAAGAAATTCAACAATTCTTATACAACTCATCTTACATCTTGATCTGTTTACATTCTCCATAAGTGAAAATCAGGCTTCGTTGTAGAAATAATCAAAGTTTGATGATCATTTAAACTAAAAATATTGTAACTGCGTTGTCGCAGTATATAGATGTACAAAAAAATATAAAAAATAAAGCAGTTTTAGGACGGATGCAATATTAAATATAAATTAAATAGAACTTTAAAAATCATGATTTTGACACAAGATGGATGGCATTAATAATTTAAACTCAAATAATATTGTAATAGTGCTATTTCAAAATCGTCCATGGACGCCAATGCCTGCAAAGGGGATCGAACTGTTTGGGATAGGGTATGTCAAATACCTGTCTTTTTGAGAGGTTCTTCGTTTGGGATGGACGGTGTCCCACCCGTAAGCAAAAATTTAATATAGATAAGCCAAATGTATCCGTCGGTATCAATAAGTTGTTCCATAGAGAAAAAATAAACTTTTAAAAACATTTTACGAAATATTTTAAAAATATAACTGGTACGAAGTTTGAAAAAGATCCATAACATTGTGATAGTAGTAAAATTAATCACTAAGTAATATGAATGCATGGGATGTCAAGTCATACTCCAGATATTTGCTATTGCTTTTCTCCCAAATTTTTCAAGAATGCTTAGAGCACTTTAGCGATTAAACCATGGCGTGCAACTTCGTAGGCACTATTGTAAATTTAGCTTCAAATCGCAACGAACTGTTTTTCTTTATTGATCAGTCTTCTCTCAATATACAATTCATTGTCCTTAAGATACAAAAATAGTATTAAAGGATTCTTACGATCGCAAACCCAGAGAGAAATCGATTCATCATCCACTGATAAAAACACCAAATAATCGATTATAATCCTGTAAAAGAAAGACTCAATAGAGTGATGCGCAGACGATAATTAGAGGATGAAGTTGTTAGTATCTTCGCCATCCATCTTTGCTCCTGACTGCACGCTTTGTGAAAATTGTGTAGGCTATCACGGAAAACTTGATCCCAAACCGATGATAAAACCGGGCGTTGCCATTCTCAAACTTATATGAAGTTGCAAGATTGATTTATGACGACGTGTTGGTATCAAACAGCAAATCAGCACCCCATAAAAACGACGTGAATTGGGTGCTGAAGTGGTGAACACATGAACTGATAAGAACAGGGAAATGAAAAGGGCTTTTTCAGAATCTGAGAGACAAGGCACTCGAAACTTAGGTGTAGATTGACAACGAAGGATAGAGAGCACAGAAATTTTGTTTGATCATATAAAATTACCTTTTCTACAGGCGAACAAATCCAATTACTATGCATAATTAACGTAAACTGCTGTAAAAAATGATGAGTAACTCTGTTACTAAGTGCAGATTAATGTGAAACATCACTCGTTATTCGTATTTCGAATGGGAACAGGCGGGAACAAGGTATCTAGCGAAAGCAGATTTAACGAATAACAAAGTTACTTGCCATTTTCCTTACTCATTTAATACTTATTTAATTTTCTAGTTACGCATTAAGGATAATTGATGACTAACATAGTTACTCACTAAAGATAAATGACGAGTAACATAGTTATTCACTAAGGATAATCGAAGAGTAACACAGTTACTCACTATACTTGTTTTTTTAACTGAACAAGTACAATTTTTGATGATATCTAAAAAAATCCGATGTGGGCAGCATATGGCTTTCTTTATATAATGCAATGCATTTACTACTTTTTCTGTAAAAAACATAGGTTATTTTTATAGTGGATAGTTATATTCTTTCCAAGATATTGACATTTCGTCAATTAGTCGTCATTTTCATTGATTTAGCGTCATTTTTATCCATTTGGAGAGATTTTCGTTAATTTGGAAACATCTTGAAAAGTCGTCAAGTTGGCGACATTCCGCAAAACTCGTCGCCAAAATCTCGCCAGGCGTTATGGACGGAGAAATAAGTTATTCTTATAGCAGATTGCCGTTCAAATACTAAAGTATTACTCAAAGTATCTTTTCTCGTGAATGGAAGGAGCTAGATCCACGAGAATGATGCCACCAAATTTATCGCATGCTATTACATATGAAAAGTGAACATGTTTCTCAACAGTTAATATTTTTTTAATTTATGGGATTTTTTTTATAAATTTATTTGAAAAATGTACAATATCTTGAGAACGGTTTATGCTAGCGTTCTAAAGTTTATGTCAATCGTTTTCTGAGAAAAAATTACATAAGAAATGTTTATTTGCGTAACTTTATTAAACGTTTTGATTTTTTGATGATGACTTCAAAATTTCACTGGAAAATTTAGGGAATTCTGAACATTTGATTGTGTTTAAAAACAATAGGCTTCCAGTACTCACGGATTGTAATTTTTTTACCAAATTTCATTCGAATCGCTCCATTTGCTCTTGAGATATCGTCTCCACACACACACACACACACAGACATCACCTCAAAAATGTTCGATTCATGATCAGGAATGCTTGAAATGTGCTCTCCCGTCAAAAATTCGAATTCGAACTTTCGACCCCGTCGCAATACTTTCCTTATACATTATGTATATAAGAAAAGTAATAAAAATTAAATCACTATCTAGAATATTCGTACGCTTTTCCCTAATGTCACAAAGCCTTTATATGCAGAGTAAATTATAGTGGATTTCAAATGAGACTAATTGAGAAAATTTCGCAGACAAGTTTCTTAACTCGTTCAGTCGACCATTTGGCTGATTGACGGTATATTGCTGGTGCTGCTACCGTGCGTTTTCTTACCTCTCTTTCGCAGACTTTGTCTACGAAAATTTTTCTTCATCATACAGATTCGTAAAATTGGTTTATTTCTATTTAAGATTGTAAAAAAAGAAAGGATTTCTTGAAACTTTTGTTTTGAAAATTATATAGTTTCGATCAACTTCGTCCGAATCGAACCACAACTGGCGAAGTTATCCACGATGAAACATTTGGATGCAAAGCTCTCCGTCACTCAACCGGGCGAGAATGAGGTAGGCGCAAGCAATATGCGTATTTTGTCGTGTAGTGCAGACGTCGAAGAGTGTGCTGGCATATCCGTTACATAACTTCATTTCATCCCCGTCACATTTATTTAATGAATTATTCCATACCCCGCTATCCCCACTCAGGGTAAGACTGTGTACGGAAGAGTACTGGCTTCTATAGCCTCAGACAAGTGGTACATTAATTTGAGGATTGATCCGGGTGCGTACGGCTCCTCACGAAGCAAATTCTTCCAGGTGGTGGAGTGGAACTGTCTTTATGGCCTGTTTCCAGACCCGTCGGCGGCTGGGGTCGCGACTCTTTGGGACCATCTTCGGACCTCGTTCGGAGAATGGTTCCACTGACCCCACGGCTGTGGTCTAGCCTAGTTGTTGATAGTCACCCCTGTCTACCCCCATCTTTCCCAGGGCATGCAGCAAAATCACATAGGTTGTCGCGGGGGAATGTCATAATTCTTTGTACCCCGCTAAGATGTTTCACATCAAAACGTACCAAATAGGCCGAGATAGCCCAGTGATTAATATGTTGAGATCGCATAAGGCAGACCTGGGTTAGATCCCTGACGCCGCCCTAAACTAGTTTAATGTCTATGCGAAGCATAGGCACGTTAAATTTGTAGGTGCTCCAAAAGTCTATCTGAGAGGTGATGGGTTAGGGGAAGGGTGGTAGGGTTCCTATGGTTGTTTCCCATATTGGGTTCCGGTCTAAATTGGGTGACACTGTCCTTTGCCGTCTAAACAGTTACCTTACACTTTCTGGTAGGGTAAGGTAACTGTTTAGACGGCAAAGGACTGGTATCCGGTCGTCCAAATAGTTGCTCAAGTCCTCTGGATGAGTCGGACGGCCTGGGTTTTCCACACTTTCTGGTAGGTCGGGCTCTGGATGGAAAATAAAAGTAACGAATAAAAATCCCGGTTAGATAAACATTATAAAACTAATATGTAAAAGTGTTAACCGTTTCGGAGACAAAAATGAACTTTTTTTTTAGGATAAATGATACAGAGGAGTCACTCAGCAGGAAATTGTCTATAAGGCACAGATAGATGGACTATAAGCCTAGCCAGGATCTCAGAAAGAGGAGGGGGGTTCACGAACGAATAAGTGAAAGGAGTAAATGCGGCATTTCGTTTTACAATATGGGTTTTATGGAAAATTAATATAAATCCTCAGACAATAAGGATTATGACTTCCCCTGTTTGCGCCCTTGAGTTGTAGTGACTGTTCTGTTTCATTTATTTCAAGGAGGTGGTTATTTTCCAAATTTCTCAAACCGGTTAACACCTTTACATATTTCTATTCAGTTTTACTAATACATAATTTTATTTATAGCTTCTGTATTATGCAATGATTTTTCCCCATCCTGGATAGCTTAGTCTGTAAATCACTTGTCTCGAGATCTTAGGTCGAAGATTTAATTCTTTTGGGTATGGCACTCACACCCGAACGATGCTGTAATTCTATTCTAAAAGATAGTGTGTATAAAATCAGGGGTATGGAAGAAATATATCCGTAGTATAAAAATCAAGTGAAGATGAAATGTACGAGGCAGAGAGTCTAAGACAGAGCTCTGCACCCGTGAGTTACACGCTTTGAGGGTTTTTTCTTATTTTTCAAGCTGTGAGTAAGGTTCCGCGTAGGGTTGATATGTTTTACTTTTCAACATTTCTTCTGCCGATTTTGAAGCCGATACTGTCCTTGGATTAGAATTCTACGCGCAAAATGTAAAGTCCCCCCCCCCCCCCCCCCCCCGAGACAGGTTACTTAGTTGATACAGGTAGAACACTATATTCGAGATCGAGTTCCTCCCAGGATGTCATTTTATGGTTTGTTAAAATAAGTTTCTTCGCGATAACACAGAGTTCTGGCAGGTTTTCAAGAAATCAGTAGATATCAACTGCGCAAGATTTCAAAGCTTTTTTTCAGCCATATTAACCATTAAGGGTGAGCATCAGTAAATCTTCTGCCCTATCTGCACTTTGTTAACTTTCGCAGAACACGATTTTCGTCGAAATTTTGCTCAAACAGTTGAGAAATATTTTCTGAAAGATAAAATGCAATGCTTAAATTATATTAATAGTAAATTTAATACTCAATAAAATATAGAATATATCTTTTATTTTAATCAAAAATATTTTTGGTGCTGCCATCTGTTGTCGCAATTTAATTCATACAGACTATTTTTATTTTTTAATGAACATTTTTAAATGTCTATTCCTTTTAATATGCTATTAAATACAACAACAGATCATATATAATAATGCCACAATCACGGAAAGGCAATTGAACTTGGACTTGAAGACAAAGCTGCAGTTCTCAGTCATGTACATTCAGATCCCCTTATCAAATTTATAGAATGAGAAATTATCTTTCCGAGATTGTGGCATTATTATATATGATCTGCTGTTGTATTTAATACTGTATTAGAAGGAATAAATATTTTAAAATGTTCATTAAAAAATAAAAATAGTTGGTATGAATTAAATTACGACAACAGATGGCAGCACCAAAATTATTTTGGATTAAAATAAAAAATATATTCTATATTTTATTAAGTACTAAATTTAGTTTTAATATAACCTAAGCATTACATTTTATCTTTCAGAAAATAATTCGCAATTGTTTGAGCAAAATTTCGGCGAAAAAGGTGTTCTGCAAAAGTTAACAAAGCGCGGATAGGGCAGAAGATTTACTGACGCTCCCTCTTAAACGATATTTCATGAGGTTATGGCAGTCACCAGTCTTATCTAGCAAAAAACAAAAAAAGTATTTTTTTCGATTCGTTATTCACAGATTTGACGAAATGTTATTTTAAGCGTTCATGACACATGACAAAAGTTAATGAGAAGACGAGTTAGAAAGAAAAAATGAACTGAGAGATACACGAAGAACATGACGGAAGCGAGCGATGATACGGAACTGGTAATGGCTTCGATCATTTTTCCTCGAGTTCATCGACTAGAAGTTTAGCATTGATATCTCCATATTCATCTGGGGAAAGATGACAGATGCAACAGCTAACTATAGAGAAGTGGGTATCATCGAATGTGTCATCAAGCTGTGAAGTTGGGATGAATGGGTAATAATCAAAGACCGTGGAGATACAATGAATCAGATAAGGACGAGTAAAAGTTCGCAGACGAAGAAATTATAAATCTATAAATACCTTCAAAGATTTTATCAACCGATGTTAGGTCAAATAAAGTAAAAAGGAAAGTTAAAAGATAGTGTGTGTGTGTGTGTGTGGGGGGGGGGGGGGCGTGTAATGTATAAGTTCGTTAAGTGTATCTATAGTAAAGCGACCATGGCCAATCGAATAAAAGGGCAATACAGCATCCTTAGTGGAGCATTAAAAAAAAGTTAGAGCTAAACTGAACAGCACAGCGAGATAGCTGGAAAAGTACAAAATTATAGCGTAATGTCTGTCTAATGAGTAGGAATCGACACGAGGAACGAACGAAACAAAGAAGGCAATAAACACCAGTCATACTTAATCGGTTGCTACATGCACAACCACTCCACAATACCTTTGAAAGTTGCCGAACGATTTACGAGAGTATGCAAATTATGATAGTGAGTACCCATCTGTGAGGTAGGTAGAAAAAGGTAGGCTTTACACCAGATTTCTGTGTATTTAAGTGTTATTTATTTTAGCATTACTTAATATGGCAGCCATTCACTAATTACCACGTGTCAAATAAATGCCTTTTGCAACAATTTTATTGCCCCTTTTTACTCATTAGACAATGATTTACAACTTTGTAATTCGCTTTTTTTGTCTATCTCGCTTTGTTGCTGAGCTCGTTCTCCTAACTGTTTCAACTCTCCGCTAGGGGCGTTGCAAATCCCTTTTATTCGATCAAATATGGTCACTTTACCTAGCTTGACAGACCTAATGTGTACACTCATGGGCTTTCTCTTACAAAGTTGCTGTTAGGGGTGGGACAGCCGAGTGGTTAGCACACTTGGATTTCACTTGGGACGATCTAAGTTTGATTCTTGGCCCTGTCCAAACTGTCCCCGTGTTCACGCGGAGTACGGGCAAGTTAAATATGTGGGTCCGTAAGTCCAAGAAGTTGGTGTTAGGGGAAGGAAGGGTACAGTCCCTGTGGATGCCGCTCCTACTGGGTTCCGGTTTAAATTGGGTGGCACTTCCCGGCCGTCCAAACAGATACCTTACACCTTCGGGTAGCCGGACGTCCAAATAGCAGCTCACGTCCTGGGATGAGTCGGACGGTCTGGGTCTTCAACACTTTCGGGAAGGTCGGACAGTCTGGATCGAAGAAGAAGAAAGTTCCTATTGGAGTGCTTAAGGACATTTATAGGAACGATGCATAAAAGTTTTGTAAAATTTCGCTCATAATATATTATTCGCAGAGTTAAAATCTAAACAGAAATTTTTATAGAGACAAGAAATCTAATGAAATTGCATGAGAGGAAAACACGTTAAAAATAATTAATACTTTAAAGATAAAGACAACCAAAAAATTGGCCATAATTAAAAGTATTTTATTAAAATCTCCTTTTACGAAGTACTGAAATTGCACAACCATAGCGCTTTCGGGCATTACTATGCGCTACATTAGTGGCGAAGCCCACTGCTGAAGCGCATAGTAATGTCCGAAAGTGCTATGGCTGTGCAATTTCAGTACTTCGTAAAAGTAGATTTTAATAAAAGACTTTTAATTATGACTAATTTTTTGGGTTGTCTTTATTTTTAAAGTAATAAGAAGTCTGATTCTAATTGAATAGAGTGAAACATCGGACGACATTTATTAATGTCTTCAGGGAGTCATTATGTAACGTTTTATTCACTTTCTCTTTTACCGTCTGTAACCAATTTTCCAATTACGTTGTAATTGCACAACCGGAAACGCGGACGCCATATCTGCACAAAAACATCAACCAGACCCTGAATTCAGTAAGCAGGGGTTGCAACTGATTTCTAAAAACAGGGGCCCTCAAAAGGGGAATATAAGAAGGAATTCTAGGCATAAAGGCCATAGAGATCCAGATAAAATAAAAGCCTTTTAACCTGACAACATGCGAAGGCTGTGTGATTAACCAGGGATTATTATTGGGGGAGGAGGGAATGAGCAAATGCTGTCTTGAAAAGAATTTCTTTCTCTCTTTTTAATTTTTACTTTCCCTGCAATACATGGAAAGTACTGGAATCATGCCGAAAATCGCAATTCGAGTTTTTGACGGATCTAAACGTTTCGAGACCTCTAGAATACGAAAAAATTATTTTTAGCGTGACGTCTGTGTGTGTGTCTGTCTGTTTGTGCAGATTTTGTATTCACTCTAACTAAAACACTAATTGATCGAATTTCTTAAAATTTGGTATGTCACTTGTGAGCGAGTCTGGTGCTATTTAGTTTTGGGTACCATTCGGGATAAAAGAACCCTCCTTTTTTTGCGAAATGGTCCGCAAAAGCTTGTATCCACTCTAGCTGAAAAACAAATGGACCGAATTTCACAAAATTCGGTAGATAAGTCGCTTGTGGGACACCCTGGTGTTGATTAGATTTTGGCACGATTCGGAAAAAAATAACCTGCCCTTTTTTGCAAAATGGCCAACAAAAATCGCCAAAATCTAAAATAAAAAACTACGTATGCTCAAATATATCCATTAAATGCTTGTTTAATACGTAATTTTTAACAAAGAAAAGAATAAGACCAACCCCATTACACTAGGACTAGCCGTTCTCGAGATAATTTTGTTTTTACGTATTTTCTCTACGCCACCTTTGAAAATAAGTCCAGTTATCAAATGAGAACGAAAATTTAATTAAAATAAAGAGAACGTGAATATAAGTCTGCAGGGAAAGTCATGTGTGCTGCTCACATCAGATTTTTACTTTCCCTGCAGTACATGGCAATGTATAGGGAAAGTATTGGAATCATTCCAAACATCGCAACTCGAGTTTTCGATGGATCTACACGTTTTGAGACCTCTAGAATATGAATACGAAAAAACTATTTTTAGAGTGACATCTGTGTGTGCGTGTGTTTGTGTGTGTATGTCTGTGCAATGTATGTATCCATTCTAACTAAAAAACTAATGGACCGCGTTTCCTGAAATTGGGTTGGTAACTCACTTGGGTGTGACCCTGGTGCTGATTAGTTTTTGGTACGATTCGGGAAAAAAGAATCCGCTATTTTTGTGACATGGCCCACAAAAAGTGCCTGTATCAACTTTAAATGAAAAACTAATTGAGCAAATTTCACAAAATTTGGTCGATAGGTCACTTGTGGGATACTCTGGTGCTGATTAGATTTTGGTACGATTTGAAAAAGAACAACCTGTTTTTATTACGAAAAAAAGAAAAACTACGTATGCTTAAATGTATCAATTAAATGCTTGTTTTATACGTAGTTTTTGAGGAGAAAAAGAATAAGATCAACTCCATTGCTCTAGGACTAACCGTTCTCGAGATATCTGATATGTTTTGCATTTTTATTACGCCGCCTTTGGAAAAACCTGGAGGTATGCCTGGAGGACAGAAACACTGATTATACCAAGTTATTTTCTAGGCACTCCATTCGTTCGTCAGATATCGCTTCCACGTACTCACACACACACATCAGCTTAAAAAATTTGAGTTCGTGTGCAGAGATGATTGTAATGTGCTTTTCCGTCGAAAACTCGAATTCGAATTTTCGAACCTGTCACAAATGCTATCCCTATGCATTATACTATATATATTCAGGGAAAGTAATACTTATAGTGTGGATCCATACGATGCTGCTGCATAATTCTTATGTTTCTTTTTTTACACAAATAGAATGGCATTAAGAATGCAACCATTACTACGAACGTAAGTGCTGGCCATTAAGAGTCTAATGCCTCCATTGTGTGCAAAAATTATTCACCCCGTATTTCCGTGAAAAAGCTAAAGCATAAAAACTGCTATGGAGAAAATCGTGGTCAGAATAATTTATGGTTGGAAATGCGCTTTTGTATTGAGAGAGCTAATTTATTGCACTCGTTACCACAATGACCTTTTCAACAATTCTGTTACCATTTTCAGTTTCGATGGATAGTAACACAAAACCGCCTTTGCTATAGCAGTTACCCCTGTGTTTATCTTATATAATATTTTTTACTTTCCCTGCAATACATGGTAATGTATAGGGAAAGTATTGGAATCATGCCGAAAATCACAACTCGAGTTTTCGACGGATCTACACGTTTCGAGACCTCTAGAATACGAAAAAACCATTTTTAGCGTGACGTCTGTGTGTGTGTCTGTGTGTCTGTCTGTCTGTGTGTCTGTCCGTCTGTCTGTCTGTGCAGATTTTGTATCCACTCTAACAAAAAAACTAATGGACCGAATTTCACAAAATTTTGTAGGTAAGTCACTTGTGGGCGGGGCTGGTGCTGATTAGTTTTGGGCACGATTCGGAATAAAAGAACCCGCCTTTTTTTTGCGAAATGGCCCGCAAAAGCTTGTATCCACTTTAGCTGAAAAACTAATGGACCGAATTTCACAAAATTCGGCAGATGAGTCAGTTGTGGGGCACCCTGGTGCTGATTAGATTTTGGTACGATTCGGAAAAAAATAACCTGCGTTTTTTTGCAAAATGGCCCGCAAAAATCATCAAAATCTAAACTTAAGAACTACGTATGCTCAAATATAGCCATTAAATGCTTGTTTAATACGTAATTTTTAGCGAAGGAAAGAATAAGACCAACCCCATTACACTAGGACTAGCCGTTCTCGAGATATTTTAGTTTTTCGTATTTTTCCTACACCATTTTTGAAAATAAATCCAGTTTTCAAATGAGAACGAAAATTGAATTAAAAGTGAATTAAATTTAATTTAAATAAATAGAACGTGAATATAAGTCTGCAGGGAAAGTCATGTGCTGCCCACATCAGATTTTTTTCAAACTGTTGTCTAAAATAATCTGAAATTATTAACAGTTAGCAACAGCTTAAACAGTTGATTAAAAGTGATGAAAGCACGTAATTCGATATCAAATTGATAACATTATTCTACGGAAGAACTATAATATTTTGCCATACTGGGTCAAAAGGCAGACGATTTTTACTTTCCCTACATACATAGTATAATGTATAGGTAAAGTACGGTGACTGGAATTCAATTTCGAGTTTTTGACGGAAGAGCACGTTTTAGACATCCTTGAACTGGAATTGAACGTTTTTAAAGATATATATATATATATATCTTTTAATATTGTTATTGTATTTTTGGAGGGTTGGTAATCTTGTATTGGCGTTTATTGCTTTATTTTGGCTCATTCAACTGTACTTTTTAGTACAATCTACTATTAATTATTTTCTTATTACGTATTCGGACAGGATTTTAAGTGAATCCACTTTATATATACACTTATCGCATTATTTAATACTTAAGTGTTTTTTACTTTATCTATATTTAATCTAGTTTAGAACTAATGTAACTATAACATTATGTTTTGGCATATCTTGTAATTTCCTACTGATTTTCATTAGGATTAGGTTTTACATGGACTTAATTGTTTTTACTTATATAAAAGTAATTGTTTTTACTTATATACATGCAATTATTTTATTACTTTTATTATTATATCTATGTTATATTGTAATACTCATCAAATTACTTATACTATTATGAATTACACATATTATTTGATTTAGTGACTGGCAAATATATTTATACTTATTATTCTATAATTTGATAGATATTGCCCGGTATTTACAATTTAAGTTGGGAATTGTTTAGACCGATATCCCATTACCAACTTTGTGCCATGGATAATTTTGAATATAGTGATTACCCTACTAAAAATTATAATTTCAATAAATGTAAGAATAAAAAATGCAAAACCTGCCCATATGCTTCTCATACTCAGATTACGAACCATGAAAGTCTTCTGCCTTTCTGCAAAATTTTTAATTGCATCTACCGTTTATCTTGTAACATATGCAATCTATCATATATAGGACAAACTAGTAATCCCATTCATCTACGTATGAATGTACACAGAGATCATGTCAAAAAATATATTCTAAATAATAATTTTCTTCCTACTTCCAATAAAATTGAATATAAACACTTTGCCAAACATGGTTTTGAAAATATTACTATACATATTTTAGATATAAAAACAAAATCAGCAGATAGGATTTATTTTGAAAACTACTATATTAAATCACATTGTACTCTTTTTCCATATGGATTAAATCAAATGTATCTAAATGGTAATGTTGTAAAAAATAATTTTGTAGATAATAAATATTCTATTTTTAATCACCTTTTTTTGAAACCCCATTTAAATGATAGTGAATCAATCAAACTCAAAAGATTTAAACGAGGAAAGGGACATTCCAATCTTAATGATCATAAATCTGAGATTATAACTCTACATAATCAATTTAATAGAACTTTTCAATGGAAATTCATTAGATCCTGGGTTTTTGCAGTAAAGAAAAAACATTTAAATAAGGTTTATGCCATTTTTTTAAAATTAAATCTTGCTAATGAACATTTTAATCATATTTTCTTTGAATTGCTTATTACAAGATCACAGTTTTTAAATTTAAAACTAAATCAGTTTCATTATAATAATACAACTACTAATTCTTATTGTGTTATCTCTTTCAAACATCCTATATATAATTCTATAAATTTTGGACATCTGTTTAACAAGTTTAAACATTTATTGCCTATTGGTGATTTATTTGTTTCAAAGACATTCAAATACAATAAGCCTATTGGTAGGTCTATATTTAATTATAATGAAGTTTCACAATCGCTCTCTATTGATCATTCTTCTCAGTCAATTGTAGATAGTGAATGTATTTGTAAATTAAATAAATTTGCTAAATTTCTAAATCCTGACTTGGGGCACATAGTTACAGGAGATTTAGACCTTGTTAGTGACAATGTGTTAAGAACCATTATGTCATTTGGCACTAAATTTAGGATACCTTCTTGTAATAATTCTTTTAAAGTCTTAAAATCAATTAATCTTGATCTTGATAAATATATATATAAATTAGCTTGTAAATACGCTCTGCCATTAGAGGCATTTAATATGTGGAAATTTACTATATTAGAATCAATTAAAAATGCTATTAGAGATATTAAATTGTCTAGATCTTTATATAATATTGATAATATTAAACATTCCATTAATGATTTACAAAGATCCTTTGTTATCACCTATGTTGATAAAGCCTCTAATAATTATGCTATTATCTGTAAAAAATTTTATATTCAATTTCTGTTAGATTATTTAAAAAATAATAGTCTTTTTAAACCTGATTTACATTCCATCAATAGTATTAAATTGAAAATTATCAATATGTATAATGATTTAAATATTAAATATAAATATCTTAAATTTCCTTATATAGTGCTTATTCCAAAATTTCATAAAAATCCTATTAAATTTAGAACAGTTACTAGTGGCCATAATACTTACTCTACTACTGCGAGTAAATTATTACTAAATTCTTTAAATCTAATAAATAATAGTTTAAGCCAGACTAGCAATAACTACCATATTCTAAATAATAGTAAAGAATTAAAGAATAAATTAACATCTCTTAGAAAAATAATAGGATTTCAAACTTTTGATTTTAAAGATCTTTTTAATAATATTAAGATATCTGATCTATATGATGTAATTTTAGCTCTATATAATGCTTATATTACACCTCTTTCAAATCAAATTAAATTTAAAAATTTTCCTAAACTTCTTCACTTTGTTATTTTCAATAATTATATTTTTCAAGGAAATAAATTATACTTACAAGTCTCAGGAGTTCCACAGGGTGGCTGTAGTAGCAGTATGCTAGCTAATTTATACCTTTATCATTATGAAATGTCATTTACTTCAATAGATTATACTTTTTACAGATATGTTGATGATCTGATTTGCTTAGTACATACAGAAAATTATCTCATAGATATAGATTACTATCCAGACAATTTGGAATTAATACCTAATGAAGCTACTATTAATAAAAATGTTAATTTTTTGGATTTAAATCTTTTTATTGATCCTTCTAATAGAATTGTTACAAATTTATATGATAAAAAAGACTTTTATAATTTTAATATTAATAAAATCTTACCTTTTAATTCCTGTAACTCGATTCAATTGTTTAGAAATATTATACTCAATCAGCTTTTTAGAATTTATAGATTATCTGATAAAAAATTTCATGCTATGCATATCAATAATCTCAAAATTACTAGTAATTTATATAAATATCCCACTTATTTAGTAAATAGTATTGTTAAAAAATTTAAAATAGCTGGATTTTCATAATTCTTTCCATAGTATCATATAATTCTATTCATAGTACATAGAGGTTAACAATTCATGATTTAGGCTTAGAGCCTCGTCCACGTGTAAGGCGTTTGTGCCATCTTATATTAGCCAGTCATCTCCATTTTTTTTTTTTTTTTTTTTTTTTTTTTTTTTTCCCCCATTCACTTCCCACTTAAGCATTACCTTTATTTGCCCCTCTTTTTAGTAGCTCTTATTGTATATTAATACTTTTTCTTTACATTTCGCTTCACAGTTTTTCAATTCTTATGAATGGCAACAGTAAATGGTTTTTTATTTTTTCTTTACGAATGGCAACACTGGTCTCTTCTATCAGTGTTCCCTCGATCCCTGTAATGAATCGTCTGTACACATGCTGTGCTTTTTCCAGGTATTCATTTTTTCTTTTTTATTCCATCTTTATGTATGTCGTCCAAGTAGAAATAGTTCATAGATTTAATCTATCTATTTCTTCAGAAACATACATTTTTGAGTTTGCTTCTACAAAAAACTTGGACATGATTAGATTTTTGTAGAGGTTAACAATTCATGATTTAGGCTTAGAGCCTCGTCCACGTGTAAGGCGTTTGTGCTTGATTTCGTTTGTTATACTTATTTAGATTCCATACCTTTGTATTATATTTTTCATTGACTTGTTGATTCGATATTAATTTTTTTATTTTTTCCATATGCTTGAGGATTAATTGATTTTTACATTTGTTTTGTACGACAGTTAGATAGTTGAATTTAGTTTAAGTTTTTCTTTTTTTGTTTCCATACCTTTTAATTTGGTTGATTTTCTGTAACTTGATAGCTAGTGTTTTGTATTTTTAATCCATTTGATTGATGATTTGCTGTATTATATTTTATTCTGTGGGTGTTTTTAAAAAGTTAGGTTTATCGTGTTACATCTTCTTACTTTTCGTTCATTGGATTTTCAAACTTCTATTATTATTGAAATCATTTTATTTATGAGCTGCATTTGCGCAATAAATTAAATGTATTTTGCATTTTCATTCCATTTACTTAATAACTTTAAATTCTTTATTTAATAATTTCTGCATAGTATCTTTCATAATTTTGTAAGCTATAGTATCTAAAAAAATTTTATTTGCAATCTATTCAAATTTATGCTGCATTTGCGCTAAATTTAGTAATAGAATTAGTTATTTCTATATTTGTTTTTCTATTTTTGAATTTACTTTCGTCCAATGTTATTAGAGGAATCTTGTTGCACGTATTCTCCTAATTTTTTATCGGGTTTTTACTGCCTATGTTATTGCATTTGTTATATTTTTAGTATATTACTTGTATTGTAATTTGTCCCATTCCATACTGCTTATATTTTAGTTAATTTCTTTTATATCATTAGCATTATGCTTTTATTCTTATAATATATTTTTTTATATTTTATTTGCAACTTTTTGTTTTAAATCTAGTGCTGCCATCTATAGTTTATTATTCTTACTTTTAATATTGTTATTGTATTTTTGGAGGGTTGGTAATCTTGTATTGGCGTTTATTGCTTTATTTTGGCTCATTCAACTGTACTTTTTAGTACAATCTACTATTAATTATTTTCTTATTACGTATTCGGACAGGATTTTAAGTGAATCCACTTTATATATACACTTATCGCATTATTTAATACTTAAGTGTTTTTTACTTTATCTATATTTAATCTAGTTTAGAACTAATGTAACTATAACATTATGTTTTGGCATATCTTGTAATTTCCTACTGATTTTCATTAGGATTAGGTTTTACATGGACTTAATTGTTTTTACTTATATAAAAGTAATTGTTTTTACTTATATACATGCAATTATTTTATTACTTTTATTATTATATCTATGTTATATTGTAATACTCATCAAATTACTTATACTATTATGAATTACACATATTATTTGATTTAGTGACTGGCAAATATATTTATACTTATTATTCTATAATTTGATAGATATTGCCCGGTATTTACAATTTAAGTTGGGAATTGTTTAGACCGATATCCCATTACCAACTTTGTGCCATGGATAATTTTGAATATAGTGATTACCCTACTAAAAATTATAATTTCAATAAATGTAAGAATAAAAAATGCAAAACCTGCCCATATGCTTCTCATACTCAAATTACGAACCATGAAAGTCTTCTGCCTTTCTGCAAAATTTTTAATTGCATCTACCGTTTATCTTGTAACATATGCAATCTATCATATATAGGACAAACTAGTAATCCCATTCATCTACGTATGAATGTACACAGAGATCATGTCAAAAAATATATTCTAAATAATAATTTTCTTCCTACTTCCAATAAAATTGAATATAAACACTTTGCCAAACATGGTTTTGAAAATATTACTATACATATTTTAGATATAAAAACAAAATCAGCAGATAGGATTTATTTTGAAAACTACTATATTAAATCACATTGTACTCTTTTTCCATATGGATTAAATCAAATGTATCTAAATGGTAATGTTGTAAAAAATAATTTTGTAGATAATAAATATTCTATTTTTAATCACCTTTTTTTGAAACCCCATTTAAATGATAGTGAATCAATCAAACTCAAAAGATTTAAACGAGGAAAGGGACATTCCAATCTTAATGATCATAAATCTGAGATTATAACTCTACATAATCAATTTAATAGAACTTTTCAATGGAAATTCATTAGATCCTGGGTTTTTGCAGTAAAGAAAAAACATTTAAATAAGGTTTATGCCATTTTTTTAAAATTAAATCTTGCTAATGAACATTTTAATCATATTTTCTTTGAATTGCTTATTACAAGATCACAGTTTTTAAATTTAAAACTAAATCAGTTTCATTATAATAATACAACTACTAATTCTTATTGTGTTATCTCTTTCAAACATCCTATATATAATTCTATAAATTTTGGACATCTGTTTAACAAGTTTAAACATTTATTGCCTATTGGTGATTTATTTGTTTCAAAGACATTCAAATACAATAAGCCTATTGGTAGGTCTATATTTAATTATAATGAAGTTTCACAATCGCTCTCTATTGATCATTCTTCTCAGTCAATTGTAGATAGTGAATGTATTTGTAAATTAAATAAATTTGCTAAATTTCTAAATCCTGACTTGGGGCACATAGTTACAGGAGATTTAGACCTTGTTAGTGACAATGTGTTAAGAACCATTATGTCATTTGGCACTAAATTTAGGATACCTTCTTGTAATAATTCTTTTAAAGTCTTAAAATCAATTAATCTTGATCTTGATAAATATATATATAAATTAGCTTGTAAATACGCTCTGCCATTAGAGGCATTTAATATGTGGAAATTTACTATATTAGAATCAATTAAAAATGCTATTAGAGATATTAAATTGTCTAGATCTTTATATAATATTGATAATATTAAACATTCCATTAATGATTTACAAAGATCCTTTGTTATCACCTATGTTGATAAAGCCTCTAATAATTATGCTATTATCTGTAAAAAATTTTATATTCAATTTCTGTTAGATTATTTAAAAAATAATAGTCTTTTTAAACCTGATTTACATTCCATCAATAGTATTAAATTGAAAATTATCAATATGTATAATGATTTAAATATTAAATATAAATATCTTAAATTTCCTTATATAGTGCTTATTCCAAAATTTCATAAAAATCCTATTAAATTTAGAACAGTTACTAGTGGCCATAATACTTACTCTACTACTGCGAGTAAATTATTACTAAATTCTTTAAATCTAATAAATAATAGTTTAAGCCAGACTAGCAATAACTACCATATTCTAAATAATAGTAAAGAATTAAAGAATAAATTAACATCTCTTAGAAAAATAATAGGATTTCAAACTTTTGATTTTAAAGATCTTTTTAATAATATTAAGATATCTGATCTATATGATGTAATTTTAGCTCTATATAATGCTTATATTACACCTCTTTCAAATCAAATTAAATTTAAAAATTTTCCTAAACTTCTTCACTTTGTTATTTTCAATAATTATATTTTTCAAGGAAATAAATTATACTTACAAGTCTCAGGAGTTCCACAGGGTGGCTGTAGTAGCAGTATGCTAGCTAATTTATACCTTTATCATTATGAAATGTCATTTACTTCAATAGATTATACTTTTTACAGATATGTTGATGATCTGATTTGCTTAGTACATACAGAAAATTATCTCATAGATATAGATTACTATCCAGACAATTTGGAATTAATACCTAATGAAGCTACTATTAATAAAAATGTTAATTTTTTGGATTTAAATCTTTTTATTGATCCTTCTAATAGAATTGTTACAAATTTATATGATAAAAAAGACTTTTATAATTTTAATATTAATAAAATCTTACCTTTTAATTCCTGTAACTCGATTCAATTGTTTAGAAATATTATACTCAATCAGCTTTTTAGAATTTATAGATTATCTGATAAAAAATTTCATGCTATGCATATCAATAATCTCAAAATTACTAGTAATTTATATAAATATCCCACTTATTTAGTAAATAGTATTGTTAAAAAATTTAAAATAGCTGGATTTTCATAATTCTTTCCATAGTATCATATAATTCTATTCATAGTACATAGAGGTTAACAATTCATGATTTAGGCTTAGAGCCTCGTCCACGTGTAAGGCGTTTGTGCCATCTTATATTAGCCAGTCATCTCCATTTTTTTTTTTTTTTCTTTTTTTTTTTTTTTTTCCCCCATTCACTTCCCACTTAAGCATTACCTTTATTTGCCCCTCTTTTTAGTAGCTCTTATTGTATATTAATACTTTTTCTTTACATTTCGCTTCACAGTTTTTCAATTCTTATGAATGGCAACAGTAAATGGTTTTTTATTTTTTCTTTACGAATGGCAACACTGGTCTCTTCTATCAGTGTTCCCTCGATCCCTGTAATGAATCGTCTGTACACATGCTGTGCTTTTTCCAGGTATTCATTTTTTCTTTTTTATTCCGTCTTTATGTATGTCGTCCAAGTAGAAATAGTTCATAGATTTAATCTATCTATTTCTTCAGAAACATACATTTTTGAGTTTGCTTCTACAAAAAACTTGGACATGATTAGATTTTTGTAGAGGTTAACAATTCATGATTTAGGCTTAGAGCCTCGTCCACGTGTAAGGCGTTTGTGCTTGATTTCGTTTGTTATACTTATTTAGATTCCATACCTTTGTATTATATTTTTCATTGACTTGTTGATTCGATATTAATTTTTTTATTTTTTCCATATGCTTGAGGATTAATTGATTTTTACATTTGTTTTGTACGACAGTTAGATAGTTGAATTTAGTTTAAGTTTTTCTTTTTTTGTTTCCATACCTTTTAATTTGGTTGATTTTCTGTAACTTGATAGCTAGTGTTTTGTATTTTTAATCCATTTGATTGATGATTTGCTGTATTATATTTTATTCTGTGGGTGTTTTTAAAAAGTTAGGTTTATCGTGTTACATCTTCTTACTTTTCGTTCATTGGATTTTCAAACTTCTATTATTATATATATATATATATATATATATATATATATATATATCTCTCTTTGTCTCTGTATGCGTGTGTGTGTACAATGTATGTGTGTATGTGGATGTGATATCTCACGAACGAGTGGATTGTTTCAAATATAATATTATACTATTATTACATTCAAGGAATACTGGAACCCTATTGATTTTTAAACGCAATAGGATGTTTGAAAGGTGCCTGAATTTTTGAATTAAAAAAAAATCATCAAAAATCAAGACTTTCAATAATGATATATAAATAATCATATCAGACGTAATTACTTTCCTTATATACATAATGTATAAGGAAAGTATTGTGACGGGGTCGAAAATTCGAATTCGAGTTTTCGACGGGAGAGCACCTTTCAAGCATCTCTTATCACGAATCAAACATTTTTGAAGTGATGTCTGTGTGTGTGAAAGTATGTGTGTGTGTGTCAGTGAGTCTGTGGAGACGATAACTGACGAACGAATGGACCGATTCGAATCAAATTTCGTACAAAAATCACAATCCGTAAACACTGGAAGCCTATTGTTTTTATACGCAATCGAATGTTCAGAACTCCCCTAAATTATCTAGCTCGTTCCATTCATGAAAAAAGATACTTTGAATAATACTTTTGTATTTGAACGCCAATAGTCATTTATCTGCTGTAAGAATAACTTATTTCTTAGTGCATAACGCTTGGCGAGATTTTGGCGACGAATTTGGCGGAATGTCTCCAACTTGGCGACTTTTTTGAAATGTTGCCAAATTAACGAAAATCTCGCCAAATGGATAAATATGACACTAAATCAATGAAAATGACGACTAATTGTCGAAAATTCAATATCTTGGAAAGAATATTAGTATCTACTATAAGAAAAACCTATTTTTTTACTGTAAAAGTATAAAATTCATTACATTATATAAGGAAAGTCATGTGTTGCCCACATCAGATTTTTTTGTATTATAAAGCGAATGACATAAATTTTAGAGATCTAACATGAACAGTTATTGAGATAATGCGCAGTTTTCGAATAATTTTTGGAAAAAAAAAATCCTTAAATATCAAGACCCTTAACGCTGTTAAATAAACAATCATTTCTTATGTAACTTTTTATAAGAAAAATACTACCATAAACTTTTGAACGCTAGCACGAACCGTTAGCGAGATATTACACATTTTTGAAATACGATTTTCACAAAAGTTACATAAAATAAAAAGAATTCAACCAATATGTTCACTTTCCATGTGCAACACTACGCAACATATCTGTTAATATCATTCTCGTGAAGTTCGTTCCATTCACGAGAGAAGTTACTTTTTGTATCACTTTTTATATTTTGACGCCAAAGAATTCGACAATAGTTATTTATTTCACGGGATATTAATTACATATCAATCGCATTTTAATGAAGACTTTACATGCGAGTATGAAAAAGTATTTCTATTTGGACTCATAAGTTGCCAAAAGTGCCAAATTTCAATACATGTGGTATTTTTTTAACCTTTTGCTTACGAATGCGCTGTCCCACCCGTAAACAAAAGGTTAATACTAAAAATATTGTTCTGTAGATCTTGTACACCATTATTTCGCTGTGAAAGAAGTAAATTCATTGCATCATGCAGGGAAAGTCATGTTCTGTCCACATCAAATCCCCCTAACCCCTCTGCATCGAAAAGATGAAACCTCTCCCGATGATGCTGAAAATCAGTGGCGTATCGCTAAAAAATTAGCTGGAGCGTGGCTCAAGTCGACTTTTTCATACCAGAATCTCTGCTATTTTTTTCAAATTTTACGAGAAATTTTTAAAAAAATCAGTATTGTGGGTCCAAATGATTACAATTATAGCGTGGTACTCTTCATATTAAAGGACCTTCATACTAAGAAACCATCATCATTTATGTAACATTATTGAAGATTCTGATTTCTTATTAATTTTCTTAAATTTTCATTCGAAAATCTAGGGTGTCTTCCATACATTTGATTGCGCTTAAAATCAATAATGTCCCAGTATTAAGAGTTTAATATTTGTACCAAATTTCGTTCTAAACTCTCTATTCGTTCAGGGGATATCGTATTCACGGACTCCCGGACACACACAGACATATACAATCACTAACATACATGCACACACACACATACTTCGCCTCAAAAACGTTCGATTCGAGTTCAGAGATGGTAACGTGCTCTTCCGTCGAAAATTCGAACTCGAAGTTACAACCCCGTCACAATGCTTTTCCATACATTATACTGTGTATATAAGAAAAGTAAAAAGCTGTGGAACGCTTTCCGGTGCGCCCTGGTCGAATACACCACTGCTGAAAAGCTATATGTAATTTTCTCCATAGTAGTATAATAGAGCTTAGTCAGATCTCAACAGAATACAAGTGCATAACTTACTAATTAAATACAAGTAGATTTCCATAGTTACACACAGATATCACAGTAAGAATTTCGATTTGATTTCAGAGATGCTCAAACCGAGTAATTCCGGAGAAAACTCCACATTTGAATTTCGATTCGAATTCAGAGACGCTCAAACTGAGTAAATCCGCCGAAAACTCTAAATTTGAACTTCGATTATTCGAATTCAGAAATGCTCAAACCAGGTATATCCGTCGAAAACTCCACATTTGAATTTCGATACGAATTCAGAGGCGCTCAAACCGAGTAAATCCGTCAAAAACTCCAAATTTGAATTTCGATTCGAATTCAGATATGCCCAAACCGGGTAAATCTGTCGAAAACTCCAGATTTGAATTTCGGTTCGAATTCAAAGACGCTCAGAGTAAATCCGTCGAAAACTTCAAATTTGCATTTCTGACCCAATCAAAATACTTTTCCTTATCATCCTATTATCTACGTAAGGAAAATAAAACGCTCGTTGATGCCATGTTTCATTGAACCAAGCTAGTTTTCTTTTCCGATCCAGGAAATGACCTTAAATTGCAAATTCATTCATCACTTCTCTGTGTTTTACACTTTCTTTCTGGTTTGAGTTAATTTCAATGTCGGCAGTTCATGACTTTCCCTACGAAGCATGATGAATAACTCTTATTAATATACGGAACACATAATGCATTTTCACTCTGCAAGAAGAAAAAAATCTAATGTGAGCAGCACATCACTTTCCTCACATAATGCAATGATTTTATTTCTTTCACAGTAAAATAATGGTGTACAAGATCTATGCACAATATTGTTGGCATTAAAATAACATCACTTAGACTAAAATTTGGAGATATTGACAATTTATTAGTCCAGGCAGTAGGACTTATTCATAATAGATAAAACTGTTGTTTGTATTAAAATAATTATTAAACTAATAAATATTAAACTTCCTTCGCCTTCGACCTAGACCATCCGACTTACCTGAAGGTGAAAGCTAGCTTTTTGGATGATCGGGAAGTGCCACCCAATTTAGACCGGAATACAGTGGGGGCAGCATCCACAGGGACTGTACCCTCTTTCCCCTACCATCAATCTCTCGGAAGGACTTACGGACCCACATATTTAACGTGATCGTACTCGGCGTGAACACGGAGACAATTTGGGCAGAGGCGGGATACGAACTCGGGTCATCCGAGTGTAATCTCCGCGTGCTATCCACTGGGCTATCCCACCGAACAAGACTTCTTTGAAGAAAGCATGGCTATGTCATTTAAATGACTACAATAGTTTTAAGGGGGGTTATAAGCGCCTTCCTCAGGCTAAAGAACAGCATGCGACCTTAATAACTGCTAAAAATGAACTGCAAGAAGGCAGGCAAAGAGATATTCAAACAGAGCTAGAACAACCTAAAGCGAAAATTCGCTAGAGATTGGTATCAGCCATAGGAAAAAAACAAAAAACCATAAACATATCAACATGAACCGATAACCTCCCCCCCCCCTCTCCCACACACGAAAACGAGGGAAATCTTAACAATGAAATTTTAAGCTTTGATGATATGAGATTTAAAATAAAACAGTGAGCAAAAATATAAGAACCCTTAAATTATTGGTAAAATATTAATGTGTTTAGAGGGAGGAAAATATAGACAAACCTTGTAAAGGAAGAAATATAAAAAAATTACAGGGGAATGAGGCAGTAATTAAAAAAATAACGAAAGAAAGTAATCGGTTTCGAAAGTTAATTTCATCAGTCAAACTAAAATAAAATTAACATTGGTTGAGACTAGGTCAAAAATATTTTTTGAGGCCGGGTACATTTTCTTGTACAGAATGAAAAGATGATTTGAATTCAGGCTATATTTGCTGAAACAACAGACGATAAGTACGTTTAAAAAATTTCCATTATTTATAAAGCATCAAACCAGAAACGAAAACTGGAAGTAATGGTATTTGAAAATTATACAACAAAAATTTAATGTCAAGCACGATTTGGCATAAAGGCGAGGCGATTACGCTAATCAAATTATAATTAAAAAAAAAAAGGTGATTTTTTAACATTTCTCTGTCACGATATGGGGCAACACAAAATCAACTTATTGAAAGATAAATTACATATTGCAGAATTCGAATACAAGCACTGAATTGCAGCAAATGTACACGCCTCCATTTTGTTTCTTACAGTTAAAACATAGCGATTCAACTTAATACTTGATGAAGAAAAGTTCGGAAAAAAAAAGCACGAGGCTTTTCAGCTAACATAGAAACCTTAAAGAAATTAACTTCATTTTCAATTATCAGAATATTTTTTTTAATTATCTGTATCACTAAAATGGTTTTGAAAAAAAAAAATATCTGGATTAAAAAGCTCCACTCGACTTTAGCATACATATTCCATTTAGAGATATTTACTGTTCTTGATCCATTGATTTGATTGTTTATTCCATTTTCGAGTAATTTCATGGTTGATTTTTGACATTTTTGCCAGAAAGAGTATAACAGTAACTCCTGGGTCGAGTTAGAATTCAAAGGATGGCTGCCTGAGTGACGATCTGTGTGTAATCAAGAGAAACCAAATGTCAATACAATTAGCCTTAACATAATTTTATTCAATAAAAATACAGTAGTATAATAAATAGAGTATAATTGTGTTGAAAATGAAATTATTTAGTACAGCGGTTCCTAAACTTTATGAGTTTGCGGATTCCTTTAATGTGATGTGAATTTTGATGGAACCGTTAATTTCATGCTTTTGCTTAGTATAAGGTAAGAAAATATTTTCATGTATACAATCTATTTATTTTTACTTTCTTATATACTATGTATAGAGAAAGTATTGTTTTTACGATAATTTTCGATTTCGAGATTTTGATGCCAATATATGTTTTAAGACCTCCTGAACACGTTTTGACTACTTTTGGTGTGATGTTCGTCTGTCAGTATGTCTGTGGTCGATTTCTTGCGTACATAATAGCTGCCACAAATATTAATGGATTTTCACGAAACTTTATATCTGGCTTTGTTATCCAAAAAATCTAGAACTAGATAAAATTTTTTAAAATTCGAGCGGCAATTTTGAATTTTATTCAAAATTATATATATTTTTTAACATGGCCGTATAGGACAAAATTTGACATAATTGTGCATAAAAGGGCTTAATTATGACTCAATGATCACGATATTTAATAATTTCAATCATTGTTGAGAAAAATTGCCGCGATACGAATTTTTTTTTATCGTGACGTCAGTAGGTCCCCCCCTTGGGGGGCAAATTACCCCCGGGGGGTATATTGCCAAGTATGGTATCAATGTCTAAGATTTTTTCAAGCCTTTTAAAGTGTGAAGAGTAATACGGTATAGTTGCAATCATTTAGATCCACGATACCGATTTTTCAAGAATATTTCTTGTAAAATTTGAGAAAAAAAAAATGATTCTGATATGAGAAAGTCGAGTTAAGTCACACTCTAGCTAATTTACTATACAAATTATTACAATCATTCAATTATTACAATCAAATATTAGTGACAATATTAATTTATTTATAACTTATTAGTAATTATTAGTGTGAACCACAGTTTAAGAATCACTGATTTAGAACAATGTAATTTATAAACATCAGTTTGCTTAATAAATAAGTAATTTTAAAACAACTTGCAGAGAAAATACTTTGCCGCTAAATTTATGCTGACTTTTTGCTAGCGAGCCTTTATAAAGGGGTTGTTACCTTTTGCATGATATTGCATAGGCGCCAATTCTTTAATTCTCATTCCACCCAAAAAATTACGTATTTTTTTTTTTTTCTGTCAAAAATGTCAGAAATTAACTTCGAGTTTGAACATTTGCAAACATTAAAGCACGAAAAGCTCGATTTTAATTTTTGCTGTTTATGTACTGAACTCGTATATGATATTTATCATAAAAAATAATTTCTTATTGAGTCTTATAATTTATTGCCTTTTTTTGAGAGATCAGGTGGGGAGAGGGTCGTCGGTATTGCTTTTGCATGTGGCGCTACGTATACTAGGGCTGCTCCTGAATACACTGTAAAACATTCTGCAACCTTTGCTCATTTTTTTCAGCTACTTTGTTGACAATTTTGGCAAACTGATAAGAAAAGTCACAATTACAGGCGTTCATGAAAATTCCTGCTTCATTTCTGAAATATTCAGCTAATTATCGTCTGTCGAAGCGTTGTATTTGTATATATATATATATATATATATATATATATATATATATATATATATACATACATATATAAATTGAAATTTTTAATCTCTCTTTCTCTCTCTCTCTCTCTCTCTCTCTATATATATATACGAGGCATGTTTTTTATGTAAGTACCGTTTTGCGATTCCGCCGCCGCAGCGCTACGGTCGGCGTTCCGCGCATGCGCGCTGGTTACCTACATCTCTTGTCTACGCACTGACGCCATTACAGTCTGATTCTTCATTGTATACGTTGTTTACTGAGTGTTTAAGATGCCTCCGACAATCGTGAGTCCCGCCGATTGTGAAGTACGGGCTGTTATACGATTTCTTAGTGCTAAAGGCGTAAAACCGATCGATATTCATCGTGAGATCTGTGAAGTTTACGGACAAAACATTATGAGTGATGGAATGGTAAGGAAATGGGTGAGAGCATTTAAAGATGGCCGCACAAATGTGCATGATGAAGAACGGAGTGGGCGTCCTTCGGTCTTTAATGAAGATTTGGTGCAGAAAGTGGAAGAAAAGGTGAGAGAAAACAGACGCTTTACAATTTCATCAATGTGCGACTGGTTTCCTCAATATTCTCGTAGTGTTTTATATCGCATTGTGACCGAGAACTTGAATTACCGGAAATTGTGTTCACGTTGGGTTCCAAAAATGTTGACGGATTTGCACAAAACCCAACGTTTAGGCAGTGCATTGACTTTCCTTGAGCGGTACCACAATGAAGGTGAAGATTTTTTAGACCAAATTGTTACTGGTGACGAAACATGGGTGGCCTACGTCACACCAGAATCAAAACAACAATCCATGGAATGGCGACATTCATCATCACCCAAAAGAGTGAAGTTTAAGCAAACAATTTCTGCCCGGAAAATCATGTGCACAGTTTTTTGGGACAAAAAAGGAGTATTGCTAGTGGAGTTTCTGCCTCGTAATGAGACAATCAATGCAGCGTCTTATTGTGAGACATTGAACAATCTGCGTCGTGCAATCCAGAACAAAAGACGTGGCAAGTTGAGTAAGGGTATCGTTTTGCTGCATGACAATGCCCGTCCACATGTGGCTAATCGGACCAAAGATCTCATCAAATCTTTTAAATGGGAAACTCTAGATCATCCTCCATACAGCCCTGATCTGGCGCCCAGCGACTACCATTTGTTCCTGCACTTGAAGAAACACCTGGGTGGTCAGCGTCTTCAAGACGATAACGAAGTCAAAACAGTTGTGATACAGTGGTTAACAAGTCAGGCGGCAGAATTTTATGGGGAGGGTATTCAAAAACTGGTGCCACGTTATGACAAGTGCCTCAATATTCACGGAAATTATGTAGAAAAGTAGATTAAGGTACAGGCTTTCATGTAGAAATAAAATTATTGCGATATCTTTGCACGTCTTTTTTTAATTCCAAAACGGTACTTACTTAAAAAACATGCCTCGTATATATATATATATATTAATAGTTTGAAAGTCCAATGAAAGTAAAGTGAGAAGCTGTAACTCGAAAAACCTAACTTTCTAACAAGCTTACAAAATAAAAGTATAAATCTGCAAATCATCAGGTTAAAGAAATCATCAAAAAGCAATGGTATGGAAACGATAAAAGAAAAACAAATGAAATCCAAGCATTAATGCTATACACGTGGATAAGGGCTAAGTCTACATCATGGATTTGTTCACTTCTCCAAAACTCTTCCTCAAGTCCAAGTATTTTGTTGAAGCAAACACAAAAATGAATGTTTCTGAAGACATAGATAGATTATATCTATAAACTATTTCTACTTGGACAACATACATAAAGAAGAAAAAATAAAATTAAACAAGAATACCTGGAATATAACACAACAAATGCACGAACCTGTCGAACTCGGGAACCCAGAATGAAGAGACCAGTTTTGCCATTCTCAAAGGAAAAATATATGATCTACTGTTGCCATTCTTAAGAAATAAATAAGAGTAATGCGAAAAGGCAAGAATAAATGATAATATACAATCATAGCAACAAAAAGGAGGGACTAATAATAGAAAGACTAATGTTTAAGTGGATGTATATATATATATATATATATATATATATATAGAGAGAGAGAGAGAGAGAGAGAGAATAGAGAGAGAGAGAGGGAGAGAGAGTACACTGCTACAAGTGAAATACAAGTAATATATGTATATATATATATATAAATATAATCCAAAACTATTAGGAACCTTACTCCCCATTATGGACAGCTGATTCACCTGAAACTTTCAGTAACATGCCTGCAGTTGTATAAGTGTCGATTTTTAGGTTAATATGTATTATATTGATGGTCAGGTTAACATTACATTGATCCCTACATACTAAAATATGATTGCTGCCGAAAATTAGACTCTTGCATCTTTTTTCGAACTCAACCACAACAAGCTAGTCGGCAGCGCAATGAAGCTAGCCCGAAACAAAATGGAGTCTAACAGCCACTATCCAACAGGTGTCTGAAAAACAAGTGCTGCACGTGCGAATCTACAACCAGGAATGAGACCAGAATGTTGATTAATAAACAGAGAGAAAATAATAACGAAAAAAAAACTTGTAGCAGAACTTGTACTCCTTCTGGGCCTACCTGCCTGGAATTTGGAGTGTTGTAATCGTGAGTTGTGTCAAGGTCCAATGCTAAGCAGGCTCTGGAGGGTAACATTTGGGAGAGGATCCCAACGAGATCGTCGTTAAGTTGTTACGAAATAAGAAATTACACCCATCGCTCTGCCATTTTAGAATCTTCTCTTTCGTTATAAGATTTATGGACGAGGAACTTGACTTACGAAAGACAAAGATGGCAACATAGAGAGATGAAAAATCTCGAGGCTCCGTTCAAAATCAGGGCCTTTCTGCAATATGTCAAGTTATTTTACATTTCAGAATCTTAACTTTTTGCTTACGGGTGGGACAGCGTCTATTCCAAACGAAGAACTTCTCAAAAAGACAGGTATTTGACATGCCCTATCCCAAACAGTTCGATCACCTTTTGCAGGCATTGGCGTGACGCCAATGCCGTATTTAATATACAGAAGCACGTTTAAATCAGAATGCATTTAAGTGAACGCGCTTTGTAAAATTTATTTATTACATTTTGTGATAGAATGAATATTTCTAATAATCTCTTGTGATAAAACGAACTCTATCAAAAGAGGCACAAACTAATTTGAGACCCTATAGAGTATTTTTGAGCTTTTCATTTCCCCCTATATATAGGGGAAAATAAAGAGCGATTCACAGCATATATTTTGTACAGGGAAATTCTTTTTTGGTCATATCAGATTTGTTTTATATTGAAATATAACTTAAAATAATCTGTTACATTCTTAAGCATCTTTAGTCGTAAGAACGAAAGCATGTACTTCAAAGCAAACAAGATATTTTAGGTGATGTTATCATGAGTTGCTATTTTATCACTTATTTTTTCTACGATAACATTTTACGAGATAAGTAATATAAGCATACGATAAGAGCGTTACATCGGGGATCGTCAATGAAGACAGAAAAATATCCCGCGCAGTTTATTATCATGCGACTAACTGCTTCAAACAGAAGCTATTATAATAAAAAAGAAAATTAAGTTCGAAACGTTGCTTTAGATACAAATTTACATCCTTATATAATAAACAAATTTACGCATTGTAACTGTAATTGTAACTGTAATTTACACATATAACTTGTGGGCGCGGTAGCCCATTGGTTAGCGCGCTGGAGTTGCACTCGGTAGGCCCGGGTTCGATTCCAGCCACTGCCAAAACTGCCGCCGTGTTCATGAGGAGTACGATCACGTTAAACATGTGGGGCCGAAAGTCCTTCCGAGAGGGTGGTGGTAGGGGAAGGAGGGTACGGTCCCTGTGGATGCTTCCCCCACTCGGTTCCGGTCTAAATTGTGTGGCACTTCCCGACCGTCCAAACAGTTACCTTACACCTTTCTGGTAGGTCGGACGGTCTGAGTTTCAACAACAACAACACATATAACTTGTAATTTACGCATTTAACTTGTCATTTACATATTGCAACTCGCATAATTATGTACAGGGTTCCTAGGATGGTCTTTTAGTATCTCAAAAACTTCGTAGAAAGATCTGTAAGTGTATACAGTGTTAGATCTATCTACAGTGAAGTAACCATTCCCAATGGAATAAAAGTGTTTGCAGTGCCTCCTAGCGAAGAATCGAAGAAGTTAGGAACAAGAACTCGCCGACAAAGCGAGATGGAACAAAAAATCTGCTGTGACTCCAGTTCGATGGAGTCGAAATGGTTTTGCTTAAATAACATTTTGTAAAATAAAAAGACAGTAAAGTTCAATAAGTTTATTCGATTTTTTTTATATCTATTTGTTTCGGTTATATAGGCTTTAAAAGCGCTACAAATGACTCGCTAACTATTTATAGCTAGTTAGATTATTACTTTAATTTTCGCCTCGACTACATTTGGATACTCCGACCATAGACTTCACGTCAAAATATTAAATTATCTTACTAACTTGCATTTGATATATATATATATATATATATATATATATATATATAAATTAATACTCAGAATGGATACACGTCAATTTGAATAAACTGTTAAATTAAAGACAACCAATCATAGGTTTAAAAAGTCATTTAATAAAACCACCTTTCTTGACGTATATAAATAAGTTTACAAAGCCAAAGCGCTTTCGGGCATCACCATGCCCTTCATCAGTGGTGAAATGATCGCTATATTTTGTGTCATTATACTGTATAAATAACATCATATTTTGTGTCCTTTTATATAGCATATTTTGTCCGCTACGGTCGAATGGTGGCGCAACCTGGATGTAGTACATTTTCATATGCAATTTTAGGATTGATACTTTAAGGATTTAATATACAAGATAAAAATGGTCGTCCCCAGAGCTTAATGAATGAAGCGTTGTCTGGCTAGCGAAGATCCGTAGTTCGAATTCCGGTTGGGAAATTAAGTTCTTTACATGCTATTTTAATTCATTATTTAAATTTGCAAAAAACATAATAAATAAAGATTCATTTAAAATAGAAATATTTATTTTAAGGAAAAATTTAAAAATAAATTAATATAAAATTTAAACAATCTATATATACTAATTGCCAAGTGTCCGTCTGTCTGTCTGTCACGCTTTTTTTAGGCACTTCCTGAATAGATAGAAACTTGCAATTTGGTACACGGCTCGGGCGTTCGATAAAACCCCCTGGAAAAATCGAATTTTTCGAAAACGTTCTATAGAGGGGGTGCCCCATACCCAAACGTTCGAAAAGTGAAATGATGGGAAAGCATGCTTCGCGATGAAATAGAGACTTCAAATTTAGTGTATGGGTAAACCATTCGAAAGGAAGAAATTGTGCAATTTCAGATTTCCAATATTTTCTACTTAAGGGGGTGCCGTACAACAAGACGTTCGAAAAGTGAAATGATAAGAAAGCATGCTTTGCGGTGAGATAGAGATTTCAAATTTGATGTATGGGTAAATCGTTTGAAAAGGAGAAAGTGTGCAATTTCAAATTTCCAATATTTTCTACTTAAGGGAGTGCCGCACACTAAAACGTTCGAAAAGTGAAATGATAGGAAAGTATGCTTTGCAATGAGGTAAAGACTTCAAATTTGGTGTATGGGTAAACCGTTCGAAAGGAAGAAAGTGTGCAATTTCAGATTTCCAATATTTTCTACTTAAGGGGGTGCCGCACACCAAAATGTTCGATTTAGAGAATAAATGAAAACACGCCCCATTAAAATTTAATAGAGGCTTGAAATTTGGTATATGGGCTAATCATTTGACGGAAACACGCAAGACGAATATAGTTTTTTAAAAACGTTCGTTTAAGGGGGTGCTCCAGAGTAAAACGTTCGAAAAGTGAATTGATAAAAAACCATTCTTCGGAATGAGATAGAGATATCAAATTTGGTGTAAGGGTAGATAGTTTGAAAGGAAGAAAGTGTGAAATTTCAGATTTCCAATATTTGCTACTTTAAGAGGTGCGCACACTAATATGTTCGATTTCCGAATAAATGAGGCACGCTTCTTTTTAAATGTGATAGAGGCTTGATATTTGGTATTTGGGCCAATCATCTGATAAAAAACACAAGACAAACAGAGGAAGAAATGCGCAAATTTAGTTTCCCAATATTTTCTTCTTTAGGGGGTGCTGCATACCAAAATATTCGACTTGTCGAATAAATGTGAAACGCGAATTATTATAACATTTACACTATTCAGGGGTTGCTTATTTCGAGACCGTTGATTTGCAACGGGTATTCGGCTAGTATATTTCCTATTTCTCTCATTTTACTACAGAAGAGAGGTTACGAAAGGAGAGAATGAATGGATCGAAATGAAGTGCTTCTCTTGTTCGATGCTAACGCAATTCATCAGCACCTTACCTATTTAACTTAATTGCCACAAATCCCCAAAATAAGTTAAAAACATATTTTTTATTTTCACAGAGAGTTAAAGAATGTATTTTTCTAAGAGTTAAAGAATGTATTTTTCTAAGAGTTAAAAAATGTATTTCTCTAAAAGTTAAAAAATGTATTTTTCTAAGAGTTATAAAATGCATTTTCTATGTTGCCAAGAATTAATTTTCTAAATCACTCGGATATACATATATTTTATATATATAATATATAATATTATATATATAAAATATATGGTATTACGGTCTAATATATGGTATTACGGTCTAATATATGGTATTACGGTATAACGGTCTAATGCGTTTCAAAAATATAGATAACATACAAAGTATATGTATTTATCGAGCAATACAAAGTGCAGTGGACGTGCGTATTGAACGTATCCTATTTTAGAATTTAAAGTCAAATTATTTATTCTGAAATATTAATGAAAATATACAACCTGAAAAGAAATACTTATGCATGTAATTTTAACATCATAATTAGCACAACTACCGTTTTAAAGCTGCGCTATGACATCCAAATAGCGTTCAACCAGAAACCAAATGCTAGCCGAAACACGCTAATTTAGCCAAACAATGAAATAACTTCTGCTATGACACTGAAATTGTCGACTGACGTAATGCTAAGTCTCAAAGCTACATGCAAGGATTAAAAGCGAACAGTTCACTAACCACTTTGTTTACTGAAGCATTAACAAATTGAAACAGTTTACAAGCATTCCAAAGAGACTTTTAAAGTTTCATCATTTCTTATTGATAAAAAACAATGGCTGACTGTTAATACAGCGTGACACAAGATTTAAAGGTTTGTTAAGTATAGTTTAATGAACTTATTGCGATTGCAATAAGCTCTCTAAACATTTATGAGTTTAGTTGCTAATATGATTATTTTTCAGATACTACACAGTAAAGAAAATTGCCCCTTATGTATAAGGTTGAAGTCCCAGGACCCAAGGGTTTTCAGTAGCCGTTTGAGTGGCCGGCTTATGTACAGGATATACTTTCTTTATATAAAACGAAAAAAAATATGGCGATGTCTTCAATAGTTGGATTTTCGTGGATTCGCACGTTCTGGGCTAAGAACAGGCTGATGCAACCGCCATTTTGATTCCAACTTGTCCAATCAATTATCATCTGCATGTGCCATTTCAATGACGCGCGCATATTACACGGCTGATATTTGCCACGCAATTTAGCTATAAAATAAGTGCTTCTACTTAAAAAAAATTATACTCATCATTCAAGAAAATAGTCTAGAATATTTTTGTTTTCTCAAGATTCCCAGAAAAAGGCGGGGAAGTAACCTTCTTTTCGCCACGTACAATCATCGCTTTAACTGGGAATCAAGATGGCCGGTGTCGCGCCAGCTTGTATATATAGGAGCCTTAGTTTGGGCGCAATGGGTGCAAATGCCACCAACTTCTTAATTTATAAATTTATTATAAATTACCTTCATTGTAATGAACAGAAAATTTAAATAAATATACATATCCAATTACGAACTTTTGGATTTCTATAAGTTTTTCAAATAATTGTACAGAAAAGGTATTTCTTTACCGATGATTTTCGAATTCGAGATTTTAATGGATAAGCACGTTTTAAGACCTCCTGAACATATTTCTAATACTTTTTTTAATATGTCCATCTCTCTCTCTCTGTGTGTGTGTGTGTGTGCGGTATGGAAACGATAATTTAAAAACAACTCTACCTATCTCTATAAAATTTCATTTGTTAATATATTATGTGAAAAGCTAAAACTAAATAGAAATTTTATTTATTCCCATGTTTAGAACTTCAATTATTCGATATCTAAAATTATAATATATTCATAGAAGTATTCCCGTGGGGAGGAAAAATTATAATTCCCGAAACAATGTTGATGGTCAGTGGCGGTTTGTGAGGGGGTTATACAAACATATCGAGCGCCATAAGGTCGCTCGATATGTATGTATAACCCCAAAATGCACACAATTCGTCTAATATAAATTCCATAACCAACAATTTCTTACCTGACCCATATTTGTAGTCCAAACAGTAAAAATAAATAAATAAAAATAGGTCCTCCGTGAAAGGCATTTTTTATTTGCAAAATAGCGATTTCTAACTCGCGCGTAGTAAAATCTCCGTTTTTTGATCCTATAATAATTTAAAAATCTATTTTGTGAATCTTTCCCTGATTTCCACAATTTTAATTGAATTTCGTAGTAATTCAGAAATGAATATGAATATATCTGGCATTAATAACCATTAATTATGTGTTTTTCCTCTGCTTTGTAAATTTCTATAAAGTTCTCTGACGCTATATACTTATACTTAGTAATGTGAATAGTCAATTCATCTATTCAACTCATCTGAGTGAAATAAAAATAAATTATTGATCGGAAATCTTTATAATTTTTACTTTCCAAATAAAAAACATGGACTATTTTGTTTTTCGCCAGGAATCAAAACTGATAGAACTGGCTTCAGAACTAATAAAATAATTCACATTACTGAAATACAATCATTTGTTTTCAAAGAGTTATTTAAAAATTCCAAATTATTATTTGAAGAAGAGACGGACTACACATTCGTAATATTTATCAAGAAATAGGTAGAAGCCAAATTAGAGAAATGAAGCCAATTCTGCAAGTCCCTGCTTTATGGTTTGGTTTGCTATTTGGCGAGAGTAGAGAAAAAGTCGCAGCTGGATGTTAAATTTAAACAAGCCAATATTCACATTCGTTCATTCAAATCTGCAATAATTATCCGCAATGATTATATCCGCCAGTGACTTACCTACTATATTTTAAAGTATGTGTCGAAGAGTTTTCAGGAAGATAAAACACACACACACACACAAACACACAAACACACACACACACACACACACACACACACACACACACACACACACACACACACACACACACTTATAGAGGTCACATTTAAAATAGTTGGTTCGTGCTCTGTAGTGTCCGAAACGTTCAGATCCGTCTAAAACTCAAGTTTCAATTTTCGATCTTATTCAATAATTTCCGTATACATTACCAAGTGCTGTAGCAAAAGTTAAAATTGACATAAGTATCCCTTTTCAAGAATTGTTTCGGAAGTGCAGTCTTCTACAAATTTTGTTGACTGAACTGAACTAGAAATTATATCTATCTAGTTTCTTTCTAGAATAAAGGAAATACAGATTCCGAGTAAAATGACACAAAAAAGATTTAACTTCCTGTTAACACTTCCCTATCTGTTTCCGACGCTAAAAACTAAATTTTCATCTTCAAGAAACAGCGTTCCATAAAACTAAGCAACAACATTTGCTGTTTGGCCCGACATTTGTTTTTCCTGCTTTTCTTTAGAATGAGAATCGGAATTGTCCCCCTGGGATACAAGCGGATTACAAAACTGATCTGAAAATTGAATTTAATCTCTATCTGTACGTGCTAGCTGATACGGAACACATCGAAATTACACTGAAAACGTAAAACGTTTGTTACTTGGCGTAATCCCATCGGAAACAGTACAAAATGTAGGGAGGTGATTGGATAATTTAAAAAAGCGGAAATGGAATATTTAGAGAAAAGAGGAAAGCGACGAGAAAAAGAGGGAGCAATATGATGTGATCACCACATTGATTTTCACCCTCTATTTCATTATTTATTTATATTGGAATGTATTCGATTTCATTCGCCCAAAATTGCATTTAAAATAGATACGAATTAAATTTTCATTAACACAATTAGCATTTGAAGAAAAAATATTTGATGTGAGCAAGCAGCACATGACTTTCCTTACACACCGTGAGGAATCCATTTGACATATTTAGAAAATACTTATTTTCTTTCTCATTTATACACAGGTTAAAGAACTTGTAGTTCAAAATGAAAGCTTTGTTGGCAAACTGGAATCCTTTATTGACACGCACAAGCAAAATTCATATCGAAATAACGCAGTGGCGGTGCGTGCATAGGCACTGCGGGAGCGACAGTGCTCTCTCTTCCTCGCAACCTGGCGTGCAGCTTCCTACTTGGGCATGCGCACAACAGTCAAACCCCACGCCGCTGGAACTGTGAAGCGTGGTGTTTGACTGTTGTGCACATGCGCACATAGGAAGCTGCATGCGAGGCTGCAAGGGAGAGAGAGCACTGTCGTTCCCGCAGTGCCTATGCAGGCACCGCCACTGAGTGTTTAGTTAACATCAAATGAAATAAATAACATTTAGTGAATTAGTTGCTACTGGAATACAAAACTAGTGTTATTTCTCGTGAATGGGTCGTGTTAAATACATGAGAAAGATGATGAGCTTGTCGCATGATACTGCACATGGAAAACCTTTCTAACTATACTTAATACGTCTTTTATTTTATGTAATTTCTAAAAAAATGTATTCAATAAACTTGCACTATCGCGAAAACGATTCATGCCTGATTTCTAAATGTTTCATTCGTTTTCTTATGATGAATTACGTATAAAATGATTGTTTATTTAACATGTTCGACTATTTTGATTTTTTAAAATAATTATTCGAACTTTTGGGGAAGATTCCGATTCTTCGACTGTAATCAGTAGGATGGGGCATCGCAGCCATTCTGGATCAGAAATTGAGATCCGAGCTGGTAGAACGGAATACAGGGAGATGCCCTATTCTTCTTAAAGCATGGGGAAGTCGTGAAGCCATGGAGGTAAAAGTAAGGAGCTAAAGTTTCATATTAAGAAAATGCCAATATCGTTAGAGACAATCATTCAGGTGGCGCTGCAATCAGATAAGCAGTCTTGCATTGCATGCATTTCTATGGTGAAAGGCCCAAAATAGTTATTTAAATTGTCAATTTTTTAAAAATGAATTATTAGCGCAATGCAAATTAGAACTTAAACAATAACATATATTCCTATGTATTCAAAATTATTTTACCTTTCAATTTATTTTTATCTCCATATATTCTGTATTCTACCCTACGATTATGAAAAAATACTGGTTAATTATGCTCATAATAAGGGAACTCTTAACTTTAAAATAATCAAAAATACATATACTAAATACTACGCCTTTCTGTTGTTGTTGTTGAAACCCAGACCGTCCGACCTACCAGAAAGGTGTAAGGTAACTGTTTGGACGGTTGGGAAGTGCCACCCAATTTAGACCGGAACCCAGTGGGGGAGGCATCCACAGGGACCGTACCCTCTTTCCCCTACCACCAACCTCTCGGAAGGACTTTCGGACCCACATGTTTAACGTGATCGTACTCCGCATGAACACGGCGGCAGTTTTGGCAGTGGCTGGAATCGAACCCGGGCCTACCGAGTGCAACTCCAGCGCGCTAACCAATGGGCTACCGCGCCCCACGCCTTTCTGTTGTGTCAACCAACAATACCAGCTACTTTACTAACACTAGTGATACCTAGATATAATTTTCGAAGCTTTATGGCATTTTCAAGCATTTAATCCATAGGAGTTTTATTTTCTTTCTAACTTCATGTGTGAAGCACTGCTAGGAGGATGAGATTGACAACCGATAGTGGCCATATTGGTGTCCCATTTGGTACGAAATTCTTGTACACTTTCTAAAGAAAATGAATATTTTTTATAGCGATATTTTAACAAGAAAAAAATATATGGCTTAGCATTTCGGAAGATTAATGTTTACCGTGCATTTACAATTATTCAATGGTCTAATACAAAATTAGAGGGCAAATACAAGTTTTATCCATACACGAAAGAGCTAATAAATTTTACTTTCGAATGTTTAAACTAAGATTATTGTAAAATAAATACAAGAATTCGTTATTAGAAATATTAATTTTAAATTATGGAGATACCGAGTTTGACAATGTTTGGTTACTTTCCAACCTTCCCAAGGGGTCTAATGACGTCATAAACACAATAATTATACCGCGGTTATTTTCACTACAATGATTGAGACTAACTATTAAGTTTCGTGATCATTGAACCCTAAATAACCCCTTTTATGTATGATTATGTCAAATTTTGTCTTATGCTGCCATTTTAATAAAATACAACGGTTCGAATTTCAAAAAAATCTTTATCTAGTTCTAGATTTTTCCTTAACAGAGCCGAATGTAAAGTTTCATAGATATTGTGGGAAAGTACAAATTAGAACTTTTCGACAATTCCATCTCACTGAAAATCAATAAATTTATTGTTGCTATCAATTAAGATAAGCATGCCAAATGTAATAGAAATGATATATAGATTCTTTCTAGAGATATACCAATCCTTGTGAAAAAGTAAAATATCTAATATCTCGAGAACAGTTGGTCATACCCGTCCAGCAATTGTGTCGTCGCTCATTTCTTGTTAAAAGATTATGATTAAAAATGTGCAATATCTTGTGAATGCTGCATGTTAATGTCCCATAAATGTGCCATACCCTTTATTTTAAATGCTTACATAATTACTTCTTTTAAAGCTATTTTTAACAATTTTTATACGTAGAGCTCAAACTGCTGCTAAAGTAATGAAACTAAAATAACTACGTTAGAAACAGCATATAACACAACATAATTGCATAGACCAGTTAGAAAGACAAGAAACAGACTTAAAATGCATATTTATTATATATATTATATTTATAATTTATTTAATATGTTTATAATTTTTTATGACTTTTATATTTTAGGAAAATGTGCTTGATTAATTGAAGACCTTTTCCCCGATCCCACTTCTTGAAATTCAATATTTCTTTTACGGATTGAATTAATCGTACCAAATTTTATTCGAATTGTTCCATTTGTTCGAGAGGTATCTTGCCTACAGACTCACAGGAAGATTGACATACAGATAGCAATCGGACAGCTAGAATTTTTTTGTGCCTGACGCCTGTTTAACCAAAAGGCAAAAGCATGTTATTTCGATACAAGGGTTATCGAAGTAAACCGTATATGTAGAATCCCTTAAAAGGGTCATAAAAGGTCTACACAAACCCTGTGAAAGGTACACAAAAGGTCTTCCACAGACACAGGTATCCAGGCCGTCCAATTAGTTGCTCATGTCCACTGGATGAGTCGGACGGTCTGGGTCTTCAACAGACACAAGTATCAAACCTGAAAGGAAGTCTTCACCAGCTTCGCACCTAGCCGAAGGGATTCTACCCAAGGACCTAGCCCAAGGATCCTACTCGGCCCAACCCGATTCATGGGCCGAGTAAAATCTGATTTCTTCTGGATAGTTTTGGTCAGTGGGAGCTTGGGCCTAATTTTTAAAAATTCTTGCCACATTTAAAAATGAATTTAAGGAAGTAGGGAAAGCCATGTTTTGTTCACATTAGATATTATTTTTTCAGATTGTTTCCAGGAAAACCATAGATTCGCTAGACACTACTGTTTCGTAGAAATGTATATATATATATATATATTATTTATTTTTTCTTGAGCTTTGAGGCTTTATCTCAATAGTGTCTTGTTCCAAAGAGGGAGGAATAACAGCCCAATGAGAGAGGCCACAGAACTCGTAACACCGTTCTCACTTCCGTTTCCGGAGATGCGGGAAGGATATTTCGCGAAAATTAAAAAAAAATAATAATAATAATAAAACGTACAATATGGTTTCCTTCTGATACACAAGTGAATCTTTTCTTAGCAGACGCGAAAAATGTCAAACGGAAGCGGATACTACAAGTGTGGTCGCACATCTAAAAAAGAAATTCTCCATGTTTTTTACAGGTGATAATACTAGTTGATGGAAATGGTTTATAAGAGTGTGGAAGGGATTTTTGCGTTTTTCACACTAGTAGATTTTTAAGAATTTATGAGGGCATATGTACTGGAGAAGAGATACACTTAAGCTCAGCATGGTAGGTACTCGATTTGTGAAAGGGCCATAAAGGAGATATCTTCAAGGGCTCGAGTCTGAGTCACGGAATTATCTCCGGTTCGAGCCGTGAGCTGAGTTGGGTCGGGCTCATGCAGAAGTTTTATAAAACGTGTAAAAATGCCCCTCTCCATGTTTTATACAGGTGACAATACTTATAGTTGATGGAATTATAAGAGTGATTTTACGCTGAAAGGAATTTTTGCGTTTTCCACACGACTAGATTTCCAAGAGTTTACCGTGGGATATATATTGAATGGAGAAGAGATACAGTTAAGGGTGAGCATCAGTAAATATTCTGCCCTATCTGCGCTTTAACTTTCGCAGAACACTTTTTTGCCGAAATTCTGCTCAAACAGTTGCGAAATATTTTCTGAAAGATAAAATGCAATGCTTAGATTATATTAATACTAAATTTAATACTCAATAAAATATAGAATATATTTTGTATTTTAATCCAAAATATTTTTGGTGCTGCCATCTGTTGTCGTAATTTAATTCATAGAGACTATTTTTATTTTTTAATGAACATTTTTAAATGTCTATTCCTTCTAATATGCTGTTAAATACAACAACATATCATATATAATAATGCCACAATCACGGTAAGGTAATTGAACTTGGATTTGAAGACAAAGGAACTTGAAGACAAAGTTGTAGTCCACAGTGATGTACATTCAGATCCCCTTATCAAATTTATAGAATGAGAAATGACCTTTCCGTGATTGTGGCATTATTATATATGATCTTCTGTTGTATTTAATACTGTATTAGAAGGAATAGATATTTAAAAATGTTCATTAAAAAATAAAAATGTCGGTATGAATTAAATTACGACAACAGATGGCAGCACCAAAAATATTTCGGATTAAAATAAAAAATATATTCTATATTTTATTAAGTATTAAATTTAGTTTTAATATAACCTAAGCATTGCATTTTATCTTTCAGAAAATATTTCGCAATTGTTTAAGCAAAATTTCGGCGAAAAAGGTGTTCTGCGAAAGTTAACAAAGCGCGGATAGGGCAGAAGATTTACTGACGCTCACCCTTAAACTCAGCATTGTAGGTATTCGATTTGTGAAAGAGCCATAAAGTAGAGATTTGCAAATATTCTGGTCTGGTCTACGGGTTTAGATCCGATCCGATCAGTGAGCCGAGTTGAGTAGGACTCAAGTTGAAGTTTTAAAATACCCAGAAATTCCTTATATGCTGTATGGAGGAGGAGAGTTCAGTATTTGCACAGAGTATAAAAACAAATTTCAGCAGATGTAACACAGGGGTTCATAGAGTATCATACTGACATGCAAATTAAAAAAAAAAATGAAAGAAAAAAAAAAACTATGCAAAGTGATGTTTCGCTTAATACATTTACTCTGCCAGAAAGAAACATGGTGTGGAGCCATTATAGAAAAATTTTAGAAGCACACCTGAGTATTATATAATCTCGATGAAGATTAAACAATTTGCAAACACCCTGACCATGAAAGTGCTTTCGCCTATCACTGTTTCGCGTGTGGCAAGGCATGATTAATAATCCAGCTCCGAAACACTTATAATTGCTTTTTCATAATACAAGGATGACAAATTACAGCAGCTTATGCCCACGGGAACATTTATCAGGAACACAAGCGTAGCATAATAAGTCTGAATATTATTTTGTGTTTGCCAAGATTTGATCACCCGCGCTAAAGATAAAAATGTAATTCAAACTATAAATTAAGGATTACCTAAATAATTTAAAATCAAACAAATCTGTGATAATATTATTTTAGTTAAATAATTTTGATGTGTACAACATCTGACGTTACCAATTAACATATTTTGATATTATGGGAAAACAATAGCAAGAAATAAAGGTTTCTTATAACTAGGTGTCACTGAAAATAATAGGCTTTTTTGCTGTTAGCTATTACAATAAGCATACCATATTTCATGCAATTTGCTTGATTGTTTTGAGATATATCACGTTTTCTGTGGAATAAAGTCCCTAAAATATCAAGAACAGCTCGTGATAACTACTAAATAATGGTGTCCATTTATAACTGGTTGAAAATATTTACAATACAGTTGCTTATTCCATAACAGTGGATATATTTGATTTTTTATGAATTTATTTGGATAACAGACGTGCAATATCTCGCGAATGACGCATCTTATTATTCCATAAATTATGCCATTTACGTATAAATAAAAAAAAAAAAAATTCAAATAAAATGGTTATTTTTGCAACAAATTTCAACTATATTTCTTTAATACTCTTTTTTAAGTTTTCCCCGAAAAATTGAATGTGTTTCCCTGATTTGACATCTCCTAAAATCAGTGGGTTGCGGACATTTCGAATAACTCATATACGAATAACTCGTATTAAATTTTATTTTATATACTCAATTTCTACGAGAAATATAACTCTCCACGATGAAATGAATTCTAATGTTTTGAGAATGGCTCGTGATAACTCCTAAACAGTGATGTCCATTCATTTCAGATTAAATGTACTTATAAGTAATTTGCTTATTTGATAATAGGGAGCATTTTTTTTAAAATTTTAATGAAAGGAAAAACAAAATATGAAAAATAAGTAATTAGCCGGCCCGGAGTACTATAGAGACCTTTTATAACTTAGTAGAATTTACAATAAAATTTTACTAAAGCTATTTTTCTTTATAATTAGGTGGGTATATAACGCAAATAAAAAAAAAAAATTAAAGTTTTATCTTAGCTCTTGGCGTACCAGCAATAAAGCGGTTAACACAGCAATAAAGCGGTTAACATTAAAACGTCGATCAGTTAAAGCATTGCTATTAAACTTATACAATATGAGATTATATATATCTGATGAGATTTTACTTTCAAGTTATTTTATTCTATAAACTTGTATGGCGGCACATAAATACGTATTTGAAATACTTATCTCTTCTGTTCAAACCTCACCAATCGTATAACATCTTTAGAATCCCCAAGTTCATTTAACTTCCTAACTTAAATAAAACAAAATATCTCGTGTTTGTGTACCCATATTTCACCAAGGAGTAATTAAACTGATTGAGCTGCAACCATCGTGACATTTTAAACATTACTATAGATTTCCTACCCATTGGAAAACACATGTTAACATGCTAAAATATAGAAATTATAACTAAAACTAAGAGATCAATCCGAGATCCAGTTATATGCACTTCTAGTGCTTTTAAAGAGCTATAAATTCCTGCGTATTATTTAGAGCTAACGCTTGCAGTTTATAAGCATTGCAAATTTGAAAAACTGAAAATTTTCAATCTTCTTTAACTTGAAAAAACGATTACTCGAAAATCATAAGAGCGTTTTTCACCAATAAAGATAGAAACTAAATTTCCCTATCCATATTTTTGTTGCCTACTATTTATATCTATCATTTATAGTTTCGTAGATATTTCGAGTGAAAGTAAGAAACATAAATAAAAAAACTCGTTAGGACAAATACTTTTTTTTTCGAAATATAAAAAGGGCTGGTTCCAAAATCCAATTACCATACACACCTGTAGGGCTTTCAGAGAGCTACAAATTCATGCTTATTATTTAGAGCTAGCCCTTTTATTTGAGTTATGAGCTTTACAAACTATAAAAACTGAAAATTTTCAATCTTCAACTTCTAAGACAATTTCTCGAAAACCATAGAGGCTTTTTAAAAAATAATTATATATTTAGATACCTAATTTCCTAGTACATATTTTTACGCTTACTATTTATATCTATTTTCTATAGTTTCGAAGATATTTCAAATAAAAGTAATAATAATAATAAATAAAAAAAAAACTTGCTCGGACAGATACTTTTTGACGTTTTTAAGAAAAAAAAAGTTCAAAATATTAAAATATTAAAACTATTTTTATATGTTTGTAATTTGGACCCTATTTCCGACAATAATAATAAAAAAAAAATTACATTTTGTAACGCTTCGCTTCTAGTCACAGAAACCCCAAGCATAGATTTCCCAGAGAGAAAAAAAAAAAAAAAACGTGTTGAACTTTAGCAACTGATTTCTAAACATCCCTCGTTTTCCCCTAAAAAGGAGGATGGATACCGGAGAAAGAAAAAAAAAATCCGGATTAAACCTTAGCCTTAGAGGCTGATACATTTATTTTTAAATATTACATTCTGCGGACGAAATTAAATAAATGATTCTTGAGAGAAAGTCAAGGTTATTTTCCCCTTCCGTCAACAGGAGTAATGACGTCACAGTTAGTTGTATCCGGTTTTCGAGATAAACAAATCATTTAAATACCCTCTTTATTTAAATAAGCTCTTTGGGGAAGAATTTCTCAGTCGATAAATATTTTCGATTTATGGCGGTGTAAACAGCTCTATTGTAGGTGCTAGGAATATGAATTATGTTGTCGTAAAGTGTTTTTCATTCAATGAAATGTCAATTCCTCAACAATAAAACCAATCATTTAACAGTACCATGTATTTAGTTTAACCATTTATACGGTCCTAATGATACTTTTAGGTCTCTTATTTTAGAAACTTCCATAAAAAGTCTATTTTACGTAGAGCAGCCTATGGGGGCAGACATCACTCGAGTGTGTGTGGGAGTAGGACCTGAATATTTTTGAAGGAGCCCCCCCGCCCCCCCTCTTTTTTACTTTTCTTTTGAGAATAGGGAAAGTATGAAAAAATAAAATATGTACAGAAGAGAGGAATGAGAAGGTAATAAATATTTGTAGGGGGTCCACAATTTGTATGGGTTGCTCTGTTTCAAGCATTTTCTAACAGTTACATATGTATAAAAATTCTGTGAAAATTTCTTAGGTTTTCATTTTAGAATGTTAATAAATTGAATGTATTTTGAAGTCATGGGTGCATTGTGAAGCCAAGTGATCAATATATATTGTTATTTCTCCAGATATGAAGGTATTTTATTCATTATTAAAACCTTTGACGATGATCAAGTAGATCTAAGAGTAGACTTTCCTAGGTAATTGGGTTGGCTTTGAATTTGTCTAAATTTTTGTCAGGGATATACTTATATTTAACTTTAAAAAGCGTCTATTTTATGATATATATATTGGAATATATTTTAATTATTGGATTAGGGTTGAAAATAAAAATTCAAGTTTTCTATGAATTTATACGTTCTGGGTAGAGCAAAAATCCATTACTTTTATTAGTTCAAAAACTATTCGCCCAAGATACTGGAAATTTGGTAATTAGTTACTTATGCCTTACCTAAGTGCTGATTAGATTTTGATACAATGTGGAAAATGTAACTGACCTCTCTTTTTTTAAATGGCCCGCGAAAACCGTCAAAAATAAAATAAAAGAATATATAAATATGCATAAAAATGTATTAAAATAAATGTTTGCTTTATACGTAATTTTTAATAAAAAAAAATCTAAAAAATCTAATCCCAATATGCTAAAATAAACCGTTCTCTAGATATTTTTGTTTTTAATTTTGGTATTTTGGTGATCAAGCGCCTTTTAAAATTGCGCCAAATAACATGATTTTAAAACTGTATATTTGATGTTATTTCAAATCTATTCATGTGAAATAAAATTATGAAAAAAATAATTTATGGAATAAATAAAAATAATGTAAATTTGAGTCCGTAGTGAAAGTCGGAAAACTCACATAACTTTTTTAAATTCTGAAAGATAAAAGAGCACTACTATCAGTCATATTCTTATCTGAACCCAAAAGTCAACACCATTTTTGTCATGAACAGTATCTAAACATTCTTTTATTTTTCCATATTTATTTCATGCATGAAAATCTTCGCGCATTAGTAGGCCATTTCAGCAATATCCTTATCTACAATCCTATTGACATACCGAAAAGCAGCAGTTATTGTACTCCCATTAAAGTGGTTTTTGTAATTCTGAATAAAACGGGAATCTACTTAAGAAAGTTATTTCTGTCTAAAAATAAGAATACACTTTTATGAAATATAGTATAAGACTAAAATCTGCTAAAAACAAAATAAATCTTAAATCCATGTAATTCAGATTTGATTTTATATAAATGTTGTATATACAAGAATATTTAATTCTAAAAATAATTCGGTTTATTTAATTCAGATTTTGATGCTACTAGATAACATACTATTTCTATAAAAAATACTAAAAATGTGAAATTTTTTTTTAATGTTTAACTCAGTTTCTTTTGATGGAAACTTAACCCATTTTCTTTTGTGAATACTTAACCCAGTTTCTAAACATATACACATATACGATATATCAAACATTTAAAGATATTTAAATACATGAAAAAAAAACTTCATTTATTTTCTTCCTTAGTTCATAATATTTTTTTAATATTTTATTAATTTATAAATTGTTTTAAAAAAAACCCGTTGAAAAGTATTTTTCCATTTTGCTTTTTGCTTAAAATCAAAATGATTTAAACTTGTTACATTTAATGTTATTTTGTTGCTAATTTCCGATATTCGAAGATTTTTGTGTTTCAATGAAGATAATAGCATAGAGACAATAGAGATAGTGGTGTCTCAATAGTTATCTTTAGAATTATTTCAAACATTCCATAAAATAGTTGTTTATCAGTAAACGAGCCCCCCTTCAACCGTCGAAATCTGTAGCTATGAGTTTTTCTCCAAAATCACTTTTGTAGCTATGCAGCTTATCAATTTTATAGATATTTGATTGCATATTGGGATTTGAAATCTATTGTTAGTGTACATTTTATTGTTTATTTTTTTTTTATATCTTCTTGATAAAAGGATTTGCAATCAAAAGAATTGCGACTTATGAAAGTTGTGATACGCCACAATAAATGCACAAAAGCAATAACAATACCGGTAGAGCTTAAACTTCATAGTAGAAAACAAATTAAATTATTAAAATATTAAGAATGGGAATTTTTAAAATTGTAATTTGAACTTGTTCTAAACTGCAGTAAAATTTTAACGTAAATTATAAAATCGGTAGACCCCAAAGTGCTAGTTCTAAAGCAATAATCAAAATCCTAATGAGAGTTTGATTTTATGTGATTTTTGCAGTGTATCAATAATATAAAATGTATATGAATTCCATCCAATACATTTAATATTTAGTTATTAAAGGTAATTATTTTTCTTACTTTATGATAATAATAATTATAACATTACAGCATTTAATATAAAACTATTTGAATATATGGGAAAAATGTTAAGAAATTAACTATTTTTAAAATTTTGTAAATAATCGTGAAAGTAAACAGTATATTTATATGTATCAATCATTTTTTTCAGTCCATTACACCATAATAGGAAAATAATTCGCATTAAATATATCTTACCTTAGCTTCTTTAGCTAGTTGCTTCATAAAATGTATATCTAATTGCCCCGATCCTTCACTAAATCGGGCAGGAGAAGGAGAGGAACAAGTCGACGATGAAGTCGATCGACTTTTCCTTATCGATCCAAATATAGAACTCATTTCAAAAGTTATTTTAGAATATATATATTTGCAGGCTCAGGTATATTGCCATCTTCCAAAGTTATCAATTTAGTGATACATAAAACAAATTCTTGCAGTTATAAATTAACGTGAAGAGCAGACGATATTTTCATCACATTCTTCAAATATTGTCAAATATTAACATATATCACAGAATTATCAAATGTTGTTAGCTTTTATTATTGAATCAACTTCGACTTAATTTAATGGAACACTAAGCTAAAGTCCCTTTCATTAGTAAACTCCGACATAAAACTACGTTATTTCTAATGCTCCAAACGTTTACTCGAACTTGATGTCAACATTTATGTAAATTCGAATTCCAAACAATGCGATGATAATCGCTGACATAACATGACATTAACCAGTATTTTGACACCAAATGCAGCTTTTACTTACAACTTAGAGCGGCAATAGAAGCCAGCTGATATCACCGGCGAGAAGCCATCTGCAACTGTTTCCAATGGCAACGCTGGTGGTGGCCGGCATATGACGTCACAGACGCGGGAAATGCTGCCGCGAGATTGGTCTCAAATGCAGCGTCTTTTCGGAAGCGATCGAATATGGTAAAAGAGAAGCGGAGGCGTTGCCCTTGAGCAGATAAATGATGTTAGTACATACAATATTTTTTTTTTTACTTAATAAGAATAGAACAGGTCAATGTAATTTACAGCTACATTTTAATTTTCGTGTTTCCAATACAAAACACTGCGAAATGGAATGTTCAAAATAATGCATTTGAGGAAGGTTAATATTATAATAATTTGTTAAACTTTGAAAATGAAAAAATACATTCTTCTACTTATATATTTTGAAGTTTGTTACTGATATCTTTACTCTTTTTTGAGCTAATTAAGAATTTTATGTACAGGTTCAGCTCTAACGATATATGCATTTTAAATTAAAGTAGGAAAATAAATATTTTTTTTATCTATGAAGAAGTATTGAAGATATTGTAACTCATCTCAATTTTCTTGTATGAAAATTAAAAACTCTAGTCTATGAAGAGTAATTAGTAATTTGTAACCCTTTAAAAGCTCTACAAGGATATATAATTGGATTTTGGATAGGGTTTTAAGTTTTGAATTATAATGGTTATATTTTACGATATTTTAATATTTTGAACTATTTAAGAAACAAAAAAGCAGTTCTAATTAAAAGCAGTTTCAATTAATATTCGTTCGTAATTTATAAAGATTAAATCGTTTCACTGATGTATTCTTGCCTACATTATCATCGACCATATATATTATCAGTTGTAATTGAAACAAATGATACTGAAATCATTGAATAAACTTTTTTGACTTAATTGGAGTTTTATTTTACAAGTCGGAATTAAAAAAAAATTTAAATCGGATTTATTTTTATTCACATAAACTATTTCCAGTTTTTTAACACTTTACAACAAAGTTTTTGTTCATTCTGTTTGTCTGTCCGTTAGCACGATAACTGCCGTAAAGATGACTTAAGCAAAATGAAATTTTAGTATGTTGTTCAGACGGTATGTTGGACGTGTGGGAATATAAAGGAATAATATCACCAATTAGTTTTGGATTGAACCCGGGTTGAAAAAATGAAATACATTGAATCCGATGGGACCTAATTTTTCAAACATTTTTTAAGCGGATTTAAAATTCACAAATTGCTTCGAAAATTTTAGATAATATTCAAATTATCCCATAAAATATATAAAAAAAATTTCAGCAAAATATATTCGGTAGTTTTTTAAATAAAAATTAAAATAATAATTACACCCTTTATATGAAGAGATCACGTGACCATTATATGAAGAGATCACGTGACCCACTTCAAAATAAAATATGGTATCCATCTTGTATCAAAATCGTGATTTTTAAAGTTGTTTTTAATTCATATTGAGTGTTGTAGCTTTCCTAAAACCGCTTTATTTTTGCTTAAATTCTGTGCATCTACATACTGAAACAACGCAATTATAATATATTTGTGTTTAAATGATTATCAAACTTTGATTATTTCCACAACGAAGCCTAATTTTCACTTATGGAAAATGTAAACACCAAAAGATGTAGAATGAGTTGTATAAAAATTGCTGCATTTCTTTAACGCAAAATAATTTAGCTCATGGAAGTCTGCAATATAGCTGATATGAATGAAACATTCATTGATTTTATATAGAGAACTAGACGAATTTTTCGATGAAGTTTTAAGCATAGAGTTAAATTACTTGTACCTCCATGGTTTTAAGTTTTTAAATAAAATAAATTATTATAGTATTGTGCTGAATGAAAGATTTGCAAAAATGTTTATGAATGAAATGCTGCTTTTATATAGAGGCGATTTATATCTCGATGACGCCATTTGAATAAAGTTCATTTGTTTTCGATGAAGTTTTCAAATATAATAAATTATTCTAGTGTTATGATAATTTAAAAAATATTACCGAGGAATGTATCGCATTTTAGAGATGTTTAAACTAGGCAATTTATATTTCAATGCCGTCATTTGAATGAAGTTCATTTCTTTCGATGACGTTTTAAGTTTTCAAATATAATAAATTAATGTATTATTGTGATAATTTTAAAATATTACCATCGCATTTTAGAGATGCTTAAATAAAATTTCATTGAAGTTGGAAAGTGCTTTATGCATGATTGATCTTTTATTTTTTGTATTTAATAGCTTAAATTGATGATTAATTAATTATAATCAAAAACATACATTTATGTATTATTTCAAACAGTACGATTTTGTAATATCAATAAAGGTTAACCACATTTTACATTCCATGATTTAATGTTTAGCTCCTTTATCTATTCCTATAGCTGATTTCTTAGTTTTCTACCAATCAGAGTGACATTGGTTTTAATAACTTGATTTAGATAAAATTATTTAAAATTATTATTGAGTTTTTGCTATTGTTACTGGATTTAAAACCATCAATCTGAGTATTTTTATTGAAAAAATCATTAACAAACTAGATTTCCACCTTAGTTTGCAAATTTTAACGCAATCAGACATAAAAGATGCAATTAGATATACAATCAAACCACTTGTTCTATAGAGACAAATCTTTACAAGTCTTAAGTAGTTGCACTTTCAAAGTGAAACTTTGAAAGTTCTAAGGAGAAAAGGAAATTGCCAAAAATCCTATCAATTAGTTTTCGAGCTAAAGTGGATACATACGTTGTACAGACAGACACACACACACACCGACGTGATGCTAAAGATAGGTGTTCTAAAGTGCTCGAAATGTGTGGATCCGTCGAAAACTTGAGTTCCGATTTTCGGCACGATTTCAATATTTTCACTGTATTGCAGGAAAAGTAGAAATGTCTTTAATATTTGTGTGTTTTAAATAACAAGAAAAATCAATCATGCATAATGCATTGATTATGAAACACTTTCCAACTTCAATGCAATTTTATTTAAACATCTCTAAAATGCGATACATTACTGGGTAATATTTTTAAAATTATCACAATACTACATTAATTTATTATATTTGAAAACTTAAAACTTCATCGAAAAAAATGAACTTAAATGACGGCATTGAAATATAAATTGCCTGGTTTAAACATATCTAAAATGCGATACATTCCTCGGTAATATTTTAAAATTATCATAATACTATAATAATTTATTATATTTGAAAATTTCATCGAAAACAACTGACATTCATTCAAATGACGTCATCGAAATACAAATCGCCTGACTCTCTGTATAAAAGCAGCATTTCATTCATAAACTTTTTTCTATTTATTTCATTCATCACAATACTATAATAATTCATTTTATTTAAAAACTTAAAACCACGGAGGTTCAAGTAATTTAACTCTCTGCTTAAAACTTCAACGAAAAAATCGTCTGCTTCTCTTTGTAAAATCAATGAATGTTTCATTCATATCAGCTACATTGCAGACTCCATGAGCTCAGTAATTTTGCATTAAAGAAATGCAGCAATTCTTATACAATTCATTCTACATCTTTTGGTGTATACATCCTCCATAAGTGAAAATTAGGATTCGTTGTAGAAATAATCAAAGTTGGATGATCATTTAAACTCAAATATATTGTAATTGCGTTGTGTCAGGATGTAGATACACAGAATTTAATAAAAAATAAAGCGGTTTTAGGAAGGCTACAACACTAAATATGAATTAAAAAGAACTTTAAAAATCACGATTTTGATACAAGATGGATGCCATATTTTATTTTGAAGTGGGTCACACGATCTCTTCATATAATTGTCACGTGATCTCTTCACATAAAAGATGTAATTATTATTTTAATTTATTTAAAAAACTACTGAATATATTCTGCTGAAATTTTTTTTATATATTTTATGGGATAATTTGAATATTTTCTAAACCTTTTGAAGGAATTTGTGAATTTTAAATTAGCTTAAAAAATGTTTGAAAAATTAAGTCCTATAGGGTTTAATGTATTTCATTCTTTCAACTCGGATTCAATCCAAAACTAATTGGGTGATATTTTTCATTTACACTCCCGTGGGTTCCACAGACCGTTTGAACAACATACTAAAATTTAATTTTTGATAAAATCATTTTTACGGCAGTTATCGTGCGAACGGACAGACAAACAGACAGAATGAACAAAGTCTCAACTATGTTGTAAAGTGTTAATAAAAGGAATATACCACAACAAAAATAGTAATGGTAACTGTAACGGTATTTCAGTTATTTGTTAACAAACTAACGGTAATGCTATATTTTCAAAGTAATTTTTACCAAACTCTCGTCTTAAATCTATATCATATTCCAAATACATTTTCTCTTCAGTTTATACTCCTATCACGGGACTGCTGCCATATTTTATAACAGAAATGTAGACATCGATATCGCAGGAAAACTCATTTAGAAGAAAGGGGGTCCGGAGGCATGCCAAAATTTCTGAGCACATAGAACCCATTTTAAGGGGCGGTATAAACATAAAATCAAAATTTTCAAAGGATTTTATCAGTTTTTCCTAAGTAGGAAAAATAGAATTATATAGTCATACCTTGGACATACGTATCCTCGACGTACTTACACTCGAACTTGCGCATATATTTCACTGGAACCATATCCCGGAGTTTTGCATAGATAGAAATTCTACTAGTTTCACATTCGCTGTTTGGGCATGACACATTCGCCTTTACTTTAAGTCGATTATTGAATAGCTCGCATCAAATTGGTTCAGTATGTTTAATTTCATGTGAGTCAGAAAAAGGAAGGAAAACTAATGGTCAGAATCGCGATTAGACAAGGCGGAAATAGAAATAATTGAACAAAAATAAATAAATAAATGAACAAGTATAAAAAATAAATTAAAAGTTAAGTACATAATTGTGTTCTACGTAGATGATATTGCAAAGAAAGGCATTCTCCTTGTGATTCCAATACTTTCCCTACACATTACCATGTACAGCATGAAAAGTAAAAATATGATGTGGGCAGCACATGACTTTCCCTGCAGACTTATATTAACGTTCTCTTTATTTCAACTAAATTTATTTCACTTTTAATTCAATTTTCGTTCTCATTCGGTAACCGGGCTTATTTTCAAAGGTGGCGTAGGGAAAGTACGAAAAACTAAAATATCCCGAGAACGGCTAGTCCTAGTGTAATGGGGTTGGTCTTATTCTTTTCGTCGTTAAAAATTACGTCTTAAATCAACATTTAATGGATATATTTGAGTATACACAGTTCTTTAGTTTAGATTTGGACGATTTTTGCGGGCCATTTTGCAAAAAAAGGCAGGTCATTTTTTTCCGAATCGTACCAAAATTTAATCAGCACCAAGGTAACCCACAAGTGACTCATCTACCGAATTTTGTGAAATTCGGTCCATCAGTTTTTCAGTTAGAGTGGATACAAGCTTTTGTGGGCCATTTCGCAAAAAAAGGCGGGTTCTTTTATTCCGAATCGTACCCAAAACTAATCAGCACCAGCCCCACCCACAAGTGACTTACCTACAAAATTTTATGAAATTCGGTCCATTAGTTTTTTAGTTAGAGTGGATACAAAATCTGCACAGACAGACAGACACACAGATACACAGACGTCACGCTAAAAATGGTTTTTTCGTATTCTAGAGGTCTTGAAACGTGTAGATCCGTCGAAAACTCGAGTTGTGATTTTCGGCATGATTCCAATACTTTCCCTATACATTACCATGTATTGCAGGGAAAGTAAAAATCTGATGTCAGCAGTATACATGACTTTCCCTGCAGACTCATATTCACGTTCCTTTTATTTCTTCAATAATTCATTAAGTTTAATTGCACAAAATAACACCCATGATTATTATAAATTACACTGAATTTGCACTTTTGATTCAATTTTCGTTTTCATTTGGTAACTGGAATCATTTACAAAGATGGCGTAGGTAAAATGCGAAAAAACATAAAATATCTCAAGAACGGCTAGATCTAGAGCAATGGGATTGGTCTTAATTTTTCCATCGTCAAACATTACGTATGAAATAAGCATTTAATTGATATATTTGGGCATACGTAGTTTTTTATTTTAGATTTTGTTGATTCTCGGCCATTTCGCAAAAAATGGCAGGTTCTTTTTTTTTTTACGAATCGTATCAATATCTAATCAGCAACAGGGTAAGCCACAAGCCACTTATCCATCAAATTTTGCGAAATTTGGTTAATTTCAGTTGGAGTGGGTACATGCGATTTTTGCGGACCATTTCGAAAAATAAAATGAAAGAAAAAGAAGGCAGTCGTAAGGCAGGTTCTTCCGAATCGTATTAAAATTTAATCAGCACTAGGGTTGCCCTACAGATGTCAGGCTAAAAAATAGTTTTTTGGGGTTTTAGAGTGTCTGAAATGTGTAAATTCGTCGAAAACTGGAGTTGCGATTTTTCGACACGATTCCATTACTTTTCCTCATTACCATGTATTGCAGGGAAAGTAATAAGTGAACCAAAAGTTTTTATGAAGCTAATTATGTAACAAGACTATTTATAATTCGGAACTAATATAACAACTATTCAAGTTTCTCCTTAAATGGGATATTAAGCGATGGATGTCTAATATCGCAGCCAATAGCGTAGCTTAGCTATAGGAAGCCATGTGTTGGGCAGTTTAGATTTTTTTAGATACAAAATGATGACATTAAAGCTTCATAGAAATTCGAACTACTTTCATGAAGAACAAAAACTCTTCCCAATCTTTAACCAGATGTTCTGGGGCTATTTTTTTAATTCAATATTTTCATAAGAGCAGTAATTATCATTTCTTTTAAGGAACGCCATTCTGCGAATGTATTTGAGTATGGAGAAAAAAAAATCTTAATGCATCTCTGTTATGCATCGGAAGGAAAAAGAACCGATAGTAATGAGAAAATGACTCGAAAAGAAAAAAAAAAAAAGAAACATTATTTTTCATTTGGATGGGAACTTCAAATAAAAATCCTGCACTTCTTTGATTTTTACTTTCCCTGCAATACAAGTTAATGCATTGGAACAGGGTCGAAAATCCGAACTCGAGAGTCCGACGAATTTATGTTATCCTCAAGGGGCTAATGGTGTCACGAACACAAAAAATCTGTTGTAGGCAGCACATGACTTTCCCTGCAGACTTATATGCACGTTCTCTTTATATTAATTAAATTTAATTCACTTTTAATTCAATTTTCGTTTTCATTTGGTAACTGGACTTATTTTCAAAGGTGGCGTAGAGAAAATACAAAAAAGCTAAAATGTTTCGAGAACGGCTGATCCTAGTGTAATGTGGTTGGTCTTATTCTTTTCTTCGTTAAAAATTACGTATAAAACAAGCATTTAATGGATATATTTGAGCATGTGTAGTTTTTTATTTTATATTTCTACGATTTTTGCTAGCCATTTTGCAAGAAAAGGCAGATTACTTTTTTCCGAATCATACCAAAATCTAATCAGCACCAGGGTAACCCACAAGGAACTTATCTACCGAATTTTGTGAAATTCGGTCCATTAGTTTTTCAGTTAGAGTGGATACAGGCTTTTGCGGGCCATTTAACAAAAATAGGCGGGTTCTTTCATCCCGAATCGTACCCAAAACTAATCAGCACCAGATTCGCCCACAAGTGACTTACCAAATTTTATGAAATTCGGTCAATTAGTTTTTTAGTTAGAGTGGATACAATATCTGCATATACAGACAGACAGACAGACACACAGGCAGACACACAGACAGACGCACAGACAGACAGGCAGGCGCACAGACACACACACAGACGTCACGCTAAAAATAGTTTTTTCGTATTCTTGAGGTCTCGAAACGCTTAGATACGTCGAAGACTCGAGTTGCTATTTTCGGCATGATTCCAATACTTTCCCTATACATTACCATGTATTACAGGGAAAGTAAAATCACATTGTGACTCTTTTTCTCTGCAATGAATGACGCTGTTAAAAGTTCGTGATCACTGAGCTGTAAATAACCCCTTTTATTCATAATTATGCCAAAATTTGTTCTATGCTGCCATGTTAAGAAAACATAAAATTTCGAATATATTTCAAAGTTTTCGCTCGAATTTCAAAACATCCTATCTTATTATGCCAACGGCCCTACCGTGCTGAAAACATCGGTTCTCGTTAGATCAGCGAAGCCAAGCAGTATCGGGCGCGGTTAGTACTTGGATGGGTGACTACCTGGGAACACCGCGTGCTGTTGGCACATTTCGGCCCAGTGGTTTGCGTGCTGGATTTGCACGTTGCCACAACTGCCGCCGTGTTCATGCGGAGTACGATCACGTAAAACATGTGGGTCCGTAAGTCCTTCTGAGAGGTTGGTGGTAGGAGAAGGAGGGTAAGGTTCTTGTGGATGCCTCCACCACTGGGTTCCGGTCTAAATTGGGTGGCACTTCCCGGCCGTCCAAACAGTTACCTTACACCTTTCTAGTAGGTCGGACGGTCTGGGTCTCAACAACAACAACGCCCTATCTTATTCTACATTTTTCGATAGTAAAGCTACATATAAAGTTTCATGACAATCCAATAATTTTTGTGACAGATATCGTGTACCAAAGAAATCGACCACAGACATCATTTTAAAAATAGTCAAAAGTGTTCAGCAGGTCCTAAACCATGTATTGTAGATTTTTTTAACACTTTACAACAAAGTTGAAAAGTGTTTATGACTTTGTTCATTCATTCTGTCTGTCTGTCTGTCTGTCTGTCTGTCTGTCTGTCTGTCCGTTAGCACGATAACTGCCGTAAAAATGAGTTTATCAAAATAAAATTTTAGTATGTTGTTCAGACTGTCTGTAGGACCTATGGGAATATAAATAAATAATATCACCCAATTAGTTTTTTATTGAACCCGGGTTGAAAAAATGAAATACATTGAACCCTATGGGACCTAATTTTTCAAACATTTTTTAAGTAAATTTAAAATTCACGAATTGCTTCGAAATTTTTAGGAAATATTCACATTATCCCATCAGTTGGAAAGTGTTTCATAATCAATGCTTATGCATGATTGATCTTTCTTGTTTTAAATTTTACAAGAGAAAATTAAAAAAAAAAATGGTATTGTTATTCCAATTATACCATGCTACACTTCATTTTCAAGGGCTTAAAAATCTTTTGATTGTTATCAAGTTTAACAATGTACCTCCTCGAGGGGGGTAACTTACGCAATTCTCTCGGGGGGTTAATGACGTCACGAACAGAATCGTATCGCGGCTATTTTTCATTACAATGATTGAAACTGTGAAGTTTCGTGATCATTGAACCATAAATAATTCTTTTTTATGCATAATTATTTCAGTTTTTGTCCTATGCTGCCATTTTATGTAAATATAAAATTACGAATAAGTTTCGAAGGTTTCTTTCGAATTAAAAAAAAAAAAAGCCGGATAAAAGGTTTTGTGAAAACCCATTAATATTATTTGTGGCAGCTATTGTGTATACAAGAAATCGACCACAGACAGATACCATTCTAAAAATAGTCAAAAGCGTTCAGAAGGTCCTAAACCATGTACTGGCTCCAAAATTTCGAAATCGAAAATTTTCGTAAAAAAACAACACTTTCGATACCATTCTAAAAATAGTCAAAAGCGTTCAGAAGGTCCTAAACCATGTACTGGCTCCAAAATTTCGAAATCGAAAATTTTCGTAAAAAAACAACACTTTCTCTATACTGTACTCTCTATATATAAGAAAATAAAAATTAGACAAACAATGTTCAACTTTTAAAATAAAAGTTTTCAATAAAATAATTGTGTTTTCATTTTCTATGAAATAATAATAATAATAAAAACAAGAAAGATCAATCATGCTTAAAGCATTGATTATGAAACCCTTTCCAACTTCAATGCAATTTTATTTAAACATGTCTAAAATGCAATACATTCCTCGGTAATATTTTAAAACTTATCACAATACTACATTAATTTATTATATTTGACACCTTAAACCTTCATCGAAAAAAATTAACTTCATTCAAATGACGGCATTAAAGTATAAATTGCCTGGTTTAAACATCTCTAAAATGTGATACATTCCTCGGTAATAATTTTAGAATTATCATAATACTACGATAATTTATTATATTTGAAAACTTCATCGAAAACAACTGAAATCCATTCAAATGACGTCATAGAAAAATAACACGTCTGGCTCTCTCTATAAAAGCAACATTTCATTCATAAATAATTCCCCCATTCATGTCATTCATCACAATACTATAATAATTTATTTTATTAAAAAATTAAGACCATTGAGCTACAAGAAAGTAAACTCAATGCGTAAAACTTCATCGAAAAATATCGTCCTTCTCTTTCTAACATCAATGAATATTTCATTCATATCAGCTAAGCAGACTCCATGGACTAAATGATTTTGTGTTAAAGAATTACAGCGATTCTAATACAACTCATTCTACATATTTTGCTGTTTACATTTTACATAGGTGAAAAATAGGCTTAATATTAGAAATAATGAAATTTGGAAGAGCATTTAAACTGAAATATATTGTCATTGCGTTGTTTTAGTATGTAGATGCACAGAATTTAGGCAAAAATAAAATAGTTTTAGGACGGATACAACACTCAATATGAATTAAAAAGAACTTTAAAAATCACGATTTTGACACAAGATGGATGCCATATATCATTTTGAAGAGGGTCATGTGATCGTTTCATATCATGGACACGTGATCGCTTCATATAAGAGGTGTTATTATTATTTTAATTTTTATTTAAAAAACAACTGAATATATTTCGCTGAATTTTTTTTTATATATTTTATGGAACAATTTGAATATTGCCTAAAATTTTCGAAGTAATTTGGGAATTTTAAATCCGCTTAAAAAATGCTTGAAAAATTAGGTCCCATAGGGCTCAATGTATTCCATTTTTTCAACCCGGGTTCAATCCAAAACTAATTGGGTGACATTATTCATTTATATTCCCATAGGTCCTATAGACCGTCTGAACATCATACTAAAATTTCATTTTGATTAAGTCATTTTTACGGCAGTTATCGTGCTAACGGACAGACAGACAGACAGACAGACAGACAGACAGACAGAATGAACAAAGTCATAAACACTTTTCAACTTTGTTGTAAAGTGTTAATAAAAATGAAAAATAAGAGAAAACCTTTTGTGCATGCTCGCAATGCCACTGAACAGAATCAGTCTCGTCCTTAGAAACAAAGTTTCGTGACCACACTTTAGAAACGCCGCATTTAGAAACTAACAACTTATTACATTTATTAAAAGAAAGAGAAAAGAAGAGTCCCACTTTCAGAAAAACAACCTATAAATACGCTTTTGCCAATTTTCAAAAACGATTGATTCATGCCATGTGGCCTAAAGGGATTGTGCTCGTTTGGCTGGTATCAAACTCAACTTTCTTCCTTCAGTGCCTTTGGGTGCAAATATCAAGTTTGTATATCCAAAATGGGTTTCACTTTTTCCTTCATGCCAGGTCAAACATAAAGACACACATCATGATGAATTTGTTTATAATTTTAACTTTCTTATCTTATTAAATAAGACAGTAGTTCCTAAATGTTTTTCATCATTTTGACGAAGCAGTAAGTCTTAGTATTGCAAACTGACCTTGTGACCCACTGAATCAACCGTTGTAAATTTTTAACTAAAGCATATATCAATGGTGAAATATTCTTAACTAAACATCTATGATGTTTTTTAATTAATAATACTAGAAAGAAAACTGTTAATAATACTAGAAAGGAAACTGTTAATAATATTAGAAAAAACTGTTAATAATACTAGAAAAAAACTGTTAATAATACTAGAAAAAAACTTTTAATAATACTAGAAAAAACTGTTATTAATACTAGAAAAAAACTGTTAATAATACTAGAAAAAACTCTGTTAATAATACTATAAAAACTATTAATAATACTAGAAAGAAAACTGTTAATAATTCTAGAAATAAAACATCATTTCACAATACTATTGTTAAACACAATTACAGTGAGAGCTTCTCTGTCTATAATTTGCTGATATCCATAATACCTATTGTACTGATATTGATATTTTAATGTGACTACCCCCCCACCCCACCCCCATTTAAAAAAAGGTCTGTTTATTGCACTTGACATGTATACTATTTAGCATTCCTGCATTTTATGTTCTGTTCTTTTCATGTTTGTGAGGTTACTGTAACTGGATTTTATCTGTAGTTGCCATGTAAATTGAATAAATTGAATAAACAAAGATGTTTTAAGTACAGTGCCCCCACCTCCCCAAATCCGTTCAATGCGCATTAACCATTGTAATATTGGAATGTAACACGGTAATACCACAAATTAAAAAAATCTGTAATTATAAATTCACTAACTACAGTAACTAACAAATTCGAAGCACTGCGTTTGAGAAGAAAAATTGCATACTTATTTTCAAAAATAAGGCTAATAGACAAGACATTTGTGAAGAGCCTTCATATGGTGACAAATGGTATGCATACTTCATTTTTCATGCAACTATTAAGCATTTTTTTTTTTGCATATTTATTTCGTACAGTCATACGAATTTCCGAAAAAACCGGAAGTGTTTTCTCCTGAACCGGAAATTGAAATCCCTATCCCCTCTGACATTTGATGCTGAATCATCATGTTAGTATCATCTAAGTTCCATCTATAGAAAATCTTGGGAAATACACTTTTCAAGACATTTTTTGGATCGGATGTGCAAAAAAAAAAAACCAAAAGTGGAAATCCGTAGTAAATTCCCATCCCCTCCAGAATTTGATGCTGAAATTATACCAGTCATTCTCTAAGCTCTATCTACAGCAGATCCGGAGAAATAGGTTTTGCAAGACAAAATTAAAAAAAAAGTAGTATGGCACAATTTTTGCTACCAAAAACCAAAACTGTAGGAGGGATTTGATGAATCAATTTTAGGAATCAAACACATCATTCCTGGTGCAAACGCACTAATATAACCCTCATTATAATTTCTTTTTCTAATTTCAATGTGGGTATCACATATTTATCATTGATATGTTTTGCTGGTTTATCCCAAGTCCAGATATGTCTATCACATCCAACACGATTATTTTTGCCTCGTCTGAAAATATTACAGACTTCAGGTCAGCAACAGCTGATATCTTTTTGCGAAATTCTGTCACAGACTTATATGGGTTTAGACTGTGTGCAGGGATTTTTTACTTTCCCTGCAATACATGGTAATGTATAGGGAAAGTATTGGAATCATGTCGAAAATCACAACTCGAATTTTCGACGGATCTACACTTTCGAGACCTCTAGAATACGAAAAAACTATTTTTAGCGTGACGTCTGTGTGTGTGTGTGTCTGTCTGTGTGTCTGTCTGTCTGTGCAGATTTTGTATCCACTCTAACTAAAATACTAATTGACCGAATTTTATAAAATTTGGTAGGTATGTCACTTGTAGGCGGATCTGGTGCTGATTAGTTTTGGATACGATTCGGGATAAAAGAACCCGCCATTTTTTGCGAAATGGCTCGCAAAAGCTTGTATCCACTCTAGTTATAAAACTGATGGACCGAATTTCACAAAATTTGGTATATAAGTCGCTTGTGGGTCACGCTGGTGCTGATTAGATTTTGGTACGATTCGGAAAAAAATAACCTGCCTTGTTTTGCAAAATGGCCCGCAAAAATCGCCAAAATTTAAAATAAAGAACAACGTATAATCAAATATATCCATTAAATGCTTGTTTAATACGTAATTTTTAACGAAGAAAAGAATAAGACCAACCCCATTACACTAGGACTAGCCGTTCTCGAGATATTTTAGTTTTTTCGTATTTTCTCTACGCCGCCTTTGAAAATAAGTCCAGTTATCAAATGAGAACTAAAATTGAATTAAAAGTGAATTAAATTTAATTAAAATAAAGAGAACGTAGATATAAGTCTGCAGGGAAAGTCATGTGCTGCCCACATGCCTAGAGTGGATATAAGCTTTTGCGGGCCATTTCGCAAAAACGGCGGGTTCTTTTATCCCGAATCGTACTTAAAACTAATCAGCACCAGATTCGCTCACAAGTGACTTACCTACCAAATTTTATGAAATTCGGTCCATTAGTTTTTTAGTTAGAGTGGATACAAAATCTGCACAGACAGATAGACAGATAGACAGACACACAGACAGACGTCACGCTAAAAATAGTTTTTCCTATTCTAGAGGTCTCGAAACGTGTAGATCCGTCGAAAACTCGAGTTGCGATTTTCGGCATGATTCCAACACTTTCCCTATACATCACCATGTATTGCAGGGAAAGTAAAAATATTGTGACGGGATCGAAAATTTGAATCCGATTTTTCGAAAAAATGTTGATACGATTACTACAATCAGTGAACACTGGAACCTTATTGATTTGAAACGCGATTGAATGTTAGGGAGACCCACCGATTTTCGAATGAATTTTTGAAAAATATCATTAAAATATCAGGACTTACAATAATGTTAAAGAAATAATCATTTCATACCAATTTTTTCATTACAAAATGAAAGGCATATTTTTTAGAACGCAAGCATGAAACGTTCTCGAAATAGTGCACATTTTTCGAATAAATTTATCCAAAAAATTACATAAAATTAGGTAAAAAGCAACTTGTAGTATCATTAAATAGGTTGATATTCCATATGAAATATTATGGGACAAATTTATTAACGTCATTCTTGTGGACTTAGCTCGTTCCATTCATAAGAGGATTAACATGAATGGAAAAAGATCATTTATTGATCAAAACTTAAATCATCAGTTTATGCTTTATAAGAAAACTTCTTCTTCCCGTCTGTTTATCTATAACGCTTAGCGACAAATTTAGCAACAATTTGGCGCCGAACCAGGTGAAATATCACCAACTTGGAGATTTTTGTCGCCAAATTGGAAGAAAGAAGAAAGAAATTAGAGAAAATGTCGCCAAACTGGCAAAAGCGAAGCTGAAAAAAGCGACGTTTAATTAACAAAAATGCCCAAAAATTGATGAAAATTCAATTTCTTGGAGAATAAAGTTTAATTTCCTTGATAATACCAGTGATTTTGAGAGAATTCATATTCTTGATGTAGAGAAATTCATGTATTGTCTACATTAAATTTTTAATGTTGATTTAATTGTATTTCAAGTCGAATATGATCCTAATAACAGCTTTAGGATCAACTGGTTTGCATATGACGTCATAAACACCCTTCTACCACTTAGTTGATGAGTTTTACACGGTGTTTTTCAGAAAGTGGAAAACATTTGGAAGATTTTAGGACCCACTGTATGGAGTATGAATGCTTGAGAAAATCAAGTGGAGACTCAAACTTTGTATATCTTGAATTGCAATGAAGTCAAGATTAAACAAGAAAGATCAATCATGCATAAATCATTGATTATGAAACACTTCCCCATAGAAATGCAATTTTATTTAAACATCTCTAAAATGCGATACATTCAGCGCTGATATATTTTAAATTATCACAGTACTACAATAATTTATTATACATGGAAACTTAGAACTTTATCGTAACAGGCAGTACTACAAATCGTCTGCTTCTCTATGTAAATTCAATGAATATTTCATTGATATATTTCACTAATATTTCAGACTATAGAGCTAAATAATTTTGCGTGATAAAAATCAGCAATTATTATATAACTCATCTTACAATCGCTTGATTTGTCTACATGCTGCTTGTTATAGAAATTAGGCTTCGTTGTAGAAATAATCAAAGTTTAGCGATCATTTAAAATAAAAAATATTGTAATTGTGTTGGCACAGAATTTAGATACAGAGATAATATGCAAAAATAAAGCGGTTTTAGGACGGATGCAACATAAATATAAATTTAAACGGTCTTTTAACATCACGATTTTTTACATTTGGAAAAGATGGAATGCCATATTTTATTTTGAAACAAGTCACGTGATCTCTTCATGTAATATGGGTGTACTTATTATTTCAATTTTTATTTCAAAAACTACCTCATATATTTTGCTGAAATTTTTTTTTTGCACATTTTACGTGATAATTTGAATATTTCCTAACATTTTCGAAACAATTTATGAATTTTAACTTCGCTTAAAAAATGGAGGTAAAAGTGCCATGGAGGTAAAAGTACTTTCTAACTCTATGCTTAAAACTTCATCGAAAAAGTCAATACTATAGAATCGTCTGCATATCTATGTAAAATCAATGAACGTTTCATTCACATCAGCTATTACAGACTCTAGAGCTAAATAGTTTTGCGTTAAAGAAATTCAGAAATTCTGATACAACTCATCTTACAGCTTGAAGTGTTTACATTTTCCATACGTGAAAATTAGGCTTCGTTGTAGAAATAATCAAAGTTGGATGATCATTTAAACTCAAATATATTGTAATTGCGTTGTTTCAGAATATAGATGCACAGAAATTAAGCAAAAATAACGCGGACGGATACAACACTAAATATAAATTAAAAAGAACTTTAAAAATCGCGATTTTGACACAAGATGGATACCGGGCGCCGTAGCCCATTGGTTAGCGCGCTGGAGTTGCACTCGGTAGGCCCGGGTTCGATTCCAGCCACTGCCAAAACTGCCGCCGTGTTCACGCGGAGTACGATCACGTTAAACATGTGGGTCCGTAAGTCCTTCCGAGAGGTTGGTGGTAGGGGAAGGAGGATACGGTCCCTGTGGATGCCTCCCCCACTGGGTTCCGGTCTAAATTGGGTGGCACTTCCCGGCCGTCCAAACAGTTACCTTACACCTTTCTGGTAGGTCGGACGGTCTGGGTAACAACAAGATGGATACCATATTTTATTTTGAAGTGGGTCACCTGATCTCTTTATATAATATGGGTGTAATTATTATTTTAATATCTATTTAAAGAACTACCGAATATATTTTGCTGAAAATTTTTTCATATATTTTATGGGATAATTTGAATATTTCCTAAAACTTTCGAAGCAATTTGTGAATTTTAAAAATGTTTGAAAAATTAGGTCCCACAGAATTCAATGTATTTCATTTCTTCAATCCGGGATAATTCTAAAACTAATTGCGTGATATTATTCATTTACATTCCCATATGTCCCACTGATTGTCTCAACAACATACTGAAATTTCATTTTGATAAAGTCATTTTTACGGCAGTTCTCGTGCGAACGGACAGACAGACAGACAGATATAATGAACAAAGTCATAAACACTTTACAACTATGTTAGAAAGTGTTAAAAAGAGGAAATGCGTTTTTAATCAGATAGCTTCAGTTCCTTTAATTGCAATTCTTTGGGTGGTTGGCAGAAAAAGAAAGAAAAAACTTCCATTCAACTTCAACGACAGCGACGATAATTTCAGTTTTCGACCCTGAGACTATACAACATCCACTTCGTTCAGAAGCGTTTCAAAACAAACGAACCATTAACATGTCAATACACATTCTGACGCCCACAGGTCATTACAAAATGAAAAGGTCCTTTTTACATAGCACATGATGAGTCACGTCGGGCCCATTGTCAACCCTTGTGTTCTGCACCTAACAGCAAGGTTAGCTAACAAAAGATGTCCCGTCAATTCTTGGTGCACCTATGCTTTAAAAAACAAAAAGACAGTGAAGAAATGCAGAGACGAATTCGTGACTTTGCTGTCTTTATGCACTAATATGCCGCCCTTAGATACTTTCAAGCGGTAATATTATATGAACAGGTCAGTCTGTTGGCAGGGCACGAGTAAGCTTTCCTGGGGTTCAGGGGAGAAGCAAGCATTTGGGCCCCCTACTCATAGTAGAGGATTGGGGATTTATGATATTTCCTCACTCAATTGAAATAAAATTCTATTTATTATCAAAGAATTATAAGAATTTTCTGTTTATGCTGATCGCTTTTTTTTATTTAGAAAAATGACATTTCTAAATTTTTTTTTGTCAAATATATATAAATTTGCTCTTTTAGTAAATTCTCACTCGGTAAATATTGTTCAACTTGCTTGTAATTGCTTCATCCTTGTTAAATACATCGATATATTTTCTCTTTTTTACATAAGCTAGTTTGGCGGGGCCCCTTTGCAATTGGGGGCATCGAGCTTATGCCCCGTTGACCCCTACCTTAATATAACCCTTCCTGTTGGTCATATTTCTACCATTTGCTAAAAATTCATTTTTACGATATATACATATGTGAAAGCCTTTTTCCCTGTCTGTCTGTTACATTTGGCAGCAAATCTGGTGATTTTGGCGAAACATTGCAAAAATTGACTATAATTCAATACTTCGGAAAGATAAGCAATTGAATTTACTTCTAATTTCCTTACAATACATGGTAATGTATAGAGAATGTATTGAAATAGGGTCAAAATCGGAACTACAGTTTTAGACGGATTTGAGTACTCTAGAAACACGAATCCACCATTTTCAACATGCTGTCTGCGAGTGTGTGTCTCTATGTCTGTTTCATGTGCGTATCCTCTCTAGCTCAAAAATTATTCAACGAATTTTTTTAAAAATTGCTAGATGCGTCACTTGTGGGCTACTATGGTGCTGATTAGATTTTGGTACAATTCTAAAAAGTAAAATCTTTTCTTTTTCATTTTTTTTGGGGGGGGAGGGGGAGGAGAGGGACACGCAAAAATCGTCAAAATTTGAAATAAAGAGCTAAATAAGCTTATTCAATGCTTGTTTTATACACAATAGTTAGAACATAAGAAATATGATGTGCAGCTCACATCATATTTCTTACGTTTAACTATTTGTGACATCTCGGTTAGCAATTTTTGTAATTTCTTTCCAAAGTAATTTTCATCTTTACTAAGGATAGTGCATTTTTGATGTAATGGATAAATGCGGTAAAATAAATCGGCGGAGGCTCCAGTCCGATGGAGCCGAAAGGGTTTTGCGTGAATAACATTTTGTAATATAAAACTCAAGTAAAGTTTAATAAGTTTATTCGATATTTTTTCAGATTCATTTATTTCGTTTACATGCTTTCAAAGCACTACAACTTACTCGCGCACTGTTTATAGCTACCTAGCACTTTTAGTTTTCACTCGATTTCACCTGGACATTCCGACCATAGATTTCACGTCAAAATATCAAATTATTTTACTAACTTGCTTGGCGACATATAACTTATACTATATAGCTGATGAGATTTTACATTTAAGTTTATTTATGGAGGCATATAAATATGTACTTGAATGCGTATACTTCCATCTATTCTGTTCAAATCTCACCAATCATTACAAATTTTTAAAATCACCAAGTTAGTTCATTTAACTTCTTAATTTTTTAAAAATAAAATAAAATATCTTGTACTTGTGCATCAATATTTTCAAGAGTAAGTAAACAGATTGAACTGCAACAATCGTGACATTTTAAATATCACAGCTGTCCCACCCATTGGAAAACCCAGATCAAAATGCTAAAATACGGAAATTATAACCACTATACTTCGAAAACTAAGAGCTGGATCCAAAATCCTAGGGTTTTCATAGAGCTAAAAATTCGTGCACATTGTTTATAACTAGCATATTTAGTTAATATATAAGCATTGCAAACTTGAAAAACGCTTTTTAAAAATGAATATAGATTTATAAACTAAATTTCCTCATACATATTTTTGTAGAGCTTTCAATAAACTAAATTTTTGCTTATTGTACATAGCTAGCACTTTTAACTTTTGTGATATAAGCATTACAATCTTGAAAAACGGAATTTAAAAGTCATTTGAATGCATTTGATTGTCATTTGAATGCTCAAGGACTTTCCTAGGAATCCCGTATTTTGAATCAAGACCATTGAATTAATAATTCCATTAAAGCAACAAGTAATATTAATGAAACTGAGATGATATTTCGAGATAATGATATTTCGAGAGACACTCGCACTAAAGATATTTAATTCTGTCTAGAAAGGCGAACATAAACTGAGATTCTAAACAGAAGAATAATCAATCGAGCGCGAGCGACGCATCACGTAGAGTTTGGCATGAGTTGTTACGGCAGCGTCAGCTTCAGGAAACCGAGACGATTTTCTTTCCGTTTGGATGATTTTTAGTGACCAAAAAATATTAACACGTTGTTGCATGTCTCCGGATTTACGGACGACCATAGCTGTGGGTTTCTCAAGCTGGCGTATAGGTAGCCGTTAAAATGTTCAAAAGTTAAACGCTTTTGTGTGCATCGAAAACAGGCTGGACGCAGGAATTTTTCTCAGTGGGGACAACATTTCTTAAACAAAATATCTGAAAGTAATTTCTTTACAAAAGAAAAATTAACTGACTTATGGCTCAACTCGACTTTCCCATACCAGAACCCATTTTTAACACTTTACAACATAGTTGAAACGTGTTTATGACTTTGTTCATTCTGTCTGTCTGTCTGTCTGTCTGTCCGTTAGCACGATAACTGCCGTAAAAATGACTTTATCAGAATGAAATTTTAGTATGTTTTTCAGACGGTCTGTGCGACCTATGGTAATAAACGAATAATATCACCCAATTAGTTTTGGATTGAACCCGGGTTGAAAAAATGAAATACATTGAACCCTATGGGACCTAATTTTTCAAACATTTTTTAAGCGAATTTAAAATTCACAAATTGCTTCGAAAGTTTTAGGAAATATTCAAATTATCCCATAAAATATATAAAAAAAAATTTCAGTAAAATATGTTAGGTAGTTTTTTAAATAAAAATTATTTAATATAGGGAGAAAAACAAATTCAATTAAATTCTGACTCTTGCTATATCCCCCAGAAAGAAAAAAGAGATATATTTTATAATAAATATCTTTCCAAGAGTTTAATTACTTGATATATAAGAGAGGTTTCACATTTTGAAATAAATATGGTAGATAACAATTTTTCAAATGTTTTTAAATTTTATACAACTCTTCTAAATATCGGTTTCATGGATACAAATGATTACAGTTATAATGTGTTTCCCTTCATTTTAATGAGCTTGAAAAAAATATTTCGATTGATACCATATTTGATAATGTACCCCCAGTGGGGAGGGCAAATTGCCCCCCGAGGGGGCTGATGACGTCATGAACAAAAAAATTGTATCGCGGCTATTTTTCACAAGAATGATTGAAACTATAACGTCTCACGATCATTGAACCATAAGTAAACCCTTTTATGCTTGATTAAGCCAAATTTTGTCCTATGCTGCCATGTTAAAAAAAATATAAAATTACAAATTTTTCGTTCGAATTAAAAAACAGTTTTATCAAGTTCTAGATTTTTTTTTATAACAAAGCCAGATATAAAGTTTCGTGAAAATCTATTAATATTTGTGGCCGCGGTCATGTACACAAGGAATCGACCACATAGATACATATATACATACATATAAACAAACAGACAGACAGACATTACTTCAAAAATAGTCAAAACGTGTTTAGGCGGTCTCAAATATATATATTGGCATCAAAACCTCGAAATCTGGAAATTTGGTGAAAACAATACTTTCCCAATGAGAAAGTAAAAATACTTTTTGCAAAGAGTATAAAAAATCAAGCAACGTAATTAAGCACAAAATAAACTGCAAACTGTATAAAATACAGCTGTTTGAAGAATGCGTGGGATCTCCTTCATCACTGAAATTGCGGCCATTTCTTTTTCTTTTTTTAACACTTTACAACAAAGTTGAAAAGTGTTTATGACTTTGTTCATTCTGTCTGTCTGTCTGTCTGTCTGTCCGTTAGCACGATAACTGCCGTAAAAATGACTTAATCAAAATGAAATTTTAGTATGTTGTTCAGACGGTCTGTAGGACCTATGGGAATATAAATAAATAATATCACCCAATTAGTTTTGGATTGAACCCGGGTTGAAAAAATGAAATACATTGAACCCAATGGGACCAAATTTTTCAAACATTTTTTAAGCGGATTTAAATTTCACAAATTGCTTCGAAAATTTTAGGTAATATTCAAATTGCTCCATAAAATATATAAAAAAAAATTCAGCGAAATATATTCAGTAGTTTTTTAAATAAAAATTAAAATAATAATTACACCTCTTACATGAAGCGATCACGTAACCAACTTCAAAATATAATACGGCATCCATCTTGTCTCAAAATCGTCATTTTTAAAGTTCTTTTTAATTCATATTGAGTGTTGTATTCGTCGTAAAACCTCTTTATTTTCGCTTAAATTCTGTGCATCTACATACTGAAACAACGCAATGACAATATATTTGAGTTTAAATGAGCATCCAACTTTGATTATTTCTTTAACGAAGTCTATTTTTCACTTATGTGAAATGTAAACAGCAAAATATGTAGGATGAGTTGTATAGGAATTGCTGTATTTTTTTAATGAAAAAGAATTTAGCTCATGGAGTCTGCATAGCTGATATGAAAGAAATATTCATGGACTTTACCGAGAGAAGGACGATTTTTTGCGATGAAGTTTTAAGCATAGAGTTAAATTACTCATAACTCCATGGTCTTAATTTTTAAATAAAATAAATTATTATAGTATTGTGAAGAATGACATGAATGGGAAATTATTTATGAATGAAATGCTGCTTTTTTAGAGAGAGCCAGGCGTGTTATTTTTTCTATGACGTCATTTGAATGAATTTCAGTTGTTTTCGATGAAGTTTTTAAATATAATAAATTATCGTGGTATTACGATAATTCTAAAATTGTTACCGAGTAATATATCACATTTTAGAGATGTTTAAACCAGGCAATTTATATTTCAATGCCGTCATTTGAATGAAGTTCATTTTTTTGGATGAATGTTTAAGTTTTCAACTATAATAAATCAATGTATTATTGTGAGAAGTTTTAAAATATTACCGAGGAATGTATTACATTTTAGACATGTTTAAATAAAATTGCATTGAAGTTGGAAAGTGTTTCTTAATCAATGCTTTAAGCATGATTGATCTTTCTTGTTTTTGATTTTTTGGTCGTTTTATCACCGACAAAGAGATGCAATGCATCCGCAACTTAATTTGTGCTTAATTATGTTGCTTAATAGATCAGACCACTTGATAAAATTCGATGATAAAATAGATTTTCCAAATTTTAAGCCAACATGTTATTTATATATTAATAAATCTATTCTGTGAATTTCATATGGATATCATAATTTAGAGCACATGTTCAACATTTTCTTGTGGATGTCTGTTTGCCTTTAAAGGTATTAATTCTCAAAACTATTTAGAAAAATAATAGGAAAATAATACTTTTTCTATACAGTAGTATGAGAAAATAACAATAACTAACAGCTAGCAACGAACAAAGTTGGCAAAATCTCAGTACGGGCATTTTTGCTTACTATCTCTTCCTCATTTAACGGGTGTTTTGCTTGAAATTGCATTTAAATAAACCGACAAATTAATCTAAACAAATCAAATGAACTAATTGAATAAAATGATATTATCGATTACTCAAAGCAGAATATTACTCTAAAAGATAATCAAGTAATCTGTCAGATTTGAATCAGAATATCACTTTATAAATCTGATCAGGATATGAGTTCAACGTTTACCAACCGTGAAATTTCGTGTTAGTTGATTAATCTATCACAAGATAGTCATCAAGATAAACAATTTTTGAATAAGTATTTATGTATAATCTACGGTGAGTGATTGCTGAAAGATTTTATTGAGAAAGGGATGATAGGGTTTTATCTTCAGAATAATTTTACTTTGACCTTTCACTTAGTACTCGACTGAAAATAACATTTTTTTTTTTCGTGAAAAGATAATTTTATTTCATCCTTATTTTACTTACAATAGTATGGGGGAAAGTATTGGCATAAATTCGAACATCCGAATTCGAAAATTTACAGATAAATAGAATGCGAATAAACTAACATGAAGTCTATATGTATATCTCTCTACAGTCAGTTTGAGAATTTTGTGGTTCTCGAAGTTGGGTAACAATATTTTATTTCCTCTCTTTAATGTATACACATGTATTATCCTCTTTAATGTAATGTATTCCCTTTTTTAATGTAATGTGTTTAATGTATACACAATTCATCAATTTAAAATTAAGTGCTTTGAAGACTAAATCTTGGAAAATATAATTCTAAAGCACAATGATATTGTTGATGGAAATAAAACTAATACATGTTTATTCATTTCCAGGGTTTCTTTAAAAAATAATCTATAAATATATATACTAACCATCTAACGAGTTTTTGTCCCCCCCCCCTCCCCCCGGTGACACTGAGGACTATCGTGTCAAATTTAACGCAAAGCGGACAGACTGAGATATTGTTTTTATTTTCCTTATATACATAATGTATAAGGAAAGTATGTATTGTGACTGGGTCGAAAATTCGAATTCGAATCTTCGACGGGAGAGCACCTTTCAAGCATTCCTGATCACGAATCAAACATTTTTGAAATGATGTCTGTATGTGTGTGTGAAAGTGTGTGTGTGTGTCAGTGAGTCTGTGGAGACGATAACTGACGAACGAATGGACCGATTCGAACGAAACTTGGTATAAAAATAACAATCCGTAAACACTGGAAGCTTATTGTTTTTATACGCAATCGAATGTCCAGAACCTCCCTAAATTTTCGAGTGATATTTTGAAAAAATCGCCAAAAAATTAAAACCTTTAATAAAGTTACGCAAATAGACATTTTTTATGTAATTTTTCATTAGAAAACGATTGACATAAATTTTAGAACGCTAACATGAACCGTTCTCGAGATATCGCACATTTTTTAAAAAAATTATCAAAAAGTCATATAAAATAAGAAAAAAAGTATTTCCTATTGAGAAACATGTTCACTTTTCATATGTAATACCATGCGATAAATTGGGTGACATCATTCTCGTGGATCTAGCTCGTTCCATTCATGAAAAAAGATACTTTGAGTAATACTTTTGTATTTGAACGCCAATAGTCATTTATTTTCTGTAAGAATAACTTATTTCTTCGTCCATAACGCTTGGCGAGATTTTGGCGATGAATTTGGTGGAATATCGCCAACTTGGCGACATTTTTCAATGTTGCTAAATTAGCGAAAATCTCGCCAAATGGATAAAAATGGCGCTAAATCAATGACGACTCATTGATGATGACGACATGGAAAATGACGACACATTGACGAAAATTCAATATCTTGGAAAGAATGAATATAAATAACTACTGTAAAAATAAACTATTTTTCTTTTACTGTAAAAGTAGTAAATTCATTGCATTATATAAGGAAAGTCATGTACTGCCCTAACCAGATTTTTTTTTTATGTATTTGTATATAAATAGCTGTTTTATGGGTAATTTCTGATAGAGAAATAATTACCAACCCCCCACTCCTGCATAACTATGCTAAGGTAAGTCATTCACAAGAAATGCTCTTTTAAAATCTTCCAACATAGTTGAAAAGTATTTATAACTTTAGTCATTCTGCCGTTCGCACGATAACTGCTGTGAAAATGACTATCAATATGAAATTTTAGTATGCTGTTGAGACTGTCTGTGGGACATGAATAAAATCCCGAATGATTGAACCCAGATAATGACTTGACCCAGTAATAAATGTTTTCAATCCGGGTTTAAAAAAAAGAATACATTGAATTCTATGGGATTTTTTTTTCAAACATTTTTTAGCGAAGTTAAAATTCACAAATTTCTTCGTAAATTTTACGAAATATGCAAATGATCCCATAAAATGTGTAAAAAAAAATCAGCAAAATATGTTGGGTATTTTTTTAAATAAAAATTGAAATAATAATTACACTCATGATAAATACATCACGTGACTCATTGCAAACTAAAAAATCTGATGTGGGCAACACATGACTTTCCTTATATAATGTAATGAATTTACTACTTTTACAGTAAAAAATAGGATTTTCTTGTAGTAGATACTAATATTCTTTCCAAGATATTGAATTTTCGACAATTAGTCGTCATTTTCATTGATTTAGCGTCATTTTTATCCATTCGGCGAGATTTTCGTTAATTTGGCAACATTTAAAAAAAGTCGCCAAGTTGGCGACATTCCGCCAAATTCGTCGCCAAAATCTCGCCAAGCGTTATGCACTAAGAAATAAGTTTTTCTTAAAGCAGATAAATGACTATTGGCGTTCAAATACAAAAGTATTATTCAAAGTATCTTTTTTCAAGAATGGAACGAGCTAGATCCACGAGAAGGATTACACTCAATTTATCGCATGGTATTACATATGAAAAGTAAACATGTTTCTCAATAGGAAATATTTTTCTTATTATTTTATATGACTTTTTGATAATTTTTTTAAAAAATGTACAATATCTCGAGAACGGTTCACGTTAGCGTTCTAAAATTTATGTCAATCGTTTTCTAATGAAAAATTACATAAGAAATGTCTATTTGCGTAACTTTATTAGTGCTTTTAAATTTTTGACGATTTTTTCAAAATTTCATTCGAAAATTTAGGGGTGTTCTGAACATTCGTTTGCGTATAAAAACAATAGGCTTCCAGTGTTTACGGATTGTGATTTTTGTACCAAATTTGGTTCGAATCGGTCCATTAGTTCGTCAGTTATCGTCTCCACAGACTCACTGACACACACACACACATACACACATACTTTCACACACACACACACACACACACAGACATCACTTCAAAAATGTTTGATTCGTGATCAGGGATGGTTGAAACGTGCTCTCCCGTCGAAAACTCGAATTCGAATTTTCGACCCCGTCACAATACTTTCCTTATACATTATGTATATAAGGAAAGTAAAAACTCTGATTAGGGCAGCACATGACTTTCTTTATATAATGCAATGAATTTACTACTTTTACAGTAAAAGAAAATAGATTATTCTTATAGTGGATACTTATATTATTTCCAAGAAATTGACATTTCGTCAATAAGTCGTCATTTTCATTGATTTAGTGTCATTTTTATCCATTTGGCGAGATTTTCGTTAATTTGACAACATTTAAAAGAGTCGCCAAGTTGGTGACATTCTGCAAAACTCGTCGCCAAAATCTCGCCAAGCGTTATGGACGGAGAAATAAGTTATTCTTATAGCAGATTGCCGTTCAAATACAAAAGTATTACTCAAAGTATCTTTTCTCGTGAATGGAACGAGCTAGATCCACGAGAATGATGTCACCCAATTTATTGCATGATATTACATATAAAAAGTAAACATGTTTCTCAACAGTTAATATTTTTTTTTAATTCATGGGATTTTTTTATAAATTTATTTGAAAAATGTGCAATATCTCGAAAACGCTTCATGCTAGCGTTCTAAAGTTTATGTCAATCGTTTAAGGAAAAATTACATAAGAAATGTCTATATGCTTAACTTTGTTAAAGGTTTTGATTTTTTGATGAATTTTTTAAAATTTCACTCGAAAATTTAGGATGGTTCTGAACATTCGATTGTGTTTAAAAACAATAGACTTCCAGTATTCACGGATTGTAATTTTTGTACCAAATTTCATTCGAATCGCTCCATTTGTTCGTGAGATATCGTCTCCACAGACTCATTGACAGACATACACACACACACACATCACCTCAAAAATGTTCAGTTCATGATCAGGGATGCTTGAAACGTGCTCTCCCGTCGAGAACTCGAATTCGAATTTTCGACCCCGTCACAATACTTTCTTTATACATACATTATATGTATATAAGCAAAGTAATATGGCATCCATATTTTTCAGCTGTGTAAGGAACGTGCTGTTGAAAGATCGTTTAATTTATATTTAGTGTTGCATCCGTCCTAAAACCGCTTTATTTCTCCGTTTTATTCTGTGAATCTAAATTTTGTGCCAATGCAATTACAATATTTTTTATTTTAAATGATTACTAAACTTTGATTATTCCTACAACGAAGCCTAATTTTAACGCATGCTGAATATGAACAAATCAAGCGATTGTAAGGTGAGTTGTATAAGAATTGCTGAATTTGTTTCACTTAAAATTATTTAGCTTTGGAATTTGTAATATAAGTGATATGAATAAAATATTTATTCATTGATTTTACATAGAGAGGCAGACCATTTATATTTTGATGACGTCAGTTCATTTAGTGTAACTAGCATTGTCTTTTCCGATGAAGCTTTAAGTTTTCAAATATAATAAATAACTGTAGTACTCTGATAATTTAAAAAAATATTAGCGCTGAATGACTCACATTTTAGAGATGCGTAAATAAAATTGCACTTCAGTTGGAATATGTTTCATAATCAATGTTTTATGCATGATTGATCATTCTTGTTTAGTTTTGACACATTTGCGCTATTTAAAAATGTTTCAAATCGTCAATTAAAGAAGAAATTTAAAAATTGAAAATTCAGTGTGATTTGTAGTAAATACATTTACGCAACTATTCTGTACCATAAAATTAAATTCAATGAATTATGGGAGGAAATAAAGAAAAAAAATCTGATGTGGACAACACACGACTTTCCTTATATAATGTAATGAATTTACTACTTTTACAGGAAAAGAAATAGGTTTTCTTATAGTAGATACTAATATTCTTTCCAAGATATTGAATTTTCGACAATTAGTCGTCATTTGCATTGATTTAGCGTCATTTTTATCCATTTGGCGAGATTTTCGTTAATTTGGCAACATTTCAAAAAGTCGCCAAGTTGGCGACATTCCGCCAAATTCGTCGCCAAAATCTCGCCAAGCGTTATGGAAGAAGAAATAAGTTATTCTTACAGCAGACAAATGACTATTGGTGTTCAAATACAAACGTATTACTCAAAGAATATTTTTTCATGAATGGAGCGAGCTAGATCCACGAGAATGATGTCATCCAATTTATCGTATGGTATTACATATGAAAAATGAACATGTTTCTCAATAGGAAATATTTTTTTTTATTTTATATGACTTTTTGATAATTTTTTTTTTAAATGTGCAATATCTCGAGAACGGTTCATGTTAGCGTTCTAAAATTTATGCCAATCGTTTGCTAATGAAAAATTACAAAAGAAATGTCTATTTGCGTAACTTTATTAGTGGTTTTGATTTTTTGACGATTTTTTCAAAATTTCATTCGAAAATTTAGGGGGGGGGGGTTTCTCAACATTCGATTGTGTATAAAAACAATAGGTTTCCCGTGTTTACGGATTGTGATTTTTGTACCAAATTTGGTTCGAATCAGTCCATTCGTTCGTCAGTTATCGTCTCCACAGACTCACTGACACACACACACATACTTTCACACACACACACACACAGACATCACTTCAAAAATGTTTGATTCGTGATCAGGGATGCTTGAAACGTGCTCTCCCGTCGAAAACTCGAATTCGAATTTTCGACCCCGTCACAATACTTTCCTTATACATTATGTATATAAGGAAAGAAATATTAACTTGGATCTCTATGGAAAGTCATGCTGAGCCCTTTTCAGAGTTTTAACTTTGGCTGCCAAATATAAAAATCTGATGTGGGCAGTACATGACTTTCCCTGCAGACTCAAATTCATATTTTCTTTATTTCTTTAATAATTCGTTAGATTGAGTTTAATTGAACCAAATAACACTAAATTTGCATTTTTAATTCAATTTTTGTTTTTATTTGGTGATTGGACATTTTTCCTAAATCGGCGTAACAAAAATGAAAGAAATCTCAAATATCTTGAAAACGGTTAGTATAAAGGAGTGTTTTATATTATTTTTTCTTCAAAAATTGTGTATAAAACAAGAATTTAATTGATACATTTGAGCATACATTACTTAGTCTTTTCTATTTTAGATTTTGGCGGTCCATTTCGTAAAAAAAGGCAGGTTGTTCTTTTCCGAATCGTACCAAAATCTAATCAGCACCAGAGTATCCCACAAGTAACTTATCTACTAAATTTTCTGAAATTTGATCAATTAGTGTTTTAGCTAGAGTGGATACATGAAATTTTTGTGGACCATTTCGTAAAAAAGGCGGGTTCTTCTCTTCCGAATCGTATTAATTCTATTCAACACCAGAGTATCCAACAAGTAACTTATCTACCAAATTTTGTGAAATTTGGTCAATTAGTATTTTAGCTAGAGTGGATACATGAAATTTTTGTGGACCATTTCGTAAAAAAGGCGAGTTCTTCTTTTCCGAATCGTATTAATTCTATTCAGTACTAAAGTATCCAACAAGTAATTTATCTACCAAATTTTGTGAAATTTGGTCAATTAGTATTTTAGCTAGAGCGGATAAATAAGATTTTTACGGGCCATTTAGCAAAAAAAAAAAAAAGGCGGGGGGGGGGGGGTTCTGTTTTTCGAATCGTACCAAAAACTAATCAGCACCAGGGTCACACCCAAGTGACTGACCAACCGAATTTTATGAAATTCGGTCCATTATTTTTTGAGTTAGAGTGGATACATACATTGCACAGATACACAGACATACAGACAGACACACAGACAGACACACACACAGACGTCAGGCTAAAAATAATTTTTTTCGTATTCTAGAGGTCTCGAAATGTGTAGATCCGTTGAAAACTCGAGTTGCGATTTTTGGCATGATTCCAATACTTTCCCTATACATTACTATGTATTGCAGGGAAAGTAAAAATCTGATGTGGGCAGCACATGACTTTCCCTGCAGACTTATATTAACGTTATCTTTATTTTAATTAAATTTATTTCACTTTTAATTCAATTTTCGTTCTCATTCGGTAACCGGACTTATTTACAAAGGTGGCGTACAGAAAGTACGAAAAACTAAAATATCTCGAGAACGGCTAGTCCTAGTGTAATGGGGTTGGTCTTATTCTTTTCGTCGTTAAAAATTACGTATTAAACGAGCATTTAACAGATATATTTGAGCATACGTAGCTTTTTAGTTTAGATTTTGACAATTTTTGCGGGCCATTCTGCAAAAAAAGGCAGGTTATTTTTTTATGAATCATACCAAAATCTAATCAGCACCAGGGTGACCTATACGTGACTCATATACCGAATTTTGTGAAATTCGGTCCATTAGTTTTTCAGCTAGAGTGGATACAAGCTTTTGCGGGCCATTTCGCAAAAAAAAGGCGGGTTCTTTTATCCCGAATCGTACCCAAAACTAATCAGCACTAGACCCGCCCACAAATGACTTACCTACAAAATTTTGTGGAATTCGGTGTATTAGTTTTTTAGTTAGAGTGGATACAAGATCTGCACAGACAGACAGACACACAGACAGACACACAGACACACAGACACACACACAGACGTCACGCTAAAAATGGTTTTTTCGTATTCTAGAGGTCTCGAAACGTGTATATCCGTCGAAAACTCGAGTTGCGATTTTCGGCATGATTCCAATACTTTCCCTATACATTACCATGTATTGCAGGGAAAGTAAAAAGCTTATAAAGAGAGGAAATGGTGTTCAATGGAGCATCCAAACCGTCACATCACGTAAAGCTTGGAATCATCGGGTTACCTCAGTGTCACATTATCAAGAAACCGAGACGATAGTTTTCCGTTTCGATGATTTCTAGACCATTAGCGTGTTGCAGTTGCTTGGAAACCATGATTCCTGATATACCCTGACCATACAGACCATACAAACATAATAATTTTGACGTCATTGACGACAAAATTCATTAGATTCTTAAGCATGGTAAAACACGTGTAAAATATTTTCATATTTTCAGAAAAGACTGCAATTATTGCAAACTGTATTTAATACACCGTCTTGGCGTACAGGAAAGGTTCTCAAAATGCCGTAGCTCTTTCGGAGATAGTGTCCATCATCAGTAGCAATAATAAGGAATTCAATATATGTGCAGTAATATATTATTATTTAATACACACACATATGCAAAACTGTATTCAATATTTTAATATTTTGAACAATCTTTTTTGTAAAAAAATATTTTTTTTATTCTGGTGAATTTTGGCTTCAGTTTCCTTACATTCACTTGAAATATCTTCTAAACTGTAAAATATAGATATCTTACATAATAGCGCTCGCGCGTATGGACACAGGAAGGTGTACCTTAGCACTATATTTTTAAGAGAGAGAGAGTGTGTGTGTGAGAGGGAGAGAGAGAGAAAGAGAGAGAGGGAAAGAGAGAGAGGGGGAAAGGGAGAGAGGGGGAAAGGGGGGAGAGAGGGGGAGAGAGAGGGAGAGAGAGAGGAACGTTTTTTTAGGTGATGTGTGTGTGTGCGTGAGTTTGTGGATGCGATATTTCACTAACGAAAGGAGCGTTTCAAATGTAATTTGGTTTGATTATTACAATTTGTGAATATTGAAATTCCACTAATCGAACATTTGTAAACCTTCCAATTTTCGAGTGAATTTTTGAGGAAAAAAAAAAAAAACTCATGAAAAAATTAGGACAATAATGTTAATTAAATAATCATTTGATGCATAATTTTTTTATTCTAAATCTAATAACGCAAATTTTAGAACGCTAGTTTGAACTGTTTTCGAGATATTATACTTTTTTCAAATTTATGTAGCTAAAAAATTACATAGAAATGAACAGTAGTAAGTATCATCAAATACGCAACACTTGGCGACACATTTGGCGACTCATATGACGAAATAGCGTCAACATGGTGACTTTTAAAAATAGCACCAAATAGATGAAATAATATAATAAAGCGTGTTCTAATATAACATTATATATTATAGATAATGGAGTATATTGCTTAGCAGATGTTAGCAATATTTCCAATTGTCAAGTTATACAGGGTCTTTCAAAAGTCCGTATAAATTTTAAAAATTCATTAAAAATTGAAAAATCATCGCATTGAGGTACGGTTTGTACCATAAGTATTGCTAGGACGGTTTTTTTTTGACGTGAAACAATTTTGTAGTTTAAAAAATCACCTATAGGTAGCGCTAAACGCATTGGAAAAACAATTAAAATAACTTACTGTACGTGTCAAATCGTGTGACAAGCCTAGGTAACCCTGAACAGGTGATAGGACCTTTTTCTTTCTTTAGATTTTTCCTAAATCAGAATTTTCGCAAAGCATCTGATGCTTATTCTCCGCTCACGTAATACAGCTTCACTAACAAGGCTTTCTCGATCAAAGTTAACATTCTCGCAAAAACTTCTTTGCACACCGTTTACTAAAGAATCAAATGAAGAATCTACCGAGCACTACAGCTCTTTTATAACAGCCTCATTTGCATACTTCTGGAAGCTGTATTCGGGTAAGCGCCACTTATAGGCGATTTTTTAAGCTATAAAATTTTTTCACGTTAACCCCCCTCTATCCTGGCAATACTTATGGTACAAACCGTACCTCAATGCGATGATTTTTCGATTTTCAATGAATTTTTGAAGTTTATATGGACTTTTGAAAGACCCTGTATTTGCTTGAACTATAAGTTTATTGGGTACAACGTCGACTAGCTTGACATGCACTGTTGTGACTTTGAACTGGACATTCAGGAAAGAAAAAGCCTTCCTTGTTCTTCCTTATGGGCTCCCATGTTCGTAGCTGTAACTACCATTGTACAAAACTTATTTGGTCCACTTACAACTTTACTGGACATCTTGTATGCTAATATGTCCATACCTGAGAGCCATGACTGAGTTCGTAGCGTCCACTAATCTGAGGCTTTCAAAGTGAAACGATAGCAAAATCGGGCTTTCATCAAATAATAAGCTATAGAGCGAACTCGTCTTTACAGCTTTCTTTTATTACGTCTCTTACATCACGAAATCTGTTGAAGAAGCCTCGGTGATACGGGGGAAGCCATACAGGAAGCACAAAGCTGGCTCAAACTGGCGGAGAAAAAAAAAATCACGAAATTGAAAGAAAAAGATGTAGGTCATTTTGTCAACTTTCACTTTCATTCGACCTCAATGTAGATATGCCGTTGTGAAGATATGGAGATTTCAGGAGGGTCAACTGCTATTAACATTCCATAATTGAAAAAAAAAATCTGACGTGGACAGCAAGCATGTGACTTTTCCTATATAATAATTTTGCTTCTTACACTGTGAAACATTCTGCAACCTTCGCTCATTTTTTTTTTCAGCTACTTTGTTGGTAATTTCGGCAAACTAATAAGAAAAGCCACAATTGCAGGCGTTCGGGAAAATTATAGCTTCATTTCTGAAATATTCAGCTAATTATCGTCTGTCTAAGCGTTAATTTTGTATTTGTATATATATATATATATATATATATATATATATACACACACACAAGTTAGGATCAAAAAGTTCGGAGTCTGTGCTGATATCTGCAACCCTGATTAGATGAACTATTTTACCGTGGCGTAGAGGCACATGTGGCGTGAAATGTGAAGTAGGTTCACAGTGCTGGGTTTTCCAGACAATGCGTGTCAGTGAACTGTAGTCGTTCGCGTTCGTTAAAAATAAAAATGGCGTTTGAAGAACACCGTGCGAATATCAAATTCTGCCAGCGTTTGGGGAAATTGCCGACAGAAAAATTGCACCTGCTGCAGCAGGTGCAATGTTTTTGTCCCGCCATTTTCATTTTCAACGAACGCGAACAACTATTTCACTGACACTCATTGTCTGGAAAAACCCTGCTTCTTCCTTTTCACATCTCGCGTCACATGTACCTTTACGCCACTGTAAAATAGTTCCCCTCTCCTCCAATCAGGGTTAGAGATATCAGCACAGTCTTCGAACTTTTTGATCCTATCTTGTATATATATAATCATAACTAGCAGGATCTTACTTCCTATTACGGACAGCTAATTCTCCTGATACTTTCAGTAACATGCAAATGTTTTACAGTGTACAGGGTGAAATAATGGGTACAAGATCCACGGCAGAATGCTTTTGGTATTGAATTAAAAACACGTAAATTGAAATTGGGAGCTTTTGCCAAATTATTAGTCCAAACAGAATTACTTATTCATACTCGCGTGTAAAATCCTCATCAAAATGCGATTAATAGTTAATGAATATTTCGTGAAATGAATGAGTGGGGAACGAATTCTTGGGCGTCAAATAAAAAAAAAATCTGATGTGGGCAACACATGACTTTCCTTATATAATGTAATGAAGTTACTACTTTTACAGTAAAAAAACATAGATGTTTCTTATAGCAGATATTAATATTCTTTCCAAGATATTGAATTTTCGATAATTCGTCGTCATTTTCATTGATTTAACGTCATTTTTATCCATTTGGCGAGATTTTTGTTAATTTGGCAACATTTAAAAAAGTCGCCAAGTTGACGACATTCCGCCAAATTCGTCGCCAAAATCTAGCCAAGTGTTATGGACGAAGAAATAAGTTATTCTTACAGCAGATAAATGACTATTGGCGTTCAAATACAAAAGTATTACTTAAAGTATCTTTTTCCATGAATGGAACGAGCTAGATCCACGAGAATGAGGTCACCCAATTTATCGCATGGTATTACATATGAAAAGTGAACATGTTTCTCATTAGAAAATATTTTATTTTTTATTTTATATGACTTTTCGATAATTTTTTTGAAAAATGTACAATATCTCGAGAACGGTTCATGTTAGCGTTTTAAAATTTATGTCAATCGTTTTTTAATGAAAAATTACATAAGAAATGGTTATTTGCGTAACTTTATTAGCGGTTTTGATTTTTGACGATTTTTTCAAAATTTCAATCGAAAATTTAGGGGGGGTTCTGAACATTCGATTGCGTATAAAAACAATAGGCTTCCAGTGTTTACGGATTGTGATTTTTGTACCAAATTTTGTTCGAATCGGTCCATTCGTTCGTTAGTTATCGTCTCCACAGACTCACTGACACACACACACACACACTTTCACACACACATACGCACACACACAGACATCACTTCAAAAATGTTTGATTCGTGATCAGGGATGCTTGAAACGTGCTCCCCCGTCGAAAACTCGAATTCGAATTTTCGACCCCGTCACAATACTTTCCTTATACATTATGTATATAAGGAAAGTAACAAGTACGAAAAAGCATCTTCTCTCGTGAATAAAATAAATCTCTAAACAAAAACAACTGTATTGTAGGGGAAAAAAACCCGTCAAGTAATGAAAAACGTCAGCCCCAAAAAGGAATGAAATCACATATTTTAGTACCAAGTAAGATTCTATTCAGGTGGGACTATACCATCAACGCTTTCCACTTATAACTAGAATAAGAATGCTGAAAAAGAATAAGAAAAGGTTCCATATACCTTGGCGCTTCACTGTACGAGAAATATTGTAGTGTAGCCGCGCTGCACTGAAGGAACTTTATGCACACTTCATTAATTAACGAGACAAGGAGCCAGGGTATATGGAAACTTCTCTTGTTCTCTTTCAACATTTTGCTTATTCTAGTTATAAATTTAAAGTGTTGATGTAACATTCGCACTTGTATGGAATCGTACTTGTAGCCAAAATATGTGGTTTCATTTCTTTTTCTTTTTGGCTGACGTTTTTCATTACTTAGTGAAATTTTTTTATGATATAGTTGTTTTAATTTAGATGTATCACATCTTTTCGTGGTGAATATTTTTTTTGTTAAAATAAAAGTGAGACTCGGGCTTGCATGATCTGTGTTTAATTGTGATTTACGCCTGCTTTAAATTTTCAGGATTATAACATGTTTACTTTCCTTATATACATAATGTCTAAAGAAAGCAATGTGATGGGGTCGAAAATTCGAATACGAGTTTTCGACGGGAAAGCACTTTCAAGCATCCCTGATCACGAATCAAACATTTTTGAAGTGATGTGTGTGCGTGTGTGTGTGTGTGAGTCTGTGGAGACAATAACTCACGAAAGAATGGACCGATTCGAACGACATTTGGTACAAAAATTACAAAGCGTAACCACTGGAAGCCTATTCTTTTTATACGCAATCGAATGTTCAGAACCTCCTAAATTTTCGAGTGAAATTTTGAAAAAATCGTCAAAAAACCAAAGCCTCTAATAAAGTTACGCAAATAGACATTTCTTATGTAATTTTTCATTAGAAAACGATTGTCATAAACTTTAGAACGCTAACATGAACTGTTCTCGAGATATTGCACATTTTTCAGAAAAATTATCAAAAAGTCATATAAAATAAAAAAAAATATTTCCTATTGAGAAACATGTTCACTTTTCATATATAATAAAAATTTGGTGACATCATTCTCGTGGATCTAGCTTGTTCCATTCATGAAAAAAGATACTTGGAGTAATACTTTTGTATTTGAACGCCAATAGTCATTTATCTGCTGTAAGAATAACTTTATTTCTCCGTCCATAACGCTTAGCGAGATTTTGGCAACGAATTTGGCGGAATGTCGCCAACTTGGCAAATTTTCTCAATGTTGTTAAATTAAAGAAAAACTCGCCAAATGGATACAAATGACGCTAAATCAATGAAAATAACGACTCATAGACCAAAATTCAATATCTTGGAAAGAATATAAATATCTACTATAAAAATAATCTATTTTTACTTTCCCTGCAATACATGGTAATGTATAGGGAAAGTATTGGAATCATGCCGAAAATCACAACTCGAGTTTTCGACGGATCTACACGTTTCAAGACATCTAGAATACGAAAAAACCATTTTTAGCGTGACGTCTGTGTGTGTGTCTGTGTGTCTGTGTGTGCAGATATTTTATCCACTCTAACTAAAAAACTAATGGACCGAATTTCACAAAATTTTGTAGGTAAGTCACTTGTGGGCGGGGCTGGTGCTGATTAGTTTTGGGTACGATTCGGAATAAAAGAACCCGCCTTTTTTTGCAAAATGGCCCGCAAAAATCGTCCAAATCTAAACTAAAGAACTAGGTATACTCAAATATATCCATTAAATGTTCGTTTAATATGTAATTTTTAAGGACGAAAATAATAAGACCAACCCCATTACTCTAGGCCTAGCCATTCTGGAGATATTTTAGTTTTCCGTATTTTCTCTACGCCACCTTTGAAAATAAGTCCGGTTACCGAATGAGAACGAAAATTGAATTAAAAGGGAAATAAATATAATTAAAATAAAGAGAACGTTAATATAAGTCTGCAGGGAAAGTCATGTGCTGCCCACATCAGATTTTTACTTTCCCTGCAATACATGGTAATGTATAGGGAAAGTATTGGGATCATGCCGAAAATCACAACTCGAGTTTTCGACGGATCTACACGTTTCGAGACCTCTAGAATACGATAAAACCATTTTTAGCGTGACGTCTGTGTGTGTGTCTGTGTGTCTGTGTGTCTGTGTGTCTGTGTGTCTGTCTGTCTGTGTGTCTGTCTGTCTGTGTGTCTGTGTGTCTGTCTGTCTGTGCAGATTTTGTATCCACTCTAACTGAAAAACTAATAGACCGAATTTCACAAAATTTTATAGGTAAGTCACTTGTGGGCGGGGCTGGTGCTGATTAGTTTTGTGTACGATTCGGAATAAAAGAACCCGCTTTTTTTGTGAAATGACCCTCAAAAGCTTGTATCCACAGTAGTTGAAAAACTAATGGACCGAATTTCACAAAATTCGGTAGATAAGTCACGTATAGGTCACCCTGGTGCTGATTAGATTTTGGTATGATTCATAAAAAAATAACCTGCCTTTTTTTGCAGAATGGCCCGCAAAAATCGTCCAAATCTAAACTAAAGAACTACGTATGCTCAAATATATCCTTTAAATGCTTGTTTAATACGTAATTTTTAGCGAAGAAAAGAATAAGACCAACCCCATTACATTAGGACTAGCCGTTCTCGAGATATTTTAGTTTTTCGTATTTTCTCTACGCCACCTTTGAAAATAAGTCCGGTTACCGAATGAGAACGAAAATTGAATTAAAAGTGAAATAAATTTAATTAAAATAAAGAGAACATGGATATAAGTCTGCAGGGAAAGTCATGTGCTGCCCACATCAGATTTTTACTTTCCCTGCAATACATGGTAATGTATAGGGAAAGTATTGGAATCATGCCGAAAATCACAACTCGAGTTTTCGACGGATCTACACGTTTCGAGATCTCTAGAATACGAAAAAAACATTTTTAACGTGACGTCTGTGTGTGTGTCTGTCTGTCTGCCTGTTTGTGTGTCTGTCTGTGCAATGTATGCATCCACTCTAACTCAAAAACTAATGGACCGAATTTCATTAAATTTGGTAGATAAGTCACATGAGTATGACCCTGGTGCTGATTAGTTTTTGGTACGATTTGTAAAAACGGAACCCGCCTTTTTTTGCGAAATGGCCTGTAAAAATTTCATGTCTCCACTCTAGCTAAAATACTAATTGACCAAATTTCACAAAATTTGGTAGATAAGTTACTTGTACGATACTCTCGTGCTGAATAGATTTTGGTATTAATCGGAAAAGAACAACCTGCCTTTTTTACGAAATGGCCCGCAAATATGTCATGTATCCAATCTAACTAAAATATTAATTGACCAAATTTCACAAAATTTGATAGATAATTTGCTTGGGGGATACTCTGGTGCTGATTAGATTTTGGTATTATTCGGAAAAGAACAACCTGCCTTTTTTTACGATATGGCCCTCAAAAATAGCAAAATCTAAATAAAGCTACGTATGTTCAAATATATCCATTAAATGCTTGTTTTATACGTAAATTTTGATGAGGAAAATAATAAGAACAACTCTATTACTCTAGGACTAACCATTCTCGAGATATTTGAGATTTTTCGCATTTAGTTATGCCACTCTTAGAAAAATGTCTAATTACCAAATAAAAACAGAAATTGAATTAAAAATGAATATTTAGAGTTATTTTGTGCAATTAAACTCAATTTAATGAATTATTAAAGAAAAAGAACTATGAATTTGAGTCTGCAGGGAGAGTCATGTGCTGCCCACATCAGATTTTTAATTTCCCTGCAATACATGGTAATGTATAGGGAAAGTATTGGAATCATGTCGAAAATCGCAACTCGAGTTTTCGACGGATCTACAAGTTTCGAGACCTCTAGTTTACGAAAAAACTATTTTTAGCGTGACGTCTCTGCGTGTGTCTGTCTGTCTGTCTGTCTGTGTGTCTGTCTGTGCAGATTTTGCATCCACTCTAACTAAAAAACTAATTGACCGAATTTCATAAAATTTGGTAGGTAAGTCACTTGTGCACGAATCTGGTGCTGATTAGTTTTGGATATGACTCGGGTTAAAAGAACCCGCTTTTTTTTTTGCGAAATGGCCCGCAAAAGCTTGTATCCACTCTAACTGAAAAACTAATGGACCGAATTTCACAAAATTTGGTAGATAAGTCACTTGTAGGCCGCCCTGGTGCTGATTAGATTTTGGTATAATTCGGAAAAAAATAACCGGCATTTTTTACAAAATGGCCCGCAAAAATCGACAAAATCTAAAATAAAAAACTACGTATGCTGAAATATATCCATTAAATACTTGTTTTATACGTAATTTTTAACGAAGAAAAGAATAAGACCAATCCCATTACACTAGGACTAGCCGTTCTCGAGAAATTTTTGTTTTTGTTTTTTTCTCTACGAACGAAAATTGAATTAATAGTGAATTAAATTTAATTAAAATAAGAGAATGTGTATATAAGTCTGCAGGGAAAGGCATGTGCTGCCCACATCAGATTTTTACTTTCCCTGCAATACATGGTAATGTATAGGGAAAGTATTGGAATCATGCCGAAAATCGCAACTCGAGTTTTCGACGGATCTACACGTTTCGAGACCTCAAGAATACGAAAAAACTATTTTTAGCATGACGTCTGTGTGTGTGTCTGTCTGTCTGTGTGTCTGTCTGTGCAGATTTTTATCCACTCTAACTAAAAAACTAATGGACCGAATTTCACAAAATTTGGTAGGTACGTTACTTGGGAGCGAGTCTGGTGCTGATTAGTTTTGGGTACGATTCGGGATAAAAGAACCCGCCTTTTTTTTGCGAAATGCCCTGCAAAAGCTTGTATCCACGCTAACAGAAAAACTAATGGACCGAATTTCACAAAATTCGGTTGATGAGTCACTTATGGGTTACCCTGGTGCTGATTAGATTTTGGTACGATTCGAAAAAAGATGACCTGCCTTTTTTTGCAAAATGGCCCGCAGAAATCGTCCAAATCTAAACTAAAGAACTGGGTATACTCAAATATATCCATTAAATGCTGATTTAATACGTAATTTTTAACGACGAAAAGAATAAGGCTAACCCCATTACACTAGGTCTAGCCGTTCTCGAGATATTTTAGTTTTTCTTACTTTCCCTACGCCACCTTTGAAAATAAGCCCGGTTACCGAATGAGTACGAAAATTGAATTAAAAGTGAAATAAATTTAATTAAGATAAAGAGAACTTTAATATAAGTCTGCAGGGAAAGTCATGTGCTGCCCACATCAGATTTTTGTTAGTGTGTTGTGCTTCCCATGTATTGTATCTGCATCGGTTTTCAATGTGAAATTCTATCGGGAATCCACAAGCGGCGGTTAGGCAATTTTATTTTTTATAGAACATACAGCAGGCCTGATAAATCCACGAGAATGTTAACAAATATATCGCATAATTAAATATCAAAACAAATTAAAGTTTATTGTTTCTGGCGTCTCTTTTGCTCCCTCTCGTTGTAAGTAACTTTTGAAAACTCAGACAGAGAAAACACCCAAGTATGAATTCAAATTTCTGGATTACTAATACGTTTATTCACATGTATGGGGTAAACAGGAGCAATTTACAGTAAAGCAGAACTTAAATGCTCCACGAATTTCACAGAACAGCCAATACTATTCTCAAAACATTCACGATAATCACAGTTCAATGTAGCTCGTATTATGTCAACTGCTTTCCAACTGAGTAATGACTCCTTTCATAGACTTTATTTGTATAATCCTCTAGAAATAGTCCATATCTCGTAGAATAATCGTTATTTCGAGATGCTTATTAAAGCTTCGAAAAGTCGCCAAATATCGTCAAATTGACGATGAATCGCCAAATCTGGTAACCCTTCTTTGAATTTCGACCTAGATTCATGTCATGGGAAAGGATGCCTGTATGGGTGTTTTCTCCGTCTGAATTTCAAAAGATACTTCCAGCGAGAGGGAGAAAAAGAGACGTCAGAGCATTTTACACTTTCGTAACATTCTTTCCAAATTACAGGACGTTTTAAAACACAAATATGTAAAAATCGCTTTTCTCTTTCAGATGTATGAACGCCCTTCATTTGAGGGATATAACATGTAACTGTACAATGAAGTTATAAATGCAGATCACCTCACAATTTAAAATTTGCATAATATCAAAAGTCTTGCGATCCACAAGTAAATTCAAAAATTAAAAAAATACAGAAACATAGATCCATAAAGACAAGAAATTAAAAGGTCGTTATTAATTATTAATATTTTATAATATTATTTAAATACATATAAAATACATATTTTATTTTACTTGGTACCATTTGAATTTGCACTCCACTACCATACTTTATTTATATATTGTACTATGTATGTGGGGAAAGTAATATAGGTTATATATACTACGTATGTGGGTAAAGTAATAATATGTAGGTCATTTTGTTAACTTTCACTTTTGACCGAACTCAATTAAAATGTGCCGTTGTGTGGATATAGGAATTTTCGAACATACCTTATGAAACATACCTTACCTATACATTGCACTATGTATGTGAGGAAAGTAATATACATTATACTACGTATATGGGGAAAGTAATAATATGCAGGTCATTTTGTTAATTTTCACTTTTGGCCGGCCTCAATTGAAATGTACCGTTGTGTGGATATAGGAATTTTCGAATCTGTCACAACACCTTATCTATATAATGCACTATGTATGCAGAGGAAGTAATATATATTATACTACATATATGGGAAAAGTAAAAATATGTAGGTCATTTTGTTAACTTTCACTTTTGACCGAACTCAATTAAAATGTGCCGTTGTGTAGATATAGGAATTTTCGAACATACCTTATGAAACATACCTTACCTATACATTGAACTATGTATGTGAGGAAAGTAATATACACATTATACTACGTATATGGGGAAAGTAATAATATGCAGGGGGGTCATTTTGTTAATTTTCACTTTTGGCCAATCTCAATTGAAATGTACCATTGCGTGGATATAGGAATTTTCGAATCTGTCACAAAACGTTATCTATATAATGCACTATGTATGCAGAGAAAGTAATATACATTATACTACGTTTATGGGGAAAGTACAAATATGTAGGTCATTTTGTTAACTTTCACTTTTGACCGACCTCAATTAAAATGTGCGGTAGTGTGGATATAGGCAATTCATAAGCTGGAGTAGCTGTTATTAACGTACAATGATTGCAAGATAAAAAGAAAATTCAAGAATCTCAATGCCTCTGGGGGTGTTTTCGATAATGATAGAGAAACCAGGTATTTACCTGGAGTTCATTTAGAATCAAGGCCTGTAAACGCGTTTTCGATGGCTGTATCATAAATTATAGGTTAGACGAATTGCGAGGTTAATTACCTTGAGTTATTGTGTTTAAAATTTTAATGCATGTGGTTTTTAAATTATTTATACTTTCCCTACATATATGTATAATGTACAAGGAAATTATTGTGACGGGGCCGAAAATTCGAATTCGAGCTTTCAACGGAAGAACACGTTTCAAGCATCCCTGAACTCGAATCAAAGGTTTGTGAGGTGATATGTGTGTGTGTGGATGAGATATCTCACGAACGAATGGAGCGTTTCAAACCCAATTTGGTACTATTATCACGATCCGTAAATATTGGAACTATGTTGATTTTAAATGAAATCGAAGACCCCTTCAATTTTCGAATAAATTAATATATATATATATATATATATATATATATATATATATATATATATATATATATATATAACAGAACGTTCTATAATATTAAATAAATAATTATTTTATGCGCAATTTTTTATTCTAAAGCGAATGACATAAACCTTGGAACGCTAGCTTCAGCCGTTCTTGAGATATTGCATGTACACATAATACACATTGACATATCACAAAAAAGATAAAACTGGATGATAATACATAGGATACCCAACCGCGTAGTGAGTACCACTGCTTTAAATGATCTTTGTCTGTGTAATGCTTTATTTAGATACATTTGTGATAAAAAATTTTGACACATATTAACGTATTTTTGATCTAAACAATTTCCATCGTCAATTTGTTTATGATTCCTATCTTCACTGATGAAACAGTCTTTCACATGGTATGGAAAAGTGATATATAAGTCAGATTTTTTCCGTTATTATAATTCAGTTGATTTTAAAGATACAGATATTCGAGTTTTTTTAATGATGTTGTTGCATTAAAAATAAAAATTTCCTGATTGACCCAATTTGTCTAAGGGGATCGTATAAAAATTTAAAAAGAGTAACTTTTTGAAAAGGCATGGGAGGACTATTTCATTAACGTAGTCTTATTTTCCATCTTACTTTCAACGTTTTTGCAATTTACATTGTCCACTTATCTTCAACAGGTAAAGAATTAAAGCGCGTTTCAATCTTTTTGGGGCATCCTGTATAATGCAATGAGTTTACGGCTTTCACAATGAAAAAATGTTGAAGATATACGGAACAGTATTTTAATGTTGAATTGTATATTGGGCGTTTTGGTGATGATAACATGTAAAATTATTTTAAAGTACCCGATTAATTCATATTTCACGCATCTGGAAATTGACAATTATCAATATGGATAGCACCTGCAATAAGCAATAGAGTTCAGATATTAAAATGTTTTAATAATTAATTCATCAATTTGGAGTCACGTTCGTTATCTTGGCGTCATTTTTGCAATTTTGACGATATTTCCGTCAATCTAGGGTGACATATCGCAAACTTGGCGATATTTCCCTAAATGAACCGCCAAGTTCTCCAAGGATTGCCAAACGTTACAGATAAACGGAGAGAAATTCATTTCTTATATATAAATGATTGTTGGCGAATTGCTAGGAGTCAAAATACAAAATTATTACATAAAGTATCTTTTTTCGTGAATGGAATGAACTAGATCCACGAGAATGATGTTAACAAATTTATTGCATAATATTATATATGAAAAGTGAACATATTTTACAATATTTAATATACATTTAATTTTATGTGAATTTTTGCTAAATTTATTTGAAAAGGTGTAATATCTCGAGAACGGTTCACGCTAGCTTTCTAAAATTTATGGCAATTTTTTGACGAATTTTTCAAAATTTCGTTCGATTGGAGGTGTTTCGAACATTCGATTGCGTTTAAAATGAGCTTCCAATAATAACTGATTGTAAGTTTTGTACCAAATTTCATTTGAAACGCTCCATTCGTTCGAGAGACATCATCTGAGAGAGATTTTCACAGATTCACGGACATACACGCACACAAAGAGACACACACATACACACAGTCATCACCTCAAGAACTTTCGATTAGGTGTTTATGGATGCTTCGTGCTCTTGCATCGAAAACTATTAGAATTTTCCACTCCGTCATAATACTTTCTTATACATTTATACTATGTATATAGGGAAAGTACAGCAAACAGTTTCTTTAATTCTACCCGAATGTACACACAAAAAAAATGTGATGTTTTTCACTCGTTTTTGGAAAGATCTGGTTGAAGTTCAATGTTCTTTGGGGCTGTGTGGGTTCTACACTTGAAACTATATTTGGGACCGTGCTGGGTTTCTTCATTGTCTGGCTGGGCTCGGGTAAAAGTTCAAAATATTTGCCTGTGCAAACCTCCATGAATCTCGTTCAATCCTAGCCCAAATTCGTAAAATGAAGTGAAGGTACTGCAATCTAATTTATCAGCAGGTAAAAATCTTTTAAACTGTTCCTTATTCCAAAAAAATACATTCCAACTTGGTAAAGAATGCAGAATAATAATTTTTCTCGGCCTTATCCGTTTGAGCAAAGGCCTTAAACGACGATTCATCTCATTCGAAACAAAACACATATATTTTAATTTCTAAAATTACAGAGTCACAATTCAAAAGTGTTTCCTTTGACCCCAAGCAAACCAGTTCTTCACTTCAGTTTCTAGCACATCATCCTCATTCTTTAAAGAACTGACTTTTTTGAAGAAGATGGACATCGCAGACGATTTAACTTTCTCCCATTCATGGGTTAGAGGTTAAAGGAAATTTTTCAATCTCTGGAATAATTATGCCGCGGTGAATAATGGAAATATTTCTATAGCTATATTCGGTGTAAAAATGGACGTTATACGGTAGTAAAAGAACGTTTTGAAAATATTCTGCTGGTATCCAAAGAAAGAGATTTCTTTGCTTATTGGATTGTTAACTCGAATATATCTAATATATTAAAAGAATATGTCTGTGCGGGAAACCGAAGAATTTACAAACATGAAATTTGGTACACAGGTACTTTGAAGAGCCAAAGAGGAGCACCTCAGTGAATTTTATTATTATTCGAATTAGTTTTTTAGTTATTTTATGTTTTAGCGCGATTTTAAGCCATTTTCACGATTTTCATACGAATAGGTTCCTTACCGACCAAAAATATTATCTCAGTGTTTCCATCTTGGCACCATCAGAAAGATCAAAGAACGACCTTTCTAAGGATTAGCAAAACTTAATGTTTAGGTACGCATGCAATGGTTTCACTTCCGTGGAAACCAATATATGCGTCAGGTACGGGTAAAACTAAAATTTTTGAACAGGATCAAAATCGCTAATGGAATCACAATAGATATAAATAAACAAATATTTAAAGAGCGGAGTGTTACGGGGTTTATTATAACACGTTAAAAGAAATGTCTTGTTATATAGAGGAGAAATAATCGTTGATAACAATTTGGGATAAAGCAGTTAAAAGTTTTTTGTTTTTAATATCACGAGTATGCTCAGATAATCTAACACCAATGGTACTAAATCAGTAAGAATGAAAACACGTAATTTAGTAAATACTTTAAAATATATAGCAAATACAACTAAATTGTTTGGTAGAAAAAGGTCTTTAATAAAAACACCAATGATATCGTACATTAAATCATAAAAGATCCAGAGTGATTTCGGACTTCACTTCGGATGTCAGTGGAATACCACTGATGAAGGACGTAGTCATTTACGTATTATTTGTAAACGTTATGATTCTTTGATAATTTTTTAAAAATTTCAAACGAAAATTTGAGGGTCTTCTGAACATTCGGTTGCACTTAAAATCAATAGGCTGTCAGTATTCACTGATTATAATTTTTGTACCAAGTTTCGTCTGAAACGTTCAATTCGTTCGTTAGATATCGTCTCAAGAGACATACACATTCTCTCTCCCTCTCTTTCACACACACACACACACACAGGCATCACCTTAAAAACAATCCATTCATGTTCAGAGATGATTGATATGCACTCTTTAGTGGAAAATTTGCATTTGAATTTTCGGCCCTATCATAATACTTTCCCTATACATTATATTATGTGTATAGGGAATGTAAAGAAAAAAAAACTTTTGGGAATTTTTATTCTATAATATTATTACATGCAAAACTTTACCAAATTATAATAACAAAAACAAATCTGATGTGGGCAGCACATGACTTTCCTTATATAATGCAATGAATTTACTACTTTTACAGTAGGAAAAAAAATAGATTATTTTTATAGTAGATATTTATATTCTTTCCAAGATATTGAATTTTCGTCAATGAGTAGTCATTTTCATTGATTTAGCGTCATTTTTATCCGTTTGGCGAGTTTTTCGTTAATTTAGCAACATTTAAAAAGTCGTCAAGTTGGCGACATTCCACCGAATTCGTCGCCAACATCTCGCCAAGCGTTATGGATAGAAAAATAAGTTGTTCTTACAGCGGCTAAATGACTATTGGAATTCAAATACAAAAGTATTACTCAATGTATCTGTTTTCATTAATGGAACGAGCTAGATCCACGAGAATGATGTCACCGAATTTATCGCATGGTATTATATGTGAAAAGTGAACATGCTTCTCAATAGGAATTTTTTTTTTTATTTTATATGATTTTTTGATGATTTTTAAAAAAAAATGTGCAATATCTCGAGAACGGTTTACGTTAGCGTTCTAAAATTTATGCCAATCGTTTTCTAATGAAAAATTACATAAGAAATGCCTGTTTGCGTAACCTTATTAGAGGTTTTGATTTTTTGATGATTTTTTCAAAATTTCACTCGAAAATTTAGGGAGGTTCTGAACATTCGATTGCGTATAAACATAATTAGCTTCCAGTGTTTACGGATTGTAATTTTTGTACCAAATTTTGTTCGAATCGGTCCATTCGTTCGTCAGTTATCGTCTCCACAGACTCACTGACACACACACACACACATACTTTCACACACACACACACAGAAATCACTTCAAAAATGTTCGATTCGTGATCAGGGATGCTTGAAACGTGCTCTCCCGTCGAAAACTCGAATTCGAATTTTCGACCCCGTCACAATACTTTCCTTATACATTATTGTATATAAGGAAAGTAATAAAGTTATTCAACATTTAATCTGTTATTTCAGAAACAACCTAAGAGTTAAAGGTTTATTACAAAACTATCTTCTAATTTCTTTGCAATGCCAAAAATTTGAGAACAACTTTGTATCCGAAAGTTTAGAATTTGTTAAAGATTAAACCCGTCTAATTGAAAAATGTTGCTATTCGCTGAGTACCAAGTCATGAATGATTGAAAAGTGCTCTGTAGAACTTGAATGAATATTTTATCGTTTTCGTGTTCCAATCGTTCTCCGAGGCACGTGTTCCCATGCGCAGTGGGAAAAACGAGCATTCATAAAATAAATAATTTCGTTAGAATCGCGGATAGAACTGATGTTCCAAGGAAAAATTTTCCTCAAAGTAGAAAATATTTGACCGGACGCTTTAAACTTAAGAGAGAATACGACTGCACCATGTGTAGAAATAATATATAATACAAGGATCCTTGGAAAGTTCTTCCCCAATAACTTTGTAATGAAAAATCCATGAGTATAGATTATTGTACATGATACTTCTTCTTCGACCCAGACCATCTGACCTACTCGAAAGTGTAAGGGATCCGAGCTTCCCCATTTGCTGCTTGGAGTGACGTCACTTTCGTTCTGTGCAGTGTGGAGTGACGTCACAAACGTCCCAAAGCTGTTATACGAACGGTTTGTTGTCCCAAATTACTGTCGTGTAATAGGGGCTCTTAGTGTAAAGAGTGCTCTTAACATCCCAAAGGTTCCGTTTGGATTGAATAAGTTCAATAAGATCAGCTTCCATTTCAGCATTCCAAAACACTCTATCGGCCATCTTGGTTGCCATTAAAGTAAGAAATAAAATAATTCGAAAGCACGTGATCTGTGACGTTTCGGATTTAAGCACTTCTGATTGGTCAATTTTCGCACAGCCGTTCCCTCAACAACAATATTTTCGAGTTAAACTTAAAACGGTGTGGCTAAACTTAAAATGTTGTGGCTGTCTGAGCTGTTTTGAGAACGGTTTGTTGTCCCAAATTACTGTCGTGTAATAGGGGCTCTTAGTGTAAAGAGTGCTCTTAACATCCCAAAGGTTCCGTTTGGATTGAATAAGTTCAATAAGATCAGCTTCCATTTCAGCATTCCAAAACACTCTATCGGCCATCTTGGTCGCCATTAAAGTAAGAAATAAAATAACTCGAAAGCACGTGACCTGTGACGTTTCGGATTTAAGCACTTCTGATTGGTCAATTTTCGCACAGCCGTTCCCTCAACAACAATATTTTCGAGTTAAACTTAAAACGGTGTGGCTAAACTTAAAATGTTGTGGCTGTCTGAGCTGTTTTGAGAACGGTTTGTTGTCCCAAATTACTGTCGTGTAATAGGGGCTCTTAGTGTAAAGAGTGCTCTTAACATCCCAAAGGTTCCGTTTGGATTGAATAAGTTCAATAAGATCAGCTTCCATTTCAGCATTCCAAAACACTCTATCGGCCATCTTGGTCGCCATTAAAGTAAGAAATAAAATAACTCGAAAGCACGTGATCTGTGACGTTTCGGATTTAAGCACTTCTGATTGGTCAATTTTCGCACAGCCGTTCCCTCAACAACAATATTTTCGGGTTAAACTTAAAACGGTGTGGCTAAACTTAAAATGTTGTGGCTGTCTGAGCTGTTTTGAGAACGGTTTGTTGTCCCAAATTACTGTCGTGTAATAGGGGCTCTTAGTGTAAAGAGTGCTCTTAACATCCCAAAGGTTCCGTTTGGATTGAATAAGTTCAATAAGATCAGCTTCCATTTCAGCATTCCAAAACACTCTATCGGCCATCTTGGTCGCCATTAAAGTAAGAAATAAAATAACTCGAAAGCACGTGATCTGTGACGTTTCGGATTTAAGCACTTCTGATTGGTCAATTTTCGCACAGCCGTTCCCTCAACAACAATATTTTCGGGTTAAACTTAAAACGGTGTGGCTAAACTTAAAATGTTGTGGCTGTCTGAGCTGTTTTGAGAACGGTTTGTTGTCCCAAATTACTGTCGTGTAATAGGGGCTCTTAGTGTAAAGAGTGCTCTTAACATCCCAAAGGTTCCGTTTGGATTGAATAAGTTCAATAAGATCAGCTTCCATTTCAGCATTCCAAAACACTATCGGCCATCTTGGTCGCCATTAAAGTAAGAAATAAAATAACTCGAAAGCACGTGACCTGTGACGTTTCGGATTTAAGCACTTCTGATTGGTCAATTTTCGCACAGCCGTTCCCTCAACAACAATATTTTCGAGTTAAACTTAAAACGGTGTGGCTAAACTTAAAATGTTGTGGCTGTCTGAGCTGTTTTGCTAACGGTTTGTTGTTCCAAATTACTGTCGTGTAATAGGGGCTTAAGGCTAAGATTTGGACGGCATAGAAATGCCACCCAATTTAGACCGAAATTCAGTGGGGCGGCGTCCACGGGGACGTACCTTCCTTCCCCTACCGCCAACTTCTCGGAAGGACTTACAGACCCACATATTTAACGTGCCCGTACTCCACATGAACACAACCATGGTTTCTAAAGGTCCATAGTACACCATGAATGTACCATGTTAGGTCTATCTATAGTAAAGTGTGTATGTACGATCGAATAAAAGTAATTGTAGAGCCCTTAGCGGAGATTTTAGAAAATTAGAATTACAAACGAGGAAACGAAGCGAGATAAACAAAGAAATCCAATAACAAAGTTGCAGAGTATATTGTCTAATGAATAGAAATGGGCAGTAAATCTATTACAGAAAGCATTTGTTGGACACAATAGTGTTATTAGCGATTGGCTGCCTTATTCAGTATACTAAAATAAAAACTTACATGCACAGAAATCTAATGTACAGCTTTTTTAAAATGCTCTCTCTCAGTAACAATGCACAGTTGAATTCGAAAAAGAATATTATCGCGTACTTTGATAAAAACATTGCAGGCGTCACAGTGTTACAGTCTTTGATGTTACTACTTTTAACGGGTATTTATTATTTTCCATATATTTCGTGTATTCTTGAAATCAATTCTTAGCCGTTAGACAATCTTCTACAGCTCTATTATTAACATTTTTCTTCTATCTCACTTTATTGCTAAATTCATGATCCCAGATTTTATAATTCTCCGGTAGGGGCTCTTTAATATAGATAGACCTAACGTGTACACTCATCTAACTTTCCTTACAAAGTTATTGGGGAACTTCAATAATTTCCCAACAACGTTGTACAATTGAATTGATAATTTTGACGTTAATGGTATACAATAAGTTTATATTAACACAGATAAGCCAAATGCATCAATTAACGTCACTAAGATGTTGCAAAGTTGAAAAATAAAACTAAAATATTTTTACGAAATATTTCAAAAGAATAAGTTGAGCTTGAAATCTATAAAAGGTACATATTTTTACAGCATTCCATGTAGTTTAATTTGTTGTTTGTTTGTCAGCAGTGTTTCCTTCAGGACTTTTTGGCCGGGGGGGGGGGGGGAGGGGGACAAATGAAACTTATTGGGGGAACAAGTTTTCTATTTGTCCTATATAAATATATCTAAATGTTGCCACATAAATAGAAACTAGGTTAACATAAAATGTCTCCGTAGTGTGTGTGGGGGGGGCTTTGTTACTCCCCGGACGTATGCTTGAAAGAAGAATTGACAGTGTGATTGAAATATTTGAAGCAATAACTAATCAGGTTCTATTCATTACAATGTAAATTTGGTATGTTGTTTTTTGTGGTACATATTAATTCCTGTAAATCGTATCGGGTAAGCCCGTTTTGATCTCACCATTGGAATGTGTTCGTTTTGAGGGAATAATTGGAAAACGGAAGGTGCTATAGAAAGTTCAAATTTAGTATGCCGTTGCTCTTTAAAGGATATTACTTTCCCCAATACACATATTAATGTATAGGGAAAGTATTGGAATCGTGTCGAAAATTGCAACTCCGGTTTTTGTAGGATATACACGTTTTGGATCTCTAGAACTCGGGAAAAAAAATTAAAAAATTAGCGTTACGTGTATGCGTGTGTGTCCACTCTAACTCAAAAATTGATCAAATTTCTCAAAACTTGGTAAATAAGTCACTTATGGGTTACCCTGGTGCTGATTAGATTTTGGTACGATTCAGTAAAAGAGAACTTGCCATTTTCTTTGCGAAATGGCTCGCAAAAATCGTCAAAATCTAATATAAAAGACTACGTATGCTCAAATATATCCATTGAATGTTTGTTTTATACGTAATTTTTTACGATAAAAAGAATAAAATCAACCCCATTACTGTAGAACTAGTCGTTCTCGAGATATTTTTATTTTTTTCGCATTTTCGCTACTGTAATGGCGGGGTTTAAGATGAAACGTGACCTCTTAATTTAGAATTTAGCCACACCAGCACCAGCACCACTACAAAAACCATGATCGAAAAATGCCGCAAAAATAACCCACACAGGTCCACACACTCCTGTCGGGAGAAGTAAATCTCCGCGATGACCTACAGCCCAGAAGAACCTAAATAACCTGAAAACATTCAAAATCAAAACCTTACCTTAAAAACTTTCTTCTTCACCAAAAATCAAAAGGAATTACTTTTCCAACTAGTTACTCTAAGTCCTCTGGACGAGTCGGACGGTCTGGGTCTTCAATACCCAAATAAATACACAGAATTTAGAAGTTAAAATGAATTTTCATTTATTTACGAAGTTAATTTCACTATGCATATCAGATACAACAGCTGAACCTTACAGCGTACCACTGGACACATGCGCAGATTTTAACAGAACGCCACTGGCTTTAAAGCCTCCATACTTCTACTCTGGTGCTGATTAGTTTTGGGTACGATTTGGAATAAAAGAACCCGCCTTTTTTGTTTGCTGAATGGCCCGCAAAAGCTTGTATCCACTCTAACTGAAAAACTACTAGACCGAATTTCACAAAATTCGGTAGATGAGTCATTTGTGGGTTACCCTGGTGCTGATTAGATTTTGGTACGATTCGGAAAAAAATAACCTGCCTTTTTTTTGCAAAATGGCCCGCAAAAATCGTCAAAATCTAAACTAAAGAACTAGGTATACTCAAATATATCCATTAAATGCTCGTTTAATACGTAATTTTTAACGATGAAAATAATAAGACCAACCCCATTACATTAGGACTAGCCGTTCTCGAGATATTTTCGTTTTTTCTCTAAGCCACCTTTGAAAATGAGTCCAGTTAAAAAATGCGAACGAAAATTGAATTAATAATGAATTAAATTTAATTAAAATAAAGAGAACGTGTATATAAGTTTGTAGGGAAAGTCGTGTGCTGCCCACATCAGATATTTACTTTTCATACTGAAAATGACTGTGATATAAGTAGAACAGAACAGTTTTGAATGTAAATATGAAAACTGAGTGGAAACTCACACTCAGATATTTTTTCCGGTAATTCGGACATTCCTTGACCCCAATTAGTACGGATTACTGAAATACGCTTCAGTCGTATTTATTAAACAGATTCTGGTTCATTGTCCGGTATTCCGCATGTAAAAAAATTAACTTGTCTTTTTTATAGTCTTTACACCAAGTGCGTGCTAAGGACATTTCCGCTTCCTCTATAGAAATTCCATGTTGCACCCAGTCTTGAAATTAAATGGCGGCACCCATAAAGCAATTAAATTCATCTTGAGCAGATTTATCGAACCAAACAATCAACTATAATTTAAAGAAATGGGATGCTTCATAAAAAAATCCACGATTCTAGCGGTAAATTAGATTCCGTCTCAACAAATTGTACGCTTTCATTTAAATCAATTTTTGATAGCCTACCACCGCTACGCATGCGTGAATATTTTGTGTGCTGTTGCCAAACCGTGAAACATAAATTTCTCGGATTCTCCAGAGATTCACTTACGCCCAATCTTGCAGAGCACTGGCTTAAGTTAGCAGTGAAGTAAAATTACACACATTTCAAATGAGAGCACTTTATCTTTTAAAATAAGCTGGAATGAAAAGCTCCAGTTGACTTTCACATGCATTCATATTGTGTGCAATCGCTCTCAGTGCAGTTACCAGTATCGGTGGAGCGTCTTTACGCATTTCAGCATTCTTCAGTACCAAATAGCCGATAACTGTTAATTGGGGGAAAAAAAAAAAAAAAAAAACTTTGCATCTAGTTAAATAGAGCTAAAAAGACTTTTTCGTAAATAGCGTCTTATAAGATAAAACTCAGTTCAATAAATTTATTTGCTGTTTTCAGTCATATCTGCTTCGTTTACTAGAAATAATCTGGTAAGAAAAGTAAGATATATAAATGAAACAACTTAATCTTCATATGACTTGATTTTACAGGATCTGATATACAAGTTACAATCGCTATATTTAAAGAAATAAAAAGCCGATCTGAAATCTGATTTTATGTCCTTAAAGGGCTTTCACAGGGCAATGAATTAATCTCGTACTGTTTCATAAATAACATTTTATGTTTTCGAGACATGCGCATTACAAATTTTTAAAACGGAAAATTTTCAATTTTCCACAAATTGACAAGATGATTACTCAAAAATTATATGAACTTTGTAAAAAAAAAAAGTCATTGATCTAGAGACTGGAATTCCTACTGAACATTTTTGTAACTTACTCTTTATATCTACCTTAACAGTTCAGAAGATATGTCGAGTAAAAGTAAGCAAAGTTAAATGAAAATTTTCTTGGCTAAGCACTTTTTATGTTGTTTCGAAAAATAAAAAATCTGATGTGGCCAGTACATGACTTTCCCTACAGACTTAAATTCATATTTTCTTTATTTCTTTAATAATTCATCAGATTGAGTTTAATTGCTAATAACACTAAATTTGCATTTTTAATTCAATTTTTATTTTTATTTGGTAATTGGACATTTTTTCGTTAGTAGCGTAACAAAAATGCAGGAAATCTCAAATATCTTGAGAACGATTAGTCTTAAAGTATAATGGAGTGTGTTATATTCTTTTTCTCATCAAAAATTGCGTATAGAACAAGAATTTAATTGATACATTTCAGCATACGGGTAGTCTTTTTTTTTTTTTTTTTTTTTTTTTTTTTTTTTTTTTTTTTTAGATTTTGGCGATTTTTGCGGACCATTTCGTAAAAAAAGGCAGGTTGTTATTTTCCGAATCATACCAAAATTTAATCAGCACCAGAGTGCCCCAAAAGTAACTTATCTAACAAATTTTGGGAAATTTGGTCAATTAGTATTTTAGCTAGGGTAGATACATGAAATTTTTGCGGACCATTTCGTAAAACACCAGAGTGTCCCACAAGTAACTTATCTACCAAAGTTTGTGAAATTTGGTCAATTAGTATTTTAGCTAGAGTGGATACATGAAATTTTTAAGGGTCATTTCGCAAAAAAAAAGGCGAGTTCTGTTTTTACGAATCGTACCAAAAGCTAATCAGCACCAGGGTCTCACCTAAGTGACTTACCTACCAAATTTTATGAAATTCGGTCCATTAGTTTTTGAGTTAGAGTGGGATACATACATTGCACAGACACACAGACAGATAGACACACACACAGACGTCACGCTAAAAATAGTTTTTTCGTATTCTAGAGGTCTCAAAACGTGTAGATTCGTCGAAAACTCGAGTTGCGATTTTTGACATGATTCCAATACTTTCCCTATACATTACCATGTATTGCAGGGAAAGTAAAAATAGTACAAAATATTAAAATATTGAAGTTATTTTTGTATATTTATAAATGGCACCTTATTTATGATAAAATAAGTGTAACTTATTTCTATTTTTATTCATTAGGTTTGGAGATATAGGCGTCTAAAGTGTCTATATTTTTCGTAATTCTCTGATTCCAACCAGATATTATAACAATAGTATATATATTACGTAAGCCGAAACTATGATCCTAGGGGAAAAATCATAACTTGAAATTTTCTGAAGTGAATAAAATACGAGCTCTGTTAAAATGTCGAAAAGTATTACCACTTTCAACTGTGAAAATTTTGTGCCTATAATATTTATATTTCTGAATGAAAAAAAAAATCTGATGTGAGCAGCACATGACTTTCCCTGCAGACTCAAATTCCGTTTCTCTTTATTTCATTAATAATTCATTAAATTGAGTTTAATCGCACTAAATAACATGCAAAATTAACTGAAATTACACTTTTAATTCAGCTTCTATTTTTATTTGGTAACTGGACATATTCTCAAAACCGGGTGGCAAAAATGCAAAAAAACTAAAATATCTCAAGAACGGCTAGGGCTAGACCTAGAGTAATGGGGTTGGTCTTATTCTTCGTCAAAAATTACTTATTAAACAAGCACTTAATTGATACATTTGAGCATACGTTGTCTTTAATTGTAGATTTTTGCGGGTCATTTCGTAAAAAAGACAGGTTTTTCTTTTCCAAATCATACCAAAATCTAATCAGCACCAAGGTACAAGTGACTTATCCACCAAATTTTGTGAAATTTGGTCAAATAGTTTTTTTAGTCAGAGTGCATTCAATTTTTGCTGGCCTTTTCTCAAAAGAAAGCAGGCATTTTTTATTCCGAATCGTATTAAAAACTAATCAGCACCAGGGTCACACACAAGTGACTTATCTACTAAATTTTATGAAATTTGGTTTGTTAGTTTTTGAGTTCGAGTGGATACATACATTGCACAGACATACAGACGCACAGACAGACACACAAACAGACGTCACTCTAAAAATAGTGTTTTCGTATTTTAGAGGTCCCAAAACAGGTAGATTCGTCGAAAATTCGAGTTGCGATTTTTGGCATGATTCCAATGCTTTTCTTACACATTACCACGTATTGCAGGGCAAGTAAAAATCTGATGTGAGCAGCACATGACTTTCCCCGCAGGAAGAAATTCATAGTTTCTTTATTTCTTTAATAATTCATTAAACTGAGTTTAATTGCACAAAATAACACTAAATTTGCACTTTTAATTCAATTTTTGTTTTTATTTGTTAATTGGGTGTTTTATGAAAGGCGGCGTAGCAAAAATGCGTAACAAAAATCCTAGAGTAATCGAGTTGGTCTTATTCGTTTTCTCGTCAAAAATTACATATAAACCAAGCATTTAATTGATACATTTGAGCATAAGTAGTCTTTTAGTTTAGATTTTTGAGGGCTATTTTGAAAAAGGCAGGTTGTTCTTTTTACTTTCCTTATATACATAATGTATATAAGGAAAGTTTTGTGACGGGGTCGAAAATTCGAATTCGAGTTTTCGACGGGAGAGTACGTTTCAAGCATCCCTGATCACGAATCGAACATTTTTGAAGTGATGTCTGTCTGTGTGTGTGTGTGTGTGTGTGAAAGTATGTATGTGTGTGTGTCAGTGAGTCTGTGGAGACGATAGCTGACGAACGAATGGACCGATTTGAACCAAATTTGGTACAAAAATCACAATCCGTAAACACTGGAAGTCTATTGTTTTTATACGCAATCGAATGTTCAGAACCCTCCTAAATTTTTGAGTGAAATTTTGAAAAAATCGCCAAAAATTCAAAACCTCTAATAAAGTTACGCAAATAGACATTTCTTATGTAATTTTTCATTAGAAAGCGATTGACATAAATTTTAGAGCGCAAATATGAACTGTTCTCGAGATATTGCACATTTTTCAAGAAAATTATCATATAAAATAAAAAAAAAAAATATTTTCTGTTGAGAAACATGTTCACTTTTCATATGTAATACCATGCGATAAACTGGGTGACATCATTCTCGTGGATCTAGCTTGTTCCATTCATGAAAAAAGATATTTTGAGTAATACTTTTGTATTTGATCGTCGATAGTCATTTATCTGCTGTAAGAATAACTTATTTCTCCGTCCATAACACTTGACGAGTTTTTGGCGACGAATTTAGTGGGATGCCGTCGACTTTGCGACTTTTTTAAATGTTGATAAATTAACAAAAAACTCGTCATATGGATAAAAATGACGCTAAATCAATGAAAAAATAACGACTAATTGACGAAAATTCAATATCTTGGAAAGAATATAAATGTCTACTATAAAAATAATCTATTTTGTTTACTGTAAAAGTAGTAAATTCATTGCGTTATATAAGAAAGTCATGTGCTGCCCACATCATATTTTTTGAATCGTACCCATATCTAATCAGCAGAGTGTCTTACAAGTGACTTATCTACCAAATTGTATTAAAATTTGATCAATTAGTATTAGCTATAGTGGATGCATGAGATTTTTTGTGAGCCTTTTCGGGAAAAAAATCTGGTTCTTATTTCTCAAACCGTACCAAAAACTAATCAGCACCAGGGTCGCACACAAATGATTTACCAACCAAATTTTATGGAAATCGGTCTATTAGATTTTGAGTTAGAGTCGATACATGCATTGGACAGACAGACACACACACAGATGTCACTCTAAAAATAGTTTTTTAGTATTCTAAAAGTCCTTAAATGTGTATATCCGTCGAAAACTCGAGTTGCGATTTTTCGCATGATTCCAACACTTTCCCTATACATTATCATGTATTGCAAGGAAAGTAAAAAGGAACATAAAGTTATCAAATTTAACATAGGCAAAATATAGACCGTTTCCGTTCTCCTTAAGAAGGAAGGTTTTTCTTTTCTAAGTATTGCTTTTGGAACCGGTTTATACTGTTATTCATTTGATGTATACTGATATTGTAACAAAGATTCTATTTTTTTATCTTTTTTTGCAGCAGGTTGAGAGGTTTATTTTTAGAGATAATTATGCCAAAATATTTTACTGAACTATTTATTTCATATATAATTTGTTATTTTAAAGAGAATAGTATAATTTATGCGACGCTAATATGCGTCATTCTTGCAATATTGCACGTTTTAAATCGAAAATGAAAAAGAACATAAAAAGTTATTTATACTCTCTATTATCAAATGAATGAATGTTTTGTAAGTACTAATCATTATCTACAAATGGGTATAATTATTTAGTAATTATCAGGAGCAGTTCGTTCTCAAGATATAGAAAATTGAACGAAGTTACATTAAATCTTATTTCTCATATTCTGTTCGTATAATTACGCTTTGACGGGTGGGGATTTGGTAACTTCATTTTATTTAACAGCAATAGGATTTTGTTATATTTAACAGCAATAGGATTTTGTTAAATGCCCTATTGAAAGGACATTCATCGATAAGCAATCTTGCCTTAAACGATTGCACTGAAATATCATAAAACTAGTGAGTATCTGTGTAAAATCAGGGGAAAATCTTTATTCACTGAAAGTTAAAGATCTGTAAATTTGATATATTTATGTAAAATATAACTTCAAAAAATATTTTAGTATAAATGTTATTTACCTCAGTAAAACGACTCAAAATGGTTTCATTAAATCGGTTTTGATATTCTCTGATAAATAGTGTTACTCTCAATGATGTGCTTCAAAATTAAGCCAGTGCTGAATATTCCTTTTTTCGGCATTGTGGCCGTGGTCTAACTGTTTTGTTGATTTTAATACTTCGTTATTACTTGATTTGGCTAATATATCTTTCTACTATATATATACAGATGGGGTACAAAATAATACGAACACCTGAGAAAAAGTATGCTGCTTTTAACACCTACAGTACAGTCGCGCCACCTGGAACAGAAGTATGCCACCTAGTGACCGTGAAAGGGAATGTATAATTCTCTCAACAGCAGTCATAGGTGTTGCATGTCTCTATCATGCTCTCTGAGACACGCTGCAATGCCAGACCTGACAGAGTTCCAAATAGGCATGGTTGTTGGAGCGCGTTTAGCTGGAGCTTCGGTGACAGAAACAGCAAACTTTTTGGGGCGTGCAAGAAGCACGGTGTCAGCCGTTATGACAGCGTACACGAAATGCGCTAAGGTGGCATCTTCAAAGCACAACAGTGGGCGAAAGACAAAGCTTAATGATAAGGATAGACGGGTGTTGAAGCGCATAGTGGCCCGAAAGCACAAGCAATTATTATTAAAGATAACATCCGAAATGAACAGTCATCTGCTGGACCCCATTTCAACCAAAAGTGTCAAAAGGGAACTCCATGCTGCGAACATTTATGGCAGAGTGGCAATTCGTAAACCGTTGGTGACATCATGTGATGTTTTTAAGCGACGCCAATGGTGCAGAGTCCACAGAAGCTGTTCCCCATAGAAGTGGCAACAAGTCATCTGGTCTAATGACTCAGAATTCACACTATTTCAGACCACCAGGTGTGTTTCTGTCTGGAAAAAGGCCAGAGAAGCGTTTACTCCTAACTGCCTCTTGCCGACTGTAAAGTATGGAGATGGCACACTTTTAGTATGGGGTGTGATATCTTGGCGCGGTCTTTGACCACTTGTTACTCTGCATGGGAAGATCAAAGCTGATCACTATCGGAGCATTCTGGGGGGTCATGTCCATCCTTATGTCCAGACTTTATTCCCTGCAGAGCGACCAGTTTTTCAAGACGCCATACTGCGCGGTGTATTCAAGCATGGTTCGAAGAGCATAAAGTTGAAGTAGGACATTTCGGCTGTCCCCCTCAGTCTCCTGACTTGAACATCTGTGGAGATATTTGGCGTCCAAACTTCGTGCTCAAGTTCTGCCTCCAAACATACTTTCGGAACTGCTCTGCAGGAGGAATGGCTTCATATTCCCTTAAATATTTTGCATGGCCTCTATGCATCTATCCCACGTCGCATACAATGTGTACTTCATTCAAAGGATGGTCCAACCCCCTATTAATAAAATTTTTCTCTTACTTCACAGATGTTCGTATTATTTTGTCCCTCATCTGCATATATATATATATATATATATATATATATATATATATAAATTAAAATAACAAATACGAAAGTGCAAGAGTGCAAATCATATATATATATATATATATATATATATATACAGGGTGTCCAGTGCTATCGGTGCCCAATGGCTATTTCCTCAACTGTTAGTCACAGAGATATACTTCCAATTGCAAAAATGTTTTGATTTTGAAATATATTATCTCACAGTTTAAATCAATAAATACATTTCTGAAAGAAATACAAAATATAAATGTTTATACGGTCCACCGGTCCTACCAATTATATTTAGTAAAATCATCCTCATACAATTTCATGCAAAATAAAAAAAAAATCTTCCTTTTACGACCAAAATTCACCGAGTTAGGAAGAATTAAACTTTAAGACTTAAGTCGCTTTTCCCAGCATAAAAATGTCCGGATTCAGGCAACCAACCAATCAGGGACCGTATTGACCATTTCTCCAGGCAACCAACCAATCAGGAACCATATTAACCATTTTTCAGCACAAAAAGTGCTCCAACTTTAAACAGTTATAAATCGGTCAATTTTGGTCGTAAAAGGATGATTTTATTTTTATTTTACATAAAATTGTATGAGGATGATTTTCCTAAATATAATTGGTAGGTCTGGGGGAATGTATAAAAATTTATATTTCGTATTTCTTTCAGAAATGCATTTATTGATTTAAACTGTTTCTAAGATAATAAATTTCAAAATTTAAAACATTTTTTGCAATTGGAAGTGTATCTCTGACTAACGGTTGAGGAAATAGCCATTGGGTACCGATAGCACTGGATACCCTATATATATATATATGTGTGTGTGTGTGTGTATATATAACGCTGATATCGGTTGTTCTCTGTTGGATTGAACTTTTAAATTTTCTATAATTCAACCCTCTTAATCATGACCAATTTAATCCTTGCCGTGGCTTCTAGACAGAAACGATTGTTAGGGCCTCTAGACAAAAATAGTTTTTAAGGCCCTTCATAAAACTTTTATAGTAAAGAAAAGGAACATTGAGCAATAAAGATGGGATCCCCAGATCTTCGCGGACCCCAACATTTGCCAACTTTGCCTATGATCAAAAACGTCCCAGCTCTTAATAAGTTTCAGTTGTCAAAACTTCACTGAAAAAAGATTGCCAACAAAACTAAGTTAACAGGGAACAATCTCTTCCAGAAGGCACGCATGAAAACGAAAGCGTTTAGTCTGGAAACATTGCCCTTGCCTTTGATCTCTAAGATAATCCCCAGCAATTGTTAAACACAGCCTATTTCCGGTTCAATTCGGGTTGGTGGGTCCTTTCTAAATGCCGGCCGCTAATTGCGGAGACTTCATGCTCCAATGGCCAGTTATTTGTATTATTAGCGGCTGATTAATATCTGCGTATACAAATAAGGAAGCCCAGCGGAAATTCATTCAGACGACTAATTCTTTTTAACATGACAATTAGATAGCTTTGTTTGGTGCTCAGGTGCAACAAATGTTCCGAGTGAATGTTCGGTGGTAGAAAAAGAAAGCGGGACGTTGTGATGTGGAGTGGCAAGAAAGTTGGTAAAAAGCATTTGAAATATTGGATTGTTTTACCAGTTGCTTCTGATTAATTGCAAACTACGCGAAGGTATGCTGAATTTAAAGCATTTGGGTCAGAGCGAGTTGCTAAACTTTGATTGTCTGGGCACTTATCAGTCTGTCACTGGTATACTTGTGGTTGAAGAATGCGAAAAAGTTAACTGACAACTTTATTGAATTTGTTTCGATAATACTCGTGATTTCAGCGGAATGATGGTGGAGTTTTATCCTAGACAAAGATGCTTTCACTTTGTTCTATATGCGACTGACATTTTATTAACTGATTTGTCAAACACTGTGATAACTTCGAACAATCGTTTATGAGATTACAATTTTGTTTTCTTTGTGTGTGAGTTCATATGCTAAAGGAATTGCAATTTTTACAGATGACCAATTTGTTTCAATAAGAAAATTATTGAGCTTTGTTCGGCGCCGAGATATAACAAATGTTATAAGTAAGAGTTTGATGCTAATAGTCAATGTAAGTTGAATTTAAAACATTTAGGCCATTTCTTAAGGTTATTTTCCAACACTAAACAATCTTTAACTGGCACATATGGTGCAATAAAATGCAGAAGAAAATTAACTGGCAACTTTTTGTTCAATAGTTGATTTATTTCTACAGCATCAATGCCATGTTCAGGTATGTTCAGCTGGTTACTCCGTGGTTAATTTAGTTATATTATAGGGAATTATAGGAAATTTTTATCCTAGACAGCTAGTTTCCCCTTCTAACACCCTGTTAGATAAGACTGTAGAAGTGAATCTATCAATACACGGATTAAGAGGCCACTGAAACGTCGGGCATCCCATAGTTCTTTTTCATATGAAAATTACATAATATGGGGCCAACTTATCACAGTTTATTTCCCTCAAGATAATAAATCCGCTGCTGATATTTTGTTTTCAATAAGTTGAATTACCTCAAATGTTTTGATAATTTAGAGTAATCGTTCATTAATCTTTAATATTTATTCTCTATATAAGTGTTGAGGCATAATGATTCATACTGATAACTATATTAACGTGATATTTACTTCCTCATATTATAGAATATAGTATAGAAAAAGTATTGTTTTCACGAAAATTTTTGATTTCGAGATTTTGATGCGAATATATGTTTTAGGATCTCCTGAATACGCTTTGCTTATTTTTAGAGTGATGTCTGCCTGTAGATTTCATGTGTATAAGTTAGCTGCCACAAATATTAATGGATTTTCACGAAACTTTATATCCAGTTTTGTTATCGAAAACTCTAGTACTCAATAGAATGTTTTGAAATTTGAGCGAAAACTTCGAAATTTTATATTTACGTGTGACAGTATGTGTGTGTGTGCGTGTGAAAGTATGTGTGTGTGTGTGTGTGTGTGTGTGTGTGTGTGTGTCAGTGAGTCTGTGGAGACGATATCTCACGAACGAATGGAGCGATTCAATTGAAATTTGGTACAAAAATCACAATCCGTGAATACTGGAAGCCTATTGTTTCCAAACGTAATCGAATGTTCAGAACGCCCTAAATTTCCGAGTGAAATTTTGAATAAATCATCAAAAAATCAAAACCTTTAATAAAGTTACGCAAATAGACATTTCTTATGTAATTTTTCCTTAGAAAACGATTGACATAAACTTTAGAACGCTAGCACGAATCGTTCTTGAGATATTGCCCATTTTTCAAATAAATTTATCAAAAAATCCCATAAATTAAAGAAAAATATTAACTGTTAAGAAACATGTTCACTTTTCACATGTAATATCATGCGATAAATTGGGTGACATCATTCTCGTGGATCTAACTCGTTCCATTCTCGAGAAAAGATACTTTGAGTAATACTTTTGTATTTGAACGCCAATAGTCATTTATCAGCTGTAAGAATAACTTATTTCTCCGTCCATAACGCTTGGCGAGATTTTGGAGACGAATTTAGCGGAATGTCGCCAACTTGGCGACATTTTTTAATGTTGCCAAGTTGACGAAAATCTCGCCGAATGGATAAAAATGACGCTAAATCAATGAAAATGACGACTAATTGAAGAAAATTCAATATTTCGGGAAGAATATAAGTATCTACAATGAGAATACCATATTTTTTAACCGTAAAAGTAGTAAATTCATTGCATTATATAAGGAAAGTCATGTGCTGCCCATATCAGATTTTTAAAATTGGATCCTGATATGATAAAGTAGAGTTGAGCCATATTCAAGAAAATTTTAATTTATTACTATGTCGCAATATAATATCAATCGGTTGCAATTAACAAATTGTTACTATGCTGTACCTTAAAAAACTGTTACTAGGTTGTCTGTCTGTAAAAAAACTCAAAATATTAAATCCAAAATATTGAAAATCAATAATTTATATACAAGACAGCTTAGTTACATGTAAACGTTATAACAAACAAATAGAAAATTATTTTTGGCGCATAATTTTTTTTTTTTAAATGAATCTTTCACTATAGACATAGCATTCTCTGACCTTTGACCTCAGCTATCTCAGTACATAGATCGAAATTTAAAATTCGATTTTGATCATGACCAGAACACGATTGCTTCAAGCTATGCACAGAATTTTATTTGAAACAGTTGAGTTTTACCATGCCAACGAAACTTCCGCACACAATCAGATTCGAGTCGGTGTTAAGGAAGTTATGTTCGAAACTCGCTTCGCTTCAATTATGCAGTTATTATAAGTTGTTCGGTTTGTGCTGAGTTCAATGGAAAAACTCGTAAGCCCCCCTAGAACCCAGATATATTCTCGTGAAATTAAATTTAAAACTGTTACGCAGATCGTGGAAAATAAGGAAGGGGTCTCTTGCAGAAGAGGTTTGTTACGTCACTGGTTGGGATGTATAAATGTCCCAGTTAAAAGTTTGAGTTTTGAGTCTTTCCAATGGTGTTGAGATAATTCCAATGGTGTTGAGATAATTCCAATGGTGTTGAAATAATATATTCGGTCGGCAAGGAAAGAATTTGTGTGAAAATCGTGCTGAAACATGAAATAACTAAAAAATTAATTCGAATTATAAAAAATCTGATGTTGGCAGCACATGCCTTTCCCTGCAGACTTATATTCACGTTCTCTTTATTTCAATTAAATTTAATTCACTTTTAATTCAATTTTCATTCTCATTTGATAACTGGACTTATTTTCAAACGTGGCTTAGAGAAAATACGAAAAAACTAAAATATCTCGAGAACGGCTAGTCTTAGTAATTGGGTTAGTCTTATTTTTTCTTCGTTAAAAATTAAGTATTAAACAAGCATTTAATGGATATATTTGAGCATACGTATCTTTTTATTTTAGATTTTGGCGATGTTTGCCGGCCATTTTGTAAAAAAGGTAGGTTATTTTTTTCTTAATCGTACCAAAATCTAATCAATACCAGGGTGTGCCACAAGTGACTTATCTACCGAATTTTGTGAAATTCGGTCCATTAGTTTTTCAGCTAGAGTGGATACAAGCTTTTGTTGGTCATTTCGCAAAAAAAAAGACGGGTTCTTTTATCCCGAATCGTACCCCAAACTAATAAGCGCCAGATTCGCCCACACGTGACTTACTAAATTTTATGAAATTCGGTCCATTAGTTTTTTACTTAGAGTGGATACAAAATCTGATCTGTACAGGCAGATACACAGACCGACACACAGACGTCACGCTAAAAATAGTTTTTTCGTATTCTAGAGGTCTCGAAACGTGTAGATCTGTCGAAAACTCGAGTTGCGATTTTCGACATGATTCCAATACTTTCCCTATACATTACTATGTATTGCAGGAAAAGTAAAAAGAAAAAGAACTAAATAATGCTAGGGCATATCGTCCCGGGTTTTGAAGTATCTGTGCTCCGCACATTTCATGTCCGTACGACGTTTAGATTTTCCGCTACAGATGACACACACAGACATTTTATTTTATCATTATCACCTTACTATTAAATTATAAATTAAAATGCAAAAGTGTAAAATAGGGCTTGCTTGGAATTTTATGACTGAAATATGGCAATGAATTTCGCAAACCTGACAAGCTTTCGTAAACTTGGTAATGAATGCAGATTCAAGCAATAGCTAAGAGCTCCAGGAACGTAGGAAATTTCTGTCATTCAACTAATCTGTGGTGGATGGCCTAATCCAATTAACCGAAGAAATAAGGTTCACTGTAGAGCATTTCGTGGCAGGCGGTGAAGAAAGAATGCACATATTTGTGGAGGATACGGATGTTCGTAATACTGAGTTATGTCCTCAATATACGTAACTTACGGCGCTGCAATTTAAATTTTTAGGTAAATCTTTACTTTCCTTACAGTACATGGTTATGTATAGGTTATTCTTTAGCAGCAGTTTGAGTTCTTGCATATCAAATAATATACTCACCTCAAACAGCTGGATTTTATAAAATCCAATAAAATTCACAAAGTAAGGGAAGGATGCAATCTTTATAAATATTTGTCATTTCATTTGTTAATTGTCTGCAAATTCACTTTATGATTAAATAACTAGAATAATATTATAATCTTTGTTTTATACTTCGGGTATACTTTTTATACTTTGTATTATACTTTATTTTATACTTTTGTTTTATATCTTGGATCTTCAAACTAGCCAGCCGATGTTCTACCGTTGAGTTGCTGGGACGAAATTGCAGGCTCTTATTGTTGAAGTGGACCCTGCCCTTTTCTGGGAACTGTGTATATTTAATTATTTTTGCCGACATTCCACTAAAGTCTCTAAGTTTGCGATGTTGCGCCAAATGTGCAGCCAAGGGTCACAGAAAGATATATAGAAGAATTGTATTTCCTTATATACAATTACTCATGTGAGCGGCAGTATTTATTTTACTTTCTCTATAAAACAGAGTATGATTAAAAATAAATTAATGTGTTGGAAATCGCCTACAGAAACATTGCACCTGCTAGCAGGTGCAATGCTTCTGTCAGTGATTTTCATGGACGCCAATGTCTGCAAAGGGGGTCGAAGTGTTTGGGATAGGGTTTGTCAAATACCTGTCTTTTTGGGAGGTTCTTCATTTGGGATGGACGCTGTTCCACCCTTAAGCAAAAGGTTGAATGCATTTTTTTCGAAACGGAATTTTTAAAGGTTTTACATTTTTAAAATGCTCCATGCGTCTTAATTTTTGTTTGAGATGCATGAAATTTGACAAGAAGACACCTTTCATACTTTTTAATGAAACTGGGCATGCATTTTATAATTGGACTTTATTAAGGTAATTAAAAATGAATAAGAACCTAATTAAATGATGAAAATTAAGTTTCAATGCAGAAAAATATTTTTAGAAAATTAACTTTCTAAGGGAAAAATGAATACCGAAATTGGTTCATAATGTGTTTTTGAGTGATCATAATGTAAAATTAATCAAAAATGTGAACAAATGGTACGCAAGGAGCAGTTTCAAATTTTCGTTAAAAAAAAAATTAAATTAAAAAAAAAAAAAATACAAAATTATAACAAAATTGAAAAACATTTAATGGTATTTTATATAGAAATGTTAAGAGGAATATTTATACAAATTTTCATGTTTCTAAGTCAATAAATAAATAAAAAAAATTTCAAAGTCCACATCCCCTTAAATCCATATGTTATTAGTTGTTTAACTTTTGAAGCATGGGTGTGACATGTCTACAATTCATTTTCCTTATTAGTCACATTGTAACTAATGGCGCTACTTTGAGTGGGATTTACTGCCATAAAAATCTCAACGCTAATTTTAAGTCTTTACCAAGGAAATTTCCTCTTACTGCCACAACGCGAAATACATGGTCTTAAAATATTTTATTTAACATGTCTGAAATGGGCTTCAAACTAATTATTTATGACTTCTAGAAGCAGTTTTCCCCTTTCTGCATGCTAGCTTAAAGTCTGGGATTTCTGTTAAAAAAGAATTATCCTTCCAAGCAAAGTTGTTAGTGTTGAGAAGACGATGCATCTTTGCGCTCCAGATGGGGAACTAATGGGCAATATGGGTGACACATGTTCTTTAGATTCGACAAGGATTATGCGGCTAGTGCGTACACGCTTAGCCCTTTTACAGATATTCAACGGTTCCGTAGTGTCAATCTTTAACCGTTCGTCTGAATTAGTCACTGACAGAAGAAAAAAAATATATGTTAGGGACAGCACATGACTTCCTTACAATACTTGATTTTTCCTATGTGCTACTTGATGATTTTGACGTGAATAACATCTACGAAATTGGGGTTTCTGTGGCAGCAAAACGGAGCATTACGAAAAATGTAAGCACTGTTGTTGTTGTTGTCACATATGACTTTATTGGAAATTAATCCATTACAAAACTGGCATCTCACTAAGATACAAAGGTAGAAATACAAAACAGAGAAAACTAACTAAACGCAAAACAAGAATATTACAGATAAAACAAACACAAACACCAATGAGAAGAGGTTGAAGAAGGGTGGTTACTATCCCAGGGACAGTTCATATAAGTTCTAGCTTCCCAATACAATCTACAAACATCACCTTGCTGCTGGGAATCATTATATAAACTCGGGTATACTGAGAGGTGACTTGAGTTCATAATGGGGCACACATTCGTTGGCCCATTATTCCCCGAATTTTGCCAAGTTGAAGAAGCATGAACGTTTTCCTTTCACAAGTTTGTGATGCTTATCTTATATCTTAAAAATCAAAAGTGATAGCTATAAACAATGAGCAAGAATTTGCAGCTCTTTGAAAGCGCTATAAGTGAAATGTATATAATCAAGTTTTGGATCGAGGTTTTTTTTCGATATTACAAAAAGTGAGTTTTATATTACAAAATGTTATTCATGTAAAACCATTTTGACTCCATCGGCCTGGAGTCACCGCCGATTTTTTTTCTTTACTATTAATACAATTGCTTATTTTGCATTTAGAAATGCTATTCCTGTTATTTTCACTGCGTTTTTAATTACAAAATAGGAATATTCTTTTTTCTGGTAGAGCAAAAGCATAACTTTACGTGAGCTATATTTAAAATAGACACTATTCAATTGCAGCAGACGAAAGTTTAGTTTCCAATTAATGTTCATTTGAATTTTTTTAATGTTGCCATTTTTTTATCGAAATAGTTCTAAAAATGTATAGACCATGGAATTAGGGAGAAGGAGTCAAAACTCCTGTGGATGAAAAACTTTAAAATGCCATAATGCTTACAGAATTAAGTATATCTAGTTGTACAGAGTTAGTAAAGTTCCATTTATTCTCAGTTGACACAACAGGAAGACGTATTGTTTAGTATACGTATTTTTGATTTTTGCTTTAAGATTATTAAAGTTCCCGAAGTTTGAGTAGCAGTAATAAGTATTTTTTCTTGTTGTAGAACAGGGTGCAGAATATATGAGGACAAAAATAAAGTGAAAAGTAAAATAAATTCGAAAACGTAGGAATACTATATTTTGCTTGAAATCTAATTTGTATTGCATTTAATTTTTTTTCAGCAGAAGTAACAATTTAAATAAATATTATTTAATTCAATACGAGCTTTTCGCCGTAGAAATGCATACATTGTAGTGGGACTTATATGACTCAAACGCCACCTGAATTTTTGTCTCAAAACGATTTCCTGATCTGGAGATCTAACTCCTTCCGTTACCTCCATGAGCATAACCTTCAATCAAAAGCTTTTTCTGCGTGCGCTATTTTTAAACTATACACACAGCAAGTTTTACTTGAATATGCTGTGTACTTATTCCTTAGTTTTGTGTTCATACGCCCATTACGTTAACATTGACTAGTCATATAACTTAGCGGAGGTTTACAGTTTTCACATACTGTTATCAAGTTAAGTTTGCCCTATTTAACTACAGCAGACGGTAATTTGGTTTTCATATAATTTGTTGTCAGATAATATTTTGTTTAATTATTGTAACTTTTTATCAAAATCGTTCTGAAAATGTATAAAAGCATCTTTGTACTGAAAATTTTAAAGAATCATTTTCGAATAAAAATTCATAAAAATATACATTTTTTTTTCATTCTAATACTGATTATTATATAAATGTGTCTCAAAACAGTATGTAATAAGGATACACGAGAAAGACGATGGGAGAACTGCATTTAATACTTTCTTCTAAGTAGGTCTTATTCATTTCTGACCTTACGAACTTCTACCCGAGTTACAAACATATTTTGAAACCTACTGTACGGCCCCCACACACTCCTCTGATGTGTCATCCTCTACAACAAAAGGCGTGGATGGAAGTTCTTCCCAGTGTCAGAGAAGTTCAAAAGTGCCCCCACGCTTTTTGAATAGATTTTTCGAACAGTGAGGCGGGTATCCGCAAATGATCTGTAGGATCGAACCGTTCCTCCTGGTGATTTTTCATTTGCTGAGTCATTCATAGGGGATGAAAGGAGTGGGGGATTTTATCAAATGTGCCCTGGCGATATTTCGCAAAAATTTAAAATCCTCGTTAATAGGTAAAATACACTGTGCGAGAAGGATAAGGAGAACTAGAGCATCGTGTATAAGCACAAATAAAATGATATTGTAGCATACAGCTATTTCGAGGATACTTTGGATCCCATTTCGTCAGTGAACGAGAGCCAACAAACCCAAAGAGAAATGGATTCAAGGACTATCCAATTACGGAGTGCCCAGACCCTTTAAACTCCAATCTAAGGGTCGGCTGGGAAATAATAGAGGATAATAAATAATTTACAGAAGAGAAATATTCAAGAAACGGACGATGCTCTTCGATCCCGATTGTGACGAATCACAATCGAGATCTGTTGAGTCGTATAATTTGGAAAAAGAGGAAAGAAAAAATTTCCTCAAGGAAGGAAAAGGAAAAAAGCGTTAAGTAGGAGGGGGTCTAGCTTTGCTCCGTGGAACACTGGCCTTGAATCGATGAAAACTGCGTTTTAAAAAACGCAGGAGTTGTGAGCTTACTAAAGAGAAATGGGCGCCGAAGGAAGAAGCAGGGGGATTATATACCCAAGACCTGGATTACAAGAGAGCCAATCAGAAAGCAGCACGATGAACAGTCCAGCCAATCCAAAACGAGAAGTAACAGCACAAGATTGGCTTGCGCCAAAATATAACAGGAATATCCCGACAAGACAAATCAAGTCTGAACAAGAATAAATGAGACCCAATAAGATGAAAAATAGGTTAAAGCAACACATAAGAGCTCTAAAGGAATATGAAGAAGAAAGTGGAAAAATTATTACAGGACACTCCGCCAGACCACGGACAAAAACAAGTCATTAACTCTCATCAACATGGGCAAGTCATTAACTCTCGTAATTCAGGTCTTGGGTATATAATCCCCTGTTTCTTCCTTCTGTGTCCATTCCACTTTTGGACTTCGGGTTTGTAGGTTCTCTTACACGAAGGGGATCCAACATATTCTCGAAACATCTGCATGCTTCATTATATTGTTATTTGTGCTTATTTACGTTGCTCTAGTTTTACTTATCTGTTTCGTTAGCTTTATAGTTCTAATACTTTATTTTCTATTCATTACTATATTCCATACCTCAACTTTTGTTGCCACTGCACTATTTTAATACCATGAGAAATGCAAATGCATTGATTGTTAAAGCATCCAGAGCTGGATTTAACGTAATTGGCGTTGGAAGCATGGATAATTTTGATGTCCTTAAAGTCACTTCACTTTGGAAATAACTGATGTTTGCAAAAAGGATTTCCTTGGCACACATTCTTAACTGAAAATGCGCATATGTTAAAATAATGACGACACGTGTTTCGAAGGAGATGTAATTAGCCGCCTTCTTCGGATCAAAAATGGAAATGCGCTTGTGGAAAGAGCTTTTGTATAAATATTTGAGAAGCTTCTTGTTTATGCACATCCCTTTTTTCATTGATCTAAGGAAGAGGTCAATGACAATGTCCTTAAACCATGTCATTATCATAAGCATGTTTTACAGTAAGGAAGTTTGCCAAGGACATTAGCCTAAAAATTTTATCAATTTATATTTTTAATATCTGTCTGTGTTTCTTCCCTTTATGTAAAAAATTTGCCAAAAAATATGAGTAAAAATGTTCTATTAGATGTTGCGTTCCACCTTCAGCTAGATCAAGCAATTCATTTAAATTGTTTCTCTTTTAATTGTTGATATTTTATTAAATATCAACTTTTAGGTGTGATTAAGATTTTAATTGAATTGAAAATAGTTTTCCAGTTACTTTATTATTAAGAAAATTTTTCTTAATCTATAAAGCAGCTGAATTTTTGCTTCCTACAGAGCAGCTGAATCTTTACTTTCTGCGGGATAGAAGGGTGCACATTTTTATTTAGGGCAAAAAAACCCCGACTAATGATGCTTTTTAACACTTTACAACAAAGTTGAAAAGTGTTTATGACTTTGTTCATTCTGTCTGTCTGTCTGTCTGTCTGTCTGTCCGTTAGCACGATAACTGCCGTAAAAATGAGTTTATCAAAATGAAATTTTAGTATGTTGTTCAGACGGTCTGTAGGACCTATGGGAATATAAATAAATAATATCACCCAATTAGTTTTTTATTGAACCCGGGTTGAAAAAATGAAATACATTGAACCCTATGGGACCTAATTTTTCAAACATTTTTTAAGTAAATTTAAAATTCACGAATTGCTTCGAAATTTTTAGGAAATATTCACATTATCCCATAGAATATATAAAAAAAAATTCAGTAAAATATGTTAAGTAGTTTTTTAATTAAAAAAATTATTTAATATAGGGAAAAAAACAAATTCAATTAAATTCTGACTTTGGGATATCTTCCAGAAAGAAAAGAGAGAGATATTATATAATAAATATCTCTCCATTTGTTTAAACGTTTTGCATATGGGAGTGGCTTCATATTTTAAAACAAATTTGGTAGATAACAATTTTTCATTTTTTTTAAATTTTATATAACTCTTCATGATAAATTTAATTGATGGCATTTTAAATGCACTTTCCTACGTCCTAGAGAGTTAAAATTTGGTACACAGCTTAAATTTGTTGAACATTTTATTCGACAAAAATTTGATGGATCTTTAAATATAGATCATACATTTTTTTCGAAATGGCCTGAAAATAATCCCCGTTCACTTCTATAAATCATTGGTGTAATATTGTTAAAAATTCTGATGTGGACAGCACATGTCTTTCTCTGCAGACTCATATTCGTTCTCTTTATTTATTCAATGATAATTTGAGTTTATCTGCACAACATAAGTATTTTAAATGATATTGAATTTACACGTTAAACTTAAATTTGGTTCTCATTTGATAGCTAGACTTATTGTCAAAGGTGGCGTAGCGAAAACGCGAAAAAACTAGAATATCTCAAGAACGGCTAGTCCTAGAGTAATGGGGTTAGTCTTATTCTTTTTGTTGTCAAAAATCACATATAATATAGGAATTTAATTGATATAATTGAGCACACGTAGTCTTTTATTTTTATATATAACGATTTTTGCTGGCCATTTCGCAAAAATAGCCCGTTCCTTTTTCCCGAATCGTAGTAGAATAACCTACAAATGATTTATATACAAAATTTTGTTAAATTTGGTATATAAATCACTTGTAGGTTATTGAAATATTATACTCCAAATTTTGTTAAATTTGGTTCATTAGTTTTTAGCTAGAGTGGATAAAGGCAATTTCTGCGGCCATTTCGCAAAGAAGGCAGATTCTTTTATTACGAATCGTACTATAATCTAATGAACATCAGGATTTCCCACAAAAAACATACCTACCAAATTGTATGAAATTCGGTCCATTAGTTTTTCAATTAGAGTGGATGTAATATCCACACAGACACACAGAAACATACACAGATACACCCTTACACACACAGACGTCTTCCTAAAAGTAGTTTTTTCGTGTTCTAGAAGTCCCAAAACGTGTAGATACTTTGAAAATTCGAGTTCCGATCTTCGGCACGATTCCAATACTTTGAGTACATACACATACACATATATATTATCTGTGTATTATCTGTGTATCTAAATTCCGTGCCTATGCAATTACAATAGTTGTGATTTTAAATGATCCCTAAACTTTTATTATTTCTTCAAGGAAGCCTAATTTTAACATATGCAGAATGCAAATATCTCAAGCGATTGTAAGATGAATTACATAAGAATTGCTGAATTTTTTTCACACAAAATTATTTAGCTTTGGAGTCTGGAATACAAGTTATATGAATGAAATATTCATTGATTTTGCATAAAGAATCAGATGATTTATATTTCGATACAGTTTTAAATATTTAAGTATAATAAATTACTGTAGTACTGTGATAATGTAAAATATATTACCACTGAATGAATCACATTTTAGAAATTTTTAAATGAAATTACATTTCAGTTGGAAAGTGTTTCATAATCAATGCTTATGCATGATTGATCTTTCTTGTTTTTTATAGATTTTATAGAGGTTAAAGATTTTATAGTGAACTTCACATTTAGGTAGCGAGGAGGAGTATTACTTTTTTCTTGTTCATTGCAATGTAGTATAATTTGCAAAGCAATCGTGTCATTTTATTTACTTTTGATTACATTACTAGTTTTATGAAATTGCTGAAATACTTTTATTTTTATTTTTTTACGAGCATGAGAAGCATGCTCGTAATATCACTCTCCAACTCAACCGTTTCACTTTCCAGCTTACAGTATTCCTCTTAACTTAGAGTATCCCTCTCCAACTCAGAGTATCCCTCTCTAGTTCAGAGTATCCCTCACCGGATCAGAGTATCCCACTCCAGCTCAGAATATCCCTCTCCAACTCAGAATATCCCTCTCCAGCTCAGAGTATCCAACTCCAGCTCAGAGTATCCCTCTCCACCTTAGAATATTCCTCTCCAGATCAGAGTATCCCACTCCAGCTCAGAGTATCCCTCTCCAACTCAGAGTATCCCTCTCCAACTCAGAGTATCCCTCCCCAGATCAGAGTATCCCACTCAAGCTCAGAGTATCCCTCTCCAACTCAGAGTATCCCTCCCCAGATCAGAGTATCCCACTCCAGCTCAGAGTATCCATCTCGAGCTCAGAGTATCCATCTCCAGCTCAGAGTATCCTTCTCCAACTTAGAATATTCCTCTCCAGATCAGAGTATCCCTCTCCAGCTTAGAGTATGCCTCTCCAACTCAGAGTATCCCTCTCCAACTCAGAGTATCCCTCCCCAGATCAGAGTATCCCACTCCAGCTCAGAGTATCCCTCTTCAGCTTAGTGTATCCATCTCCAGCTCACAGTATCCATCTCCAGCTCAGAGTATCCATCTCCAGCTCAGAGTATCCCTCTCCAACTTAGAATATTCCTCTCCAGATCAGAGTATCCCACTCCAGCTCAGAGTATCCCACTCCAGCTCAGAGTATCCCTCTCCAACTCAGAGTATCCCTCCACAGATCAGAGTATCCCACTCCAGCTCAGAGTATCCCTCTCCAACTTAGAGTATCCCTCCCCAGATAAGAGTATCCCACTCCAGCTCAGAGTATCCATCTCCAGCTCAGTGTATCCATCTCCAGCTCACAGTATCCATCTCCAGCTCAGAGTATTCATCTCCAGCTCAGTGTATCCATCTCCAGCTCACAGTATCCATCACCAGCTCAGAGTATCCATCTCCAGCTCAGAGTATCTATCTCCAGCTCAGAGTATCCCTCTACAACTTTGAATATTCCTCTCCAGATCAGAGTATCCCACTCCAGCTCAGAGTATCCCTCTGCAACTCAGAGTATCCCTCTCCAACTCAGAGTATCCCACTCCAGCTCAGAGTATCCCTCTTCAGCTCAGTGTATCCATCTCCAGCTCACAGTATCCATCTCCAGCTCAGAGTATCCATCTCCAGTTCAGAGTATCCCACTCCAACTCAGAGTATCCCTTTCGAGTTCAGAGTATCCCTCTCCAGCTCAGAGTATCCCTCTCCCGATCAGTGTATCTCACTCCAGCTCAGAGTATCCCTCTCCCGATCAGAGTATCTCTCTGCAGCTCAGAGTATCATTCTTAAGGTCAACCGTTTCGTACGTTTGTACGGGCTCTAACCCATACCTCAATGGATACAAAACTTTGCAGATCGGTTCATTTATACAAAATATTTGTTTTTATTGATTTTCAAGATGATTAGATGAAAAAAAAATATGTCGCAGGAGATAATGCTCGATAATTTACAATGAAACTGTGTGGAATTTGCTTTTTTATAGATAATAAACGAAAGTGCATTTTATAGCTTTATTTTATTTAAACATTTGTAAGTATATTCTTCATCTCAGTCGTTTGGCTCGATTGTACGAACCCTAATTTTTGAACGTCTACGCTAAACGACACAAGACATTGCAGTTGCAATAATTAAGTCATGATTTAAATTTTGCGATTAAAAATGTTTTTGCTTATTTTTTTATCAATATTTAATAAATATATAAGACAAATAAAATTTTCAAATATATAATACGGACACAAGCTCGTCCACCATGAGATATATAACTAAACGTATACCAAATTTCGTTTTATAATCGTGTTCATTTGTGAACAACATTGAAAATAAAATTCATGTTGTATTCCCCCCAATTCTTCTGGATTCCTTTTCTTTTCAAGAAATGCGATTCAAAAGCCCTGTGATACATGCCCACTAATGCCACCAAATGCAATGGGAGATCCATCCTAATTTTGGAAACTTCCCCTATGGGTGGTCTATATATGTATGGATTTAGCCGTTGCAGCCTCAGCTCAATCTTTAACAAATTTGATGTCGGCTGCGTGGTAAGATAGAATTTGTCAGTCTCCATAGAGACACACTTGAATTAACACACTTTCGGCACATAGCAAGTTTTTATGCTGCCATTGTAGATATATTGGCTATTCTGTGATAACGACTGTGAAACCGATCCATGGATGCTGATCTGGAATAGGAGCTCGATCCTAAGTTTGAGAAAGACCTCTACAGAAGAGTTTCTATTTCCTGATTTGTAGGAAAATTTCATTAATTTTCTACAAGGAACATTATATTATTTAAGTTATAAAACGAAATTCAGCACTATAAACCTCATTTGATTGTAGCTATCCCCTTTTCCGGACAACACCTATGTAAGACAGTGTATCTATATACGAAGTTCTTAAACATTTCAGTAACTTTGTAAGAAAAGGCCCAGGAGTGTACACGTTAGGTCTATCCATAGCAAAGTCATCCTGCCCAATCGAATAAAAGTGATTGCAGCTTCTCCTATATGCAAGGTAGGATCAAAAAGTTCGGAGACTGTGCTGATATCTTCAACCCTGATTGGAGGAGAAGGGAACTATTTTACAGTGGCGTAGAGGCACATGTGACGCGAGATGTGGAAAGGAAAAAGCAGGTCCACAGTGCAGGGTTTTTCCAGAGCAGCAGGTGCAATGTTTCTGGCGGCGATTTTCCCAAACGCTGGCAGAATTTGATATTCGCACGTTGTTCGTCAAACGCAATTTCCCTTTTCGACGAACGCGAACGACTACAGTTCACCGACACGCATTGTCTTGAAAAACACCTGCTTCTTCCTTTTCACATCTCGCGTCTCATGTGCCTCTACGCCAGGGTAAAATAATTCCCCTCTCCTCCAATCAGGGTTGGAAATATCAGCACAGTCTCTGAACTTTTTGATTCTACCTTGTATAGAAACTCCTATTACACGCAGAAACCCCCCAACGCCAATATATCAGTAATAATTCAGCAATACCATACATTTGAATGGGAAAAAATTTGCTCCCGAATTGCAGCAATTTTTTCGTGTACAGCAAGAAAAATCAATCCATTCCTGAGCGTGATCCAATCAGAGGATGACAAAATTTGACGCCACACCGCTCAGATTTCAAAGATGGCGGCTGTATCGTATATACAAGGTATATCGTATATACAAGGTAGGATCGTATATATATATATATATATATATATCGTATTTATATATCGTATATACAAGGTAGGATCAAAAAGTTCGGAGTCTGTGCTGATATCTCCAACCCTGGTTGGAGGAGAGGGGAACTATTTTACCGTGGCATAGAGGCACATGTGACGCGAGATGTGAAAAGGAAGAAGCAGGTGTTTTTCCAGACAATGCGGGTCAGCGAACTGTAGTCGTTCGCGTTCGTCGAAAACGGAAATGGCGTTTGAAGCGATTGAAGTTGTTCTGTCGGCGATTTCCTCAAATTCTGGCAGAATTTGATATTCGCACGTTGTTCTTCAAACGCCATTTCCGTTTTCGACGAACGCGAACCACTACAGTTCACTGACACGCATTTTCTGGAAAAACCTTGCGCTGCGGACCTGCCTCTTCCTTTTCACATCTCGCGTCACATGTGCCTCTACGTCACGGTGAAATAGCTCTCTTCTCCTCCAATCAGGGTTGGAGATATCAGAACAGTCTCCGAACTTTCTGATCCTACTTTGAATATATTAAGGTGACACACGTCGGGGAAAGAAGTTCTCCCACGTGCCCTATTGTTGGGGCAAACGACCGATTTAAATACTCTGAAAAAGTTTTAAAATATAATTGTAAAACTGGAGTGTGGCTTAACTCAACATCCTCAAACCAGAATCCATTTTAACAGATTTTTCTTTCAAATTTTACAATTGTTTTTTTTTTGAAGAATCGATATCATGGGTCCAAATGATTCCAATTTTAGCATGTTATCCTTCACTTTAAAGGTATTGAAAAATCGGTCGATTGATATCATACTTGACAATATAACCCCGGGGGTGGGTAACTTGCCCCTTCTGGGGGCTAATGATGTCACGAACAAAAAAAATCTGATGTGAGCAACACATGACTTTCCTTATATAATGTAATGAATTTTCTACTTTTATATTAAAAAAATAGGTTTTTCTTATAATAGATACTTATATTCTTTCCAAGATATTGAATTTTCGACAATTAGTCGTCACTTTCATTGATTTAACGTCATTTTTATCCATGTGGCGAGATTTTCGTTAATTTGGCAACATTTAAAAAAAATCGCCACGTTGGCGATATTCCGCCAAAATCGTCGCCAAAATCTCGCCAACCGTTATGGACGAAGAAATAAGTCTTCTTCAGAAGACTTTATCGTATCTTCGTATAAGAAATCGTCATTTATCTTACGGCAGATAAATGACGATTGGCGATCAAATACAAAAGTATTACTCAAAGTATATTTTTCATGAATGGAACGAGCTAGATCCACGAGAATGATGTCACCCAATTTATCACATGGTATTACATATGAAAAGTGAACATGTTTCTCAATAGGAAATATTTTTTTTTATTTTATATGACTTTTTGATAATTTTTTTTCAAAAATGTGCAATATCTCGAGAACGGTTTATATTAGCGTTCTAAAATTTATGTCAATCGTTTTCTAATGAAAAATTACATAAGAAATGTCTATTTCCGTACCTTTATTAGCGGTTTTGATTTTTTGACGATTTTTTCAAAATTTCACTCGAAAATTTAAGGGAGGGGGGGGGGGTCTGAACATTCGATTTCGTATAAAAACAATAGGCTTCCAGTGTTTATGGATTGTGATTTTTGTACCAAATTTCGTTCGAATCTGTCCATTCGTTCGTCAGTTATCGTCTCCACAGACTCACTGACACACACACACACACATACTTTCACACACACACACACACACACACACACACATACACAGACATCACTTCAAAAATGTTTGATTCGTGATCAGGGATGCTTGAAGCGTGCTCTCCCGTCGAAAACTCGAATTCGAATTTTCGACCCCGTCACAATACTTTCCTTATACATTATGTATATAAGGAAAGTAAAAATTATTGCCAGACTATTTCTCACAACAATGGTTGAAATTATAAAGTCGCGTGATTCTTGAACCACTAATAAATCCTTTTATGCATGATTATGTCAAATTGTGTTCTACGCTGCCATGTTAAAAAAACATAAAATTTCAAATAAATTTCAAAGTTTTCGCTCGGATTTAAAACAAATTCTACATGGTTCTGGATTTTTTGACAACAAAGCCGGATACGAAGTTTCTTGAAAATCCATTAAGGGGACGGTGGACGTTGAAATTTTTTTTATTTATTTATTGACTTAGAAACATGAAAATTTCTATAAATATTCTTCTATAAACTTTACTATAAACTTTACTATATAAAATACCATTCAATTTTTTTCAATTTTGTTATAATTTTGTATTTTTTTTTATAAATTTAATTTTTTTAACGAAAATTTGAATGCTCATTGGGTGCCATTTGTTCACATTCTTGATTAATTTTACATTATAATCACTCAAAAACACATTATGAACAAATTTGGTTATTCATTTTTAAATCCATTAGAAAATTAATTTTTTAAAAATATTTTTCTGCATTAAAACTTAATTTTCATCATTTTATTGGGTTATTATTCACTTTTAAAATTGGGTTATTATTCACCTTAATAAAGTTCAATTATAAAATGCATGCCCAGTTTCATTAAAAAGTATGAAATGGGTCTGCTTACTAAATTCCATGCATCTCAAACAAAAATTAAGACGCATGGAGCATTTAAAAAATGTAAAACCTTTGAAAATTCCGTTTCGAAAAAAATGCATTTAACCTTTTTCTTACGGGTGGGACAGCGTTCATCCCAAACGAAGAACCTCCCCAAAAGATAGGTATTTGACATACCTTATCCCAAACAGTTCGACCCCTCCCCCCCCTTTGCAGATATTGGCATCCATGAAAATCGCCAGCAGAAGCATTGCAGCTTCTGCAGCAGGTGCAATGCTTCTGCCGGCGGGATTCCATGGACGCCAATGTCTGCAAAGGGGGGTCGAATTGTTTAGGATAAGGTATGTCAAATACCTATCTTTTGGGAAGGTTCTTCGTTTGGGATGAACGCTGTCCCACCCGTAAGCAAAAGGTTAAATGTGTAAAACAATGTTATATATTAAAAAAAAAAAAACTTTTTTTATTCGATTTTTCTTATTTCAACGTCCACCGTCCCCTTAATATTTGTAGCCGCTGTTGTGTACACAAGAAATCGACTACAAATATATCGACAGACGGATATCACTCTAAAAATAGTGAAAACGTGCTCTGGAGGTCTTAAAACATATATTGGCATCAAAATCTCGAAATCGAAAATTTTCGTGAAAACAATACTTTCTCAATAAGACAGTAAAAATTCGGTATTCAGTGTGAGACAGTAAAAATATATCAATTTCAGTATGAGACAGTAAAAATATAATTAAAAACTTAAAAGGTCTTGGAGGTGCATTATATTCAGGTACAGATGCTCGGTATTGTTGTTATTGAGACCCAGACCGTCCGACCTACCAGAAAGGTATAAGGTAACTGTTTGGACGGTCGGGAAGACAGATGCTCGGTGTGAAAAACATAAGACATGTAGATTTGGTAGATGTTCGGCAGCATTGCGGACAGGCAAGCAAACAGACAGATACTCCCCTTTTTTAATATAGAAAACCCGAGGGACATTGGGATTTCAGCATTTAAATAACTTGATGCTAAACATGTTAAAAACAAATAAGTGGCAAAGTACTGGCAACTCATGATCAGCTAGCTGTTCGGGAGGATGGTCTTAAAATAGGATTGGCAGGTTGAATTACTAAAGTTCCGGCAATAAAATTTGCTCTGTGTAATAAGATCTTCGGCAACAGAGCGAGATAAAAAAGTCAATTACAAAGTTGTAAAACATTGCTTAATTAGTAGAAATAGACACCACAAAAAATGTTACAATATTTATAATAAACATATTTAATTCAACATTTCATCTATGTGTTGGTTTGCCTAACATCTAGGATATTCAGGAGGAGGGTCTTAAAATAGGATTCGCAGGTTGAATTGAAGTTCCGGCAATAAAATTTGCTTTGTGTAATAAGACCTTCGGTAACACAGCGAGATAAAAAAGCCAATTACAAAGTTGTAAAACATTGCCTAATTAGTAAAAATCGACACCAGAAACCAACAAAAAGTGTTAAAATATGTATAATAAACATATTTAACTCAACATTTAATCTATGTGTTGGTTTGCCAAATATCCAGGAATTATAATTATTTATTTCTAATTAACTCATGATAAGAAGGGGTATTCGCCAGTAATAAACCAGTAATAAATAATAAAACGCTTCTATTCAAATTCAAAATAATCAATACAAAATATTCAATTCAATTTATCTGTTTCTTTCTATTATCAATCGTCTACGGCCAAGAACGTGCAAAACAGAACAACACCATGGAAATATCTTTAGAAATTTCAAAACCCTTAACTTGTTATCCAAATACTTTTAATTAACGCATTGTGAAAATATTTTCTCTTCTCAGATGAAAAAAATCAATTAATCATTACCAAGGATACCATATGCATGCCGCTTTTACAAGTTTACATTCAGTATTACGTTCCTTACGTCACATTCCTTATTAGCACCTTGAAAGAAAAATGGTCACGTGTTTTCCTTGTCCATTAGATGTTATTTCAACGTCGTGAGTGGCAACGCCCACCTTTGCCGATAATTCTGGACATAATTGTTTTGTCGGCATCCGGTTACTATAAAAAATAGACACTGTTTACCGATTACGCTAAGCACTGTGGGCGTAACTGTAATCGCAAAAGTATAAATAGATGTGATAAAATTAAACTTCATCGTCTGCTAATCTAAGGATAAATATATAATTTGGGAATATGGAAAACCAGTAGATATAGACGGTGTTGCTCGTGATTTAAAATATGTGAAAATTCTAGTAATATTTTAAATGATACTAGCAGCGATTACCCGGCGTTGCTCGGGATTTATCATGCAAAACTATGATAAAAATTACACCGGAACATATAGGGCTGATTGTGATATATTACCGCTGAATGTATCGCATTTTAGAGATGTTTAAATAAAATTAAAGTTGGAAAGTGTTTCATAATCAATGCTTTATGTATGATTGATCTTTCTTGTGATTTCTTAATACTTTTCGTTGTTGAGTAATCCTATAAGAAATAAACCATGGTGATAGTTTCCATTTAAATTCATATCTCAAACCTGCGATTTTCAAAAGTGTCTAATACGTTCAATAAACTTCCACAAAATTCAGAGATTTAATTGGCTTTCACGTTTTAAACCAACGATGTCCAACCTTTTTCGTTGTGAATTATGGAGTTATAGAGTAGAACTCATATCTCAAACCTGCGATTTTCAAAAGTGTCTAATACGTTCAATAAACTCCCACAAAGCTCAGAGATTTAATTGACTTTCACGTTTTAAACCAACAATGTCCAACCTTTTCTGTTGTGAATCATGGAGTTAGAGAGTAGAACTCGTGTCGGAAAACGTGTCGTTTTTCACTAATATCTGGAGAACCACTGGTCGTAGAAACTCGAAACATGGCCTATGTTTTAAGTGGGACGATTTCAAGACTACCAAGACAAATTTCATGAAATTTGGTTCAGCCGTTCTCCAGTTATGGTGGATCATACATACATACACACTTTTCTTCTTTATATATATAGATTGGTATTAAAAAAATCCATTTAAAATGTTTAATTTAATTCCCCTAAAAAAAAAAATATATATATATATATATGGAGAGAGAGAGAGAGAGAGATTAGATTAATGTTCTTGTTATGCAATACCGTTTGTAAATACATTTACAAAAGGAAGTTTGGTATTTATATACCAAAATGACAACACGAAAATGTTAGCAGAAGAGATACCTATACCATTTTTATCCAGTTGCAGCAATCAGTTATAAACACAACAGAAAATATAGGAATTTAAAAAATCTTTAGTAAAATAGATCGGATGATTTACGAAATTCAAAATATCAACAACGTCCGTAATTGTCAATAACGTCCGTACGTCAATAACGTCCGTATAGCACAATAAAAACATAATACTCTCCATTTATGATATTTATTATTTTAACAATCTATTTATTATTTACATCGGATAAATTGATTGAAAATCGTCTACTATATAAACACATTTAAATTAATATCGTCACTAAGCAACATGATATAATTGTCTTTACATAAAGTTTTGAAAATATACTTTGCATAGTGTTACCTCGATAGAAGGTTTAAATATTAATATCCTTGGTACTAGCTATTCAAAATATGGGCGGGGCTGTTTTCGCCCGTACTTAAGTAGAGAATAACCATAATAAATTTGAAAAAAAAAAGCATATATATATATATATATATATATATGTGTGTGTGTGTGTGTGTGTGTGTGTGTGTGTGCGCGCGCGCCGGGAAATTTAAAATTATTCACATTTTGTAAATGCATTATGCTGACAAAAAAGTCAATTTTATATGAAGAAACTCTTTAATGCTTATATTTGTTTGTATACTGAATATATTATTTTTTTACTCAAGCACCATACCTGTAACATTGATGTAATATATATATACTATTTTGAAAATTATGAATTTCGCCCAAAACACGTGAAGGTTAAAATTTTTGTAATTATAATATATTCAAATTTTCTTGAATTTAGTTACAGGTTTAACTGGTCTATAGTTAAAAGAAAATATACTATTTTTTATAATCCCTACAATTTAGGATACATGTACATGGAATGTTTAGTAATAATAGGCTTTATAAAAGACAAATCTGTAATTGTGATAAATTATACGTCCATACAGTATTAATAATTTTAATTCAAAAGTAAATAAAAGTTCCCTGGTTGTTGATCATTTATAAACTGATCATTTACATTTCGCAACAATTTTTCTAAAAAAAGTGCAGTTTTATTTTATTTTTTAAATGAAAAACGCGTTTTACATTGATATAATCTTTCGCACTTCATTTAAAACCGTATTTTTATGAGTTTATGAAGACTACGTAAAATTTGAAATGAGTATGTGTTGCAAAAATCAATTGCAAAAATCGATAGAGTAACTTTTAGGAATTGGAGTTTCCAAGATTTCATGGAGAAATCAAATTTCCAGCAGTAACTGAAGTATATTTGTGTTAAAATATTGTAAAATTTAACCCCATATTTAAATATTGTAAAATTATGCCTATAGTTTAAATTTAATTACTGAAAAAAGCAATACATGTACATTTTTACTACAAATTTTAAGTTAGTTATTCCCTAAAATATTTTATTGCTGTGTTGTTTTTATACTGGTGCTATCTTAATTTATAACGTATGAGTTTATTCTCCTTTGAAAATTTTAATATGTTACTGGCGTTTTCGGAGAGCAAAAAGTGAAAATCTTCAATTCTCGTATTTTGTAGGTATATCTTATTAACTGGCTATACTACAATCATTACTCAAACTTCTACGTGACAGAGAACTAAAGATTATTTTATTCCATCTATATGAAAGAGAACTAAATATGATTCTACTCTTCTATAGGAAAGAGAGTTAAATATAATTCTACTGTTCTTCTATATGAAAGAGAGACAAATATTATTATACTCTTTTTTCTATATGATAGAGTTAAATTGTTTTATTCTTCTTTTATGTGAAAGATATTTAACAATTATTGTACTATTCTTCTATGTAAAGGAGAACTTTTACTCTTCTATATGAAAGAGAGCTAAAAATTATTATACTCTTCTATGTAATGGAGAGCTTCTACTTTTCTCTATGAAAGAGAGCTAAAGATTATTCTACTCTTCTTCTATGGGAAATAAATCTAAAGATCATTGTCCTCTTCTTCTATATGAAGAGAGAGAAGGATTATCCCATTAAAAGGCAATGTGCATGTTATGTTGTTCTTATCTCTGAAATAATTTTATTATCAGTAAGAAATTTTAGAAATAAATAGGAAAAAAAAAATAAAAGTGGAATTTCAAAATAAAGTTCTGTTGTGATAAGTTAAAAGTTTATTTTGCGAAGTACGTGTTACTGAAAGTCGTTTTGTAAAAGTCATCGCATTCCTCCAAAGGAAATCCAATTATATCGAAAATGCATTAGCTCTTTGTTCATATTACTTTGAGTGTTTTAAGCAAGCACAGGATTTTCAAGTTTTTCAAAGTTGTTTTATAAAAAAAACTTTTTTTGATAAAAAATCATCGTTTAACTTGAAAAAAGGAACATAAATATTGTTAAAAAAAATATATCTTAAATTTTTAGAGTTTAATGCAAACAGAAATTGTTCGAAAAGTTTTGATCGAAAAATATTCAATTTTTCATGTCTGAATTTATTGGAACTATTAAAATATTTTTTGAAATATTTTAAATCATTTTAACAGAGATTTATCAATCTAAAATATTATAGATTTAAACACAATAAAATGTTGAATAAAATGCTCCGTATAATACAATAAAATTTATTCGTTAATGAAGCTTTAAAGTAACAAATTTGGTAGTTAGATATGCCGAAATCGTCTAAAAATAGATATCTTATCTAGAAACTGAAACAATGCAAAAAGTATTGTATATCCCTACTAAGTTGCAAAATCATTAATTTTAAAATTTATTTATTACTTCATATCTGTCATAAGTAATTACAGTATTTTGTGCTATCAAAATAGGACAGCCCCATATTTAAGAGAAGTTGCAGTTTCGAACACCATTTATTCAATGAAATTTTTAATTTTGTGTGAAAACACAAAATTCTGTATATTATTGAAAATATAAATGCACTTATGTTTCATTCACACAAGATACTAATGCTAAACATTGCGGATTAATTTATAAATGCGGATTAATTTATAAATGAAAATTGAATTATAAATGCGAATTTAATTCTGAAAAGTAATTTAATTATAAATGCAAATTTAATTATACAAATGTGAATTTAATTGTAAATAGGAATTTAATTACAAATGTGAATTATTTTGAAAATTCGTGTATTTTTCAGTTTCCAGTGTTAAAAAATATATATTTTTAAGAAAACAAATCTTACCTCTGTATCAATATAGCAGAAATGAACTGATTTTTGCCACAGAGCATAAATGTATCGCGGCATGTTGCCAATTCCGAGTTGCGAAGATATTTTCAAACTTGAAAGCAGACGATTTTGCCCAATTTCAGAAAACACAAATATTAAACGAAACTCGACTTGAAATAAAATCCTTCAGAAATAAACGCACATGGATTGACTGTTCCGCGACGAGCAAAATAGTCTCGAATCGTCTGAGCAAAAAGTCAAAGCCCGCTGCGGCAGAACGTCCTTGGCTATAAGACTGGTCGAAGGACTTTTTCCAGTTTCTCAACCAACGCTGACTCTCGCTCCATTTTTCAGCATTTAACATTCGGCGATCTGGCAATAACTAGACAGCATTCATTAACGTACCGAAGAATTCTATTCCTTCAGATTTCTTCGGCTTTTCCTGATTGGCTACTACACCCGTTCTGGCCCTAAGGTAAATGCGAGCCCGAGGTGCGTATATTAAAACGAAATAAATAAGCAAATGGCAAAACAAAGAAGTAAAATGACGAGTGAAAACAAAATCCTAAGAGAGGTACAGGATAGAAAAGAAAAGCGACGAGTGGATATAAAATGAGGTTACGTCACGCCTTGTTGCTTGGCGAATCAGGGTTAACTTCGGAACATTGGCAGCACAATATGATTACGTTACCAACTGCAATTTGAATGGGTTAATAGAATGTCATTTTATTCCCGATTTATATTCCTAATTTAACTTTCAAATGTAGGAGGTCCGACTCCTGAATGAAGAGATTGAAAATACGAGCTTTGCGTGTCGCTTGGTCATCTTGTAGAATCCACAAGAAAGGGTGTTGGCTCCATACTTGGAATTTTTGAGTCAATGACTTGGCTCACAAATGTATTTTCCTGTGAATTGCCGGATCTGTGCTGTTGTGATTGTTCCGACCTCTCTTCCGTGACACTTGCACGTTTATTCTCACTTTACTTTGAACAAGAGGATAAAGAAATATCTTTATATTCTTTTACTCAAGTACTCAAAAAATGCATTTTTATTAGTCTACCGGATTAAATCCATGATGAACAGAGCGTCTTATTTCTTTATTCTCTGAGATCATAATTAATTTTTACTTCCTCATAATACAGTAAATATATGTAGTAAAAGAAAGAATTGTTTTCACGAAAATTTTCGATTTCTAGATTTTGATGCCAATATATGTTTTAGGACCTCTTGAACACGTTTTGACTATTTTTGAGTAATGTTTGTCTGTGGTCGATTTCTTGTGCACACTATAGCTGTCACAAAAATTATTGGATTGTTACGAAACTTTCTTTGATGTAGCTTAGCCATCGAAAAATCTAGAATTAGATAGAATGTTTTGAAATTCAAGCGAAAACTTCGAAATATATTCGAAACTTATGTTCTTAACACGTCAGCATGGCACAAAAATTGACATAATTATGCATAAAAGAGGTTATTTATGGTTCAATGATCACGAAACTTTACAGTTTCAATCATTGTAATGAAAAATGTTTTGAATGAAAAATACAAGTTTTGTGTTCCTGACATCATTACCTCCCCCCCCCCCCCCGAGGGGATAAATTGTCAAACTTGGTATCAATCAAAATATTTATTTAATCCCTAATAATGAAGGATTACATGGTATCATTGGAATCATTTGGATCAAAAATACAAATTTTCAAAGGATTTTCTTTCAAAATTCGAGGGATGGTGGTGGTGGTGGTGGTGGTGGTGGGGGGGGGGGGTATTCAAGGTACTTAAAAATAATATCTGGTAAGATAAAGTTGAGTTCAGCCACACTGTTGTTAATATTGACTTGAATATTTATATATTGTTTTCTCCGAAAATGTTTTGTCCGACCGATTTTTTTGCCTCACTTTGCTTATTTTCATTCAAAACATCGCCAAATCTATGGAAGTTCGATCCAAATTGCAAGTGACAAATTATTCAGTAAAAAAAAACCCAGATTTTAGAACGATTATTTGTTTCTACATATTTCTTATAGTTTTTGAGCCATCGTTTTGACAAGTTGAAGAACAAGGAAAAGTTTCCTTTTTAATTAACACTTTACAGCAGGGGTGCACAACCTTTCAGCACCTGCGGGCCAATTTCATATGGACTAAGCAACGGCGGGCCGCAAGGAGGGGGGGGGGGGGTACCACCCAGTAATATATTTTTAGTAAATACCGAAACAAAAAATTAAAAGTGAAAATTAAAAACAAATACAGAAATGAACAAAACAACTCACTTCAAAAACGTACAGACATCGCAAAAATCCTTTTATTTTTTGTAGAGCTAGTGGGAAATTTGACATTGTTCGGTTTTCATTATTCTTTCAATGTCTGGTTCAATGTTGGATACAGCGATCCGTAAGTTTCCAGCCAAGTGTTCATCAGTTAGACGAGAACGACCTCTTGATTTCACTTGTTTCATTAATGAAAATGATTGTTCACATTTGCTCCCGAATAATGTTATCGATTTTTGAACGTGAATTTTCAATTTTTCCATTTCATAAGACAAGTAATTTCTGTAAAATGCTAGCAAAGAAACTTCGGAAAATTTAGCTTTCATTTCGGAGTTACTCTGAATTTCGATAAGCTCCATTTGAAAATTAACGGGCGCTGTTTCAATATTTGTCACGAATGGTATTGCAAACACTTCCAAAGATTTCTCAAGTTTTCTGATATCTTGAAATCGACGACTGAGCTCATTTTGCAGATTTTCTGCTAGTCTTAAAGAAAATTTGACATAAAATGTTTTTTTGTAAAATGTTATGATGCAGATGTTCTTTTTTTTTTTTTTGCGAAAGTCTTGGAATTTTTTTTATGTGTTCGCCAAGCTGAGGGTGTCGGCGGGCCGCACACGATTAGGCCGAGGGCCGCGGGTTGTGCACGACTGCTTTACAGCATAGTTGAAAAGTGTTTATGACTTTGTTCATTCTGTCTGTCTGTCTGTCCGTCAGCACGATAACTGCCGTAAAAATGACTTAATCAAAATGAAATTTTAGTATGTTGTTCAGACGGTCTGTGGGACCTATGGGAATATAAATGAATAATATCACTCAATTAGTTTTGGATTGAACTCGGGTTGAAAAAATGAAATACATTGAACCCTATGGGACGTAATTTTTCAAACATTTTTTAAGCAAATTTAAAATTTACAAATTGCTTCGAAAGTTTTAGAAAATATTCAAATTATCACATAAAATACATAAAAATTTTTCAGAAAAAGATATTCAGTAGTTTTCTAAATAAAAATTAAATTAATAATTACACCCATTATATGAAGAGATCACGAACCATTATATGAAGAGATCACTTAACCCACTTCAAAATAAAATATGGCATCTTGTGTCAAAATCGTGATTTTATAAGTTCTATTTAATTTACATTTGGTATTGTATCCGTTCTAAAACCGTTTTATTTTTGTTTAATTTCTGTGCACCATTGTTCTGAAACAACGCAATTACAATATATTTGATTTTAAATGATCATCAAACTTTGATTATTTCTACAACGAAGTCTAATTTCCACTTATGGAGATTGTAAACTCATCACGCTGTAAGATTAGTTGTATAAGAATTCCTGAATTTCTTTAACGCAAAATTATTTAGCGCTGGAGTCTGCAGTACAGTTGATATGAATGAAACAGTCATTGATTTTATACAGAGAATAGACGATTTTATAGCAGACTTTTTTGGTGAAGTTTTAAGCACAGAGTTAAATTACTTTTACCTCCATGGTTTTAAGTTTTTTAAGTAACCTAAATTATTGTAGTATTGTGATGAATAAAAGGAATAGAATAAATATTTATGAATGAAATTTTTACTGCTTTTTCATAGAGAGCCAGGTAATGTATATTTCAATGAAGTCATTTGAATAAAGTTCATATATTTTGATTAAGTTTTCAAATATAATAAATTATTGTAGTATTGTGATCATTTTTAAAATATTACCACTGAATGTATCGCATTTTAGAGATGTTTAAATAAAATTGCATTGCAATTGGGAAGTGTGTCATAATCAATGCTTTATGTATGATGGATCTTTCTTGCTTAAAACTTGTAATGGCCATATCTCAAAAACAAAAAGTAAATGGCCATATCTCAAAAACAAAAAGGAAATGGCCATATCTCAAAAACAAAAAGTAAATGGCCATATCTCAAAAACAAAAAGTAAATGGCCATATCTCAAAAACAAAAAGTAAATGGCCATATCTCAAAAACAAAAAGTAAATTGCCATATCTCAAAAACAAAAAGTAAATGGCCATATCTCAAAAACAAAAAGTAAATGGCCATATCTCAAAAACAGAAAGTAAATGACCATATCTCAAAAACAAAAAGTAATTGGCCATATCTCAAAAACAAAAAGTAAATGGCCATATCTCAAAAACAAATAAGCAGTAAACGAACAATTTGAAGTTCTGTAAAATACCTATAACGTTATATAATTGGAATTTGGATAGATGTATTAGTTTTTTAAATGTAGTGGTTGTTTTTACCATATTTTAATATTTTAAGAAGTTATATAATTTCGATATTTTAACATCTTGAATTATTTTAATTTTTTATGGCGGTATTTACCTAATATCTCTTCTGTTCCATCTGACTGAAGCCCCCTCCAATTTTGATGTTGTTGTTGAGACCCAGGCCATCCGACCTACCAGAAAATAAGGTTACTCCAATTTTGATGTGATTGGCAACTATGCTTGAGGCTTCTGTGGCGGAAATCGGAGCGTTACGAAAAATGCAAACACTTTGGACGCGCTTATACCTCAGAACCTTAAAGATAAAAATGTAAAAGCTTTTCTTGTTTTGTTGGAAAAGAGTCCAGATTATGAATATATAAAAATAATTTCTATATTTTAATATTTTAAAATGTGTTAGAAAAACTCCGAAACTGTAAAAGATAGATATAAATAGTAAAAGACAAAAATATGTATTAGGGAATTTAATTTCTAAATCTATATTTATTTATTTTTTAAAAAAAGCTCTTGCAGTTTTTCAAGGCAATATAGTTTTTCTTGGGCTTATAGTTTTTCAAGGCTCTTATAGTTTTTCTTGGCAAGTTGAAGAAGATTGAAAATTTTCTTTTTTTAAGTTTATAATACTTATATCTCGTAAACTAAAAGCGTAACTCTGAACAATAAGCAATAATTTGTAGCTCTTTGATAACCTTGCAAGTGTATATAATTGGATTTTGGATGGAGTTCTTTCGAATGTTTTCGAATTATAGTGGGTATAATTTCGATATTTTAGAATTTTAACCTGGGGTTTTTAATGATGAAAGACTGCAATATTTCAAAATGTCACGATTGTTGCAGTTTAATCTGTTTACTTACTCCTTGGTGAAATATAAGTGCATAAGCAAGATATATTTTATTTTATTTAAAAAAATTAAAAAAATAGGAGTGTTTAAAAAAAAAAATTAGAGTAAACTTTAAGTTTCTAAAGATGTTTAATAATTGCTGAAGTTTGAACAAAATAGATGAATATATACATATTCAAGTACGTATTTATGTGCTTCCAGGCAAGTTTATAGATTAAATGGAATGTAAATTTTCATCAGATATCTATATAAATAAAATAAAAAATCTGAAAATATTTACTTGTGCGTTTGTGTGTTTGCCTCATCATCACGGAAGAACGGTTGCACCGGATTTCATGAAATTTTATGGGTAGTCTTGGAATAGTCCTACTTAAAATTCAGTCCAAGTTTCGAGTTTCTAGGACTAGGGGTTTTCAAGATAAAATACGCACAATTAAGCATTCAATACAGATTAGGCAGACGATATTTTCCCAGTCAATTTATTTTAAGAAAATTGCATTATGCCGCTTAGCAACGAAATTAAATCTAAATTCGGCAGACGATTTTTAATAAATCTTTTCGGATTTAAATAATAGAGAAATGTACATAAAATACATTTTATCGAAATTGCATTTTTGACTGGATTAAATTAATTACGGCCTTCAAGTTTAGAGATTATCGATTCTTTCAATTTCTTACATCATCTGTTTTATTTTAGCAAAAATTCTTCAAACTCATATATTGTAGTTCGCGTATATATTCTAATACATGGGTATATCTTCTAATCCAATATATCTTCCAACACAATTTTAGTGCTTTAATTTTTGCATATTAGTTCAATTTTATATTTTTGTATATTTGCTTACAAGCGCGAACAAGATGTTATATTTTTTAGATCTGCCTGTGCAGATAATTTTGTATAGCTAGAACGAGAGATTCTTAAAGTTCTTTTGGGGAGCATTAATTTAAATATTTTAATAGAATGTAAGTAATGAGTAAGCTGTTGTGCTTTGAAAGCCTGTAAACGAAATAAATGAGTCTGAAAATATCGAATAAACTTATTGAACTTTATTTAAACTTAAAGTTTTATTTTACAAAATGTTATTCGCACAAAACCTTTTCGGCTCCATCGAACTGGAGTCAACGACGATTTTTTTTACCAATACAAAAAATCTGATGTGGGCAACACATGACTTTCCTTATATAATGTAATGAATTTACCACTTTTACAGTAAAATAAATAGGTTTTTCTTATAGTAGATACTAATATTCTTTACAAGATATTGAATTTTCGACAATTAGTCGTCATTTCATTGATTTAGCGTCATTTTTATCTATTTGGGGAGATTTTCGTTAATTTGGCAACATTTCAAAAAGTCGCCAAGTTGGCGACATTCCGCCAAATTCGTCGCCAAAATCTCGCCAAGTATAATGGACAAAGAAATAAGTTATTCTTACAGCAGATAAATGACTATTGGCGTTCAAATACAAAAGTATTACAAAAAGTATCTTTTTTCATGAATGGAACGAGCTAGATCCACGAGAATGATGTCATCCAATTTATCGCATGGTATTGCTGAAAAGTGAACATGTCTCTCAAGAGGAAATATTTTTTTTTTATTTTATATGACTTTCTGATAATTTTTTTGAAAAATGTGCAATATCTCGAGAACGGTTCATGTTAGCGTTCTAAAATTTATGTCAATTGTTTTTTAATGAAAAATTATATAAGAAATGTTTATTTGCGTAACTTTATTAGTGATTTCGATTTTTTGACTATTTTTTCAAAATTTCATTTGAAAATTTAGGGGTGTTCTTAACATTCGATTGCGTATAAAAACAATAGGCTTCCAGCGTTTACGGATTGTAATTTTTGTACCAAATTTGGTTCGAATCGGTCCATTCGTTCGTCAGTTATCGTCTCCACAGACTCACTGACACACACACACACACACACACATCACTTCAAAAATGTTTGATTCGTGATCAGGGATGCTTGAAACGTGCTCTCCCGTCGAAAACTCGATTTCGAATTTTCGACCCCGTCACAATACTTTCCTTATACATTATGTATATAAGGAAAGTAAAAATCTATGACACATGAATTAAATGAATATGTACACGTCAGGAATGATGTTTGCAATGCAATGTGGATGGATGAAAAGGGATTCTGTGAACTTGATGGAGAAGAAAAATCATAAATATCTAGATAGATAGATACTTGTATAAGGCTGAATATGTACACGTCAGGAATGATGTTTGCAATGCAATGTGGATGGATGAAAAGGGATTCTGTGAACTTGATGGAGAAGAAAAATCATAAATATCTAGATAGATAGATACTTGTATAAGGCTGAATATGTACACGTCAGGAATGATGTTTGCAATGCAATGTGGATGGATGAAAAGGGATTCTGTGAACTTGATGGAGAAGAAAAATCATAAATATCTAGATAGATAGATACTTGTATAAGGCTGAATATGTACACGTCAGGAATGATGATTGCAATGCAATGTGGATGGATGAAAAGGGATTCTGTGAACTTGATGGAGAAGAAAAATCATAAATATCTAGATAGATAGATACTTGTATAAGGCTGAATATGTACACGTCAGGAATGATGTTTGCAATGCAATGTGGATGGATGAAAAGGGATTCTGTGAACTTGATGGAGAAGAAAAATCATAAATATCTAGATAGATAGATACTTGTATAAGGCTGAATATGTACACGTCAGGAATGATGATTGCAATGCAATGTGGATGGATGAAAAGGGATTCTGTGAACTTGATGGAGAAGAAAAATCATAAATATCTAGATAGATAGATACTTGTATAAGGCTGAATATGTACACGTCAGGAATGATGTTTGCAATGCAATGTGGATGGATGAAAAGGGATTCTGTGAACTTGATGGAGAAGAAAAATCATAAATATCTAGATAGATAGATACTTGTATAAGGCTGAATATGTACACGTCAGGAATGATGATTGCAATGCAATGTGGATGGATGAAAAGGGATTCTGTGAACTTGATGGAGAAGAAAAATCATAAATATCTAGATAGATAGATACTTGTATAAGGCTGAATATGTACACGTCAGGAATGATGATTGCAATGCAATGTGGATGGATGAAAAGGGATTCTGTGAACTTGATGGAGAAGAAAAATCATAAATATCTAGATAGATAGATACTTGTATAAGGCTGAATATGTACACGTCAGGAATGATGATTGCAATGCAATGTGGATGGATGAAAAGGGATTCTGTGAACTTGATGGAGAAGAAAAATCATAAATATCTAGATAGATAGATACTTGTATAAGGCTGAATATGTACACGTCAGGAATGATGTTTGCAATGCAATGTGGATGGATGAAAAGGGATTCTGTGAACTTGATGGAGAAGAAAAATCATAAATATCTAGATAGATAGATACTTGTATAAGGCTGAATATGTACACGTCAGGAATGATGATTGCAATGCAATGTGGATGGATGAAAAGGGATTCTGTGAACTTGATGGAGAAGAAAAATCATAAATATCTAGATAGATAGATACTTGTATAAGGCTGAATATGTACACGTCAGGAATGATGTTTGCAATGCAATGTGGATGGATGAAAAGGGATTCTGTGAACTTGATGGAGAAGAAAAATCATAAATATCTAGATAGATAGATACTTGTATAAGGCTGAATATGTACACGTCAGGAATGATGATTGCAATGCAATGTGGATGGATGAAAAGGGATTCTGTGAACTTGATGGAGAAGAAAAATCATAAATATCTAGATAGATAGATACTTGTATAAGGCTGAATATGTACACGTCAGGAATGATGATTGCAATGCAATGTGGATGGATGAAAAGGGATTCTGTGAACTTGATGGAGAAGAAAAATCATAAATATCTAGATAGATAGATACTTGTATAAGGCTGAATATGTACACGTCAGGAATGATGATTGCAATGCAATGTGGATGGATGAAAAGGGATTCTGTGAACTTGATGGAGAAGAAAAATCATAAATATCTAGATAGATAGATACTTGTATAAGGCTGAATATGTACACGTCAGGAATGATGTTTGCAATGCAATGTGGATGGATGAAAAGGGATTCTGTGAACTTGATGGAGAAGAAAAATCATAAATATCTAGATAGATAGATACTTGTATAAGGCTGAATATGTACACGTCAGGAATGATGATTGCAATGCAATGTGGATGGATGAAAAGGGATTCTGTGAACTTGATGGAGAAGAAAAATCATAAATATCTAGATAGATAGATACTTGTATAAGGCTGAATATGTACACGTCAGGAATGATGTTTGCAATGCAATGTGGATGGATGAAAAGGGATTCTGTGAACTTGATGGAGAAGAAAAATCATAAATATCTAGATAGATAGATACTTGTATAAGGCTGAATATGTACACGTCAGGAATGATGATTGCAATGCAATGTGGATGGATGAAAAGGGATTCTGTGAACTTGATGGAGAAGAAAAATCATAAATATCTAGATAGATAGATACTTGTATAAGGCTGAATATGTACACGTCAGGAATGATGTTTGCAATGCAATGTGGATGGATGAAAAGGGATTCTGTGAACTTGATGGAGAAGAAAAATCATAAATATCTAGATAGATAGATACTTGTATAAGGCTGAATATGTACACGTCAGGAATGATGTTTGCAATGCAATGTGGATGGATGAAAAGGGATTCTGTGAACTTGATGGAGAAGAAAAATCATAAATATCTAGATAGATAGATACTTGTATAAGGCTGAATATGTACACGTCAGGAATGATGATTGCAATTCAATGTGGATGGATGAAAAGGGATTCTGTGAACTTGATGGAGAAGAAAAATCATAAATATCTAGATAGATAGATACTTGTATAAGGCTGAATATGTACACGTCAGGAATGATGTTTGCAATGCAATGTGGATGGATGAAAAGGGATTCTGTGAACTTGATGGAGAAGAAAAATCATAAATATCTAGATAGATAGATACTTGTATAAGGCTGAATATGTACACGTCAGGAATGATGATTGCAATGCAATGTGGATGGATGAAAAGGGATTCTGTGAACTTGATGGAGAAGAAAAATCATAAATATCTAGATAGATAGATACTTGTATAAGGCTGAATATGTACACGTCAGGAATGATGTTTGCAATGCAATGTGGATGGATGAAAAGGGATTCTGTGAACTTGATGGAGAAGAAAAATCATAAATATCTAGATAGATAGATACTTGTATAAGGCTGAATATGTACACGTCAGGAATGATGTTTGCAATGCAATGTGGATGGATGAAAAGGGATTCTGTGAACTTGATGGAGAAGAAAAATCATAAATATCTAGATAGATAGATACTTGTATAAGGCTGAATATGTACACGTCAGGAATGATGTTTGCAATGCAATGTGGATGGATGAAAAGGGATTCTGTGAACTTGATGGAGAAGAAAAATCATAAATATCTAGATAGATAGATACTTGTATAAGGCTGAATATGTACACGTCAGGAATGATGTTTGCAATGCAATGTGGATGGATGAAAAGGGATTCTGTGAACTTGATGGAGAAGAAAAATCATAAATATCTAGATAGATAGATACTTGTATAAGGCTGAATATGTACACGTCAGGAATGATGTTTGCAATGCAATGTGGATGGATGAAAAGGGATTCTGTGAACTTGATGGAGAAGAAAAATCATAAATATCTAGATAGATAGATACTTGTATAAGGCTGAATATGTACACGTCAGGAATGATGATTGCAATGCAATGTGGATGGATGAAAAGGGATTCTGTGAACTTGATGGAGAAGAAAAATCATAAATATCTAGATAGATAGATACTTGTATAAGGCTGAATATGTACACGTCAGGAATGATGTTTGCAATGCAATGTGGATGGATGAAAAGGGATTCTGTGAACTTGATGGAGAAGAAAAATCATAAATATCTAGATAGATAGATACTTGTATAAGGCTGAATATGTACACGTCAGGAATGATGTTTGCAATGCAATGTGGATGGATGAAAAGGGATTCTGTGAACTTGATGGAGAAGAAAAATCATAAATATCTAGATAGATAGATACTTGTATAAGGCTGAATATGTACACGTCAGGAATGATGATTGCAATTCAATGTGGATGGATGAAAAGGGATTCTGTGAACTTGATGGAGAAGAAAAATCATAAATATCTAGATAGATAGATACTTGTATAAGGCTGAATATGTACACGTCAGGAATGATGTTTGCAATGCAATGTGGATGGATGAAAAGGGATTCTGTGAACTTGATGGAGAAGAAAAATCATAAATATCTAGATAGATAGATACTTGTATAAGGCTGAATATGTACACGTCAGGAATGATGATTGCAATGCAATGTGGATGGATGAAAAGGGATTCTGTGAACTTGATGGAGAAGAAAAATCATAAATATCTAGATAGATAGATACTTGTATAAGGCTGAATATGTACACGTCAGGAATGATGTTTGCAATGCAATGTGGATGGATGAAAAGGGATTCTGTGAACTTGATGGAGAAGAAAAATCATAAATATCTAGATAGATAGATACTTGTATAAGGCTGAATATGTACACGTCAGGAATGATGATTGCAATGCAATGTGGATGGATGAAAAGGGATTCTGTGAACTTGATGGAGAAGAAAAATCATAAATATCTAGATAGATAGATACTTGTATAAGGCTGAATATGTACACGTCAGGAATGATGTTTGCAATGCAATGTGGATGGATGAAAAGGGATTCTGTGAACTTGATGGAGAAGAAAAATCATAAATATCTAGATAGATAGATACTTGTATAAGGCTGAATATGTACACGTCAGGAATGATGTTTGCAATGCAATGTGGATGGATGAAAAGGGATTCTGTGAACTTGATGGAGAAGAAAAATCATAAATATCTAGATAGATAGATACTTGTATAAGGCTGAATATGTACACGTCAGGAATGATGATTGCAATGCAATGTGGATGGATGAAAAGGGATTCTGTGAACTTGATGGAGAAGAAAAATCATAAATATCTAGATAGATAGATACTTGTATAAGGCTGAATATGTACACGTCAGGAATGATGTTTGCAATGCAATGTGGATGGATGAAAAGGGATTCTGTGAACTTGATGGAGAAGAAAAATCATAAATATCTAGATAGATAGATACTTGTATAAGGCTGAATATGTACACGTCAGGAATGATGTTTGCAATGCAATGTGGATGGATGAAAAGGGATTCTGTGAACTTGATGGAGAAGAAAAATCATAAATATCTAGATAGATAGATACTTGTATAAGGCTGAATATGTACACGTCAGGAATGATGTTTGCAATGCAATGTGGATGGATGAAAAGGGATTCTGTGAACTTGATGGAGAAGAAAAATCATAAATATCTAGATAGATAGATACTTGTATAAGGCTGAATATGTACACGTCAGGAATGATGTTTGCAATGCAATGTGGATGGATGAAAAGGGATTCTGTGAACTTGATGGAGAAGAAAAATCATAAATATCTAGATAGATAGATACTTGTATAAGGCTGAATATGTACACGTCAGGAATGATGTTTGCAATGCAATGTGGATGGATGAAAAGGGATTCTGTGAACTTGATGGAGAAGAAAAATCATAAATATCTAGATAGATAGATACTTGTATAAGGCTGAATATGTACACGTCAGGAATGATGTTTGCAATGCAATGTGGATGGATGAAAAGGGATTCTGTGAACTTGATGGAGAAGAAAAATCATAAATATCTAGATAGATAGATACTTGTATAAGGCTGAATATGTACACGTCAGGAATGATGTTTGCAATGCAATGTGGATGGATGAAAAGGGATTCTGTGAACTTGATGGAGAAGAAAAATCATAAATATCTAGATAGATAGATACTTGTATAAGGCTGAATATGTACACGTCAGGAATGATGTTTGCAATGCAATGTGGATGGATGAAAAGGGATTCTGTGAACTTGATGGAGAAGAAAAATCATAAATATCTAGATAGATAGATACTTGTATAAGGCTGAATATGTACACGTCAGGAATGATGTTTGCAATGCAATGTGGATGGATGAAAAGGGATTCTGTGAACTTGATGGAGAAGAAAAATCATAAATATCTAGATAGATAGATACTTGTATAAGGCTGAATATGTACACGTCAGGAATGATGTTTGCAATGCAATGTGGATGGATGAAAAGGGATTCTGTGAACTTGATGGAGAAGAAAAATCATAAATATCTAGATAGATAGATACTTGTATAAGGCTGAATATGTACACGTCAGGAATGATGTTTGCAATGCAATGTGGATGGATGAAAAGGGATTCTGTGAACTTGATGGAGAAGAAAAATCATAAATATCTAGATAGATAGATACTTGTATAAGGCTGAATATGTACACGTCAGGAATGATGTTTGCAATGCAATGTGGATGGATGAAAAGGGATTCTGTGAACTTGATGGAGAAGAAAAATCATAAATATCTAGATAGATAGATACTTGTATAAGGCTGAATATGTACACGTCAGGAATGATGTTTGCAATGCAATGTGGATGGATGAAAAGGGATTCTGTGAACTTGATGGAGAAGAAAAATCATAAATATCTAGATAGATAGATACTTGTATAAGGCTGAATATGTACACGTCAGGAATGATGTTTGCAATGCAATGTGGATGGATGAAAAGGGATTCTGTGAACTTGATGGAGAAGAAAAATCATAAATATCTAGATAGATAGATACTTGTATAAGGCTGAATATGTACACGTCAGGAATGATGATTGCAATGCAATGTGGATGGATGAAAAGGGATTCTGTGAACTTGATGGAGAAGAAAAATCATAAATATCTAGATAGATAGATACTTGTATAAGGCTGAATATGTACACGTCAGGAATGATGTTTGCAATGCAATGTGGATGGATGAAAAGGGATTCTGTGAACTTGATGGAGAAGAAAAATCATAAATATCTAGATAGATAGATACTTGTATAAGGCTGAATATGTACACGTCAGGAATGATGTTTGCAATGCAATGTGGATGGATGAAAAGGGATTCTGTGAACTTGATGGAGAAGAAAAATCATAAATATCTAGATAGATAGATACTTGTATAAGGCTGAATATGTACACGTCAGGAATGATGTTTGCAATGCAATGTGGATGGATGAAAAGGGATTCTGTGAACTTGATGGAGAAGAAAAATCATAAATATCTAGATAGATAGATACTTGTATAAGGCTGAATATGTACACGTCAGGAATGATGTTTGCAATGCAATGTGGATGGATGAAAAGGGATTCTGTGAACTTGATGGAGAAGAAAAATCATAAATATCTAGATAGATAGATACTTGTATAAGGCTGAATATGTACACGTCAGGAATGATGATTGCAATGCAATGTGGATGGATGAAAAGGGATTCTGTGAACTTGATGGAGAAGAAAAATCATAAATATCTAGATAGATAGATACTTGTATAAGGCTGAATATGTACACGTCAGGAATGATGTTTGCAATGCAATGTGGATGGATGAAAAGGGATTCTGTGAACTTGATGGAGAAGAAAAATCATAAATATCTAGATAGATAGATACTTGTATAAGGCTGAATATGTACACGTCAGGAATGATGATTGCAATGCAATGTGGATGGATGAAAAGGGATTCTGTGAACTTGATGGAGAAGAAAAATCATAAATATCTAGATAGATAGATACTTGTATAAGGCTGAATATGTACACGTCAGGAATGATGTTTGCAATGCAATGTGGATGGATGAAAAGGGATTCTGTGAACTTGATGGAGAAGAAAAATCATAAATATCTAGATAGATAGATACTTGTATAAGGCTGAATATGTACACGTCAGGAATGATGATTGCAATGCAATGTGGATGGATGAAAAGGGATTCTGTGAACTTGATGGAGAAGAAAAATCATAAATATCTAGATAGATAGATACTTGTATAAGGCTGAATATGTACACGTCAGGAATGATGTTTGCAATGCAATGTGGATGGATGAAAAGGGATTCTGTGAACTTGATGGAGAAGAAAAATCATAAATATCTAGATAGATAGATACTTGTATAAGGCTGAATATGTACACGTCAGGAATGATGATTGCAATGCAATGTGGATGGATGAAAAGGGATTCTGTGAACTTGATGGAGAAGAAAAATCATAAATATCTAGATAGATAGATACTTGTATAAGGCTGAATATGTACACGTCAGGAATGATGTTTGCAATGCAATGTGGATGGATGAAAAGGGATTCTGTGAACTTGATGGAGAAGAAAAATCATAAATATCTAGATAGATAGATACTTGTATAAGGCTGAATATGTACACGTCAGGAATGATGTTTGCAATGCAATGTGGATGGATGAAAAGGGATTCTGTGAACTTGATGGAGAAGAAAAATCATAAATATCTAGATAGATAGATACTTGTATAAGGCTGAATATGTACACGTCAGGAATGATGATTGCAATGCAATGTGGATGGATGAAAAGGGATTCTGTGAACTTGATGGAGAAGAAAAATCATAAATATCTAGATAGATAGATACTTGTATAAGGCTGAATATGTACACGTCAGGAATGATGTTTGCAATGCAATGTGGATGGATGAAAAGGGATTCTGTGAACTTGATGGAGAAGAAAAATCATAAATATCTAGATAGATAGATACTTGTATAAGGCTGAATATGTACACGTCAGGAATGATGATTGCAATGCAATGTGGATGGATGAAAAGGGATTCTGTGAACTTGATGGAGAAGAAAAATCATAAATATCTAGATAGATAGATACTTGTATAAGGCTGAATATGTACACGTCAGGAATGATGTTTGCAATGCAATGTGGATGGATGAAAAGGGATTCTGTGAACTTGATGGAGAAGAAAAATCATAAATATCTAGATAGATAGATACTTGTATAAGGCTGAATATGTACACGTCAGGAATGATGATTGCAATGCAATGTGGATGGATGAAAAGGGATTCTGTGAACTTGATGGAGAAGAAAAATCATAAATATCTAGATAGATAGATACTTGTATAAGGCTGAATATGTACACGTCAGGAATGATGTTTGCAATGCAATGTGGATGGATGAAAAGGGATTCTGTGAACTTGATGGAGAAGAAAAATCATAAATATCTAGATAGATAGATACTTGTATAAGGCTGAATATGTACACGTCAGGAATGATGATTGCAATGCAATGTGGATGGATGAAAAGGGATTCTGTGAACTTGATGGAGAAGAAAAATCATAAATATCTAGATAGATAGATACTTGTATAAGGCTGAATATGTACACGTCAGGAATGATGATTGCAATGCAATGTGGATGGATGAAAAGGGATTCTGTGAACTTGATGGAGAAGAAAAATCATAAATATCTAGATAGATAGATACTTGTATAAGGCTGAATATGTACACGTCAGGAATGATGTTTGCAATGCAATGTGGATGGATGAAAAGGGATTCTGTGAACTTGATGGAGAAGAAAAATCATAAATATCTAGATAGATAGATACTTGTATAAGGCTGAATATGTACACGTCAGGAATGATGTTTGCAATGCAATGTGGATGGATGAAAAGGGATTCTGTGAACTTGATGGAGAAGAAAAATCATAAATATCTAGATAGATAGATACTTGTATAAGGCTGAATATGTACACGTCAGGAATGATGTTTGCAATGCAATGTGGATGGATGAAAAGGGATTCTGTGAACTTGATGGAGAAGAAAAATCATAAATATCTAGATAGATAGATACTTGTATAAGGCTGAATATGTACACGTCAGGAATGATGATTGCAATGCAATGTGGATGGATGAAAAGGGATTCTGTGAACTTGATGGAGAAGAAAAATCATAAATATCTAGATAGATAGATACTTGTATAAGGCTGAATATGTACACGTCAGGAATGATGATTGCAATGCAATGTGGATGGATGAAAAGGGATTCTGTGAACTTGATGGAGAAGAAAAATCATAAATATCTAGATAGATAGATACTTGTATAAGGCTGAATATGTACACGTCAGGAATGATGTTTGCAATGCAATGTGGATGGATGAAAAGGGATTCTGTGAACTTGATGGAGAAGAAAAATCATAAATATCTAGATAGATAGATACTTGTATAAGGCTGAATATGTACACGTCAGGAATGATGATTGCAATGCAATGTGGATGGATGAAAAGGGATTCTGTGAACTTGATGGAGAAGAAAAATCATAAATATCTAGATAGATAGATACTTGTATAAGGCTGAATATGTACACGTCAGGAATGATGATTGCAATGCAATGTGGATGGATGAAAAGGGATTCTGTGAACTTGATGGAGAAGAAAAATCATAAATATCTAGATAGATAGATACTTGTATAAGGCTGAATATGTACACGTCAGGAATGATGTTTGCAATGCAATGTGGATGGATGAAAAGGGATTCTGTGAACTTGATGGAGAAGAAAAATCATAAATATCTAGATAGATAGATACTTGTATAAGGCTGAATATGTACACGTCAGGAATGATGTTTGCAATGCAATGTGGATGGATGAAAAGGGATTCTGTGAACTTGATGGAGAAGAAAAATCATAAATATCTAGATAGATAGATACTTGTATAAGGCTGAATATGTACACGTCAGGAATGATGTTTGCAATGCAATGTGGATGGATGAAAAGGGATTCTGTGAACTTGATGGAGAAGAAAAATCATAAATATCTAGATAGATAGATACTTGTATAAGGCTGAATATGTACACGTCAGGAATGATGTTTGCAATGCAATGTGGATGGATGAAAAGGGATTCTGTGAACTTGATGGAGAAGAAAAATCATAAATATCTAGATAGATAGATACTTGTATAAGGCTGAATATGTACACGTCAGGAATGATGATTGCAATGCAATGTGGATGGATGAAAAGGGATTCTGTGAACTTGATGGAGAAGAAAAATCATAAATATCTAGATAGATAGATACTTGTATAAGGCTGAATATGTACACGTCAGGAATGATGTTTGCAATGCAATGTGGATGGATGAAAAGGGATTCTGTGAACTTGATGGAGAAGAAAAATCATAAATATCTAGATAGATAGATACTTGTATAAGGCTGAATATGTACACGTCAGGAATGATGATTGCAATGCAATGTGGATGGATGAAAAGGGATTCTGTGAACTTGATGGAGAAGAAAAATCATAAATATCTAGATAGATAGATACTTGTATAAGGCTGAATATGTACACGTCAGGAATGATGTTTGCAATGCAATGTGGATGGATGAAAAGGGATTCTGTGAACTTGATGGAGAAGAAAAATCATAAATATCTAGATAGATAGATACTTGTATAAGGCTGAATATGTACACGTCAGGAATGATGATTGCAATGCAATGTGGATGGATGAAAAGGGATTCTGTGAACTTGATGGAGAAGAAAAATCATAAATATCTAGATAGATAGATACTTGTATAAGGCTGAATATGTACACGTCAGGAATGATGATTGCAATGCAATGTGGATGGATGAAAAGGGATTCTGTGAACTTGATGGAGAAGAAAAATCATAAATATCTAGATAGATAGATACTTGTATAAGGCTGAATATGTACACGTCAGGAATGATGATTGCAATGCAATGTGGATGGATGAAAAGGGATTCTGTGAACTTGATGGAGAAGAAAAATCATAAATATCTAGATAGATAGATACTTGTATAAGGCTGAATATGTACACGTCAGGAATGATGATTGCAATGCAATGTGGATGGATGAAAAGGGATTCTGTGAACTTGATGGAGAAGAAAAATCATAAATATCTAGATAGATAGATACTTGTATAAGGCTGAATATGTACACGTCAGGAATGATGATTGCAATGCAATGTGGATGGATGAAAAGGGATTCTGTGAACTTGATGGAGAAGAAAAATCATAAATATCTAGATAGATAGATACTTGTATAAGGCTGAATATGTACACGTCAGGAATGATGATTGCAATGCAATGTGGATGGATGAAAAGGGATTCTGTGAACTTGATGGAGAAGAAAAATCATAAATATCTAGATAGATAGATACTTGTATAAGGCTGAATATGTACACGTCAGGAATGATGATTGCAATGCAATGTGGATGGATGAAAAGGGATTCTGTGAACTTGATGGAGAAGAAAAATCATAAATATCTAGATAGATAGATACTTGTATAAGGCTGAATATGTACACGTCAGGAATGATGTTTGCAATGCAATGTGGATGGATGAAAAGGGATTCTGTGAACTTGATGGAGAAGAAAAATCATAAATATCTAGATAGATAGATACTTGTATAAGGCTGAATATGTACACGTCAGGAATGATGATTGCAATGCAATGTGGATGGATGAAAAGGGATTCTGTGAACTTGATGGAGAAGAAAAATCATAAATATCTAGATAGATAGATACTTGTATAAGGCTGAATATGTACACGTCAGGAATGATGTTTGCAATGCAATGTGGATGGATGAAAAGGGATTCTGTGAACTTGATGGAGAAGAAAAATCATAAATATCTAGATAGATAGATACTTGTATAAGGCTGAATATGTACACGTCAGGAATGATGATTGCAATGCAATGTGGATGGATGAAAAGGGATTCTGTGAACTTGATGGAGAAGAAAAATCATAAATATCTAGATAGATAGATACTTGTATAAGGCTGAATATGTACACGTCAGGAATGATGATTGCAATGCAATGTGGATGGA